>CP125974.1:554167320-555509591 GCA_030063025.1 Avena longiglumis | reverse complement strand
GAGACCTAATAGAACTACTTATCCCCCTTTGGCATCGAAACACCAAAAAGGAAGAAGGGCGATGCTAACGCCCCAGAAGATCACGCCTCCTCAACAAACTGTGATGGTACTACACACCCAAAGTTGCAAGAACAAATAAAAAAAGCCAAAGTTGGGTGTGTTTTCCATAAGAACAAATGGTATGCAAGAAAATCCAAAGAGAGCCATTAGAAACCAACTCTTCTCAAGGAAGAGGGCAGTGGCCGAAGCCACCATGTTGGAGAGCATGGCATGACACCGCGAAGATGTATCTTGAGTTCAAAACCAATGCTCATCAATAACCCACATATCACAAAATGATATTAAGGGAAATGATTTGTCTTGGTTTCGGCATTATGGGGGGTGGGTTAGCCCAATCAATTAGGACCACACTCCCCCTATTTCTATGCCCGCATCTAAACCAAATACATGAATAAGAGCAAGTGAGTGTGCAAGGGTAGTCAAGCCAAGCTCCTTGAATCTATGATATTTAGCTCATTCCTCAAATAACAAATCTTGCTTCATCAAGAGGCTTCGTGAAGATATCAGCAAGTTGGTTCTTCGTGCTCACAAAGGATAATGCAATATCGCCACGAGCAACATGATCCCGAATGAAACGATTGTGAATCTCAATATGTTTTGTTCTTGTATGCTGCACCGGATTGTAAGCAATTTTGATAGCACTTTCATTGTCACACAAAAGAGGCACTTTGTCACAATTGACACCATATTCCTTTAAATTTGGCCTCATCCATAATATTTGTGTACAACCACTAGCAGCAGCAACATATTCAGCTTTGGCGGTTGAGAGTGATATGCAAATTTGTTTCTTGGAAGACCAACACACTAGATACCTGCCCAAGAATTGACATGCACCATAAGTTGATTTTCGATCATCTTTGTCACCAGCCCAATCTGAATCAGTGTAACCACATAGAGAGAAACTTGAACCTTTGGGATACCACAAACCAAAATTTGGGGAATGAACCAAATATCTGAAGATTCGTTTGACCGCCACTAAGTGAATTTCTTTAGGAGCGGCTTGGTACCTTGCACACACTCCTACACTTAACACGATATCGGGCCTAGATGCGCAAAGGTAAAGGAGAGAGCCGGTCATGGATCAGTATACCTTTTGATCCACGTCTTTACCCTTGGGATTAAGCTCAAGATGACACTTTGTTTGCATTGGAGTAGCAACGCCATTGAGATCCGTCATCTTGAACCTCTTGAGCATGTCTTGGATGTACTTAGCTTGATCAATAAAAGTTCCATCTCTAAGTTGTTTGATCTCGAAACCAAGAAAGAACCTCAATTCTCCCATCATATACATCTCAAACCTGTCAGTCATAAGATTTGAAAATTCATCGTTAGAAGCTTGGTTAGTGGAGCCAAAAATAATGTCGTCTACATATAGTTGGCATACAAAAAGCTCCCCATTAACCTTCTTAGTAAAAAGAGTGGGGTCGATTTGCCCAACTTCGAATCCACGGTCTAACAAGAGCTCTTTAAGGTGCTCATACCACGCACGTGGGGCTTGTTTAAGGCCATAGAGGGTCTTATTGAGTTTGTAGACATGGTTCGGGAATTTGGGATTCTCAAAACCCGGGGGTTGCTTGACGTATACCAACTCATGTAGTGGACCATTAAGAAACACACTCTTAACATCCATTTGCTATAATTTAAAATTATGATGAGCTGCATATGCAAGAAGGATATGGATGGACTCAAGACGTGCCACATGAGCATAAGTCTCGCCAAAATCAATTCCTTCCACTTGAAAGAATCCTTGATCCATGAGTCTTGCTTTGTTCCTCACAACAATGCCATTTTCATCTTGTTTGTTCTTGAAAATCCACTTAGTGCCGATAACATTGCGACATTCTTTGGGTTTCTCTGCGAGCTTCCAAACTTTGTTGCGTTCAAAGTTATTTAATTCTTCATACATTGCAACGAACCAATCGGGATCTTCAAGAGCATCAAATACCTTCTTTGGTTCAACTATAGAAATGTGAGCTTGATGATCACAGAAGCTTGCAAGTTCTCTTCTAGTAGACACCCTTCTTCGTAGATCACCGACAAACTTATCAAGAGTATGACCCCTTAGCTCAAGGTTCCGATCACCACGAGCCTTGCGACGAGCCTCAATGTCCTTATTGTTTCTAGAAGGAGTTAATTAAACATTTGTATCCTTGTCTTGTCCACTACCTTGCCCTTGATCTTGATCTGAGTTGACAACAGGAGCTTGCTACTGAACTTGTTCTTCAGGGCCGGATAATCCGCCCCTTGGTGGGGACGGACTATCCGGCCTGGGAGATGTGTCTGTAACTTCCTCTTCCTGTGACTGCCTGGCTGAGCTAGGAGATCCAATGCCGGATAATCCTCCCCCGGGGGCCGGAGAATCCGGCCTGGAGTCTTCTTGGCTGTTTTCTTCTCCTTCTTATCCCCTGGGACGAGTTGGAGTGCCAGGGGCGGACTGTCCGCCCCTTGGAGGGGGCGGATAGTCCGGCCTGGGACTATCATTTGGCCCAGAAGATTGATGGTCTTCAGCAGGTTGTGGTATTGGTGCAGAGTTTTCTCCAGCAGTAGGGGCTTGTTGATCTTGTGTAGATGAGGGATCCACTTGAGTGGAGCATTGTCCTTCCCGATCCGCCACAAGGGGTTCATCAATGGGGCGGAAAAATCCCACGCCCATTCTTCTTATGGCATCTTGGGGTATTTCAACATCTGCATCACGAACATCAACTTGCCCCACATGGGAGCCGTCATTTTCATCGAACTCCACACTACAAGATTATACAACAGTCCCGGTGAGCTTGTTATAGACTCTATAAGTGTGGGATTCGGCACCATAACCAACAAAAATACCTTCTAAATCCTTGGGCTCAAATTTAGACAAGCGGACATCTTTGATAAGAAAGAAACACTTACACCCGAATACCCTGGAGTATGACACGTTGGGCTTGTTACCGGTAAGTATTTCATACGGAATCTTGTCCAAGGTTTTTCGGAGGTAGAGCCGGTTAGATGAGTGACAAGCTATGTATATGGCTTCATCCCAAAAATTATAAGGAGACTTGAATTCAGCCAGCATTGATCTTTCCATATCCATCAAAGTGCGGTTCTTCCTCTCGGCTACACCATTTTGTTGAGGGGTGTACGCAGCGGAATATTGATGTCTTATCCCCTCTTCACTTAGAAACTCATTCAAAGTGTAGTTCTTGAATTCGGAGCCGTTGTCACTTCTAATTGCCAAGATAGGGACATTGTGTTGACGTTGAACTTCATTGGCAAAGTCAATGACCATTTGTTGAGTCTCACTCTTTAGCTTGGAGAAATAGACCCATGTATATCTTGAGTAATCATCGACAATGACCAAGCAATATTTCTTCCCACCGAGACTGGCATGAGATGGAGGACCAAATAAATCCACATGAAGTAATTCCAAGATTCTCTTTGAAGACACAATAGTCTTCCTCTTGTGGGGAGAGTCATGCATTTTGCCTTCAACACAAGCCCTGCAAACACGATCTTTGGCAAAGGATACATTGTATTTTACTCCAAGGATGTGGACACCCTTGTGGAGACTTTGCAAAGTTCTCATGTTGACATGGGCTAAACGACGATGCCATAGCCAACCCACGTCGGCCTTTCCGAATAGGCACATCAGACCCGAAGTGGTTTTCCCCGAAAAGTACACCACATACAGGTCATTTTCGACGTATCCAACGAAAGTGACCTTTAGAGACTTGCTCCACAAAAGTACCACCAAATCATCATCAATGAAAACAACAAAACCCATCTTGCCAAGGGCACGGAGAGAAAGAAGGTTGTAACCGAGGGTCTCAACAAGCATGACGTCCACGAGAGAGATAGTGTGAGCAACCACAACCTTGCCAAGACCCAATACCTGAGATTTAGACTTATCACCATAGGAGACTGTAATATTATCAAGATTGGGACGCATCTCCGTGATCATCTCCTTGCTTCCGGTCATATGACTAGTGCATCCACTATCCAGCACCCATTTTGACCCACCGGAAACATAGCCCTGCAAGAGAATTACTTCCTGGTTTTAGGTACCCATTTTTCAATGGGTCCTCTCATGTTAGTAACAAGGGTCTTTGGAACCCAAATAGACCAAGCAACATATTTATCAAAAGGACCAACATAATAAGCATGAACATCACCATAATAATCACAAAAGATTTCATAATTAGGATTGTGAGACCCTGCAAAACCAATATTGTTAGTTTTGTCTTTTGTGACATTCTTCTCAGTGGTGCTTGTCTTTGATTGTACATTCTTGGTATTCTTCTTGTTTTTCTTCTTCTTGGACTTGGTGACATACCCAAGTCCCTCTTTACCCAGATTTGATCTTTGCTTGCCAAGCACCTCATCAAGAACTCCCTTGTCTTTGGGAGTAGTGTCATTGACAAGCTCTTCTTCCACACAAGCATTTTCTTTGTGACCATATGTTGATTTAGATGTGCTAGGAACATCATACTTAGTCAATCGAGTTTGGAGCAGATCATGTGACTCATTGAGAGTGGAGAATTCACCATTTAACGTCTTGTGAGCGATGTCAAGTTTCTCCAATTCCTCAGAGAGTCTAGCATGAGCAGCCCCAAAATCAATATTTTCCTTCTTTAACTTCTTTGCTTTGACAACTGCATTGCCACGTTCCTTAACAAGCTTTGCCACCATTTCTTCATGTGAATCTTCAATGGACTCAAGCCTCTCTTCAAGATAAGTCCAAGACTCTTCTTCCTCTTCTAGAGCATTCTTTAAGGATGCAATTTCCAGTGCATCCTCCCTTTCAATTCTGCCCTTTTCTTCGAGGAGAACTTCATTTTGGGCCAGCTGGTCCATAAGAGCCTCAAAACATATTTTGTTCTCACCTTGCAAGTTAGTGAAGAAATAGTCCAAAGCAATAATATCTTATTTAACCTTAAGACTAGTAGGATCATCCATGTCAATCATAGACTTAGGAAAAGAAGAGTTAGACGTAGTTACCTCGGAACCTCTTGCCATGAGACAAGTAGCATTCTTGCTGATGACATTTTCGTTCGGAGAGTCAAAGAGTGATGTTTGTGTAGATGTGGTGACTATAGCAGCCACCTCTCGAGAGCTATCATCCTCGTCCTCATCTTCACTTTCCGAAGAATATTCTTCTTGAGCCACTAGAACAATCTTTGGTTGCTTCTTGAAGGGAGCATTCTTCTTTACAAACTGTTTCTTGCGTGGAGCCTTTGACTTTTCCTTGAAAATAAGTCTTCCCCCATTATCTTCCCTACTTTGATATGGACACTCAGCTACAAAGTGCAGCCAGTCTCCACAGTTGAAACATGTTCTCAGCTTGGGACCATTTTCCTTTCTTCCATAAGCTCCACTCTTGCGTTCTAGTTTAGCTTTAGCCTTGGCCGGGTCTTTCCAAAAGTTTCTAGCATAAAAGGCCAGCTATTGTCCATGGATTATTTTTACATCCTCGGGACAACCCATACCTTATAAGTCATCTTCATCATGATCAATCACACTAGTCTTCAAGGCCAAGTTGACTCCCTTTTGCATCCCCATAGCCCGAGCACGAGCATCTTTGGCATTCTTGATAGCCACTTTGGAAGTTGCCATTTCTTGCATTTCCTCGTTGGATGTCATAAGGTGGTAGTTATGCCTTCCTTGGAGACTGTTCAAATCTGTGGGCTCAAATGGCATAAGAGCACTGACATACTTGCGCTTGATCCATGCATCATCAACATGAGAGGCACCATGGTTCCTGAAAGTGGTGGCTATTGACTTGAGCCTCCTATACATGTCCTCATGATTTTCTCCATCCAACATATAAAATCCTTCAACTTCATTGTTCAAAGCATCATATCTATTTCTTCTCATACTTTCATTTCTGATGAAGAGCTCGGTGAGGGCATCCCAAGCTTCCTTAGCTGTATTAAGATGCTGAATGTGCGGCCTGTCTTTGTCACCCACACCAAGCTGGATCATGTGTAGAGATGTAGCGTTGAGTTGACTATCAACAACCTCTCTTCTTGTTAGGTTGTTTGGATCTCCAACATGAATACCATTCTCGATGATTTTCCACAACTCAATGGAGGAACTGCACACATGAGACTTCATCAAAAATTGCCATTGAATGAAAGTAGATGCTGAAAGTTTGGGTGGATCACCCCTATTATGTATACGTGGGTGTGGGATAGGTGGATCAGGAGAATACACATGGGAAACCTCATTGTATCCTTCCTTACCACTATCCTTTTTCGAGGAGGAGCTCTTGCTGGTGCCATCACCAACCACTTCGTTATCTTTGGAATCGGCTTTACCCGTTTCCTTGGATTACGGAGTGGTAGCCTCAGAGTTAGATGGAGGTGATGCTGCAGATGTGGAGAGACACATTATCAATTGACGCATCTCTTCCATCTTAGCCTCCATTAAACTAACCAAGACTATTTCCAACGTCTTGAGATCGTTCATGGTTACTACCTCCGGAGCATCACTCCCATCTCCCTTGGAACCCATACTTCTCTTAGGCAGTTAAGCCCGAATTAAGAGCCGGGGCTCTAATACCAATTGAAATGGATCGTATGGGCACCTAGAGGGGGTGAATAGGTGCTACTCAATTTTTAGTTCTTTTTCAATTTTAGGCTTGGCATAAAGTAAATTCTATAGATATGCAACTATGAGAATTTCCCTATATGCAACCCTAGCTACTAAGCACGTAAAGAGAGGAGCGAGGAAACCGTAGTGGAGCACACGGAGACACATGGATTTGTTTTACCGCAGTTCCTTCCTTGTTAAGGTAAGTACATATGCGTTGGAGGGGTGAGCGGTTCTAAGACCACCACGCCACAATAGGACTCACCCTATTCTTTGATGGATCTCGCCACGAAAGGCCTGATCCACCTTCTCCACTATTGGTACCCTTCGAGGCGGGAACCGGTGACTTTACAGCTCTACCGGGGCACACACACCCACAACTGAACTGGGGGCTCTCGTAATGACAACAAGCTGTCACAAGAAAAAGGATTATCATTATAATAAAAAACAAGGATCTAGATATTTGCAAGAAATACTAGATCGGAGATTCTCCAAACGAACGAAGAGGAGATGAAGCGCTTGATTGCACTTGTTGAAGATCAAGTCCTCATCCTTCGATTACCCAAGGGACGGGGCGTTTGGGTGGATCTAGGTGGAGATCTCTTGGATGAAGGTTGCAGATCAGATCTTGACTTTTTCGAATGAACCAAGAGATCTGGCCAGAGGGGGAAGGCAGGCTTAAATACCCCCTGCCCAGGTCTGGCCGTTGACGAAGTTTGCGGGTGGATTATCCGCCCCCCCACTAGGGGCGAATTATCCGCCCTAGGGAAAAACTCCGTCCCTAGGACGGAAACTCCGAGTGAAAATCCCCCCCATACAAAGAGCGATGCAAGTATAGACTTGGCGAAATTCCTCGAGGGACGGATTATCCGCCCCCCTCCAGGGGCGGACTATCCGGCCTAGGTGAAAACTCCGCCCCCGAGCCGGAAAGTCCCGGGGAAAATCCGCCCCTATACAGAGAGCGACGCAGGTCCAGACTTGGCGAAAATCCTCGAGGGGTGGATTATCCACCCCCCCCCCCTCCAGGGGTGGACTATCCGCCCTTGCCGGAAAATCCGGCCAATTCTCCGCCCCCTCTCTGGGGGTTGTGCCCCCCAAAAGTAGATTTCCTTTTCCTTTTTCAATGTGAAGATCTGCAGCACTTCAACACACGTTAAATAATCCTTAATATTGTTATCTAACACACAAAACACTAGGGATTATGAAATATTCTTTCACCTACGCCGAGGGCAGCCGATTTTCCTTTTTGCCACATTAATCTTAGAAAAATAATAACTAAATCGTTTAGTTTAGAAAAATACATATAATATATTAAAATTTTGCAGAAAAATAAGATCTATCCATCTAAACTTAAATATTACATATTTTTGTTGAAAAATATAAAAACATTATAAATAATTTCGTATAACATATTTTCTATTTTTCGAGCGCCCAAAACGGGGTGTTTTGTGAAGCAACCATCAAATGAAAGTTTAAAAATGGTACCACCCCATTTTTAAAAAAATAGTAGAGCACCTTATATGGACAATATCACAACCGGGTTATCTTAAACCTTCCCGTCCAGCCCTCGTGAAAAGGGTAAATTCTTGCTGAATCGGCAGAAAGTGGGTCCGAATTGAACTACAGGTACATTGATCGGATGCTCATGATTTTTTGAAAAACTCATTTTTAGACTCACAATATACTATTTAATCAGAGATCCAATGCAATTTTAGCGAGGCTCAGCACAGAGCTAGGAATGTTCATGCCCGTCGTTTTAGAATGTTTGACGATAGTTTGAACTGGGCATAAAAAATTTAAAAACGATCAAACCAATACAAGAACTTCTCATGATGTCATATTATATGACGTAGAATAACAAACTTGGTATATTGATTGTGTCTCAAAAAACCTTCACAAAACGACCTATCTCAATCAAGTTTTCGTGACTTTCAAGTCAAATGACCAATATTATGGCTAGAATCACAGAATAGTTTGCGATAATATGCCCATATTATGCATGCTCATGCATCATGGTATGGCGAACAATGTTGCAGCAGGAAGTTTTCCTTTTTGTCGCACGAAAAATCCATTTTCTATTTTCCGAGCGCCAAAAATATGGCGTTTTGTGAAGCAACCACCAAATGGATAATTCAAAATGCTACCACCCCATTTTTAAAAAATACGAGACCACCTTACATGGACACTGTCCCAATCGGGGGAGTTCAAACCTTTCCGTACACCTTCGGTGAAAAAGACAAATTCCTGTCGAATCGGTAGAAAGTGGGTCCGATTTGAACTATATGTTCATGATATGTTGCTCATGATTTTTGAACTATTTGAAATCATTTTTAGACTCACAATATGCTATTTCATGAGAGATCTAATGCAATTTTAGCGAGGCTTAGCCCCGAGCTAGGAATGTTCATGCCCGCCATTTTAGAATGTTTCACGATAGTTTGAAATAGGCATAAAAATTAGAAAAACGATCGAAACAATGCAAAACATCACGTGATATCATATTATATGACGTAGTTATAAGGAAAAATATCAAACATGGTATATTGATTGTGTCTCAAATAAAACCTTCACAAAATGACATATCTCGATCGAGGTTTCCTGCCTTTCATGTTAAATGACCAATGTTATGGCTAGAATCACGATATACTTTGTGATAATATACCCATATTGTGCATGCACGTGCATCATGGGATGGCGAACAATATTGCAGGGGAAATTTTTCCTTTTCGTCGCACTGAAAAACTATTTTCCATTTTCCGAGCGCCAAAATAGGGCGTTTTGTAAAGCAACCACCAAATAGCTAATTCAAAACGCCATCATCCCATTTTTTAAAATACTAAATCACCTTACATGTATAATATCCCAACCGAGAGAGTTCAAACCTTTCCTTCCACCCATGGTGAAAAGACAAATTCCTGCAATCGGTAGAAAATGGATCCGATTTGAACTACATGTACATTATCTGATGCTCATGATTTTTTTTTAAAAATCATTTCTAGACTCACAACATTCTATTTTATTATAGATCCACTTCAAGTTTTCCTTTTCGTCGCACCAAAAAGCCATTTGCTTTATTCTCAGTGTAAAAAGGGGTGTTTCATGAATCCTAACATAGTTTTAGATGTTCTACTATTAACAAGATATTGTACATAATTAAATATATGATAGGGATGTCATATTTGGATTCTTCTTATTTTTTTGATCGATTTGGATATATTATTTGTCGAATTACGATTTACAGATTTTGTAGAAATGAATTATTCAATATTAAATGGAAAAAGGAAAAATAAATAAAATTTGTTTTATTTTAATTTGAATTAAATATTATTATTACTTATTAATTGTTGTTTACTTAAATAAATATGTGAAATTTTAAAAATAAAGGTGTGATACCATCGTCCCAAGGATCAATAGGATTGATATGGTAATATTATTGGTAAGGTCTAATTTCCTGATTGGAAGCTCATCCGGAAGGAATAGAGAAGTTAACCGTGCTGGGTTATAGTAGTGCTAAGATGGGTGACCGATCTGACCATGAGTTTAATTTGACCGAAAATTAATTATACTTAGATTTAAAAATGTTTATGAGATTAACGAGTCAAATAATTAAAAAAAATGTTTGTGAGATTAACAAATTTAAAACAAAAATGAAAAAAATAAAAAAATGGTAAAAAGATAGCGATGTGGGTCCTGCTTCCTCTATGCTGACGGCCAAACCGGCTACGCCGACAACAGCCGTCGGCGTAGCCTACGCCCTACGCCGATGGTAATCAGTGACTACGCCGACGGTAATCAGTGACTATGCTGACGGGTCTGGTCGTCAACGCTTGACATTTTTCCATAGCTTCTTCGTGTGGTAAATCGATGGTTTTTTCTGCGTCGCGTTATTATACAGCTTAGCTTGTGTTGGAGATGCTCTAATGAATGAAGGGTGAAATTCAATTTCCGATTTGTCGGCGAGCACATGCATCGCAGGCCTTATATCATATGGACACCGTGTTTTAGGGCCTGTTTGGTTAGGCTTAAATCTAGCTTTTAGAGTTTGGCTTATAAGCCACAAAAACACCGAAATAGGTTCTTTTGGCTTTAACTTTTGGATTTTATCTGAACATAGTAGTATGATGGTATAAGCCAAAAGCCAAAATAAAAAACACCTATTTAGGTGCTTTTATGGCTTATAAGCCAAAAGCTATAAATAAACATAACCAAACAGCCCCTTAGCCTTATATCACGTGAAAACGAGAAAGAAGCAAACAAAGCCTTATATTTTAGCATGGGGGCACACGCCATATGTCATGTGCACTCTCTTTCCGTATGGCATGCATGTGTAGAAGGTTCAACGCACTGGGCCTCCAAAATAGGAGGGCCTCTAATTTTTATGTTAAACTATTATTTAGTATTACTAATGATAGGTTTAATTGGGTTTAATAAATCCATTGAGCCATTTACCGCTTAGGATTTGTCCAAAATTAACTCCATTTCCATTGGTTAGAAATTTGCCCAGCGCGAACCTCCCTTCTCTCTCTTCCTTCTCTTTATTAGAGCATCTCTAATGAAGCCTTTAAATGTCCGACCTGTAAATCGCGAGTAGAGGCTGTTTCGCGGCTCTTTCGTGGGTTCTTCCAGCTAGTGTAGTACATAGCTTTAATCGTAGCTCCTTTACAGGTTTAATTCTATCGTGTTTTTTTCAGAATAGATGATGAGTTGATGCATGCAACGAGTAAATGCAACGTTGTAGTCCTCACCTCTCAATCCAACTCTTAATTCCATCACGATTTTCTCAAAGCAGATCCGTTCTACATTTATAATAACAATTAAAAATGATATTTTGGAGAAAGTTTCATATGAAGAACTAATTGAAAATTTCATCTCAAGAAATGCTAGAAGGATGGCATGCTTTTAATAAATATTTTGTCTTAATGGGTACTTTTGAATTATGTTATCACTTTATTTTTGAAAGCTCTGTTATCGGTATCTGATAAGATGCCATTCTTCCAAAAATTGTACTCCCTCCGTTTGAAAATAGATGTCTTAGGTTTTTCAAAATTTGAATGAATCCATATATACTAAATAGTGTCTAGATTTATCGAAATTTTGATAAATTTGAGACATCTATTTGGAGACCGAGGGAGTACCACTAAACTAAAAATAAATATCACATAAAACCATGTTTTGCTAATTGCCAATGGTTATATTAAGGGCCAATTTTTTTGTTTCGCACCGAGCCTCTATTTTCTCGGGTACGGCCCTGCTAAAATATAAGGTATTTTAGCCTTATATTTAGACCTCTTTTAGTGTACATTCGGTGCAAAATAAGTAAATCTACACTATCATATGTTTAGATATATGTGTTTTAAAAAGAATAAAACATCTTATAATTCTGACTAGAAAAAGTTCATCTCCAAACAAAAAATTATCTACGACCGTTAAGAAGAGAAAGAAGCAAACAAAATCAAACTAGACTATAAGTCATCAGAATTATCAGCTCTGTGCATCTGTCTCGCCGGCGTCGAACTCCTCCGTCTCGCGGTGGAGGAGCGCGGCCGGCACCGGCGAGCCCTACCTCGTGTAGTGGAGGGAGGCGCGCTTGCGGGCCCCGTTCGAGCGCACGCCCCGGCGGCGCTCCTCCTCTGTGGGCGTCAGGCGACGAAAACGCGGCGTCGAAGCTCCCCGACGGTCCATCGCGGCGTGAATCAGGCGGATCTGCTATCATCGGCTAGAAATTGCTCGCCGGTGCTCGGCGATTTGAGCGGTGGTGCGTGGCCGTGGCGTCGAGGGGGCGGTGGCGGAGAAATGGATCGAGACTTGGGAATCGAGCTTGAAATAAGATAAAATTTATTATGATATTCATCGCTGTGACCATGTGTTAGATTGTCTACATCTTGATGTTGGGAGAAGTCGACCTCTCAATATTTGACTCTCATGGGGACTTGATGTAGGGAACTACTTGTTGGTAAACGGAGGAATGTTAGCACTTATAGTGACTATAAAACTGTTGTCACCCTTTACGTATCAACTTGGGAATTGAGGAAACTCACAAAACACTATCCATGCCATGGGATACGTCATGCGGGATTATGTCCCTTAATAGCACGGTAATTTAATTGATGTTGATTGCTGTCTAATGTGGTTATGACGATGATTTGAGCAGTGGTTGCTGGCTCTTTGTCCAAATACGGAGTTCCTCCCACACATACATAGTTAAGAATGTTCATGATAATAATATTTACCTTAGCCCTTTATAATGCTATTGGTGTATCCGCTAATCGCTAAGTATGATGTTTCCAACTGAAGTTTCATACCACTTTTACATACGCGATACTTATTTTCTGTTTTCAGTTTTATTACTTTACTCATTGTTCTCTTATACCAAAAATCTAAAAGCACTTTTTTACGCAATACTCGCATTTTATCTTGTCACTTAGAACTTTATTTAGCATTTCTATTTTCAGTATTTATTTCAAGAATTCTTAGACTTCAGACTTCTGCTCCTTGTGGGATCGATATCTTTATTTTGAAACTAGCTACAACCGATCTGTGCACGTCATCAATGCGTGGGGAGCTTGGTACCTCTTCGGTGACATGGTGGTGGCGGCAGGTGGAGAATGGGATCGGCTACCGCTGTTGTTGCTCGGCCTTCCTGCATCCTCCAATCCAAAAAACGAAAACCAGCTCCACGATCTGCAGGGATCAAGAGGACGTCTATCTTTTCCTCGCATCGCCGTCTCCATCACCCCAACAGTTGCCTCCCCCAACCTCTAGCAGCAGTGCCCACCCTTTGCTTCACGGGAAACCAACGGACGCGATGGAAGGAATTGGTGGCGCAATCTTGAGTCCGCTACCCCAACTCCCTCCCGAGGTGATGAGATGGGCAAATCGACACACGCCACTACGGACGTCGGCAATTGCTAGACGCGGAGATTGTGTCCACCATGCCTTTAGTCGCCTTGAGACGGAGAGGAGGCAAGAGAGGGAGAGGAGGGCCATGCCTCTCCTGTTGGCCCTCGCCCCAGGCCACCAGTGTCGTTGAACGCAACTGGCCCACCGCTGGAGCATCAAGAAGATTTTTCTGTGGGTGGGTCGACAAAGTCTGGCGGCCTCCTCTAGATTGATCTCGATCTCGGTTGTAGAAGTCTAATACGTCGTAAATATATCTATAATTTTTCATGTTCCATGCTTGTTTAGTATCAACTTTGCTATGCTTTTTCTACACTTTGAGGTATTTTTATACATTTTCTGGGACTAACCTATTAAGAAGATGCTGCAGCGCCAGTTGCCTGTTTTTTGCTGTTTTTGGTTTCAGAAAAGCTAGTAAGGAAATATTCTCAGAATTGGACGGGACAAAGCCAAAGTCAATATTTTATCGGAACGAACACATAGTCCGGAGGAGAGACGAAGGGGCGCCATAGGGTGGCCGCACCTCCCCCAGGCACGGGCCCACCCTAGACCGCGCCAGGGCAGGGTGTAGGCCCCCTGGCCGCCCTCCTACCTCGCCTCTTCGCCTACAAAAGCTCCCCGATGCCAAAACCCTGGGCACCCAAGATCTCCACGAAATAGTTCGTAGCCGCCGCCACCATCGTCCCTAGGTCGGGGGGATCTGAAGCTCTTCCCGGCACCCTGCCGGAGGGGAGAGATCATCCATGAGGCCTTCTTCATCACCATGCCAGCCTCCGGTATGATGCGTGAGTAGTTCACCCTTGGACTATGGGTCCATACAGTAGCTAGATGGTTGTTTCTTCTCCTTTGTGCTATCATGTTTAGATCTTGTGAGCTCCGTTCATGATCAAGATCATCTATTTGTAATCATACATGTTGTGTTTGCGAGAATCCGATGGATATTGAGATACTATGTCAGATTGATTATTGATTCTATCATGTCTTATTGATTATTGATTCTATTATGTCTGTGTTATTTGTGATCTTGCATGCTCTCCGTTGCTAGTAGATATCTTGGCCAAGTAGATGCTAGTGACTCCAAGAGGGAATATTTATGCCCGATAGTAGGTTCATGCCTCTAGTAATCTGGAGAAGTGATAAGAATCTCTAAAGTTGTAGATGTGCTCTTGTTACTAGGGAGAAAAAAAGGATCTTTTGTTCATGGAACAATTGTATTGTTTATTTTACACATATTGCTTAATGCAATTATCCGTTGCTTGCAACTTAATACTGGAGGGGGTTTGGATGATAACCTGAAGATGGATTATTAGTCATAGATGCAGTTGGGTGGCGGTTTATGTATATTGTTGTAATACCCAATCAAATTTCATAGGAATCATGAATGTCGAGTATTTGTATTCTTATGCCTTACTCAGTCCTGTTAATTTCCCCGCTGTAATTTGCTCACCCAGCATGGTATTTATCTTAAGGAGAACACCTCTAGTGAACCGTGGATCCCGGTCCAATCTTTACCATTGTTACGTCATCTACTATTACCGTTTACTTTCTGCAAGTAACTACTATCTTCTACACTGTATGTTTAATCCTTTGTTTTGAGCAGACCAGTGAGATTGACAACCTTACTGTAAGTTGGGGCAAAGTCTTGAGTTTGTGTTATGCAGGATTCCAAGTTGTTAGCAACACCTTGGAGTTGTTTCCTTGCTCCTACCGGTTGATAACCTTGGTTTCATAACTGAGGGAAAACTTATTGCTGTGTTCATCATACCTTCCTCTTGAGGTTTTCCAATAAAACTCTACAGTGATCTGAGCTCATCAAAGTCTCGCGATTAGGCTTGTCGGAGCGAGATAAGCGGTGAGTGGTGGGACCGGGATCGAGATATTTGTGAGGAAAACAAAAACGAAGGAGAGAACCAACATGAAACATCCCTCGTGCATCGAAGTAACGGGGTATGCGGCAAACAACGTTTGGTTCAGAACCGGAATCTACAGTAAACACACCGGATCGCTACAGTCAACCAGAGACAACAGAGTGCTAATAGGCCGCTATTTGGTGCATCGAAGCAACGGGGCATGCAGCGAACAACCGATTGGTTCAGAACCGGAATATACAGTAAACACACCAGATCGCTATAGTCGACCAGAGACAACGGAGTGCTAAATGGCCGGAATTTGGTTCGTCTTTAATATATGTATCTATAGGGACGATGGTAAATGCTGAGTGCGGAAGATAGTAGTTGAGTGATGAAGAGTGAAATTTAAAGTTTGATTTGCCCTTATACGTGGGCCAGCCGCGTAAACAAGTACTCTCTTCATTCTAAAATATAAGATGTCTTAGGCATTTTATGAAACATATCTATCTAGACGTCTTTTACTGTATAAATTCAGTATAAAATGAGTGAATCTATAAACATATGTTTAGATGCATGTGTTTGAAAAAATATATTATATTTTAAAACGGAGGGAGTACTACACAGTCTTAATAGGTCAGCAAGTTTTCTGACTAGAAAAAAATTTTCTCCAAACAAAATGGCGAAACTAAGGCCTTAGCGCATCCGTTTTTTTGCTTGATTTTTATACGATTTTCTAAAAACAAAATTTTTAGCGCGAAACTAAAGCGTCAGTGGCCCTTTTCTTGCTCGATTTTTATACGATTTTCTGAAGTTATCTACCACCGTGAAGAAGAGAAAGAAGCAAACAAAACCAAACTAGACTATAGGCATCAGAATTATGAGACAAAACATCATGATGAATCAAATAAGCCTTCATCGTGCAAAGAGATGATACTCATTCTTCTATCAAACTACTCCCTCCACTACAGGAAATGGTGACTACGCCGAGGGCTGGACGCCGTCGGCACAGCCAGACAAAGCCGTCGGCACAGGCTGTGCCGACGACAACCGTCGGCGTATCGCCCTCGGCGCAGATCCCGGTCGGCACAGGACCACGGCCGTTGGCACAGGTCCTCCCCCTCGGCGTATCATCCTCCTAGCGGGACCCGCGTGTCAGACGACGGCGTCGACGGTAACGGCCTCGTGGGCCGATACGCCGACGGCCTGGCCGTCGGCACATCCCAGCCCAGGCATCACCCTGGACCGCCACGTGTACGTCTACGCCGACGGCCTAGCCGTCGGCACAGTGTCCATCTACACCGAGGGCCACGTCGCCAGATACACCGAGGGCGACCACCGTCGGCACAGGCAGCCCCCGGAGGCGCCACGTCGCCATCTACGCCGACGGCACTGCCGTCGGCACAGCCTTGCCATATGGCACGCCTGCTGTGCAGCATCAGGGCTGTGCCGACGGCATTGCCGTCGGCGTAGCTGCTGCCTTTTTTCCTATTTTCATTTCTAATTCAGTTTTAGCATCCAAAATAGCAGCAAAATAATTTCAAATCAAGTATCAAACCAATCAACATGACATTGCAATATCCATCGCCATCCAAACAACAACATGATCATCCACAAAACATATTCGTTATCCACACAAACTCATCACAAGTGGATACACATAGAAGATATGACAAGTGCATACACAAGCTCTAGCTCTAGCTCTAATCATGTCCATGCTCATGGTCCGAAACTCGTTGTATGTGTCGGTGTGTCAAGGAGCCCGAGGCTTCCCATTCCGAGCTCAGGAGACGCTTGCAGTTGTCGGGCCATCGGGGAAGTAGAACCACTAGCAGAACCGCCATCGGGCGCCATGATACGAAGTTGTGCATCGGCACGTGACGGACTAGGCGAGGCCGAGGCACGACCAAAGGGTCCAACATTCCTGGAGCATCCTGAGCCCTACATGTTTGAGCAAAAACTTAGCAACTTGCGAGGCATATGAAAGTGGTAACATGTGGTTTGGCAAAGAATTTACCGGGGTCCCTCCGTAGTATGTGGAAGCGAAATCCTCCCTCGATATGCAGCGAGGTGGCATCCCAGGATCAGGTGGCTGGTCACCTTCCACCGAACCAGCCCAAAGGATAAAGTAGTGATTCATCGCCTACAAGATAGTTATATGTCGTTGCAGGAACAAAGGTTCAAACTAGAGGAAGTGGGACTTATCATCATTTGCAAAAGTAAAGTTTGAAACTTACAGCCGTCACTTTCCTAGTGTACGCATCGCACTCTGCCCTCAGCGCAATCCATGCATCATACTCCTTGTTATAATCTGCCTGAAGGGCCTTGTAGGCGTCATCAAAATGCCGCTACAATTGCAAAAATAACGAATCTCGTCAGCTTAGCCATTTAGGATCAAATTGCGGAAATAAGATGGAAATGAGAAACACTCACATCGGCGGTGGAGGCAGCAGGCCGAGGACGAGGCGCGATAGAGGGGTGATCGGGGGTGAGGGTAGCCTTGACTCGTGTGAGGGTCATGGTAGGCTGGACCACCCCATCAAGAATGTTGAAACGGCCATGTGGCTTGCCGTGGCTCGCCATGATCAAGGCAGTCTCATCGACCTCATGGTGCATGGGCTCATCCACCTCCGGATGCAAACCCTTGAGCTTCTCCAGTAGGTGTTGAGCTTCTCCTTGGCGTTACCGAAGTACTGGGGAAGCTGAGGCTGCTCTAGGTCGGGCTTCTTCGTCTTCATCTTCTCCCACACGACCAGGTCGGTAATAGGGCTATTAACCCCCCCCCCCCTCCATCTCCTCCTGCATCGACAAAGAAATGTTAATTATGTGTGTCAACTAATAACATTATGGGAAATAAAATGAAGGTTGTTCCATGTATATATATACCAAGTGCTTCTTGAAGAGACCATGGTTGCGGCTTCCCGCGTTGTGTGTTCCCATGCTGCCGCGGTTTTTCTTGTTCCGCTTGCTCACGGCCTCAAAGTCAGGATTTTCCCCGATCCACCTACTAGCCAGCACCTCAAAATCATCTTCTTTGTGTTCACACCACATTGGCATAACCTGAAACCACAATACTCATTTCACTAACAGATAATGCAATACCAACTTAGCATCTATGGACCTTCTCATTGACAATTTACTTACCGTCAAATCAGCCACCGACATCTTTGGCTTGTGACCCCGAGCAATCTCATCCTTCCGTATCTTAAGGCCATGCTCAGCTTGAAAGTGATTGATCAACGTATTCTTGGTGTTGTACCATTGCTGTGTTGTCAACTTCCGACAAGCCTCAAGCAAAGTCGCATTCGCCGCCTCCTGATGCTCCGGTGTCACCTGATAGAAGACCTTCAATCATGCAAAAAATTATGGGAGTCATGAGATAGCACGATGATGAGCAAAAAAAATTATGGGAGTCACAAGCCAAAGTATGCCTTACCCAAAAGCTGCTAATCACAAGACGTCAAGACTCTCTGAAGCCTGGGCAATCGGTGGAGGCCTCATAGTCCAACCAAAACCAGGCTAGCTTCCTTCGGCCGTTGGGGACTGTAGTGTACAAGCCCGGCCAATACTTCCTGATCAAAGATCCAAGCACGCTATTAGGGTGGCGAACCCCCGCCGGTTTTAACCAGTTGCTGCACAATAAACAAACATTAGTACATGCCAAAATGTTATGACCAAAAACATGAGTTAGTCACTTACTATTTGCCGTAGGGCTCAATCGTAGGTCTCTCTTCCGGGCGAGGCTCCTTCTTAGGGACACGAGCCTCCCCACGAATCGACAACTTCTTCGGCGGCGCCTCACCCTCCGGTGGCGCCTCACCCTCCGCCTCCCCATCCGACATCCCCCAACTCCTCGTCTGACTCTGACTGTGAACCACGGTGCCAGAAGCAGAGAGTAAGTCAGACAAACGGGCAACACGCCGCGGGGGAGACGAGTCTGGATCCTCTGAATCGAGTCCTGCACCTGCATTGATAAAGAGTAGCCAATTTAGCATGAAGACATAAAAAATATAAACGTAATTCATAAACAACGGGGGAGATGAGTATGTACCCGAGGCTGCACCTCCTCGTCTTTGCACTGGTCGCCTCGTCCGCACTGGTCGTCCTCGTGGTGCACCTCCTCGTCCTCGTCCTCCTGCAGCGGGAAGTTCTCCCTGCGAGGGAGGTGGGTCCTCCAATCCCCTTCCTCTAGCTCCACCGTAGCGCGGGTTGGGACGAGGTACTCTTCTCCTTTGGGTAATCTTCTCTTGGGTCATCATATTGAGAAGGGAGGCCGGTGATTCCTTGCTCCCCCGAGGCATTGGTCAATCACCTGCATTATAGACATGTTGAAATTAATAAGCATAAAGACATAATGCAATTAAGAAGCATGTTAAGAAATAAATACTAAGCATAAAGACATAAAAGACCCTCACCTCTAGTCATCACTATCATAAAGTACTTGGTTGTGGTGCATCGCGTTCTCATTTTCACTATCACTATCACTATCACGTGAGTAGTAAGGCTCGTCGCATGGTGGAGGCTCATCATTGTTGAAATTCGCCTCATGAAACTTGTTGAGCATATCAACGTCCTTTAAATCCACCACTGTCTCACCACGAGTTTGTGCATCGTTCTCGAGGTCCTCATGACCCACTTGTATGTCAAAACCCCCGAAGTTCTCTTCCTCTTGATAGAAAATTCCCTCGTATGTCACAGGGTCAATGTTGAGGTAATCGTTGGCGTTGGGCCTAGGTAGCTTACCATGTGGCGATACCTGGAAGATGACTTCCCAACCCAAAAGTTCCTCTTTCTTGCATGGGTAGGGCAAGTAATAAACTTGCTTGGCTTAGTGAGCCACTATATAGACATCGGCTCCGCAATAGGTGGTTGAAGGCCTAACTTCAACTAACCCAATGGAAGGGGTACTTCTCTGTCCATCGATGGGGTCGAACCAGCGGCATTTAAACACAACGAGCTTGAGTTTTATGTTCGTCTCAAACGTTAGCTCGTATACGTCCTCTAATATCCCGTAGTAATCAACTCCATCGGTTCCTCCGGTGAAGACCCCAGTATTTATAGTTTTTGCATTAGGCCGATTGTTCTGGTGAAACTCTGCATGGAAGCGGTACCCATTAACATCGTACTTCTGATACCTCATGACTCTACGGATACAACCCTGTGAAACACATCGAATCTCATTCGTCATCTCAACGTTGCGATCAGCTCCCTGCAAGTCATGGATTGCAAGGTAAGAGGGATATGTGTAATAATAGGGACAAGTCACGGATTGCAAGGTAAGAGGGAAATTACTTTGGCCCTGAACCAAGCCACAAATTTTTTCTTTCCTGGGGCACCATCTTTTAGAAGAGTGTCCAGCTCCGTGACACTGGGATCCCTCGTTTCCGACCACTGTTCATCCTTGAATTGGCTAAAAGGAGTAAACACGGATTAGACCAAAATCGAGTTACTAGTTGCAATAGGTAATTTGTTCATCAGTTTACCTCATGAAACCGACAAGTTCATGCTTCATGTTCATGAGCACATAGAACATTATGCCCTCCTTTTCTTCCAGCTTCAATATGTACTCTTTTCCAGCACCGGACTTGCCACCGGGAGATTGAAAGAGTGCGATCTTGGGGTCTTCCTCCAGCTCGTCGACATTGTACCGAGTGATCGGGTTATGCAGAGTGGGAACATCATCGGCATATTACTTTGTCGTGACGTCTGCTATCTCCCCGATCAGAGTTGCCTCAGCTATGCATGCTTCAATCTTACTTTTGTTTCCACATTTCATTCGAATATACTTAAACTCTCTCAATACGTAATCGCCAACGAAACTGCACTGGTCCACCCAAAAGTACCTCGTTCGCGAGGTGCACGATGAGATGTGCCATCGGAGTAAAAAATCCTGGCGGAAAGATCGTCTCCAACTTGCATAGCAACTCTGGCACTAGTTCCTGCAGCCTCTCAATCAGCTCGGGAGATACCTGCTTAGCACACAGAGTGCGAAAGAAATGGCTCAACTCCGCGAGCACTCGCCATACATGATCGGGGAGATACCCTCGAACCATCACCGGCATCAGCCGCTCAATCCATATATGATAGTCATGACTCTTTAGGCCGGTGACTTTTCCCGTCGCAAGATTGACTCCCTTACTCATATTTGAACAATAACCATCAGGGAACATCACGACGTACTTGAGCCACCTGAATGACTCCTTCTTTTGGTCACTATCAAGGCAGAATATGGCATGCGGCTTGAACCAATTTCTTCGATTGCGGTCAGGAGGCTGCATGTGTTGTTTCTTCCTATCACATAGCTTCTCAACATCGACCCTAGCCTTGACATTATCCTTTGACTTTCCAGGGATGTTGCAAATTGTGTGAAAGAGGGACTCTCCTACATTCTTTTCAGTGTGCATCACATCGATGTTATGGGGAAGTTCGAGGTCCTTGTAATACTCGAGCTTCGTTATGGTTGCCTCGTGAGTCCGGGCCAGCGTTTTACCATATCCCTCAAATTGTGGGCCAGAATCTCAAGACGCTTGAGCAAGTAGCTCGGCTTTAACAGCTACACCATCAAACATTGGTATCTCTTTCTCTTCATTCACAACTACGCCCTTCATGAAGTTCTTTTTGTCTCGTCTGAACCGGTGCCCTCTTTTGAGGAAAGGTCGATTTTTGTCAAAGGCGACATACTTGCCACCCGCGCTTAGCCAAAAGAACTCAAGTTGGAGCCTGCAAACTGGGCAAGGCCACTTACCGGATGTACACCACCCGCAAAATAGGGCGTAGCCGGGCATGTCATGCATGGAATACTGGTACCAAACTCTCATGAGGAAGTTTGTCTTAGATGCTCGGTCATATGTCAACGTCCCGTGGTGCCAAGAGTGGTTCAAATCATCAATAAGAGGCTGCATGTAGACACTCAAATTTTTCCCCGGGTATTCAGGCCCTGGAATTACAAGCGACAAGAATATGGTATTCCTTTGCATTAGGACTCCGGGAGGGAGATTGAGCGGAATAACAAACACAGGCCAGCAGCTGTAAGAGGCCGTCGACATACCATATGGATTGAATCCATCGGTTGCTATCGCAATTCTGACATTCCGAGCCTCACTTGCGAATTCCTCGTGTTTTGCATCGAAGTTCTTCCATGCCTTACCATCAGATGGATGTCCCATAATTTCATGTCCGTGCTCGTCATGGCATCTCTTCCCTGTCTTGTGCCACTTCATCTGTGTGGCAGTCTCCTCGGTCATGTAAAGCCGCTGGATTCTTTTTATGAATGGGAGATAACGAAGAATCTTCACGGCGACATTTGACTGTGTCATCTGACCATCATGTCCCTTTCTCTCATGATACCTAGAGGCCCCACACTTGCTGCAGTACTTGTCATCCTCAAACTGTTTCCAAAACAAAAGATAGTCTGCTGGACAACAATCTATCTTTACATAATCCATGGTGAGCACTTTCATGATTTTCCGGCATTCGTACATGCTTTTAGGTAGACAATGCCCTTCGGGCAACATGTTACCATACGTAAACAAATTACGTTCAAAACTTGCTCGGGTGGTGGCGTACTAGGACTTGTCGGCTAGTATTTGCGAGATGGCATCGAGTTGAGACACTTTCGCACCCGGATATAGAGGCCTCTTAGCCGAGGCCATCATATCAAGGAAGGCCTTCGCGGTTTCCTCCGGTTCCTCCGGTTCACCTGGTTCCTCCGGTTCACCTAGTTCCTCCGGTTCCTCCTGTGGAGGTGGCGAATCTGGCATGTCGGCATTGCGAAAATCCTCTAGCAAGTTTATAATCCCATCGTCCTCAATGCCATCAATCCGTTGTCGCATCACCTCAGCTCTATCACGTTCGTACCGAGAAAAGTCGACCAAAGGCTCGTAGTCAAGCATATACCCATACTGCCAAAGGTGTTTACTCATATCATCCTTTGTCTGACGATGAAGCGTCATGCAATGAGCGCAAGGACACCTTGGACGAACTACCTTTGAACCACGCGCTAACTCCTTCACCAGAAAATTGGTCTTCCATACCCACTCGTCTGTTCTTTCAAGCGCACTAATACGACCACTGTGCATCCAACCATTACCAGCCATCCTCTGCTTCATCGAGAGCCACAATACAAATTCAACATTTCATATTAATTAATGACATCAAACTAAATACACAAATTTTAAGTTGTTATTCCATGCATACACCTAACATGTCTAATAGGAAAAGATATGTCCTAATCCCACCCGAGAATATGTAGATTGGATACGCTCTCCACGGTCAACCCCAAACCGAGACAAAATTTTGGCAGCACCTCCCCGCTGCTCTCCCGATACACGTCCCGCTAAAAATGCCGAGAGAATTGTGCATCCGGAGAACAACAGGGAGGCGCCGCTGAAATCCTGTCTCGGTTTGGGGTAGACCGTGGAGAGCGTACCCAATCTACACATCCTCCGGCTGTCCAAAAATTGTGGACAATCCAAAAGAGTTACATTTTTAAATATGCAATCGAATGCATATTTATTCGTGTAACCCTTTTGAACGGGAGACACCTAGGTTTCACAACTGACTTGGTGATCTAGACACAAAATAAATACCTAGGTACATTACAAGATAGGCGCAAGATTTATACCCTCGAAGCGTGAGCGAATGGTGATCTCCAACGGCGACCTCCGGTCACGACCTCCGGGACAGCGACCTCTCCGACGGGGCTGTCCACCTAAAAGTCTACAGATTGCAAGACATATAAATATGAGCACAGTGATTCCACCGAAACAAGATACTAATACTACTCACAATATTAGTCTGTTATCATTGGCATTATAGTTAATATTACTCACAATAATATGAACTCCGGGGAGGGCAGGGACGGGCCGACGGTGGGGGAGGAGGGCAGGGGGGGGGGGGGGGGGAGGGAGGGGAGGAGGAGGGAGGAGGAGGGCAGGATGAGGAGGGAAGGAGGGCAGGGACAGGTTAGGCAAGCGGGCGGGCGGCTGCCAGGAGAGGAGGGACGGTGACGGGGTCGGTGCAGAGGGCCAGGAGGCGGCGGCGGTGCTAGGGAGGAGGCGGTGTCAGGAGGGACGGTGGCGGCGGTGGTGAGAGGCGGCTCAGGGGCGCGGCGCGGCATGGGAGTGAGGCGGCCTTGAGGAGGGAGGCGGCGCGTGGTGAGGGACGCGGGCGGGTCGGGTCGGGCAGAGGCGGCTCAGGGGAGGCGGCACAAGGCGGGGAGGCGGCGCGGGCACGCGAGTGGGCCGTGAGTAGCTACGCTGATACGCTGACGTCAGCTGTGATTTTTCAAGCAATGACAGCTATATTTGGTATAGAAGAAACTATATTTGGTATATACTAATATAACAAATCATAATATATTATTTTGTGCCTACTAATATAGAAAAAACCGAGGACCCAAGTGGTCTACCCCTATATAGCTTTCCTCCGTACGGGGTAGCCCGGTGGACTTTCCTCCGCATGCATGAGAAGGGGGACACATGCACCCGGTGACTAGGTTTTGCATGTTTCAACATAGCACCACACTTCCATGCATGTGCTAGGGCCACATGCAAGTCCTTGAGGTATTCCGACGCCCCGGAGCGTGGTCTCCCGCGGAACCCTGATCTGTGGGCATCGGATCGTCTACCCCCTAGACGTCCCTCTGACAGGGGTATCCCGGAGTAGCACTCTCTTGTTTTGTGTTTGTTTAGGTCATATGATGATGTAAAACCATGGTGCTTCACAAGTGGAGGGCACTATCCTACCCGGTTTCACCCGAACGGGAAGTTTCCCCCCTTATATATAAGTCCAGAACCTTAGATTTAGGTTACACCTAGCGCACGCATGAGAAGGGGGACACATGCACCCGGTGACTAGGTTTTGCATGTTTCAACATAGCACCACACTTCCATGCATGTGCTAGGGCCACATGCAAGTCCTTGAGGTATTCCGACGCCCCGGAGCGTGGTCTCCCGCGGAACCCTGATCTGTGGGCATCGGATCGTCTACCACCCTAGACGTCCCTCTGACAGGGGTAGCCCGGAGTAGCACTCTCTTGTTTTGTGTTTGTTTAGGTCATATGATGATGTAAAACCATGGTGCTTCACAAGTGGAGGGCAGTATCCTACCCGGTTTCACCCGAACGGAGAGTTTCCCCCCTTATATATAAGTCCAGAACCTTAGATTTAGGTTACACCTAGCGCACGCATGAAAAGGGGTAGCCCGGAGTAGCACTCTACCCGGTTTCACTCGAACGGGGAGTTTCCCCCCTTATATAAGTCCGTATGAAGGAGGATAGATGTATCCGGGGAAAGAGATGGAGACTGCTATCTGGGCGATACAAACAATATATATCAACATTAAATTATTGGGAGTAATTAATAAATTATTGGTAGTATAAAATATATGGCTAAAATTAAATGGAAAAAATAATTTGAAAATCAAATACGACGGCTAAGCCGGCACAAACCACCAAATTTAGGGCGTGGGGGAGCACGTGGCGGCTACGGTCGGCATAGCCACCAAACGGCGCCTGACGCCGGTTCGAGCTGTATACGCCGAGGGCCAAAGTTCCGCCGAGGGTCACCGTCGGCACACTTTTCTCCCCTACGCCGACAGTGTGTCTGTGCCGAGGGCCACTGTCGGCACATGTTGCTGTGCCGACGGCCGTTTCTACGCCGACGGCCTGGAGGTCGGGGCCGTCGGCGTAGCCTACCGGCCGTCGGCGCTTACAACATTTCCTGTAGTGCTCTGTTTTAAAATATAAGACACTTTATCTCTATAAAGCAAGTGTATCAAGACTATTTTTAGTATGTTGGTTCACTCATTTTTTAAGTGAATCTAGACGGTAAAAAAGTCTAAATACTTTTTTCTTCACAAATATTTTGAAACTCGGAGGGAGTATCTTGTTGGGGGCGGTGGCTGCTTTATTTTGATACTGTTCAACTGAGTCAATGCAAAGTCTCCGAAGCTGTACATCGCACTAACAAATGTACCCCATGGCCATGTGCAGCCAGCAATAATTGAGAAGCTTTGGATCGGAGGAGTCTAGGAGGCAGCACTGCAACCTGCAGCCAGAGGCAGAGCTGAGAGCTCGCTGCCTCGCCGGACGCCGGCGCCACATTGCCGGCTGAAGCCACACCAGGCCGTCGTCCACCGACAACCGCGACGGCCGACGACGCGGCACCGCCGGGACTCCACACTCGATCTCTGCTTGTAAGTTCCAATCTTGCTGATGTACTGTCCTCTGCCCAACGATGCATATGTGCCCTTTTTGCAGCTTTGTAATTAAAGCGATTTTTTGCATAGTTTCAGTCCTCGTGATTTTGCTACTGAAAGCAAGATTGAATAAATTTGTTGCCAACGTGGTAACTTTGTTGAAAACATCCGGGTAACTCTAAGTTCCTTTGCTGAAGCTAATATTGGTTTTACCAGTTAAGAGAGCACTTTCGTCGGCAATGAAATATATCAAATCGGATCTGCCCTGGTGTTTTTTCTTCTTCTTTTGGACATGGTTATTGTAATGAAATTTTATTGTACGTAATGAAATTTTACTCTGTTGCTCATCAGCATAAGTTTATTTTTCTGACAGAACTTCTGCCGCTGAGAGGGAGAACAACAATATGGCAGGCGTGAGCGCATCCACGGGGGCCATGGGTTCCCTCCTGGGGAAGCTGGGAGCTATGTTGGCAGACGAATACAAGCTTCTCAAAGATGTCCGTGGCGACATCAAGTTCCTCAAGGACGAGCTGGTGGTGATGAATGCATTCCTCCTAAATATGTCAGATGTGGAGGAACCTGACAAGCTAACGAAGCTGCGCGTGACGGCAGTGCGGGAGATGTCATACAAGATAGAGGACAACATCGACAAGTTCATGGTCCTTGTGGAGAAACATGAGTCATCCTGTTCCGAGGCTCATGGAATCAGGAAGCTCATTGAGAAATGCAACAGCTTGCTGCCCGATATCAAGACCCGCCACAAGATCGCCAAGGAGGTAAAGGACATCAAGAACCAAATTAAGGAGGTCAGCGACAGATTTTTAAGGTACATACTTACCAGATCTTGTTTTCAGATCCATCAAAATTGTGTGACTAAGCAGATGCTTGTATATATATCTGATGTGTTGCTGGATCTACCATTGAAGGTATAAGACAGATGAGTCATGCACCTCTACGCCTGCAAAAGACAAGGTCGACCCTCGACTTCGTGCACTCTACAAAGATGCCATGGAGCTTGTCGGAATCGATGGACCAAGAGATGAACTTGTTAAGTGGCTTAATGAGAAACAGGGAGAATCACTTAAATTTGTCTCTGTTGTTGGATTTGGAGGGCTAGGCAAGACAACACTTGCCAGCCAGATTCGGATCAAACTTGGAGCCACCTTTGAGTGTGGGGCTTTTGTCTCCATTTCACGCAAGCCTGACATGAAGGCAATATTAAGATCTATATTATCACAAATCACCAAGCAAGACAATGCTTACTCTGGATTAGATGATATACATCTCATTATGGATAAGATCCGAGAATTCCTCCAAGACAGAAGGTATGTATGTACAAATTAACGTTGGTTAATTAGCATCTAAGCCTAGACTTTTGCTAATTATATAAGATACAAATTCTGAGAGCATCTGAGCTAGTACCTAGTATCCTATATATGAGGAGTTGCTATATTTTGATTTTCTTTCCCATTTGTAGTGGTGTAGATGCTCCCAGAATTTGACTTACTGTACATGTATGTTTTAGATAATGACAGCTTTATTGATGTTAGAAGTTTTCATCAAGGTATATTATACCTAGGATGCACACAGATGTGACTCTGTTTTAGGATCTTACGATACTTGATCAGTATCACTATAAATATCTAATGAGCTCCAATGTGTATCACTTATTGCAGGTACTTTATCATAATTGATGATATATGGGATTCAGGAACATGGGAAACTTTGAAATGTGCATTTGTCAAGAATAAATGTGGCAGCAGAATAATGATCACAACACGTATAGTTGATGTTGCCAAATCTTGTTCTCCTACTAATGAAGATCTTGTCTATGAGATGAAACCACTCAGTGAGGCTGACTCAAAGAAGTTGTTTTTCAAGAGGATATTTGGTTGTGAAGAAAGCTGCCCTGATAACTTGAAAGAAGCTTCCAAAGATATTTTGAAAAAATGCCGTGGTCTACCTCTAGCCATCAATGCAATTTCTAGCTTGTTGGCCACAAAAAGTAAAACAAAAGAAGAGTGGGATCCGGTGCGACATTCAATTTGCTCTTCAAATGCCAAAAGCGATATAATAGAGGACATGAATTACATATTATCTCTTAGTTATTTTGACCTTCCTCACCACCTGAGAAGCTGCATATTGTACTTGGCTTTATTTCCTGAAGATGAATTGATTGAAAGGGACAGGTTGGTACGCAGATGGATTTCTGAAGGCTTTGTTCATGGAAAAAGTGGACAAGATCTCGTGGAATTAGGAGAGGAATATTTTCATGAGCTTGTGAACAGAAGTCTAATACAGCCCGAGAGGATAGGGTATGATGGCAAGGCGGAGTATTGCCGTGTCCATGACACCATCCTTGATTTCCTCATTGCCAAGTCCTCCGAAGTGAACTTGTGTACTGTTCTGACAAAAAATTACAAGCCTGATGGCATTGTTCGTCGGATCTCTCTTATGGGAACCGAGTATGAAGACATCGTAGAGAAATTGGATTTGTCACAAGCTCGGTCTATCGGTGCTTTTGGGGGCACCAAGCGATTGCCATCGCTTGGGAAGTCAGAATCCCTGCGTGTGCTGGACTTGCAATGGTGCAATATGTTGGAAAATCATCATGTCAAGGATATTGTAAGACTCTATCAGCTGAGATACTTGGATATCTCTTTCACTGGGATCACGGAGCTTCCTAGCCAAATTGGGGATCTACTGTATCTAGAGACGCTTGTTACATCCTATAAATTACGTGAGCTTCCTGAAAGCATAACTCGGCTACGCCGATTGGCACGTTTGTTTGTTGGCTTTGATTGTGAGCTTCCAGATGGGTTGGGAAACTTGGTAAACTTACAAGAGCTTGAGTGGATTGATGCCTTGCAGTCAAAGCATGTGGAAGAGCTCGGCAAACTGACAAATCTGAGAAAGCTAAAGATTCAGTTGAAAACAAATAAGATAGAACGCAACACACTAGTACAGTCCAAGGAAAAGCTGGTGTCCTCTCTCTGTAAACTTGACGAATGTGGCCTGCGTTCCCTGAGTATTGATTATCTCATGGGAGATAAGGATGGCGAAGAACCATTCCTCCCTGCTTTGGGTTGCATCCGTGAGGTTATTGCAAAAGATATCTGCCAGATTAGCAGATGGCTTGCATCACTTCCCAACCTACACAGGTTGACTTTCATCAATGCCAAGAAGATAGAACAGCAGGATATCGATATGATTGGACTCATACCCAATCTGCTCGAATTGTCACTTTATTTAGATCGAACAGATGATGCACGGCAGCTTGTCATCAGGTGTGAAGGATTTCAACAGTTGCAGCGTTTTGAGGCTTACAGTGCTAGTACGGGATTTTTAATGTTTGAACCAGGGGCTATGCCAAGGCTCAAGGAGCTTAAATACCGTTCTTTCCAAGAGGCTGTGGTCAATTTGGACTTTGGCATCCAACACCTCTCCAGCCTTGCTCGTCTCACAGTCTATGGTGCTTTGGCTCAATGGCTACAGAAGTAAAGGCTGCGGAGGATGCTTTCAAGAGCAAACCCCAACCGTCCAATTGAGACCATGCATTACATATTATCTCTTAGTTATTTTGACCTTCCCCACCATTTAAGAAGCTGCATATTGTACTTGGCTCTATTTCCTGAAGACCAATTAATTAGAAGGGATAGGTTGGTACGTCAGATGGATTTCTGAAGGCTTTATTCATGGAAAAAGTGGACAAGATCTCATGGAATTAGGAGAAGAATATTTCCATCAGCTTGTGAATAGAAGTCTAATACAACCTGAGAAGATAGGGTATGACGGCAAGGCGGAGAATTGCCGAGTCCATGACACCATCCTTGATTTCCTCATTGCCAAGTCCTCTGAAGAGAACTTGTGTACTGTCCTGGAAAAAAAGTGCAAGCCTGATGGCATTGTTCGTCGGATCTCCCTTATGGTAACCGAGGATGAAGACATCGTAGAGCAATTGGATTTGTCACAAGCTCGGTCTATCGGTGCTTTTGGGGACATCAAGCGATTGCCATCGCTTGGGAAGTCAGAATCCCTGCGCGTGTTGGACTTGCAAAGCTGCTATGAGTTGGAAAATCATCATATCATGGATATTGAAAGACTCTATCAGCTGAGATACTTGGATATATCTTACTCTGGAATCACGGAGCTTCCTAGGCAAATCGGGGAGCTACTGTACCTAGAGACACTAAATGTTGAATGCTCTAACGTCCGTGAGCTTCCTGAAAGCACAACTCGGCTACACCGACTGGCACGTCTGTTTGTTGGCCCTGATTGTAAGCTTCCGGATGGGTTTGGAAACTTGGTAAACTTGCAAGAGCTTGCATTGATTAATGCCTTGCAGTTGAAGCATGTAGAAGAGCTCGGCAAACTAACAAATCTGAGAAAGCTGAAGATTTGGTTGAATGCTGATGGGATAGAACGCAACACATTAGTACAGTCCATGGAAAAGCTGGTGTCCTCTCTCTGTAAACTGGACGAATGCGGTCTTCGTTCCTTGAGTATTGATTATTACATGGGAGATAAGGATGGCGAAGAGCCGTTCCTCCCTGCTTTGGGTTGCATCCATGAGGTTATTGTATATGCAAAAGATATCTGCCGGATTAGCAGATGGCTCGCATCACTTCCCAACCTACACATGTTGGAATTAAGTAATGCGAAGAAGATAGAACAGCAGGATATCGATATGATTGGACTCATACCCAATCTGCTCGAATTGTCACTTTATTTACGTCGAACAGATGTTGCACGACAGCTCATCATCAGGTGCGAAGGATTTCAACAGTTGCAGCGTTTTGAGGTTTTCTTTGCTCGTATGGGAGTTTTAATGTTTGAACCAGGGGCTATGCCAAGGCTCAAGGAGCTTATACTCCCTGGTTTCCGAAGAAAGCCTAAATCTGGTGCGGTTAATTTGGACTTTGGCATCCAACACCTCTCCAGCCTTGCTCGCCTCAAAGTCAGCCTATCCTGCATTGGCTCGACGGCTGCAGAAGTAAAGGCTGCGGAGGATGCTTTCAAGAGCATGGCCGAGGAAAACCCCAACCGTCCAACACTGCAGATTGCAAGACTTCATCCGCAGAGTATGTTACAAGACGAGCAAATAAATATGGCAGGCTCAGGTACTATTAACAAGTTCGTACTTTTGACCTGGTGAGCAGTAGATCAAAAGACATACATAATGCTTCATTGTTTTTCCGGTGATCTATTTCAGGTACAACGCTAGAAAAAGAAGCCGTGAATTCCTAGATGCCTAACCGAAGATGCCCAAGTCACTCTAACTGCATGCTGCAACAAGTAAAGCTCCACATTTCTGTTCAGGCTACATCTTATTTTCTCTCAAGGCTGGTGTGCTCTTGTGATTTGTGTTGCACAATTGATACTATAGCTAGTCTATATGTTGGAAGTATCACGAACTCGTGGATTGACTAGGAATAAGAATCATTAATTGGACAAACATTTCTGTATTTTCTTGCGATCCTATTCCCCATATTTGTTGAGTGTCCCCTAAGGAGACGCGTCTGTCGGCGAATGTGTCGGCGAATGTGTCTGTAGCTGGTGGCACGGCCTCGAAGAAGATGCTTTCGGCGAGCGCTGGCCCGGAAACTCCTCTGGGCCATCCTCGATCTTCAGCTGGAGGGCGGCTGCCTTGTACTTCGGCGGCGGCGTCCAGTTCAATCCTTCTTCACCTTGCGATGGGGCCTGGCGAGGCGCAGACGGCCACAAGGAGGGGATGGCGTACGTCGGCCCCTAATGGCGACACTGCATGTGCGACTGCTACTGCCAGAGCGACCCGTGCGACTGCTGCGACGATGGGGCACTACTAGGGAAATGGCCATTCGTGGCGCACCTGAAAAGAGCATCTGTGGCGCACTAGCACTAGGGGTGCGTCACTAGTCTTGCGCTACGGCTACCTCTTAGACGTGGCGCACTGCCTAGTGCGCCATGGTTGTGTCGAGATAGGCGTAGCACACCTGCTAATGCGCCACGGCTATGTGCGCAGGTGCGCTACACTTAGGATCTTCTGTGGCGCACTGTAGTGCGCCACTAAGCTTCTGAGGTGCGTTTTAGGTGTAGTGCGCCGCAAAAGGTAGGTCATGTGCGCCACAAGTGTTTTTTTTTGTTTTTTTTCTAATTTCCGAGCTAGATTATATACGATACAGATTATATACAATATTACAGGCAGATATACACACAGATACAAGATATACAATTATATATATAAATACACAATTTGAAAAACAAGATTGAAACAAATACATATAGATAAGTCTCATACATGAATACATAGTATAAGTTACATTGTTTCGATCAAGTTACAAAGTAGTTGGTGACATGCGAATACATGTGTCGATCCAACAAGTTAGAGCTCGGAAGCTCGCCTAGACATCTAAACTAGCTAAACACAAACGCGAGATAAACAACCAAAGAAGATAAGCATGATCACCGCCGCGACGAAGGTGTAGGTCTTCATCCGGTTCCTTGTCCTAACTCCCGGTAGATAGCGCGTGTATCTAGCTTCCGCCTCCGCCATAGTATTGTACCCTTTGTAGCTATTGCCGCTGAAACGGTGCATCTGTCTCCGGCAGTCATCCCAATCATCGTAGACTCCGGGAACCCGTCCCTTATACACGACGTACCACGTCATCTATAAGTTCACAATAATAATTAACCGATGATTGAAAAAAAAAACATATATATAATTAAAGTCGCATATGAAGATACACTTATAGAAAGTACTCCTAAATCAAAAAGACCAAACTCAAAAAGCATGCCTCATATATAACTAGGTTGTTGGACACAGGAATATGCTATGATGGAACTGTAAGCCAAGTAGGATGCACAACATCTAGACTTGTGCATAACACAAGGCTTACAGTCCCGTCGTAGCACATTTACATATATATTGTGCCAAGACATTTCAATCATTGGAATTATTCTCGAAAAAGACCAAAATAACTCGAAAAGAATGCCTCATATATAACTAGCTAGGTCGTTGGACACAGGAATATGCTACGACGGAACGGTTAGCCAAGTAGGATGCATAATTCCTAGACTTGTGCATATCACAAGGCTAACTATCCCGTCGTAGCACATTCACATATATATTGTAACACGACATTTCAATCATCGGCATATTCTTGAAAAAGACCAAAGTAAATCAAAAAGAATGTCTCATATATATACATAGATCGTTGGACACAGGAATATGCTACGATGGAACCATAAGCCAAGTAGGATGCACAACATCTAGACTTGTGCATAACACAAGGCTTACAGTCCTGTCGTAGCACATTCACATATATATTGTGCCATGACATTTCAATCATCGGCATTATTCTCGAAAAATACCAAAGTAGCTCGAAAAGAATGCGTCATATATAACTAGCTAGGTAGTTGGACACAGGAATATGCTACGACGGAACAGTGAGCCAAGTAGGATGCACAATTCCTGGACTTTTGCATATCACAAGGCTCACTATCCCGTCGTAGCATATTCACATATATAGTGTGCCACGACATTTCAATCATCGGCATTATTCTCGAAAAAGACAAAAATAACTCGAAAAGAATGCCTCATATATATACATAGGTCGTTGGACACAGGAATATGCTACGATGAAACCGTGAGCCAAGTAGAATGCACAAGACCTAGAATTGTGCATATCACAAGGCTCACAATCCCATCGTAGCACATTCATATATATAGTGTGCCACGATATTTCAATCATCGGCATTATTCTCGAAAAAGACAAAAATAACTTGAAAAGAATGCCTCATATATATACATAGGTCGTTGGACACAGGAATATGCTACGATGGAACCGTGAGACAAGTAGGATGCACGAGACCTGACTTGTGCATATCACAAGGCTCACAATCCCATCGTAGCACATTCACATATATAGTATGCCACGACATTTCAATCATCGGTATTATTCTCGAAAAAAGAGTAAGGAAAAAAAGGACCAAAGTGAGCAAAGGACCAAAAAGTAAGCAAAAAAAACCAAGCATTGATTGATATATAATAATAATAAGCAAAAGAAGTAAGCGGTGATTCATAAACCTAATAAGATAAGTATATTAGCATGTACATTTGTCCACACACACAAAGGTCATCTATAGTTTGTAACTACAACTAGGCCAACATCAAGCCTTCTGGCTCGGATTAGGGAACGGGAGGACGCCTTGTCTCGTCATGGACTTCCTATATTCACCCTGCATCTCTAGGTGATCTTCTATGTCGCGGTTATTCGGGATATTTCCTCCGTAGAAGATCCCCCCCCCCCCGAAGTCATGACATCACGAAAGATGATTGCCCCAAACTGTTCCTGGATGCGATACATCTCTTGTCTAATATCTGAATCAGTGATCTTGGCCTTTGCTTCGGCCCACTGTTTGATATGATCTGGCAGCGTAGAATTCTGCTGGTCAAGTAGGAACGCCCTCATGTGATGGAGTGCGTAGTAGGCTTCCTTCTTACTGTTTTCCGGCTGCTTCACGCAGGGGAACTCCGTTACGTGGTTGAAGACGTGCCTGTCGAACTTGACCTTCGTACGCACGAAGGTGGTGCCTTCCGTCGAGGCAAAGCCAGTGAGAGCATCATCCAGAACTTTCTTGATCTTGTCGTAGTTTTTATTCTTTTCTAGACTCTCCGAGTCAAAATACGTGGCGTGGGAATGCTTCGGTGATAAGGAGATGAGCGTGCAGTGTTCATCTCTGCGCAAAAAATACAAATGGAATGTGTTGGAAAAAGAATGATGATGATCTAATAAAGCCAATCGACGGTGGCGAGTGAATAACGACTTACTCGGGAAAGTAAGGCACGAGAATGTATTCCTTTGTCTTGTTTTCCACGAGGATTCTTTTTAGGTACGAGGCCACGATACGTCGTTCGGCGGGGGAACCCAAGCAGCCGTCACGCATGTAGTAGGGGTCCACTATAGCGATGCCCGGTGTGTTCTCTCTAATGATCTGCATGGCCAGGCTGAGAGAAAACATACGGACCATGGTATAGTGCAGCGGGTATAGGTGGAACATATTGAAGATGTCGTCGAACCGCAGGAAGAACAGATCCGCAGGGGCATTGTCGACGAAGCCTGGTGGCACCTTAACCACGAATACCGGGTGCGAGGATCTTTCTCCGATAGAAGGCGTCTCTATCGTCGACGCCCTCATGCACACTATGTAGTTCGAATGGCGAGCTTCCAAATTCTTAGGTAGCATGGGCTCACCGCCACATGAATCCTCCACATAATACCCTCGGGTCTTGGTGGCCCATCCGAAACCTGATCGGATTCGATTGTTGACGCCACCGGCTGGCTCAGCTGCTAGATTTTCTTTTCCCCTTTTTTCCTTTTGGAGAGCGGGCAGGCACCCTATCGAGAACCGGCCGCCCTATGTAGTGTGTCGGGCTTAGAATAAAGGGCGGTTGGTTGTATCACCGCTCTGTAAAGGCGCAAGCTGGAGGCGTCTCCTGAGAACCAAACAGACGCTTGGTGATAGTGGCTTTCTCTGTGGGGCCACCAGCTAGGTCTTCGTTGCTAAACTGAGTGTTGAAGAAGTGATCATTCCAGTCTTCGTCGTCCTCGGTCGGATCCTGCGCCATGTGCATATCATCAACATGATCATCCGACCCACCGCGTGGAGGTGACGGCGAGGGCGGTAAGGGGGCCTTGCCACCGCTTGTCGCTGGAACGACAGGCGGTGCTGTTGTCTGTGGCGTGATGGCCCCCGCCGTCCCCAAACGGATCATGCTCTTTGGCCATAGCAAGAATAAGCCGAAGCAAGTTCTGAGGACAGACGACTCTTCTTCATCCGCTACTAGGGGTTGAATGGGAGGTTCCACGTCGTCGCAGCCCCTTAGCACCCGACTAATTTTAACCATGTGCATGCTATCTGGCATCGGCCTTTAGTGGAATGTGCACTGCAAGGGTTGAACGATGGTACCCTTGGCAACATCCCTCAGCTCGTTGTTCACGTAGCATAAGAGAGTGCAAGGAACATCCGTCTGCGGAAAACATGTACGGCGTCGTCAGAGATGCCATAAGAGTAATAGATGGCATGAAAGTAGGTAAAGCAATTTGTTTACCGTGATGGCGTCGAGATCGGCTAATGTCGACGCACCGCATACGGCGACGGGCGTGCAAGAGATGGAAGGGCTGCTTGATGGCGCGGTGCTGGCCGCCGGTGTATTCTCCCTACCGACGGGTGCTTGGAGCTCCGGTGCCACCACGACGATGGCAGGGGGCACCAACATGTACTCCAGCGCCGCGGTGATGGCAGGGGGAGTCACCAACACTTGCGGCGCCGTGGTGCTAGCGGGCGGAGTCACGAACACATAGTTCGCCTGATTCGTCGGCGCCGCGTTGTTCGAGTGGCTGCTGACCATGCTTGGAATCGGGCACGGCCCTACTCGACCACCCGCACTCTAGTTCGCTATTGACTCCACCAAGGTAGGCAGGAAGGACGTGAGGGTGATTGCCAGGTTGTCTTGGACGATCTGCGGGATCCGCACCACTTGTGCCTTAAGTTCTTGAACCTCGCGGTTTTCCTCCTCGCTCCTTCCCGACGGAGCCACATGCGTCCTCGGCGGTGGACCAAAATGATCCACCCAATTCTTACCCCCGAGGCCGGCCAGACGGCCAGCCGACAATGGATTCTTCGTAACCGGCTCTATTTTCTTGGCCCGGTTCATCGCCCTGGTAAAAGGGTTATCCCACCGGGTGGCCGTCGACCCACAGGATGAGGAACCACAGGATCCATGACTAGCAACAATTTCCTCCTCCTGCAGAAGAAGTAATGTGAATCGTTTAGATCATCGATTAGATTGCAATCGAGTTGATCATGGTAATTAGATTATACTTACCACAATTTCCTCGAATTCCTTCACCGCAGGATCGCGGTGAGTTGTTTGGTTTTGGGGTCCACATGGTAGCAGGCCTGATGAAGTTTTGAACCTGCCGGGTTGAATTTCGCAAAGGGTTTTCTATCCCCTTGGATCTATACTCTTCGTCCTCCTTATTCCATTTGGCCTCCACGGTTCTGTATCCACCAGATCCGAGATGGTGATGACCTATATTCATCACCTGCAGCACCTTTCCCCGATTACTATTGGCCAGGGCTCTTTCGGATTCACACCTCTCCTTGAACTCCCGCAACTGATCTTCGGTGATCTGCGGGTCAATCTTCTGGATCTCCTCGAAACTTTTTCCTTCTTTAAAAATCTTCTTCTTTATCCGGGTTCTCCAGCTGGCCAGGGCAGTGCTCATCTTTGTGAGGGCGGATTTGTTTAATTCGTTCCCATGATAATTTGTGTTCTGATACTTAGCGGGGAACTTGTATCTTGCGCGCAGCTTCTCGAAGAGGAGTGTGCGCAAGTGGCCATTATCTTTATGCCAGAGATTCTCGGTGTTGATCGAGATGGTTGTCCGGGTGATCGCCGCCACTTGCCCACCGTACCCTTTGACGACAAGGGCGGGCTCCAAAGGAACCCCTGATGGGCTCACTTCAGTAATTTCCTCCCTGACCGTGCCGACCATGTTCGGGAACCGGTCCTTCGGCTTCTTCTTCTTCTTAGGAGGATTGCTACCACTCCCTGTGCCCTCGCCGCCATCAGTGGTTTCATCATCCGCCGTTCCTTCGGCTTCTTCCTCCGCGTCTTCCATCTCATCATCCTAGCTCTCCGAAGGACGGTATTCTTCATCGTCTTCTAGCCGCTGGGCCGCCTCCCAGAATGTCAATTGTTTATTCGGAGGTCTGAGTTCTCCTTCAGCGCTGATGCGCTTAGAACATCTAGCCTCGTCATTGTCACACATCTTTGCACTAATAAAAACAAATAATTGGTTAAATGCACGGAAAAATCCGGCATGACCTTTGCTAATTTTCTTAAACTATGAGTGCCCGATTTCTGCCGAAACGGAAGTTAATCAACATTCTGGCAAAAATCAGAACTCATTTCATACAAGAACCTGCATACACGACATAATAAAGTGCTTCATACAAGCACAAGAATAATTTCAAGTGCTACAACAATAACAACAATCCTTGTTGTCATTTGCTTGCAATAAGAAAATGAGAATACACCATACACCATAACAAGCACAAGTTCAGCAAGCAAATGACGACAACATAATTTTTAGTTCCGTGAACAAATGACAGCAAATGACAAGTATACACAGTTCAATTCAGTTCACCTTGGCAAGCACAAGCTCGACATCTAACTTGACAGCAACTACAGGTGCAATGCAGACTTGTTTTAATTTTGATGCAAGAAGTTACTGGACTAGAATAGAAGTTACTCGCCTGCAGATGCATGCAGCACATCCACTGCCACCCCAATCAGGGAAATCAGGGCACTCAAACTAATACCATGTTTCATTGCAAAGAACTACAGATAGGTCATTGTGAAAAAAGAATAGCGCAAAGGGGCACTGCATATTGGCAACAGCTGAAGAGAAACTAATTGATGCACTTTTCATTTTGACCAAAGTACAAAACTTATAAAGAGGGAAGAGAATTAGAAACTCGATCAAACTAAATCGTCAATGTTCCATAAATACCGTTGGCAAGTCTGTAATGAAAGAAAAAACAATTCAACACTTACACAGTCCACAGGTTTTTCCTAATCTGATCAACCAATGGCTCAGGCTCTCTGTCTATTATTACTGGACTTGATAAAATATGACCATCTACTGCTATATTCATCTACTGGACTTGCAAGAATTTACTGGACTTGATGCATGAGTGATGTTTTATTTCATGCTTGGGTTAAACAATATATGACCATCTAGTGCTATATTAATCTACTGCACATATATTTGTTCTACTACTGCATTTTCATCTACTCTGAACCTAACCAAAACCTAACCTGAATCTTGCTACTTTGAACCTAACCTGAAGCTTGCTACACAGAATAAACTCAAGACCCTAACCTTAAGCTTGCTACTCTTAACCTTGGCATGTGCTTGACTAGTAGAGGAGCAAACTGTTGCATCCAGACTTAACTACATCTGAATGAGACCTCATACAAACACGACGACAATAGCAACATCAAGTGATGATTAAGCACCAACAATTGAAATCTAGAGCTACATGAGCAGATGATCCATTGTTTCCCAATTCCCCTTCCCTAAGTAGAACCCAAAGCTCCAGATTTCTAAGTGTTGGCCTCAAAACGAAAGCTACTACTGTATGTGTCCCTGTCATTTGTCCCTGCCTTGTATCTCTGAAGCTACTACTGCAGAACTAGGAATCCTAACTAAGCTACAGGCAGAAACCCTAGAAGACGAAACCCTAGAACACGAGCCTGGACGCGAAGGCGCCGTGAGCTCGGTCTGCCCCAATGGAGAAGGAACTGTGTGGGCAGGGAGAGAGGGAGGGAGGGGAGGCTCACCTCCTCTGAGACGAGGACGACGACGAGCGCGTGGGAGAGGCGGCGGCCTCCTCCTCCTCAGCCTCGAGCGGCAGCGGCCTCCTCCTCCTCGAGCAGCGACGACCTTCTCCTCCACGGATCGGCAGCGACGCGTGCCTCCTCCTCCTCGAGCGGCGCGATCCTCCTCCTCCACAAGCGGCGCGGGCCTCCTCCTCCTCCATGGATCGGCAGCGGCGTGGGCCTCCTCCTCCTAGAGAGCGCAGCGTGGCATGGCAGATCGAGGAAGCAGCGGCGGTGGCGCAGCGCGGCGGGGCTCGATCGATGTGTGGTGTCTGTGAGATGGGGATGCGAGAGGCGGACGTGACGCGGTTGACTAGTCCAACCCACATAGGCGTAGCGCACCCTGGCCAAGTGCGCTACGGTAACCGTTGGACTATCAGATAAGAGGGCGGCCACCCCACTAGTTAACACTACCACTGTCTTATCCCACTGGTTCTGCCCACTGCTCTATTCTAAACTTGTGAGCACCCAGGTTCGAATCTTGGTGCCCCACTTTTTTATTTTTATTTTAAAAATACTTTTCAATGTTCCAAAAAATGCTCAAAAGTGGTGATATATGCCATAGAAGTTTTGTTTTGTTTTTAAAATACTTTTAAATATTCCAAAAATGCCCAAAAGTGATCATATATGTCATAAAAGTGGTACAAATATGGTTCAAAGTATAACTAAATTTCATAATAATTTGTCCATGAATATTACAATCTTTTTCGACCATGCGTTTTACAATATTTTTTGAGCTAGCGTTTTACAATCTTTTTTCCCTTCTTTGTCGCGGTTGAATAATTTAGCCCCGGCACTTTAATGTTTCTTCTTTCGAACGGGCTAACTTTTTTGGGTAGGGTTGTCCTTTTTATTCTTGTGATGTATGTTGCTGCATCGTAGTCGTCGTCATCTTCAATCTTTGGATCGTACTGGTCGAAGTCTTGCTCGTTGGCGACTCCATCCATTCCGATGATGTTTCTTTTTCCTCTCCTCACGACAACACGGCTAGGCTTTGTCGGGCCAGTAATGAAAAAACATTGGTCCACTTTGGTAGCCAGTACCCATGGTTCATTTTTCGCGGCCACGTTTGCACCGGCGGCCTTGGATTTGGCTGCTTCGGTATAACCATGGTTGTGAAATACCGGTCTTCTCTTTCGACGCTCTTTGCCCATCTGACACGGAACATCAGCACCTTTTCTCCACAGTAGTCGAGCTCCCAGATCTCCTCGATTTTTCCATAGAATCTTTCCTTCACGTTGTCATCGGTGTAGAATTCCGACGTTACGCCTGAGTTCTGATAATCACACTTGTTGTCCTTTTCTTCCGTGTAGAATGTGTAGCCGTTGATATCATACGCCTGATAGGTCACCAGGTTTTGCATCGGTCCCTGCGACAAGGTGAATATGATCTTTTCCGTGTCAGAAGAATGCGATCGCGGGGGATTATCAAGGAGTGTCTGCCTAAACCAACGCGTGAAATCTGAGTTGTGCTCTTTGATTATTTCTCACTGTGTCCTCTGTATGCCCCGGTCACTGTACTTCTTCTCGATTAACCTTTTGTGCTTCTGTACCCAAGGATCGACCAGTTCTAAATGTTGTAGCGCGACGAGGTTTGCTCGATCAAAGTCTGCGCGTCGAAAATCGAAGTCTGCATGCAGTATGTGACGACCCTCTCAGTGACCAGATCCGTCGAGCTTGCCAAGGTGCCTGTTGACGGGAAGACCAACAGGGTTCTCGATGTCTAGATAATTCGTGCAGAAAGAGATGCACTCTTCGGCCAGAAAGCCCTTGGCTATGCTTCCATCTGGGCCGGGGCTATGACGTATCCTTTGATGTGTCCGTTCATCCTTTCGAACGCCATCATGCCGCGGAGGAACATTGGCCCGAGTTGTACGATGTCCTCCACGACATGGACCAGCAGATGCACCATAATGTCAAAGAATACGGGTGGGAAGTAGACCTCAAGCTCACATAGTATCACCACGATCTCCTCCTGTAGCCTCCCGAGCTGATTCACGCCAATCGACTTCCTAGAGATGACGTCGAAAAACTTGCAGAGGCCATATAACGTTTCACGGACGTGCTCGTCCATTATCCCTCTTAGTGCGACCAGAAGTACCTGCGTCATTAGCATGGCACAATCATGAGACTTCATGCCACTGAACCTCTGCTTCGCCTCATCTAGGTATCTGCTTATCTTGCCCGTAGCCGTAAGGAAATTTGACTCCTAGAAGGCACTTGAAAAACTGTTTGATCTCATCCTGGCTTAGAGTGAAGCAAGAAGGAGGGCAGTAATATTCGTTCTTCTTGAACTTTTTACCCTTCCAACGACCTTGTTTCGTCTCCGACTCATGATCATCGTCATCTTCCTGATCATCAGGAGTAGTGCATCCTCCGTGAAGCTCCTTCCGGATACCCAAGCATATCAGGTCGTGCCTTGCTTTCGGACCATCTTTCGTCCTATCTGGCATGTTGATTATGGTGGCGACCAGACTCTCGCGCACGTTTTTCGTGATATGCATGATGTCGAGGCTATGAGGCGTGCGGAGAAACTTCCAGTATGGCAACTCCCAAAAAACAGACCTTGTTTTCCATACTTTCATCAGCGGCTTGTCTTGTTGCTGCCTCTTTCGCTTCTTTCCAGGCTTAGGACAATCTTTCCAGTTTTTCAGCAACTCTTCCACTTCTTCGCTGCTCCTACGCTCTGGGATTCCTTGGGTCTCGGATTTGCCATCGAACAGGTCTCCACGTTTTCTCCATGGATCATTGTTGCCGAGCCACCTCCGGTGCGCCATGAACACGGTTTTCGATGACCCTGGATCTTTCTCTAGTTGGAGATAGCTTGTGTTATCCATGCACCTAACGCATGCGCAGAATCCTTGGATAACCTTCCCCGAGATATACTCGCAACCTGGATAGTCTTACACCGTAGTGACCAACGCGGCTCTCATAGTGAAATAATCTTGTGCGACGGCGTCGTAAGTATTGGCCCCGGATTCCCATAACGTGGCTAGCTCCTCTTTCAACAGCCTGAGATACAGATTGATGTCGGTACCAGGTTGTTTCGGCCCTTGAATTAGCATACTCATTTGTATGTACTTCTTCTTCATGCACAACCATGGAGGGAGGTTGTACATCCATACAAACATGGGCCAAGTGTTGTGCGTGCTGCTCTGGCTACCGAACAGATTGAGTCCATCGGTGCTCGCACCAAGCCTGATGTTCCTCGAATCTCCACCGAATTCTGGGAATTCGAGGTCCAATGCTTTCCACTGGCTAACGTCTGAAGGGTGTGTCAGCAGCTCATCCTTTTCGGGGTCATCATCATCATCTCCTGGCTTCTTCCTTTCCGCATGACATCGCATGAGCTTCGCTTCCTTAGGGTCCGCGAAATAGCGCTGCAGACGAGGAGTGATAGGAAAGTACCATACCACTTTTCGAGGTGCTTTCTTCCCGTTCTTGTATCGACTCACGCCGCACACCGGACATGTGGTTTTCTCTGCGTCCTCGCCCCGATAAATGATGCAATCTTTGATGCATACGTGATATCTAACGTGCGGTAGATCGAGAGGACAGACGATTTTCTTGGCGTCATCGATACTAGTTGGACACGTGTTCCCCTCCGGGAGACGATCGTTCCAGAATGCCATCATATCGTCGACGCTTGCGTCGCTCAATTTGTGTTTTGCCTTCATCTCCATAGCCTTGAGCGTTACATTCAACCGGGTATCATCGGGCCTGCATCCTTCATACAATGGAGTAACCGCGTCTTTCTCAAGTTGCGCAAGCTTGGCTTTCTCTCTAGCGGCAGCCCTGGCGTTACTAAATGCGCTTGAGAAGCAGCTCTTGCACATAAGGATCCCGCACCCAACCCGACGTTGTTCCATCTTCGCTCCTCTCCGCATCTAGATCATCATCATCCCGATGCCTTCCGCACCTTCACCATCTCCAGAGACTCTTCATCATCTCGCCCGTTCTCGCCGTGATGATGATCGTAAATCATGTTTCCACCTTCACCGTCTCCATCGTCTTCGTCGCCGCTTATCCAAGCAGTGTATCCATCCATGAAACCATGGCGGTAGCGAGTGCGCAGATTCCCGGAATCTGGGTCGATCACCTAGTTGAGTTTGCATCTTCTGCACGGACATCTTATATCCGTCTTGTTATTTCGTATCATGTCGGCCGTCGCACATTTCAAAAATCTAGCCACAATGTCTTCGCTCATTATGAGAACCATTTTTGGCTGCACGGTGTACACGGTACAATTAGAAGTCTATTAGAACCACATAATCAATGCATGCATGCAATGGTGTCGATAGAAAATTTCGGCATGACCTATCCTAAAATTAGGACCTTTGCGAAATTCCAAAGTCTTACCAAAATGGAAATGAATCAACATTTTGGCAAAACAAATGGCAACTTGTTCACATACAAACACAAGAGAGAGAGACCGATCCATACACACATGAATATATCATTATCCTCTCCATACACACATGCATGAGCATCATCGATACTCTCCATATACGCACACATATGACCATGCATCGATCCTCCCATACACACATCATGATCATCGATCATCTACATACATATGAGCATATCATCCATATACACATGAACACATCCTTACATGGATAACTTACCGAGATGAGAGATCAATCGCGAGAAAGATGGAAAGGAGAGGTGCGCGCGAGACCGGAGAAGGAGATGAGAGACCGGATATCTTCCTCTATTACTTATGTAACATCCAAGGCAAGTTCTACATGCTAAAAATGGTGAATGGGTGGAGAAATTGAGGTGGGAAGGAGAAGATCCCGACTAGATCTAAGGAGGAAGAAGAAGGGGAAAGTGAAGTGTGGGGTGGTGGATGGTCACACATGTGCACATAAAGTGCAGCTGCCAAAAAAACGCCACATCCATGGCGCTCTCTGCCCTAGTGCGGCACAGGGAGTAGTAACATTCATGGCGCACATGCCATAGTGCGCCACGGATGTGTCTGGCCGTTTCACAGCAGAGAGGGGCATGCGCTTAGGCGTAGCGCACCCCCTTCATGTGCGCCACGGTTGACACTAACAACCGTAGCGCACCTACCCTATGTGCGCTACGGATGTCCGGGCGTCAGCCAGGCTCCCACACATATCTGTGGCGCGCTATGGTCATGTGCGCCACAGTTATTTTAGTTACTAGTAGGGTACTGCCCATAGGTGAGCCACGCATGTTTTAGCCGTGGGGCACTTCAACCATGTGAGCCACGGATGTGCTGATTACCTATAGCCATTTTCCTAGTAGTGGGGTCTCCACGTACACGTCCTTCATCGAGGCGATGGCGATGAAGACCTTGACAAGAAAGACGTCGGGATCCTAGGTGGAATCGTTCTGCTCCTCCGACGAGAGGACGTCCAAGTAGTGTCATGTCTGGAGGCGTTGGGTAGCCCGCCTCCTACAGCGCTCGCGCCTTGTGGACGCGCAGCGAGCGCCGCCCGAAACCGTTCACGGCGGCACCATCTCCATGAAACCTCTCCATGTCCGACGGGTGCGTGGTTGGGAAAGACGGGAGATGAGGCTACGATGATGGAATGCGTCGAAGGAGCGGGGAAGAGGGGTTTTTAACACCTAGGCGAGGGAGAAGGCCATTGAATGTGTGGCGCGGCAGGCGAGGAGGGAGGCGTGGAAGGTGGGACGCATCGGATGCTCACCTGCAAACGGCTGATCGGTGGGCATCAACGCCATTATTGGGACGCTGTAGACAAGGAGAAAGACGGACCGAGCGCGAACCGAACGCGTCAACCGCTGACGCTGATAGGGGTGGCCCACGACAACCAGCCGTTATTCGCGGGCCTTCCCGCTAGGAACGCGGCATCCGGCGCCCCCACTTGCCCCCTCCCCCCTTGGTTGGGTTCAGCATGGGGGCGCCGAATAACATAAAGGGCCACGCCAATGCAAAATAAAACTTCGGGGTGGGCCAAGCCTAAATTAGGCCACCAACGTCCTCAATAGCCTTTTAGGGAGGCTTTAGAGCCCCCAAGTGGAAATGCTCTAATAATAAGCAACAAGGGCATGCTGATTTATGTTGTTTGGAGGACATCTCTACGCCACCAAAGATTGTCCGAGTATGAAGCAACACGATGGCAACCTACATAGTATATACAAAACCACCATATTTCAGCTGAAATTTGAAAACACCACCACTTTACGATTTTAATTGTCTACTACCACCACTCTATTGTATTTTCTCATTATGCGCTAATTTTAAATTGAGCACGAATTGATGCCAAAACTAATAGCGGGACCCATCCAGGGGCCTGACGTGGCATGAGACAAAGGTGTGTGTAATGGTTCTTTACGGGGTCCCACATATCAGTTCAATTAAAAAAAATCAAAAAATCCCCTGTCCCATTTCTCTCTCGTTCCATTGACCACCTGCAGGCCGTGGTGGTTGGCGCCTTCCGGTGAACTCATCGACACCTGGCAGGCTGGCGCAACGGCCGTCGTGGATGGGGAAAGCCCCACGAGAGGGCGACATGGTGGTGTAGGAAGGGGTGGCGACGCAGGAAGGGGCAGTGACATAGGAAGGGGCAAGCGGGGTGGTTCTCCACTGGGCATGACCCATGGAAGGGCGGCGCGACGGTGTAGGAAGAAGGTAAGGCGGGAAGTCGGCGCACGAAGGTGGCACGGCGGGGCAACGTCGCAGGAAGGGGCATGGCGGTGCATGGTGTGGCGACGGTGTCCGTGGACGAACAGAGCAGGGGCGGCAGCGGTTCTCCACTAGGCAGGCCCCATGGGATATCGGTGCGGCGCCATAAGAAGGCGGCAAGGTGGGATGACGGTGCGAGTAGGGGCACAATGGAGTGGTGGTGCAGGAAGGTGGTCGGGCGGCGGTCTTGTACAGGAAGAGATGGGGAGGAGATAAAGAAGGAAAAGAAATGAGAATTGAAAAAAGGTATGTGAGGCTAACATGTGGGGGCAATGTTTAGTACGACGGATCAGTCAAACGTTGTGAAAATTTGATGCCAGGTCATCCTGATCGTGTGGATCCTATTGTCTGTTTTTGTATCAACTTGTGTTTAAATAATGTTTAGTGCATGTTGAAAAAAATGCAGCAGAGTGTTAGTTTTGTACGATTGAAACGTAAAGTGGTGATTTTTCAAAATTTCAGCTTAAATGTGGCGTTTTTTTTATGTTAGCAGAAGAACTGCTAAGTCGAATGAATAGATAGAAAATGGACTACTTTGTTTATTAAAGAATAACCAGACGAAAACCCTAACAACGGCAAGCCACATTTAGAAAACCACACTACATACAAGACGTCAGTCTCTATAAACATTTGGGTCAACCACGACGATGCCAGAGAGAAACGACATGCCAAAAAGAGAACATATGTCTCCCTAACCCAACGAGCAGAGAATAAAGGTCTCATTTGGCGCTCCTTGCATGTGGAGGGGGATCTAGTAGCTGATGTCACCCGGCACCTCCATGAACCGTAGGTCCTCCAGCCGGATCCACCTTCAAGAATGATGCCCTCAAAAGGGAGCACGACGCCAGTAGCGCCGCCATCATCTGATCTAAAGACCAAATATGGGGTTTTCTTCAGAGTGTGTTGGGAAGGTAGGTGAGGGATGTATACCGACGCCTCCAACAAAGTAATGATGCCCATAGGCACCGCCATCGGCAACTCTGGCCACAGCCAGAGTGCGGATTTCACGGGTAACCTCAACAATCCAACCCAAGATTCGGCCAGCCCCCAACATACCGCGACACCCCTCCATCGGCAATGCCTCCATGGCCTCTTTCACTTGACACTATCGACGCTGCACAGCCAGGCACGCTACCCTACTCCTGCGGTGGACTTCCTCATCATGGTCGGCCGGAGGATGCAACACCGCACCGCACAATGGTGCCATTCATCTCCGGCGGCTTTTAGCAAACCCGAGCAAGATGCACGCAGTCGTGGGCATGCCATTGCCCCTGGACGGTTAGTGAGCCGGAGGGTGACATAGGACACTTCCCAAGATCGGGTCTGCCTGCCATGCTGCAACACCGGTTCAGAACGCCGGCTCCTCCTATCCCTCCTCCGCATCGGAACTGCATCGCGCGCATCTGCCCGATGACCGGCCGTGCACAGCCACCACACGACCTCCTCTGCTCCACCTCCCGCTCGCTTTTGGCCTACAGAAACCACCAGTCTAGAACCTCCCGAGCGGCCAGACAACACCGTGGCCCTTAGGGCCCAGATCGGGCCTGGGGCGGGCCCAGTCGAGCCCATGCTGCTGTTGCAGGTGCTGAACACCGGGAGCCTTTCTGCCGCGCAGACCGCCATGCCTTCTCCTCCGCTGCCCGCCCCCGCCCACGCGCCACCCGCAACGCCGCGTCCCCGCTCTAGGACATAAGTGCCTAGGGTGCGCCAGCCTTACCCCAGTCTTTGACGACCGGGAGCGGCGATGGCGGTGGCCAGGGAGGCACATGATTTGGGGCCTGTTGGCTGGAAACTGCTAGGCGTCCCCTGGACGATGGGAGAGTTCCCATCGTCCTGCTTTCCGTGCTGACACGTGTCCATTTGATGTAAAACATCCCGCGTTTGCTGCATATGTTCCCGTTTTTGTTTTCGTAGCAAAAAAACGGTTCGTTTTAGAAATAGAACGTCTCGCCGGTGACCTTACCGGAGACCTCGCCGGAGACCATGTAGCAAAAAAATTGTGCTAATGCAGCAAAACCGTCTTCGCCGGAGACATCGTCGGAAACAACTCGTTGATGACCCTCGCCGGAGACCATGCAGCAAAAAAAGTTTCCGGCGAAGTCGGTTTTGCTGCATTAGCACAAATTTTTTGCTGCATGATCTCCGCGAGACGCTCTATTTCTAAACGAACTGCTTTTTTTTAAAGCAAAAAGTGGGATATGTAGCAAAAGCGGGCCGTTTTGCAGCAAAAATGAAATTTGGGGCGATTTTGGAGGAAGGAGGACGATGGGAACCCCCCATCGTCCGGGGGATCCATATCATTTTCCTTGTTGGCTAGGATTCGGGGGGCCTCCGGAGTCGCTCGCGCGAGCAATCCGGGAGGCGTTTTCCTCCGTCTGCGGCCTGGTTGAAGCAGTTCTGCAATCTAAGAAAGGCTCATGTTGAAGATCTTGAGTTGATAATGTCAGAGCAAGAGGACATAGAGTTGCCACAGCAGAGTGCGTTTCGCCGGGTCTTTGTGTCAAGCCGGTGAGGGATGGTCGGCTTACTTATGGTTGGTACATCGAGTATGATTTGAAAGATCGGGCCTGAGGGTGGGAATGTCCTCAAGATCGATTGCAGCGGCTACAAGATTGAGATAGTGTTTGGACCTAGGATACCGGAATTCGTCAAGGTGTTGGTGGTTCATTGCTCTGCTGCTGGGTCGTCTTTGGAGCTTTCTAACTTCGTTTATCTAAAAAGGCTTGAGCAAGTCTGGCTTACGGGTACAAGATAGTTGCCGAGCATGAGAACAAACTCGCCTTGCATATATATGGTTGGCGAACTGACCCAACAATCTCCGGAACCAGAAGGCCACATTGATCTTCTGTGTGCTGAAAAGCATCTTCTTCTTCAGCGAAATCCACATTGATCTTCTTCATTGTGGTAGCTCCACATGTTCCAGTGCATTAATTAATTTGGTGAAGAACTTCTCAGTTCTCGCTTGTGTAACTCTATCCATCCTGTGACCATAAAATGTAGTTTGCTATTTTCGCATGCTCTGCTTCCATAACTTCAAGTCCTAACAGAAACAACTCTGAAGAAACTGAATGTTTTGACACCTAATAACGGCTATGTCTGAATATAAACTGAATTTCTCGACACAAGTTGATTAATTAACCGAAACAAACAAGCAGCCGTAGAGCTGCTTAGGTCAGGTGTGAGATCACTGCTAGCCGTTGCTTCACATCCAGAACCATGCACGTGATATAGCCGGGAGATGCACGTGATCCTCCACACCAAGATCGAGCGAGCTCTTGAGACGGTTCAGCGACCACGCCAAGAACTCCTGAAACGGCCAACACAGTATACATTCGCCGACGGTAACGCACTTCGCCGGCGGTAAGGAATCCGGCTATAAGGTTTGAGAGGAGGAAGATTAGACATCTTTGTTCTGTATTGGCTTTCTAATCAATGTTGTCTTTATTGTTATCCAAGCATATCCTGTTTGTCTATATGATATTCTCAAGAGTGCATCGAGATGATTTCTCAATTACCTGTTGCTGGGGAAAGTGGATAGGAGTAGTAGTCCCGGTCTGCCCTTGTGTATTGCGTCGTCGATCAGTTTAAATGCGAGCACGAGAAGTACATGAAAAGTCACCAAAATTGATGTTGCAAATATTATCTTTGATCCATATTAGTTGACTTGGATTTGTCTGATTCGAATGTATCTAAACATGTTTTAGTAATAGATACATCCGAATCTAAACAAACTTATATCCAACTAATATGGGTCGGAAGGAGTAGAAGATGTGGGACCTAGAAGGTGAACACGAGTGTCCCAGGAAACTGCTACCAAACAAAACGAGGCAGGCACAAACACGTACGACCGCCGGTTCCGGGACAGTAGATCTGAGCTGGGCATGCGTGCATCGGCAGCGCCGGCAACCGGGCTCTGTGGATGTGCAGAACCGTGTGGCACGGCCGCACGCATATCCTCCTCTGCTCCTCCTGCTCAACGTAGTAGTAGTATTCTACTCTTCTGACGAAACGAACCGAAGAAAAAAACCTCTCTCACCAACTATATAGCCTAACGCTAAACACGCCGCGCCAGATCGGATAGCTCACAAACACAATACTATAATAAATCACACACGAGGCTTTGGGCGCTGCGCAAATTAAAGTGTTGCAGTATTTTCAGTTCTACCTCTTATACTTTTATATATATACTGCTCTTACAAGTTTGAGTTGACTGAAACTTGGCTGCTCTCGGTGCCATGACGGAGTTACTGATAAGGTGTCAATTGGAATACCACCAAAGTATCACTTTTAAGACTTTTAGTGCAAAACTCTGTCATGAGTGCGATTACACCAGAAGTCCCACTATGCTTGTGTACACGGCGATCGACGTCCTATATTCTACTGGGATACAAACAGAAGCAACGACTAGGTCGTGAACAGATCTACTGGGATGCTTGACTTATTTTTCCTTATAGAAGAAAGAATGAAGGGGGCTTCGGCAAGGCACTGGTAGAAAACGCCCCATGCGTCCCGGTTGGTAAGAGCCATTAGTCCCGGTTGCCCAACCGGGACGGGCCAATCGGGACTAAAGCTCCAACCATTAGTCCCGGTTGCCCCACCAACCGGGACAAATGGGGGCACACGTGGCGGCATCGTAGCGAGGTGGAGATAGTCCCGGTTCGTAACACGAACCGACTAATAACTCTGCCGCCGCGTAGATTTGGCCATTTCTTCCGCGGCAGAGAATTCATTTGGCACATTTTGTTGCCGGCAGCATTTTCGCCACTTTTTGTGCCGCGGCAGAGAATTCATTTAGGTTGTTTTATTGTTTATTTAGTGTTTTGCACTTATCAATGAAGGAACCTTATATTACACAAGATCATCATGACAACATTACATTCAATACACGGATCGAGTTCATGCACTACATACAAAAGTTGCTATTCGATGCTACCGGCCAATTTCTTGAAAGTTGCTATTTTTACAATTCCTATTGTCTATACACAGCCGAGTAGTATTCTCCTTGTGTGTTTAGGACTTCTGCATTCAAGAATCCCGCCAATTCCTCCTGTATTGCTCGTATGCGATCCTTTGGCAGAAGACCGTCCCGTAGACGTTCGATCTGATTTAAAAAAGGAGTCAGCCTATATGAATATGAAACTAAACACAATTTGATTGTAATTAAAAACTATAGAAATTGTTTACGTACGTGGAGTTGCTCTAAATTCCTGTCCTTCTCATCGCACGTCTGCCGGATGAACTCGCATACATAGTATCCACATAGATTGTTACCTGGTCCCTGCGTCAGGCACTTTACGACAACAGAGTTCAATCAAAATAATAATCAAGCATGATAATAACTGTATCAAAACTAGAATCAAAGAGATGCGGATATAGCTAGTGGTGCTTACATCTAGTGGTTGAAATGTAAGCTCCTCTTTCCAAACACCCCTAGCCTTCTTGGTGAACTGCTTTCCAAGCGCTGCCGAGAAAAGCGAATAAAATAAGTTATTAAGTACTTGATATCATAAAATTCACGAACGTTGCCGATATAGTGTCGTAATGATTAGAATTACCGGAGAAGTATCTCGCATGTCCTTCCACGTCTCAAGGGGTTTATGTTTGAGTCCATGACTAGTACACGCCCTTTGTCAAGTTGAATGATTAACAGAATATAGTGGTACTGCGAATGCGTAACTAATCAATTATATACTTAACATCGAGTAAGCGAAATAGAAAGTGTATACAAGACAATAACACTCCTTGGAAGTTGTAAGGAAATAGTATTTCCCTTTTGGTTTCTTGAAACCTTAACGCGTGTACTATATTATCCTCCGTATCCTGGGGCTTATTTTGAGATTAGCTTCATGAACCCAATATGGGTCAATGAAGCCAATGTCATAGATTTGTCCTCTCACTGCATTCGAGAATCTTCATTCGCATATTAAAGTATGATTATATACATGCAATAAACAAAATATTATAGATAGAGACTAAATTAATTACAGAATTAGTACTTACGACAATAGGCACTCATGATCGATTTGTCCAAGGCGTCTTGATTGAATAATTGAAATAGTTCATCAAATTCAATGGATACCATGTCATCGTTTTCTTTCCCATGATGCTTTTTGTAACCTCGGCACTATCCGTTAGCCCGGCCCTTGTGGCATGCATGTACAGTTATGCAATCTTAGCATTTTTGTTGGAAGATTGTTTACCTCCTTAGGTTTGACGAGAGGTTTTCCGTCGGTATTGGTATGCTACTTCACTCACGGGAAGAACTCTAAGCGGGATAAGTCTTGGCAATACTCATACCTTGAGCAGCGGCAGCTCCAGACAGCAACTACCTCTGGATCATACCGCTTCGGCCCCATATTTGCTCGACCCACATTGGTTTGAGAAATCACCTTGAGAGGCGCAAGTCTGTTTTTGTTCTCTCCGAGTGGGCAACAGATTTCCGCTTGCATCAAGATCTTGCTCTTGAGGCTTTTTGTGCTGCATGTGACTTGAGAATAGAACGCTCATAGTCCGGCGGCTTTGGCTCGGGTTGATGAAGAGTCTTTAGCATTTTCAACACTTTGGCTTTTCTTCTTTGGTCTGGGAACTCTGGCTCTTTCGCCGCCTAGCTTAAAAACGCTGTCGTTTCCGCATCAACGATCGCGATCTCCTCTTGATCAAGACCATAAGCTCTCTTGGGAGGAACCGTTGGTACTTTTGGAAGAGGCTCTTGTTTACGTTCGGCGATCGCCACGACGACAAGAGCGTGACGCTTACGCTTTTTATCCCGAGGCGCGCGATGGCTCCAGGCGATGGCTGCACCGAAGATTGGTGAGGCGACGGAGCCGGGTGAGGCGACGGCGACGGCCGGCGGCGACCTCAGGAGACGGGTGAGGCGGCGGCGATGGCCTTGCGTCACCCAAAGACAAATCACATCCCCTTCACCAGCAGGTAGTGAAGATCCAAAACCTCAAAGGTGGGCATGATTTCATCCACGCCGACAACAGTGTAGCCCTCGAACCGGACGATCGTGGTAAGTTGGTGTGGGTCCAATTGGTAAGGCATAGCCGACCGCCACCTTCATTGATATGTTCACAACTTTGACATGTAGCTCGCAGGTGTCATCTCTGTGATATCATCCATGGGTAGCCAACAGGAGCCATCGTCGGCATCATCGGCATCGCCATTGTCATCACCGGGACCTCGGTGGAAGCCACATCGCTTTTCGATTATTCGATAGGCCGGTAGCATCGAATGCGCAGTCTTCTGAGATGGGCGCGGTACTACTTTGCTCTTTAAGTGAGTTAATTTCATCTTGTTGTTGCTTTAATCGTTCTTCAATTAAACGCATTCGCTCTTCTCGACTTTCGCTTCAACCGCCGCCATGTCCTTACTCCTCCGACGGCTTCTATCGGGATATTTCTTCCTCTCTTGAAACCCACCTCCATGATTGGGAGCCTATTGTGCCTCGTGTTCGTCCATCATGTTCCTTATTTCCAAGGGCGAGTGTGAGCTCATCATTCTCTATCGGGAATGAAGTCCCCATCTTTAACAGCCTTTACCGCTTTTCTCATCCTCTCGATTGGCAAGGGGTCTTCTTTATGTCGTATGGTATATATACACCTCCTTCCGAGTCCAACGTGCCCCATGCCCGTAAAACCAATTCCTTGCACGTTCTACCCAATCGTCTGCCTCTGGGTGATATTTTTATCACGCAGCTCCTGCTCAAGTTTCTCCCACTTAGGAATGCCACTGTAGCCACCTTGCCCCATAGTATGGTGATACTTGTTAGCGAGATTCACTTATTCGCTTTGGACATTTTCTTAGCTTTTTCGATTTCTTGTATTCCACAAACTCATCCCGAATGGTTTTATCTTCTCAAACTGAATATTCTTGAAATCGAGTCTTCTTTTTCACGACATAGTCAAGGTGCAATCTTTTCTTCCATTGGTGAAACACTGGGCCATCTTCTTCAAAGCCCACTCCCGACCTTAGCCTCCATGGCTCTCCCATGTTGTAAGGCCCTCAATGGATCCTCCATTTGTATCCAGCTCTATCTTCGTAGTTTGAAATTAACCATGAGCCTCTTCCACAAGAAATCTTTGGCGTGGTTAGGGACAAATAAACATGTTCCTCTTCATCCGCATTAGTGCCTATTCCAATTTCTAATGGTGATCGATTAAGTCCCTAACGACATTCGCATTGTGCCACAAATTTGGTTGCGACAACTTCGAGCCGCTTTGCCTACTGATGACATCTTCGATCTGAACCTCTCATGGTCTTGCAACTTTTGGTTGGGCCTCGTCTTCTTTTCAAGAGATTCCTTCGATCCGGAGGGCTAAAAGAAGAAAGATCGCTGTTACTATTTCTATATAGATAGCAGATGATTAATTAATGAATTGATTTATATTACATGCACCTTGCCGAGCGGTGTCTTCTCGATTACACAAGGCATCGCTTCTCCTCGCGGAAGGCAACACCTTCAACCTCAAACAAGTTGTCTACTCCGTAAAGAGGATCACCCTCACCGGATTTGTTCGTAAACGTTGATACGTCTAAATTATCTTCCCACGGATCACACCTTGGATCAACTCTTCCTTTTCTTCGTCTCGACGTGTGGGTCCATATTTTCCGCATAGGTGGAAAACGAATAAGTCAAAGCGGCTAAAGGAGAAAGTTAAGTGCGGTGTTGAGAGATATAAACCCTAATTCGAGAAACCCTAATATATACATACACAATAATAAAATGAAGAGAAAGGGAAACCGTAGTAGATAGGCACATCGTCGAACCCACATGCACCTAAGTTGCTTGACAATGTGAATCGGTGCAGGGCTACCCACAAGGATCACCAGCAATAAGACCAATAATACCAAAGTAATTAATAAACCTAATAATACCTAAATAATAATAAACCTAATAATCGAAACACAAAAGAAAGGAAACAATCAACACATGGCATCGATGCAATGCTCAAGCAAGTATGATGATATGACAAGTTAATTTGCTTTGGAATGTAACCCTAAGACATGCTCGATGATTTAATCGGGGTTCCGAGGGGTGAAAACCCTAACTCGGAGAAACTCCGGAACATATGAGAGGGGTGCATTTGTTCTTCTAATTATACTTGTCATTTAAGTTGTTTAACAATGCATGATTATATGTTAAATAGATAGGTTTCATTTTTCTGAACAATTTGATATATTATTTGTATTTTTCTGACTTATAAACAATAAGTTATTGATTTTACAATATTAAATCATTTTCTGGAATTAAAAACAAAAAGGCAAATAGTTTTTACACCGGGGCGACCCCTAGCCAGTGAGACTGACAGATGGGCCCTAGTGCCAACTCAGCCTCCACGCAAGCAAGCAGGCCCCACCCAGCACAGTCACATCGCCGGTGAGCACTGTGCGGTGGCCGGCGACGTTGCTAGAGGGCTCGGGAGGGGGCGTGCGTGGGTTTGTTCGAAAGAGGGCGTCGAGGCGAACCTAACTAGTAGGGCACCGCCCGGATTTGGTCACCGGAATAGGGCACGCGACGACATGCAGCGGCGGCGGATGGCGGCGGACGGCGCGAGAGAAGGACAGAGCGCTAGGGGAGGAAAGAAGGGGTCCCAGAGAGTTACAAGCTCACCCTCGACGCGTGTGTAGCCTTGGCGGGGACGGAGGAGATCGGCAGCAACGGTGATGGCAAGGCGGAGCTCGTCGGTGATGGGGAAGACGCGGTCGATTCCAGTCGCGCGGCTTCGATTCCTTCGGCGAGGAGGATAAGCACAGCGAGGCAGCGCGTGGAGGCCGACGGCGAGACGATGGTTGGGCAGCCTGACGGCGTCCGAGCGGTTGTCCTCGCGGCGGCGGCGATCTCTGTTGCGGGTGAGTGAGAAAGAGGAACGGGGAAGAAGGAGAAGGGGCATGGTTAGTAGGGACCTTTAGTCCCTTGGTGGCTCCAACCGGACTAAAGATACGTCGATTGGAGCCACCAACCGACGTATAGTCCAATATTTTCAGACCAAGGGTTGGCCTAGAGGTCTTTAGTCCCTTGGTGGCTCCAACCGACATATTCCCGATTTCAAATTTTTCGTATTTTCTCTCGTTCTACTTTATTTTTTATTTTGGGGTTTAAATTTGTATTGTTTTTAAATGATAATTAATTTGGAATTTAGAAAAACTTTAAACATAAGAAGTGTTTGGATTTGAATAAATAATTCAAAAACATTTTCTGTTTTAAAAAATAATTAATGTAACCATTTAAAATATGAACCATTTACAATTAAAAATGAATTAACTTATATTTTTTAATATCAATTTGGAATTTAGAAAAACTTTAAACATAAGAAGTGTTTGGATTTGAATAAATAATTCAAAAACATATTCTATTTTTAAAAAATAATTAATGTAACCTTTTAAAATGAATTAACTTATATTTTTGAATATTAATTTGGAATTTAGAAAAATTTTAAACATAAAAAGTGTTTGGATTTAAATAAATAATTCAAAAACATTTTCTGTTTTAAAAAATAATTAATGTAACCATTTAAAATATGAACCATTTACAATTAAAAATGAATTAACTTATATTTTTTTAATATCAATTTGGAATTTAGAAAAAATTTAAACATAAAAAGTGTTTGGATTTAAATAAATAATTCAAAAACATTTTCTGTTTTAAAAAATAATTAATGTAACCATTTAAAATATGAACCATTTACAATTAAAAATGAATTAACTTATATTTTTTTAATATCAATTTGGAATTTAGAAAAACTTTAAACATAAGAAGTGTATGGATTTGAATAAATAATTCAAAAACATATTCTATTTTTAAAAAATAATTAATGTAACCTTTTAAAATGAATTAACTTATATTTTTGAATATTAATTTGGAATTTAGAAAAATTTTAAACATAAAAAGTGTTTGGATTTAAATAAATAATTCAAAAACATTTTCTGTTTTAAAAAATAATTAATGTAACCATTTAAAATATGAACCATTTACAATTAAAAATGAATTAACTTATATTTTTTTAATATCAATTTGGAATTTAGAAAAAATTTAAACATAAAAAGTGTTTGGATTTAAATAAATAATTCAAAAACAAAGGTTTGGACCCACTTCACGATTAGCAGACATTTGTCCTTTTACCCGGGATGGACGAAAAGGTTTGAGATGTACGTTGGGAGATAGTCCATGTAAGGTGGTCTAGTATTTTAGGAAAATGGGACTAGCATTGTGAAACGGCATTTTGGTGGTTACTTCACAAAACGACCCGTTTTTGCTTCGAAAATGGAAAAGGGCTTTTCCGTGCATAAAAAGGAAAACTTCCTCCTGCAACATTGTTCTCCATACCAATGTCCACACACATGCATAATATGGGCACAACATCACAAACTATGCCGTGATTCAAGACATAACATCGGTCATTTGGACCGAAAGCCATGAAACCTCGAACATGATAGGTCATTTTGTGAAGGTTTTTGAAACATGATCAATATACCAAGTCTGGTATTTTTCCTTTCAACTATGTAACATAATATGACACCACGCCAAGGATTTTCATTGTTCGGATTTTTTTTAATTTATTATGCCCGTTTTGAATTATCTGAATTTCTAACTATGGTCGAACCGGTGTGCATGAAGATAGGGGACGGGCATCGTTAGAACTTGCATTGGATCTTTGAAGAAACCACATATTGCGAGTCTAAAATGATTTTTTCAAAAAATCACAGGCGATAGATCATGTACTGTAGTACAAACCGACCCACTTCCTACGATTCTAGACATTTGTCCTTTTTACCCGGGATGGACGAAAAGGTTTGAGATGTACGGGTTGGGAGATAGTCCATGTAAGGTGGTCTAGTATTTTAGGAAAATGGGACGGTAGCATTGTGAAACGGCATTTTGGTGGTTACTTCACAAAACGACCCGTTTTTTGCGCTCGGAAAATGGAAAAGGGCTTTTCCGTGTGACAAAAAGGAAAACTTCCTCACGCAACATTGTTCTCCATACCAATGTCCACACACATGCATAATATGGGCACAACATCACAAACTATGCCGTGATTCAGCACATAACATCGGTCATTTGGACCGAAAGCCATGAAACCTCGAACATGATTAAGTCATTTTGTGAAGGTTTTTTCGAAACATGATCAATATACCAAGTCTGGTATTTTTCCTTTCAACTATGTAACATAATATGACACCACGCGAAGGATTTTCATTGTTCGGATTTTTTTTGAATTTATTATGCCCGTTTTGAATTATCTGAATTTCTAACTATGGTCGAACCGGTGTGCATGAAGATAGGGGACGGGCATCGTTATAACTTGCATTGGATCTCTGAAGAAACCACATATTGCGAGTCTAAAATGATTTTTTCAAAAATCACGGCGATAGATCATGTACCTGTAGTATAAACCGGACCCACTTCCTGCCGATTCGGCAGACATTTGTCCTTTTTACCCGGGATGGACGAAAAGGTTTGATATGTACCGGTTGGGAGATAATCCATGTAAGGTGGTCTAGTATTTTAGGAAAATGGGACGGTAGCATTGTGAAACGGTATTTTGGTGGTTACTTCACAAAACGACCCGTTTTTTGCGCTCGGAAAATGGAAAAGGGTTTTTTCGAAACATGATCATTGTTCGGCACAAATTTAGTCCCAGATGTATTCAAACCGGACTAAAAATATTTTCCGCCATTTCCTACCTCTTCCCCATGTTTTCCCCTTTCCTTTCTACTAGAGCTTTTAGTCCGGATATAGTCACTAACCGGGACTAAAGATATTTCCGCCATTTGCCAAAGCTTCACGCCAAGTTTTCCGCCTTTCCTCTATATTTAGGGTGATCGTGTCATGGCTATCCACACATCCACACCTTCCTCTCTTAGAACAATGGACAACGCCATCTTTGGGCCATTCGACCTCGAGGAGACCGAGGCGCCAGGCGCCTCAACTACCCTTGTCCATCGGTACCGCCACGTTGGATGCCGAAAGGCCGAGGGTTCTGTCCCTCCCTCAAGGTTCCGCACGTCAGGCGGCCATCACAAACCACTTCTACCACGAGCTCACGCCGGAGCAGCGGATGGATCCCCAGTGGGATCCCGACAACTATGACACCTAGAATGCCTTCTTCGCTAATAGGCGTGAAAGGGAGCTCGCCAGGTACGAGGGTGATGGACCGCCACCGCCGTGACCCTTTCCAAAGATTACTTCTATGTCCTTGACCATACCAAATACATCATCACCAGCTGGGAGTTCAGGCTTCTTCCGGTGATCTGCCTCACCTTTGAAATGCTTGCCTTTCTTTCTTACGGGATGATTGGTCGGAAGAAATCGTCGATTCGCTAGGTACACAACCTTCTTGCATTTATGCAAATATGTACCTTCGGTCTTATCTAAACAAAGGTGCATGCCTTATATCCTTTGTTTGTCCATCTGAAAGGTTACTAAGAGCAGCCAATCATTGATGGTTACGAATAACAACCTCGTAGATTAAATGGCTCGCTTGTTCTCATCCCACGACGCATAAACTGGTTTGCCCACAACCGTAAGAGTTCTTCAACTAATGGCCTAAGGTACACATCAATGTCGTTGCCGGTTTCGGGCCTTGGATGAGCACTGCATCATAATGAACTTACGCTCATGCACAACCAAGGAGGCAGGTTGTAGATACATAGAGTCACGGCCAGTGCTGTGATCGCAGCTCGCTCCCCCAAAAGGATTCATGCCATCCGTACTTAGACCAAACCATAAGTTCCTTGCGTCACCGCAAAGTCTAGGAAGTCTCTCTCGATTTTTCTCCACTGTGACCCATCGAGGGTGTCTCAACTCCCGTCTTTCTTACGGTCTTCTTTGTGCCATCGCAACAACTGGCATGCTCTTTGTTTTTACGAACATGCGTTTCAACCTTGGTATTATAGGAGCATACCACATAACCTTAGCAGAACCCTCTTCCGAGGGGCTCTCCTCAACATCACCGTGGTCATCTCGTCGATCTTATACCACAACGCATTGCATACCGGCATTTATCTAAATTCTCATACTCCTTACATGTAGAGGATGCAATCATTAATGCATGCATGTATCTTTTGCACATCTAATCCCAGAGGATGAGAGTCTTCTTTGCTTCAGAGGTACTCTCGGAAGTTCGTTATGTTTTGGAAACTTGACTTCATTATTTTCAGCATCTTTTCAAATGAGGAGTCAGTTAGACCACACGCCTTCCATCGCAACAATTCCAAAGGTCGCATCGAGCTTTGTGCTGCCATCTTCACAATTTGGGTACAACAATTTCTTGTGATCTTCTAACATGCCCTCTAACTTCAACTTCTCATTTTCATTTCACGGTCTCGCTTTGCATCGAAATGACCCTACCAAGTTCATCACCGCTCATCGATGCCCGTTCTTCACCTTTTTCCTCTCCATTATCTTCCATTGCGATCATCAGATTCAGGAAACATATGATGATAGTTGTTATCATCATCTTCTTCTTCACCATCTTCCATCATAACCCTCTTTCCCGTGCTTGGTCCAGCAATTATAGTTGGGCATGAAACCTTTCATAATCAGGTGGCGCGAATGATTTTCGAGGAAGAGTACTCCTTGTTGTTCGACATTGAACACATGGACAACGATAAATCCATTCTCTTTGTTTGTCGTAGCCACATCGATAAATTTATCCACGCCTTTGATATACCCGGCTGCCACGGTCACCGTACATCCATTCCCGACCATTCATCTGCATCATATAAGTAAGTTTATCAAAAAACAGGACATCATAAATAGTGAAATAACCAATTCACACCGACACATGAATTGTATCAATGACCTAGAAAAGATAAGATTGCTAACCTCGATCGAGGGAAATAAAGAGGAGAAAGCTCAAGTGCGTCTCGGACACCTTCTATATTTTTGTTCTATGAGAAATTCAACGGGATTTTTCACTCAAACATTTCAACAAACACCTTCAATGCATGCATGAAAAAAAACTAGCACACACCCTCACACCTTACACCATTCGAAAAAACAGAGTGGAGGCAGAGGGGGCTGGGGCGTTGCATTTATAGAGGGCAAGGGGTCTTTAGTCCCGGTTGAAGCCAGCAACCGGGACTAAAGGTGCGTGCCAGGCCACGTGGCTGTGGCCAAACCTTTAGTCCCGGTTGGTGGCTCCAACCGGGACGCATGCCCCCTTACCAACCGGGACCCATGCCCCCTGGCCCCGTGCCCGCGTCCCGGTTGGTGGCGCAACCGGGACTAATGCTCCGAGGGGTCGCGAACGGATGGCCCTTTTTCCTCTAGTGAGGTGACCCACTATCGCCGCTCCTTTTTGTCCTTGCCATCGACCCACTTCACCAAATCCTCGAGTTGGCCACTCGTCATGAGCTTCTTCACAAGATTAGAGGTCGGGGCACCGTTTTGAGAACATCTCTCTATGCGGATGATGCGGCTATTTTTGTTCACCCAATAAAAGAAGACATACAAAACCTCTCTTCAATTCTCTCTCACTTTGGCCAAGTCACCGGTCTTGAGTCAAACTTCCAAAAGAGCATGGTACTCACCATTAGGTGCCATAACATTGATCTTCACAACATACTCAACGGGTTGCCGGTGATCCATGCAAAATTTCCTTTGAAGTACTTGGGCCTCCCTCTTTCGGTGAAGCAACTAAAGAGAGCTGACTTTCAACCGCTTGAAGACAAGATGGCAGGGAAGCTTGTTACTTGGGATGGGAAAAATATTAACGTGGCCGGCCGAGGGGCTCTCATCAAATTCGTCCTAACCTCGCAAGCCATCTTCCACCTCACGCCGCTTTCCATCCCTACAGGTTGTGCCAACTCCTTGAAGAAAATCAAAAGGGCTTTCTTGTGGGCGGGTACCAAAGAAATCTCCGGTGGCAAATGCAAGATTAATTGGGAGGTGATTTGTCGGCCCACAAATCTTGGTGGTTTGGGAATCCTTAACCCTGACAAATTCGCACGTGCCTTCCGCCTACGATGGCCATGGTTTGAATGGAGAAATCCTTCGAGGCTTTGGGTGGGAATGGGTTCTCCGTGCAACTCCGTGGATATGAGCCTCTTTTAGTTAAAGATTGGCTCGGGATCCCAAACATTCAAACTCATTTGTGGACGTCGGAGCTTTCCATTCAAGGTTGGTGGACGATGATGTCTTGCAAAGCCACTTTCAACTGTAAAGCCATGGCTTCCATTACAATGCTTGTTAATTGGACGATTTGGAAAGAGAGAAATGCGAGAGTCTTCCGAAGGAAGTATGCACCACCTACAATACTACTCCAAACAATCAAAGAGGAAGCAAAGCTTTGGGTCACGGGGGTGCCAAATTTTTGAGTGTTATAATTTTGGGAGAGTAACCCCTTCTGTTTTTGGGCACTCCTTTTCCTTTTGTCATGTCATAACTCTCTCCTTATTTAATATATGAGGCAAATCTTTTGCCTCCGTTCAAAAAAAGAAAAGAATGACACTGTCGTTAACTGACCAACTGTCCAAATAGAGTTCACTGATGAAAACGAATGGCACGTCTCGGCGAATGCCTCATGGGCCTGAGCGCCATAACACACGGCGACCACCATCGGTAGTCCTGGACACATCACCTCCGCCCGAGAGGTCCAACTAGACGCGGCTGATAGATATGGTCGTCGCTGCCAAGACACGACGGCCTCACTTGGCGATTTTCCTAGACGCGATCTTATACAGGTCAGGCACCCAAAGTCCGAAAGGGACACGGTGGCACCAGTTGTCGTGCCAGAAAGAGACAGTTTCCCCATCACCAATAGTAATCTTCGTGGAAGCCCGGAATATGGCTATATCCGTGATGTCGCAAGGCAGCTTTGACCCATCCTAGATGGGGTGCGGGTATTTCCATTGCAGCCATGAAAGGTTCATGGGAGAGGCGCCATCACCATCCATGGCCAGATATCGCCAGTGGGAGCGCGATGTCGGAGAAAGGCGGGGCGCACATGGATTTTTTAGGAGGCAGTTGGCTTTCACGCGGTCGCTGCGCATTTTTCCGCGTGCTGGAGAGGAATCGACAAATATGGTACGAGCGATTGTGCGAAATACCGCGCGTCCTTAAATATTTGCAGCGCGCGATTTTATAGCATCTACTGAAGCAGCAAAACGACGTCTCACTACAGGAATAAAGTTAAACACTGACGGCCTAATTCTACGCCGACGACAAAAGGTTGGGGCCGTCGGTGTAGGTGGGCGGGCTCGGCAGCTGGGCAACACGGCCGTCGGCCTAGCCTTGCCGTCGGCGTATGATGGATAGGCCGATGGAAGCCGTCGGCGTAGACCGGGCCATCTGCATAGGTGATTACCTATGATGGCGATGTGACGGCGTCAAGTCTACGCCGACGGTAGCTAATTTTTTCCTTTTTGCCACATTAATCTTAAAAAAATCATAACTAAATCATTTTAATTTAGAAAAAACATATAATACAAAATTTGCAGAAAAAATAAGATCTATCTATATCTAATTTAAATATTACATATTTTTATTGAAAAAAAATATAAAAACATGATAAATACTTTCGTATAACATATTTTCTATTTCCGAGCGCCCCAAATGGCGTGTTTCGTGAAACAACCACCAAATGAAAATTTAAAAATGGTACCACCCCTTTTTTAGAAAATAGTAGACCATTTTATATGGATAATATCACAATCGGGTTATCTTAAACCTTCCCGTCCATCCCTTGTAAAAAAGATAAATTCTTGCCGAATCGGTAGGAAAAGGGTCCGATTTGAACTACAAGTATATGATCTGATGCTCATGACTTTTTGAAAAAAATCATTTTTAGAATCGCAATATACTATTTAATCAGAGATCCAATGCAATTTTAGCGAAGCTTAGCCCCGAGCTAGGAATGTTCGTGCCCGTCCTTTTAGAATATTTGACGATAGTTTGAAATGTGCATAAAAAATTCAAAAATGATCGAAACAATACAAACCTTCGCGTGATGTCATATTATATGAAGTAGTTACAAGGAAAACTAGCAAACTTGATATATTGATTGTGTCTCAAAAACCTTCACAGAATGACCTATCTCAATCGAGATTTCCTGGCTTTCAGGTCAAATGACCAATGTTATGGCTAGAATCACCAAATAGTTTGCGATAATGTGCCTATATTATGCATGGACATGCATCATGGGATGGCGGACACTGTTGCAGCAGAAAGTTTTCCTTTTCGTCGCACGGAAAAACTATTTTCTATTTTCCAAGCGGCAAAAATAGGGCATTTTGTGAATCAACCACCACATGACTAATTAAAAATGCTACCACCCTATTTTTTAAAAATACTAGACCACCTGACATGGACAATGTCCCAACTGGGGAATCTCAGACAGTTCCGTCCATCCCTGGTCAAAAAGACAAATTCCCACTGAATCGGTAAAAAGTGGGTCCGATTTGAACTACATGTACATGATCTGATATTCATGATTTTTCGAAAAAATCATTTTTAGACTCACAATATGGTATTTCATCATATATCTAATGAATTTTAGCGAGGCTTATCCCCGAGCTAAGAATATTCATGCCCGCCTAGAATGTTTGACGGTAGTTTGAAATGGCCATAAAAAATTCAAAAACGATTGAAACAATGCAAACCTTCGCGTGATGTCATATTATATGACGTAGTTACAAGAAAAATATCAAACTTGGTATATTGATCGTGTCTCAAAAAAAACTTCACAAAATGACCTATATCAATCGAGGTTTCGTGGCTTTAAGGTCAAATGACCAATGTTATGGCTAGAATCATAACATAGTTTGTGATAATGTTCTTATATTATGCATGCACATGCATCATGGGATGGCGAACAATGTTGTAGGAGAAAGTTTTTCCCTTTCTTCGCACGAAAAAACCATTTTCCATTTTCCGAGTGCCAAAATAGGGCGTTTTATGAAGCAACCACCAAATGGCTAATTCAAAATGCTACCAACTCATTTTCAAAAATACTTGACCATCTTATATAGACAATATCCCAACCTAGAGAGCTCTAACCTTTCCTTCCACCCATGGTGAAAAAGACAAATTCCTGTTGAATCGGTAGCAAGCGGGTCCAATTTAAACTACATGTACATTATCTGATTCTCATGATTTTTTATAAAAAAATCATTTTTAGACTCACAACATTCTATTTCATTATAGATCCACTTCAAATTTTCCTTTTTGTCGTACCAAAAAGCCATTTTCTTTTTTCTCGAGTGCAAAAAAGGGGTGTTTCATGAATCCTAACATAGTTTCGGTTTTTGTAGTGTTAACAAAATATTATATATAATTAAATAGATGATAGAGATGTCATATTTGATTCCTCTCATTTTTCTGATCAATTATAATATATTATTTGTCGAATTATGATTTACAGATTTGTAGAAATGAATTATTCAATATTAAATGGAAAAAGGCAAAATAAATAAAATTTGATTTATTTTAATTTGAATTCAAGATTATTATTATTACTTATTCATTGTTGTTTACTTAAATAAATGTTTGAAATTTTAAAAATAAAGGTGTGTGATACCATCATCCAAGGGTTAGTAGGATTGATATGATAATATTATCAGTAAGGTCTAATTTCCTGATTGGAAACTCATCCGGAAAGAATAGAGAAGCTAAATGTGCTTGGGCTGGATTAGTGTTTGGATGGGTGACCGATCGGAAAGTTTGACCATAAGTATAATTTGACCGGAAATTAATTTAACTTAGAGTTAAAAAATTTTTGTGAGATTAACGAGTCAAATAATTAAAAAAAATGCTTATGGGATTAACAAATTCAAAACAAAAAAAGTTGAAAAAAATTTACAAAAAATGGAAAAAAAATAGGCCGACGATATGGCCGTCAACCGCGCGATGTGGGCCCCGGATCCTCTACACCGATGGCCAAACCGGCTATGCCTACGGGGTTACGCCGACGGTCATACGCCCACAGCAGCCATCGGCATAGCCTACGCCGACGACAATCAATGGCTACGCCGACGGGGTCTAGCCGTCGGCGCCTGACATGTTTTCTATAGTGTCTTCGTGCGGTAATCGACGGTTTTTTATGCGCCGCGCTATTATATATGCAACTTAGCTTGTGTTGGAGATGCTCTAATGAATGAAGGGTGAAATTCAATTTCCGATTTGCCGGCGAGTACACGCATCGGCACACAGGCCGTATATCATGTGCACTCTCTAAACCGTATTTTAGCTTTATATCATGTGAAAAAGGGAAAGAAGCAAACAAAGCCTTATATTTTAGCATTGGGGCACACGCCGTATGTCAGGTGCACTCTCTCTCTCTCTCCGTTCTAAAATATAAGGTATTTTAGCCTTATATTTAGACCTCTTTTAGTATACATTGGGTAAAAAATAATTGAATCTACACTATCATACGATTTAGATACATGTGTTTTAAAAAGAATAAGATATATTATAATTCTGACTAGAAAAAGTTCATCTCCAAACGAATAGTTATCTTTTTTAATGAAAAGGGATCACTTCCTCGGCCCCATTTTATTAAAAAACAAGACCACACCAAGTACCAACACACACCCAGGTCCGAAAACAAAAGCTATAAAGTCTTACAACCCAAACGTTCAAAAGAACACAACCTGAATACGCTACAAACCAAGCTACCGACAGAGCCGGAGGTGGAAACGAACATAAACCCACAACCAGGAAAGAAACAGAGGAGCAGACTAAAGATGATCATCCCAAGACCACGGGAACCGAGTCTTCTTCTTCGGGATGAGCCTTCAAGTACTCCAGAGTTGCGCGTCCAGCATGCTTGGAGGTAGCACTAGTCTTCCAAGTGGAAACCCACTCAAAACCAGTGCACCTTAGATCGCCGGGAGCCCCAAGGGCGTTCTTAGGTTGTGGATCAGTCTGTTCATGAACATCTCCAACTCCCCCCCTCAAAATCCTTGAAAGGAACCTTCCAGTTCCGAAGGTAAAGGAGGACGAGACGCCACACCTGCTTCATGTTAACCCAAGAAAAGAGTTAAAAACTAAATTGTTTCTATTATTCCAGATGCCCTAGAGAATTGCCGAAGATACAGTATTAAAATGCATATATCTCTAATTAGCAATCCATTTAGAAGCAATAGAATAGAAACTATCTACTGTGATACCAAAGACCTCAAAAACATCATTCCACAGAACTTTTGAAACAATGCATTCAAAGAAAAGGTGATTCACAGATTCAAACTCAGAGCACATATTACATTCTAGTGGTTTAGGAATACCTCTAGCTCTCAAATTATCTCTAGACATAATTTTGTTTTGGGAGAGCAACCACAAAAAAATCTGAATCCTAGGTGGAATTTTCAAAGACCAAACAGGAGGAAGAAAAATTGGAGACACCCCTCTTAAATTGACCACAACATACATGGATTTAGAGGAATACACACCAGAAGTTTCATATTGCCAGACTAGTTGGTCAACTGAATCATCCAGAATGATAGAATTAGCAATGTTAACAAGATCTAACCATTGAATCATCATCTCATCAGAGAAGATTCTTCTAAAATCACACCTGAGCTGGGAACCATCCCATAGCTCAGCTATGGTTTTAGTTTGCTGATTAGAGACTAAATATAAATCCCAGAATTGGGTAGCTAGAGGAGAGTTACCAAACCAGATGTCTTTCCAGAATCTGATTTGCCTACCATTACCAACATTCCATTTATAGCCCAAAGAGACAGCTCTAAAAGCCCACATAACCCCTTTCCAGAAGGTAGAAGGATGAATATCTCTACAACAAATAATATTAGGAGAGCTGGTGTTATATTTAGCATCTATCACTTTCCTCCAAAGTGTCCCCTCCCCATTAATATATCTTTTAACCCAATACCCTAGTAAGCACAGGTTAAGATCCTTGAGGTTAGGAATAACCATCCCCCAAAATCTCTCTTCATGCATACTGAGGCCCAATTTGCTAAGTGGATTTTATGGTTACCTTCCTCATCATTCCAGAAGAAATTAGCCAAGTGCGAGTCTAAGATTTTTAGAGCCCACTTAGGGAATTTGAAGAAGGAAGGTAAGTAAATAGGAATACTAGATAAACAAGCCTGAATAAGCACTTTCTTAGCAGCATAAGAAAGAAGTCTGCTTCTCCATCCAGTGATTCGATGCAGAATGCTCTCAATTAAGGGTTGCAAATCCTCTCTTCTAAGTTTGTCAAAGTGAAGAGGGATACCTAAATATTTTACAAGGAATTTACCTAAAGAACAGTTGAAAACATCAATGAAAGACTGACATTCATCAGGCCCAAGATTAATAGGAATGAGTTCACTCTTGGAATAGTTGATTTTCATCCCAGAGATCTGCTCGAAACAAGTAAGAATCCACTTAAGGTGAACAACAATTCTATCTTTATTCTCTAGAAAAAGTAAGGTATCATCTGCATATTGTAAACAGACAACACCTCCAGGAACCAGATCAGCACAGAGGCCTCTAATGACCCCTGTTCTAGTCCCTCCACCGAGCATCTTAGCAAATACATCAATCATGATGTTAAACAGGAGGGGGCAATGGGGTCTCCTTGTATCAGCCCTCTACTAGTAAGGAAAAACTCACTCTCTACATCATTAACTTTCACCCCAATTGACCCTCCCTGAGAGATCTGCTTAATCATCCTCACAAAGAAAGGATCAAAGCCCCTTAATTCTAGAATTTCAAAAAGGAAGTCTAGATTGACTCTATCATAAGCTTTCTCATAGTCAATTTTAAACACTAGCCCTTTATTTTTCTTCCTATGAACCTCATGGATAACCTCATGGGCAGTAACCACACATTCTAGAATAAATCTACCCCGGATAAAAGCAGATTGGTTACTAGAGATGATCCTATCAATCACACGCGCAAGCCTATTAGTAAGAACTTTAGTAAAAAATTTAAAGGAACAATTTAGAAAACTAATGGGTCTAAATTTTTTCATAGATCTAGCATTGTTTTCTTTAGGAATGAGAGTGATCATAGCAAAATTAAGTCTAAAAATATCTAGTCTATCCATAAACCAGGCTTCAAACATAAGCAACAGATCACTCTTAATGATATCCCAATAGGTTTGATAAAATAAGAAGGACAAGTCATCAGGACCAGGAGCTCCTTCCCCATAAGAACTAAAAATAGCAGTCCTAATCTCTTCCTCAGTGAAAGGAGAATTAAGGACCTGGTTCTCTTCAAAACTAATTTTCCCATCTGTACTAAAGAAATCATGACATAAACGAATGTCAGGTCTTTCTTCCTTTCTAAACAACTCTTTATAACAATCTGAAGCTACTTTAATCATATCATCAATCTCAGAAACAGGGCCATCTGGACCATCAAGAACATGAATAAGCTTTTTCCTTCTATGTTGGTTAGCTACAGCATGGAAATAAGCAGTATTTCTATCCCCCTCTAAAATGTTTTTGTCTTTAGATCTCTGTCTGGCTTTAATCTCTTATAAAACCCAAAAAGAGTTTAGATCCCTAAGGATAAAATCTAGTCTCTCTTTCTCTATAGTAGAAAGAATGCAAGTCTCAGCATTAATATCTAAAGCATCATACTCCTCCATAAGAGCTTTCCTATCTCTCCTGAGAGCAGCCTCAATATTAATATTCCACCCTTTAACAAGTTTTCTAAATAACCTAACCTTACCTTGCCAGCTATCTAGAATATTAGGGCTATCAACTTTAAAAGACCAGCTTTAAACACAATGTCCTTAAAATATGGTCTACTAATCCACCATTTTTCAAATCTAAATCTCCTATTCCTAATTATTTGACCATCCCCTGAGTCCCAGATAATGGGGGTGTGAACACTGCCAATTCTAGGTAAAGCCCTAGCACTAGCTAAAGGAAAAATAGCATCGAAACTAGTGGAACAAAAAACCCTATCAATCCTACTCATTATAAAATCCTCCTGGTTGTTCCCCCAAGTAAAGGATCTACCAGAGAGCCCAATCTCCATCAAAGCCCAGAGTTTAACCCAGGCATTAAATTTGTCTATCCATCTAAAGTCTACATTACCATTGCTCTTATCTTCAGGAGATCTAACTAAATTAAAATCTCCTCCTATCAAAGCCAAACCATCCCAATTAAGGAAGAGTTCATGCAGTTCAGAAATAAACTCCTGTTTTATCTCCTCATAGGCAGAGCCATAAACAATAGTAATCCTACAAGTAACATCAGAAATCTTATTTTTAAGGACAACACTAACAGAAAAAGTCCTAATGTCCCAAGCCACTACATCAAATAAATCTAAATTAACACCAATAAGGATGCCTCCTACAGTCCCAACAGAGGGCAGGAAGTTCCAAGCAAAGTTCCTATTTCCTAACAATTTCCTTAAGAAAGTATTACTAAAATTATCTTTCTTAGTCTCTTGGAAACCAATATAATCTACTTTAAAAGGAAAAATGTTATCTTCTATAAACTTTTGTCTACCAGGAGCAGAGATGCTCCTGCTATTCCAGAAAGCACATATCATATTTTTTTCCTGGGGTGCTCGCCCCGAGATCTATTAACTACTTCTATCCAACCATCAGCAACTTCTTCCAATTCCTCATCATTATGCAAGGAATAAGAAGAAGTGCTACTACTAACAACTAGATCATCTAAAGGAAATTTAACACCTATACCATTAGAAACTATTTCTATATCAGAAATAGAAAGAACATCAAAAGGGTTTGTTTTCATTATACCTTTCATTGTTTTAGGAGCATCCAAATTAGTCATCTTCTTTAGATCGATGGCTTTCTCTAGAATGTTCCTAGAGTTATCCACCCTTGCACTTTGTCTAACAGCTTGAATAGGGCCCCAGACTTTCTGTTTCTTCTTATTATTGTTCCCCACCTCTTTTTTTTTGACTGTGCACTAGCAAAGACTGGCATACTATCTTCAGGTAGAGCAGCAATCTGGTCAGTAACAGACACTGCCATCTCATTACCATAAATCATCTTTTCCTCCTGCTCAGCAGCCCAGAATTTCTGTGCCTCAACCACAGTAGAGTCACCAACCAACATTTTCTCAGGCAATTTAATGCACTCAGCATCTATCAGGCCTTTTTGTAGGAGCAGCTTGAACACAGTAGTAGCAGAGCAAGCATCATCAACCGTCCTGACTCTAGAAGGACCAGTTCCACTAGCCTTAGCCCCATTCCTACTGCCTTGAGCTTGATTAGCACCAAGAGCCCTATTACTACTAGGATCTCTCACAGAACCTCCTCGATTACCTCCTGACAAATCATCTTCATTACCTTTCCTATGTTCATTCAATTCATCAAAGAGTAGATCATCCTCCTCATCCATGGGGGGAGAGGTCACATCAAGAGTAAAACTCTGCTGGAATAAGTAGTTATTGAACTCAAATAGTCTCCCTATTGGTAACTTGGAAGGATCCCCGCATTTGATCAAAACTCTCACCTCTTTAGCATTGTCCTTAAAGATTGACATCCAGTCAACATCCTCCAGGATCCCACATGCAGAGACAGCTTGATCAAGGGTGTACCATTCACACCACTTAGTTTGCAGCCTAGTTATGACAACCCACACCTTTTTGAGGGATTCCACCGGCTTAGGATCATCAGACCAAGCCTCAACCTTGACCTAGACACCTGGTTTGGATACACCAAATTTGGGGTAGCCAATCACCTGTTCCACCACAATATGAGGTGGGAATTTCACCAGGAAAGTATTATCAGCCCCTAGTTCCCTAATCTGCCAAGGCCAGTTTGTCTTGTAGATTTTTGAGAATTCCACAGCAAGCTCCTCAGCTGACAGAGAACCTTCTTCTACCAAGACCACTCCACAATTTTTTGAAGAGGCAAAAGGATGAGCAATCACCTCAGGGATCTCAACATGATAAAAGCCAAGCCTTGGAGCACCACTCCCAATATATCTAGCTAACGGATGGGGTCTTCTTCTAACAGGGCATTTATCCACTAGGTGACCAAAGCTTTTGCAAATGAAACACATGGGTTTCTTCTCATAATTCACATGTAGATGACCAGGTTCCCCACAGCAAAGGCAAATGGCATTCACATAGGTCATCTGCCCCCCTGAGACAGTTGACCCCTGGACATATCTAGCCACAACACCACTCTGCTTCGTTTTTCTTTTCTGAGCATTCTTCACCTTATCATCCTGTTCCACAACCTGAGCCTGTTGCTGCTGCTGTTGGGGATTACTGTTTGGTGCTAACCATTGATTATAACCACCACCAAACTGGGGATGCTGCTGAAAAGGAGGGTAAGGGGCATTGAAACCCCAAGGTGGAATCATACCTCCAGGAGCAAAACCAAAAGGGGACTGACCAGCAAAGAACTGAGGGTTGAACTGACCAAACTCAAAAGGTCCATGCTGGTTCCCCTGTTGTTGTGGCTGCATCTGTTGTTGAGGTTGGACCTGCTGCTGTTGCCACTGATCTTGTCCATTGGAGAAACCTCTGCCCCTCCCTTTACCTCCTCTGCCTCGATCACCCATGACTCCCTCTACAACACTACCAACTGGATCCACAGGGAACTCAACTCCTAAACACTAAAGACCAGCAGTTTGCTCCCTCTGCGCCGCCACTACCAGGAGAGGAACACGAACCCTAGGCCTCGAGGAACCTTGTTTTATACTACTGGGTAGAACCAGCTGGGCTTTCAGTGGTGGGGATGGGCGCAGGTGTGAGCGTGGATCTCCATGCATCCACAGCTGGGAGAAAAAAGCATCAGCACTTTCCCCATCTCCCCCAACCACCACCACCTCTTTAACCCCACTGACCACTGGACCCCTCAACTGACGAAATCGTCTTCCACCTTGTCTCCTTCCTCCGTGGACAAACTGAACTGACTTCCCGCCAGATGAAAAACACTGCTGCAAGGAACTAGACCCTTGTTCAGAGCTTCGAGGACCAAATCGAACAGCGTCGCCTGCTGGTTCAGATCGAGCAGAGAAAGCACAGCAATATACTCCTTCCTCGAGAACTCCAGAACAACCTCCACAGACACCAAATCTCTCAGCATTTCTCGACGGCGATCCTGCACGAAGCGCGAGAGCGGGGAGCCTGCTCTCTGCGGCCTTCCCCTTCTCCTGACCACCTTCTTCAGCGGAGGCATTGCCAAACTGGATGGCTTCAATTCGGTGATCTTTAGAAGCCCTGCCACTGTCATGCTCCTTCGCTTCCTTCTCCGCGGTCCGAGAGGCCTGCCCCGACTGCTTCGAGACCTCGACACCACCAGGAGCCTGTTCGGCTTCAACGAGGAACGGGTCGAAGGACCCAATACGGAGATTGAAGCACTCGTCTGACCCTGATTCGACTGGACTCCCACCTGATTTCGTCGCGAACGACTCCGGTGAGAGCCCCAGACCGCTTGCAAACCCCCTCTGTCTGAACGAGGATTCCTCCCACTCACCTTCTCCTTCCCCTCACATCCACTGATCTCTTCCAGCATCCCCTCCACCATCTCCGTCGATCGCCAGGGCCAACCGCTGATGAAAACCAGATCTGAAATCAAGGATTCTCGCAGTGGGTGGAGAACACGGCGGCGAGCGGAGCCGATAAGGGTTTCTAGGAGTGGGAGGTGGCGAAGCAGAAGCGGTGAGTGGTAGGTACGGGCTCGGACTCGACCCCCAGAGGGTGCCATGGACGGAAACCGAGGTGGTTCCGCCATGAACAGGGCCACGAGTCGGAACAGGAGAGCGAGCGTGTCGAGAGGACGTCATCCTCCGTCGATGACAAGTATTTGTCCTCTCCGCACCCCCCCACCCACCCCCAACACTTTCCTCGTCTCTTCTCCCTCTCCCTCTTCTTCTTCGCCCCACCCTCCACGAATAGTTATCTATGACCGTGAAGAAGAGAAAGAAGCAAACACAGTTAAACTAGACTATAAGTCGTCAGAATTATCCGCTGTGTGCATCCTACTAATAAAGGGACGGATGTAAAGCTTGGATTTTTTAATAAAGAATAAATCGTCCCATAAAGGTGTCATGATTATCATGCAAAACATCATGAAGAATCGAATAACCCTTTATCGTGCAAAGAGATGCTCACTCTTCTATCAAACTTTCTTTTAATCGTGCAAAGAATCGAATAACCCTTTATTTGGTACATCGCACCTAATAATGTGCAGCCAGCAAATAATTGAGAAGCTTTGGATCGGAGGAGCCTAGGAGGCAGCAGTGCAACCTGCAGCCAGACGCAGAGCTGAGAGCTCGCTGCCTCGCCGGACGCCGGCGCCGCGTTGCACCGACGACAACCGCGACGACCGACGACGCGGCACCGCCGGGACTCCAGACTCGATCTCTACTTGTAAGTTCCAATCTTGCCTCTTCCCAACGATGCATATGTGCCCTTTTTGCAGCTTTGTAATCAATCCTCATGATTTTGCTACTGAAAGCAAGATTGAACAAATTTGTTGCCAACGTGGTAACTTTGTCTTGGATGACTCTAGGTTCTCAGATCTGAGAGGTGTTGGTCAGTCATTTTTGCCAAAATTTGGTTGGAAAAAAAAAGAAACATACAACCTCCCCCCTATTGTTTCCTTTACTGAAGCTAATATTGGTTTTACCAGTTAAGAGAGCATTTTCGTCGGTAATGAAATATATCAAGTCGGATCTTCCCTCGTGTTTTTTCTTCTTCTTTTAGACAATAGTTGTTGTAATGAAATTTTACTCTGTTGCTATCAGCATAAGTTTCTTTTTCTGACAGAAGTTTCGCCGCTGAGAGGGAGAGAAACAATGGCGGGGGCTCTCGTGAGCGCATCCACGGGGGCCATGGGTTCCCTCCTCGGGAAGCTGGGAGCTATGTTGACTGATGAATACAAACTGCTCAAGGATGTTCGTGGCGACATCAAGTTCCTCAAAGACGAGCTAGAGGTGATGAACGCATTCCTCCTGAAGATGTCAGATGTGGAGGAACCTGACGAGCCAACGAACCTGCGTGTGACGACAGTGCGGGAGATGTCCTACAAGATAGAGGACAACATCGACAAGTTCATGGTCCTCGTGGAGGAACATCAGTCCTCCTGTTCCGGGGCTCATGGAATCAGGAAGCTTATTGACAAGTGCAACAGCTTGCTACCGGACATCAAGACCCGCCACAAGATCACCAAGGAGGTGAAAGACATCAAGAACCAAATTAAGGAGGTCAGCGACAGATTTTTAAGGTGCGTACCTAAGGATCTTGTTGTACTAGTACTACCATCAAATTTGTTACTAGTTAAGCTGATGCTTGTATCTGATTTGTTGCTTGATCCACCACATTAACTCAAGGTATAAGATAGATGAGTCCTCCTCTATACCTGCAAAAGACAAGGTCGACCCTCGACTTCGTGCACTCTACAAAGATGCCACGGAGCTTGTTGGAATCGATGGACCAAGAGATGAACTTGTCAAGTGGCTGAACGAGAAAGAGGGTGAATCACTTAGATTTGTCTCTGTTGTTGGATATGGAGGGTTGGGAAAGACGACACTTGCCAGCCAGATTCGGATCAAACTTGGAGCCACCTTTGAGTGTGGGGCTTTTGTCTCCATTTCACGCAAGCCTGACATGAAGGCAATATTAAGATCTATATTATCACAAATCACCAAGCAAGACAATGCTTACTCTGGATTAGATGATATACATCTCATCATGGACAAGATCCGAGAATTCCTTCAAAACAGAAGGTATGTATGGACAAATTAACGTTGGTTAATTAGAATCTAAGCCTAGACTTTTGCTAATGATGTAAGATACAAATTCTGAGAGCATCTAAGCTCGTACCTAGTACCCTATATATGAGGAGTTACTATATTTTGAGTTTCTTCTCCATTTGTAGCGGTGTAGATGCTCTCAGAATTTTACTTACTGTACAAGTATATTTTAGATAATAACAACTTTATTGATGTTAGAGATTTTCATCAAGGTATATTATACCTAGGATGCACACGGATATGACACTATTTTAGGATTTTACAATACTTGATCAGTATCACTATAAATATCTAATGAGCTCCAATGTGTATCACCGTGTTGCAGGTACTTTATCATAATTGATGATATATGGGAGTCAGGAACATGGGAAACTTTGAAATGTGCGTTTGTGAAGAATACATGTGGCAGCAGAATAATGATCACAACACGTATAGTTGATGTTGCCAAATCTTGTTCTCCTTCCAATGAAGATCTTGTCTATGAGATGAAACCACTCAGTGAAGCCGACTCAAAGAAGTTGTTTTTCAAGAGGATATTTGGTTGTGAAGAAAGCTGCCCTGATAGCTTGAAAGAAGCTTCCAAAGATATTCTGAAAAAATGCCGTGGTCTACCTCTGGCCATCAATGCCATTTCTAGCTTGTTGGCCACAACAAGTGAAACAAAAGAAGAGTGGGATCGGGTGCGACATTCAATTCGCTCTTCAAATGCCAAAAGTGATATAATAGAGACCATGAATTACATATTATCTCTTAGTTATTTTGACCTTCCCCACCACCTAAGAAGCTGCATATTGTACTTGGCTCTATTTCCTGAAGATGAATTGATTGGAAGGAAGAGGTTGGTACGCAGATGGATTTCTGAAGGCTTTATCCATGGAAAAAGTGGACAAGATCTCATGGAATTAGGAGAGGAATATTTGCATGAGCTTGTGAACAGAAGTCTAATACAGCCCGGGAGGATAGGGTATGACGGGAAGGCAGAGTATTGCCGTGTCCATGACACCATCCTTGATTTCCTCATTGCCAAGTCCTCTGAAGAGAACTTGTGTACTGTTCTGACAAAAAAGTGCAAGCCTGATGGCATTGTTCGTCGGATCTCTATTATGGGAACCGAGGATGAAGACATCGTGGAGCAATTGGATTTGTCACATGCTCGGTCCATCAGTGCTTTTGGGGGTATCAAGCAATTGCCATCGCTTGGGATGTCAAAATCCCTGCGCGTGCTGGACTTGCGACGCTGCGATAAGTTGGAAAATCATCATATCAAGGATATTCAAAGACTGTATCAGCTGAGATACTTGGATGTCTCTTACTCTGGAATCACGGAGCTTCCTAGGAAAATCGGGGAGCTAATGTACCTTGAGACACTAGATGTTACATCCTATAAATTACTTGAGCTTCCTGAAAGCATAACTCGGCTACACCGACTGACACGTTTGTTTGTTAGCGCTGGTTTTAAGCTTCCAGATGTGTTGGGAAACTTGGTAAACTTGCAAGAGCTTGCAGTGATTGATGCCTTGCAGTTGAAGCATGTAGAAGAGCTCGGCAAACTAACAAATCTGAGAAAGCTGAAGATTCGCTTGCATACTGATTGGATAGGACGCAACACATTAGTACAGTCCAACAAGGAAAAGCTGGTGTCCTCTCTCTGTAAACTGGACGAATGCGGCCTCTGTTCCTTGAGTATTTATTATCTCATGGGAGATAAGGATGGCGAAGAGCCGTTCCTCCCTGCTCTGGGTTGCATCCGTGAGGTTATTGTAGATGTAAAAGATATCTGCCAGATTAGCAGATGGCTCGCATCACTTCCCAACCTACACATGTTGAATTTCAGGAATCCGAAGAAGATAGAACAGCAGGATATCGATATGATTGGACTCATACCCAATCTGCTCGAATTGTCACTTTATTTACATCCAATATATGGTGCACGGCAGCTCATCATCAGGTGCAAAGGATTTCAACAGTTGCAGCGTTTTGAGGTTTACGGTGCTAGTATGGGATTTTTAATGTTTGAACCAGGGGCTATGCCAAGGCTCAAGGAGCTTATACTCCCTGGTTTCCGAAGAAAGCCCAAATCTGCTACGGTCAATTTGGACATGGGCATCCAACACCTCTCCAGCCTTGCTCGTCTCACAGTCAGCCTATGGTGCATTGGCTTGACGGCTGCAGAAGTAAAGGCTGCGGAGGAAGCTTTCAAGAGCATGGCCGAGGCAAACCCCAACCGTCCAACACTGGAGATGAGCAAATAAATATGGCAGTCTCAGTCCCCAGCACTGTTGCGGGCTGCCCGCTCCGCTCCTGCGTACGAGATCCTCTGTTTAGCGCGCGCGTCTCAAAGATTGTGTTTAATTTTGGCATTGCTTTGGTTGGACGGTTGTTGCCGAGAGTAGTACGTATGTACTGGAAGGACCTCGCGTGCATTGCTGCGTACGTTTTCCGTATGCTGGTTTGTGTATTTTCGATTTTGGAATCCATCTTTATTATTCAAGTGTCGTGGGCTCTCATGACTGCATGCCGTTTCATCTGGATTGGATGTGTTTTGAGTCTTTCATGTTTATTTGTGGATGGATAAGACCAAAACATGCATGTCATGTCTTTTTTGGCAGGTCCACGGTCGTTAAATCCTTCTTATGTAATCTAAGTTACCTACAGTATAAAAGGAGAACTCTGCGAAAAAGGGAGTTATGAACGACATATTTGCCCAACTGACATTGCAAACGGTATGTGCCAGGCCTGTAAGGGCATCTCTGGGCCGACTCATCCGGCCCGAGCTTGTCCGCGCGGACACACGGGGCGTAGGCTTGACCCATCCATTCATCCAGAGAAAAGAGCGGCGCCATCTCTTTTCTCGGTCTGGCCACGCCCGACACGTCCTCTACCAGCTTCGTTACTTTCACGCCTACCGGCCGGCCACCAGCTCAGCCCACGACGATAGGGCCGCACACGCCCTCGCTTGGAGGCCACCACCTGTCCCGGTTCAACCATACCCGCGCAGCGTCGTCGGAGGCGGGAGAGCCCGTCATCGACCTAAACCGCACTCCATCCAACGCGAGCGCAACCCCGGAGGCGTCGGCGAAGCGGTAGACCATCTCTGCCGACGCTAGTCAACCTGTTCGACGAAATGCGAGCCGAGCCGCCGGCCGCCGACGACACAGTATGATTGCCACATTTCTTCGCCATTGCCAGTGCACTGCTCGCGCCACTTTACGATGGCCAATTGGGGTGTAGGATTTCATGGGAAACAACAGTGAGGACATCATGAACGACACGATCAACGAGGGTGGCCACGGCTATGCCGACGACGGTGCGGTGACCCAGCATACCACTGCATGATGTAGTACACTATAGTCGTTGACATAACACCAATAAAACACCCTTCACTAGTATTATATCCCTCAGAGTGGTACAACAGAAACACAGCAGGTCCAAGACATGACTATAGGTTACAACTCAACTCTTTACACAAGATCCAGAGAACACTCTAGGTTAAAGAGAGAGAAAGAATCTTCTTACAGAGAAGAATCAGAGATAAACAACTCAAAAATTATTATACTATTAAGACTAGTATCTTAACTAATGGTCTGGCATTGCTGCTATTGCAATACACTAAAGAAATAGGTTCTATGGCTAGAGATTATATTCCTATCTAATCAGTAACTTCGTCTTCACTCGAGTTGATGTATATGTTGACTTTCTTGACTTCATTGAAGAATTTTAACTTTTGAGGATGATTCCTGGAGCATGACTTGATGTAGACGTCGTCTTAATGGCTTTAGAATCTAGCAAGGGTTAAGAAGATACTTTGAGTACGAGCGTACTCAGCAAGTTCACTAGAAAAGGAGTGTTTGATGCACTATATCTACCGTCACAGATCGTAGGTCGTAGGCAATGCAGGTTTTTGTAAACATTTTTTCAAAGCTTGCTTTTATTCTAAAAAACTATGTCCGTCAGCCTTCACGGGTTTACCAAAACTTTCATGGAGTTCATTTTCCGCCGCGTTCGCAGCTCCTTCCCGGAACAGGGAGTAACAAGTTATAGTTCTTACACTCTGTAGAGGTGCGTCACTTTATCCATGAGAGATCTTAAGCTTCGTTGCACGGCCGAGAGTATGTTCCCGTTCTAACTTCCATGGTTTGAGGCCCAACTTAAGATCCAAGCCAATCACTGCCCTCTCTGCGACCTCATATGTCTGCACGATCCTTCGGGGCTGGCTCACCTTCGTTAAGCCCCCTTTCGGGCAGGCTAAAACTCTGATGAGTTCCCGAAGACTCTATGACCTGGTGTTGCCCTGGCAAGTGCCATATTAAATGGTCCATCCACTAAACACTATCCATATATAATCTAGACACCAAAAGTGTGGGGCATAAGGGTGCCCACCCATATGTTGGATCCGCACAAGAAATCACAACGTCATGTTAAGGTCGTCTTTCCTCCATACGAGAGGAAAAGGATACAACTGACTTCTCCGTACCATCCAAATCTCATGGTCAACTCGTAATATACGACGCAAGAATCACTGGCGACATTGGTTGTTAAGTCCTAGGTGATATATTCCTGAGTAGTGGTATTCCAACTACCAGGTATAATAGATTAGCTGATCACCCTGGATCAGTAACCAATAGTTCACATTATTATCAAAAATAGTGTTTTCTGACCTTTTTCAAATGCAGGTGATGGCAACACTTGATTTGCAAAATACTTTACATAAAATAATCAAAAGGACATGAGCAAGTGTGAACTTGCCTTTTGTAATTGCAAGATTATGCACTCACTATTTTCAAGATAATATAAGATCCAATATCTGAAATCAGCATCATTGGTCCGATAAGGACTAATGTTTAAAGAAGCAAAATTCTCTTATGCATAAGTAATGTAATGCACTTTATGAACGTGAATCCCGGGGATAACGTTGATCTAGGGTTTGGAAACTGAAGATGGATTCTTTAGAATGTTTTGTCCTTTTAGATAAGTTTCATACTTGTGCTTCTTATTAAGGCTTGTGAGTGTGAAACAATATGCAAACATAAAGGCATACAACAATAAGATATACTAATGAGATGTGCTACTCAAGCACTGCTTATATGTGAATTATCTTATCTTCAAGTTTTACCTTGCAAGTGATGACATTTATAATGAACTTAAGTGTTAACAATTCTAGGTATAGAAGTAAAGCTTAATGTAATGTGATTATTATTGATTGTCATATGTTGACTGAAGTGGCAAAACGAAGAACTTTTGAAGCAAAGATTTCTTTTCTAAGGTCTAAGCAATCTTTGTGGTTAATCAAATGTGGTCAATGTTGTTTGTGCTTGCTTGAACAGTTTGGACTCGAGATGCTTTACAACTTAATTATAACATACCAAAGTTAACTATAAAGTATATAATAAAGTTTTTAGCATTATACTTAAAGTCTGGTAGACTAAAGTTAACTTTAAAACATAGATGGACTTTAGGTGAAATGCTTGTTATACTTATACCTTGTTCATTTTATAATGTTTCTTTACCGTTACTTAAGAATGGTATTATTTTTAGTTGGTAATTGTTTCTTTACATTATAAATGTTAAAGGGATTTATCTCCCTATAAGGGCGTGGTTAAGGTTTATGAATAAGTAGATAATATTATTCACTATTTATGGAATCACTATAGTGTTTTGATTTGTTTATAAACTTGTGATTAAATTAGAGTAAAGTAATGGGTTTTATCTCATTACAATTATTCTTGGAGATTTTATATTGGTTAAGGATCCTTTTATAAAATAATCTACATTTATGGTTAAAGGACAATTCAATAAAATTGTATTTAAAATATGTTGAACCATTTTGACTTCATATTATCATTATTAAAGACTAATACTATTTAATAGACTCAATTAGCTAATTTTAGAAATATTAGAAATTTTTATTTACCCTTCTATGAATTATTAATTAAGGAAATAACTTTAAATTCAAGTTATTAAAGTGTTTAACTTTTTATTTAAATCAAAAGTGGAATATTATAATTTTAACATATAGATATTATTTTTGTGATCATTTTGGTATATTACACTTATTTTTGTGATTTAAAAATAATAAGATATGATTTTTATAATACTTATTACTTTATAAAGACTTAATAAATAACAAATATTTAATTAAGTGGAGTAATAATGCATGATTATAGTTTTAAATTATAATTTCTTATTTTTCTAAGATTTTTGTTATTTTATTTATATATTTTTTAACATTTACCATTATTAAAATATGAATTATCAAAGTTTTATTACTTATAAAACCTTTATTAAATAATATTTGTATAAATAATCATCATAATTATATTTGATAATAGTTTTAAGTTGTGGATTTTATTTTTCTAAAAAATTTCATATATTATACACATTTTTCTGAATTACAAAACAAAAGTTATTAATTAAACAAGATTTAATGATTTTATTATATTTCTGGAATATTTAGATTTGGATTTATAATATCTGATTTATTTCCTAATCAGACACAAAGTTTTTTACACCGCACCTACACCTAGCCCTAGTCACTGACTGGTGGGCCGTGACCATGTTGGGGTGCCACGCGGGACAAAGGCCTGGTCAAACGATGCTGAGGTGGCACGGTGACTCCAGCACGACGGCACGCTGACGTCAGCGCGACCTTCACCACCAGATCAAGGTCGCCGGCGACGATCTCTGGCATTTTAGCTCACGTGGTCTAGTGCGTTGGAGAGAGGGTGCAACGACAAGTCGAACAATGGTTGCGCCACCCCGGAATGGTCACCGGAGCACTAGCTCCGACGAGCTCCGATGGTGACCCGCTCGGGTTCATGCATACTAGGCGCTACAGACGACTAGAAGCAAATCAGAGAGAACTAGCAGAAACAGAAGCTCACCAGGAAGCTTGTAGTGGCAACGTCAAGGAGAGGCGAGCTCAGACGGCGTCACCATGGTCGACGGCGAACGGCGGATAGACGAGCTCGATGCACATGATTTCAGGCTTCCCGGCTCGATTCCTCCTCCTAGCAGACGAAGTCCACCATGGCGGAGCTAGTGGAACCTTCAGTTGGCCTTGGGGCGGTCTCGAACAACGACAACGAGCAACTCTGGCGAGTTAGGGTTTCGGCATGATTGGGGAAATTTTGGAGAGAGCACGAGAGAGTGTGATTCGGGTACGAGTGGATAGAGGAGCTTGCGGGCGTTCTTATCCCCCTCCTCACCAGCGGTGACGCGCATCGTAGCGCGTTGGAGATCGACGACCGCCGCAACACCACGCTGCTGCTTCTGCCGGCGAGGAAGACAACGAGAAATGCGAAGCGATGCGTCTTCTGGTGGGCTGGTCGCGTCAAGTGGGTCAGTGTGGGGCACGCGAGCGACGAGTAATAGAGAGGGGTAATGGGCCATGGGCCAGTTTCTGGTCTGAGTCCATTTTTTATTCTTTTCTGTTTTCTGTTTTATTTTTAGGTTTGTAATTTCATATTTAGTTTGAACTTTCCTTTATGGAATTTTATTTGCAGAATACTTGCAGCAACAATAAAGTTATTAAGAATCAATTTGTGAACTTTTATTATATATTTTGATATTTTCTTTATTTTCTTTATACATATACTTTTCTTTTTATTATTCATAAGGCTTTTGATATGAATTTCGTTGAGCTAACATTCATAAATTTATTATAGAATGCATTACTATTAACTCATGGAATTTGATTCTCATTAACTCACAATATTTAGGAGATTTTTATATGGTGATCCTTTATTTTTATTTGATAAATAGAGTTCTAGAGAATTGATATGATTAATATTATTCCCATGAATTTAGGAAATAGCAATGGATATATTTTATTATAACTAATATAGGAGTTGAGGTTTGAATTATAAATGCTTACCCTAGGGTTTAGGGTACTTAATATACTTATATTCTTTTGTTGATGTGAATAAAGATTAATGGCTAAGACATATTGTTTTTATGTTTGTGATCTTGAATGATATCACCTTTTTAATTAAAATAGTGGGTTTGTTTTCTAGGCTAACTTATGAGACAGAATTGATAAAGATAGTTTTTAAGCACCTAAGATAATGATGGTTGAGAATGACCAAGATATGCTGAAGTGATTTGATGTAGGAAATTACTCCTATCAACCATTGTGGAAACAAGATGATTGATCCAACAGATGGGATGGGTGTTAAGCTTGATTATAGATTTAGGGTTTAATGTTTACCCATAATTACTATCTTCCATAATTCACAATACTGTACATCTAATTAAGGAATTCCTTTCCTAGATATACTACTCCTTCATATCCATCATCATGTGTTAACATGATGAGCTTTACTAATATCATTTCAATAGATGTATACATCAAATCCTACTTTACCTCGAGTGCTTAGTATTTCCAAAGAGAAAATACTACTTCTTTAACCCAATGTTGCTCTAACATCATCATAATCATACTATCTTATATTTACTTCACTCTAGTATCTTATACTCCAACCTCACATTATATTATTATGGCTTGTCAAGGCTAACCTAGAATAACATTGATATACTAGGATTCAATCATGTTCTATTCACCAATGTCACTTATACATGATATAAGCATTCAATCTTGGTGAGTAAAGCATGATCATTATAATCCTTTGATCATATATGGCTTAGGTTTCCAGTTGGCTAATCAAGGCTTTCATCGATACAGCATTACATTTGTATTATAATTATCTTCTGTTTAGCTCTATTGGATTAAGAGATATAATTCATTGACTATACCTACTTGATCCAATAGGACTACTCCTGGTAACTATCTTCAATGTTCATCCTTATAATCCTATTTGTTAACATATAATTATATCTTCTACATAAATCTTCTATCTATTCAGGAGTGGGTGAACTCCATAAATTATCCTATAGATGATATCTAAGGCTAGCATTACTATTTACCTCTTCTTACTTCCTTCTCTAAGGACTTAGAGTGATTGTTATGATAAGAACATGAGTTGATAGATCAATAGTTAATAAGCTAAGAATTGGTGAATCAATAGTTGATTACTTAATATTGATGAACAACAATTATAAGGATAGGATTCCATAAGGATTGATATGGAAAGAAAGATATATGGTGAATGATCTTGATTTGGTTTATTTCCTACTCAATCTCACTAAAGGTTTAAAGTTAGGTATTATCATGATACTCATGGTATAAACAGATGATATTAAGATAGATCAAGAATTAGTTGTTACATTCTTATTACTTAAGTTATATTTATAACTTGGTATTCATGGGTTGTGTAATGAATAATGGGATATGATTACTTAAGGATCAAATATAATCCATTAGGTCATGTATTAGGGTTTAACTTTTATTACATTTGATCTACCCTTAGATCAAATCATGTTTACCCAAAATAAGGTTATATTGAAACTTATCACAGTCAACTTGATGATCTACTTCAATTCCATCAAGTTGAGAGAAGCTTCAAACACTTTGTCAGGCTTTTTATTTAAAAGTGCGAAAATTATTCGGATTTTCTATGCATGAATGCAATGCACACATCTGTGTTCAGCTTATTTCTAAGCTCTAATGCTGGGATGTTACAGATGGAGAGGCCGAGACGGAGACCCAGAAAGATGCATGCAACATTGCAGACGAGGCATTGTTTGGGAACGATGGCACTTCCATGGGCGAAGGCGTCACGGCCGCGTCGTTGGCCGCTTCACTTGCAACCTCAATTGTCAATGGCAAGAAGATGAGCCAACGAACCGCCGGCTACTCCCCCGTCGAGGACAAGATCCTATGCAAGGCATGGATGGAGATTTCACAAGATCCACTATGTGGCGCCGAGCAAAAGGGCTTTGCATATTGGAAGAAGGTGGGAAGGTTCTTCCATAAGCATAGGAAATTTGGGAAGGACGCCTTTTTTAGCGATCAAAACGATCTCTCCCTCTCCAAGCGTTGGGGCACCATCCATGCCGAGTGTAGCAAGTTCCAAAGCTCCTACGAGATGGTGAAGAAAAATAAAATAAGAGGCTTGCAGCCGGTTGACATGGTAAAACCTATTTTTCTCTTTGTCGATGTCGTGCATTTGCGTTGAGCCATTGTTGGCATCTATGTGTGTAGATCATGAAAGCAATGGAGTACTTCAAGACGGTGAATGATAACAAGGCCTTCTCATTCGGCCATTGTTGGACGTTGCTCAAGGACACCAAAAAATGGGAGACTAGCTTTGCCCTTTGGAGAGAAACGAACAAGAAGAAGAGGGGCAATGCCAGTGCTTCGACGGGCGGTGTCGTCGACCTAGACGCCGACAATGAAGAAGGCTTCGTTGCCTCTGCAAGCGGCGGGACTGCTGGCCGTGCCCGCCGCCTTGGTGGCCACAAGGTCACGAAGGCCGACCTCGCCCGCCAGGCTGGTTCCTTGGCGCTCTAGGAGACCTTGCAGCAGATCCTAGGAAAGAAGGAAAATGCCATCACCGAGATCCTAGGAATGAAGGAGATGAAGGGTTTCGCAGCATAGTAAATCAAAAAATTTCTTATGGATGCGAACAAGAATGCCAAGATCTAATCTAGGAGATGTAATCAACGAGAGAGATTGATGAGATCTTCATACCTTTGAAGAAATCTCACAGCGGAAAGTTCAACAGAACATGGTTGACGTAGTCGTTCTCGCCATCTCCTTCTCGCGATCCGTGAAGGGAATATGCCCTGAGAGGCAATAATAAAGTGTTTATTATGTGTATTCCAAGTATATGATAGATGTTTATTTTACATGCTATAATTTTATTAATACGTAAACATTAATACATGTGTGTTTAATAAACAAACAGAAAGTTCCTAGTTATGCCTCTTTCATAAACTAGCTCGTTGATTAACAAGATGATCAAGGTTTCCTGATCATGGACATTGGATGTTGTTAATAACGGGATCACAACATTAGTGTAATGGTGTGATGAACATTCATCCGAAGTATAGCATTACGATCAAAGTCATTGAGTTTATATTGCTATAACAACTTACGAAGTGATCCTATTCGTTAGACTATGAGATCATGTCAATCACTAACACCAGAAGAGTTTCTTGATAACATCAAACGTCACACCGTAACAGGGTGATTATAAAGATGGATTCAGAACTAATAAAGTGTTATGTTGAGGCTCATGGAGCGAGAGTGGAATTTGTTCACCCCGATGACGGATAGATATACTCTGGGCCCTCTCGGTGATATCACATTGATTAGCTTGCAAGCAAGTGATTTGATCACTAGAATGTTATATCACGGGAACGAGAAAAGAGTGCATGTCAGTAACGAGATCAAACTCGGTATGGAGGTACCGATGATCGAATCTCGGACATGTAATATATCGTGAAACAAAGGGATTAAGATACTAGCGTAAAAGGTTTCGACGATCACAAGAAAGTCATCGTTGAATGTGTGGGAGTCAGTATGGGTCTCCAGATCCTGCTTCTGATTATTGATCCGAGAGGGGTCTCGATCATGTCCGCATTATTCACGAACCATAGGGTGACACACTTAAGAGACACCGACATCCAATTGGAGCAAAAGTTTCATGCCGAAAGAATGAACAAGCGCAAGAATTTATTTCACTAGATACCGAAACAGGTTTTCGGGTGAAATTGCATAAAGTGGTTATGCATGTGAAATAGAATTCTAGCAAGGGGTTATTTGTGAATGTTTGTCATTAAAGTAATTGACAAAATTCTGAATAAAATAAAAGAGTTTTATTTAATGAGAGTTTGCATTAAATTTGGTGGAAATTTAATGGCATGTTTGAGTGGAGGGAATTTAAAAGAATTTTGTGAGTGGAGTGTCCACCCACATGAAGAGGGGAGGGCAAGGGGGCACCCCCATGCGCCGGCCACCCCCTTGGGGTTCCCCCCTCCTCCTATAAAAGGCACCCCTCTCCTCACTTCTCACTCACACCTCCTCGTGAAGGATCTCTCTCCCCCTCTAGAATTTATTCCCCATGGTCTCGGACTAGCGAGATACATGTACCCGGTGGCTATTCGGAAAAAAAGAGTTGTGCTTCCACTGCATCGCTGGAGCGAGGAGGCGGAGGTTGCTAGGTGCCTCGAACGTGTGTGCGAGCACGGATGCGCTGCTGATTTGCGGCGCTAGGACTTCCTCTCGATCTTGAGATCGGCAAGAGTTCGTCTACATCATCCACGAGTTGAACTCATTAAGCTTTGTCGGTCTTCAAGGGTATGTTCTCTATGGATATACATCCGCCCATTGTTTGTATCTAATAGATAGATCTTGGTACATAGTTCACATCGTAGGAAATTTTTTGTTTTCTATGCTGCGAACCCTACAATCCGATCCGATCCGATCCTACGTCGTAAGTGGCGGTGCCTCCGAGAGATGCACACGTACGGTGCAACGACGTCTCCTCCCTTCCTTGGTCCAACAAGTATGGTGGAGAGATAGATTGGATCTGCAGCACGACGGCGTGGTGCTTATGGTGGTGAGTTTCTGCGGCAGGGCTTCGCATACGCGCAGTAGGGAGAGAGAGGTGGAGGGGCAGCAGTTGGACGGCTACAAGGGTTGGGGTGCACTACTAGGAAAACAGCTATAGGTAATCCACACTTCTGTGGCGCACTTGCTAGTGGTGCCCCACGGGTAAAATAGGCGTGGAGCACTGCCCACGGGTGCCCTACGGCTAACTGCCGTAAGCGTGGCGCACATGGGGGTGGTGCGCCACGCCTATGTGTGGGCCAGGGCACATGTGGCCACAGCACACATACCCGTAGCCGTAGGGCACTCCAGCCTAGTGCGCTACAGGGCTGTGTGTTGCAGCAGCTGAGTCAACTTAGCCGTAGGGCACTCTGCCCTAGTGCCCTACGGCTAAGTGGCTTGCACCAACTCCACCCCCCTCCGCCCCCGTGGATCGCCTTTTTAGGTTTTGCAAAAAATAAAAGAAAATGATAAACCCTTCCAAAAATATAATCCTTTCATATTTATGTAGGTAATGTGGTATAGTTTGTAGGAAAATTAACAAACAATAATTTCGACTTTATCTGCAAAAAAAAGTCATGCCACGGTAAAATGGCCGTAACTTTTGCATACGATATCGAAAAAAATCGTATAATATACCAAAATGACGAGAACGAGATTTCGCATCCGCTCGCAATGACCTCCGTTCGTTTAGAGATGTTTTAGATTTTTAAAATTCGAATAGAGTAAAAAGTTACGGTCAAAAGACCGTTTTTTTCCTGCAGAAAAAAAGAGGGCAACTTACCCGTAGCGCACCACCACCTAGTGCGCCACAGATAAGCTTGGGCGGGATTCAAATTTGAATCACCACCCCGCCCACCTACCCCTCAACTTTCCCTCCCCCTTTTCCTTCTCCTTCTCCTCCTTCCCCTTTTTCCCCTTCACCTATCTCTGGCCACCTTGCTCCGGCGTCCTTGATTCGGCCTCTTCCTCTCCTTTAAGTGACGGTGGCACGGCGACGGCCTTCTTATCCTCCTCCTAGCAGCGAAGATGGGCGACGGCGGCCTCCTCCTCCTCACAGCGACGACCAGCGACGGCAGCCTCCTCCCCCTCGCAGCGACGACATGCGACGGCAGCCTCCTTCTCCTCACATACCTCCCTTCCTTCCTCTCTTCTTCTCTTCCTCTCTCTCGTCGTACCTCCCATTCTCCAACCATCTACTGCCTCGATGTCGACAAGGACTACCATGGCCATGGCCTCCAGCACCTCCCTGCGGTGGTAGGTCGTGGCCACGACCATGTTCCGGCGAGGTGACACGACGGCGGCGCACGGACCCGATTGCTTTTGCAATTTAAAACGTGGTTGTTTTTTGCATTTTGTTTTTGTTTTTTGAAAAACACATATGTGGCGCACCATGTACCCCTAGCCGTGGCGCACCTGGTAGTGCGCCACTCCTATCTCGACACAACCGTGGCGCACCATGCAGTGCGCCACGGCTACGAGATAGCCATATGAGTCGTGGCGCATCGCTAGCGCCACCAAGGCCTTTTCAGGTGCGCCACGAATAGGCGTTTTCCTAGTAGTGGTGGGGGGAGGCTGCGCCCCTGCCCTCCTTATATAGGGGGATGGCCGCCCCCCTTGACCCCTCCTCCAAGCCCTAGGGCGGCGGCCCAAGGGGTGGAGGAGGCAAGTCGACCCCTCTTCTGGAAGGTTCCCTTAGGGTTTCCCCTAAGGGCTGGCCGGCTGGGCCTTAGGGGCCTTGTGCCCCTGGCCCAAAGTGGCCAGAGCACTTCCCCTTAGGCCCACGCAGGCCTCCGACAAGTGGTCCCACTCCGGAACCTTCTAGAACCTTCTGGTACAATACCGATAAACTCCGAAACGATTCCGAAATCCAAAAACTTCTTTCCTTTATATGAATCTTATTCTCCGGACCATTCTTGAACCTCTCGTGAAGTCCTGGGTCTCATCCGGGACTCCGAACAAAAAACTCATAAACCAATTATCCATTCTATCCTAGCGTCGATGCACATTAAGTGTGTGACCCTACGGGTTCGAGAATATGCAGACATGATCTTCTATCAATAATCAACAGCGGGATCTGGAAACCCATATTGACTCCCACATATTCATCGATGATCATATCGGATGAACCACGATGCCAGGATTCAATTAATCCCATATATGTATTCCCTTCGTCACACGATATTTTACTTGCCCGAGATTCGATCGTTGGTATCGGCATACCTAGGTCAATCTTGTTCACAGCAAGTACTTTACCCGTTCTGTAATCCGATATCACTTTGTGATTAACTCCTTAACCATGTGCTTGCAAGTGGTGTTGATATCGATTACCGAGTGGGCCCGAAGTATATCTCTCCGACTCGGGAGGGAAAAATTCCATCTCGATACATACAACCCAACAAGTACTTTCCGATCACCTGAGAGACACCTTTATGATCACCCTCACATAGGATGACGTTTGATGACCTCAAAGCTTTCATCCGATACCAGGGAGTTGTATTATCTCATGGTCTAAGGAATACAATAATTGACATAGAAAAAAGCTTCGCAAAGATGAATCACGATGACACGATCTAATTGCTCTGCTTAATTTGGGTATGTCCATCGTATCATTCTCCTAATGACATGATCTCATTATTAATCGACAACTCATGTCTATGGTTAGGAAATCTTAACCATCATTAATCAATGAGCTAGTCCATAGAGGCGTACTAGGGACACGGTGTTGTTCATAAACCACACAAGTATCAAAGTTTCCGCTTAATACAATTCTATCATGGAATATAAACTTTATCATGAACAAGAATTATAATAATAACATCTTTATTATTGCCTCTAGGGCATAATTCTAATAGTCTCCCACTTGCACTAGAGTCAATAATCTAGTTTACATCTAGCAACAATCTAACACCCATGGCATTAAGGTGTTGATCACGTTTTGCTCGTGGAAGAGGTTTAGTTAATGGATCTGCGACATTCTGATCCGTATGTACTTTGATAATCTTCAGATCTCCATCTGCTATATAATCTCGAATTATATGAAAACGGCGGTTGATCTGCTTGGTCTTTGGATGATATCTTGGTTCCTTAGCCAGTGCTATGGCGCCAGTGTTGTCGCACAGTATCTCCAGTGGGTCCAAGGCACTTGGAACCACACCAAGTGATGCAGCCCGACCTACGGTCGTTACTAGATCAAGGTCTCCAACTTACGCCAAGTCGTCATGGACTCGAAAGGTGAATCCGTTCCTCTATGCAATCCCACTTCCTACCCTATTTAATGGTATGCTACTTCATACTCCGTCACATATGCATGATAGGTTCACACCGTCCAGTACGGAGGCAAGGAAGGAAGCCCGGAACATCAAGCCCGACAAAACGGAGGCTTGGAAGAGGAGACGGAAGAAGACAGTCGCCAGTCCAAGCAGATTACCGGTCGTCGAACCGGTACTACCGGCATTACCGCCTCGCTATCTCATCGACGGCTCCAACTGTCGCTCCAGATCAAGCGGTACTACGGTCCCAGGCGGTACTATCGATTCTGACGTACTACGGTCCTAAGTCCCACTACGGTCATGCCTCTGCACAGCACTAGTTGGGCCACAGCCCATGTATTCCCCATTACTTACCTATTCGCCTAGTTTATCCCCAAACTACCCTTGTTTAGTGGCTGGCCTATAAATAGAGCCCCCACCCCTCATGTATCCCTTAGGCATAGATGATAGACTAAAGACAACCCCCTTGTGTGGAATCTCTAGTTTTGCCTCATCCCCTTTACCAAGGGGACCGAGTATCGTCACCAACCTCGATTGGACTTTGCATGACGCATCCATCGTTGAACAAGGCCTTGGAGTTCGGTGTCTCATCTCCAAGTTGTCAAGACCCTCCCCAAGGTGTTCTTCCCTCTCCGATGTGGATTTGAGGGAGCATGTTGACCCATCTTTCCTTGCGAGGATTCTATCGGACCGGTGGCCGCCGTTCGGGAGCAATCGGCCTTGTATCGTGTGAGTTTGCAAGTGTTCATCGTGCTCTTCGCGAGGTGTGAGTTTGCTTCCGCTACCTTCTCCATTTCCCCTCGCTTTCCCATCGATTTGACCACGAGATCCATGAAGATCGGGCCACCCAAGAGGTAAACCCCGTTATCACCAAGCTCAGTGATGAAGTTCCTGATCCAAACTCCTTCACTTGACGCTTCTGAAGCAGCCATGTATTCCGCTTCTTTTTTAGATCCCGCGATCACTCTTTGCTTGCAGCTTCTCCATCTCATAGCTCCACCATTCAAAATATAAACGTATCCTGTCTGAGATTTAGAATCATCCGGGTCGGTGTCGAAACTAGCGTCTACGTAACCTTTTACGACGAGCTGCTCATCACCTCCATAGACTAAGAACATTTCTTTAGTCCTATTTAAATACTTTAGGATGTTCTTTATGGCTGTCTAGTGTTCCACTCCTGGATCACTTTGGTATCTGCTCGTCATACTAAGAGCATTGGACACATCCGGTCTAGTACATAGCATGGCATACATGATAGAACCTATGGCTGAGGCATATGGCACTTTGCTCATAGTATCTCTATCTTTCACTGTAGTTGGACACTAAGCCTTCCTCAATATCTTACTTGACAACATGGGCAATGAACCTTTCTTTGCTTTATCCATTCTGAACCTTTTCAGAACTTTGTCTAGATATGCACTTTGGCTTAAAGCTATTAGGCGTCTTTGTCTATCTCTATAGATTTTGATGCCTAATATATAAGCAGCTTCTCCTAGGTCTTTCATTGAAAGACATTTATTCAAATAACTCTTCACATCGTTAAGCATACCAATGTCATTTCCAATAATCAATATGTCATCCACATATAGTACTAAAAATGTCACCGAGCTCCCACTCACTTTCTTGTAGATACAAGCTTCGTAGCAATTTTGAACAAATCCAAAACTCTTGATCACTTGATCAAAACGAAGGTTCCAACTCTGAGATGCTTGCTTCAGTCCATAAATGGAACGCTGATTTTGCACACCTTATTAACATCCTTAGGATCGAAAAAACCTTCGGGCTGCATCATATACAACTCTTCATCAATATTGCCATTGAGGAACGCAGTCTTGACATCCATCTGCCATATTTCATAATCATGAAATGCAGCAATTGCTAATAAAATCCAAATGGACTTAAACATCGCTACGGGAGAGAAAGTCTCATCGTAGTCAACACCTTGAACTTGCCGAAACCCTTTTGTGACAAGCCGAGCTTTATAGACAGTAACATTACCATCTGCGTCCGTTTTCTTCTTGAAAATCCATTTGCACTCAACGGCCTTACGGTCGCTAGGAGGGTCCACCAAAGTCCATACTTGGTTTTCGCTCATGGATCCAAATTCGGATTTCATGGCCTCTAGCCATTTCTCAGAGTCTGGGATCATCATTGCTTCCTCATAATTCGCAGGTTCACTGTTGTCTAACAACAAGACGGTTAAGACAGGGTTGCCGTACCATTCAGGAGTGGCACGTGACCTTGTCAACCTGCGAAGTTCAGTAGTAGCATGGTTCGAAGTTTCATGATCCTCGTCATTAGCTTCCTCTCTTGTTGGTGCAGACGACACTGGAAAAATTTAAGGTGCTGCGCTACTCTCCAACTCGAGAGAAGGTTCAATAACCTCGTCTAGCTCTACCTTCCTCCCACTCACTTCTTTCGAGAGAAACTCCTTCTCAAGAAAGGATCCGTTCTTTTCAACAAACACTTTGCCTTCGGATCTGTGGTAGAAGGTATACCCAATCGTTTCCTTAGGGTATCCTATGAAGACGCATTTCTCCGCTTTGGGTTCGAGCTTGTCCGGCATCAACTTCTTGACGTAAGCTTCGCATCCCTAAACTTTAAGAAACGACAACTTAGGTTTAGCACCAAACCATAGTTCATACGGTGTCGTCTCAATGGATTTAGATGGTGCCCTATTTAAAGTGAATGCAGTGGTTTCTAATGCATAACCCCAAAATGATAACGGCAAATCTGTAAGAAACATCATTGATCGCACCATATCTAATAGAGTTCGATTCCGGCTTTCAGACACACCATTGTGCTGTGGTGTTCTGGGTGGCGTGAGTGGCGAAACGATTCCGCTTGCTTTAAGATGCGTGAGAAAATCATAACTCAAATATTCACCTCCACGATCGGATCGTAGAAATTTAATTTTCCTGTTACGATGGTTTTCCACTTCGTTCTGAAATTCTTTGAACTTTTCAAACATTTCAGATTTATGTTTCATTAAATAGATATACTCATATCTACTTAAGTCATCAGTAAGTGAGAAAATAGCGATATCCACCGCGCGTCGAAACACTCATTGGTCCGCATACATCGCTATGTATGATTTCCAATAAGTCCGTTGCTCGCTCCATTATTTCGGAGAACGGGGTTTTGATCATCTTGCCCTTGAGGCATGGCTCGCACGTGTCAAATGATTCAAAATCAAGAGACTCCAAAAGTCCATCATAATGGAGTTTCTTCATGCGTTTTACACCAATATGACCTAGACGACAGTGCCACAAATAAGTTGGATTATCACTATCTACTTTGCATCTCTTAGCCTCAATGTTATGGATGTGCGTTTCATTGCATTCGAGATTCAGAAGAAATAAACTATTCACAATAGGTGCATGACCATAAAAGATGTTATTCATATAAATAGAACAACCATTATTCTCTGTTTTAAATGAATAACCGTCTTGCAATAAACACGATCCAGATATAATGTCCATGCTCAACGCAGGCACATAATAACACTTATTAAGGTAAAACTAAGGAGAGCGTGCCGACGGCCATCACATCAACTTTTGATCCATTGCCAACGCGCATCATCCCCTCATCCCTTGCTAGCCACCGTCTATTACGTAGCTCCTGTTTCGAGTTACAAATATTAGCAACTGAACCAGTATCATATACCCAGGCACTACAACGAGCGCTAGTAAGGTAAACATCAATAACATGTATATCAAATATACCTTTAATGGTGCCAGTCTTCTTGTCCGCTAAGTACTTCGGACAGTTGCGCTTCTAGTGACCCTTGTCCTTGCAATAGAAGCACTCAGTGTCTGGCTTAGGTCTAGACTTGAGCTTCTTCTCAGCAGGGGCAACACGCTTGCCGCTGCCTTTCTTAAAGGATTTCTTTGCACCCTTAGCTTTCTTAAAGCTAGTGGTCTTGTTGACCATCAACACATGATTATATTTCTTGATATCTACCTCTGTATCTTTCAGCTTAGCGAAGAGCTCAGTGATCGTATCAGTGGAACCAATTTGACTGTGAGTAACTACAAAACCTTTGTAGCTAGGAGGGAGTGATTGCAGAACTCTGTCAATCTTGAGCTCTTCTGGAATCTTGCAGTCCAGTTGCTCAAGACGTTGAGTGTAGCCTGACATCTTAATGGCGTTCTCACTAACGGAACTCCCTTCCTCCATCTTGTAGTTAAAGAACTTCTCAGAGATCTCATATCTCTCAGAACGGGCCTGAGTCTAAAACATGGTTTTCAGTTCCTCAAGTATCTCAAAGGGCCCGTCGAAATCCTCAAAACGATTTTGAAGTTCCGGTTCCATAGAAAACAACATGGTACTTTTAATCACTCCATAATCATCTTTATGGATCGATAAATAGCTTTTTCATCACCATGCATCAAGATGTGGGCGTCACCTAGCGCTTTCTCAAGTACATAGGCTTTTTGTCCGCCAGCGAGAATGATTCTTAGATTGCGGAACCAGTTGGTGAAGCTAGACCCATTGTTCTTAAGCTTTTCTTTCTCAGCAAAAACGTTGAAGTTGAAGCTGGACTTAGCCATTTGATCTACAAAATTTGCAAATACAATTTAGACTATGTTCATGATAACTAGTTCAACTTAATCAAATTACTAGATGAACTCCCACTAAATTCAACATCCCTCAAGTTGTTTAGTGAACACGATCCAAATTCACCACACCTAATCCGATCTTCACGAGAAAAGATGTGGCTTCAATGGTGGACAACAAAGTGTCGATCATATCATTCATGTGACTCATGTTTAACCTTTTGGTTCATGTGTTCCGAGGCCATGTCTGTACATGCTAGGCTCGTCAAGTCAAACCCAAGTATTTCCGCATGTGCAAAACTGGCTTGCACCCGTTGTATGTGAACGTAGAGTTTATAGCACCCGATCATCACGAGGTGCTTGAAAACGACAAACTTTCGCAACGGTGCATACATGGGGAGAACACAATTTTATCTTGATCTTTAAGTGAGGAATCATCTTATAATGCTACCGCCGCGATCTAAGCATAATAAGATACATAAAAGGATAAACATCACATGCATATAATTTTATGTGACATGGTATAGCCAATCTCCGCGCAATGATCTCCATCTTGTGCGCGCCAGCATGATCTCCATCACTCCACCATGATTGCCTCCACCACAAATAGCAACTACAGCTATTGCTAACTACTTAGCGATAAAGTAAAGCTATTACATGGCGTATAAGAAGTTGACACGCAGGTCATATACAATTATAAATACAACAACACGGCTCCTGCCGGTTGTGAAGTCATCGACATGCAAGTCGTAAAATATTACAAAACATGATCATTGCATACATCTCAATTCATACACATCATGTCTTGGGCCATACCATATCACAAAACACTCCCTGCAAAAACAAGTTAGACGCCTCTACCTTGTTGTTGCATGTTTTATGTGGCTTATGGGAGTAACAAGCTAAGAACGATTCTTACCTACGGAAAGCCACAACGGTGATAGTATGGTTGCTAACATCCGTTGTAAATCCCATGACTACTATAGTGAGAGAAAATGGCATCCACCAGCCGCATGTGTGGAACAAGCCACACGTCAAGTGCGGAGCCGGTCTCGCAAACGAGGTCGCGTAAAGTTGGCCTGGACCGCTTCGATCTCACTATGCCGCGCCATAAGAAATACACAACAAGAGGTTTGCAACAGAAAACATCAACGCCCACAACAAGCATGTTACGTTCTACTCGTGAAACACATCTACGCATAGATCTAGCTCTGATACCACTGAAGGGTTTCGCAGCATAGTAAATCAAAAAAATTCTTACGGATGCAAACAACAAAGCCAAGATCTAATCTAGGAGATGTAATCAACGAGAGAGATTTATGAGATCTTCATACCCTTGAATAAATCGCACAGCAGAAACATTCAACAGAACGTGGTTGACGTAGTCGTACTCGCCGTCTCCTCCTCGCGATCCGATCCGATCCTACGCCGCAAGTGGCGGTGCCTCCGAGAGATGCACACGTACGGTGCAACGACGTCTCCTCCCTACCTTGGTCCAGCAAGTATGGTGGAGAGTTAGATTGGATATGCAGCACGACGGCGTGGTGCTTATGGTGGACAGTTTCTGCGGCAGGGCTTCGCCTACGCCCAGTCGGGAGAGAGAGAGAGAGGTGGAGGGGCAGCAGTTGGACGGTGGCTATGGTTAGGGTGGGGGGAGGCTGCACCCCTGCCCTCCTTATATAGGGGGCTGGCCATCCCCCTTGACCCCTCCTCCAAGACCTAGGGCGGCGGCCCAAGGGGTGGAGTGGGGGGCAAGTCATCCCCCCCTCTTCTGGAAGGTTCCCTTAGGGTTTCCCCTAAGGGCTGGCCGGCTGGGCCTTAGGGGCCTTGTGCCCCTGGCCCAAAGTGGCCAGGGCACTTCCCCTTAGGACCACGCAGGCCTCCGACAAATGGGACCACGTTGGTCCCACTCCGGAACCTTCTATAACCTTCTGGTACAATACCGATAAACTCCAAAACGATTCCGAAATCCAAAAATTTCTTTCCTTTATACGAATCTTATTCTTTGGACCATTCCAGAACCTCTTGTGATGTCCTGGGTCTCATTCGAGACTCCAAACAAAAAACTCATAAACCAATTATCCATTCTATCCTAGCGTTGATGCATGTTAAGTGTGTGACCTTACGGGTTCGAGAATATGCAGACATGATCTTCTATCAATAATCAACAGCGGGATCTGGAAACCCATATTGATTCCCACATATTCATTGATGATCATATTGGATGAACCACGATGCCAGGATTCAATTAATCCCATATATGTATTCCCTTCGTCACGCGATATTTTACTTGCCCGAGATTCGACCGTTGGTATCGGCATACCTAGTTCAATCTCGTTCACAGCAAGTACTTTACTCGTTCCGTAATCCGATATCACTTTGTGATTAAATCCTTAACCACGTGCTTGCAAGCGGTGTTGATATCGATTACCGAGTGGGCCCGAAGTATATCTCTCCGACTCGGGAGGGACAAATTCCATCTCGATACATACAACCCAACAAGTACTTTCCGATCACCTGAGAGACATCTTTATGATCACCCTCACATAGGATGACGTTTGCTGACCTCAAAGCTTTCTTCCGATACCAGGGAGTTGTATTATCTCATGGTCTAAGGAATACAACATGACATAGGAAAAAGCTTCGCAAAGATGAATCACGATGACACGATCTAATTGCTCTGCTTAATTTCGGTCTGTCCATCATATCATTCTCCTAATGACATGATCTCATTATTAATCGACAACTCATGTCTATGGTTAGGAAACCTTAACAATCATTAATCAATGAGCTAGTCCATAGAGGCGTACTAGGGACACGGTGTTGTTCATAAACCACACAAGTATCAAGGTTTCCGCTTAATACAATTCTAGCATGAAATATAAACTTTATCATGAACAAGAATTATAATAATAACATCTTTATTATTGCCTCTAGGGCATAATTCCAACAGGAGAGGCGGCGCAAAAATAAAGAGGCTGCCACCAAAGCCTTTGTCGAGCTACAGACGAGGTCCACTAGGGTGAAGGAGGCCAACGCCAAGGCCAGGCTAATGGAGATCGAAGCCAACGCGAAGTCGACGGAGGCCGAAGCCAATGCCAAGGAGGCCGATGCCAGGTCTAGGGTGCTAAAGGCCGAAGCCAAGGCCAAGGAGGCCAAAGCCAAGATCATGGCCAAGGAGAACACCATCATGCTCATCGACCTGGATAGCATCGCTGACCCCGATCGCAGGGCTTGGGTTACGAAGAGGCAGCAGGCCATCAGGGCTCATGATGCCTGAATGGCAATGGTGACGGCAGTTGCAACTTTTTGGGCAGAGAAGCTGCCATCTTTTGGACATTGTGTATGATATTGACCCCTTTTGAACATTTTAGATCCACTGGCCACTTGTTGGTGATGCCGAAAGGGCGATGTCGCACGTATGCCATGTTATTTGCCAGTAATCTGTGTATGTCTTTGGCCAGCGATGGCGTCATTTTCAACTGATTTACATCCTTGTTAGCGAAGGCGCCAACGCCCGTCTAAGCGGACAAATGGGTCGCGCCGCTGGGCGCGGTCAGCCGGACAGGCCAGACCCCTTTTTCAAATCGACCGCGGCCTGACCTAAACGGACTGTTTGAGGCGACCTGATGGGTAGACCCGATGGAGATTCCCTAACTCGACTTGCTTCCGGATTTTGCTAGGAGATCTTGCCAGTATGTCCCCTTCACTGGTTCCCCACCAACTTTACAAATAATAAAGCTTTCTGAATTTCGGAGTGTTGATTTCAGGGACATGCATAGCAGAAAAGAGTAGAGATGTATCAGTTTCTTGGATGATTCATAGCAAGCATGCTAGGCACAATGTACGGATAGCGGGTAGTGGGTGTGGCACATCTCCCGGATCTTGGACCATGTGGCGATCTTGCGACGAGGCATGACTGCTGGCGGCTGGAGCTTTTACGGCTTCTGGTTTTCTCTTGCTTTGGGGCTTGTTGTCTCCGCCACGCCGGCGGCTGTCTTTTATAGACCGCGACGTGGGGTGCGCGGGAAGTTTTCTCGCCGCGGTAAGCGAGGCGCGTGCGGGAAACGATGGCGGGAAACGTCGGCCCCGCGGGAAGTCACCGGCGCTGAAAGCCGACGTCGCGTCGCCATTAACGTCCCATTGCGAGGGTGTCAACCGGTGATAGCGGGAGGAAGACGAACATATGGGTTGGGCCACTGGGCGCGGTCAGCCGGACAGGCCAGACCACGGCCTCAAATCGACCGTGGTCCGACCCAAACGGACAAAAACGGACCGTTTGGGGTTACCGGATGGGTTGTCTCGGTGGAGATGCCCTAAGTGCAGTAGTGCCCTAGGAATTTCATTGTCTAGTCCCCGAGTTCCTAGTCGCTGAATTTCAGCGGGTGGGAACTTAGGAATTTCATTGTCCAGTCCCCGAGTGCCTAGTCGCTGAATTTTAGCGGGTGGGCGCTTAGGAATTTCATTGTTGTTGATGCTGCAGTTTGTGCGCAGGGCCTGCAGCATGAATCGGCCGAACGGCTTGCTGCGAAGTGTCTCTTGGAGAAGGAGCTCGTTGTCGTCCAGGAGACGAACAAGGAGCTTCAAGCGGTTGCAGCCGAGGTGAAGGAGGCCCACTAAGGCCTTGTCCCGGTGGGTGAGTTGACGACGGCTCAGTCCGCTTTGAGCGCGGCCGAAAAGCGAGTCGCTGACCTGGAGGGTGAGCTTAAGGAGGTGAGGGCGGAAGCGAGCTCAGCGGAAGGGCGAGCAAAAGCTGTTGTTACTTCTGCCGCTAAAGAGCGGAAAGTGTCTGATGCGCTCGTTGCTGGGCTGCAGAACGACTTCTCTTCTCTTCAAAGCTTCATCACGGGCCTCTGCCGACCGCTAATTGGTAAACCTTCCTTCTTCTTCCCTCTACCTACAATAACTGTATTGTGATGTCGTTGGTTTGCTCACTGCTTGCTTCTGTGCCGCAGGTCAGATCACTGATAATGCGGAGGAAGCATAGTCGTACGACGCGCGGCAATGTGTGACCACCCTGGTTGACTCAGCCGCGTTGTCCGCGACTTGCCTTCGAGCGTATCTTCAGGAGTTATCGCCCACGGAAGTAATCGCCAGCGACCTTGTCAAGGTATGAAGCTACCTGAAAAAGGCTCCGTCAGTCGTCGAGTTCATGACGCGGTCGTCCTTCCGGCGCGGGGCGGCGATGGCGCTCAGCCTTGGTCTTGCCCACTTCCCGAAGGATTTCGACCTCGACGATGTCACGAGCGGCTACCCCTTGTCAACGGGCTCTGTGGAGATTGCCGAGGTGCTGAAGCTGACGGACCGGGCCGCGGTGTACTCTGATCGCATTTGGGCGATGGGTGACCTCATCCCCTATCAGGAGACGATTGTCGCTCCCAATGATCCTGAACCGAAGCATCGAGACTTCAAAGTCGAGCAGGCGGGCGAGCTGACGACGTACCCGTCGAACCCGTACATGCCCTTCATCCGCAGCCGCAGGGAAGGTGGCGCGTCTACATCAAAACTTGCGGAGTAGAAGTGTTGTGCCCTTGGGCATTAGTACAAAATAACTATTTAACTTTCCTTGTATGTGGAACAACTTTGTGCTGCTATAAAGGAAACTCGTGTTATTTTGTCATTCCTTTTGTGATTTTGATTTTGATTGAGAGAGTCCCCGAGCGCGACCGCCCTTTTTATGGGGTTTACCTCGTTGTTATATGTTTGTTAACTTTTAGTGAATTGAGGTCGACTCGCCATGGCGACTCCCAGGGGTGCTATTTACTTGACCGTTTTCCCGGGCGCGAACGAGGTCGGGTTGCCGAGTCCCCGAGCGTGGTACTTGGTGGTTCTAGTCGCAGCCCTAAGGTAGGTGAGGACTAAGCGCGTCGTTGTTAGCGCATCTATCCTGCCTGATCCGGAGGATCAGTCGCGTGGCGAGTCCTGGGCGCGCTCTCATACTTGGCGTTTTTCCCTAGTGGCTCATATTTGGCTGGGTGTCAGTCCCCGAGCGTGGTACTTGGCCGTTCGAGTCGTTGTGCCAAGGATGCAGAGGACTTGGTCGCTGTGAGGAGCGAATGCAGTTGTCTTGGCTGGGTGAGCCAGTCGAGCTAGGCGACTCCAATGGGGCTCTGGGTTGGCGTTTTTCGTGGACGTTACGAGGCTTGGAGTTTCCCAGTGCCCTCGTACTGCACTACTTGGCCGTGCCGGTCGCTTTACCAGAGGTTGACTTCTGCGAATAGCATAACGCTGTTATTACGAGTGCGAGTGGCACAGGACACGGAGAGTAGATACAACTTTTAGTAACCGATCTGTTTTTATTTCATAGCGGGTGGGGAGTACATGTATGGAGTTCTAGGAGTAGAACTTCCATAGGAGATTTACATTCCATGGCCGCTTGACGTCGAGTTTTCTGTCTCCTCGGACGTCGGTGAGGTAGTAGGTGTCATTGCCCAGGACTCGCCCGATGGCGAATGGTCCCTCCCAAGGGGGGAGAGCTTGTGCATGCCCTTCTTGTCCTGGATTAGGCGCAGTACCAGGTCGCCTTCCTGGAACGTGCGAGTCCTTACTCGCCGGCTATGGTAGCGGTGGAGCCCTTGCTGGTAGATGGCGGTGCGGGAGCGAGCTAGGTCGCGTGCCTCGTTGAGCTGGTCGACTCCGTTGTAACACCCTCAAATCGGCCCTATGCAAGTTTTAGCGCTTCCCGCCAAACCCGCATAGAAAAGATTCAAGGACGCCCTCCAGGCACTTTCGTGCGGGTGGAAAACGAAGTAATATCATTACACAACAGTCCTCGATGGGACCCACAGAACATATATATATATACAACAACGACTCAATGAGTCAAGAATACAGATATAATATACAAAGATCCAAATCACCTTGAAAATGATAGAGCGTCCGACTACGGACAAGATGCAAATGGGGCTAAGAGCCCTGGAGAATAACCAATGGCGTCCATAACCCGCCTGGCCAGCCGGAAGGGTAACCACGCTAACGACGTGAAACCTGCTAAAATAAAAAGGTGCCGACAAAGGGCAAAGGAAAAATAGGAGCGTCGATCGAGGCCAAGACACGCGAGGCTAGAATTCGGTCCTCGCCTACATAGGTATGGTGGATCAGCGGCAGCGCAGCATGCACTAAACAACCTATAGAGACTCGACAACAAGGCGGCTATCGAGAGGGTAAGAAAGACCTATTCGAACCAACTGATGCTACCACCAAACATACCCATCTGGTATTTCCCCTCGAGACCAAACGAGGAAGTCAACCGAGGAACTCACAGTTGGCAGTTTTATTTATTCAGTTATCGTTGCAGCAATTACTAGTCAGGTATAGATAATCATCCTGATATAATAAGCAGTAGGCAATTTTAGTTAACCATTCCGTTGTAGTTGCGACACTTACTAGTCAAATTCCATTAGCATGAGATATCCCAAACCCAGCAGTTGTTGGTACTTTTATTTAGCCATTCCGTTGTAGTGAAGCTGATTGCTAGTCATATCGGATACAAGTCAAATTATAACAGTAAACTTTAGTTATAGTTGTCTATGATCGAGAACTGTGCTCCAAGTCGTCCATAACATGGACACTTTTGAAAAAGATTTAAACCTGTGGGGTGCACCAAAGTATCCACACGCACTTGACCCTTTTGCGGATCGGTTAACATACACCCATCGGTATGTCGGGGCCTAAGTCATGATGTTTCCGGACCCAAAGCAAGTACATGGGGGACACCCCACTAAGCTACCCAACGAAGTCGGCGGTCTCGAGACGGACTCATGGTTTGGGTGGGCAGTAACGATCGGGAACCCGAAAGATGACGGGCTTGTCGATACAAAACGTGTCCCGATCCTAAACAAGACAGCAAGACATCGCACAATTTAAATAAAGCAAAGCATGGCATAAGTACATAGTAATAAAGCCCCAAACTACTTGTGGCCCCCAAGACAGACTTTGAAATCAGGTACTAAATCGATGGGGTGCCCATACATCCCACATGTGGTTAGCGCGCTCGATCTCGGAACAGGTGTCAAGAACTCGGGGTCCTACGGGACACAAGTGGACGGTTAACAACCAAATAACATCTATTGCCCACCTGTGCCTCTGCATTTACCTACTTCAATTTTAGTTATTAAACAATAATTAAAGCCATGATAGTCTCCAACATTAAACATGCGGCAAATACTCCAACAACTGTGGTACTTGACGACACGCAACAGCACTTGATCAAGCGACTACGACACGCAAGTACAACTATCTACCAAACAACAGGTAATAGGATGTGTCCAAGGCAATATAAGGCTGCAAGGGATGTTCCGGGTACGAAAACTAGAGCATCGCAACACAGATAGCAATAGATCAATAGGAGGGAATAAATACTATAAAAGTAAGATAGGTAGAAAGGGGGAGATGCTCGCCTGAAAACATTGCCGAAGGTTCAGCCGAAGGTCGGGTCGACACTCGCATCAACTCATCGGCCTAATCCATGAAGAAGCAAAACACTAGAACAAACACCGGATGCACTATTTAATACTATGGCAGAAGATTGGGCATGATGTATGACATGGCAAGATGCGATGCAATTAGGCAATATTAAGTGGAACCGGGGTCCCGACAACCAATTAATAGGTTCAAGTTATTTATCTACCCCGCAAATTAAATGTTGGATTAGCAAGACAAAACATGGCTTCGGTTCGCTATGCCAATTTAAATGGAGTCCGGAATAAGACAAAGATATCCCGCATATAGACTCCATATTTAATTATGCGGTGAATCGGCATAATGCCCCCAAACCCACAACATATGTATGCAAGCATGACAATTTATTATGCAAAAATTAATATTATTTATAAAATATAGGTCACGGAAAAGAGGGTCACACTTTGGGGTTCGACGAACTTGGGGTTCGATGGATCGGTCTCAGGGTTCGACGGGAAGGCATGGTTCGGTTCGATGAGATCGGTCTTGGCATTCGGGAAGAAGAACTTGGCGTGCGACGTCGTTGGCATCGGTGCGGGAAGGAGGTCTTGTCGTTCCGTGTCGGTGACCTTGGAATCCGGGTTCTCGGCTAACTTGGCGTCCGGGAAGAAGTACTTGTCGCACCCGTGGTCTTCAGGTCCGTGTAGATGGTCATGGCGTTCCGAGGAGAAGACCTTGGCGTGCCGAGGGTTCGGTCTCGGGGATCGGTCTTTGGGGTGGAGTACTTTACGTCCGTGTAGACGATCTTGTCGGATCCTTGCCGAAGGTCATGGCGTTGGTGACGGACTCAGATCCACTGCCGATGGTTCATCGGATTCTTCCAGGTCGGTGTCGCTCTTGTCTTTGGGAATCACGATATTTGCATCGCAACAGGAGATTTGTATCAGAGGCATCGGGTTAGCAGTGAAGTGATCGGCCTAGGCTCACCAACACGCACAGACACAAAGATCACCAACAAATCGCTGCACCTCCCGCTTTCGAACATAGGCATCCACAACAACACGGGGTCGATGTCCCCAGATGGTACTCGGGAAGGCGGTGGCGTGGCGTCGGCAGCAAGCAGGAGGCGGCAGCGATGCGGCCAGGCGGAGACAGCAGCGGCGCCCAACGGTTGAGGCGCGGTGGACGGCGAGGCACGATCTGGCGGGACATGCGGGCGCAGAGTGTGGCGCTAGCTCGCGGTTACAACGAGTGCGATGTGGCGGCGGAGGCGAGGCGGCGGACACGGGGCAGCGTCGACGAGTTAGACCCGACAACGCTTGGGGAGGGAGGCCGCGGCGGTAGGAGGGTGCAGGGGTGAGAGGGGCCCCTGGGCGACAACGACGGAGGCGTGGGGGGGCGCCACTGGCGGAGAGAGTCAGGGTCTGGGGAGGAGCAGGGTTGACGGGGAGAGGTCGTGGCGGTGGTCGCTGCGGAAGATTGAGGGAGGCAGCCTCGAGCGGCGGCGGGGATCGCGGAAGAGGAATGTGGGGTGAGGCGACCAAGTCGCGTGTGGGAGATACCGGCGAGGGATGGGATGCGTGGTGGGGCCCAGGGTGTCGGTGGGGAGGTGGGGCCAAAGGGAGCAGGAGGGGGCGGCATAGGATAGGATAGAGGGAAGGGAGTGGTGAGGTGGCGGCAGGCTATTGGGTGGGGTGAGGTGGAGGCAGAGTGGGTAGAATAGGATTGGGTAGGAAAAGGGTTTAGGGTAGGCTGGTTTTGCACTGGGGGTGGTCGACTGGGTCGGATCGGCCCGGTACGGCTGCCCCCTAAAAATAAAATAAATATTTTATTATTTAAAACCGGGCGTTTGAAATCCGTTGGTAGACGAAACAAAATATTCCAGAGACCCGGGTTTTGGATTTTGAAATAAAGGCGGGGTATTTAGAAACAAAATATGTTTTTCAAAATTAGTTTTATGCAAACAAATGCAAGATGACATGACGATGCTCCAATGCAATGTGGCATGATGACATGAGCATGCGGTCATGATGATGCAATGCACAAAAACAACGCGATTTTCTAGTAGTGGTTTTTTGCGGGATGCCACATCCGTCCTGTCGTGCGAGTTCGTTTGCAGCCTCCGTATAGTTGACCACCCTTGGTGAATCGTGCTCGAGGTTGGTGGGCATGACTTCCTCGGCGCCGTACACCATGAAGAAGGGGGTGAATCCTGTTGACCTGTTGACAAAGGTGCGGATGCCCCAAATGACGGAGGGTAGCTCCTCGACACAGCACCCGGCGGTGCGCTCAAGTGGGACTTGGAGCCGTGGCTTCAGGCCATGGAGGATGCTCTGATTGGCGCGTTCCGCCTGGCCATTGGACTCCGGGTGGGCGACTGAGGCGAGGTCGAGTCGAATGTGGTGTTCCTCGCAGAACTCGGCCATGGCTCCTTTGGCGAAGTTGGTGCCGTTGTCCGTGAAGCTGCTATTTGGGAACCCGTAGTGATAGATGAGCTCGCGTAGGAACTTGGTGGCGGTCTTCCCGTCGCATTTGCGGACTGGCTTGGCTTCCACCCATTTTGTGAATTTGTCGACTGCGACTAGGAGGTGGGTGAAACCGGAGGGGGCTTTCTTGAAGGGACCTACCATGTCCATGTCCCATACGGCGAACGGCCAGGTGATGGGGATTGTTTGGAGCGCCGAGCTCGGTACATGGGTCTGGTTGGCGTATTTTTGGTATCCGACGCACCGCTGGACGATGTCGGCGGCGTCTGCGTGTGCGGTGAGCCAGTAGAACCTGTGTCGCATAGCCTTCGCGACTGGGGAGCGGGCGCTGGCGTGGTGGCCGCAGTCGCCAGAGTGGATGTCTTGGAGGATCTTGCGTCCTTAAGCGGGTTGAACGCAGCGTTGAAACACGCCTGTCACGCTGCGCTTGTGGAGCTCGCCGTTGATGATGACAAAGGATTTGCAGCGGCGTGTTATCATCCGTGCCTCTGTTTCATCCGCGGGTAGAGTGCCCCCCTCCAGGTAGGCGACGTATGGCGCGGTCCATTCGCTTGGCTCGGCGATTAGTTCGACCAGGGCTGCCTCTGGTTGCAACGGGATTCCGATGTCGATCTCACGTGGGGGGAGACGAAAGGTTTGGTGATGGTGTCGAGGAAGACGCCGGTGGGTGGTGCGAGTCGAGCCGAGCCGATGCGAGAGAGTGTGTCGGTCTCCTCGTTCTTCCGCCTGTCGATCCACTCAACAGAGTAGCCTGCGAAGTGTCCACCTAGATGGTCCACTGCTTGGCGGTATGCCGCCATGGTGGGGGAGACAGCATCGCAGGTGCCACCGACTTGCCCATCGACGAGGTCGAAATCTCCGTAGCAGCACAGGCGATTGACGTTCATCTCTTTGGCGGCTCGCATGCCGTGGAGTAGCGCCTCTTACTCGGCCATGTTATTGGTGCAGGGGTGAAATCGAGGTAGAGGACGTAGCGGAGCTTGTCGCCCTTCGGAGATGTTAGCATGATCCCCGCTCCTGCACCGTCCGCGTTCTTGGAGCCGTCGAAGTGTATGCTCTAGTAATGGAGGTATGGCAGCTTCTCTGGCTGCTGGGCCTCCTCCCAGTTGGCGATGAAGTCTGCGAGAGCCTGTGACTTGATCGCCTTGCGCGGCTCGTACTTGATGTTGTGGACGCCGATCTCGATGGCCCACTTGGCGACTCGCCTAGTCGCCTCACGATTGTGGATGATGTCCTGCAACGGTGCTGAGGAGATGACCGTTATCGGGTGCTCCTGGAAGTAGTGCGGCAGTTGCCGTTGTGCTCTGAAGACCGCGTATACCAACTTCTGGTATTGCGGGTAGCGCTGGCGCGACTCGGTGAGGACCTCGCTGAAGTAGTACACTGGTCGCTGCACCGGGCGCTCCTTTCCTTCCTCTGGCCGTTCGACGACCATGACGGCGCTGACGACGCGTTCAGAAGCCGCGACATAGACCAGCATGGGTTCCTTGTCGACGGGGGCGGCGAGTAGCGGTGCTGCGAGTAGGACCTCCTTGAGGGCGTGGAGCGCGTCGTCTGCCTCCTTGTCCCACTAGAAGGTGGGTTCTTGCGCATTAGGCGGTAGAGGGGCATCGCCTTTTCGCCTAACCGGGGGATGAAGCGACTGAGAGCCGCGACTCGCCCGGCCAGCTTCTGGACGTCACGCAGGCACTCGGGTCTGCCGAGTCGGGCGATCGTGTTGATCTTGGCAGGGTTTGCCTCGATCCCGCGCTTGGAGACGACGTATCCCAGTAGCTGTCCAATTGGCACACCGAAGGTGCACTTTCCTGGGTTTTGCTTTATCTTGTACTTCCGCAGGTTGGCGGACGTTTCCGCCAGGTCGGCGAGTAGATCGCCCTGGCGAGCGGATTTCACCACTACGTCATTGATGTAGACGTGGATATTTCGGCCAATCTGGCTCGCAAGGCATTCCTGCATGCACCTCTGGTAGGTCGCCCCAGCGTTTTTGAGGCTGAAGGTCATGGCAGTGTAGCAGAAGGCTCCGAATGGCATGATGAACGCCGTCTTCTCTTCGTCCTCGACGGCCATTTTGATCTGGTTGTACCCAGAGTAGGCGTCGAGGAAGCATAGCGCCTCCGAGCCCGCGGTGGAATCGATGATTTGGTCGATCCGCGGGAAGACGAATTGTTCCTTAGGGCAGGCGCTGTTTAAGTTTGTGTAGTCGATGCACATTCTCCAGGTCCCGTTTTTATTCTCGACCAGGACTGGGTTTTCCAGCCACTTGGAGTACTTGATTGGCCGGATGAAGCCTGCAGCGAGTAGACGCTGCACCTCCTCCGCGATGGCTCGGCGGTGCTCTTCATTGAAGGGCCGCAACGATTGCTTGACAGGTCGCACTTTGGGGTCGGCGTTTAGTTTGTGCTCAGTGAGTTCCCTCGGGACACCAGGCATGTCAGATGGCTTACATGCGAAGATGTCCCTGTTCTCACGGAGGAAATCGATGAGCGCGCCTTCCTATGCTGGGCTCATGCCCGTCCTGATCGTCACCGTCCGGCTGGAGTCGCCTGGGACCAGCCAGACGGTGCGGGTGTGTGTCGTTGCCTCGAAGGCGGTGGAGTTGCCGCCCTCCGAATTGGGCTCCTTGAGTATGGTGGGTTCGTCGCTGTTGACCCCGCTCGCATACTTGGCAAGCTCCTCTGCGTGGTTGGCCTCTGCCGCGATGACAGCGTCGTCGAGTTCGGCCCCTTTGGCCTCGCATTCCGCGGCCATGTCGGGGTCGCCATGGACCGTGATGATGTCGCATGGACCAGGTAGCTTCATCGCGTTGTACACGTAGTGGGGTGTTGCCATGAACTTGGCGAACGCCTGGCGCCCCAGGACGCAGTGGTAGGGGCTGTCAAAGGGCACCAGCTCGAAGACGATCCGCTCGGTGCGGAAGTTTGCTGGTGTACCGAAGGTGACTGGCAGTGTCACCTTGCCGATCGGGTACGCCTTCCGACCGGGGACGATGCCGTGGAAGGTGGTGTAGGTCATCTCGATCATCGACTGCGGGAGCCGCAGTCGCCTGAACGTGCCCAGGTATAGGATGTTGATGGAGCTGCCGCCGCCCATCAGTGTTTTGGGGAGCCAGTTGTCCCCCACCTTAGGCTTGACCACTAGGGTGACGCGGCCCGGATACTCGATCCATGGTGAGTGGTCCTCGCGGCTCTAGGTGATTGGTTGCTCGGACCAGTTGAGGAACTGGGGGATGTCTATCTGGGACACCGCGTTGACGGCGACGGCGCGGGCGATGACCTTCTTCTCGCACTTCGTGTTGAAGCCTGTGAAGGTGTGGAGCGAGCCGGCGACGCTGCCAAATTTTCCGCCATTCGGCGGGTTGTTGTCGGGGTCTTCCCGCGCGCGCCGTGCCTTCTCGATCTCTTAGAGAGAGTGTCAGTCGGCGGTCGTGTGCGTGGCGGGCTTTCCTTCCCTTCTATGAAACACACAGGGTTGGTTGAGGAGGGCCGTGGGGTCGAACTTCGGCCTTGCCTTGTAGTTGCCGCCGTCGCGGCCCTGTCCTCCGTCGCGACGGAAGCTCTTGGGATCGTGCTGCGCGTACCCGGCATTGGCGACGAAGTCGACTCGCCCATCACCGCGGCACTTGCCGGTGAGGCGAGTGTTGCTGTAGCATAGCTCGGGCCGCCTCCCATTGTCGTGGCCGCTCATGCGGCGATGTCCTCCCGACTCGTCGTCGGTTTCCTGGTTTGGGTCTTCCTCCGCGTACTTCTTTGCGATCTCCAGGAGGTCCGGTATGTTGTTGAGTGTGCGGTACACTCGTTTGAGCTTGGCGACCAGGGGCTCATAGCGGCACGAGGTTTTGAAGCAGTGGATCGCGGTGTCCGGGTGGATTCCGGCCGCGTTATACCACAGATCTTGCCACCGCTGGACCAGCTGCGGGTCAACTCGCGGGGTCCCTGGACACACCGCTCCAGGTCCTCGATGGTGGTGGCGCGGGTGTATAAACCCTCTAAGTGCCTGACGAAGGCATCGCGCATCTCCTACATGGAGTCGATGCTATCCACGGGGAGGGTGTTAATCCACTGCCTGCACGCCCCCTCCATCATCAGGGCGAGGTAGCGGGCGGCGAGTAGGTCGGTGTGGCCGGCGATCCCCATCGCCATGAGGTAGGTATCCAGCCACACGGATGGATCGTACGAGGGGTCGTACTTCTCTATTTCCTTTGGCGCTTTGAAGTTCGCCGGGTATCTTTCGCCTCAGATCATCGGTCTGAAGCACTGGGGTCCGACTCGGCTCAGCGATCCCGTTGTTTTGCCGTCTCGGCGATTGGTGAGGGTGTGCCGCAGATCTTCGGGCTAGCGTGCGCGCCAACTCTGGTTGTTGATGATGTGGGTGCGTGCGTCGACAGGCTGCATGTTGGCAGCGACGAAGTTGTTCGCCGGCCGCGGGTCGTTGGTGGAGAGTGCCGCGTTTGCGGGTCGGTGTTGGAGCTGCAGGGGCTCGGATGGAGGGCAGTTGAGGGTATTTGCCACCATGGTGCGGCCGCTCGAGGCCGCCCTACTGCCCGATGAGCGCGAGTACATCCGACCCTGTGAGTCGGCGCCCGCATTTTGTTGCTCCACTGCTTTGGCGAGTAGAGCCTTGGCGTAATGGATCTGCAGGGCGCCTTCACCGGTTACTTGGATGTTGTCAACCGCAGCTCGGCTTGCGACGACGTTGTCCATTGGGGTGGCGAACAGCGGGAGGCCGTTCGCGTCTCGCTCTCACGAAGAGACCACGATCCTTGGTTGGTCCCTGGGGGGCGCGCGGTTGGGTGGTCGTGGGGCGCCATTGGCCGTCGCCCCTGGTGGGGGTCGAACGCTTCCTCCTGGCAGCGCGTTCTCGCAGATCGCGCGCTCGGCTATGCGAGCCGGGTCGTTCTCGTCGTCGAAGTTCAGGGCACGCCCCTAGATGGCGGGGTTTAGGCGCGACCTGATTCGAAGTTGGTGATATCACGACAGCTCTTGCGCTGTCGCCTGGTCGAGGCGAAATTTTTCGCGCTCGGCTTGCTCCTTGTGGACTGCCTCCGCCAGCTTCAGGCGGAGTCCCTCGACCTCTGTCGCCATCGCATTTGGCGGGATCGGCGTGGAGAAGGGGTCTTCCGGTGGGTCGGCGCTGGTCGCCATGTAGGTCACGGCGTGGCGACCGGTTCCATCGTGGAGGTCGGCGGAGTTCTCCGACCCAGAGTCTAAGTCAAAGATCCCAAGAATGGATGGATCCTCGAAGTCTCCGATGTTGGAGACCTGGGTGATGGAGCCTGCGTGCGATGCGGCGATGATGGATCCGACGTGTGACACCCGGGTCGCCGAATCGGTGTCGTCGTTGAGGGCCGCGTCGCCTGCGGCCGCGGTGGTTTCGGCCGCGTTGCTATGGGCCGAGTCGTACTCGGAGGCGAGACGGTGGATCGTGCGGACCTGGCTCTCAGAGAGCAGGTCGCGTGGCGGCGACTCGCGGATGCGAGACGAGTCCTCCGAAGTGATGACGTCGGTGAGACCGACGAAGAGGCTGATCGTGCCGACCGGAAGGATCACGCTGTGTGTGACGGGTCGCGCCGCCGGGACGTAGATGCTCGAAAAGATCTGGAGCATCTCGCCGATCGCGATCATGCGGCCGGTGGCGATCGACTCGTTGATGGGCAGATTGGATCTCACCGCAGAACACCGGCCTGACCGGCCAGGCCCCACGGTGGGCGCCACTGTCGTGGGAATGACCACGGCAGATGCTGCAATCGGCAGCGAGTAGTAGAACATGGGGCAAGGGAGGCCAGCCATCTGCGGTGCGAGATGAGGGCGGAGACACAAGGATTTACCCAGGTTCGGCCCCCGGGAGGGTAAAGACCTACTCCTGCTAGATTGTATTATGGTGAGAGTATAATGGGGCGAGCTCGACGACTAGGCGGCGAGTCGCTTGGGTGTATGATGGAACGTATATCCTATGCGTCCCCTAGGGAGGTTTATATAGGCTCACCTCTCTAGGGTTTACAGATTATAACCAAATTGGTTAAGGACTCGGAGGTCCTATGACCTAGTACGACTAGGTCTAGCTACGCTTCTGGGCCTACAGCTTTCAGTCGCTTGAGTCCACGCCAAGTCTTGATCCAGTCGCTGTCCTGCAGGCCCACTCGCTGACGGCTTGGGCCAGCGGGAAACGTCCTGCTGGGTATACCCCGGTAGGCATATCCCCATCACGTCCTTAAATATTTGCAACGCGTGATTTTATAGCATCAACTGAAGCGGCAAAACGACGTCTTGCTACAGGAATAAAGTTAAACATTGACGGCCTAATTCTATGCCGACGACAAAAGGTTGGGGTCGTCGGCGTAGGTGGGAGGGCTCGGCAGCTGGGCAACACGGCCGTCGGCCTAGCCTTGCAGTCGGCGTATGATGGATAGGCCGATGGCAGCCGTCGGTGTAGACCGGGCCATCGGCGTAGGTGATTACCTATGACGGCGATGTGACAGCGTCCAGTTTACGCCGACGGCAGACAATTTTCCTTTTTGCCACATTAATCTTAGAAAAATCATAACTAAATCATTTTAATTCAGAAAAAACATATAATATATCAAAATTTGCAGAAAAAATAAGATCTATCTATATCTAACTTAAATATTACATATTTTTGTTGAAAAAGTATAAAAACATGATAAATACTTTCGTATAACATATTTTCTATTTCCGAGCGCCCAAAACGGGGTGTTTCGTGAAGCAACCAGCAAATGAAAGTTTAAAAATGGTACCACCCATTTTAGAAAATATTAGACCATCTTATATGGACAATATCACAACCGGGTTATCTTAAACCTTCCCGTCCACCCCTTGTGAAAAAGATAAATTCTTGATGAATCGGCAGAAAATGGGTCCGATTTGAACTACAAGTAAAAAATCATTTTTTGAATCGCAATATACTATTTAATCAGAGATCCAATGCAATTTTAGCGAGGATTAGCCCCGAGCTAGGAATGTTCATGCCGTCCTTTTGGAATATTTGACGATAGTTTGAAATGGGCATAAAAAAATTCAAAAACGATCAAAACAATACAAACCTTCGCATGATATCATATTATATGAAGTAGTTAGAAGAAAAAATAGAAAACTTGGTATATTGATTGTGTCTCAAAAAACCTTCATAAAATGACCTATCACAATCGAGATTTCCTGGCTTTCAGGTCAAATGACTAATATTATGGCTAGATTCACGAAATAGTTTGCGGTAATGTGCCCATATTATGCATGCACATGTATCATGGGATGGCGAACACTGTTGTAGCAGAAAGTTTTCGTTTTCGTCGCACAGAAAAACTATTTTCTATTTCCGAGCGGCAAAAATACGGCGTTTTGTGAATCAACCACCACATGACTAATTCAAATGCTACCACCCCATTTTTTTAAATACTAGACCACCTGACATGGACAATGTCCCAATTGGTGGAGCTCAAACCTTTTCGTCCATCCCTGGTAAAAAAGACAAATTCCTGCCGAATCGGTAGAAAGTGGGTCCGATTTGAACTACATGTACATGATCTGATGCTCATGATTTTTCAAAAAAATCATTTTTAGACTCACAATATGCTATTTCATCATATATCTAATAAATTTTAGCGAGGCTCGACCCCGAGCTAGGAATATTCATGCCCGCCTAGAATGTTTGACGGTAGTTTGAAATGGCCATAAAAATTCAAAAACGATTGAAACAATGCAAACCTTCGCGTGATGTAATATTATATGACGTAGTTACAAGAAAAATATCAAACTTGGTATATTGATTGTGTCTCAAAAAAACCTTCACAAAATAACCTATCTCAATCGAGGTTTCGTGGCATTGAGGTCAAATGACCAATGTTATGGCCAGAATCATGGCATAATTTAGGATAATGTTCCCATACTGTGCATGCATATGCATCATGGGATGGCGAACAATGTTTCAGGAGAAAGTTTGTCCTTTTCTTCGCACGAAAAAACCATTTTCCATTTTCCGATTGCCAAAATAGAGCGTTTTATGAAGCAACCACCAAATGGCTAATTCAAAATGCTACCAACTCATTTAAAAAAAATACTAGACCACCTTATATAGACAATATCCCAACATAGAGAGCTCGAACCTTTCCTTCCATCCATGGTGAAAAATACAAATTCCTGCTGAATCGGTAGCAAGCGGGTCCAATTTAAACTACATGTACATTATCTGATGCTCATGATTTTTTTAAAAAAATCATTTCTAGACTGACAACATTCTATTTCATTATAGATCCACTTCAAGTTTTCCTTTTTGTCGCACCAAAAAGCCATTTTCTTTTTTCCCGAGTACAAAAAGGGGGTGTTTCATGAATCCTAACATAGTTTCGGTTGTTGTAGTGTTAACAAGATATTATATATAATTAAATAGATGATAGAGATGCCATATTTGGATTTCTCTCATTTTTTTGATCGATTTGGATATATTATTTGTCGAATTACGATTTACAAATTTGTAGAAATGAATTATTCAATATTAAATGGAAAAAGGCAAAATAAATAAAATTTGTTTTATTTTAATTTGAATTCAAGATTATTATTACTTATTCATTGTTGTTTACTTAAATAAATATTTGAAATTTTAAAAATAAAGGTGTGTGATACCATCGTCCAAGGGTTAGTAGGATTGATATGATAATATTATTAGTAAGGTCCAATTTCCTGAGTGGAAACTAATCCGGAAGGAATAGAGAAGCTAAGTATGCTAGGGCCGGAGTAGTGTTAGGATGGGTGACCGATCGGAAAGTTTGATCATGAGTATAATTTGACTGAAAATTAATTACACTTAGAGTTAAAAAATGTTTGTGGGATTAACGAGTCAAATAATTAAACAAATGCTTATGGGATTAACAAATATATCCAGTGGGTGCAAGGCACTTGGAACCACACCAAGTGATGCAGCCCGATCTACGGTCGTTACTACATCAAGGTCTCTTGTGTTGAAGATGCTCTAATAAATGAAGGGTGAAATTCAATTTCCGATTTGCCGGCGAGTACACGCATCGGCACACAGGCCTTATATCATGTGCACTCTCTATACCGTATTTTAGCCTTATATCATGTGAAAAGGGGAAAGAAGCAAACAAAGCCTTATATTTTAGCATCGGGGCACACGCCATATGTCAGGTGCACTCTCTCTCTCTCCGTTCTAAAATATAAGGTATTTTAGCCTTATATTTAGACCTATTTTAGTATGGGAAGTCTCTCTCGATTTTTCTCCACTGTGACCCATCAGCAGGGTGTCTCAACTCCCCGTCTTTCTTACGGTCTTCTTTGTGCCATCGCAACAACCTGGCATGCTCTTTGTTTCTGAACATGCGTTTCAACCTTGGTATTATAGGAGCATACCACATAACCTTAGCAGGAACCCTCTTCCGGAGGGGCTCTCCCTCAACATCACCAGGGTCATCTCGTCTGATCTTAGTTGCATACCGGGCATTTATCTAAATTCTCATACTCCTTACCGCGGTAGAGGATGCAGTCATTAATGCATGCATGTATCTTTTGCACATCTAATCCCAGAGGACAGAGAGTCTTCTTTGCTTCGTAGGTACTCTCGGGAAGTTCGTTATGTTTTGGAAACTTCGGCTTCATTATTTTCAGCATCTTTTCAAATGAGGAGTCAGTTAGACCACACTCTGCCTTCCATCGCAACAATTCCGATTAATAAATCGAGCTTTGTGCTGCCATCTTCACAATTTGGGTACAACAATTTCTTATGATCTTCTAACATGCCCTCTAACTTCAACTTCTCATTTTACATTTCACAGTCTCGCTTTGCATCGAAATGACCCTACCAAGTTCATCACCGGCTCATCGATACCCGTTCTTCACCTTTTCCTCTCCATTATCTTCCATTGCAGTATCACTGTATTCAGGAAACATATGATGATAGTTGTTATCATCATCTTCTTCTTCACCATCTTCCATCATAACCCCTCTTTCCCCGTGCTTGGTCCAGCAATTATAGTTGGGCATGAAACCTTTCATAATCGGTGGCGCGAATGATTTTCGAGGAAGAGTACTCCTTATTGTTCGACATTGAACACATGGACAACTTATAAAGCCATTCTCTTTTTTTGCCGTAGCCACATCGATAAATTTATCCACGCCTTTGATATACCCGGCTACCCGCCGGTCACCGTACATCCATTCCCGACCGTTCATCTGCATCATATAAGTTTATCAAAAAACAGGACATCATAAATAGTGAAATAACCAATTCACACCGACACATGAATTGTATCAATGACCTAGAAAAGATAAGATTGCTAACCTCGATCGAGGGAAATAAAGAGGAGAAAGCTCAAGTCGTCTGGACACCTTCTATATTTTTGTTCTATGAGAAATTCAACGGAATTTTCACTCAAACATTTCAACAAACACCTTCAATGCATGCATGAAAAAAAACTAGCACACACCCTCACACCTTACACCATTCGAAAAAACAGAGTGGAGGCAGAGGGGGCTGGGGCGTTGCATTTATAGAGGGCAAGGGGTCTTTAGTCCCGGTTGAAGCCAGCAACCAGGACTAAAGGTGCGTGCCAGGCCACGTGGCTGTGGCCAAACCTTTAGTCCCGGTTGGTGGCTCCAACCGGGACGCATGCCCCCTTACCAACCGGGACCCATGCCCCCTGGCCCCGTGCCCGCTCCAACCGGGACGCGTGCCAGCATTAGTCCCGGTTGGTGGCGCAACCGGGACTAATGCTCCGAGGGGTCGCGAACGGATGGCCCTTTTTCCTCTAGTGGTTCTAAAATATAAGGTATTTTAGCCTTATATTTAGACCTCTTTTAGTATACATTCGGTACAAAATAATTGAATATACACTATCATACATTTAGATACATGTGTTTTAAAAAGAATAAGATATCTTATAATTCTAACTAGAAAAAGTTCATCTCCAAACGAATAGTTATCTATGACCGTGAAGAAGAGAAACAAGCAAACACAGTTAAACTAGACTATAAGTCGTCAGGATTATCCCCTGTGTGCATCCTAATAATAAAGGGACGGATGTAAAGCTTGGATTTTTTAATAAAAGAATAAATCGTCCCATAAAGGTGTCATGATTATCATGCAAAACATCATGAAGAATCGAATAACCCTTTACCGTGCAAAGAGATGCTCACTCTTCTATCAAACTTTCTTTTAAATCTTTTGTGGGGGCGGTGGCTGCCTTTATTTGGTAGTGGAGGACAAAGTTGTAGTACTGTTTAACTGTTGCCATATGTCATATGTGGTAGTGGAGGACATATGCATCGCCGGCTAAAGCAAACCGCATCCAGCAGCAGCACCACAACCGCCGGGACTCCAGACTCGATCTCTGCGTGTAAGTTTCAATCCTGCCCCGATGCATACGTGCCCTTGTCACAGTTTTGTAATTAAAGAGATTTTTTACATAGTTTCAGTCCTCATGATTTTGCTACTGAAAGCAAGATTGAACCATTGTGGAAACAAGATGATTGATCCAACAGATGGGATGGGTGTTAAGCTTGATTATAGATTTAGGGTTTAATGTTTACCCAGAATTCCTATCTTCCATATTCACAATCCTGGACTTCTAATTAAGGAATTCCTTTTCTAGATATACTACTCCTTCATATCCATCATCATGTGTTAACATGATGACCTTTACTAATATCATTTCAATAGATGTATACATCAAATCCTATTTCACCTCGAGTGCTTAGTATTTCCAAAGAGAAAATACTACTTCTTTAACCCAATGTTGCTCTAACATCATCATAATCATACTATCTTATATTTACTTCACTCTAGTATCTTATACTCCAACCTCACATTATATTATTATGGCTTGTCAAGGCTAACCTAGAATAACATTGCTATACTAGGATTCAATCATGTTCTATTTACCAATGTCACTTATACATGATATAAGCATTCAATCTTGGTGAGTAAAGCATGATCATTATAATCCTTTGATCATATATGGCTTAGGTTTCCAGTTGGCTAATCAAGGCTTTCATCCATACAACATTACATTTGTATTATAATTATCTTCTGTTTAGCTCTATTGGATTAAGAGATATAATTTATTGACTATACCTACTTGATCCAATAGGACTACTCCTAGTAACTATCTTGAATGTTCATCCTTATAATCCTATTTGTTAACATATAATTATATCTTCTACATAAATCTTCTATCTATTCAGGAGTGGGTGAACTCCATAAATTATCCTATAGATGATATCTAAGGCTAGCATTACTATTTACCTCTTCTTACTTCCTTCTCTAAGGACTTAGAGTGATTGTTATGATAAGAACATGAGTTGATAGATCAATAGTTAATAAGCTAAGAATTGGTGAATCAATAGTTGATTACTTAATATTGATGAACAACAATTATAAGGATAGGATTCCATAAGGATTGATATGGAAAGAAAGATATATGGTGAATGATCTTGATTTGGTTTATTTCCTACTCAATCTCACTAAAGGTTTAAAGTTAGGTATTATCATGATACTCATGGTATAAACAGATGAGATTAAGATAGATCAAGAATTAGTTGTTACATTCTTATTACTTAAGTTATATTTATAACTTGGTATTCATGGGTTGTGTAATGAATCTTTGGGATATGATTACTTAAGGATCAAATATAATCCATTAGGTCATGTATTAGGGTTTAACTTTTATTACATTTGATCTACCCTTAGATCAAATCATGTTTACCCAAAATAAGGTTATATTGAAACTTATCACAGTCAACTTGATGATCTACTTCAATTCCATCAAGTTGAGAGAAGCTTCAAACACTTTGTCAGGCTTTTTATTTAAAAGCGCGAAAATTATTCGGATTTTCTATGCATGAATGCAATGCACACATCTGTGTTCAGCTTATTTCTAAGCTCTAATGCTGGGATGTTACAGATGGCGAGGCCGAGACGGAGACCCAGCAAGATGCATGCAACATTGCAGACGAGGCATTGTTTGGGAACGATGGCACTTCCATGGGCGAAGGCGTCACGGCCGCGTCGTTCGCTGCTTCACTTGCAACCTCAATTGTCGATGGCAAGAAGATGAGCCAACGAACCGCCGGCTACTCCCCCGTCGAGGACAAGATCCTATGCAAGGCATGGATGGAGATTTCACAAGATCCACTATGTGGCGCCGAGCAAAAGGTCTTTGCCTATTGGAAGAAGGTGGGAAGGTTCTTCCATCAGCATATGAAATTTGGGAAGGATGCCTTTTCTAGTGATCAAAACGATCTCTCCCTCTCCAAGCGTTGGGGCACCATCCATGCCGAGTGTAGCAAGTTCCAAAGCTCCTACGAGATGGTGAAGAAAAATAAAATAAGAGGCTTGCAGCCGGTTGACATGGTAAAACCTATTTCTCTCTTTGTCGATGTCGTGCATTTGCGTTGAGCCATTGTTGGCATCTATGTGTTTAGATCATGAAAGCAATGGAGTACTTCAAGATGGTGAACGACAACAAGGACTTCTCGTTCGGCCATTGTTGGACGTTGCTCAAGGACACCAAAAAATGGGAGACTAGCTTTGACCTTTGGAGAGAAACGAACAAGAAGAAGAGGGGCAATGCCAGTGCTTCGACGGGCGGTGTCGTCGACCTAGACGCCGACAATGAAGAAGGCTTCGTTGCCTCTGCAAGCGGCGGGACTGCTGGCCGTGCCCGCCGCCCTGGTGGCCACAAGGTCACGAAGGCCGACCTCGCCCACCAGGCTGGTTCCTTGGAGTTCTAGGATACCTTGCAGCAGATCCTAGGAAAGTAGGAAAAGGCCATCGCCGAGATCCTAGGAATGAAGGAGATGAAGGGTTTCGCAGCATAGTAAATCAAAAAAAATTCTTACGGATGCGAACAAGAAAGCCAAGATCTAATCTAGGAGATGTAATCAACGAGAGAGATTGATGAGATCTTCATACCTTTGAAGAAATCTCACAGCGGAAACGTTCAACAGAACGTGGTTGACGTAGTCGTACTCGCCGTCTCCTTCTCGCGATCCGTGAAGGGAATATGCCCTGAGAGGCAATAATAAAGTGTTTATTATGTGTATTCCAAGTATATGATAGATGTTTATTTTACATGCTATAATTGTATTAATATGGAAACATTAATACATGTGTGTTTAATAAACAAACAGAAAGTTCCTAGTTATGCCTCTCTCATAAACTAGCTCGTTGATTAACAAGATGATCAAGGTTTCCTGATCATGGACATTGGATGTTGTTAATAACGAGATCACAACATTAGTGTAATGGTGTGATGAACATTCATCCGAAGTATAGCATTACGATCAAAGTCATTGAGTTTATATTGCGATAACAACTTACGAAGTGATCCTAATCCTTAGACCATGAGATCATGTCAATCACTAACACCAGAAGAGTTTCTTGATAACATCAAACGTCACACCGTAACAGGGTGATTATAAAGATGGATTCAGAACTAATAAAGTGTTATGTTGAGGCTCATGGATCGAGAGTGGAATTTTTTCATCCCGATGACAGATAGATATACTGGGCCTCGGTGATATCACATTGATTAGCTTGCAAGCAAGTGATTTGATCACTAGAATGTTATATCACGAACGAGAAAAGAGTGCATGTCGAAGAATGAGATCAAAGTAGGTATGGAGATACCGATGATCGAATCTCGGACATGTAATATATCGTGAAACAAAGGTATTAAGATACTAGCGTAAAGGTTTCGACGATCACAAGAAAGTCATCGTTGAATGTGTGGGAGTCGATATGGGTCTCGGATCCCGCTCGATTATTGATCCGAGAGGGGTCTCGATAATGTCCGCATTATTCACGAACCGTAGGGTGACACACTTAAGAGACACCGACATCCAATTGGAGCAAAAGTTTCATGCCGAAAGAATGAACAAGCGCAAGAATTTATTTCACTAGATACCGAAACAGGTTTTCGGGTGAAATTGCATAAAGTGGTTATGCATGTGAAATAGAATTCTAGCAAGGGGTTATTTGTGAATGTTTGTCATTAAAGTAATTGACAAAATTCTGAATAAAATAAAAGAGTTTTATTTAATGAGAGTTTGCATTAAATTTGGTGGAAATTTAATGGCATGTTTGAGTGGGATTTTGAGTGGAGGGAATTTAAAGGAATTTTGTGAGTGGAGTGTCCACCCACATGAAGAGGGGAGGGAAAGGGGGCAGCCCCCATGCGCTGGCCACCCCCTTAGGGTTCCTCCCTCCTCCTATAAAAGGCACCCCTCTCCTCACTTCCCACTCACACCTCCTCGTGAAGGATCTCTCTCCCCCTCTAGAATTTATTCCGCATGGTCTCGGACTAGCGAGATACATGTTTCCGGTGGCTATTCGGCAAGAAAGAGTTGTGCTTCCTCTGCATCGCTGGAGCGAGGAGGCGAAGGTTGCTCGGTGCCTCGAACGTGTGTGCGAGCACGGATGCGATGCTGATTTGCGGCGCTAGGACTTCCTCTCGATCTTGAGATCGGCAATAGATCGTCTATATCAACCACGAGTTGAACTCGTTAAGCTTTGTCGGTATTCAAGGGTATGTTCTCTACGGATATACATCCGCCCATTGTTTGTATCTAATAGATAGATCTTGGTACATAGTTCACATCGTAGGAAATTTTTTGTTTTCTATGCTGCGAACCCTACAGTGGTATCAGAGCCGGATCTATGCGTAGATGCTTTACACCGGTAGTACACATATGAGTATGTGGGCGATGATGATCATGTTGTTGCTCCTTAGTTGTAAATTTGGATATTGGTGGCATAGTGGGATGAAGCGGCCTGGACAAACTTTACATGTCCTCGCACATGAGACCTGTTCCATGCTTGACATGCAACTAGTTTGCATAAGTGGCTAGCGGGTGTCTGTCTCTCCTACTATAGTAAATATCTATTTTGCAACGAGTTGTCAACAATTTGGTTATCCTAGTTGTGGTTCATGTTCGTAGGTAAGAACGGTTCTATCTCGAAAGCCCTAAGCCACGTAAAACTTGCAATGGATAAATTAGAGGCGTCTAGTTTAGATTGTTGCTGGGCTAGTGTTATGATATGGTGATGTTGTAAGTAGAAGTATGAGATGATACTCTTACAACATACATAACGTGTAATCTCCATAGACCTTGTACTTACACATATAGGTATGATAGTGATCATACCACGATGCACATGATAGAGATCATATGCGGGAACCATATCATTTCACTAATAAACATGTGATGTTTGATAGCATCTTATATTGCTTGTTTAGCGCTTTGTTAGCATAATAAGATGATCCCTCATTTAAATATCAAGATAAGAATGTGTTCTTCCTTTAGTATGCACCGATTATGTTTTCGTCGCTCCAAGACATCACGTGATGATCGGGTGTTCTTGGATCCATGACCATATTTCGGGTGTAAAACAGTTACACACGCGAATACTAAGGTTCTAACTTGGCAAGCCTAGGATGTACAGACATGGCCTCGGAACACGGACCGAAAGGTTAAGCATGAGTCATATAGTAGATATGATGCCCATTTGATGCTCGCCTTTGAAGCTATACCGACTCACGTGATGATCGGACTTGGTATAGTGGATTTGGTTCATGTAATCACCAAAAAGGCACGAGGGATGTCGTTTTTGAGTGGGAGTTCATTCGTAATATGGATTAGTTGAACTCAATCTATCATACACTTAGTCTAAACTTTACAAATTCTATTGTAGATGGCACCACCTGCTTTTAATTTCAATGTGTTCATGGAGAAAGAGAAACTTGCAACGAACGGTAGCAACTTTACCGAATGAGCCATGAATTTGAGGATTCTCCTCTCTACTGCACAAAAGCAATACGTGCTAGAAGCGCCACTAGGCCCCCCACCTTTTGAGGATGCCCCTGACGAGGACAAGAATGTCTATCAGACTCGTCCGGAGGACCACAACTTAGTTCATTGCGGCATATTGTATGGGCTAGAGCCGGAACTTCGAAAACGTTTCGAAAACGGAATGCTTTTGATACACTGGTTGAGTTGAAAATGATTTTCTACACACATGCTGCTGTAGAAAGCTACAACGCTTCAGAAAAGTTCTTTAGCTGCATGATGGAAGAGCACAACTCCGTTAGTGAGCATGTACTCAAGATGTCGGGTTACGCCGATAAGCTTGTGTCCTTGGGAATAACGATTCCCATTGACTTAGGCATCCATCGTGTTCTGCAGTCTCTGCCACCTAGCTATAAGAGCTTTGTGATAAACTATAATATGCAAGGCATGAAGAAGTCTCTCCCCGAGCTTCTGTCAATGCTTAAAAGTGCAGAAGTGGAGATCAAAAAGGAACATCAAGTCTTGATGATCAATAGGAACACTGGTTTCAAGAAAGACAAGAAGGGAAAACGGAAGGGAAGTAAGGGCGGCAAGCCTGTTGCTGTGCCTGAAAAGAAACCCCGATTTGGACCTAAGTCTGATACCGAGTGCTACTATTGTAAGGGGACGGGCCACTGGAAGCGCAACTGCCCCAAGTATTTGGCAGACAAGAAGGCCGGCAAGGCAAACAAAGGTATATATGATATACATGTTATTGATGTGTACTTGAATAGTGCTCAAAGTAGCACCTGGGTATTTGATACTGGTTCAGTTGCTAATATTTGTAACTCGAATCAGGGGCTGCGGAACAAGTGACCGCTAGCAAGGGGTGAGGTCAAGATGCGTGTCGGCAATGGATCAAGTGTTGATGTGATCGCCGTCGGAACGCTGCCTCTCCATTTGCCATCGGGATTAGTTATAAACTTGAATAATTGTTATCTGGTGCCTGCACTGAGCATGAACATTGTATCTGGATCGTGTTTGATGCGAAGTGGTTATTCATTTAAATCCGAGAACAATGGTTGTTCCATTTATATGAATGAAATCTTTTATGGTCATGCACTGATGATGAATGGTTTATTTCTATTAGATCTTGATGATAATGTTACACATATTCATAATGTTGATGCTAAAAGGATTAAACTTAATGATGATATATCTGCATATATGTGGCACTGCCGTCTAGGTCATATTGGCGTTAAACGCATGAAGAACATCCATTCAGATGGACTGTTGGAATCACTTGATTTTGAATCATTTGATACATGTGAGCCATGCCTTATGGGCAAGATGACTAGAACGCCGTTTTCCGGTTCAATGGAACGGGTGACAGATTTATTGGAAATCATAGATTCTGATGTATGTGGTCCAATGAGTGTGTCGGGGCGAGGTGGATATCGTTATTTTGTTACTTTCACGGATGATTTGAGTAGATACGGTTATATCTACTTGATGAAACACAAGTCTGAAACCTTTGAAAAGTTCAAAGAATTTCAGAATGAAGTGGAAAATCATCGTAATAGAAAGATCAAATTTCTACGGTCCGACCGTGGAGGTGAGTATCTAAGTTACGAGTTTAGCACTCACATGAAAGAGTGTGGAATTGTTTCACAACTCACGCATGCCGGAACACCACAGCGAAATGGTGTGTCGAAACGTCGTAATCGTACTTTATTAGATATGGTTCGATCTATGATGTCTCTGACGGACTTGCTGTTGTCATTTTGGGGTTATGCACTAGAAACTGCTGCATTCACTTTAAATCGGGCACCATCTAAATCCGTTGAAAAGACACCATATGAATTGTGGTTTGGAAACAAACCTAAGATGTCATTTCTTAAAGTTTGGGGATGCGATGTTTATGTGAAGAAACTTCAACCGGATAAACTCGAACCCAAAGCGGAAAAATGCGTCTTCATAGGATACCCTAAGGAAACTATTTGGTATTCCTTCTATCACAGATCTGAGGGCAAGGTTTTTGTTGCTAAGAATGGATCCTTTCTAGAGAAAGAGTTTCTCGCGAAAGGTGTGAGTAGTCGGAAGGTAGAACTCGAAGAGGTAATTGAACCTTCTCTTCAAAGTATGGCGAGTAGCGCAGCGCCGGAAGTTGTTCCGGAGTTGGCTTCACATGTTGAAGAAGGAACTAATGATAATGATCATGAAACTCCGAAAGAGAGTACTATCGAACCTCGCAGGTCTAGCAGGACGCGTGCAGCTCCCGAGCTGTACGGAAATCCTGTCATGAATTTCATGGTTGATGAAAATGATGACCCTGCGACGTATGAAGAAGCGATGATGAGCCCAGATTCCAACAAATGGTTAGAAGCCATGAAATCCGAGATGGAATCCATGTATTAAAATCAAGTTTGGAACTTGGTGGAATTACCTCACGACCGAAAGACCGTGGAGAACAAATGGATTTTCAAAAGAAAAACTGATGCTGATGGTAATGTGACCGTCTATAAATCTCGACTTGTCGCAAAGGGGTTTCGACAAATTCAAGGAGTTGACTACGATGAGACATTCTCTCCCGTAGCGATGCTAAAGTCAGTTAGGATTATGTTAGCAATTGCTGCATATTTCGATTATGAGATATGGCAGATGGATGTCAAAACCGCATTTCTCAATGGTAATATTGAAGAAGAGTTGTATATGATACAACCAAAGGGTTTTGTCGATCCTAAGGATGCTAACAAGGTGTGCAAGCTTCAGCGATCCATCTATGGATTGAAGCAAGCATCACGAAGTTGGAATCTCCGCTTTGATGAGGTGATCAAAGAGTTTGGATTTGTCCAAACTTATGGAGAAGCTTGTATTTACAAGAAAGTGAGTGGGAGCAATGTGGCATTTCTGATATTATATGTGGATGACATATTATTGATCGGAAATGATATAGATCTTTAAACAGTGTTAAAAGTTATCTAAACAGCAAATTTTCAATGAAGGACCTAGGTGAAGCGTTATAAATATTAGGCATAAAGATCTATAGAGATAGATCTAGACGCCTAATAGGGCTATCGCAAAGTACATACCTTGATAAGATTTTAAAGAAGTTTAAATGGAAGGAAGTAAGAAGGGGTTCTTACCTATGTTGCAAGGCAAGACATTGAGTAAGACTCAAAGTCCGGCTTCGGCGGAAGAAAGAGAGATAATGGACAAGGTCCCCTATGCTTCAGTCATAGGCTCTATAATGTACGCCATGCTATGTACAAGACCGGATGTGGCACATGCTATTAGTTTGACTAGTAGGTACCAATCGGATCCAGGTTCGGAACACTGGATAGCGGTCAAGAATATCCTTAAGTACTTACGAAGAACTAAGGATATGTTTCTTGTATACGAAGGTGAACAAGAGCTCGTCGCTAAGTGTTATGTTGACGCTAGCTTTGACACCGATCCGGATGACTCTAAGTCTCAATCCGGATACGTATTTCTCATGAATGGCGGAGCGGTTAGTTGGAGGAGCTCCAAACAACCTGTGGTGGCGGGATCAACAACAGAGGCCGAATATGTTGCTGCTTCAGAAGCGGCTCAGAAAGCAGTTTGGATGAAGGAGTTCATATCCGAACTAGGAGTGGTTGCAAACTCGTTGGACCCAATGGTGATCTATTGTGACAACAATGGTGCCATTGCCAATGCCAAAGAGCCAAGGTCTCACAAGCATTCCAAGCATATTAAGCGCCGGTTTCACTCCATCCGCGAGCATGTCAAGGATGGAGATATAAAGATTTGTAAAGTACATACGGATCTCAATGTAGCAGATCCGTTGACTAAAACTCTCCCTAGAGCAAAACATTATCAACACCAGAACTCGATGGGTGTTAGATTTATCACTATGTAACTAGATTATTGTCTCTAGTGCAAGTGGGAGACTGAAGGGAATATGCCCTGAGAGGCAATAATAAAGTGTTTATTATGTGTATTCCAAGTATATGATAGATGTTTATTTTACATGCTATAATTGTATTAATACGTAAATATTAATACATGTGTGTTTAATAAACAAACAGAAAGTTCCTAGTTATGCCTCTCATAAACTAGTTCATTGATTAACAAGATGATCAAGGTTTCCTGATCATGGACATTGGATGTTGTTAATAACGGGATCACAACATTAGTGTAATGGTGTGATGAACATTCATCCGAAGTATAGCATTACGATCAAAGTCATTGAGTTTATATTGCTATAACAACTTACGAAGTGATCCTAATCCTTAGACCATGAGATCATGTCAATCACTAACACCAGAAGAGTTTCTTGATAACATCAAACGTCACACCGTAACAGGGTGATTATAAAGATGGATTCAGAACTAATAAAGTGTTATGTTGAGGCTCATGGATCGAGAGTGGAATTTGTTCATCCCGATGACGGATAGATATACTCTGGGCCCTCTCGGTGATATCACATTGATTAGCTTGCAAGCAAGTGATTTGATCACTAGAATGTTATATCACGGGAACGAGAAAAGAGTGCATGTCAGTAACGAGATCAAAGTAGGTATGGAGATACCGATGATCGAATCTCGGACATGTAATATATCGTGAAACAAAGGGATTAAGATACTAGCGTAAAAGGTTCCGACGATCACAAGAAAGTCATCGTTGAATGTGTGGGAGTCAATATGGGTCTCCGGATCCTGCTTCTGATTATTGATCCGAGAGGGGTCTCGATCATGTCCACATTATTCACGAACCGTAGGGTGACACACTTAAGAGATACCGACATCCAATTGGAGCAAAAGTTTCATGCCGAAAGAATGGACAAGCGCAGGAATTTATTTCACTAGATACCGAAACAGGTTTTCGGGTGAAATTGCATAAAGTGGTTATGCATGTGAAATAGAATTCTAGCAAGGGGTTATTTGTGAATGTTTGTCATTAAAGTAATTGACAAAATTCTGAATAAAATAAAAGAGTTTTATTTAATGAGAGTTTGCATTAAATTTGGTGGAAATTTAATGGCATGTTTGAGTGGGATTTTGAGTGGAGGGAATTTAAAGGAATTTTGTGAGTGGAGTGTCCACCCACATGAAGAGGGGAGGGCAAGGGGGAATCCCCCATGCACCGGCCACCCCCTTGGGGTTCCCCCCTCCTCCTATAAAAGGCACCCCTCTCCTCACTTCTCACTCACACCTCCTCGTGAAGGATCTCTCTCCCCCTCTAGAATTTATTCCCCATGGTCTCGGACTAGCGAGATACATGTTCCCGGTGGCTATTCGGCAAAAAAGAGTTGTGCTTCCGCTGCATCGCTAGAGCACGGAGGCGGAGGTTGCTAGGTGCCTCGAACGTGTGTGCGAGCACGGATGTGCTGCTGATTTGCGGCGCTAGGACTTCCTCTCGATCTTGAGATCGGCAAGAGATCGTCTACATCAACCACGAGTTGAACTCATTAAGCTTTGTCGGTCTTCAAGGGTATGTTCTCTACGGATATACATCCGCCCGTTGTTTGTATCTAATATATAGATCTTGGTACATAGTTCACATCGTAGGAAATTTTTTGTTTTCTATGCTGCGAACCCTACAATCCAATCCGATCCTACGCCGCAAGTGACGGTGCCTCCGAGAGATGCACACGTACGGTGCAACGACGTCTCCTCCCTTCCTTGGTCCAACAAGTATGGTTGAGAGATAGATTGGATCTGCAGCACGACGGCGTGGTGCTTATGGTGGAGAGTTTCTGCGGCAGGGCTTCGCATACGCGCAGTCGGGAGAGAGAGAGGTGGAGGGGCAGCAGTTGGACGGCGGCAAGGGTTGGGGTGCACTACTAGGAAAACAGCTATAGGTAATCCACACTTCTGTGGCGCACTTGCTAGTGGTGCCCCACGGGTAAAATAGGCGTCGCGCACTGCCCACAGGTGCCCTACGGCTAACTTCCGTAAGCGTGGCGCACATGGGGGTGGTGCTCCACGCCTATGTGTGGGCCAGGGAAAATGTGGCCATTGCACACATAACCGTAGCGCACTAGATCAAGGTGCGCTACGGATGTGCAACTTAGCCGTAGGGCACTCCGGCCTAGTGCGCTACAGGGCTGTGTGTTGCAGCAGCTGGGTCAACTTAGCCGTAGGGCACTCTGCCCTAGTGCCCTACGACTAAGTGGCTTGCACCAACACCAACCCCCCTTGGATCGCCTTGCAAAAAATAAAAGAAAATGATAAACCCTTCCAAAAATATAATCCTTTCATATTTATGTAGGTAATGTGGTATAGTTTGTAGGAAAATTAACAAACAATAATTTCGACTTTATCTGCAAAAAAAGTCATGCCACGGTAAAATGGCCGTAACTTTTGCATACGATATCGAAAAAAATCGTATAATATACCAAAATGACGAGAACGAGATTTTGCATCCGCTCGCAGTGACCTCTGGTCGTTTAGAGATTTTTTAGATTTTTAAAATTCGAAAAGAGTAAAAAGTTACGGTCAAAAGACCGTTTTTTCCTGCAGAAAAAAAAGAGGGCAACTTACCTGTAGCGCACCACCACCTAGTGCGCCACGGATAAGCTTGGGCGGGATTCAAATTTGAATCACCACCCCGCCCACCTACCCCTCAACTTTCCCTCCCTCTTTTCCTTCTCCTTCTCCCTTTTCCTTCTCCTTCTCCTCCTTCCCCTTTTCCCCCTTCACCTATCTCTAGCCACCTTGCTCCGGCGTCCTTGCTTCGGCCTCTTCCTCTCCTTCAAGTGACGGTGGCACGACGACGGCCTTCTTCTCCTCCTCCTAGCAGCGACGATGGGCAACGGCGGCCTCCTCCTCCTCACAGCAACGACCAGCGACGGCGGCCTCCTCCCCCTCGCAGCGACGACATGCGACGGCGGCCTCCTTCTCCTCACATACCTCCCTTCCTCCCTCTCTTCTTCTCTTCCTCTCTCTCGTCGTACCTCCCCTTCTCCAACCATCTACTGCCTCGATGCCGACAAGGACTACCATGGCCTCGGCCTCCAGCACCTCCCTACGGTGGTAGGTCGTGGCCACGACCATGCTCCGGCGAGGCGACACGACGGCGGCGCACGGACCCGATTGCTTTTGCAATTCAAAACGAGGGTGTTTTTTGCATTTTTTTTTGTTTTTTGAAAAACACATCCGTGGCGCACCCTGTACCCCTAGCCGTGGCGCACCTGGTAGTGCGCCACGCCTATCTCAACACAACTGTGGCGCACCATGCAGTGCGCCACGGCTACGAGATAGACGTAACGCGAGGCACGTGGCGCACTGCTAGTGCGCCACGGAAGGCCTTTTCAGGTGCGCCACGAACAGGCGTTTTCCTAGTAGTGGTGGGGGGAGGCTGCGCCCCTGCCCTCCTTATATAGGGGGAAGTCCGGCCCCCTTGACCCCTCCTCCAAGCCCTAGGGTGGCGGCCCAAGGGGTGGAGTGGAGGGCAAGTCAGCCCCCCCTCTTCTGGAAGGTTCCCTTAGGGTTTCCCCTAAGGGCTGGCCGGCTGGGCCTTAGGGGCCTTGTGCCCACTTCCCCTTAGGCCCACGCAGGCCTCCGACAAGTGGGCCCACATTGTTCCCACTCCGGAACCTTCTGGTACAATACCGATAAACTCCGAAACGATTCCGAAATCCAAAAACTGCTTTCCTTTATATGAATCTTATTCTCCGGACCATTCTTGAACCTCTCGTGAAGTCCTGGGTCTCATCCGGGACTCCGAACAAAAAACTCATAAACCAATTATCCATTCTATCCTAGCGTCGATGCACATTAAGTGTGTGACCCTACGGGTTCGAGAATATGCAGACATGATCTTCTATCAATAATCAACAGCGGGATCTGGAAACCCATATTGACTCCCACATATTCATCGATGATCATATCGGATGAACCACGATGCCAGGATTCAATTAATCCCATATATGTATTCCCTTCGTCACGCGATATTTTACTTGCCCGAGATTCGATCGTTGGTATCGGCATACATAGTTCAATCTCGTTCACAACAAGTACTTTACTCGTTCTATAATCCGATATCACTTTGTGATTAACTCCTTAACCATGTGCTTGCAAGCGGTGTTGATATCGATTACCGAGTGGGCCCTAAGTATATCTCTCCGAGTCAGGAGGGACAAATTCCATCTCGATACATACAACCCAACAAGTACTTTCCGATCACCTGAGAGACACCTTTATGATCACCCTCACATAGGATGACGTTTGATGACCTCAAAGCTTTCATCCGATAGCAGGGAGTTGTATTATCTCATGGTCTAAGGAATACAATAATTGACATAGAAAAAAGCTTCGCAAAGATGAATCACGATGACACGATCTAATTGCTCTGCTTAATTTGGGTCTGTCTATCATATCATTCTCCTAATGACATGATCTCATTACTAATCGACAACTCATGTCTATGGTTAGGAAACCTTAACCATCATTAATCAATGAGCTAGTCCATAGAGGCGTACTAGGGACACGGTGTTGTTCATAAACCACACAAGTATCAAAGTTTCCGCTTAATACAATTCTAGCATGGAATATAAACTTTATCATGAACAAGAATTATAATAATAACATCTTTATTATTGTCTCTAGGGCATAATTCCAATAGTCTCCCACTTGCACTAGAGTCAATAATCTAGTTTACATCTGGAAACAATCTAACACCCATGGCATTAAGGTGTTGATCATGTTTTGCTCGTGGAAGAGGTTTAGTCAATGGATCTCGACATTCCAATCCGTATGTACTTTGCTAATCTCCAGATCTCCATCTACTATATAATATCGAATTATATGAAAACGACGGTTGATCTGCTTGGTCTTTGGATGATATATTGGTTCCTTAGCCAGTGCTATGGCGCCAGTGTTGTCGCACAATATCTCTAGTGGGTGCAAGGCACTTGGAACCACACCAAGTGATGCAGCCCGACCTACGGTCGTTACTACATCAAGGTCTCTTGTGTTGAAGATGCTCTAATGAATGAAGGGTGAAATTCAATTTCCGATTTGCCGGCGAGTACACGCATCGGCACACAGGCCTTATATCATGTGCACTCTCTAGACCGTATTTTAGCCTTATATCATGTGAAAAGGGGAAAGAAGCAAACAAAGCCTTATATTTTAGCATCGGGGCACACGCCGTATGTCAGGTGCACTCTCTCTCTCTCCTTTCACTGGTAGAAAAGGGCCCATGCGTCCCGGTTGGTAAGGGCCATTAGTCCCGGTTGCCCAATCGGGACGGGGCAATCGGGACTAAAGCTCCAACCATTAGTCCCGGTTGCCCCACCAACCGGGACAAATGGGGGCACACGTGGCAGCATCAGAGCGTGAGGGGGGTGGAGCATTAGTCCCGGTTCGTAACACGAACCGGGACTAATAACCTGCTGCCGCGGCAGAGATTTGGCCCATTTCTCTGCCGAGGCAGAGAATTCATTTTGGCACATTTTGTTGTCAAGGCAAGATTTTCGCCACCACTTTTGTGCCGCAGAGAATTCATTTAGGTTGTTTTATTGTTTATTTAGTGTTTTGCACTTATCAATGAAGGAACCTTATATTACACAAGTTCATCATGACAACATTACATTCAATACACAGATCGAGTTCATGCACTACATACAAAAGTTGCTATTCGATGCTACCGGCCAATTTCTTGAAAGTTGCTATTTTTACAATTCCTATTGTCTATACACAGCCGAGTAGTATTCCCCTTGTGTGTTTAGGACTTCTGCATCCAAGAATCCCGCCAATTCCTCCTGTATTGATCGTATGCGATCCTTTGGCAGAAGACCGTCCCGTAGACGTTCGATCTGATTTAAAAAAGGAGTCAGCCTATATGATTGTAATTAAAAACTATAGAAATTGTTTCCGTACGTGGAGTTGCTCTAAATTCCTGCCCTTCTCATCGCACGTCTGCCGGATGAACTCGCATACATAGTATCCACATAGATTGTTACCTGGTCCCGGCGCCAGGCACTTTACGACAACAGAGTTCAATCAAAATAATAATCAAGCATGATAATAACTGTATCAAAACTAGAATCAAAGAGATGCGCGGATATAGCTAGTGGTGCTTACATCTAGTGGTTGAAATGTAAGCTCCTCTTTCCAAACACCCCTAGCCTTCTTGGTGAACCGTTTCCAAGCGCTGAGAAAAACGAATAAAATAAGTTATTAAGTACTTGATATCATAAAATTCACGAACGTTGCCGATATAGTGTCGTAATGATTAGAATTACCGCTGGAGAAGTATCTGCATGTCCTTCCACGTCTCAAGGGGTTTATGTTTCGAGTCCATGACTAGTACACGCCCTTTGTCAAGTTGAATGATTAACAGAATATAGTGGTACCTGCGAATGCAGAACTAATCAATTATATACTTAACATCGAGTAAGCGAAATAGAAAGTGTATACAAGACAATAACACTCACTAGAAGTTGTAAGGAAATAGTATTTCCCTTTTGGTTTCTTGAAACCTTAACGCGTGTACTATATTATCCTCCGTATCCTGGGGGCTTATTTTGAGATTAGCTTCATGAACCCAATATGGGTCAATGAAGCCAATGTCATAGATTTGTCCTCTGCTGCATTCGAGAATCTTCATTTTGCATATTAAAGTATGATTATATACATGCAATAAACAAAATATTATAGATGGAGACTAAATTAATTACAGAATTAGTACTTACGGACAATAGGCACTCATGATTGAGTTGTCCAAGGCGTCTTGATTGAATAATTGAAATAGTTCATCAAATTCAATGGATATCATGTCATCGTTTTCTTTCCCATGATGATTTTTTGTAACCCTCAGCACTATCCAGTTAGCCCCGGCCCTTGTGGCATGCATGTACCAGTTATGCAATCTTCGCATTTTTGTTGGAAGATTGTTTACCTCCTCAGGTTTGACGAGAGGTTTTCCGTACTGGTATTGGTATGCTACTTCACTCACGAGGAAGAACTCTAACTGGGATAAGTACTGGGCAATACTCATACCTTGAGCAGCGGCTTCTCCAGACAGTGCAACTACCTCGGATCATACCGCTTCGCCCCATATTTGCTCGACCCCACATTGGTTTGAGAAATCACTTTGAGAGGGGCGCAAGTCTGTTTTGCTTGTTCTCCGAGCTGGGCAGATTTCCCGCTTGCATCAAGATCTTGCTTCGAGGCTTTTTGTGCTGCATGTGACTTGAGAATAGAACGCTCATAGTCGATGACAGCTTTGGCTCGGGTTGATGAAGAGTCTTTAGCATTTTCAACACTTTGGCTTTTTCTTCTTTGGTCTTGGGAACTCGCTCTTTCCGCCTACCTTAGCGAAAACGCATTGCTTCCGCATCAACGATCGCCGCATCTCCTCTTCAAGATCCATAAGCTCTCTTGGGAGGAACCGTTGGTACTTTTGGAAGAGGCTCTTGTTTATGTTTCGCGATCGCCACGACGCGACAAGAGCGGCACGCTTACGCTTTTATCCCGAGGTGCCGATGGCTCCCGCGGCGATGGCTGCACCGGAGATTGGTGAGGCGACGGGCGGGTGAGGCGACGAAGACGGCTGCCATGGCGGCGACCTCGCCGGAGACGGGTGAGGCGGCGGCGAAGATGGCCTTGGCGTGTGATTTCAAGCACGATACAATCCTTCGCCATAGAATGGTGACGCTTTTTGCCACCCAAAGACAAATCATCCCCTTCACCAAGCAGGTAGTGAAGATCCAAAACCTCAAAGGTGGGCATGATTTCATCCACGCCGACAACAGCGTAGCCCTCCGAACCGGACGATCGTGGTAAGTTGGTGTGGGTCCAATTGGTAAGGCATAGCCAACCGCCACCTTCATTGATATGTTCACAACTTTGACATGTAGCTCGCAGGTGTCATCTCGTGATATCATCCACTGGTAGCCAACAGAGCCATCGTCGGTGCATCATCGGCATCGCCATTGTCATCACCCGACCTCGTGGAAGCCACATCGCTTTTTCGATTATTCGATAGGCCGGTAGCATCGAATGCAAGTCAGGCCGAGATGGGGCGCCGGTACTACTTTGCTCTTTAAGTGAGTTAATTTCATCTTGTTGTTGCTTTAATCGTTCTTCAATTAAACACATTCGCTCTTTCTGACTTTCTGCTTCAACTGCCGCCCTGTCCTTTCTCCTCTGACGGCTTTTATCAGGATATTTCTTCCTCTCTTCGGGAAACCCAGTCCTCCATGATTGGGAGCCTATTGTGCCTCGTGTTCGTCCATCATGTTCCTTATTTCCAAGGGCGAGTATGAGCTCATCATTCTCTCTATCGGGAATGAAGTCCCCATCTTTAACAGCCTTTACTGCTTTTCTCATCCTCTCGATTGGCAAGGGGTCTTCTTTATGTCGTATGGTATATATACACCTCCCTTCCGAGTCCAACGTGCCCCCATGCCCGTAAAACCAATTCCTTGCACGTTCTACCCAATCGCCCTGCCTCTGGGTGATATTTTTATCACGCAGCCTCGCTCAAGTTTCTCCCACTTAGGAATGCCACCAGAGCCACCTTGCCCCATAGTATGGTGATACTTCTTGTTAGCGAGATTCAGCTTATTCGCTTCGACATTTTCTTAGCTTTTTCGATTTCTTGTATTCCACAAACTCATCCGAATGGTTTTATCTTCTCAAACGAATATTCTTGAAATCGAGTCTTCTTTTCACGACATAGTCAAGGTGCAATCTTTTCTTCCAGTTGGTGAAACACTGGCCATCTTCTTCAAAGCCCACTCGACCTTAGCCTCCATGGCTCTCCCATGTTGTAAGCGTCCTCAATGGATCCTCCGTATTTGTATCCAGCTCTATCTTCGTAGTTTGAAATTAACCATGAGCCTCTTCCACAAGAATCTTTGGCGTGGTTAGGGACAAATAAACATGTTCCTCTTCATCCGCATTAGCAGGCCTATTCCAATTTCTAATGGTGATCGGGATTAAGTCCCTAACGATTACTCGCATTGTACAAATTTGGTTGCGACAACTTCGAGTCATTTGCGCCATCTACTGACATCTTCGATCCTGAACCTCTCATGGTCTTGCAACTTTTGGTTGGGCCTCGTCGCTCTTTTCATGATTCCTTCGATCCGAGGGCTAAAAGAAGAAAGATCGCCGTTACTATTTCTATATAGATAGCAGATGATTAATTAATGAATTGATTTATATTACATGCACCTTGCCGAGCGGTCGTCTTCTCGATTACACAAGGCATCGCTTTCTCGCTGGAAGGCAACACCTTCAACCTCAAACAAGTTGTCTACTCCGGTAAAAAGAGGATCACCCTCACCGGAGTTGTTCAGAAACGTTGATACGTCTAAATTATCTTCCCCACGGATCACACCTTGGATCAACTCTTCCTTTTCTTCGTCTCTGACGTGTGGGTCCATATTTTCTGCATAGGTGGATAAACGAATAAGTCAAAGCGGCTAAAGGAGAAAGTTAAGTACCGTGTTGAGAGATATAAACCCTAATTCGGAGAAACCCTAATATATACATACACAATAATAAAAATGAAGAGAAAGGGAAACCGTGTAGTAGATAGGCACATCGTCGAACCCAGATGCACCTAAGTTGCTTGAAAATGTGAATCGGTTCTGGGGCTACCCATGGATCGACCAGTGGATAAGACCAATAATACCAAAGTAATTAATAAACCTAATAATACCTAACTAATAATAAACCTAATAATCAAAACACCGAAAAGAAAGGGAAACAATCAACACATGGCATCGATGCAATGCTCAAGCAAGTATGATGATATGACAAGTTAATTTGCATTGGAATGTAACCCTAAGACATGCTCGATGATTTAATCGGGGTTCCGAGGGGTGAAAACCCTAACTCGGAGAAACTCCGGAACATATGAGAGGGGTGCATTTGTTCTTCTAATTATACTTGTCATTTAAGTTGTTTAACAATGCATTATTATATGTTAAATAGATAGGTTTCATTTTTCTGAACAATTTGATATATTATTTGTATTTTTCTGACTTATAAACAATAAGTTATTGATTTTACAATATTAAATCATTTTCTAGAATTAAAAACAAAAAGGCAAATAGTTTTTACACCGGGGCGACCCCTAGCCAGTGAGACTGACAGATGGGCCCTAGTGCCAACTCAGCCTCCACGCAAGCAAGCAGGCCCCACCCAGCACAGTCACATCGCCGGTGAGCACTGTGCGGTGGCCGGCGACGTTGCTAGAGGGCTCGGGAGGGGGCGTGCGTGGGTTTGTTCGAAAGAGGGCGTCGAGGCGAACCTAACTAGTAGGGCACCGCCCGGATTTGGTCACCGGAATAGGGCACGCGACGACATGCAGCGGCGGACGGCGCGAGAGAAGGACAGAGCGCTAGGGGAGGAAAGAAGGGGTCCCAGAGAGTTACAAGCTCACCCTCGACGCGTGTGTAGCCTTGGGGTGGAGGAGATCGGCAGAACGGTGATGGCAAGGCGGAGCTCGTCGGTGATGGGGAAGACGCGTCGATTCCAACAAGGCTTCGATTCCTTCACGAGGAGGATAAGCACAATGAGGCAAGACGTGGAGGCCGACTCGGGACGATGGTTGGGCAGCGACTGGCGGCCCGGCGGTTGTCCTCATGGCCAAGCGATCTCATTGCGGGTGAGTGAGAAAGAGGAACGGGGAAGAAGGAGAAGGGGCATGGTTAACTAGTAGGGGACCTTTAGTCCCGGTTGGTGGCTCCAACCGGGACTAAAGGGGCATACGTCCCGGTTGGAACCACCAACCGGGAAGTATAGTCCAATATTTTCAGCAGACCAAGGGTTGGCGCGCAGGGGGTCTTTAGTCCCGGTTGGTGGCTCCAACCGGGACATTTTCTCTCTGTTCCCGCCTTATTTTTTATTTTGGGGTTTAAATTTGTATTGTTTTTTAAATGATAATTAATTTGGAATTTAGAAAAACTTTAAACATAAGAAGTGTTTGGATTTGAATAAATAATTCAAAAACATTTTCTGTTTTAAAAAATAATTAATGTAACCATTTAAAATATGAACCATTTACAATTAAAAATGAATTAACTTATATTTTTTTAATATCAATTTGGAATTTAGAAAAAAATTAAACATAAGAAGTGTTTGGATTTGAATAAATAATTCAAAAACATATTCTATTTTTAAAAAATAATTAATGTAACCTTTTAAAATGAATTAACTTATATTTTTGAATATTAATTTGGAATTTAGAAAAATTTTAAACATAAAAAGTGTTTGGATTTAAATAAATAATTCAAAAACATTTTCTGTTTAAAAAAAAATTAATGTAACCATTTAAAATATGAACCATTTACAATTAAAAATGAATTAACTTATATTTTTTTAATATCAATTTGGAATTTAGAAAAAATTTAAACATAAAAAGTGTTTGGATTTAAATAAATAATTCAAAAACATTTTCTGTTTTAAAAAATATTTAACGTAACCATTTAAAATATGAACCATTTACAATTAAAAATGAATTAACTTATATTTTTTTAATATCAATTTGGAATTTAGAAGAACTTTAAACATAAGAAGTGTATGGATTTGAATAAATAATTCAAAAACATATTAAATTTTTGAAAAATAATTAATGTAACCTTTTAAAATGAATTAACTTATATTTTTGAATATTAATTTAGAATTTAGAAAAATTTAAACATAAAAAGTGTTTGGATTTAAATAAATAATTCAAAAACATTTTCTGTTTTAAAAAATAATTAATGTAACCATTTAAAATATGAACCATTTACAATTAAAAATGAATTAACTTATATTTTTTTAATATAAATTTGGAATTTAGAAAAAAATTAAACATAAAAAGTGTTTGGATTTAAATAAATAATTCAAAAACAAAGGTTTGGACTCCGCCGATTCTAAGCAGACATTTGTCCTTTTACCCGGATGGACGAAAAGGTTTGAGATGTACCGTTGGGAGATAGTCCATGTAAGGTGGTCTAGTATTTTAGGAAAATGGGACGGTAGCATTGTGAAACGGCATTTTGGTGGTTACTTCAATAAACGACCTGCTTTTTGCGCTCGGAAAATGGAAAAGGGCTTTTCCGTATGCAAAAAGGAAAACTTCCTCCCGCAACATTGTTCTCCATACCAATGTCCACACACATGCATAATATGGGCACAACATCACAAACTATGCCGTGATTCAAGACATAACATCGGTCATTTGGACCGAAAGCCATGAAACCTCGAACATGATAGGTCATTTTGTGAAGGTTTTTTCAAACATGATCAATATACCAAGTCTGGTATTTTTCCTTTCAACTATGTAACATAATATGACACCACGAAGGATTTTCATTGTTCGGATTTTTTTGAATTTATTATGCCCGCTTTGAATTATCGAATTTCTAACTATGGTCGAACCGGTGTGCATGAAGATAGGGACGGGCATCGTTAGAACTTGCATTGGATCTCAAGAAACCACATATTGAGTCTAAAAATGATTTTTCAAAAATCACGGGCGATAGATCATGTACCGTAGTACAAACCGGACCCACTTCCTCGATTCTAGGACATTTGTCCTTTTACCCGGATGGACGAAAAGGTTTGAGATGTACCGTTGGGAGATAGTCCATGTAAGGTGGTCTAGTATTTTAGGAAAATGGACGGTAGCATTGTGAAACGGCATTTTGGTGGTTACTTCAAAACGACCGCTTTTTTGCGCCGGAAAATGGAAAAGGGCTTTTCCGTATGCACAAAAGGAAAACTTCCTCCTGCAACATTGTTCTCCATACCAATGTCCACACACATGCATAATATGGGCACAACATCACAAACTATGCCGTGATTCAGACATAACATCGGTCATTTGGACCGAAAGCCATGAAACCTCGAACATGATAGGTCATTTTGTGAAGGTTTTTCAAACATGATCAATATACCAAGTCCGTATTTTTCCTTTCAACTATGTAACATAATATGACACCACGCGAAGGATTTTCATTATTCGGATTTTTTTTGGATTTATTATGCCCGTTTTGAATTATCTGGATTTCTAACTATGGTCGAACCGGTGTGCATGAAGATAGGGGACTGGCATCGTTAGAACTTGCATTGGATCTCTCAAGAAACCACATATTGCGAGTCTAAAATGATTTTTCAAAAATCACGGGCGATAGATCATGTACCGTAGTACAAACCGGACCCACTTCCTCCGATTCTACAGACATTTGTCCTTTTACCCGGATGGACGAAAAGGTTTGAGATGTACCGGTTGGGAGATAGTCCATGTAAGGTGGTCTAGTATTTTAGGAAAATGGGACGGTAGCATTGTGAAACGGCATTTTGGTGGTTACTTCACAAACGACCCGCTTTTTGCGCTCGGAAAATGGAAAAGGGCTTTTCCGTATGCATAAAAAGGAAAACTTCCTCCGCAACATTGTTCTCCATACCAATGTCCACACACATGCATAATATGGGCACAACATCACAAACTATGCCGTGATTCAAGACATAACATCGGTCATTTGGACCGAAAGCCATGAAACCTCGAACATGATAGGTCATTTTGTGAAGGTTTTTCAAACATGATCAATATACCAAGTCTGGTATTTTTCCTTTCAACTATGTAACATAATATGACACCACCAAGGATTTTCATTGTTCGGATTTTTTTGAATTTATTATGCCCGCTTTGAATTATCTCAATTTCTAACTATGGTCGAACCGGTGTGCATGAAGATAGGGACGGGCATCGTTAGAACTTGCATTGGATCTCAAGAAACCACATATTGCGAGTCTAAAATGATTTTTTCAAAAATCACGGGCGATAGATCATGTACTGTAGTACAAACCGGACCCACTTCCTACCGATTCTACAGACATTTGTCCTTTTACCCGGATGGACGAAAAGGTTTGAGATGTACCGTTGGGAGATAGTCCATGTAAGGTGGTCTAGTATTTTAGGAAAATGGGACTAGCATTGTGAAACGGCATTTTGGTTGTTACTTCACAAACGACGCTTTTTTTGCGCCGGAAAATGGAAAAGGGCTTTTCCGCATGCAAAAGGAAAACTTCCTCCCGCAACATTGTTCTCCATACCAATGTCCACACACATGCATAATATGGGCACAACATCACAAACTATGCCGTGATTCAGACATAACATCGGTCATTTGGACCGAAAGCCATGAAACCTCGAACATGATAGGTCATTTTGTGAAGGTTTTTTCAAACATGATCAATATACCAAGTCCGGTATTTTTCCTTTCAACTATGTAACATAATATGACACCACGCCAAGGATTTTCATTGTTCGGATTTTTTTTGAATTTATTATGCCCGCTTTGAATTATCTGAATTTCTAACTATGGTCGAACCGTGTGCATGAAGATAGGGACGCATCGTTAGAACTTGCATTGGATCTCCAAGAAACCACATATTGTAGTCTAAAATGATTTTTTCAAAAATCACGGGCGATAGATCATGTACTGTAGTACAAACCGGACCCACTTCCTCGATTCTACAGACATTTGTCCTTTACCCGGATGGACGAAAAGGTTTGAGATGTACCGGTTGGGAGATAGTCCATGTAAGGTGGTCTAGTATTTTAGGAAAATGGGACGGTAGCATTGTGAAACGGCATTTTGGTGGTTACTTCACAAAACGACCTGTTTTTTGCGCTCGGAAAATGGAAAAGGGCTTTTCCGTATGCATAAAAAGGAAAACTTCCTCCTGCAACATTGTTCTCCATACCAATGTCCACACACATGCATAATATGGGCACAACATCACAAACTATGCCGTGATTCAAGACATAACATCGGTCATTTGGACCGAAAGCCATGAAACCTCGAACATGATAGGTCATTTTGTGAAGGTTTTTCAAACATGATCAATATACCAAGTCTGGTATTTTTCTTTCAACTATGTAACATAATATGACACCACGCCAAGGATTTTCATTGTTCGGATTTTTGAATTTATTATGCCCGCTTTGAATTATCGAATTTCTAACTATGGTCGAACCTGTGTGCATGAAGATAGGGACGCATCGTTAGAACTTGCATTGGATCTCTGAAGAAACCACATATTGCGAGTCTAAAATGATTTTTCAAAAATCACGGCGATAGATCATGTACAGTAGTACAAACCGGACCCACTTCCTACCGATTCGGCAGACATTTGTCCTTTTTACCCGGGATGGACGAAAAGGTTTGAGATGTACCGGTTGGGAGATAGTCCATTTAAGGTGGTCTAGTATTTTAGGAAAATGGGACGGTAGCATTGTGAAACGGCATTTTGGTGGTTACTTCACAAAACGACCCGTTTTTTGCGCTCGGAAAATGGAAAAGGGCTTTTCCGTGCGACAAAAAGGAAAACTTCCTCCTGCAACATTGTTCTCCATACCAATGTCCACACACATGCATAATATGGGCACAACATCACAAACTATGCCGTGATTCAGCACATAACATCGGTCATTTGGACCGAAAGCCATGAAACCTCGAACATGATAGGTCATTTTGTGAAGGTTTTTTCGAAACACGATCAATATACCAAGTCTGGTATTTTTTCTTTCAACTATGTAACATAATATGACACCACGCTAAGGATTTTCATTGTTCGGATTTTTTTTGAATTTATTATGCCCGTTTTGAATTATCTGAATTTCTAACTATGGTCGAACCGGTGTGCATGAAGATAGGGGACGGGCATCGTTAGAACTTGCATTGGATCTCTGAAGAAACCACATATTGCGAGTCTAAAAATGATTTTTCAAAAATCACAGCGATAGATCATGTACCGTAGTACAAACCGGACCCACTTCCACCGATTCTACAGACATTTGTCCTTTTACCCGGGATGGACGAAAAGGTTTGAGATGTACCGGTTGGGAGATAGTCCATGTAAGGTGGTCTAGTATTTTAGGAAAATGGGACGGTAGCATTGTGAAACGGCATTTTGGTGGTTACTTCACAACGACCCGTTTTTGCTTTGCCGAAAATGGAAAAGGGCTTTTCCGTATGCAAAAAGGAAAATTTCTCCCGCAACATTGTTCTCCATACCAATATCCACACACATGCATAATATGGGCACAACATCACAAACTATGCCGTGATTCAGACATAACATCGGTCATTTGGACCGAAAGCCATGAATCCTCGAACATGATAGGTCATTTTGTGAAGGTTTTTCAAACACGATCAATATACCAAGTCTGGTATTTTTCTTTCAACTATGTAACATAATATGACACCACGCCAAGGATTTTCATTGTTCGGATTTTTTGAATTTATTATGCCCGCTTTGAATTATCCGAATTTCTAACTATGGTCGAACCGGTGCATGAAGATAGGGACGGCATCGTTAGAACTTGCATTGGATCTCTGAAGAAACCACATATTGCGAGTCTAAAATGATTTTTTCAAAAATCACGGGCGATAGATCATGTACAGTAGTACAAACCGACCCACTTCCTACCGATTCTAAGACATTTGTCCTTTTTACCCGTGATGGACGAAAAGGTTTGAGATGTACCGGTTGGGAGATAGTCCATGTAAGGTGGTCTAGTATTTTAGGAAAATGGGACGGTAGCATTGTGAAACGGCTTTTTGGTGGTTACTTCAAAACGACCCTTTTGCGCTCGGAAAATGGAAAAGGGCTTTTCCGTGCGACAAAAAGGAAAACTTCCTCCTGCAACATTGTTCTCCATACCAATATCCACACACATGCATAATATGGGCACAACATCACAAACTATGCCGTGATTCAGCACATAACATCGGTCATTTGGACCGAAAGCCATGAATCCTCGAACATGATAGGTCATTTTGTGAAGGTTTTTTCGAAACATGATCAATATACCAAGTCTGGTATTTTTTCTTTCAACTATTAACATAATATGACACCACGCGAAGGATTTTCATTGTTCGGATTTTTTTTGAATTTATTATGCCCGTTTTGAATTATCTGAATTTCTAACTATGGTCGAACCGTTGTGCATGAAGATAGGGGACGGGCATCGTTAGAACTTGCATTGGATCTCTGAAGAAACCACATATTGCGAGTCTAAAAATGATTTTTCAAAAATCACGGGCGATAGATCATGTACCTGTAGTACAAACCGACCCACTTCCTGCGATTCTACAGACATTTGTCCTTTTACCGGGATGGACGAAAAGGTTTCAGATGTACGGTTGGCAGATAGTCCATGTAAGGTGGTCTAGTATTTTAGGAAAATGGGACGGTAGCATTGTGAAAGCGGCATTTTGGTGGTTACTTCACAAACGACCCGTTTTTGCGCTCGGAAAATGGAAAAGGGTTTTTGAAACATGATCATTGTTCGGCACAAATTTAGTCCCGGATGTATTCAAACCGACTAAAAATATTTTCCGCCATTTCCACCTCTTCCGCCAAGTTTTCCGCCCTTTCCTTTCTACTAGAGCTTTTAGTCCGGATGTAGTCACTAACCGACTAAAGATATTTCCCGCCATTTCCCAAAGCTTCACGCCAAGTTTTCCCGCCCTTTCCCTCAATATTTAGGGTGATCGTGTCATGGCTATCCACACATCCACACCTTCCTCTCTTAGAACAATGGACAACGCCTACTGGGCCATTCTGACCCTCGAGGAGACCGAGGCGCTGTGCGCCTCCAACTACCCTTGTCCACCGGGGTACCGCCCGCCCGCCGGCTGGATGCTGAGCGCTGGAGGGGTTCTTGTCCCTCCTGTCCCTCAAGGTTCCGCACGTCAGGCGACCATCACAAACCACTTCTACCACGAGCTCACGCCGGAGCAGCGGATGGATCCCCAGTGGGATCTCGACAACTATGACACCTGGAAAGCCTTCTTCGCTAATAGGCGTGAAAGAGAGCTCGCCAGGTACGAGGGTGATGGCCCGCCACCGGTGAACCACAACGAAGTCGGCCGTCGTCTGTGGTGGGAGAACCGTACTATCATCGAAGTGATGCGCTACATCGCCGGGGGAGACCATCCTCGCCTACGGTGCCCACGAGTCCACCCGCCACAGGCCCACACTATCCCGTGATGGCGCATCGTCTTCAGAGACCCCTCTCCCACCAGCCGTGAATCCGAGGCTGGAATGGCCCCTGGTATATGCCATGGATGGGCTGAGGATCCCCGGAGTGGCAGGGGACGATGACGATGATGATGACGACGACGATGAAGACCCTGAAGCTGCGTACTATAGGACTAGGCCTGATTATGACTCAAGGGGCTTTAGGCCTGAGTGTTAGCTAGTCCCGATTTGTCCCGGTTTTTAATATTAATAAATGTCTTAAGTGTTACCTAATAAATAGAGGTAAATGCTTATATAAAGAGAGGGTTCATATTTAGTCTCGGTTGGAGAAACCAACCGCGTCGAAGGATTGCGCAGAGTGGGCGGACAACACTAATAATAGGGGTGAGTGTCGACATTATGTCGTGCGGCTTACCTTGTCCCGGATGGTGTCACCAACCGGGACTAAAGATGAACCTTTAGTCGGTTGGAGACACCAACCGACTAAAGATGAGTCAAGACTAATAATAGGGTGAGTGTCGACATTATGTCGTGAGTGTCGACATTATGCCGAGCTGCTTGTACTATAAATATGCATCCTTGTGAGTCCAGTCCTCCAGAGTTTGAGGCATCTCCAAGATGGTTTTAGAGAGCGAGGACACCACTACGGCCGATTTCGTGGAGATGCCACGGGCCCGATCCTCCGGCATCTCCGAGAAACTGGTCATAGAGGCACTCTAATATGTGAAATTAGTTAGCTCCAGGCGTATTGATCTAGTTAGTGAAGTTACAAGCTGCAAGATGGTTTTCGAGGCAGGACACCATCTGCGGCCAGTTTCAGGAGATGCCGACGAGCCCAGTCCTCCCAAGCATCTCCGAGCTGGTCATAGAGGCACTCTAATATGTGAAATTAGTTAGCTCCGAGGCGTATTGATCTAGTTAGTGAAGTTACAAGCTGCAAGATGGTTTTCGAGAGCAGGACACCATCATGCGGTTCGAGGAGATGCCGACGGGCCCAGTCCTCCGGCATCTCCGAGAACTGGTCATAGAGGCACTCTAATATGTGAAATTAGTTAGCTCAGGCGTATTGATCTAGTTAGTGAAGTTACAAGCTGCAAGATGGTTTTCGAGCAGGGACACCATCATGCGCCAGTTTCAGGAGATGCCGACGAGCCCAGTCCTCCGGCATCTCCGAGAAACTGGTCATAGAGGCACTCCGGTCCAGCCACAAAATGGGACTAACACTCAAGACATTTATTAATATTAAAACTGAGACTACAAAACCGGGACTAAAGGCCACAAACCGCGAAGATATCCTTCGGTCAAGCCACAAACCGCGAAAGACATGAACTAGAGTTACATAATATGAGCATGAACTTCTTGGCATATGTCATTCCTTATGACCGCTTGACGTAACCATGGAGCATCTTCTTTACTTAACGGAATGCTTGGGTCAGTTTTCCTTTGAAGGGCGGAATTTCATCAAACTTATTACAATCTTCCGACATGTCCATCTTGTCCTCGATTCCCACGATGTTTCTTTTCCGAAAAGAACTATGTGACGCTTTGGCTCATCATATGATGTATTCGTTTGCATATTTTTCTTTTTTTTTGATCGAGGACATGTCCTTCACATAGAAAACCTGAGACACATCATTGGCTAGGACGAATGGTTCATCTCTATAACCAAGATTGTTGAGATCCACTGTTGTCATTCCATACAACTGGTCTATCTTTACCCCTCCCCATTCAAAGGTTGACCCATTTGCGTGAAACAAAGGGACCTTAAAAGAGACTCCATAGTCTAGTTCCCATATCTCCTCTATGTAACCATAATATGTGTCCTTTTGTCCATTCTCGCCTATTGCATCAAAGCGGACACCACTATTTTGGTTGGTGCTCTTTTATCTTGGGCGATCGTGTAGAATGTATTCCCATTTATTTCGTACCTTGGAAATTCAATACAGAGAAGATGGTGACGCTGCCAACAAGTATAGCTGATCTCCAACAGTGGTGTCATTCAAGAGATGTCCGCATCCAACCACCGAAAGACTTCATGTGTTCATCTGTAATCCATGATTCAAAGCTTCCCGGTTTTTGAGCGTATAATATTCTTGTGTTCCTCCATATACGGAGCTGCCAAGGTGGAATTATGTAGAACTGTAGTGTGCTTTAGTGAAAGAATCCCGTCCCTACATATCATTGCTTTCTTTCCCAGGTTTTTCCACTTAGTCTTCCCTCATGCCGCGAGTCGAAACACCAATCGGCTTAAGGTCGAATAAAGTCAACACAAAACTCAATGACCTCCTCTGCTCCATATCCCTTGGAGATGCTTCCTTCGTCTAGCACGGTTATGAACATATTTCTTTAAGACTCCCATGAACCTCTCAAAGGGGAACATATTGTGCGAAATACCGGACCGAGAATGGCAATCTCTTCCACTAGATGAACCAGAGATGCGTCATAATATTGAAGAAGGATGGTGGGAACACCAATTCAAAACTAACAAGACATTGTACCACATCCTTCAGAACCTTGGCAGAATATGGATTGATTACCTTCTGAGATATTGCATTGAGGAATACACAGCTTCACAATGGGTACTCGAACATTTTACGGTAGAAGCCCCTCAATGCAATCGGAAGCAATCTGCGTCATAATCACGTGTGATCATGAGAATTCAGGTTTTGGAACTTTTCTCCGCCATATTTATTATCCCTTTATATTAGATGAGAAGCCACGGCACCTTGATCCGTAAAGGACTTCAAAAGATTTCCTTCTCTGCTTTGGTAAGAGCATAGCTGGCACGACTTAAGTGACGCCCTTTATCCGTCTTGTTATCTGTATGCATGTTCTTTGGGTCTTTCATAATTTGTTGGTCCTCCCGTGCTTCAGGTGTATCTTTTGTCTTCCCATACACGCCTAGGAATCCTAGCAGGTTCACGCAGAGATTCTTCGTCGCGTGCATCACGTCGATTGAAGAGCGGACACGCAGGACTTTCCAATATGGCAGCTCCCAAAATATAGATTTCTTCTTCCACATGGGTGCGTGTCCTGTAGCGACGTTGTTCGGAACTGATTGACTGCCGGGACCCTTTCCAAAGATTACTTCTATGTCCTTGACCATACCAAATACATCATCACCAGCTGGGAGTTCAGGCTTCTTCCGGTGATCTGCCTCACCTTTGAAATGCTTGCCTTTCTTTCTTACAGGATGATTGGTCGGAAGAAATCGTCGATTCGCCAGGTACACAACCTTCTTGCATTTATGCAAATATGTACCTTCGGTCTTATCTAAACAGTGGGTGCATGCCTTATATCCTTTGTTTGTCTGTCCTGAAAGGTTACTAAGAGCAGGCCAATCATTGATGGTTACGAATAACAACCCTCGTAGATTAAATGGCTCATGTTTGTTCTCATCCCACGCACGTACACCTGGTTTGCCCCACAACTGTAAGAGTTCTTCAACTAATGGCCTAAGGTACACATCAATGTCGTTGCCCGGTTGCTTTGGGCCTTGGATGAGCACTGGCATCATAATGAACTTACACTTCATGCACAACCAAGGAGGCAGGTTGTAGATACATAGAGTCACGGGCCAGGTGCTATGACTGCAGCTCTGCTCCCCAAAAGGATTCATGCCATCCGTACTTAGACCAAACCATAAGTTCCTTGCGTCACCTGCAAAGTATGGGAAGTCTCTCTCGATTTTTCTCCACTGTGACCCATCGCCAGGTGTCTCAACTCCCGCCTTTCTTACGGTCTTCTTTGTGCCATCGCAACAACTGGCATGCTCTTTGTTTCGAACATGCGTTTCAACCTTGGTATTATAGGAGCATACCACATAACCTTAGCAGAACCCTCTTCCGAGGGCTCTCCTCAACATCACCAGGTCATCTCGTCGATCTTATACCGCAACGCTGCATACCGGCATTTATCTAAATTCTCATACTCCTTACATGTAGAGGATGCGATCATTAATGCATGCATGTATCTTTTGCACATCTAATCCCAGAGAGAGAGTCTTCTTTGCTTCGAGGTACTCTCGGGAAGTTCGTTATGTTTTGGAAACTTCGCTTCATTATTTTCAAAGCATCTTTTCAAATGAGGAGTCAGTTAGACCACTCGCCTTCCATCGCAACAATTCCAAAGTCGCATCGAGCTTTGTGCTGCCATCTTCACAATTTGGGTACAACAATTTCTTATGATCTTCTAACATGCCCTCTAACTTCAACTTCTCATTTTCATTTCACGGTCGCTTTGCATCGAAATGACCCTACCAAGTTCATCACGCTCATCCGATGCCCGTTCTTCACCTTTTCCTCTCCATTATCTTCCATTGCAGTATCACAGATTCAGGAAACATATGATGATAGTTGTTATCATCATCTTCTTCTTCACCATCTTCCATCATAACCCCTCTTTCCCGTGCTTGGTCCAGCAATTATAGTTGGGCATGAAACCTTTCATAATCGGTGGCGCGAATGATTTTCGAGGAAGAGTACTCCTTGTTGTTCCGACATTGAACACATGGACAACGATAAATCCATTCTCTTTGTTTGCCGTAGCCACATCGATAAATTTATCCACGCCTTTGATATACCCGGCTACCACGGTCACCGTACATCCATTCCGACCGCTCATCTGCATCATATAAGTAAGTTTATCAAAAACAGGACATCATAAATAGTGAAATAACCAATTCACACCGACACATGAATTGTATCAATGACCTAGAAAAGATAAGATTGCTAACCTCGATCGAGGGAAATAAAGAGGAGAAAGCTCAAGTGCGTCTCGGACACCTTCTATATTTTTGTTCTATGAGAAATTCAACGGGATTTTTCACTCAAACATTTCAACAAACACCTTCAATGCATGCATGAAAAAAAACTAGCACACACCGTCACACCTTACACCATTCGAAAAAACAGAGTGGAGGCAGAGGGGGCTGGGGCGTTGCATTTATAGAGGGCAAGGGGTCTTTAGTCCCGGTTGAAGCCAGCAACCAGGACTAAAGGTGCGTGCCAGGCCACGTGGCTGTGGCCAAACCTTTAGTCCCGGTTTTTGGCTCCAACCGGGACGCATGCCCCCTTACCAACCGGGACCCATGCCCCCTGGCCCCGTGCCCGCTCCAACCGGGACGCGTGCCAGCATTAGTCTCGGTTGGTGGCGCAACCGGGACTAATGCTCCGAGGGGTCGCGAACGGATGGCCCTTTTTCCTCTAGTGGTTCTAAAATATAAGGTATTTTAGCCTTATATTTAGACCTCTTTTAGTATACATTCGGTACAAAATAATTGAATATACACTATCATACATTTAGATACATGTGTTTTAAAAAGAATAAGATATCTTATAATTCTAACTAGAAAAAGTTCATCTCCAAACGAATAGTTATCTATGACCGTGAAGAAGAGAAACAAGCAAACACAGTTAAACTAGACTATAAGTCGTCAGGATTATCCCCTGTGTGCATCCTAATAATAAAGGGACGGATGTAAAGCTTGGATTTTTTAATAAAAGAATAAATCGTCCCATAAAGGTGTCATGATTATCATGCAAAACATCATGAAGAATCGAATAACCCTTTACCGTGCAAAGAGATGCTCACTCTTCTATCAAACTTTCTTTTAAATCTTTTGTGGGGGCGGTGGCTGCCTTTATTTGGTAGTGGAGGACAAAGTTGTAGTACTGTTTAACTGTTGCCATATGTCATATGTGGTAGTGGAGGACATATGCATCGCCGGCTAAAGCAAACCGCATCCGCAAGCAGCAGCACCACAACCGCCGGGACTCCAGACTCGATCTCTGCGTGTAAGTTTCAATCCTGCCCAACCGATGCATACGTGCCCTTGTCACAGTTTTGTAATTAAAGAGATTTTTTACATAGTTTCAGTCCTCATGATTTTGCTACTGAAAGCAAGATTGAACCATTGTGGAAACAAGATGATTGATCCAACAGATGGGATGGGTGTTAAGCTTGATTATAGATTTAGGGTTTAATGTTTACCCAGAATTCCTATCTTCCATATTCACAATCCTGGACTTCTAATTAAGGAATTCCTTTTCTAGATATACTACTCCTTCATATCCATCATCATGTGTTAACATGATGACCTTTACTAATATCATTTCAATAGATGTATACATCAAATCCTATTTCAGTCCTCATGATTTTGCTATTTTTTGCATAGTTTCAGTCCTCGTGATTTTGCTACTGAAAGCAAGATTGAACAATTTGTTGAAATCATCCGGGATGAAAGGTGTTGGTCATCTATGCCAAAAAAAAATGGTTGAAAAAAAAGAAACGTACAACCTTTCCCCTAGTGTTTCCTTTGCTGAAGCTAATATTGGTTTTACCAGTTAAGAGAGCATTTTGTTCGGCAATGAAATATATATCTAAGTCGGATCTGCGAAATAGAATACACGAGGACTTTCTCAACCATTGTCTCATTACTTATGTCAGAAATTGATGTATTTCAGTTGATAAGTACTGATTCCTATCAAGGTTATCATGCCCTGGTGTTTTTTTCTCTTCTTTTGGACAATGGTTATCGCTGTGGTTATGGTAACGAAATTTTACTCTGTTGCTCATCAGCATAAGTTTCTTTTTCCGACAGAACTTCCGCCGCTGAGAGGGAGAGCAACAATGGCGGGGGCTCTCGTGAGCGCATCCACGGGGGCCATGGGTTCCCTCCTCGGAAAGCTGGGAGCTATGTTGACCGATGAGTACAAGCTGCTCAAGGATGTCCGTGGCGACATCAAGTTCCTCAAGGACGAGCTGGAGGTGATGAACGCATTCCTCCTGAAGATGTCAGATGTGGAGGAACCTGACGAGCCAACGAAGCTACGCGTGATAGCAGTGCGGGAGATGTCCTACAAGATAGAGGACAACATCGACAAGTTCATGGTCCACGTGGAGGAACATCAGTCCTCCTGTTCCGAGGCTCATGGCATCAGGAAGCTCATTGAGAAATGCAACAGCTTGCTGCCCGATATCAAGACCCGCCACAAGATCGCCAAGGAGGTAAAGGACATCAAGAATCAAATTAAGGAGGTCAGCGACAGATTTTTAAGGTACATACTTACCAGATCTTGTTTTCAGATCCATCAAAATTTTGTGACTAAGCAGATGCTTGTATATATATCTGATGTGTTGCTTGATCTACCATTGAAGGTATAAGACAGATGAGTCATGCACCTCTACGCCTGCAAAAGACAAGGTCGACCCTCGACTTCGTGCACTCTACAAAGATGCCACGGAGCTTGTCGGAATCGATGGACCAAGAGATGAACTTGTCAAGTGGCTTAATGAGAAAGAGGGTGAATCACTTAAATTTGTCTCTGTTGTTGGATATGGAGGGTTGGGCAAGACAACACTTGCCAACCAGATCCGGGCTAACCTGCTTGGAGCGTCCTTTGATTGTGGGGCTTTTGTGTCCATTTCACGCAAGCCTGACATGAAGGCGATATTGAGATCTATATTGTCACAGATCACCAAGCAAGACACTGCTTACTCTGGATTAGATGATGTACAACTCATCATTGACAAGATTCGAGAAGTCCTCCAAAACAGAAGGTGCGTGTGTACATGAACTCTACTACAAATGGACATTGCTTAATTAATTAGCTGATCTATAATTAATCTTTCAAAACTGTATCTCTTTCTAATGAAGATTGCTCTGCATTAATTTACGTTCCTCCTCAACTTGCCTGAATTGGTTTAAAAATTTGAAGCCATTGCTTTTTGTCAGTTATGTCGATCTATCCACTACAAGATGCTGCTAAAATATGTATTCCCAATGTCCGGCGCCGCACATTTTCTAATCGATTGCTACAGATTTGTCAAACTTGGTGCTGTTTGTTAAATAACTGTACTGTATATACAGTCAATTAGGCTTTTGATTAGCCACTTTAAGAAGATAATAAACCTATGATCATCAGCACAGAATCCTAAATAGGTATACAATACATTTTGAAGAACCTATATCCATAACACAAAAAGAGAAAAGGGGACAAAATAATAGAGGAATTAATCATGGTCAGATCGCACCAGCCTAATTAGCGTAATATAATGATAACTGTAGTTTGTTGCTTCTATTTCCTGTATTCCTAGCAATTTGCATGTCGAATTGAGGCGTAGACTCAGATGCACGTCCCGTGCTCACACCATCGTCCTCCTCATCCTTTGGGTCACGTGGAAGAGGAGATATCTAATGGTGTTCGACCGTCCCCTGCCCAACTTGCCACCGCTATCAACAGCCACTTTGCGCTCTGGCTTCATCGCTGCCCGCCGGAGCGCGGCGTCTTCCTGTCGGCTTATGGCATCGTCGCGTCTGCGAGAATTTAAACTGACTCGTTTGAATTCTTTGCTGGGTTTTAGCGTGTGCGTGGTGTGGAGTGTGGCGTACGAATACCTTGTGTCGCATTGCGTTGCGTTGTACAGCTTCCACTGATGGTTAATAAGAAAGGAGAGAAAGTTTCAGGTGGGCTTTTTTCCAAGGAAAAAGATACAATACCCCCGGGGGATCCCGTAACTTCTATCCCCCGGGTCACGTGGCGTGTCGTCGTGGTGGGCCAGCTAGTCTATCGTTCCGCAATCTTTTTCTCCCGTGTACTGTCTAGCCATGGCTGCACCTTGGATAGCGCCGCCGGCGCACACCAGCTGGCCGGAGCCCCCGCGCCCTCCTCCGCCCCTCCCTTCGCGCCCGTCGCCGCCTCCTGCTCGCTCTCGATGCTGGCCCACCGCCGTCTTGCTCGCCGGAGCTAGTACCGTCTTCTCCTCTGCCGGCGTACGTACGCGTCATCAAGCCGTTGAACCCGTTCTTCCTCCACCTCGCCGCGCAGCCTTGCCTCGCCGCCTCGCCTTGTCGGCTCGCCGCGCCGCTGCAGCCGCGGCGCTCGACCAAGAATCAGAGGCGCTGGACCTCGACGACTCCAGCCTCCACATCTTTGGACGTACTCCGCCATGGGCATGAGATCTGGCCGTCGACGAGCTGTGCTGCTCGCGTGGATGGTGGCTTTGCGCCGGTTTGCGGTGGCAGGTGCTGCTGGCGCCGGTGGTGGTGCTGCCCCGCCTTGATGGTGGTGCTACTCCTTGCCCCCGCTACATCCGTGCGAGGCTCTGCTACAAGCTGTCAAAGGGCTTGCTACATAGGCATGCCGACCTCGCTACATAGGAACGGCGGACGAAAGGTATAGGGGGAGGCGTCTTTTGCTACAAGCGGTGTGAGGCTCTGCTACAAAGGCACGACAACCTTGCTACAAAGGCATGCCAACCTTGCTACAGAGGTATGGAATCGTCTTCTAAGGCGTTATCCTTGCTACAGATGCGACATCACCTTCTCTGGTGATAGCGTTTTTGCTACAAATGGTGCAAAGCCCTTCTGAGGCACAACGGCCTTGCTACAGAGGTAGGGCGGCGTCTTCTTTGGTGTCATCGTGTTCTCTGTCGATAGAGCTTTTTTTTGCTATAATTGTTTTTTTTTTGCTACAACCGTTTTATGAATTTGCTACAAAAGCGTAAAGTTTTTGCTACATACATTTTGTACTCTTGCTACAATAGCATAAACACGGTCTCCGGCGAGGTCTCCGGCGAAAGTCTCCGGTGAGATCTCCGGCAAAGTCGGGTTTGCTACATTAGCACAACTTTTTTGCTACCACCATTTTGCATTTTTGCTACAATAGCGTAACGTTTTTGCTACACGGTCTCCGGTGAGGTCTAGCGGCGAAAGCCTCCGGCGAGTCTCCGGTGAGGTCGGGTTTGCTACATTAGCATAACTTTTTTGCTACACGGTCGTCGGCGAGGTCTCCGGCGAAATCTCCGACGAGGTCCAGTCTGTTTTTTTATTTTCTGGACTGAACCTTTTTTGCTACAATGTAGCAAAAGCGGGACAAATGTAGCAAAAACGGGGCAAATGTAGCAAAAGCGGGATTTTGAATTCAAAAAACGGACACGTGGTTGGCTGGGGACCCGGGGGATAAAAACCACATATCCCCCGGGGGACGCGTAGGGCTGTCCTTTTCCCAACCGTTGGCCCTTCAATTTTTTTTGACGACCTACTCAATATATGGTCCTACCAATCATGAAGAAATAAACTGTCTATTATATACTAAAAGCAATATAAGGATGTTTTTCGAGGCATCAGGTTGATCCACATCACCAGGATTATTTTGGACAGTTGGATCTAGAATTTATGGTTAGGATTTTAAATCACAACTAGATTTACGTAACAAATATGTCACGTGTTCCATTTAATTGGTACAACACATCAGGTCCAACACGAGATAGGTTAACGTATCGTAACATAGTCTCCCCCTAAAAAAAAGTACCATAGTCTCATATAACAGATACGTAACCCTAAAAAAAAAGGTACGCCATCATGTTCAAATACAACACGTTTTGATCCTAAAAAACACACAACACGTTTGATGTTCCGTATGTCCACACGTGGTGTGTCTATTTTTTATTTTCCTTGCATATATACGTGTATAAGATCAAACTGCATGAAGCCATGAAAACTTTCGAAAGTGCATACGTGTATACGTCTGATGTTCCGTATTGAAAAAAAGAATAGAAACTGCATGAAGCCATGAAGCCTCGATGGTTCTCAAAAAATAAAAATAAAAAGCATGTTGATGGGTCTGGTCATCTGGTCAATCTCTCTTCTGCTCAAAGCTCATAGGCATGTACAACAAACAAATCATCACGGTGCGATATGCGGAAAGATAAAATGTTTTCCTTTTTTTACCAGGATCAATATATATATAAAAGAGTGTGTGGACGTACTTTGCTGTAAAAAACGTTTGTGGGTTTTAATTAGGGTTTAAGAAATAAATAATAAATTCAAATATTGTTCGGTGGCTATTAGATTGTTTATACGAGCTCCCCAGCCCATGCACTTTGAGTATGTAAACCTGTTTTGGACGATATATATACACATATCATCTTTGTGCAACAACATAGAATACCGTATTAAAGAACTTTGTATGGATATATATTTATTTTTATTTGTTTCTGCTAATTTATGGGTACATATTTTATCCAACAAAAAAGTATTAGCTTCTCCACCTAGATTTTGATGTGTTTTTAAACAATATTATGATTTTTTTCATTTTTTTCTTTCTAATTTTCGGGTGGTGTCAGAAGATAGGCCTATCATCCTTTAGCATATCAGGGGCTCCTCTAAGTCAAGAAAAGGTTCCTGCATTCTTCATATTTGTGATAGACATATCTACTATACAATAGGTCTTATGGCATTATATTTCTTACTTTCATGTAAATATGATGTCATATGATATTAGTTAGAGGTAGTGTAAGTTCTTTTGGTAGAAATCATACACTTTGCCCTAGATTAACATGATATGTATACTTTTTGAATCCATCGAGTGCGCTATATTGCATATTATAAAGTTGCGCTTTTTTAGTAAGGTAAGAAAAGGTTTGTAGTGAAGTTCTTGATAAAAAGTAATTGAATGTATACTTAGTCCACTTTTAAATTTTAATTTCTTTTTATATTGTGTACAACAATATAATGGTAGAGTTGGTTTCTTGGTTCAACATAAAAATCAGTAGGACTAAGTGACACTAAAACCATCAACGAAACTACACAAAGGTTACACAAGCTATTTTCTTGTGAAATATTGGTGTTAAATAAAACATGCTTTTGGTATCATGTAGGAAGATGCCAAGGAGAGTAAAGTTTGCAAAGACGGTTGGTCTTATCTTCCCTGTCATGGTTGCATTTTTCATGCTTATTGTTACAAATCTTCTGGTTTATGAGATACTACCAATATATGCACAAAAATAATCCTCAACTATGAACATTGTTGACATCTTCAAACTTTTGGTGTGAAGCAAGAAGTCATATTTTTTTTTTGAACAGGAATGGTCCCGAAGGACCCAGAGCTTGTATTACGACGTCATAGGGTGTACATTTACAGAAAGGACCTTAAACAGTAAAGAAATAACAACTAGGTCCTGAAATTTAACAAAGAACACCCTAAAAAAGATCACAGAAACGCGATCGAGTCCTTGCTTGACGCCGGCGACGACGAGCCTCCAGGCGCGGCCACTCCATCTCTCACCGGGGACAGGATCACATGGTAGAGACGGAGCGCATACGACCATGCCTGAGCTCGAGAAGACCCTCGCGAAGAGGGAGAAGACGCTCTTGCAGCCGCCGCTGCAGAGCGCGACGGGGCCATCCATATGGCCTTGAATAGCGACGGTGAGACGCCGCTTGGGATCCGCCGCAGGAGGCACAAGCTCAAGAAGCCTCCAAAGCCACCAAAGATCTCCAAAGCACACCGAGCAGCCCGCGTCTTCCCCTTTGCCTCCACGGCCAGCCAGGAAGACTAGGGATGCATCGAACGCATCGAAGCAGAGGCGGCAGCGCTTGAAGGAGAGGGAGCCGCCCGCTCGCCACCAGGTCGCCGTCTCCTTCCCCCCGCCTCCACGGCCGGCCAGAAGGAGACAGAAAGAGACCGAAGGCGAGAAAGGCCACCACCCAGCGCCGCGCTCAAGCGCCGAAGTGGCAGCACCCTCGACGCCTCCAGATCCATGAATCACCAAGCCCACCATCTCAATCCCCTCGCCCCCACGGCCGGTCAGAGGGAGATGGAAGAGCACGGGAATAACACTGCTCCGGAGGCCGTCAGTGACCTCTACTTTATTGCTGGATGTGGTGACCGCTCGTCATGGCTGCTCCGAGGAGCAAGAACGCAAGGAGGACGAACCCTAGAGCCTTGATCTGGCCACCTCGATCAAGAGCTCCACATCCGGGCACAGAGCCCACAACCGGCACGCAGCCACTACAACTAACCCTACCAACTACGGTGCCTCTCCCTGTCCAACTCCGACCTGCTATTCCGGCGGAGAGGACCAGGGAGGCTGTGGCCTGCAAGAAGAGAGGAGGCGAGAGCCGGGAGGGGTTCCTCGTTTCCCATCCTTCTTATAAGTATATTGCAAAAGGTAACTAAAGTTAACGACACTCTATTGGAGATAGAAGAAATCAAGAGAGAAACATTCACAATGTAATTTAGTTGACATTACCAAAAAATGTTGGGTTCTCTTTCAGAATGATGTAGTAGTATTTATTAGAGTATGTTTATACATTTCTCACTTAATGAGATGTCCTGACAGATCTTGGTAGTATCTTCATGGATGGTATCAACAAAATATATATCTGTTGGTAAACATATATTCTATGATTACTTCTCATTTTATTTTACATTAGGAAAGCTATACCTCTTTATTCCTAATCATTATATTGCTTTTGTTACATAGTTTTCAGAAACAGTATGGAGATAATCCAAATACCGGTAGATAAATGATTGAAACCAAAAAAACTTAGACAATCTAAAATTTCTTATTACCATATCCTGATCCATAAACAATTGGTCAATAAGTGATTAGGCATGAACAGAAGCAATGGTGGAGGAGTAAATGCATGGTTGTTGATTGCTAGAATCGAAGCCCATGGGTATGCACAACTGGATACACAATTTTTTCACCAGATATTTTGTAGAATATATTTCATAATTATTTTTATAAAAAGTCAAATAAAGGTTAGGTTACATCATTAATAATGTATACATAGTTAAAATATTGTGTATCCAGTTGTGCATACATGAAATATCTCTATGAGGAGCGTATGAATAGAAAAGTGTGAACATATGGGCCAGGTTGCTGTGTGCAACCATGTACAATGACCGTGAGTTAGAGATACAGATCTATTTTAGAGAGCACATCAGAACTAACCTAGAGGACATTCAAATTGCAGATAATTAATTTGTGTCTTTGCAACTCCATGCTTGAGTATATAAACAGTATATTAATATTACCATTATAAAATATTTTGTATTTCACAATGAAAGTGTAAATATGAGGGACAAACCATAACAAATATTAAACCTTAAATTTCAAAAACAAATATTAAACCTTGACAATTTAAAACCATAAAGATGATGCCCTCGCAAATGCGAGGGCCACCATGCTAGTTACCAAAAAAACAAAAAAAAATAAGTAGTCCCCTCCATTCTTTGGATCTATCCTATTGCGAACATACTATTGGCAGTGCCAAATACATTGTACCTTGCCACTGGAACCAGCTGCTCTGACTCGGTCTGAGCAACTCATCAAGGAATTCATAATTTTTCCACGTGGTTCTTAAATCTTGGTATTCCATTGTTATTTTCGGTTTGCCTCCTAGGGCAATGGGTTTCCTTAGATTGCAATCAAATTTTATCTAAACTCCTACCAAGTACCCTATGCGGAGTTGCTATCTTTGAGTTTCTTCCCCATAGCCGTGTGGATGCTCTCAGAATTTCAATTATGGCAGAAGTATGTTCTAGATAATGACAGCGTTATTAATGTTAGGCAACTACTCCCTCCATTTTAAAATATAAGATGTTTTAGTTTTGTGAAGCAAATGTATCTAGAATTTTTTAGTGTGTAGGTTCACTCAGATTTGAAGTGAATCTACACACTAAACGGAGTCTAGATATATTTTCTTCACAAACCTAAAACATATTATATTTTGAAACGGAGGGAGTACATCAGAGTGTATTATAACTAGGGTGCGCACAATGTGACATTGTTTAGGATCTTAGGATACTTTATAAGTATTACTATAAATATATGATGAAATCTAATGTGTATCATTGTGGTTGTAGGTACTTTATCATAATTGATGATATATGGGAGTTAGGAACCTGGAAAACTTTGAAATGTGCGTTTGTCAAGAATACATGTGGCAGCAGAATAATGATCACAACACGTATACTTGATGTTGCCAAATCTTGTTCTCCTACTAATGAAGATCTTGTCTATGAGATGAAACCACTCAGTGAGGCTGACTCAAAGAAGTTGTTTTTCAAGAGGATATTTGGTTGTGAAGAAATCTGTCCTGATAGCTTGAAAGAAGCTTCCATAGATATTTTGAAAAAATGTCGTGGTCTACCTCTGGCCATCAATGCCATTTCTAGCTTGTTGGCCACAACAAGTGAAACAAAAGAAGAGTGGAATCGGGTGCGACATTCAATTCGCTCTTCAAATGCCAAAAGTGATACAATAGAGACCATGCATTACATATTATCTCTTAGTTATTTTGACCTTCCCCACCACCTAAGAAGCTGCATATTGTACTTGGCTCTATTTCCTGAAGATGAATTGATTGAAAGGGAGAGGTTGGTACGCAGATGGATTTCTGAAGGCTTCATTCATGGAAAAAGTGGACAAGATCTCATGGAAGTAGGAGAAGAATATTTTCATCAGCTTGTGAATAGAAGTCTAATACAGCCCGAGGAGATAGGGTATGACGGCAAGGTGCTGTATTGCCGAGTCCATGACACCATCCTTGATTTCCTCATTGCTAAGTCCTCTGAAGAGAACTTGTGTACTGTCCTGAAAAAGAAGTGCAAGCCTGATGACATTGTTCGTCGGATCTCTCTTATGGGAACCGAGGATGAAGACATCGTGGAGCAATTGGATTTGTCACAAGCTCGGTCAATCGGTGCTTTTGGGGACATCAAGCGATTTCCTTCGCTTGGGAGGTCAAAATCCCTGCGCGTGCTGGACTTGCAAAGGTGTGGTAAGTTGGAAAATCATCATATCAAGGATATTGTAAGACTCTATCAGCTAAGATATCTGGATATCTCTTTCACTGGAATTACAGAGCTTCCTAGGCAAATTGGGGAGCTACTGTACCTAGAGACGCTAGTTACATCCTATAAATTACTTGAGCTTCCTGAAAGCACAACTCGGCTACACCGACTTGCGCGTTTGTTTGTTAGCCCTAGGTGTAAGCTTCCAGATGGGTTAGGAAAGTTGGTAAACTTGCAAGATCTCCAGGAGATTGATGCCTTGCAGTTGAGGCACGTGGAAGAGCTCAGCAAACTAACAAATCTGAGAAAGCTGAAGATTTGCTTGAAAACAAATGAGATAGAACGCAACACATTAGTACAGTCCAAGGAAAAGCTGGTGTCCTCTCTCTGTAAACTTGACGAATGTGGCCTCCGTTCCCTGAGTATTTCTTATGAGATGGAAGATAAGTATGGCGAAGAGCCGTTCCTCCCTGCTTTGGGTTGCATCCGTGAGGTTATTGTATATGCAAAAGATATCTGCCGGATTAGCAGATGGCTCGCATCACTTCCCAACCTACACGTGGTGTATTTCGCCAATCCGGAGAAGATAGAACAGCAGGATATCGAGATGATTGGATTGATACCCAATCTGTTCGAATTATTACTGTCTTTATATGAAATAGACGATCCACGGCGGCTCATCATCAGGTGCAAAGGATTTCAACACTTGCAGCGTTTTGTGGTTCTCAATTCTCGTATGGGAGATTTAATGTTTGAACCGGGAGCTATGCCGAGGCTCAAGTTGCTTTCTGTCGATTACTTCAAAGAAAAGCCGAGATCTGCTGCGATTGATTTCGACTTTGGCATCCAACACCTCTCCAGCCTTGCTCGCCTCACAGTCAGCCTATGGTGCATTGGCTGGACGGCTGCAGAAGTAAAGGCTGTGGAGGATGCTTTCAAGAGCATGGCCGTGGCAAACCCCAACCGTCCAATACTGAAGATGAAGTATTACAAGACAGACCAAATAGATATGGCAGGCTCAGGTACTATTAACAAGTTCATACTTTTGACCTGGTGAGCACTAGTTAAAAGATGTATATAGTGCCTCATTGTTTTTCCGGTGATCTATTTCAGGTACAATGCCAGAAAAAGAAGCCGCGAATTCCTAAATGCCTAACCCAAGATGCATCTTATTTTGGGCTAGAACTTATGGTGTGCTCTTGTGATTTATGTTGCACAATTGATACTATATCTAGGATATATGTTGGAAGTATCACGAATTCGTGAAATGTCTAGGAATAAGTATGATGAATTCGACAAACATTTCTGTATTTTTCCTGCGGTCCTATTCCTTTCCCGCACATATTTGCTGAGTGTTCCCAGACGGATAATCGGCAAAAACTCTGTTTTTTCCGTTCTACCCTGTTCACGGTCATATTTGTGATATAGTTTATTATAAGAGGTGTGCTTCCGTTCCCCTTTCCTCCCCTAAACTTAAGCTGCATGGACCGTTTTATTTTTTGGATTCATCGAAACCCATATCGAGGCCATACGTGATAGTGGAGTACATCGCACCTAATAATGTGCAGCCAGCAATAATTGAGAAGCTTTGGATCGGAGGAGGCAGCGCGCGGGGGCACTGCAACCTGCAGCCAGAGGCAGAGCTCGCTGCCTCGCCGGACGCTGGCGCCGCATCGCCGGCTGAAGTGAACCGCATCCGCAAGCAGCAGCACCACACCAGGCCGTCATCCACCGACAACCGCCGGGACTCCAGACTCGATCTCTGCTTGTAAGCTCCAATCCTGCTACTGCTCCTGTGCCCGACCGATGCATATGTGCCCTTGTCTTTGTAATTAAAGCGATTTTTTGCATAGTTTCAGTCCTCATGATTTTCCTACTGAAAGCAAGATTGAACAATTTGTTGAAATCACCCGGGATTACTCTATGTTCTCAGATCTGAAAGGTGTTGGTCATTTATGCCAAAAAAAATTGGTTGAAAAAAAGAAACGTACAACCTTCCCCTAATGTTTCCTTTGCTGAAGCTAATGTTGGTTTTACCAGTTAAGAGAGCATTTTGTTCGGCAATAAAATATATATCTAAGTCGGATCTGCGAAATAGAATACACGGGGACTTTCTCAACCATTGTCTCATTACTTATGTCAGAAATTGATGTATTTCAGTTGATAAGTACTGTTTCCTATCAAGGTTATCATGCCCTGGTGTTTTTTCTCTACTTTTGGACAATCACTACTGGAAAAACCATCTTCGGTTCGATCAGAACAAGTCCAGCAGTCCCGGCCTGGCACAGCCCGCGACTAGTGGGAGCACTAGTCCCGGGCCATGAGGCATCTAACGGCTAGAAACGGCCGTAGTGACTAGTCCCGGGCCGGACCAGGTCATTAGTCCCGGTCTGTAATACGGTCCAGGACTAATAACCTGGAGCAGGCCAACTGGTCCTTTCGTGGACTATTAGTCCCGGGTCGTATCACGGCCCGGGACTAGTTGTCCACGACTATATAATCTGCCTCCTGTCCTGCTGCCCTAAAGCATATGGTGGCCATTTTTCTCAAAGAAGCAAGAGAGTTCATGCCATTTTTTTCTCAAGATTTGTCAAAATTTAGTTTGCAACACCTAAATCCAAAGCTTTGAAAGGTTAGAACTTCATTCTTTCATCTCTTATTGCTACTTTAGCTCTATAATGCTCTAGAAGTATAGAGATATGGATCAAATGCATGCATGCTCTAGAAGTAGCTAGAAGGATTTTGATATATATATATATATATATATATGTGTAACAAATTTTGATTAGGCACATAGTTACTGAAAATTGAAATGTGTAATTTTAGAGTTTCAGAGCTTAGAATGGAATGAGGTTTTCACTGATAGAACAATAATAAAAAACTCCACATTTATCATGTTGATTGTTTTCTGCAATTCACAAATTGGTGCATGTAAATTTTTCAAAATTTAAAATTAATGCTCTAGAAGCTCTCAATATAACTTGCAATAATTTTATCATGTTGTGTAATGGTTTTTGATATACTTTTACTATAATGCAGATGGACCGGGAATGGATGTACGGTACTGACCGACGCTCCGGCGAGTTCATTAATGGCGTGCATGAATTCATCAGTGTTGCTGATGCAAACAAGCGCAATGGTTTTGTATTCTGTCTATGTAATGGATGTAGGAATCAGAAGGATTACTCTGACTCAAAAACCCTTCACAGCCACCTATTAAAGTCCGGCTTCATGCCCAGTTATAATTGTTGGATCAAGCACGGAGAGAGAGGGGTTATAATGGAAGACAATGAAGAAGAGGAGGAGGATGAAAACTATTATGGTTTCCCTGAGTACGGAGATACTTCCATGGGGGATGCTGAAGGGGGGATAAAGAAGAGACACATTATGAACCCGCTGATGATCTTGGTCGGACCATTGCCGATGCACGAAGAGATTGTGAAACTGAAAAGGATAGGGAGAAGTTCAATCACATGTTAGAGGATCACAAAAAGTTGTACCCAAATTGCGAAAATGGTCTAAAAAAGCTGGGCAGCACACTGGAATTGCTGCGTTGGAAGGCTGAGTGTGATATACCTGACTCCTCATTTGAAAAGTTGCTGAAAATGATGAAGAATATGCTTCCAAAAGATAACATATTGCCCGCCAGTACGTACGAAGCAAAAAAAGTTGTCTGCCCTCTAGGTTTAGAGGTTTAGAAGATACATGCATTCCCTAATGACTGCATCCTCTACCGCGGTGAGGAGTATGAGAATTTGGATGCATGCCCGGTGTGCACTTCACTTCGGCATAAGATTAGACGATATGACCCTGGTGACATTGAGGGCGAGCCCCCCCCCCCCCGGAAGAGGGTTCCTGCGAAGGTGATGTGGTATGCTCCTATAATACCACGATTGAAACGCTTATTCAGAAACAAAGAGCACGCCAAGTTGTTGTGATGGCATAAAGAGGAACGTAAGTCAGACGGGATGTTGAGACACCCCGCTGATGGGTCGCAATGGAGAAAAATCGATAGAAAGTACCCGGACTTTGCAGATGATGCAAGAAGTTTAACGTTTGGTCTAAGTACAGATGGCATGAATCCCTTTGGGGAGCAGAGCTCCAGTCACAGCACCTGGCCCGTGACTCTATGAATCTATAACCTTCCTCCTTGGTTGTGCATGAAGTGGAAGTTCATTATGATGCCAGTGTTGATCCAAGGTCCAAAGCAACCCGGCAACGACATTGATGTGTACCTAAGGCCATTAGTGGAAGAACTTCTACAGTTGTGGCACGAAACCGGGATACGCGTGTGGGATGAGCACAAGCAGGAAGAATTTAACCTCCGAGCATTGCTTTTCGTAACAATCAATGATTGGCCTGCTCTTAGTAACCTTTCAGGACAGTCAAACAAGGGATACAATGCATGCACACACTGTTTAGATGAGACTGAAAGTATATATTTGGAACATTGTAAGAAGAATGTATACAATGAGCATCGTCGATTTCTTTTGGCTAAGCATCTCTTAAGAAAGAAAGGCAAGAATTTCAACGGTCTGGCATGTCACCAGACGAAGCCTAAGGAGCGTACTAGTGCTGATATATTTGATATGGTCAAAGATTTGGATCAACTGGTAACCTTTGGAAAGGGTCCTGAAGGAAAATCTGTTCCGAAGGACGCTGAAGGACACGCACCCATGTGGAAGAAGAAATCTATATTTTGGGAGCTACCATATTGGAAATTCTTAGAGGTCCGCTCTACAATCGATGTGATACATGTGACGAAGAATCTTTGCGTGAACTTGCTAGGCTTCTTGGGCGTGTATGGGAAGACAAAAGATACACCAGAAGCACGAAAGGACCATCAACGTATGAAAGACCCAGATGGCCTGCATCCAGAATGGTTTCAAGGTCATGCCAGCTACGCTCTTACCAAACAAGAGAAGGACATATTTTTTGAATGCCTAAGCAGTATTAAGGTCCCGTCTGGCTTCTCGTCGAATATAAAGGGAATAATAAATATGGCAGAAAAAAAGTTCCAAAACCTAAAGTCTCATGACTGCCACGTGATTATGACGCAAATGCTTCCGATTGCATTGAGGGGCTTCTACCGAGATAATGTTCGAGTACCCATTGTGAAGCTATGTATTTCTCAATGCAATCTCTCAAGATAATCAATCCAAGATCTACCATGGTTACGTAATGATGTGGTCCAATGTCTTGTCAGTTTTGAGTTGGTGTTCCCACCATCCTTCTTCAATATTATGGCCTTTTCTTGGTTCACCTAGTCGAAGAGATTTCCATTCTCGGTCATGTATTTCTACACAATATGTTTCCCTTTGAGAGGTTCATGGGAATCTTAAAGAAATATGTTCGTAACCGTGCTAGGCCAGAAGGAAGCATCTCCAAGGGCTATGGAATAGAGGAGGTCATTGAATTTTGTGTTGACTTCGTTCCTGACCTTAAGCCGATTAGTATTCCTCAATCGCGGTATGAGGGGAGACTGAGTGGAAAGGGTACTTTAGGAAGTAAATCAATAATATGTAGGGACGAACATTCTTACACCGAAGCACAATACACCGTTCTACAAAATTCTATCTTGGCAGCCCCATATATCGAGGAACACAAGAAAATCTTACGCTCCAACTGTTGGAGATATGCCCTAGAGGCAATAATAAAAGTAGTTATTATATCTTTGTGTTTATGATAAATGTTTATATTCATGCTATAATAGTATTAACAAGGAAACATGAATACTTGTGTGATTTGTAAACTTAAATTGAAGTCCCTAGTAAAGCCTCTATACATCACTAGCTTGTTGGTTAATAAATGATTGTGGTTTCCCTATCATGAACATTGAGATGTTATTAACAACAAGATCATATCATTAGGAGAATGGTATGGTGGACATACTCCTATAGATAAGCGTAGCATAAAGATCAAGTCATTTTAATAGTTCAATTGCTATATGCTTTCTGATACATAGTAACCTAATTCCTTCGACCATGAGATCATGCATATCACCTTTACCAGATGGATGCTTTGATGACATCAAACACCACACCGTAACTGGGTGGCTATAAAGGTGGCATTGAGTGTTCAGAAAGTATTGGTTGAGACACATGGATCAAGAGTGGGATTTGTGTTGGAGATATGCCCAAGAGGCAATAATAAAGTGGTTGTTATCATATCTTCATACTTATGATAAATGTTTACATACCATGCTATAATTGTATTAACCGGAAACATTAATACTTGTGTGATTTGTAAACATAAAAGAGTCCCTAGTAAAGCCTCTTGTTAAACTAGCTTGTTGGTTAATATATGATCATGGTTTCCTGATCATGAACATAGAGATGTTATTAACAACAGGGTCATATCATTAGGAGAATGATGTGATGGACATACTCCTATAATTAAGCGTAGCATAAAGATCAAGTCATTTAATATAGTTCATTTGCTATAAGCTTTCTGATACATAGTAACCTAATTCCTTCGACCATGAGATCATGCTAATCACCATCACCGGAAGGATGCTTTGATGACATCAAACACCACAATGGCGGGTGGCTATAAAGGTGGCATTGAGTGTCCGGAAAGTATGTGTTGAGGCACGTGGATCAAGAGTGGGATTTGTCCATCCATATGACGGATAGATATACTCTGGGCCCTCTCGGTGAAATGTCATCCAATTAGCTTGCAAGCATGTGGAGCTCACAAGGGATCACATATCACGGAACGAGAAAAGAGTACTTATCGATGTGAGGTTGAACTAGGTATGCGGAGATACCGACGATCATAACCTCGGATAAGTAAACTATCGTGAGACAAAGGAAATTGGTATCGTATGTAATTGGTTCATTCGATCGCAAAGTAATCGTAGAAATATGTGAGAGCCATATGAATTTCCAGATTCCTCTATTGGTTATTGATCATAGAAGTGTCTCGATCATGTCCGCATAATTCACGAACCGTAGGGAGACACACTTAAGGATTCGACGTTGTTTGAGTAGTTATGGTATTATGAGAAAGAGACCGAATGTTGTTCGGAGTCTCGGATGGGATCCGGGATATCACGAGGTGATCCGGAATGGTCCGGAGAATAATATTCATATAAGGAAAGTCCCGTTTCGGAGTTCGGGAATGATTCCGGTGTTTTCATCGGGAATGTTCTAGAAGGTTCCGGAATGTCCGGCACTCCGGAGGGGAAGGGGTACATGAATGTGTCATTGCATATTGGAATGATTGCATCATGTACTAAGTGTTCTCGCTGTTCCAAATAAAGGATTAAATTGAATCCTAAAACTGAAAAGTCAAATGGCTAGTTTGAAAGTCAAACGGCTAAAACACGAAACTGTGGGAAACAAGCAAGAGGAGGTTGAAACCGACTTGGGGGAGGAGTCCTTCCTCTCCAAGCCGGGCGCCACCAAGGCCGACTTGGGGAGGACTCAGAACACCTCGGGAATCGGACCTATGCAAGTTTCATGATTCCCGCCAAACCGCATAGAAGCGATTCAAAGGTGCCACCAGCACTTTCGTCGGGTGGAAAACGAAGTAATAACATTACACAGTCCTCGATGGGACCCACGTAGCAGATATATATATATGCAATGACTCAAAGAGTCAAGAATACAATATAATATACAAAGATCCAAATCACCTTGAAATGATAGAGCGTCCGACTACGGACAAGATGCAAATGGGGCTAAGAGCCACGAAGAATAACCAATGGCGTCCATAACCCTGCCTGGCCAAGCCGGAAGGGTAACCACGCTAACGGTCGATCTCAAAACCTGCTTAAACAAAGGGTGCGACAAGGGGCAAAGGAAAAGAGGCGTCGATCGAGGCCGATGCAGCGAGGCTAGAATTCGGCGGTCCTCGCCTACATAGGTATGGTGGACTGAAGCGGCAGCGGCAGCATGCACTGAACACCCTATAGAGACTCGATACAACTGGCGGCAAGCAGAGAGGGGTAAGAAAGACCTAATCGGAACCAACCTGATACTACCATCCAACAAACCCATCCTGGTGTTTCCCCCTCGACACCGATCGAGAAAGTCAACCGAGGAACTCACACAGTTGGCATTTTTTTTTATTCGGTTATCGTTGCAGTAATTACTAGTCAAGTATAGATAATCATCCTGATAAAATAAGCAGTGGGCCACTTTTATTTAACCATTCCGTGATAGTTGCAACACTTACTAGTCAGATACAATTAGCATGAGATAACCCCAAAAACCCAGCAGTTGTTGGTACTTTTATTAAGCCATTCCGTTGTAGTTGCAATACTTACTAGTCAGATACAATTGTCGCAAGCGACAAACCAAACAAGCAATTGTTGGCAGTTTTATTTAGCCATTCCGTTGTAGTTGAAGCTGATTACTAATCATATCAGATACAAGTCAATTTATAACAGTAAACTTTAGTTATAGTTGTCTATGATCGAGATACTGTGCTCCAAGTCGTCCATAACCGCGGACACGGCTTTCAGAAAGTTTTAACCCGGCCGAGGTGCACAAATAGCAACACACACACGATCAACCTCGGAAAAACCAAATCAAAACCCAACGAGGTCTTCACGACAGAGCAATCACAAGATTCAGAATTATTTCAGGGGGCCACCCATTGAGTAGATCCATAGAACGGTTAGCCGACTCGAGACGGACTCAAGGTTTGCGACAATGGCTGTAACGATGGGAACCCGAAAGTGTGACTGGGCTTGTCGATACCGGAAAACATTCCGCTTACCTAAAGCGATGCAGTGTGCTCCTCGCACAATCGTAAATAAAGCGGTAAAGCATGGCATAAGTACAGGATCGTAAATAAAACCTCAAACTAGTTTGTGGCCCCAAGAAATAAGTCTGAATCAAGCTCTGGCTAAGGGGGGCCCATAATTTCCCATATGTGGATAGCGCGATAAAACAAGGAACAGGTATCAAGTACTCGGGGTCCTACGGGACACAAGTGGGCGGTCGGAAACCAAATATTATCTATCACCCACCGATGCCTCTGCTTACTTACTTCAATTTTAGTTGTTAAACAATAATTAAAGTGAACAATAAGTAAAGCCATGATCAACTCCAACATAGAACATGCGGCAATACTCCAACAACTGTGGTACTTGACGACACGCAACAGCATATGAGCAAGCGACTACGGCGCGCAAGTCCAACTATCTACCAAACAACAGGTAATAGGATGTGTCCAAGGCAATATATGGCTGCAAGGGGATATCACGGGTACGGAAACTAGAGCATCGCAACACAGATAGCAATAGATCAACAGGAGGGAATAAATACTATAAAAGTAAGATAGGTAGAAAGGGGGAGATGCTCGCCTGAAAACATTGTCGAAGGTTCAACCGAAGATCGGGAAAAATCTCACATCAACTCAACGGCCTTATCCGCGAAGAAGCAAAACACTGGAATAAACACCGGATGCACTATTTAATACTACGGCAAAAGATCGGGCATGCTTACGATATGATGCATGGCATGGCAAAGATGCGATGCGATTAGGTCATATTAAGCGGAACCGGGGGTCCCGACAATTAATTAGGTGGTTCATGTTGTTTAGCTACCCCGCAATTTAAATGTTGTTTAACAAGGCAGAATATATCACCGGTTCGCTACACAAGTTTAAATGAGGCCGATATGAGACTGGATTTGCCCGCATATGGGCCCCATATTTAATTTAGGTGAATCGGCATAAGGCCCCCAGACCAATGATATGCATGCGATATTAATGATTAACATGCAACAAGTTGTTATTATGTTATAAAATAGGGTTTCGAGAAGGGATTGACAAATTAGGGGTCTCGACGATCTTGGGGTTCCGGGGGTTCCGGGGTTCGACAGGGTCCGGGGTCCGGTCTCGAGGTTCAGGGTTCGACGGATCGGTCTCGACGGAAACGCTCTCGGATAACGGAGGTAGGTCTTGTCGCATCCGGGTTCGCGGCAGACTCGGCGTCCGGAAAGGGGTACTTGGTTCGGTGTCGGGGGCGCATCGGACTCTTCCAGGTCGGTGTCGATCTTGTCGTCGTGCAGATCTTGTCGGGTCCCATGGAGTCGATCTTGCCGTTGCGAAGGTCTTGTCGGGCCCGCGCCATCGAGTCGGTCTTGGCATCTGGCTGAAGTACTTGGCGTATCCGAGATGAAGCGCTTATCGCTCCATGTGGCGGTCTTGGCGTCCGAGCGACGATCTTGTCGCATCCGTGGTCGTCGGTCCCTGTCGTCGGTCTTGTCGTTACACCGTGGAGATCTGGTCGTCGGCGCACTCAGGTTTTCGGGGATCGGTCTTTGGTCGAGGGATCGACGATCTTGGTTAGGGTTCGGTCTCAGATCCTTGTAGGAGTGATTGATGGTACGAGAGGGAGAACACGGGGTCGGCGTCTTCATGTTGGAGATATGCCCAAGAGGCAATAATAAAGTGGTTATTATCATATCTTCACACTTATGATAAATGTTTACATACCATGCTATAATTGTATTAATCAGAAACATTAATACTTGTGTGATTTGTAAACTAAAATAAGAGTCCCTAGTAAAGCCTCTTGTTAAACTAGCTTATTGGTTAATATATGATCATGGTTTCCTGATCATGAACATAGAGATGTTATTAACAACAGGATCATATCATTAGGAGAATGATGTGATGGACATACTCCTATAGATAAGCGTAGCATAAAGATCAAGTCATTTCAATAGTTCAATTGCTATATGCTTTCTGATACATAGTAACCTAATTCCTTCGACCATGAGATCATGCATATCACCTTTTTAATGGATGCTTTGATGTCATCAAACACCACCGTAATGTGGGTGGCTATAAAGGTGGCATTGAGTGTTCAGAAAGTATTGGTTGAAACGCATGGATCAAGAGTGGGATTTGTCCATCCATATGACGGATAGATATACTCTGGACCCTCTCGGTGAAATGTCATCCAATTAGCTTGCAAGCATGTGGTGGCTCACAAGGGATCACATATCACGAGCGAAAAGAGTACTTATCGGTAACGAGGTTGAACTAGGTATGCGAGTTACCGACGATCATAACCTCGGATAAGTAAACTATCGTGAGACAAAGGGAAATTGGTATCGTATGTAAGTGGTTCATTCGATCGCAAAGTAATCGTAGAAATATGTAGAGCCATATGAATTTCCAGATTCCTCTATTGGTTATTGTTCGAGAAGTGTCTCGATCATGTCCGCATAATTCACGAACCATAGGGAGACACACTTAAGGATTCGACGTTGTTTGAGTAGTTATGGTATTATGAGAAAGAGACCGAATGTTGTTGAGTCTCGGATGGGATCCGGGATATCACGAGGTGATCCGGAGAATAAGATTCGTATAAGGAAAGTCCGTTTGAGTTGGAAATGATTCGGTGTTTTCATCGAATGTTCTAGAAGGTTCCGAATGTCCCAAGACTCGGGAGGGGTACATGTATGTGTCATTACATATTGTAATGGTTGCATCATGTACTAAGTGTTCTTGCTATTCCAAATAAAGGATTAAATTGAATCCTAAAACAGAAAAGTCAAATGTCCAGTTTGAGAGTCAAACGGCTAAAACAAGAAACTGTGGGAAACAAGCAAGAGGTGGTTGGAACCGACTTGGGGGAGGAGTCCCTCCAAGCCGGCGCGCCAACCAAGGCCGACTTGGGGAGGGACTCCCCTCCCCTTGGCCGCCCCTCCCACCTATAAAAGGAGGGGCAGAGCCTCCTCCTCAAAGACACACAAGTTCCTATCCTCTAATCTACGGTTTAGAGCCGTTTTGGTTTAGAGCTTCTAATTGCACTAGCCTTCGGTTTAGATCCTTCTAATTGGTGTGTCGAAACCCTAGACCACTAATAGTTCTCTCTCATACTCCACCATACTCACTCCGGCTTAAGGCAAAGCCCTGCGGGATCTCCCCTCTACTTCCGGTACCACGTTGTCTTTGCCGAATCGCGAGAGAGTGCTACAACCTCCATTTTCTTTGGAACAAGGGAGAGGAAGGTCTTCGTCGAGTACCGAACGTGTGACCGATCAAGGAGCGCTGCCGAACGTGGCGCGGAAGGATCGTCACGCGATCTTGAGATCGGAAAGAGTACGACTACATCACCCACGAGAATCTGCTCTCGTTAACCGCTTTGGAATCTTCGAGGGTAAGTTATTTCATCGACTCGTTGCTACAATCTAGTAGATAGATCTTGGCTTGTTTGTTTGTATGCGATAGAAAATTTTGTTTTCCATGCTACGAACCCCTACAGTGGTATCAGAGCCGTGTCTATATGTAGATCTGTTGCACGAGTAGAACACAATGGTCATTGTGGGCGTTGATGCTTTTATTGTCGATTGCTTCTTGTGTACTTTGCATCTTGCGGTATGTTGGGATGAAGCGGCCCGGGCTAACCTTACATGACATCGTTCATGAGACTTGATCCACGCTTGACATGCAACTTGTATTGCATAAGTGGCTTGGTGCCTGTTTCTCCTAGCATAGTTAAGATCCAATTTACAACGGGTGATTAACAATACTAGTATCAATGTTGTGGTTCTTGTTCGTAAGTTAGAACGACACTTATTGAAAGCCCCAAACCACGTAAAATATGCAAAGAAAGTAGAGGCGTCTAACTTTGTTTTGCGGGGTGTCTTGTGATGTGATATGGCCATGATTGTGATTATATATGATGTATGCAATGTTCCTTATTGTAAGTCGGCAACGGCAGGAGCCATATGGTTGTCTTTAATTTACATTAAGACCGCGTGTCTATTCAAAGTAGTTGTAATAGTTGAAGCGGTGGGCGACAACCATGGAGAAGCATCATTGACCTTGATGCAATGTCGGTGATGATGGAGATCATGTTCGTGCTAGAAGATGGAGATCGGAAGCACAAAGAAGAAAGGCCATATCATATCACATATTATGAATTGCATGTGATGTTAATCCTTTATGCATCTTGTATTGCTTAGTAGACGATGGTAGCATTATAAGATGATCCCTCATGCACATGAATTTCAAGTCATAAAGTGTTCACCCTTAGTTAGCACCGTTGCTAAAGCTTGTTGTTTCGAAGCACCACGTGATGATCGGGTGTGTTAGATTCCGCAAGTATATACAACGTGAGCAAGCCAGATTTGCTCATGCGGAAGCTAAGGTTTTATCTTGACGAGCCTAGCATGTACAGACATGGTCTCAGGAACACGGATCACCGAAAGGTAAAGCATGAGTCATATAGGAGATATGATGAACATGTTGATTGTTCGCCATTGAAGCTATATCAACTCTCGTGATGATCGGTTTTGATGTGGTGGATTTGGTTCGTGTGATCACTAAAACAATGTGAGGGATATTGTTTTGAGTGGGAGTTCACCTAGATTAATTTTTAATTAGAACTCAATTTATCATAAACTAAATCAAAGTGAATTTGCATAGTTGTTGTAGTCATTGGCATCCGTTTACCACCTTGCGCTTAGTTATAATTGAGATGATAGAACTATAGAATTCTGGTTAGTTACTTTACGAACTGGTATCGTATTGTTTTGAAGTGTTAATCTAAAGTTTAAAAGTCCTATTGCAAACTTTCAGTAAGTTCCGGTTGCTCCATGAAGTTTAATAATTAGTATTAAATCAAGAGTGACAATTCCAGTGTTAGTATATAAGTATCATGTTTGTCTCCATGATTCTTGATATTCGAAAGATAGTTTCGATATCAAGGTAATCTAGGAGCTGAAAGAGTTGTTTCAGAAACCATGATGTGTGGAAGATATTATGATATCTGAAACGAAGTTTTGGTTACAACATGATAGAGTATAATATGGCAAAGTTCATGTTTCTCATATTTTGATGAGAATTTGCAAAGGGTTGGAGACACTTGTTGTCCTAATCCTCCAAAAGGTTTTGGAAAGCAACATTATACTCGTAATTCATCGTTATAATCTAAAGGTAGCTTCATCATGGACGATTCCATGATAAGGATGAATAATTGATGTAGGTAAAATGTTTACTACACCAAGAGATTGCTAAAGAAAGGAATTTGAAAGAACACCAAACATTTGATGATGGTGATCTACTTCAAAGTGCAAGTCCAAAGACATTGGTATTTAACTATACACGCTTTGGACTATGTGTCATATGTATGACTCCACTATTGATATTGATAGATTCTTTCAAACAGAAAAGGAAATACTGAAAGAGAATCTCATAAATATATGGCAGAAAAGAAAAGACTAGAATTGTTCAGTTTAAGTATATAGATGATATACATGTTATGGCTATATTCTTTGCTTATTAAACAATGTGGTTCTTAAGTATTTGATACTGAATTTGTTGGTATGAATCGTCATACAAAACAATAGAATTCATGAACTACAGTGGCCTAAGTAATTAGCAAAAGAATATGTGATGATGTTCATCGAGAACAAATAAAGGGTTATTGTGTTGCTCGTTAAACATCAAAGCTTGCCTTCAAGATTTGTTTTATCAGGTATTATGAGAACAAAAGGGTTGTTCAAATAATTGCCGTAATCCATAAAAGATGGATGATTCACAAATCTTGTTGGAAAAATCACATCCATAAAACTAGTGCTAAAGATGTCGAAAGACAAATTGATTGAAAGATCACTTAGGAAGTGACATCGCCGTTTAAATTATATTGAAAGAAAACATGAAGAAACTCCATGTGGATGGAATTTTGGAGTCTTTTGATTTTGATCAAATGACACTTGTAAAACTTTCCTAGAGATAATTGAAACTTCGTTCGTAGGCCAAAAGGGAACGAAAGACTAGCTTATTGGAATTTGTACATATTGTTATACGAAGTCCATTATGTGTAGTCAAGAGCGATGGATTTCAACTTCATATGCTTTCTCCGAAAATTTGAGTGAATATATGAATATTTACTTAATAAGGATGAAGTATGAAACATTTGAAAAATTCAAAGACTTTCAAGATGAAGTGCAAAATCATTGTAACAAGAATATAAACAGTTTATGATAAAGATCATAAAGGAAGATATTTGAGTTACAGATTTTAGCATAATACCTAAGATTTAAGGAATCTTTCCGTGGATTTGCATTTCCCGAAACAGCATAAGGGTATGGAGCGTTCAAGGTATGTAATTAAACCTTGTTTGACATGGTAAGATCAAAGGTATAATTCATAAAACTGCCATTATATTTTGAAGATTAAAAAGCTTTAGAGATTACCGTTTTTCCACTGAAAAGAGCTCCATCATAATCCGTTGAAATGACACCATATAAAGTTATGGTTTGGGATAAAACCCAAGTTGTCTTTTCTTAAAACATTGGTATGCTATGCATAAGAAAGATGTTTGCAACCAAAATCGTATGAACCTGTCTTTGTATGTTATTTCGAATAACTGTTCCTCCAGAACATCGGAGACAAAAATGTTTGTCACTTAGAACGTCAAGTTTCTTTGAGAAGGAATTTTTCGTGAAAAGTTAAGTGGGAGGACAATAGAACTTTGATAAGGTTAAAGGAACCTTAGCTATATGTGCAAAGTTGTGTAGCGCCGAAAAGTGTTCCGGAGGCAGCAACAATGCTCATGGCTCACGTGCCTCAAAGGTTGTGGTCATGGAGATCTAAGTTCCTATTGAAACAAGTAGGTCGGGGAAACAATCAAATACCAAGATTTGAGGGTTGAATCATTATTTGAGAATAATGAACCGACTACATGCAAAGAAGCGATGATGAGCCCTAACTCCGTCAAATGGCTTGAAGCCATAAAATCCGTGATAGTTCCATACACGAAAAATCAAGTTTTGAACTTGAAGGACCCTCGAGAAAGGTGTAAGACCTTACAGTCGTGTTTGGATCTATAAAAGAAATAGACATGGATGTTTCACATCTATGAAATAGTCGACATGTTGGGAAAGAGTTCACAACAATGTTCAAAGGTTGACTATGACAAGATCTGATCTTTCATAGCGATATTTAGTCTAGACGGATTAATGTAGCAACCACTACATATAATTTTGTTATATGGTAGTTGAATAAACAAAACAAGTTCTTCTAATAGAATTGTCACCTAGGACATGTGCTTCACACGGTCCATAGGGTTTTGTTAATTCAAAAGGATGCTAAAAGCATATGCAAACGTCAATAGTTGAAGTAAGCATAGAGGAGTTGGAATCTTCACTATGATGAAACTGTTTAAAGAGTTTAATTTCATCGGAGACAATGAAGATGCTTGCATTTGGAAGAAATTAAGTGGGAGTGCTAAGACATGTTTCTAATACGTTATGTGGAAGACATATTGTTGATTGGAAATGATGTATCTTTTATTAACACATATTAAGAATTTCATCTCGATGAAAGACTTAGGCAAAACCCAAATATTAGGCATGATTAGACGCTAATATGGTTGTGCCAGAAGTACATAGACGAGATATTGAATGAGTTCAATATAGAAACTACAAGAAAGTTTCTTGTCGCACAGAAAGGATTGAATGAGTTCAATGTTGATGATATATTCAAGTGTATTGACATTTGGTAAAGTGAAACAAATAATCAAGTATAGATTGATACTTGATATATGAAATCACAAAGAATATTTATATCAATCATACTGTGATATGTACAAATCCAGATATGTCCTATGCTCTAAATGTTGTGAGCATATACCAGAATGATTCGTAAGATGATCATTGGATAATAGTAAGGATATTCTTATGATCTTTTGGAAGAACTAAGAGTATAATATTTGTAGAAGTGACAAATAGATGGTTAGTTCATTGTAAAAGTACTACATTGATACTAGCTTGGTCACAAAGTACAAATTAAGTTTATCTCAATCTAAACTAAGGGTGGCACAATATAATGGAAAGTGAGTTCCATAATGGATTTGGATGAGTTCCAAAGTTAAGACATTGTGACAGATACTACAACAAAAGGCTAAGTATATGACTGCTATTTTAGCGACAAAGAGGGCATTTGTGTCAAGTAGTTTGTTATCAAACTAGGTGTAGTTCACGATGGGATAATACTATGAAGATATATTGTGCGACAATATTATCAACATGTTTTAACCCCAAAGAGCTAAAGGTCACGAAGACCAAATTTATACAAAGCCATCTCATTAGAGAATGAGTGATGCGTAGAGGCATAAATACATGCAATTACACACGGACACGAAGTGTCGATCAGGAGATCGATTGACCACTAGCAATCGTGTACATACAACACCGGAAAGCCATAGGTGTTGCATACACAAAGGTTTGAAACTATATTATTGACTCTAGTGCAAGTGGGAGACTGTTGGAGATATGCCCAAGAGGCAATAATAAAGTGGTTATTATCATATCTTCACACTTATGATAAATGTTTACATACCATGCTATAATTGTATTAATCGGAAACATTAATACTTGTGTGATTTGTAAACTAAAATAAGAGTCCCTAGTAAAGCCTCTTGTTAAACTAGCTTATTGGTTAATATATGATCATGGTTTCCTGATCATGAACATAGAGATGTTATTAACAACAGGATCATATCATTAGGAGAATGATGTGATGGACATACTCCTATAGATAAGCGTAGCATAAAGATCAAGTCATTTCAATAGTTCAATTGCTATATGCTTTCTGATACATAGTAACCTAATTCCTTCGACCATGAGATCATGCATATCACCTTTACGGATGGATGCTTTGATATCATCAAACACCACACCGTAACAGGTGGCTATAAAGGTGGCATTGAGTGTTCGTAAAGTATTGGTTGAAACGCATGGATCAAGAGTGGGATTTGTCCATCCATATGATGTATAGATATACTCGGGCCCTCTCGGTGAAATGTCATCCAATTAGCTTGCAAGCATGTGAGCTCACAAGGGATCACATATCACGGAGCGAGAAAAGAGTACTTATCGGTGCGAGGTTGAACTAGGTATGCAGAGATACCGACGATCATAACCTCGGATAAGTAAACTATCGTGAGACAAAGGGAAATTGGTATCGTATGTAAGTGGTTCATTCGATCGCAAAGTAATCGTAGAAATATGTGGGAGCCATATGAATTTCCAGATTCCTCTATTGGTTATTGTTCGGAGAAGTGTCTCGATCATGCGCATAATTCACGAACCGTAGGGAGACACACTTAAGGATTCGACGTTGTTTGAGTAGTTATGGTATTATGAGAAAGAGACCGAATGTTGTTCGGAGTCTCGGATGGGATCCGGGATATCACGAGGTGATCCAGAATGGTCCGGAGAATAAGATTCGTATAAGGAAAGTCCCGTTTCGGAGTTCGGAAATGATTCCGGTGTTTTCATCGGGAATGTTCTAGAAGGTTCCGGGATGTCCGGCACTCCGGGGGAGGGGTACATGAATGTGTCATTACATATTGGAATGGTTGCATCATGTACTAAGTGTTCTTTCTGTTCCAAATAAAGGATTAAATTGAATCCTAAAACAGAAAAGTCAAATGTCCAGTTTGAAAGTCAAACGGCTAAAACAAGAAACTGTGGGAAACAAGCAAGAGGTGGTTGGAACCGACTTGGGGGAGGAGTCCCTCCAAGCCGGCGTGCCAACCAAGGACGACTTGGGGAGGGACTCCCCTCCCCTTGGCCGCCCCTCCCACCTATAAAAGGAGGGGCAGAGCCTCCTCCTCAAAGACACACAAGTTCCTATCCTCTAATCTACGGTTTAGAGCCGTTTTGGTTTAGAGCTTCTAATTGCACTAGCCTTCGGTTTAGAGCCTTCTAATTGGTGTGTCGAAACCCTAGACCACTAATAGTTCTCTGTCATACTCCACCATACTCGCTCCGGCTTAAGGCGAAGCCCTGCGGGATCTCCCCTCTACTTCCGGTACCACGTTGTCTTTGGAATCGCGAGGAGTGCTACAACCTCCGCTGCCTGCTTGTACAAGGGAGAGGAAGGTCTTCGTCGAGTACCGAACGTGTGACCGACTGCGGGAGCGCTTTAACATGGCGGAAGGATCGCTCTGCGATCTTGAGATCGGAAAGAGTACGACTACATCACCCACGAGAATCTGCTCTCGTTAACCGCTTTGGAATCTTCGAGGGTAAGTTATTTCATCGACTCGTTGCTACAATCTAGTAGATAGATCTTGGCTTGTTTGTTTGTATGCGATTGAAAATTTTGTTTTCCATGCTACGAACCCCTACACTTCATAGCCTGTGTCTTACTTGGGTCTATGGAGGAGAGCATGAAGTCGATGCCGGGGTTCTTAGGACTTTCGGGTCCCTCTTGTTGTACTGGTTCACGGTAGATCTTGAATAGCCACGGTCGGGATCCGCGGGAGGCCGGCAGGGGTCGTCGGTGCACGCGAGACGATGAGACCGCAGCGGAGAAAGGTTGCAGGGGCAGCAGCGAGGGTCGGCACAAGACGAGGACTGCGGGTGCTCTGTGAGGCGCTAAGGCGAGGCGGTTCTTGCGGGAGGCAGTGTTGGAGGAGGGCGGCTGCGGGCGAGCTGGTCGCGGAGGCACGCAGGCATGAGGCAGGCCAGCGGGAGGATGACGATGGCGAGGCCAGCGAGGTGCTGCGGAGGCAGTGAGCAGGCGGTCGGCAGCGGAGGCGGGCTGACGGCGAGCGAGAGCTCCTGAGGAGGCGAGCAGGCGTGAGGCGGGCGGGCGGAAGAGCACATGATGGCGGGCTTACGGGGAAGAAGGAGGTGGGGGCGACCAGGGAGAGGAGAAGGCCGGCGCTGGCGGGCTCAGGAGAGGGCCCCTGGGAGGCGGGGAAAGAGGAGGAGAGGGGGAACCGAGCCTGGGGCACGCAGCGGGAGGAAGGGAGTGAGGGTGGAGGGGCGGTCTTGGCAGTGGGGGACGCGGGGAGGTAGGAGACGGCCAGGGGACGCGGGCGCGTCGGGGTGGGGATCGAGGGAGGTTCCAGGTGGGGAGGTGGGGACGTGCGGGACAGGGGCAGGTGGTGGGCCAGCCGGCGGTTGGGGCAGTGTGTGTGTGGGTGTGTCGCGTGCGTGTGTGGGCTGAGGGGTGAGAGAGAGAGGTGAGGGAGTGGCAGAGGTGGCATAAGGGGATTGGTTGGGAGGGAGGGCAGGGTGACGTGGCGGCCTGGGATAGGTGGGGGTGAGGTGGCCAGAGGGGTGGGTAGACTAGGTTGGGTAGGTTTAGGAATTTAGGTGGACCGTTTTAATTCCTGGGGGTGGTCGTTCGGGTCGAATCGGCCCGTTCGACTGCCCCCACTAAAATAATTTAATATTTTGTTGGTTTAAAATAAAGCTTTTGCAACTTGATAGCAACAAAACAAAAATAATCCGGTGACCCGGGTTTTGCGTTTGAACAAAGACGGGGCGTTTAGAAAATAAAGACAGGTCTTTCCGCAATTAGTTTTATGCAAGCAATGCAAGATGATGACGATGCTCAAATGCAATGCGGCATGATGACATGAGCATGCGGTCATGATGATGCAATGCACAAAAACAACGCGATTTTCTAGTAGTGGTTTTGCGGGATGCCACAATTCGACACCACTAACAATGGATCTCGCCCTCGAGATCCGCCTCATGGTACCGGAAAGAAGGTCGGCGATCTGAATCTTCTCACATCGTGTAGATCCTCGCGACACCACTAACAAGGATGCTTTCTTCGTCTTGAAATCGGCGACACCACCAACAAGATGTCGTTGATCCTGTTCGTCAAGAGAACACTCCGGATAAACAACGGACGAAGGCAGAGGTATCAACGAATAAAGCCACCTCTAACTTCGATGGAAAGAGGGAACCGATGCATTCTCATCCACTGCAATGTACAAAAGCGAATAGAAGGGGTAGTCGGCATGGGGGCCAATCCATCACGCACCCAAACTATTACTCTGCACAATCAGTAGAAAAGAGTGCAACCATTCTCGGAATCAGACTAAAGATCTCGACAGGCGAGGCTCGGAAACAAAGAAGTGATGCAGACTCTGCATCGGATCTGGCGTAGATAATGTCGTCGCGTCGGAAAACACCGGAAGGCACAAGAAGGAACCATGAGAAGTCCACCAGACGAAGGATTCCTCGGATAGCAGGAAGACCAGATGTAGCAACACCGTTATCGAAGGAGGAAGCGAAACCCTGAAGGTACGACGGAACCCCAACCACGAGAAATCCTGGACTCGAGGAGAGAGAAGAGAGCGGATTCAAAATACGTAGAGGTAAGAGGAGAATAGCAGAGGGGTAAGGAGTAAAATCAGACCTAATCAGAACTATCCAACCGATTTTGCAAAAATAGTTTTGACACTCTACTGCGGCCGTTAGCTAGGTTATCCTACAGGCTGGACTTGTGGGGTATCGCAACTGCTGAGCTCTGATACCACTCTGTAACACCCTCAGAATCGGACCTATGCAAGTTTCAGCGATTCCCGCCAAACCCGCATAGAAACGATTCAAAGGTGCTCAATGAGGCACTTTCGTGTGGAAAACAAAGTAATAACATTACACAACAGTCCTCGATGGGACCCACAGAACAGATATATATATAACAGCGACTCAAAGAGTCAAGAATACAGATATAATATACAAAGATCCAAATCACCTTGAAATGATAGAGCGTCCGACTACGGACAAGATGCAAATGGGGCTAAGAGCCCTGAAGAATAACCAATGGCGTCCATAACCCTGCCCAGGCCAAGCCGGAAGGGTAACCCTGCTAACGGCGTCGATCTCAAAACCTGCTTAAACAAAAGGGGTGCCGACAAGGGGCAAAGGAAAAAGAGGAGCGTCAGTACTGAGGCCAGTACACGGCGAGGCTAGAATTCGGCGGTCCTCGCCTACATAGGTATGGTGGACTGAAGCGGCAGCGGCAGCATGCACTGAACACCCTATAGAGACTCGATACAACTGGCGGCAAGCAGAGAGGGGTAAGAAAGACCTAATCGGAACCAACCTGATACTACCATCCAACAAACCCATCCTGGTGTTTCCCCCTCGACACCGATCGAGAAAGTCAACCGAGGAACTCACACAGTTGGCATTTTTTTTATTTATTCGGTTATCGTTGCAGTAATTACTAGTCAAGTATAGATAATCATCCTGATAAAATAAGCAGTGGGCCACTTTTATTTAACCATTCCGTGATAGTTGCAACACTTACTAGTCAGATACAATTAGCATGAGATAACCCCAAAACCCAGCTTGTTGGTACTTTTATTAAGCCATTCCGTTGTAGTTGCAATACTTACTAGTCGATACAATTGTATGGCGACAAACCAAACAAGCAATTGTTGGCAGTTTTATTTAGCCATTCCGTTGTAGTTGAAGCTGATTACTAATCATATCGATACAAGTCAATTTATAACGATAAACTTTAGTTATAGTTGTCTATGATCGAATCGTGCTCCAAGTCGTCCATAACCATGGGACGGCTTTGAGAAAGTTTTAACCCGCCGAGGTGCACAAATAGCAACACACACACGATCAACCTCGAAAACCAAATCAAAACCAACGAGGTCTTCACGACGAGCAATCACAAGATTCGAATTATTTCAGGGGCCACCCATTGAGTAGATCCATAGCGAAGCTAGCCGACTCAAGACGGACTCAAGGTTTGCGACAATGGCTGTAAACGACTGGGAACCCGAAAGTGTGACTGGGCTTGTCGATACCGCGAAAACATTCCGCTTACCTAAACAGTACAGTGTGCTCCTCGCACAATCGTAAATAAAGCGGTAAAGCATGGCATAAGTACATGATCGTAAATAAAACCTCAAACTAGTTTGTGGCCCCAAGAAATAAGTCTGAATCAAGCTCTGGCTAAGGGGGCCCCATAATTCCCCATATGTGGATAGCGCGATAAAACAAGGAACAGGTATCAAGTACTTGGGGTCCTACGGGACACAAGTGGGCGGTCGGAAACCAAATATTATCTATCACCCATCGATGCCTCTGCTTACTTACTTCAATTTTAGCTGTTAAACAATAATTAAAGTGAACAATAAGTAAAGCCATGATCAACTCCAACATAGAACATGCGGCAATACTCCAACAACTGTGGTACTTGACGACACGCAACAGCATATGAGCAAGCGACTACGGCGCGCAAGTCCAACTATCTACCAAACAACAGGTAATAGGATGTGTCCAAGGCAATATATGGCTGCAAGGGGATATCACGGGTACGGAAACTAGAGCATCGCAACATAGATAGCAATAGATCAACAGGAGGGAATAAATACTATAAAAGTAAGATAGGTAGAAAGGGGGAGATGCTCGCCTGAAACATTGTCGAAGGTTCAACCGAAGATCGGGGCGAAGCTCACATCAACTCAACGGCCTTATCCGCGAAGAAGCAAAACACTGGAATAAACACCGGATGCACTATTTAATACTACGGCAAAAGATCGGGCATGCTTACGATATGATGCATGGCATGGCAAAGATGCGATGCGATTAGGTCATATTAAGCGGAACCGGGGGTCCCGACAATTAATTAGGTGGTTCATGTTGTTTAGCTACCCCGCAATTTAAATGTTGTTTAACAAGGCAGAATATATCACCGGTTCGCTACACAAGTTTAAATGAGGCCGATATGAGACTGGATTTGCCCGCATATGGGCCCCATATTTAATTAGGTGAATCGGCATAAGGCCCCCAGACCAATGATATGCATGCGAGATGAATGATTAACATGCAACAAGTTGTTATTATGTTATAAAATAGGGTTTCGGGAAGGGATTCACACATTAGGGGTCTCGACGATCTTGGGGTTCCGGGGGTTCCAGGGTTCGACAGGGTCCGGGGTCCGGTCTCGAGGTTCAGGGTTCGACGGATCGGTCTCGACGGAAACGCTCTCGGATAACGAAGGTAGGTCTTGTCGCATCCGGGTTCGCGGCGGACTCGGCGTCCGGAAAGGGGTACTTGGTTCGGTGTCGGGGGCGCATCGGACTCTTCCGGGTCGGTGTCGATCTTGTCGTCATGCAGATCTTGTCGGGTCCCACGGAGTCGATCTTGCCGTTGCGAAGGTCTTGTCGGGCCCGCGCCATCGAGTCGGTCTTGGCATCTGGCTGAAGTACTTGGCGTATCCGAGATGAAGCGCTTATCGCTCCATGTGGCGGTCTTGGCGTCCGAGCGACGATCTTGTCGCATCCGCGGTCGTCGGTCCCTGTCGTCGGTCTTGTCGTTACACCGTGGAGTTCTGGTCGTCGGCGCACTCAGGTTTTCGGGGATCGGTCTTCGGTCGAGGGATCGACGATCTTGGTTAGGGTTCGGTCTCAGATCCTTGTAGGAGTGCTTGATGGTACGAGAGGAAGAACACGGGGTCGGCGTCCTCATAGTCGGTGTCGTACTTGGGTCTATGGAGGAGAGCATGAAGTCGATGCCGGGGTTCTTAGGACCTTCGGGTCCCTCTTGTTGTACTGGTTCATGGTAGATCTTGAATAGCCACGGTCGGGATCCGCGGGAGGCCGGCAGGGGTCGTCGGTGCACGCGAGACGATGAGACCGCAGCGGAGAAAGGTTGCAGGGGCAGCAGCGAGGGTCGGCAGCACGAGGCCAGGGACCTGCGGGTGCTCCAGGGAGGCGCTAAGGCAAGGAGGCGGTTGTCGCGGGGCCCGGCGGTGCTGGAGGAGGGCCGACTTGGCTGAAGCTGGTCGCGAGGCACGGACGCGGAGCGGGAGGATGACGATGGCGAGGCCGAGTAGGTGGGGCCGGCGGACCAGGCGGTGAACCGGGCTCCCCATGGCGGGGGGACGCAGGCGCCAGTCGGCGGAAGAGCCAGCAGGTGGGCGACGACAAGGGAGCTGGCGGAGCAGGCGGCGGAAGAGCACCATGGTGGCAGCTTCTTGCCGTGAGGGAAGAAGGAGGTGGGGCGCGAGGATAGAGGCTGCCGGCAGGCCTTTGACTTCAGGAGAGGAAGAGAGGAGGAGAGGAACCGTGAGCCTGAGCACGGGCTTGGGAGGAAGGGAGGTGAGGCTGGAGGGGCGGTCTTGGCCGGTGACGAGGAGGTAGGAGGCAACCCGGCCAGGTGGGGATCGAGGAGGTTCCTGGGGAGGTGGGGACGTCTGGGACGAGGCGGTGGTGGGCCCAAGGTTGGGCAGTGTGTGTGGGTGTGTCAGGCGTGTGTGTGAGGTGAGAGAGAGAGAGAGAGGTGAGTGTGGAGGTGGCATAAGGGGATTGGTTGGGAGGGAGGGGCAGGGTGGCGTGGCTGGGATAGGTGGGGTGAGGTGGCCAGAGGGGTGGGTAGACTAGGTTGGGTAGGTGTAGGATTTTAGGTGGGCCGTTTTAATTCCTGGGGGTGGTCGTTCGGGTCGAATCGGCCCGTTCGACTGCCCCCACTAAAATAATTTAATATTTTGTTGGTTTAAAATAAAGCTTTTGCAACTTGATAGCAACAAAACAAAAATAATCCGGTGACCCGGGTTTTGTGTTTGAACAAAGACGGGGCGTTTAGAAAATAAAGACAGGTCTTTCCGCAATTAGTTTTATGCAAGCAATGCAAGATGATGACGATGCTCAAATGCAATGCGGCATGATGACATGAGCATGCGGTCATGATGATGCAATGCACAAAAACAACGCGATTTTCTAGTAGTGGTTTTGCGGGATGCCACAGACTCCCTCCCCTTGGCCTCCCCTCCCACCTATAAAAGGAGGGGCAGGGCCTCCTCCTCTAGACACACAAGTTCCTATCCTCTAAATCTAAACCCTAGCCCTAGACTCCGGTTTAGAGCCGCTTTGGTTTAGAGCTTCTAATTGCACTAGCCTTCGGATTAGAGCCTTCTAATTGGTGTGTCTAAACCCTAGACCACTAAAACTCTCTCATACTCCACCATACTCTCTCCGGCTTAAGGCGAAGCCCTGCGGGATCTCCCCTCTACTTCCGGTACCACGCCGTTGTCTTTGGGAATCGCGAGGAGAGTGCTACAACCTCATGCCTCTTTGGAACAAGGAGAGGAAGGTCTTCGTCAGTACCGAACGTGTGACCGATCATGAAGCGCTGCCGGAACGTGGCGCCGGAAGGATCGTCTACGCGATCTTGAGATCGGAAAGAGTACGACTACATCACCCACGAGAATCTGCTCTCGTTAACCGCTTTGGAATCTTCGAGGGTAAGTTATTCCATCGAGTCGTTGCTACAATCTAGTAGATAGATCTTGGCTTGTTTGTTTGTATGCGATAATTTTTTTTTGTTTTCCATGTTACGAACCCCTACAGTGGTATCAGAGCTGTGTCTATTTGTAGATCTGTTGCACGAGTAGAACACAATGGTCATTGTGGGCGTTGATGCTTTTATTATCGATTGCTTCTTGTGTACTTTGCATCTTGCGGTATGTTGGGATGAAGCGGCCCGGGCTAACCTTACATGACATCGTTCATGAGACTTTCTCCACGCTTGACATGCAACTTGTATTGCATAAGTGGCTTTTCGGGTGCCTGTTTCTCCTAGCATAGTTAAGATCCAATTTACAACGGGTGATCAACAATACTAGTATCAATGTTGTGGTTCTTGTTCGTAAGTTAGAACGACACTTATTGAAAGCCCCAAACCACGTAAAATATGCAAAGAAATTAGAGGAGTCTAACTTTGTTTTGCAGGGGTGTGCAGTGATGTGATATGACCATGATTGTGATTATATTTGATGTATGCAATGTTCCTTATTGTAAGCTAAACAGCGGAGCCATATGGTTGTCTTTAATTTCTGTTAAGACCCGCGTGTCTATTCAAAGTAGTTGTAATAGTTGAAGCTGGTGGACAACAACCATGGAGCAGCGTCATTGACCTTGATGCAATGCCGGTGATGATGGAGATCATGTTCGTGCTTGAAGATGGAGATCAGAAGCACAAAGAAGAAAGGCCATATCATATCACATATTATGAATTGCATGTGATGTTAATCCTTTTATGCATCTTGTATTGCTTAGTAGACGACGGTAGCATTATAAGATGATCCCTCATGCACATGAATTTCAAGTCATAAAGTGTTCACCCTTAGTTAGCACCGTTGCTAAAGCTTGTTGTTTCGAAGCACCACGTGATGATCGGGTGTGTTAGATTCTGCAAGTGTATGCAACGTGAGCAAGCCAGATTTGCTCATGCGGAAACTAAGGTTTGATCTTGACGAGCCTAGCATGTACAGACATGGTCTCGAAACACGGATCACCGAAAGGTAAAGCATGAGTCATATGGTAGATATGATGAACATGTTGTTTGTTCGCCATTGAAGCTACATCAACTCTCGTGATGATCGGTTTTGATGTGGTGGATTTGGTTCGTGTGATCACTAAAACAATGTGAGGGATATTGTTTTGAGTCGGAGTTCACCTAGATTAATTTAATTATTAATTAGAACTCAATTTCTCATAAACTAAATCAAAGTGAATTTGCATAGTTGTTGTAGTCATTGGCATCCGTTTACCACCTTGTGCTTAGTTATAATTGAGATGATAGAACTATAGAATTCTGGTTAGTTACTTTACGAACTGGTATCGTATTGTTTTGAAGTGTTAATCTAAAGTTTAAAAGTCCTATTGCAAACTTTCAGTAAGTTCCGGTTACTCCATGAAGTTTAATAATTAGTATTAAATCAAGAGTAACAATTCCAAGTGTTAGTAGATAAGTATCATATTTGTCTCCATGATTCTTGATATTCAAAGGATTCTCTTAATATCATAGTTATCTAGGATCTGAAAGAGTAGTTTCAGAAACCATGATGTGTGGAAGATATTGTGATATCTGAAACGAAGTTTTGGTTGCAACATGATAGAGTATAATATGACAAAAGTCATGTTCTCATATTTGATGAGAATTTGCAAAAGGTTGGAGACACTAGTTGTCCTAATCCTCCAAAAGGTTTTGGAGAGCAATATTATACTCGTGATTCACCGTTACAAGCTAAAAGTAACTTGATCATGGATAAATCCATGATAAGGGTGAATATTTGATGTAGGTAAAATGTTTACTACACCAAGAGATTACTAAAGAAAGGAATTTGAAATAACACCAAACATTTGATGATGGTGATCTACTTCAAAGTGCAAGTCCAAAGACATTGGTATTTAACTATACACGCTTTGGACTATATGTCATATGTATGACTCCACTATTGATGTTGATAGATTCTTTCAAACAGAAAAGGAAATCTTGAAGAGAATCTCATAAATATATGGCAGAAAAGAAAAGACTAGAATTGTTCAGTTTAAGTATATAGATGATATACATGTTATGGCTATATTCTTTGCTTATTAAACAATGTGGTTCTTAAGTATTTGATACTGCATTTGTTGGTGTGAATCGTCATACGAAACAACACAATTCATGAACTACAATGGCCTAAGTAACTAGCAAAAGAATATGTGATGATGTTCATCGAGAACAAATAAAGGGTTATTGTGTTGCTCGTTAAACATCAAAGCTTGCCTTCAAGATTTGTTTTATCAGGTATTATGAGAACAAAAGGGTTGTTCAAATAATTTCCGTAATCCATAAAAGATGGATGATTCACAAATCTCGTTGGAGAAATCACATCCATAAAACTAGTGCTAAAAATGTCGAAAGACAAATTGATTGAAAGATCACTTCGGAAGTGACATCGCCGTTTAAATTATATTGGAAAGAAAACATGAAGAAACTCCATGTGGATGGAATTTTGGAGTCTTTTGATTTTGATCACATGACGCTTGTGTAACTTTCCTAAGAGATAATTAAAACTTCGTTCATAGGCCAAAAGGGAACGATAGACTAGCTTATTGGAACTTGTACATATTGTTGTATGAAGTCCATTATGTATAGTCAAGAGCGATGGATTTCAACTTCGTATGCTTTCTCCGAAAATTTGAGTGAATATATGAATATTTACTTAATAAGGATGAAGTATGAAACATTTGAAAAGTTCAAAGATTTTCAAGATGAAGTGCAAGATCATTGTAACAAGAATATAAATAGTTTATGATAAGATCATAAAGGAAGATATTTTTGAGTTACAAGTTTAGCATAATACCTAAGATTTAAGGAATCGTTCCGTAGATTTACATGTCCCGAAATACCATAAGAGTATGGAGCGTTCGAGATATGTAATTAAACCTTGTTTGACATGGTAAGTTCGAAGGTGTAATTCATAAAACTGCCATTATATTTTAAAGATTAAAAGCTTTAGTGACTACCTTTTTTCCACTGAAAATAGCTCCATCATAATCCGTTGAAATGACACCATATGTTATGGCTTGGGATAAAACCCAAGTAGTCCTTTCTTAAAACATTGGTATGCTATGCATAAGAAAGATGTGTGCAACCAAAGTCGGATGAACCTGTCTTTGTATAAACTGTTAAGTATTCCTCCATAAACACCGGAGACAAAAGTGTTTGTTGCTTAGAACGTCAAGTTTCTTTGAGAAGGAATTTTTCGTGAAAAGTTAAGTGGGAGGACAATAGAACTTTGATAAGGTTAAAAGAACCTTAGCTATATGTGCAAAGTTGCGCAGCGCCGAAAAGTGTTCCGGAGTTAGCAAACAATGCTCTTGGCTCGCGTACTTCAAAGGTTGTGGTCACGGAGATCCAAGTTCCTATTGAAACAAGTAGGTCGGATGAACAATCAAATACCAAGATTTGAGAGTTAAATCATTATTTGACAATAATGATCCGACTACGTGCAAAGAAGCGATGATGAGCCCTGACTCTGTCAAATGGCTTGAAGCCATAAAATCCGTGATAGTTCCATACATGAGAAATCAAGTTTTGAACTTGAAGGACCCTCGAGAAAGGTGTAAGACCTTACAGTTGTGTCTGGATCTATAAAGAAATAGACATGGATGTTTTACATCTATGAAATAGTCGACATGTTGGGAAAGAGTTCACAAAATGTTCAAGGGTTGACTATGACAAGATTTGATCTTTCATAGTGATATTTAGTTTAGACGGATTAATGTAGCAACCACTACATATAATTTGTTATATGGTAGTTGAATAAACAAAACAAGTTCTTCTAATAGAATCGTTACCTAGGACATGTGCATAACACGGTCCATAGGGTTTTGTTAATTCAAAGGATGCTAAAAGCATATGCAAACTTCAATGGTTAAAGTGAGCATCGTGGAGTTGGAATCTTCACTGTGATGAAACTGTTAAAGGAGTTTAAAAGTTCATTAGAGACGATGAAGATGCTTGCATTTGCAAGAAATTAAGTGGGAGCGCTAAGACATGTTTCTAATACATTATGTGGAAGACATATTGTTGATTGGAAATAATGTATCTTTTATTAACACATATTAAGAATTTCATCCCGATGAAAGACTTAGGCAAAACCCAAATATTTGGCATCAATAGACGCTAATATGGTTGTGCCAGAAGTACATAGACGAGATATTGAATGAGTTCAATATAGAAACTACAAGAAGAGGTTCTTGTCGCACAGAAAGGATTGAATGAGTTCAATGTTGATGATATATTCAATGTATTGACATTTGGTAAAGTGAAACAAATAATCAAGTATAGATTGATACTTGATGTATGAAATCACAAAGAGTATTTATATCAATCATACTGTGATATGTACAAATCCAGATATGTCCTATGCTCTAAATATTGTGATCATATACCAGAATGATTCGTAAGATGATCATTGGACAATAGTAAGGATGTTCTTATGATATTTTGGAAGAACTAAGAGTATAATATTTGTAGAAGTGACAAATAGATGGTTAGTTCATTGTAAAAGTACTACATTGGTACTAGTTTTGTCACAAAGTACAAATTAAGTTTATCTCAATCTAAACTAAGGGTGACACAATATAATGGAAAGAAAGTTCCATAATGGATTTGGATGAGTTCCAAAGTTAAGACATTGTGACAGATACTACAACAAAAGGCTAAGTATATGACTGCTATTTTAGCAGCAAAAGAGGGCATTTGTGTCAAGTAGTTTGTTATCAAACTAGGTGTAGTTCACAGTGGGATAATACTATGAAGATATATTGTGCGACAATATTATCAACATGTTTTAACCCCAAAGAGCTAAAGGTCACACCGAAAGACCAAATTTATACAAAGCCATCTCATTAGAGAATGAGTGATGCGTAGAGACGCAAAAACATGCAGTTACACACGGACCTGGAAGTGTCAGATCCGGAGATCAGTTGACCACTAGCAATCGTGTACATACAACACCGGAAAGCCATAGGTGTTGAATACACAAAGGTTTGAAACTACATTATTGACTCTAGTGCAAGTGGGAGACTGTTGGAGATATGCCCAAGAGGCAATAATAAAGTGGTTGTTATCATATCTTCATACTTATGATAAATGTTTACATACCATGCTATAATTGTATTACCCGGAAACATTAATACTTGTGTGATTTGTAAACATAAAAGAGTCCCTAGTAAAGCCTCTTGTTAAACTAGCTTGTTCGTTAATATATGATCATGGTTTCCTGATCATGAACATAGAGATGTTATTAACAACAGGGTCATATCATTAGGAGAATGATGTGATGGACATACTCCTATAGTTAAGCGTAGCATAAAGATCACGTCATTTAATATAGTTCATTTGCTATAAGCTTTCTGATACATAGTAACCTAATTCCTTCGACCATGAGATCATGCTAATCACCATCACCGGAAGGATGCTTTGATGACATCAAACACCACACCGTAACTGGGTGGCAATAAAGGTGGCATTGAGTGTCCGGAAAGTATGTGTTGAGGCACATGGATCAAGAGTGGGATTTGTCCATCCATATGACAGATAGATATACTCTGGGCCCTCTCGGTGAAATGTCATCCAATTAGCTTGCAAGCATGTGAATGGCTCACAAGGGATCACATATCACGGGAACAAGAAAAGAGTACTTATCAGTAACGAGGTTGAACTAGGTATGCAGAGATACCGACGATCATAACCTCGGATAAGTAAACTATCGTGAGACAAAGGGAAATTGGTATCGTATGTAAGTGGTTCATTCGATCGCAAAGTAATCATAGAAATATGTGGGAGCCATATGAATTTCCAGATTCCTCTATTGGTTATTGATCGGAGAAGTGTCTCGATCATGTCCGCATAATTCACGAACCGTAGGGAGACACACTTAAGGATTCGACGTTGTTTGAGTAGTTATGGTATTATGAGAAAAAGACCGAATGTTGTTGAGTCTCGGATGGGATCGGGATATCACGAGGTGATCCGGAGAATAATATTCATATAAGGAAAGTCCGTTTGGAGTTCGGAATGATTACGGTGTTTTCATGGGAATGTTCTAGAAGGTTCGGAATGTCCCCACTCAAGGGAAGGGTACATGAATGTGTCATTGCATATTGGAATGATTGCATCATGTACTAAGTGTTCTCGCTGTTCCAAATAAAGGATTAAATTGAATCCTAAAACTGAAAAGTCAAATGGCTAGTTTGAAAGTCAAACGGCTAAAACACGAAACTGTGGGAAACAAGCAAGAGGAGGTTGAAACCGACTTGGGGGAGGAGTCCTTCCTCTCCAAGTCGGCGCGCCACCCAAGACCGACTTGGGGAGGGACTCTGTAACACCCTCAGAATCGGACCTATGCAAGTTTCAGCGATTCCCGCCAAACCCGCATAGAAACGATTCAAAGGTGCCCACCAGGCACTTTCGTGCGGGTGGAAAACGAAGTAATAACATTACACAACAGTCCTAGATGGGACCCACAGAACAGATATATATAACAGCGACTCAAAGAGTCAAGAATACAGATATAATATACAAAGATCCAAATCACCTTGAAATGATAGAGCGTCCGACTACGGACAAGATGCAAATGGGGCTAAGAGCCCTGAAGAATAACCAATGGCGTCCATAACCCTGCCCAGGCCAAGCACATGAATTTCAAGTCATAGTCCACCATACTCGCTCCGGCTTAAGGAGAAGCCCTGCGAGATCTCCCCTCTACTTCCGGTACCACGCCGTTGTGCTGCCGGAATCGCGAGGAGAGTGCTACAACCTCTGCTCTTTGGAACAAGAGAGGAAGGTCTTCGTCAGTACAACGTGTGACCGAAGCTGGAGTCTTCCGAACGCTTGGGAAGGATCGTCTCTGCGATCTTGAGATCGGGAGAAATCGACTACATCACCCACGAGAATCCGCTCTCGTTAAACACTTTGGAATCTTCGAGGGTGAGTTATTCCATCGACTCGTTGCTACAATCTAGTAGATAGATCTTGGCTTGTTTGTTTGTATGCGGTAGAATTTTTTTGTTTTCCATGCTACGAAACCCTACACCAACAACCCTGGAAAGCATGACTCTTGGGTTAGAGATGAACACATGAAGAGTTTCCGCGGTTGGTTGCAACATCTCATCAAAAACAACACTCTTGGAGATCAGCTATACTTGTTGTCTAGGTCACCATCTTCGACTATATCGACTTTCCAAGGGTACGAGATAAATGGGTATACATTTTACACGATATCCCAAGATAAAAAGAGCACCTAAAGATGAACCCTCTCTTTATATAGGCATTTCCCTCTATTTATTAGGTAACACTCAATACATTTATTAATATTAAAAACCGGGACAAACCGGGACTAGCTAACACTCAGGACTAAAGCCGCCCCTTTAGTCATAATCATGCCTAGTCCTATAGTACGCAGCTTCAGGGTCTTCTTCGTCATCGTCATCATCATCATCATCGTCACCTGCCACTCCGGCGATCCTCAGCCCATCCATGGCATATACCAGGGGCCATTCCAGCCTCGGATTCACGGCGGGCGGGGGAGGGGTCTCCTGGAAGATGATGCCTCTACCGCGGGCCCGTGTGGGGCCTTTTTGTGGCTCTGTGGAGGGTGGACTCGTGGGCACCGCAGGCGAGGATGGTCTCCCCCGGCGATGTAGCGCATCACTCCAATGATAGTATGGTTCGCCCACCACAGACGATGGCTGGCTTCGTTGTGGTTCACCGGTGGCGGGACATCACCCTCGTACCTGGCGAGCTCCCTTTCCCGCCTATTAGCGAAGAAGGCATTCCAGGTGTCGTAGTTGTCGGTATCCCACTAGGGATCCATCCGCTGCTCCGGCGTGATCTCGTGATAGAAGTGGTTTGTGATGGCCGCCTGGCGTGCGGAACCTTGAGGGACAGGAGGGACAGGAACCCCTCCAGCGCTCAGCATCTAGCCGGCGGGCGGCCGGTAGCCCGGCGGACAAGGGTAGTTGGAGGCGCACAGCTCCTCGGTATCCTTGAGGGTCAGAATGGACCAGTAGGCATTATCCATTGTTCTAAGAGAGGAAGGTGTGGATGTGTGGATAGCCATGGCGCGATCGCCCTAAATATAGAGGGAAAGGGCGGGAAAACTTGGCGTGAAGCTTTGGGAAATGGCGGGAAATATCTTTTGTCCCGGTTAGTGACTACATCCGGGACTAAAAGCTCTCGTAGAAAGGAAAGGGCGGGAAAACTTGGCGGGAAGCGGTGGGAAATGGCGGGAAATATCTTTAGTCCCGGTTTTTATATTTGATTTGAATTAAAAAAATAAAATTTACAAATGAAATAATTTATAAATGATGCAAACAGATAAATGGATATTATATTAAGATTCTTTATATTTTTCTGATAATAATAGACATATTATTTGTTTTATTTGGATTATTACAATAAAAGATATGATTTTCCAAAGTTTTTACATTTGATTTGAATTTAAAAAAGAAAATTTACAAATGAAATAATTTATAAATGATGCAAACAGATAAATGGATATTATATTAAGATTATTTATATTTTTCTGATAATAATAGACATATTATTTGTTTTATTTGGATTATTACAATAAAAGATATGATTTTCCAAAGTTTTATATTTGATTTGAATTAAAAAAAGAAAATTTACAAATGAAATAATTTATAAATGATGCAAACAGATAAATGGATATTCTATTAAGATTCTTTATATTTTTCTGATAATAATAGACATATTATTTGTTTTATTTGGATTATTACAATAAAAGATATGATTTTCCAAAGTTTTTATATTTGATTTGAATTAAAAAAGAAAATTTACAAAAAAACAATTAGTCATGGGTCGTGGCTGGACCCGGGACTAAAGGGTACTATGTGGCAGCGGGTAGAAAAAACCCTTTAGTCGGGCCGTGGCTAACCAGCGACTATAGCGGGGGTCTTTAGTCGCGGGTTAAGCCACGGCCCGGGACTAAAGACCCTTTAGTCCCATCCCGTGGCTTAGCCCGGGACTAAAGGGGTGGCCACTATATATTTCAAGGCCAGTAGGTGTGTCTTGACACTTGGCATTCTCGACGCAAAAGACGAAGCTTGCATCAAAAGCGACGCAGGAGGTCTTGTCCGCCCGCCGTGCCACCGCTCCACCGCCGTCGTCTTGCCTCACTTGCGCTCCGCCGTGCCTTGACGTGTCGCCCGCTCATGGCACATCCTCGCGCCATGTATCCCTCGTTGGTGAGCTCGATCGAGAGGCCGCGCGCGGGGGTGGTTTTTTTATAGTTTTTTGTATAGTTTGTTATAGTTTTTTTTATAGTTAGGTTTATTATAATTACGATTATTATAATTAAGATTTATTTATTAGGATTAGTATTAGGATTATTATAATTAGGATTATTAGGGTTTTTTGTTATAGTTTTTTATAATTAGGATTATTATAATTAGGATTATAATTATGATTATAATTAGGATTATTATAATTAAGATTTAGTTATTAGGATTATTATAATTAGGTTTATTAGGGTTTTTTGTTATAGTTTGTTTCTATATTTTTTTTATATTAGGGTTTTTTGTTTTAGTATTAGGATTATTGTTTTAATTAAAATATTAGAATTAGGATTAGGATTATTGTTTTAGTTATTTTTTGTTTTATTTATTAGGATTATATTGTTTTATTTATTGTTTTATTAGGGTTATTTTTTTGTTTTAGTTATTATGATTATTGTTTTAGCATAAATAATATTAGGATTATTATAATTAGGATTATATTGTTTTAGTTATTAGGATTATTGTTTTTTCTAACCTGTTTAACTCTCTTTTTGTTATAGATAATTAAGTCATGGATCCATCCGAAGATCCTGGTCGCATCGGTGAAGGTTTTCTTCAGGTCATGATAAGAGGTGAAATTCCTCTTAATATTACTACAGGCTCCGAAGATATTTTGCTCGAGGAAGAGATATCCTCATATCTGAATCCATCCGGTGGTGGACTAGAGGAAAACCAAATGTACCAAGGGGAAGACCAGATGGACAAAGGGCAAACAAATAATAAAAATAATGATGGACCCTCGACAGGATCCGACGAGGTACATATATATATATATATAAAGTCTCGTGTTACCTCTATTCATTAACTGATCTAGATATATATTAATCACTCTCTCTTCTTATTTTAGCCCACCGGATCGAAGCAATCGATAGCTCGAGCAAGCGAGGCGAACAAAAGTTGGATGGTAATCGAGGTTCACCATCGAAGAAATAGATGATGATGGTGAACCGATTGCTCCAAAAAGCACCGGAGGATGTTTATAAATCAATGCGGGTGCTTGTTAGGGACAACCTGCCGATCAACGTGGGAATGACCACGGCGGATCTGTCGGCAGCGTAGTAGAAACGAAGGGCAAGGCGGCCAGCCATCTGCGGTGCGAGATGAGGGCAAAGACACGGTTTTACCTGGTTCGGCCCGGATAAAGACCTACTCTGCTAGATTGTATTATGGAGGTGTTTTACAATGGGCGAACTCGGCGACTAGGCGAGTTGCTTTGGGTATGTGGGATGTCTCTACTCACCCGTAGGGAGGTTTATATAAGCTCACCTCCCTAGGGTTTACATATCTCAACCGATTGATTCTGACTTTGGTAATCGTTTAACCTAGTCATTGGGCCTATCTACTACTTTGGGCCTTCAACTTCCAGTCGCCCAATAGCTTGCTGGGCTTTGATCCACTCGCCGTTATGCAGGCCCACTCGCCAACCGTTGGGCCAGTCGGAAACGTCCCGCTGAGTATACCCCAGTAGGCGTATCCCCATCAGTAGTCCCCGAGGCCGTCGTTGATTAGGCGTGAGTGGCTGCGGCGATCGAGTATCTGACTTCAAGTTGGCATCCAGTCGAATCGTCGACGGGCTCCTGCATGAAGGAAAAAATCCGGCGAACCGAGTTGCGTCTTGGGCGAGTCGAGCCAACGGGACGCGGTCTCGGCGAGTGACTTAGCGAGCCAAGTGGATGGAGGTGGACCGTCGGGCGTGGTCAAACTAGCCGTTAAGGTAACTCAACGGTAACTTTTGGCGTAATCATCACGCGGTAACGGCCCCCTAATTTGGCGGGCAACTCCCGCTATATAAGAGGAATGGTAGGCTATCGCAAAGCCCGCCACCATTTCTTCCGAGTCGCATCTTCCTTCCTTGATTCCATGATCCAATCGACCCGCAATCCTCAGACCTCCAAACAAATCCTCAGCCATGGCCTCTCCACCGAACCTTGGGTAGATCCAAGTGCAGGCGCGGTGGCCTCCTTCGAGGAGGCGAATCTCTTGGGCCGATCGCTGGCGTATCCCGCAGCCGAAAACGACCCCAAACCCGAGAGAGAGAGTTCGTCTGTTTCACAGTCACCTCGGCGGGGTTAGGGTTTCCCATCTTTGTTCTTCCGCGTTTACCGCCTACTCGGGATCCAGCCCTCGGATCTGGGTCCCCATAGCATCGAAAGCTCGCCATCTTCGTGGCGTTCTGCGAGTGCTACTGCTTGCCCTACTTTCCCCTGGCAAGATCTGTTCCATGGGCGGATCACCGCGAGCGAGGCGGCCCAATGCTAGCCGCGGGCGGCTTAACCTTCCAACTCAAATCCAAAGCTTCCTTCTTCGACCTGATGCTGCCAGCCAAAGCAGCGAGCGACTGGAAGAAGTCATGGTTCTACGTGACCGAGGCGACTCCGGAGGACGAGGCGGCGATCCCGCGGTACTCGGCCAATCGTTCCGAACCACGCCATCTCCAGGTCGGCAAGCTCCCCGACGACCAGCGGATGGTCGTCGACGAGATGCTCCAGACCATCCGTGGTCTGAAGAAGAAGGGGCTCCAGACGGTAAACTTGTACAATTGTTGGCTTGGGCGGTGGCTCGTTCCGCTTGCCCAACGCGACCATTACATGTACCAGTATACGGGCCGGGGAGACTCGACGAAAGCCTGTCTCGACGAGTGGAAGCTGGAGGACTACCTCTCGGCGTTGAAGAAGATCACCCAGGCGGCGTACGCGGATGCGCAGGCCGGGGTTCCCCCTTACACCGTGAAGCGTCCGGCTCCGACGGTAACTTTTTTTATCTTGCTCGCAGTCGCAGCATGTGCAGTCGCGGTAACTCTAACTCTGTTTCGTGTTCATCACAGCTGTTCCAAGTGGTGGAAGGGTGGCTACCACCCGCCGATGACGAAAGCCCCGGGCCATCCGCCCAGGATACAAGCGAATCGCCACCCACCAAGGGCATCGAGGACGATGAGGACGAGTCCGAAGAGGAGGTTGCCCCACTGGTCCGAAAGACCCGCGGGCAATGTCGGTGAAATCGGCGGCGAGCCTCGGCGTCATGATGACGACGAACTCCGAGACCACCTCGCGCCGTCGGTGCTCCCGCGAAGAAGAAGAAGAAGGAAAAGGTCGAGGCCCCAGGAGGAAGCAAGCCGCGAAGATGGCCTCACCGCCGCACTCAGAGCAGCTCGATGCTCACAGCGGCGGTGACGGCGCTGCCCAGCGACAACCGCGCTAGATCGCCATCCGTGGAAGCGCTGGCCTCAATGCCTCCGCCCTTCGCGCGGTCTCGGGCTAGGAAAGCTCCGGTAGCGACCGCCGCAAGGAGGTCCCGGCGTGGCGGTCTCGCCTGCAGGAGGCTCCGCCGCAGCTCCACATCGCGAGAGGCCTCACTTGGCGTCCGGGCGCCAACCGCTACCTCAACATCAAAGAAGCCGTCCGTATCCTGGGCCCCTGACGTCCTGGAACTGGGGCTTAGTCGCCGATTGGGCCCTGAGCTGGGAAAACCGGCCGGCCTTCGTACAGGGCTGCGTTTCATTCCAGTCGCTAAGTGAGTGCATTCGGCCTTCTCTATTTTCTTTTAGTACTTCGATTGTCTTTTATTGATTTGACTTGACGTGCAGGACCGGAGTGAAAAAGATGGGCCACCCGACGGTGGCCAAGGTGCCATCCGCCGCCAGCGAGGAGGATCCTTCCCGTAAGAGGAAGGTGGACGAGGTCGCCGCCTCTACGGAAGGCAGCAAGAAGGCCAAGGGTGACGACATCGTCGCTGTCTCTGACGACGCGGCGGCCGCGCCGGCTGGACCCGCAGTGGAAGCAACCGCGTCCACGAAGGAGGGCATTTCCTTGCCTAGACCGGAGGAAGCGAGTTCCTTTGGGGCGGGTGCCTCGATTGCTACCTTCCCCCGCTTCGTGACCAAGGCGGCCACGGCAAGCGGGGCTGCGCTCCCGAGCCTCACTCCAGGGACCGCCGACGCTGAAACCGACCAACGTCGCGGGCACACGCCGGCGCTGCTCGCGTCTGTGGACGCAGTACAGCTTCATGGCATGCTTGGTGCGGCCATCCAGGTACCTCCAGTCCCCGAGGATCAGGTCGGTGCTTAGCAGCGGCTTGATTCTTATAATTTCTCGTGTTTGTACTTTCGAATCCAGTCCCCGAGTGCGTATGCGCTAAATCTTAGCGGGTATGCACTGAGGAATTTTTGTGGTCGCCAGTCCCCGAGTGCGCACTTGCTAAATTTTAGCGGGTGGGCACTGAGTAATTTTTGTGGTCGCCAGTCCCCGAGTGCGCACTTGCTAAATTTTAGCGGGTGGGCACTGAGTAATTTTCATGGTCGCCAGTCCCCGAGTGCGCACTTGCTAAATTTTAGCGGGTGGGCAATCGAGTAATTCATGGTCGCCCGGTCCCAGTGCGCCTGCGCTAAATTTTAGCGGGTGGGCACTCGAGTAATTTTCATGTGTCTTGACTTTGAAGATGTCTGAGGTGCAGCTGGAGTCGGCAGGCGATTGGCTGCGGCAGCGTCTTGAAGGAGTTGGCCACTCTCAAGAAGCAAACAAGGAACTTGACTGTTGCTGCGTGAGGTAGCTCGCCAGAGCTTGTCCCTCTTTGGTGAGCTGGTGGTGGCGATCTGCGTTAAGTGCTTCTTGAGCGGTCGCCGACCTCGGCCTTGACTGCGAGAGGCAAAGGAAGAAGCAAACTCGGCGAACGGGCGAGCTAAGGCCGCCATTGCAGCCGCGGAGGAAGACCGCAAGGTGTCGGAAGCCCTCGTTGTTGGGCTTCAGGGCGATTATACGTCTCTTCAGTCTTTCATCACGGGACTCGCCCGCCCGCTGCTTGGTGAGTGCGTCTTCCCTGTCTTTCAGTTGTATTGTTTGTGGTTTCCGTGGTACTCATGACTGTCTCCTTCTAGCAGGTCGTGTGATTGGTAGCCACGAAGAAGCGAGCTCTCTTGACCCGAGGGAGTGCATAAGCATGCTCGTCGACTCGGCGACGCTGTCGGCGACGTGCATCCGCGCCTACCTTCAAGAGATGTCGCCCACAGAGGTTATTCCCAGTGACCTCGTTGAGGTGTGGGAGTACTTGGAGAAGGCGCCCGCGGTCGTAGAGTTCATGACGCGGTCGGCGTATGAGCGTCGAGCTGAGCAGGACTCGCCCACTTCGAGGACTTCGACCTCGACGATGTGACGAGTGGGTATCCTTCGCCGACCGGGCGGTGGATCTGTCCGAGGTTCTCAAACTGCAGGAACGCGCCGCCGTGCACGGGCGTGTCAGGCGATGGGCGACCTTCCCTACCAGAAGCGGTCGTCGCCAAACGACCCCGAGCCGCCGCATCCTGACTTCAAGGTCGAGCAGCCTTTCCGCGCGGCGATGGCGGGTGAGCTGACGACGTATCCGTCAAACCCGTACACCGCGTTCATCCGTAGGCGCCAGGATTCTGGTGCGTCGTCTTTGCGAGAATAGGGTAGTGTGCCTAGACATGTTAGCAGCAGTTCTGCCGAGCAGGCATAATTTGTAATGTAAGACAATGCGATGTGCGATTGAATGGGATGTTGTGTCCATTTTGCTAGTTATTTGTGTGTTTTAGATTGATTTTGGATGAGTCCCCGAGCGCGTCCGCCCTTTTGTGGGGTTCACCTTGTATATGATGTTTGTTGTTATCATGTGTTTTGTTAGTTTAGTCGACTACTTGCTCGGAGAGCCGATGCAAGGCGACTCCTTGAGTGCTCTGTACTTTACCGTTTTCCCGTCTGTGAGCAGGGTGGCCGAGTCCCGGCGTGGTACTTAGTAGTTCAAGCGCGACTCGAGGGTGGTTGAGGACTGAGCGTTGGTGTGGCGTCGCTCCTGCACGCCGGTGGGTCATCGTGTGGCGTCTGGGCATGCTCTCTTACTTGGCGTTTTCCACGACCGATCGCGGAACTGGTATTCAGTCCCCGGCGTGGTACTTAGCCGTTCGAGTCGCTCTGGAGGATGCGGAGGACCAAGGTCGCTTGTGAAGCGAGGGCAGTTGTCTTGGTTCGCAAAACCAGTCGAGCTAAGCGACTCAATGGGGCTCGGTTGGCGTTTTTAAGTGGGACGCAAGACTGAAATGACTCGGTGCCCTTACGTCGCTACTTAGCGTGCCGGTCGCTGTCTGAAAGGTTGACTTCTGCATTTTAGCACGACTGTTTATTACGAAAGTCGAGTGGCACAAGGCATGGAGAGTGGGCAATTTGCGATGTAGTTTCTTTTATTTCATAGCGATGGAAAGTACATATGTGGAGTTCTAGGGTAGAACTTCCGAGGAGATTTACATTCCATGGCCGCTGACATCGAGTTCGCCGTCCCGCGACGTCGATGAGGTAGTAAGCGTCGTTGCGGTCTGCGCCCGATGGAAACAGGCCTTCCACGGAGGAGAGCTTGTGCATGCCCTTCTTGTCTGGATGAGGCGTAACCGGTCGCCTTCTGGAAGGTCGGGTTTTCACCGTCGGCTGTGGTAGCGGCGGAGCCTTGCGATAAATGGCGGTCTTGATCGGAGGTCGCGTGCTTCGTCGAGTTGGTCGAGCCCATCTTGGCGGGCCAGCTCGTTTGCGGCCTCCGTATAGTGGACGACCCGCGGCGAGTCGTGTTCGAGGTCGGTGGGCATGACTGCTTCGGCGCCGTAGACCATGAAGAAGGGAGTGAATCCCGTCGACCTGTTGAGGTGCGGATTCCCCGGATGACGGAGGGTAGCTCTTGACCCGGCATCCGGTGCGCTCGAGTGGCACTTGAGTCGCGGCTTCAGCCGTGGAGGATGCTTTGGTTGGCTCGTTCCGCTGGCCGTTGGATTCGGGTGTCTGGTGACGCGAGGTCGGATGTGGTGCTCTTCGCATTCGGCCATTGCTCCCTTGGCGAAGTTTGTGCCGTTGTCCGTGATGATGCTGTTGGGAACCCGTAGCGGTATATGAGCTCGTAGGAACTTAGTGGCGGTCTTCCGTCGCATTTCGGACTTGGCCTCCACCCGCCGTGAATTTGTCGTGGCGACTAGCAAGTGGGTGTAGCGGGGCCTTCTTGAAGGGCCTACCATGTCCATGCCCCCACAGCGAATGGCGGTGATGGGGATTGTTTTGGCGCCGAACTTGGTGCGTGCGTCTGGTTGGCGTGCCGGCACCCGGCGCGATCGCTGGGCGATATCGGCAGCGTCGGCGTGTCGGTGGGCGATGAAGCCGTGTCGCATAGCCTTGGCGACCGAGGCGGCGTGGTGGCCGCATCGCTGAGTGGATGTCATGTAGGATTTTGCGTCCTTGACGGTTGGGCCATAGCGTTGGAACTGCCGGTGGCGCTGCTCTTGTGTAGCTTCGCCGTCGATGATGGTGTAAGACTTGCATCGGCGAGCAATCATTCGGCGCTTGTCGTCTGCAGGCGGTGCGGTCTCGGTAGGCGATGTAGGGCTTGGTCGATCGTGCAGCTCGGTGATGAGTGCGACCAAGGCTGCCTCTGGTTGGAGTGGGACTCCGATGTCGATCTCCCTCGGGGGAGAGACTGATGGTTTGGAGATTGTGTCGAGGAACACGCCGGCGGGTGGTGCGAGTCGAGCCGACCCGATGCGGGAGAGGGCGTCGGCCTCCTCGTTTTTCCGCCTGTCGATCCACTCGACAGAGTAGCCGGTGAAGTGGGCGCCCAACTTATCCACCTCTTGGCGATACGCCGCCATGGTAGGGGAGATGGCGTCGCAGGTGCCGGCGACTTGTCCCGCGACGAGGTCGGAGTCCCCGTAGCATCGTAGGCGGTTAACGCTCATCTCCTTTGCGGCTCGCATGCCGTGGAGGAGGGCCTCGTATTCAGCCATGTTGTTGGTGCAGGGCGTGAATTCGAGGCAGAGGATGTAGCGGAGCTTGTCGCCTTTTGGTGAAGTCAGCACTATCCCCGCTCCTGCGCCGTCCGCGTTCTTGGACCCGTCGAAGTGCAGGTTCCAGTAATGGAGGTACGGCGGCTTCTCTGGCTGCTGGGCCTCCTCCCAATCGGCGATGAAGTCGGCCAGTGCCTGGGACTTGATCGCCCTTCGCGGCTCGTATTTAATGTTGTGGACGCCGATCTCGACGGCCCACTTGGCGACTTGATCGCCTCGCGATTGCGGATGATGTCTTGTAGTGGTCGAGGAGACGACCGTGATCGGGTGCTCCTGAAAGTAGTGCTTGCGCGCTGAGCCTTGAAGACCCGGTATACTAGCTCGGTATTGTGGGTATCTGGCGCGACTCGGTGAGGACCTCGCTGATGTAGTACACCGCCGCTGGACCGGGCGCTCCTTTCCTTCCTCGGTCGTTCGGCGACCATTCACGACAACGGCGGCTCGCCGCGACGTAAACCAGCATGGGCTCTTTGTCGACGGGTGCGGCGAGTAGTGGTCGGCGTAGCACCTTTGAGGTCGCGAGCGCGTCGTCCTCCTTGTCCCCTTTGGAAGGTGGGATTCTTGCGCATCAGGCGGTATAGGGCATCGCCTTTTGCCCAGCGGGGATGAAGCGACCGAGAGCCGCTGGCCCGGCCAGCTCGGGCGTCGCGCGAACTCGGGTTTACCGAGTCGGGCGATCGTGTCGATCTTCGTTGGGTTTGCCTCGATCCCTCGTTTGGGCAGCGTACCCGATGGTTGCCAGCGGGTACACCGAAGGTGCACTTACTGGGTTGAGCTTTATCTTGTACCTCCAGATTGGCGAAGGTCTCCGCTCGTCGGCGAGTAGGTCTCCTTGGCGGCGGATTTCACGACCATCGTCGATGTAGACGTGGATGTTGCGGCCAATTTGGCTCGCGAGGCATTCTTGCATGCACGCTGGTAGGTTGCCCGTGTTCTTCAGGCCGAAGGTCATGGCGGTGTAGCGAATGCTCGAATGGCGTGATGAGCGCCGTCTTCTCCTCATCCTCGGCAGCCATTTTGATCTGGTTGTACCGGAGTAGGCGTCGAGGAAACAGCGACTCGAACCCGCGGTTGAATCGATTATCGATCGATCCGGGAGACGAACTGCTCCTTTGGGCATGCGCTGTTCAGGTTTGTGTAGTCGATACACATTCTCCGGTCCGTTTTCTTCTCGACCGGGTTTGCCAGCCACTTGAGTATTTGATTGGCGGATGAAGCCGGCAGCGAGCAGCTGCACTTCCTCGGCGATTGCTCGGCGCGCTCTTCATTGAAGGGCCGTGGCCGCTTGACGGGTCGCACTTTGGGGTCGGCGTTTAGTTTGTGCTCGAGCTCCCTAGGGATACCGGGCATGTCGGAGGGTTTCCATGCGAAGATGTCCCTATTCTCACGAAGGAACTTCGATGGCGCGCCTTCCTCGCTGGGCTCATGCATCCCGATCGTCACCGTCTGGCTGGGGTCGCACAGGACCAGCTCGACGGTGTCTTGTCGTGGCCTCAAAGGTTGAGGTGTTTGTGCCCTCTGAGTTGGGCTTCTTGAGTATTGTGGGGTCGTCATTGTTGACCCCGCTCGCGTATTTGGCGAGCTCGTCGGCGTGATTAGCTTCTGCCGCGATGCAGGCGTCGGCGAGTTCGGCGCCTTTGGCCTCGGATTCGGCGGCCATGTCGGGGTCGCCGTTAATGGTGATGGCCCGCCGGCCGGAGCTTCATCGCGTTATGCAGCGTGGTGGGTGCCGCCATGAATTTGGCGAGCGCTGGCGCCCAGAGGCGCAATGGTAAGGGCTGTCGAAGGGCACCAGCTCGAGCGATCCGCTCGGTGCGGAAGTTTGCGAGTACCGAAGGTGACGGGTAGCGTGACTTTGCCGATCGGGTCGCCTTCCGGGGGCGATGCCGTGGAACGTGGTGTGGGTTGTCTCGATCATCGATTGCGGGAGCCGCACGCTGAAGGTGTCGAGGTAGAGGATGTTGATGGAGCTGCCGCCGTCCATCGGTGTCTTGGGGAGCCAGTGATCGCCAACTTTGGCTTGACCACCAAGGCGACTCGTCACAGGTACTCGATGCGTGGCGAGTGGTCTTGCGGCTCCGGTGATGGGCTGTTCCGACCAGTTCGAGGAGGGGGCGTCTGTTTGAGCCACCGCATTGGCGGCGACGGCGCGGCGATGACCTTCTTCTCGCCGTGTTGAAGCCTGTGAAGGTGTGGGCGAGCGGCTACTTTGCGAATTTTCCGCCATTTGGCGGGTCGTTGTCGGTGTCCTCCGCGCGTCGTGCCTTCTCGATTTCCACGAGGGTGTGGCGGTCGGCGGTGGTGTGCGTGGCGGGCTTTCCTTCCCTGCTGTGGCGCACATGGTTGGTTAAGGAGGGCGCGGGATCGAACCGTGGCTTGTTCTTGTAGTTCCGCCGCGTCGTTGGCCTCCGTCGCGGCCGTAGCTCTTGGGCTCGCGTTGTGCGTGCCCAGCGTTAGCGGCAATCGACTCGCCCGTCGTTCTGGCGCTTGCACTGAGGCGGGTGCCGCTGTAGCGTGGTCGGTTCGCGTCGCCGTCGTTGCGCCCGTCGGCGTTGCCCTCGACTCGTCGTCGGCGTCTTGGTTGGGATCCTCCTCGTGCCGTTTGGCGATCTCGAGGAGGTCGGGATGTTGTCGAGTGTGCGGGCGTGTCGCTTGAGCTTGGCGACTAGAGGCTCGTGGCGGCACGAGGTCTTGAAGCAATGGATCGCGGTGTCGGGTGGATGCCGACCGCGTTATGCAGCTCTTGCCACCGTTGGACCCGATTGCGGGTCGATTCACGGGGTCCCTGGCGCATCGTTCAGGTCCTCGATGGTGGTGGCGGTGTAGGAGCACTCGAAGTGCACGGCGAAGGCGTCGCATTTCCTCCCGAGTCGATATCACGGGGGCGTGTTGATCCATTGCCTGCGTCCCTCCATCATTAGTGGGAGGTAGCAGGCGTGAGTCGGTGTGACCCGCGATCCCCATTGCCATGAGGTATGTGTCAAGCCAGACTGCGGGGTCGTACGAGGAGTCGTATTTTTCTATCTCCTTTGGCGCCTTGAAGTTTGGCGGGTACTTTCGCCTCGGATCATTGGTCCGAAGCACTTAGGCCCTAGTCGACTGAGCGACCCCATGGGCTCGCCATCGCGGGCGTATTTAGGTGTGCCGCAGTCGGGCTGGCGTCTTGGCGCCAGTTTTGTTGTTGATGATGTGAGTGCGGCGTCGATGGGTTCTCCGTTAGCGGCGGCAAGTTGGTCGCCGCCCGGGATCGTTGGTGGAAGTGCAGCGTTCGCGGGTCGGCGTTGGAGCTGCGGTGGCTCGGTGGCGGGCAATTGGGTGTTTGCCGCTGGCGGCTGAGGCCGCCCGCTTCCCGAGGAGCGAGTATACTCGCCCTTGCGGTCGGCGCCCGCTCTTCTTGCTCCACGGCTTTTGCGGCAGGGCCTTGACGTCTTGGATCTGTAAGCGCCGTCGCGGTGGCGTGATGCTGTCGGCTGCGGCCTGCCACGAGGTTGTCCATCGGGGTGGAGAACGGTGGGAGGCCGTTCGCGTCTCGCTCCGTGAGGAGACAACTATCCGGCTGGTCCACAGGAGGGTGCGGTTGGGTGGTGGTGGGGCACCCATCGCCGTTGATCTGGCGGGGCGGCGCTTCCTCGGTGGCGCGTTCTCGCAGATCGCGCGCTCGGCTATCTTGGCGGGTCGTTCGTCATCGGTTCAGGCGCCCTGAGCGGTGGGGTTCAGCGTGACCTGATCCGGCTGGTGGTAGCGTGGCGGTTCTGTTGTCACTTGCTCGGAAATTTTCGCTCGGCTCGCTCTTTGCCTCCGCCAATTTCGGCGGAGTTCCTCGACCTCCGTTGCCGTGGCGTTAGGAGGATTGGGGTGGAGAAAGGATCCTCCGGCGGATCGGCGCGGTGGCCATGTAGGTCATGGCGTGGCGGCCGGTTCCGTCGTGGAGGTCGGAGTTTTCCGACCGGTCGAATTCAAGATCCCGAGGATGGAGGGTCCTCAAAATCTCCAGCGTTGGAGACTGGCGATGGAGCCCAGCGGACGAGCATGGTGATGGATCGGCGGTGACGCCGGGTCGCGAGTCGGCGTCGTCGGCGAGGGCCGCATCTTCTGCGGCTGAGTTCCCGCCACGTTGTGGGCGAGTTGTACTCGAGGCGGCGGTGGATCGTGCGGACTGGCTCTCGAAGATCCGATCGCGTGGTGGCGACTTCGCGGATGCGGCCGAGTCCTCGGTGGCGGCGTCGGTGAGGCCGGCGAAGAGGCTGATCGTGCCGATTGGCGGGATCACGCGTGGCGTGACGTGCGCCGGACGTAGCTGCTCGGCAAGACCTGGAGCATCTCGCCGATCGCTATCATACGGCGGTGGCGACCGTCTAGTTGATGGTCAGATTGGATCTCGCCCGCGAACACCGGCCGCCAGGCCCCACGGTGGGCGCCAGCCGTGGGAATGACCACGGCGGATGCTGCAATCGGCGGGTAGTAGAAACGAAGGGCAAGGGCCAGCCATCTGCGGTCGAGATGAGGCAAAGACACGGTTTTACCCAGGTTCGGCCCCGGAGGTAAAGACCTACTCTGCTAGATTGTATTATGGAGGTGTTTACAATGGGCGAACTCGGCGACTAGGCGGCGAGTTGCTTGGGTGTATGAGGGCGTGTCTCTACTCACCCGTAGGAAGGTTTATATAAGCTCACCTCCCTAGGGTTTACATATCTCAACCGATTCGATTCTGACTTTGGTAATCGTTTAACCTAGTCGGGGCCTATCTACTACTTTGGGCCTTCAACTTCCAGTCGCCCAATAGCTTGCTGGGCTTTGATCCACTCGCCGTTATGCAGGCCCACTCGCCAACCGTTGGGCCAGTCGGAAATGTCCCGCTGAGTATACCCCAGTAGGCGTATCCCCATCAATCACCATCCAAGAATGGATTAAGTCAAAGAAAGTCGGTGAAGAATCCAACAGCTATGTCACCGATGATGCCAAAGATGACCTTTGGCAGAAGCTCATAGCGCATTTCATACTACCTCCAGAGTATGAGGAATTTGAGGTAGATGGTATTACCCCAAGGCCGGGTGGGCTTGAAAATAGAGCGAAAGTCAAGGAGTGGGCACTGAGCAAGATGGCTGAACTGCAGGAACCACAAGCGAAATACATCGCTGAAAGAAAACTCCAGACTTCAAAGGAGTAAACGAGAAGTTGAGAGAACAGTGGCCCGATTTTGTACAGTACAAGCAATATGATAAAGCAAAGGCAAAGTCGGCAAAGAACGCGTTAAATACTGTCAACAAGAAATACCATCATAAAATGGGGACAGATGGCTACAAGAGTGTCGTCCCTAAGTGGGAAACTATGGAGAAGGAAATGAGGGCTAGAGGCGTCACTCCTGGTACAGATGGATGGCCCGAGAGGTCAAACTACTGGTGGTACGGGCACGGGGGATCCTTGGACCCAGAAACAGGGAAGACATTATTTCATGAGAAAATTCTAAAACCCTCCCAAGACCTTATTCAAGCAATGAACGATGCTCAATTGGGATTGTTCCGTCCCGAGAGAGAGAACGACGAGCTGACACACGCCCTAGGGAATCTTGAAAAGGGAGGACGAACAAGAGGCAAAGGCGCGGATGTCTCGTGGAAGAAAGGGTTTCCTCGGTACGATGCCAGTTACAGAAGCCGTCAGAGAAAGAAGGACCGGGAGGCAGACCGGATCTCCAGGGTAGAACAGGACCTAGCTGATCTGAAGAATCTCATGCATGAAATTAGCCAAAGGCCGCCATCGTCAACTCACCGCGTCGATGATCCACATTGGATCTTAGCCAGCGAGAAGCGATGTGGCTTCGGGGAGGTCCGTGCTGATGATCAAGGACTGCTGGATGATGCACCTGCGCCTCACTACCCCGTGGATGATGTCAGAGAGATGGCACAATGTGAGCTACATCAGCCAATGAACAACCTGTCCTTCAAGGTGGCGATCGGCACCGCTTACCTTGTTTACCTTGTCTACGGAGCACTCCACCATTCACTTCCGATTCCACGTGCTATGCTCGTGTCACGGTGGATGACATAGTGGAGGATTTTGCGGACCTAGAGATTGAAATCTCTATGCACGAAGGCCTTACGAAACTAGGAGATGTCAAGCAACATCATTCTATGGAATAAGAAGTACATCAAGTTTCGGGCTCGGCCAAGGCCACCGACTCCAAGGAATCCAAGTACACCCCGCATCGAATATCGTCAACCTCCAAGTCCACCCCAACCCGATTATCGCCAACCTCCAAGTCCACCCCAACACGATTATCGCCAACCTCCAAGTCCACCCGGCCCCGCTGACGATCGCCGCAGCAGGAGTACATCAACTCGATCTCCGCCTCCGCCTCCGTGCAATACTACTACCTCGTCGAAGAAACGGAAGTTCGATGGTCCCCCGCGCCCCACATCGAAGAAAGGTCAAACGCCGAAGATAGTCGATATCCCGCCGGCTCTTCCAAAGAGACCTTATGACAAGACCGATGAGGAAACTAATGCGGATGTGGCTGCCCAAGTTAAGGCGCATTTTGCACCCAAAAAGCCTGAGCCAAAGCCGGTATATAATGAAAAAACCAAAAAGTGGGCTAAGTCCTTTCTTGAGCAACCATCCCAGATATTGATGAATCTGGAATCCGACTATGACCGAGAGATTATTAAGCAAGCACAGAAGAAATAAATCACAAGTGCAAAAAGCGGGAAGCAAGTTGCCTAGCTCGGAGCACAGAAGAAACAATCGGCCGCCCCACTCAAAGTCATTTCAGACCTCGACAAGGCCTTCAGAGCTGAAATGGATATGGGCATGCAAATAATGGACCCTAGAGCCCGTAATAATGCTGCACTTATGGGAATCACTGTATCGCAGGCCAAAGCACTTGCTAACGAAGCAAATATGTCTCTTGGTCAATATTTAGGCTATGAAGATACGCCAGTGGGTTAGATAGTACGGCAGTATGTCCAAGAGGAGCCTCTAGTCAGTAATGAGGAGCTCGCGCGTCTATCCACACATATGCGAAATCTGCATGAATGGTACATGTCGCAAGCAGAAAAAAGCATCAGAAAGATTAGTTTCAGGTGGACGTTATAAAGGAGCATCACTTCAAACCATACTCGATATAGGTTCAAATGACCGAACTGTTTCAGTTATACAACCAGCGTGCCCTCGACAAATCTATCATTGGTTGCTACTGTCTATAAGTTATTTATTTCTATAATTAAGTTTGTAGCTCATCTCGTTCATTGCATTTAATATATTATCCTAACTATATATCCTTTTGTATGATGATATTATATTCCGCAGAATGAAGATGCTTGAATGCAAAAGAGCTAGAAGATACGACGTTGGGTTCATTGACCCATATATCATTAATGAATATACGTTAAAGAATCACCCCAAAGACGTGGAGGAAGACCTGTGCAGGTTCTTAACCGAGCATAATTTTGTTAAGGAAATACTATTTTCTTACAACTTCAAGTGAGTGTTTATATCTTGTACACATTTTATTTTTGCTTACTGGATGTGCTATGCATGTATGCTTATGTAAATTTCCGTAGATTCCACTGGATCTTGCTAAACATTCAAGTTGACAACTCCCTAGTTGAAGTCCACGACTCATTAAGTTGGGACCAAGAGCAGTGGAGCGACATGAAAGCAATGCTCCATAAGTAATTTCAATCATTATCGCATTATATCGTCCTCTTTCATTCATTTCCTGATATCAAGTAACTAATAACTCCTTTGTTCATTTTCTTTGCCGAGCAGGTGTTGGACACGGTTCAGACAGAAAATACCAGGTCCATTCAAAGGGGAGTTAACTTATAAAATGGTGAAGAGTTTACAGCAGCCACCGGGAACTCATTTATGTGGATACTACGTCTGCGAGTACATCCGCGAGTTGACCAGTGAGAGAAAAGTTGACTCACATTATATTTATGATTTGCGGGAGAAACTAGAGCCAGACCAGCGCATAAGAGCAATTCAAGAGGAGATGGCGGGATTTATGATGAAGGAAGTCCTTGATGTACATGGAGAGCATTATGCGGATGATGTGGAACTCGATTTGCCTTAGTCATCTTCATGTAGCTGATATGATATATATATTCATCAATGACCATGTAATTTCAAAACATTTCTTCCTTTTGATATGATTGATTATATGTATGCTTGCAAGGGATCAATTAATTATATAAATGCATCGACGTGTAGTGTGTATGTAGTAGCGTATAATATGTATACTGAAATATATGTTTGAATTATAGTGAAACACAAAACAAAAAAGGAACGAAATGGCAAATAAGAAAGAAATACACAATCTCTGCCGCGGCAGGAAACCTTTTAGTCCCGGGTGGTGTTACAGCCCGGGACTAGAGGGTTTCCGCCTCCCGCGGCGCTGAAACAGCCACGTGGCTGCTATCAGTCGCGGGCCGTTGCGAGCCGGGACTAGAGGGGGGAGGGGGGCCTCTAGTCCCATTTTCGTAGTCCCGGGCCCAAAACCGGGACTAGAGACCGTTGCGGCCCGGGACTACAGCCTTGTTTTCCACCAGTGAATGGTTATCGCTGTGGTTATGGTAACGAAAATTTACTCTGTTGCTCAGTAGCATAAGTTTCTTTTTCGACAGAACTTCCGCCGTTGAGAGGGAGAACAACAATGGCGGGGGCTCTCGTGAGCGCATCCACGGGGGTCATGGGTTCCCTCCTGGGGAAGCTGGGAGCTATGTTGACCGATGAGTACAAGCTGCTCAAGGATGTCCGTGGCGACATCAAGTTCCTCAAGGACGAGCTGGAGGTGATGAACGCATTCCTGCTGAAGATGTCAGATGTTGAGGAACCTGACGAGCCAACGAAGCTGCGTGTGACGGCAGTGCGGGAGATGTCCTATAAGATAGAGGACAACATCGACAAGTTCATGGTCCTCGTGGAGGAACATCAGTCCTCCTGTTCCGGGGCTCATGAAATCAGGAAGCTTATTGACAAGTGCAACAGCTTGCTACCGGACATCAAGACCCGCCACAAGATCGCCAAGGAGGTGAAAGACATCAAGAACCAAATTAAGGAGGTCAGCGACATATTTTTAAGGTACGTACCCTGCTGATCTTGTTGTACTGTACTACCATCAAATTTGTGACTAGTTAGCAGATGCTTGTATCTGATTTGTTGCTTGATCCACCACATTAACTCAAGGTATAAGATAGATGAGTCCTCCTCTATGCATGCAAAAGACAAGGTTGACCCTCGACTTCGTGCACTCTACAAAGATGCCACGGATGTTGTCGGAATCGATGGACTAAGAGATGAACTTGTCAAAGCACCAGGACCCGATGGTTTCCCAGCGGAATTTTACCAAAAATTTTGGGACGTTATCAAAGAGGACCTGATGAATTTGTTTGGGTTTTTACAAGTCGGACAATTAGATATCTTTAGACTTAACTTTGGCAACATAATTTTACTGTCTAAGGTTAACAATGCAGAACGTATACAATAGTATCGTCCAATTTGCTTGCTTAATGTTAGCTTTAAGATTTTTACGAAGGTTGCCACGATTAGACTAAACTCAGTTGCTGACAATGTTGTTAGCCTGTCTCAAACCGCGTTCATGCAAGGAAGAAATATCCTAGATGGTGTTGTAATCTTGCATGAAACAATCCATGAACTACACTCAAAAAAATTAAATGGTGTATTGTTCAAGATTGATTTTGAGAAGGCATATGACAAAGTTAATTGGTCTTTCCTCCAGCAAACTCTCCGTATGAAAGGTTTTTCTGAGGAGTGGCGCTCTCTTATTCAGTCGATTGTGTCTGGGGGTAGTGTTTTCATTAAAGTAAATGAAGATACTGGCAAATACTTCCAAACCAAGAAAGGACCGAGACAAGGGGATCCATTATCGTCTTTACTATTTAATATAGTGGCTGATATGTTGGCTATCCTTATTGAGAGAGCAAAGGCTGATGGTCAAATTGAAGGAGTGGTTCCACATCTTATTGATGGTGGACTTTCTATTCTTCAATACGCCGATGATACAATTCTTTTTATGGAACATGATCTGGAGAAGGATAAGAATCTGAAATTGATATTATCAGCATTCGAGCAGCTATCTGGGCTTAAAATAAATTTTCATAAGAGTGATTTGTATTATTTTGGCGAGGCCCAAAACTTGGCTCACCTATATGTTGAACTTTTCGGATGTGGTCAGGGCCAGTTTCAAATCAATTATTTGGGAATACCGATTCATTATCGGCATCTCACAATTGCTGAATGGAAACATGTTGAGGAAAGGTTACAGAAACGTCTTAATAGTTGGAAAGGTAAATTGTTATCCCTTGGTGGAAGACTATTACTTATAAATTCAGTACTTACTAATATGGTACTGTATATTATCTCATTCTTCCAATTACCAAAAGGGGTCTTGACCAAAGTGGATTATTTCTGTTCAAGGTTCTTTTGGCAAGGGGATAGTGAGAAAAAGAAATACCGACTAGCCAGATGGAATGTGGTTTGCCGCCCGAAGGAATTTGGTGGACTGGGCATACACGATATGCAAGTCAAAAACATCGCACTCCTGGGCAAATGGCTTTTTAAACTACTTTCAGAAAATGGTGTTTGGCAAACCATGTTATGGAGGAAATATGTGGGGTCCAAGGCTGTGTCTCAAGTGGTTTGGAAACCCGGAGATTCACATTTTTGGGCGGGTCGTATGGTGTCGTGGGAATGGCCACGGCAGTTGTTGCAATCGGCAGCGAGTAGTAGAACGAGGGGCAAGGGCGGCCAGCCATCTGCGGTGCGAGATGAGGGCAAAGACACAGGGTTTTACCCAGGTTCGGCCCCCCGGAGGGTAAAGACCTACTCCTGCTAGATTGTATTATGGATGTGTTTACAATGGGCAAACTCGGCGACTAGGCGGCGAGTTTCTTGGGTGTATCGTGAGCGTCTCTCACCCCATAGGGAGGTTTATATAGGCTCACCTCCCTAGGGTTTACATATCTCAACCGATTCGATTCTGACTTGAATCGTTTAACCTAGACCGACTGGCCTATCTACCGCTTGGCCTTCAACTTCCATGCTTTGGTACCTTGCTGAGCTTTGATCCACTGCCGTTCATGAGCCCACTCGCCAGCCCTTGGGCCGGCGGAACGTCCACCGAGTACCCCAAGAGGCGTATCCCCATCGTAGTCCCCGAGGCCGCGTTGATTAGGCGTGAGTGGCTGGCGGCCGGAGTATACGGCTTCAAGTAGGCATCCAGTCGAATCGTCGGCGGGCTCCTGTATAAAGGAAAAAATCCGGCGAACCGAGTCGCGCCTTGGGCGAGTCGAGCCAACGAGACGTGGTCCCGGCGAGTGACTTAGCGAGCCGAATGGCTGGAGTTGGACCGTCAGGCGTGGTCAAACTAGCCGTTAAGGTAACTCAACGGTAACTTCTGGCGTAATCATCGCGCGGTAACGGCCCCCTGATTTGGCGGGCAACTCCTGCTATATAAGAGGAATGGTAGGCTATCGCAGAGCCAACCGCCCACCATTTCTTCCGAGGCGCATCTCCTTCCTTTGCTCCGATCCAATCGACCAAATCCTTGATCCCCAACCAACCTCTCGCCATGGCCCTCTCCACCGAACCTTGGGGCAGATCCAAATGCACAAAGGGCGCATGGCCTCCTTCGAGGAGGCCGGAATCTGCGAGCTGTTGGCGTATCCCATCGAGAGAACGACCCGAACCCGCGAGAGAGAGAGTTTGTCTGCTTCACCAGTCATCTCGAGCGGGGGTTAGGGTTTCCCACATCTTTGTTCTTCCGGCGTTTTTGCGCTTACTACGGGATCCAACCCTCAGATCTGGGTCCCCACAGCATCGAGCAGCTCGCCATCTTCGTGGCGTTCTGCGAGTGCTACTTGGGCTGCCGGCCCTACTTTCCCTTGTGGCAAGATCTGTTCCATGGACGGATCAGCCGCGAGGAGGCGGGCGGCCCAATGCTAGCCGCGGGCGGCCTGACATTCCAACTCAAGTCCAAAGCTTCCTTCTTCGACCTGATGCTGCCGGCCAAAGCAGCGAGCGACTGGAAAAAGTCATGGTTCTACGTGACCGAGGCGACTCCGGAGGACGAGGCGGCGATCCCGCGGTACTCGGCCAACCGCTCCGAGCCACGCCATCTCCAAGTCGGCAAGCTTCCCGACGACCAGCGGATGGTCGTCGATGAGATGCTCCAGACCATCCGCGGTCTAAAGAAGAAGGGGCTCCAGACAATAAACTTGTACAATTGTTGGCTTGGGCGGTGGCTCGTCCCGCTCGCCCAACGCGATCATTACATGTACCAGTATACGGGCCGGGGAGACTCGACAAAAGCCTGCCTCGACGAGTGGAAGTTGGAGGACTACCTCTCGGCGCTGAAGAAGATCACCCAGGCAGTATACGCGGATGCGCAGGCCGGGGTACCCCCTACACCGCGAAGCGTCCGGCTCCGACGGTAATTTCTTTGTCTTGTTCGCAGTCGCAGCGTATGCAGTCGCGGTAATTCTAACTCTGTTTCGTATTCATCGCAGCTGTTCCAAGTGGTGGAAGGGTGGCTCCCACCCGCCGACGACGAGAGCTCGGGGCCATCTACCCAGGATAGAAGCGAATCGCCACCCGCCAGGGGCAACAAGGGCGACGAGGATGAGTCCGAAGAGGAAATCGCCCCAGGTCCGAAGACCATGCGGCAACGCCGCGAACTCAAGCGGCAGAGCCTCGGCGCCACGACGACGACGAGCTCCCGAGACGACCTCGCCACTGTGCCACTCCTTCAAGAAGAAGAAGAAGAAGGAAAAGGAGGCGAGGGCCCCGAGGAGGAAAACGGCGCCGAAGATGGCCTCGCCCGCACTCAACGAGCAGTTCGATGCTCACTCGGCCGGTGAAGGCGCCCAGCGACAACCGCGCTAGATGCGCCATCTCTGGAAGTGCCGCTGGCCTCAATGCCTCCGCCATTCGCGCCGGTCTCTGGGTTAGGGAAGGCTCCGGCCGTGGCGACTTCGCCTCGCAAGGAGGTCCCGAACGTGGCGGTCTCGCCCCGCAAGGAGGCTCCGGCCGCAGCGGCTCCAATTTGCGAGGAGGCCCCCGCCGAAGGTGTCCCAGAGGCGCCAGCCGCGACCTCAACGACGAGGAAGCTGTCCGTGTCTTGGGCCCACAACGTCCTGGAACTGGGGCTTAGTCGCCAGCTGGGCCCCGAACTGGAAAAACCGGCCGGCCTTCGTACCGGGCTGCGTTTCATTCCAGTCGCCAAGTGAGTGCATTCGGCCTTCTCTATTTTCTATAAGTACTTCGATTGTCTTTTATTGATTTGATTTGATATGCAGAACCGGAGTGAAAAAGATGGGCCACCCGACCGTGGCTAAGGTACCCTCCGCCGCTAGCGAGGAGGATCCTTCCCGTAAGAGGAAAGTGGACAAAGTTGCCGTCTCAGCGGAAGGCAGGAAGAAGGCCAAGGGCGATGACATCGTTGCTGTCTCTGCCGACCCGGCGGCCGCATCGGCCGGACCCGCAGTGGAAGCAACCGCGTCTACGAAGGATGGCGTTTCCTTGCCTAGACCAGAGGAGGCGACCTCCTTTGGGGCGGGTGCCTCGATTGCTACCTTCCCCCGCTTCGTAACCAAGGCGGCCCACAGCGTGGCTGCGCCCGAGCTCGCTCCAGGGACCGCCGACGCTGAAGTCGACCAACGTCGCGGGCATACGCCGGCGCTGCTTGCGTCTGTCGACGCAATACAACTCCATGGCATGCTTGGTGCAGCCATCCAGGTACCTCCAGTCCCCGAGGATCAGGTCGGTGCTTAGTAGCGGCTTGATTCTTATAGTTTCTCGTTTTGTACTTTCGCCCGGTCCCGAAAGTGCGCGCTAAATTTTAGCGGGTGGGCACTGAGTAATTTTCATGATCGCCAGTCCCCGAGTGCGCACTCGCTAAATTTTAGCGGGTCGGCACTGAGTAATTTTCGTGATTGCCAGTCCCGAGTGCGCACGCGCTAAATTTTAGCGGGTGGGCACTGAGTAATTTTATTGACTTTGATGATGTGCGTGCTGCTGGAGTCGGCGGAGCGATTGGCTATGAAACAGCGTCGAGAAGGAGCTGGCCACTATCCAAGAAGAAAACAAGGAACTTGAGTCGTTGCTGCAAGCGGTGAGGTGGCTCGCCAGAGCTTGTCCTGCTGGTGAGTTGGTGGCGTGCGATCTGCGTTAAGTCTGCTGAGCAGGGTCGCCGACCTCGGCCTTGAATGCGGAGGCAAAAGAAGAAGCAAGCTCGGCGAACGGGCGAGCTAAGGCCGCCATTGCGGCCACGGAGGAAGACCGCAAGGTGTCGGAAGCCCTCATTGTTGGGCTTCAGGACGATCATACGTCGCTTCAGAGCTTCATCACGGGACTCGCCCGCCCGTTGCTTGGTGAGTCCGTCTTCCCTTCCTTTCAGTTGTATTGTTTGTAGTTTACGTGGTGCTCATAATTGTCTCCTTCTCGCAGGTCGTGTTATAGGTAGCCAAGAAGAAGCGAGCTCTCTTGACGCGAGGGAGTGCGTAAGCATGCTCGTCGACTCGGCGACGCTGTCGGCGACGTGCATCCGCGCCTACCTTCAAGAGATGTCGCCCACGGAGGTTATTCCCAGTGACCTCGTTGAGGTGTGGGAGTATTTGGAGAAGGCGCCCGCGGTCGTAGAGTTCATGACGCGGTCGGCGTTTGGCGGAAGCGTCGATAGGCGAGCCTTGGACTCGCCCACTTCCCGAGATTTGACCTCGACGATGTGACGAGTGGGTATCCTTTCGTCGGGCGCGGTGGATCTGTCCGAGGTTCTCAAGTTGCGAGCGCGTGCCGCGCGTGCTCGGGCGTGTAGGCGATGGGCGACCTCCTTCCATACCAGGAAACGGTCGTCGCGCCGAACGACCCCGAGCCGCCGCATCGTGACTTCAAGGTTGAGCAACCTTTCCGCTCGGCGATGGCGGGTGAGCTGACGACGTATCCGTCAACTCCGTACACCGCGTTCATCCGTGGCGCCGGGATTACGGCGTCGTCGTCGAAGCCTGCAGAATAGGGTAGTTTGCCTAGATGTGTTAGCAGCAGTTCTGCCATGCGGGCATAATTTGTAATATACGACAATGCGATATGCGATTGAATGGAACGTTGTGTTCATTTTGCTATTTGTTTGTGTGTTTTGGATTGATTTTTGATGAGTCCCCGAGCGCGTCCGCCCTTTTGTGGGGTTCACCTCGTATATGATGTTTGTTGTTATCATGTGTTTTGTTAGTTTAGTCGACTACTTGAGCTCGGAGAGCCGATCAGGGCGACTCCCTTGAGTGCTCTGTACTTTACCGTTTTCCCGTACGCGAACGGGGTCGGGTGGCCGAGTCCCCGAGCGTGGTACTTGGTAGTTCAAGGCGCGACTCGAGGGTGGTTGAGGACTGAGCGCGTTGGTGTGAGCGCGTCACTCCTGCCTGGCCCGGGGGGTCAGTCGCGTGGCGAGTCCTGGGCGTGCTCTCTTACTTGACGTTTTCCCTGACCGATCGCGACGAACTGGTATTCAGTCCCCGAGCGTGGTACTTAGCCGTTCGAGTCGCTACGCCGAGGATGCGGAGGACCGAGGTCGCCGTGAGAAGCGAGGGCAGTTTGTCTTGGTTCGCAAAACCAGTCGAGCTAGGCGACTCCAATGGGGCTCCGGTTTGGCGTTTTTCGTGGACGACGCAAGACCTGAAATGACTCAGTGCTCTTACATCGCACTACTTAGCCGTGCCGGTCGCTATACCAAAGGTTGACTTCTGCATTTTAGCATGACGCTGTTTATTACGAGTGCGAGTGGCACAAGACATGGAGAGTAGACGCAATTTGCAGTAACCGTTTCTTTTATTTCATAGCGACTGGAGAGTACATGTGTGGGGTTCTAGGAGTAGAACTTCCGGAGGAGATTTACATTCCATGGCCGCTTGACGTCGAGTTCGCCGTCCCCGCGGACGTCGATGAGGTAGTAGGCGTCGTTGCCGAGTACGCGCCCGATAGCGAACGGGCCTTCCCACGGAGGGGAGAGCTTGTGCATGCCCTTCTTGTCCTGGATGAGGCGTAACACCAGGTCGCCTTCCTGGAAGGTGCGGGTTTTCACCCGTCGGCTGTGGTAGCGGCGGAGCCCTTGCTGATAAATGGCGGTACGCGATCGAGCGAGGTCGCGTGCTTCGTCGAGTTGGTCGAGCCCATCTTGGCGGGCCAGCTCGTTTGCGGCCTCCGTATAGTGGACGACCCGCGGCGAGTCGTGTTCGAGGTCGGTGGGCATGACTGCTTCGGCGCCGTAGACCATGAAGAAGGGAGTGAATCCCGTCGACCTGTTGACCGAGGTGCGGATTCCCCAGATGACGGAGGGTAGCTCTTCGACCCAGCATCCAGCGGTGCGCTCGAGTGGTACCAGTCGCGGCTTCAGCCGTGGAGGATGCTTTGGTTGGCTCGTTCGCTGGCCGTTGGACTACGGGTGTCGACGCGAGGTCGAGCGGATGTGGTGCTCTTCGCAGAATTCGCCATTGCTCCTTGGCGAAGTTTGTGCCGTTGTCCGTGATGATGCTGTTGGGAACCGTGGCGGTATATGAGCTCGCGTAGGAACTTAGTGGCGGTTTTCCGTCACATTTCCGGACTGGCTTGGCCTCCACCCGCCGTGAATTTGTCGGCGACTAGCAAGTGGGTGTAGCCAGTGGGCCTTCTTGAAGGGGCCTACCATGTCCATGCCCCACCAGCGAATGGCGGTGATGGGGATTGTTTTGAGCGCCGAACTTGGTACGTGCGTGCGGTTGGCGTGCCGGCACCGGCGCATCGCTGGACGATATCGACGGCGTCGGCGTGTGCGTGGGCGGTAGAAGCCGTGTCGCATAGCCTTGGCGACCAGGGAGCGCGCGGCGGCGTGGTGGCCGCAGTCGCCTGAGTGGATGTCATGTAGGATTTTGCGTCCTTCAGCCGGTTGGACGCAACGTTGGAACACGCCGGTGACGCTGCTCTTGTGTAGCTCGCCGTCGATGATGGTGTAAGACTTGCATCGGCGAGCAATCATTCGAGCGCTTGTCTCGTCTGCGGGCAGGGTGCCGGTCTCCAGGTAGGCGATGTAGGGCTTGGTCCAGTCGTCTGGCTCGGTGATGAGTGCGACCAAGGCTGCCTCTGGTTGGAGTGGGACTCCGATGTCGATCTCCCTCGGGGGAGAGACTGATGGTTTGGAGATTGTGTCGAGGAACACGCCGGCGGGTGGTGCGAGTCGAGCCGACCCGATGCGGGAGAGGGCGTCGGCCTCCTCGTTTTTCCGCCTGTCGATCCACTCGACAGAGTAGCCGGTGAAGTGGGCGCCCAACTTATCCACCTCTTGGCGATATGCCGCCATGGTAGGGGAGATGGCGTCGCAGGTGCCGGCGACTTGTCCCGCAACGAGGTCGGAGTCTCCATAGCATCGTGGGCGGTTAACGCCATCTCCTGCGGCTCGCATGCCGTGGAGGAGGGCCTCGTATTCAGCCATGTTGTTGGTGCGGGCGTGAATTGCGCAGAGGATGTATCGGATTGGCGCTTTCGGTGAGGACCTCGCTGATGTAGTACACCGGCCGCTGGACCGGGCGCTCCTTTCCTTCCTCTGGTCGTTCGACAACCATTACGGCATTGACGACGCGCTCGGACGCCGCGACGTAAACCAGCATAGGCTCTTTGTCAACGGGTGCGGCGAGTAGTGGTGCGGCGAGTAGTACCTTTTTAAGGTCGCGGAGCGCGTCGTCCGCCTCCTTGTCCCACTGGAAGGTGGGGTTCTTGCGCATCAGGCGGTATAGGGGCATCGCCTTTTCGCCCAGGCGGGGGATGAAGCGACTGAGAGCCGCTACACGCCCGACTAGCTTCTGGACGTCGCGCAGGCACTCGGGTTTGCCGAGCCGGGCGATCGTGTCGATCTTCGTTGGGTTTGCTTTGATCCCTCGTTTGGAGACGACGTACCCCAGTAGTTGCCCGGCGGGTACACCGAAGGTGCACTTGCCTGGGTTGAGCTTTATCTTATACCTCCGCAGATTGGCGAAGGTCTCCGCTAGGTCGGCGAGTAGGTCTCCTTGGCGAGCGGATTTCACGACCACGTCGTCGATGTAGACGTGGATGTTGCGGCCAATTTGGCTCGCGAGGCATTCTTGCATGCACCGCTGGTAGGTTGCCCCGGCGTTCTTGAGGCCGAAGGTCATGGCGGTGTAGCAGAATGCTCCGAATGGCGTGATGAACGCCGTCTTCTCCTCATCCTCGACAGCCATTTTGATCTGGTTGTACCCGGAGTAGGCGTCGAGGAAACATAGCGACTCCGAACCCGCGGTTGAATCGATTATCTGATCGATCCGCAGGACGAAACTCTCCTTTGGGAAGGCGCTGTTCAGGTTTGTGTAGTCGATACACATTCTCCAGGTCCCGTTTTTCTTCTCGACCAGGACTGGGTTTGCCAGCCACTTGGAGTATTTGATTGGCCGGATGAAGCCGGCAGCGAGCAGGCGCTGCACTTCCTCGGCGATTGCTCGACGGCGTTCTTCATTGAAGGGCCGTAGCGACTGCTTGACGGGTCGCACTTTGGGGTCGGCGTTTAGTTTGTGCTCAGCGAGCTCCCTAGGGACACCAGGCATGTCGGAGGGTTTCCATGCGAAGATGTCCCTATTCTCACGAAGGAACTCGATGAGCGCGCCTTCCTATGCTGGGCTCATGCCTGTCCCGATCGTCACCGTCTGGCTGGGGTCGCCTGGGACCAGCTCGACGGTGCGGGTGTGCGTCGTGGCCTCAAAGGTTGAGGTGTTTGTGCCCTCTGAGTTGGGATTCTTGAGTATTGTGGGGTCATCATTGTTGACCCGCCGCGTGGCAAGCTCGTCGGCGTGATTAGTTTCGCCGCGATGACGGCGTCGGCGATTCGGCTCCTTTGGCCTCGCATTCGCGGCCATGTCGGGTCGCCGTTGATGGTGATGACGCCGCCCGGGGAGCTTCATCGCGTTGTACGCGTAGTGGGGCGCTGCCATGAATTTGGCGAACGCCTGGCGCCCCAGGACGCAGTGGTAAGGGCTGTCGAAAGGCACCAGCTCGAAGACGATCCGCTCGGTGCGGAAGTTTGCCGGAGTACCGAAGGTGACGGGTAGCGTGACTTTGCCGATCGGGTACGCCTTCCGACCGAGGACGATGCCGTGGAACGTGGTGTGAGTTGTCTCGATCATCGACTGCGGGAGCCGCAACCGCCTGAAGGTGTCGAGGTAGAGGATGTTGATGGAGCTGCCGCCGTCCATCAGTGTCTTGGGGAGCCAGTAGTCGCCAACCTTGGGCTTGACCACCAAGGCGACTCGTCCTGGGTACTCGATGCGTGGCGAGTGGTCTTGCCGGCTCCAGGTGATGGGCTGTCGACCAGTTGAGGAACTGGGGGACGTCTGTTTGGGCCACCGCGTTGACGGCGACGGCGCGGGCGATGACCTTCTTCTCGCACTTCGTGTTGAAGCCTGTGAAGGTGTGGAGCGAGCCGGCTACTTTGCCGAATTTTCCGCCATTTGGCGGGTCGTTGTCGGTGTCCTCCCGCGCGTGCCGTGCCTTCTCGATTTCCCTGAGGGTGTGGCAGTCGGCGGTGGTGTGCGTGGCGGGCTTTCCTTCCCTGCTGTGAAACGCACATGGTTGGTTAAGTAGGGCCGCGGGATCGAACCTTGGCTTGTTCTTGTAATTGCCGCCATCGCGTCGTTGCCCTCCGTCTTGGCGGTAGCTCTTGGGCTCGCGTTGTGCGTGCCCGGCGTTGGCGACGAAGTCGACTCGCCCGTCGTTGCGGCGCTTGCCTGTGAGGCGGGTGCCGCTGTAGCGTAGGTCGGTTCGGCGTCCGCCATCATTGCCGCCCGTGCGGCGTTGCCCTCCTGACTCGTCGTCGATTTCTTGGTTGGGGTCCTCCTCGGCGTACCGTTTGGCGATCTCGAGGAGGTCGGGGATGTTGTCGAGTGTGCGGGCGTGTCGCTTGAGCTTGGCGACTAGAGGCTCATAGCGGCACGAGGTCTTGAAGCAATGGATCGCGGTGTCCGGGTGGATGCCGACCGCGTTACCGAGCTCTTGCCACCGTTGGACCCGATTCGGGTCGACTCGCGGGGTCCCTGGACGCATCGTTCCAGGTCTTCGATGGTGGTGGCGCGGGTGTAGGAGCACTCGAAGTGCCTGACGAAGGCGTCTCGCATTTCCTCCCAGGAGTCGATACTGTCCTGGGGGAGCGTGTTGATCCATTGCCTGCACGTCCCCTCCATCATCAGTGGGAGGTAACGGGCGGCGAGTAGGTCAGTGTGACCCGCGATCCCCATTGCCATGAGGTATGTGTCAAGCCAGACTGCGGGGTCGTACGAGGAGTCGTATTTTTCTATCTCCTTTGGCGCCTTGAAGTTTGGCGGGTACTTTTCGCCTCGGATCATTGGTCCGAAGCACTTAGGCCCTAGTCGACTGAGTGACCCCATAGGCTCGCCATCGCGGCGATTAGTTAGGGTGTGCCGCAAGTCGTCGGGCTGGCGTGCGCGCCAGTTTTGGTTGTTGATGATGTGAGTGCGGGCGTCGATGGGTTGTCCGTTAGCGGCGACGAAGTTGGTCGCCGGCCTGGGATCGTTGGTGGAGAGTGCCGCGTTCACGGGTCGGCGTTGGAGCTGCAGTGGCTCTGGTGGCGGGCAATTGAGGGTGTTTGCCGCCGCTGGGCGGCCGCTTGAGGCCGCCCTGCTTCCCGAGGAGCGCGAGTATACTCGCCCTTGCGAGTCGGCGCCCGCTTTTTGTTGTTCCACGGCCTTTGCGAGCAGGGCCTTGACGTACTGGATTTGTAAGGCGCCGTCGCCGGTGGCCGTGATGCTATCGGCTGCTGCTCGGCCTGCCATGAGGTTGTCCATCGGGGTGGAGAACAGTGGGAGGCCGTTCGCGTCTCGCTCCCGTGAGGAGACGACTATCCGCGGCTGGTCCTCAGGAGGTGCGGTTGGGTGGTGGTGGGGCACCTATCGCGTCGATCTGGCGGGTCGGGCGCTTCCTCCGGTGGCGTTCTCGCAGATCGCGCGCTCGGCTATGCGAGCCGGGTCGTTTTCGTCGTCGAAGTTCAGGGCGCGCCCCTGAACGGTGGGGTTCAGGCGTGACCTGATCCGCTGCTGGTGGTAGCGTGACAGTTCCTGCGCCGTCACTTGCTCGAGGCGAAATTTTTCGCGCTCGGCCTGCTCTTTGCGTACTGCCTCCGCCAATTTCAGGCGGAGTTCCTCGACCTCCGTTGCCGTGGCGTTAGGAGGGATTGGGGTGGAGAAAGGATCCTCCGGCGGATCGGCGCCGGTGGCCATGTAGGTCGCGGCATGGCGACCGGTTCCGTCGTGGAGGTCGGCGGAGTTTTCCGACCCGGAGTCGAATTCGAAGATCTCGAGGATGGATGGGTCCTCGAAATCTCCCGCGTTGGAGACCTGGGTGATGGAGCCCGCGGACGAGGCCGCGGTGATGGATCCGGCGAGTGACACCGGGGTCGCCGAGTCGGCGTCGTCGGTGAGGGCCGCATCTTCTGCGGCCGCTGAGTTCCCGGCCACGTTGCTGTGGGCCGAGTTGTACTCGGAGGCGAGGCGGTGGATCGTGCGAACCTGGCTCTCAGAGAGCCGATCGCGTGGTGGCGACTCGCGGATGCGAGCCGAGTCCTCCGAAGTGATGACGTCGGTGAGGCCGACGAAGAGGCTGATCGTGCCGATTGGCAGGATTACGCTGTGTGTGACGGGTCGCGCCGCCGGGACGTAGCTGCTCGGCAAGATCTGGAGCATCTCGCCGATCGCTATCATACGGACGGTGGCGACCGTCTCGTTGATGGGCAGATTGGATCTCGCCGCAGAACACCGCCGCACCGGCCAGGCCACGGTGGGCGCCATCTGTGGGAATGGCCACGGCGAATCTTGCAATCGGCGAGTAGTAGAACGAGGGCAAGGCGGCCAGCCATCTGCGGTCTGAGATGAGGCAAAGACACGAGGTTTTACTCAGGTTCGCCTCCCGAGGGTAAATACCTACTCCTGCTAGATTGTATTATGGATGTGTTTACAATGGGCGAACTCGGCGACTATGCGGCGAAGTTTCTTGGTGTATCGAGGCGTCCTCTACTCACCCCATAGGGAGGTTTATATAGGCTCACCTCCCTAGGGTTTACATATCTCAACCGATTCGGTTACAGCTTGATGTCGTTTAACCTAGACCGGGGCCTATCTACTCGCTTTGGGCCTTCAACTTCCATGCTTTGGTACCTTCGAGCTTTGATCCACTCGCTGTTCCGCAGGCCCACTCGCCAGCCCTTGGGCCAGTCGGAAACGTCCCGCTGAGTATACCCCAGTAGGCGTATCCCCATCATATGGCCACCAAGAAGCATTTCTTTCGTTTTGGCGCTTTCGAGATTAAGGATGGATCACAGATTAGGTTTTGGGAAGATAGATGGCTTGGCCAAACTACTCTTCGCGAACAATATCCGGCTCTATATTCGATTGTTAGACATAAAGGGGATACAATTTCCATAGTGATGGAAGACTATCCTCCTAATGTGTCTTTCAGAAGAAGTCTCATCGGTCCTAGATTGGTATATTGGAACAATCTATTATTACGATTATCCTGAATACAATTATCGGACGGTGTTGATGTGTTCAAATGGAAATTACTGGAAAGTGGTAAATTTTCTGTTGGCTCACTATATAAAGCCTTGATACAACCTGATATTCCGGTCGATGATAATAATAAAATTTGGAAAATAAAAATACCCCTTAAGACGAAGATATTCGCTTGGTATCTACGGAAAGGGGTAATTCTAACAAAAGATAATCTTGCAAAGAGGAATTGGCATGGAAGTACACAATGTGTTTTTTGTCATCAAGATGAGACAATTCGCCATTTATTCTTTCATTGTAAATTTGCACGCTCTATATGGTCACATCCAAATAGCTTCTGGTATATCTTCGCCAAGTTCTGTAACCAATGTTTTTGGTAATTGGTTGCATAAAATTGGTGATAAGTACAGAACTTTGTTTAGGGTGGGAGCGCTTGCCATTATATGGTCGCTATGGCTTTGTAGAAATGACAAGATTTTTAATAACATTGTGTCTTCTCCTCTACAGGTTATCTATCGTGCCACGGCTATCCTCCGTTCATGGAATATTCTCCAACGTATGGAGTTTCGCGACTTATTTATGGAGGGATGTACGCGATTGGAGGATACGGCGAGGAATATTTTCTCCCGACATGGATGGCCACGTGATTTGAGGATTGATATGTCTTAGATTCTAGTCATTTATTTTGATAGTGCCTTTGTGTAATGCTTATCTACTTTTTACCTTAGCTCTGTCGTTCGTGTGGCTGTGTGCATCTTGGTTATGCAGAGGCCGGATGTAAACATTAAATTTTAATAAATGCACCCATTTTTTTAAAAAAAAAGATGAACTTGTCAAGTGGCTGAACGAGAAAGAGGGTGAATCACTTAGATTTGTCTCTGTTGTTGGATATGGAGGGTTGGGCAAGACAACACTTGCCAACCAGATCCGAGCGAGCCTGCTTGGAACGACCTTTGAGTGTGGGGCTTTTGTCTCCATTTCACGCAAGCCTGGTATGAAGGGGATATTGAGATCTATATTGTCACAGATCACCAAGCAAGACACTGCTTACTCCGGATTAGATGATTTACAACTCATCATTGACAAGATTAGAGAAGTCCTTCAAGACAGAAGGTACGTAAGTACAAATTAACGTTCTTTAATTAGCATCTAAGCTTAGACTACAAATTCTGAGAGCATCTAAACTCATACCTAGTGCCCTATATATGACAATTTGCTATATTTTGAGTTTCTTCCCCATTTGTAGCCATGTAGATGCTCTCAGAATTTCACTTACTGTACAAGCATGTTTTAGATAATGACAGCTTTATTCATGTTAAATATTTTCATCAAGGTATATTATACCTAGGATGCAGACATATGTGACATTGTTTTAGGATATTACGATACTTATCGATATCACTATAAATATCTAATGCGCTCCAATGCGTATCACTATGTTGCAGGTACTTTATCATAATTGATGATATATGGGAGTCAGGAACATGGGAAACCTTGAAATGTGCATTTGTCAAGAATACATGTGGCAGCAGAATAATGATCACAACACGTATAGTTGATGTTGCCAAATCTTGTTCTCCTTCCAATGGAGATCTTGTCTATGAGATGAAACCACTCAGTGAGGCTGACTCAAAGAAGTTGTTTTTCATGAGGATATTTGGTTGTGAAGAAAGCTGTCCTGATAGCTTGAAAGAAGCTTCCAAAGATATTCTGAAAAAATGTCGTGGTCTACCTCTGGCCATCAATGCCATTTCTAGCTTGTTGGCCACGACAAGTGAAACAAAAGAAGAGTGGGATCGGGTGCGACATTCAATTCGCTCTTCAAATACAAAAAGTGATATAATAGAGACCATGAATTACATATTATCTCTTAGTTATTTTGACCTTCCCCACCACCTAAGAAGCTGCATATTGTACTTGGCTCTATTTCCTGAAGATAAATTGATTGAAAGGGTGAGGTTGGTACTCAGATGGATTTCCGAAGGCTTTATTCATGGAAAAAGTGGACAAGATCTCATGGAATTAGGAGAGGAATATTTTCATGAGCTTGTGAAAAGAAGTCTAATACAGCCCGAGACGATAGGGTATGACGGCAAGGCGAAGTATTGGCGTGTCCATGACACCATCCTTGATTTTCTCATTGCCAAGTCCTCCGAAGAGAACTTGTGTACTGTTCTGAAAAAAAGTGCAAGCCTGATGGCATTGTTCGTCGGATCTCTCTTATGGGAACCGAGGATGAAGACATCGTAGAGCAATTGGATTTGTCACATGCTCGGTCAATCGGTGCTTTTGGGGATATCAAGCGATTGCCTTCTGTTGGGAAGTCAGAATCCCTGCGCGTGCTAGACTTGTGAAACTGCAGTAAGTTGGAAAATCATCATATCAAGGATATTGGAAGACTCTATCAGCTGAGATACTTGGATATCTCCTTCACTGGAATCACGGAGCTTCCAATGCAAATTGGGGAGCTACTGTACCTAGAGACCCTAGTTGTTACATCCTATAAATTACTTGAGCTTCCTGAAAGCACAAATCGGCTACGACGACTGCACGTTTGTTTGTTGAGCCTAATTGTAAGCTTCCGGTTGGATTGGGAAACTTGGTAAACTTGCAAGAGCTTAACTGCGTTGATGCCTTGCAGTTGAGGCATGTGGAAGAGCTTGGCAAACTGACAAATCTGAGAAAGCTGAAGATTTGCTTGGATACTGATGAGATAGAACGCAACCCATTAGTACAGTCCAAGGAAAAGCTGGTGTCCTCTCTCTGTAAACTGGACGAATGCGGTCTCTGTTCCCTAAGTATTTCTTTTCAGATGAGAGATAAGGATGGTGAAGAGCCGTTCCTGCCTGCTTTGGGTTGCATCCGTGAGGTTATTGTACATGTAGAAGATATCTGCCGGATTAGCAGATGGCTCACATCACTTCCCAACCTACACATGTTGAATTTCATTGATCCGGAGAAGATAGAACAGCAGGATATCGATATGATTGGACTCATACCCAATCTGGTCGAATTGTCACTTGATTTATATCGAACAGATGATGCACGGCAGCTTGTCATCAGGTGCGAAGGATTTCAACAGTTGCAGCGTTTTGAGGTTTCCTTTGCTCGTATGGGATTTTTAATGTTTGAACAGGGGGCTATGCCAAGGCTCAAGGAGCTTGAACTCCGTAACTTCAGAGAAAAGCCCAAATATGGTGAGGTCAATTTCGACTTTGGCATCCAACACCTCTCCAGCCTTGCTCGGCTCACAGTCAGCCTTGCTCGGCTCACAGACTTTGGCATACACGGTTCTAGCCGGTTTCCAATGTAAAACCAAACCAGCCCGTAATCAGCTGGTTCTGAACAGTTTGGTTTGCCAGTTTGGTTTCCCGTTAACTAGTAGCACACGGGTCCACGGTTTCAACCCAACTAAAAACCAGCTAGTTCACAAACCGTGTAACTGGTTTGGTTTGGGTTAGGTCGGTGGGTTGGCCGGTTTGGAACCAAACCATGAACAGGCTTACCCCAACCGTTCAATACTGGAGATGACAAGACAAAATCCGCATGATGTGTTACAAGACGAGCAAATAAATATGGCAGGCTCAGGTACCATTAACAAGTTCGTACTTTTGACCTGGTGAGCAGTAGTCAAAAAATGTCCATAATGCTTCATTGTTTTTCCGGTGATCTATTTCAGGTACAACGCCAGAAAAAGAAGAGGCTGCCAAGTCCTAGATGCATGTCTAACCCGAGATATGGAGCCTAACCCGGTGATCTATTTCACTCTAATTGCATGCTGCAACAAGTAAAGCTCCACATTTCTGTTCGGGCTACCTCTTAATGTGTCGCAAGGCATGTGTTCTCTTGTGATTTGTCTTGCACAATTGATATACTATAGCTAGCGTATATGTTGGAAGTATCACGGATTCGAAAAACATTTCTGTATTTTCCCGCAATCCTATTCCCCATCTTTGTTGAGTGTCCCCTAATGGATAATCGGCAAAAACTCTGTATTTTCCATTCTACCCTATTCATATTGTCATATTTGCAGCTGTTTAAGCTAAACTGTGCCATTACCTTGTTACCCAAAAAAGAGAACACGATACAAATTCAACAATAGAGAACTATATGTCTACTTAATGTTAGCTTTAAGATATTTACAAGATAAATTATGACAATTGCCGAAAAAGTAATTAGAGCAACACAAGCTGGTTGTCCAAGTTGATAGCTGACAGAACTTCCCAAACTCGGGGTGTCTGTCATCAACTGGAAAATGACTGGAAAACTCGCAGGGCAGGAGTTTTGTGGTGCCATCTCGGGTTAGGTCATCTCCACTGGCCCGGCTGAATGCAAACGTGCGCGGCCTCTCCAGCGGCACGATCCAACCGACCGACACGTCCGGCTCGACTTATTCGTGCATCAAATTTGGGCAATGATTGCGTCGGTCTAGATAGCGCGCGTCCTCCCGAGGGTTGAGGGTCCGCTTGCCAGCGACCCAACTGCCTGTTTCCACTAGCCATCAAAGGAGAAAGGAAGCCTGCTTCAAAGGCGGGCCACGCCGCTGCTGGCGCTGTCCAACGCCTGCGCTCCTGCCGCCACACATCAATGTCGTCGCTTCGGCCTTCACTCCGGCATTCAATGTACCCATGACCATCTTCTTCCACACCACACCATACTCTCCTTACTCCCATCCTCCACTACCGGTGACAAGCCATGGCCGGTGGAATTGGATCGAGGGGAGGGCGTCTAGGACAACCACCAGCCACCAGGGCATGGCCGTGGCCGTCGAGGAAGGCACGGGGGACGCACACAAAGGAACACGCCGCCACGCTCTCCCTCACCACCATCGTCGCCCGAGCTTCAGCCCATCGACATCAGCCTCACCGTCTTCGAGTTCGCCGTGACCATCCAATCGGGCATGATGCGGGATAGGATGCTTCTTCCCCGCAAATTCGTGTCGCTGGTCGACGACGCAGAGCCCCGGCAGGTCATGTTGCGGACGGCCGGTGTCAATACCGGCGCGTGGCCATTGGAGGTGTTTTTCTACTGCCTTGGCTAGATGTTCCTCGCCAACGGATGGGAGGAGTTCGCCCGACAGCACCAAATCAAAGTTGGCAACTTCGTCGTCTTCAAGTACGACAGCGAAGCCATGCTCACCGTCAGTGTCGTCGATGACACCATGTGTCTTCGCTGCTACCACTCTCACTCTGACTCTGATGAGTAGGCTTAGCACTAGACTAGGCTATGTACTCGTCATGTATCGTGTTTCGAATCAAATTTGCAATGCGAGCATCGACCATTTGTAATGACAAGTTTTTATTTAAATATTTTGCAAACAAACAACACCTAGAACAACATTCTAACTATGCGCTTCCTACGATGCTGGCAGCGATGGCGCCGATGGGTCGGCAATACCCCATTCTTTGTTGAGAGAGCGGTAGATCGCTTACTGCGTCTGCAACTCCTCTTGAACTTGGGCGAGGCGGGCACGCGTGTACGCATTGTCGGGATGGCCCGCACCGCATCCCGGAGATCGTCACGCACGACAGCGAGCGCTACACGCCACCGGTGCTCCGGCAGAAAGACACACTGCATCACCTCTGGTATGAAAGGCTCGCCTTGGTGTTCCTGTTGCGGTCGAAGTGAGTGCGCCGTGTCCGCCAATTCCTGCCCATACTATATAACGAAGGCGGGTCCAGCTGATACGTCGGAAACATATCTATAATTTTTGATACTTCATGCTTGTTTACTATCTACTTTGCTTTGCTTTATCTATACTTTGAGGTGTTTTTATATCCTTTCTAGAACTAACCTATTAACAAGTTGTCACGGTGCCAGTTGCATGTTTTCTTCTGTTTTTGGTTCCAGGAAGGCAGAAAGTAAATATTCCCGGAATTGGACAGGACAAAATCCAAAGTCAATATTTTACCGTGGGTGTCACGAAGTCCATAGGAGAGACAGAGAGGCGAGCCAGGGCCGCCACACCCTCCTAGGCGCGGGTGGGCCCACCCCGTGCCTGGGTAGGGTGTGGGCCCTCCGGCCGCCTCCCAGCCTCGCCTCTTCGCATATAAGAAGCCCCCGATGCATAAACCCTAGACACCCGATCAAAACTCCATGAAACCTTCTGTAGCCGCCGCCACCATCGTCCCTAGATCGGGGGGATCTGAAGTTCTTCCCCGCACTCTGTCGGAGGGGAAATCATCCCGGAGGCCTTCTTCTTCATCATGTCAGCCTCCGGTATGAAGCATGAGTAGTTCCACCTTGGACTACGGGTCCATGTAGTAGCTAGATGGTTGTATCTCCTCCTTGTGCTTTCATGTATAGATCTTGTGAGCTCCGTTCATGATCAAGATCTAATCTATTTGTAATCATGCATGTTGTGTTTGCGGGGATCGGATGGATATTGAGATTACTATGTAAGATTGATTAATGGTTTTGTCTATTTGATACTATCATGTTTGTGTTGTTTGTGATCTTGCATGCTCTCCGTTGTTAGTAGTTATCTTGGCCAAGTAGTTGCTAGTTGAAAGGGCATGTATGCCCCCATGTGTGGTTTTGGTAATTAATGACAATATTTATGGACTAATGTGTAAATTGAGTTTCACTTGTAGGTTCGTCCATTGGCATCGCTTGGGCCATGTGTTGGTCTCAAGGTTGGAAGATGAATAAATGTCCAAGGGCTTTGTGCCCATTGGAATCATGAAGAAAGAAGGTGCTTGAAGGTCGATCAAGGCTTGTGCAAAGATTTGCATCAAGATGGATCAACCTCAAGTAGGGATGAAGAAGGGCGAGCTCAATATGCGCCATCTCTAGGACATCTCATGCTTGAAGCTTGCCATCCTCGTGCTCATGGAATGATGAAGACAAGTTCAAAGAAGAGGTTTCCCCATGGAGTATGGGGGAGCAATTTGCAAGTCTTCATCTTCATCAAGCAAGAGCATCCAAGAAAGGTGTTCCCTCTATAGAAGAACAAGACGGTCTACATCAAGTTCAAGTGGGATGCTCAAGGCAAAGGTATGTTCTTGATAGGGATTTTCTTTTGTCGGTCTCGTATTGTTAGTTGGGAGACCAGGTTTAGGATAGATAGTCGTGCTATCAAGAGGGGATCTCAAGCGGGTGTCTCGTCTGCATCGTTCGGAGAGAGCTCAAACCTTTGCATTCATAGCATCATCTTTCTTGGTTGTTACTTGGTTCTTGTCCATGAGAGGATCTAGAGCTTGTGGTCACCATCATAACAAGCTCTAGCTCATCATCTAAGGATTTCACTTGCATATCTTATTGCGGTTTTTGATCTTGCGAGTTTTCTGGATCCACACCTTGTTGGATTCTATTCGTCGTTATCTTTCCAACAAAATTGGTTTCATCCCGTTTGGAGTTCGGATGCAAAAGTTATTGCGTTTCTGGTTTTCTGGTTTCTGGAATATCCCTGACCGGAAGTTCCGGCTTCCCACCGGAAGTTCCGCTAGGGCATCTTTGCCACCGAAAGTTCCGGTGGAAGTTCCGGGTCTTCTTCCGCTCACGTTCAGTAACCTTATGTTTTGGATGTGCTATTTGACGGAACTTCAGTCGGAATTTCAACCGGAAGTTTCGCTCCCGCCGGAAGTTCCGCCAGGGACCGGAAGTTCCGCTCAGGCCTAGTTGCCGCCAAAAGTTCCGGTTGAACTTCCGGCTCTTGTTCCGCTCACGTTCAGTAACCTTCTGTTTTGAATATGTCTATTTGACGGAACTTCTGCTTCCACCGGAAGTTTCGCTCCCACCGGAAGTTCCGGTGTACCGGCGGAAGTTCCGACCAGGATTCGCTTTTTCAGTTTCTCGCTCCACAGTTTTTGACCGTTGGCTGTGTGCCACCGGAACTTCCGGCCTCCCACTGGAAGTTCCGGCCAGGAGTCGCGAATGCCCATAACGGGTAGATCTGGGAGCCCTTTAAAAGGGGCTCCTCTTCCCCTTCGTGGGGATTAGCTTCTCTTCTTGGTTCTTGGCTTTCTCTCTCTCCTCCATTGTCAACCCTGAAGAAGCTTTCCCTCTCCCTTTCCCCTCCTATGATTCTTGCATCTTTTTGAGGGATTTGAGAGAGGAGATCTAGATCTACAATCCCCCCAAGTCAAATCCCTTCTTTGTGAAGGAATCATTGGGATCTAGATCTTGGAGAGTTTTGTGTTCTCCTCCTGTGTTCTTCCTCCCTTATTCCCCCAATAGCTTTTGTAGCTTTGTTGGAATTTGGGAGAGAAGGACTTGCCCTTGCATTTGGTGCATAGGTTTGAGTTCTACTCTTGTGTTCTTCCTCCCTTATTCCCCCAATAGCTTTTGTAGCTTTGTTGGAATTTGTGGGAGAAGGACTTGCCCTTGCATTTGGTGCATAGGTTTATGTTCTCCTCGGAGATTCGGCGAGTTCAAGCTTGTGAGCTTGTTTCTCTTGGGTTCCTTGGAACCCTAGACGGTTGTGTGGTTGGATTGTTGACCTTTTGTGGTCTTGTAGCCTTTTGTGGTGTTGTTGGCCTTTTGTGGCTTTGTTGTTGGGAGCCTCCAATTGAGTTGTGGAGTTAGCCCCAATCTTGTACGGGTTCGGTGACCGCCCGCAAGCGTCCCATAGTGGAGCAAGTGCCCGCCTTTTGTGGTGCGCACTTGGGAGAATAGGGTGAGCCTTTTGTGGCGTCGGTGAGTTGCGTGCTTCCGCATCCGGGGTGAGGCCTTGTGTGGCGTTGGGTGTGCATCGAGCCACCACACCTCGAGGTGAGCCATTTGTGGCGTTCGGAGAGCATTGCGCCATCGCACCTCTCCAACGGAGACGTAGCTTCTTTGTAAGTGAACTTCGGGAAACAAATCTTCGTCTCCGCGTCCATCGGTTATCTCTCAACCGAACCCTTTACTTATGCACTTTACATTGTGATAGCCATCGTGCTTGAAGTATTTATACCTTGCTATCACCTTGTTGCTTGTATTGCTTAGCATAGGTTGTTGGTGCACCTAGGTGAACTTAGTGGCTAGGTTTTGTGCTCTATAAATTAAACGATAGTTTTATTCCGCATTTTCTTGAGCCTAAACCGTAATAATTTTAAAAGCCTATTCACCCCCCTCTAGGCGACTTCCTTTGTACTTTCACTAGTGATTCCACGAGGGGGTATTTATGCTCGATAGTGGGTTCATGTCTCTAGTTTCCAAGGGAAGTGATAGAAATCTCTTCGGCTGTAGATGTGTTGTTGCCACTAGGGAGAAAACAACGGTCTCTTATTCATAGAACAAGTGGATTGTTTACCTTACACACTTTGCTTAAAGCAGTAATCTGTTGCTTGCAACTTAATACTGGAGGGGGTTCAGATGATAACCTGAAGGTGGACTTCTAGTCATAGATGCAGTTGGATGGCGGTATATGTATATTGTTGTATTGCCCAATCGAATCTCATAGGATCTTTTTGTCTAGTATTGCATTGTTATGCCTAGATCGGTTCATGTTAATTGCCCTGCTGTAATTGTTTACCCTTCATGCCATGTTGTTTATCTAAGGAGAGCACCTGTAGTGAACTATGGACCCCGGTCCAATCTTTATCATTGATACATCTTCCATTGTTACCTGTTTACTTGCTTTTAACAAAGGATTAAACGTATTGTGTGGAAGGTAATGGTGGTTTGCAGCAAGTAAACAAGTAACAGTGGAAGATGTATCAATGGTAAAGATTGGACCGGGGTCCATAGTTCACTAGAGGTGCTCTCCTTAGATAAACAAACATGGCATGAAGGGTAAACAAATTACTATAGGCACATTTGTGTGAACTGAGCAAGGCATAACAATGCAATTACTAGTCAAAAGGATCCTATGAGATTCGATTGGACAATACAACAAGATATATAGACCGCCATCCAACTGCATCTATGACTAGAAGTCCACCTTCAGGTTATCATCCGAACCCCCTCCAGTATTAAGTTGCAAGCAACAAACAACTGCTTTAAGAAAAGTGTGTAAGGTAAACAGTCCACATGTTCCATAAACAAGAGACCATTGTTTTCTCCCTAGTAGCAACATCACATCTACAACCGAAGAGATTTATGTCACTTCCCTTGGAAACTAGAGGCATGAACGCACTATCGAGCATAAGTACTCCCTCTTGGAGCCACTAGCAACTACTTGGCCAAGATAGCTACTAACAACGGAGAGCATGCAAGATCACAAACAACACATACATGATAGAATCATAAAGACAAAACCATTAATCAAACCAACATAATAATCTCAATATCCATCGGATCCCTGCAAACACAACATGCATAATTACAAATAGATTAGATCATGATCATGAACGGAGCTCACAAGATCTATACATAAAATCACAAGAAGGAGATACAACCATCTAGCTACTACATGGACCCGTAGTCCAAGGTGGAACTACTCACGCATCTTACCGGAGAGAAGGCCTCCGGGATGATCTCCCCTTCGGCAGCGTGATGTTGGAGATATGCCCTAGAGGCAATAATAAATGTAGTTATTATTATATCTTTGTGTTCATGATAAATGTTTACATTCATGTTATAACAGTATTAACCGGAAACATTAATACTTATGTGATTTGTAAACTAAAATAGAGTCCCTAGTAAAGCCTCTTTATAATACTAGCTTGTTGGTTAATAGATGATCATGGTTTCCCGATCATGAACATTGAGATGTTGTTAACAACAAGATCATATCATTAGGAGAATGGTATGATGGACATACTCCTATAGATAAGCATAGCATAAATATCAAGTCATTTTAATAGTTCAATTTCTATAAGCTTTCTGATATATAGTAACCTAATTTCTTCGACCATGAGATCATGCTAATCACCATTATCGTAACGATGCTTTGATGACATCAAACACCACACCGTAACTGGGTGGCTATAAAGGTGGCATTGAGTGTTCGGAAAGTATGGGTTGAGGCACATGGATCAAGAGTGGGATTTGTCCATCCATATGATGGATAGATATACTCTGGGCCCTCTCGGTGGAATGTCATCCAATTAGCTTGCAATCATGTGACTGGCTCACAAGGGATCACATACCACGGGAACGAGAAAAGAGTACTTATCGATGTGAGGTTGAACTAGGTATGCAGAGATACCGACGATCAAAACCTCGGATAAGTAAACTATCGTGAGACAAAGGGAAATTGGTATCATATGTAAGTGGTTCATTCGATCGCAAAGTAATCGTTCAAATATATGTGGGGCCATATGAATTTCCAGATTCCTCTATATTGGTTATTGATCGAAGAAGTGTCTCGATCATGTCCACATAATTCACAAACCGTAGGGAGACACACTTAAGGATTCGATGTTGTTGTGTAGTTATGGAATGATGAGGAAGAGACCGAATGTTGTTCAGAGTCACAGATGGGATCCGGGATATCACGAGGAGATCCGGAATGGTCCGGAGAATAAGATTCATATAAGGAAAGTCTTGTTTTGGAGTTCGGGAATGATTCCGGTGTTTTCACCAGGAATGTTCTAGAAGGGTCCGGAAGGTCCGGCACTCCGGACGGGAAGGGTGCATGAATGTGTCATAACAATGTGGAATGGTTGCATCATGTACTAGGTCACTTGGCTGGGCAAAATAAAGAGAGAAATCAAATTGAAGTTTGAAAGTCAAACGCCAATTTGAAAAAGTCAAATCTCAAGTTTGCTTGGTGGAGGGAGAGTAGGAAACCTATTTGGGGAGGAATTCCCCTCCATCCACCCGCCGGCCAAGGAGGAGGAGTTCGAGGAGGACTCCCTCCTCCCAAGCCGCACCCTCCCACTTATATAAGGAGGGGTAGGGCTGCCCCTCTCCTACACACCCAAACCCTAGCCCCAAGTTGCTGGCCACCTCCTGCCGCCGCCTAGGGCCTCCTCTAACTCGGCGAGTTAGGGTTTACCCAAACTCTAGCCGCCGGCCAAGCCCTCCCCTTGGTGCCCTCTAAACCCTAGATCACCAAGGCCTCTCTCATACTCCACCATACTTGCTCCGGCTTAAGGCGAAGCCCTGCGAGATCTCCCCTCTATTTCAGAAACCACGCCGTCGTGCTGCCGGAATCGCGAGGAGAGTGATACAACCTCCGCTGCCTGCTGGAACAAGGGAGAGTAAGGTCTTCATCGAGTACCGAACGTGTGACCGACTGCGGAAGCGCTGCCGGAATGCAGCGCCGAAAGGATCGTCTACGCGATCTTGAGATCGGCAAGAGTACGACTACATCATCCACGATAATCTGCTCTCGTTAACCGCTTTGGAATCTTCGAGGGTGAGTTCCTCTATCGACTCGTTGCTACAATCTAGTAGATAGATCCTGGCTTGTTTGTTTGCATACGGTAGAAATTTTTTGTTTTCCATGCTATGAACCCCTACAATGGTATCAGAGCCGTGTCTATATGTAGATCTGTTGCACGAGTAGAACACAATGGTCATTGTGGGCGGTGGTGCTTTTATTATCAATTGCTTTTTGTGTACTATGCATCTTGCGGTATGATGGGATGAAGCGTCCCGGGCTAACCTTTCATGACATCGTTATGAGACTTGTTCCACGCTCAACATGCAACTTGTATTGCATAAGTGGCTTTGTGGGTGCCTGTCTCTCCCATCATAGTATAGATCCAATTTACAACGGGCACTTAATAATTCAAGCATCAACGTTGTGGTTCTTGTTCGTAAGTTAGAACGACACTTATTGAAATCCCCAAACCACGTAAAATATGCAAAGAAAATTAGAGGCGTCTAACTTTGTTTTGCAGGGGTGTGTCGTGATGTGATATGGCCATGATTGTGATTATATTTTATGTATGCAATGTTCCTTATTATAAGTTGGCAACCGGCAGGAGCCATATGGTTGTCTTTAAATTCCGTTAAGACCCGCATGTCTATTCAAAGTAGTTGTAATAGTTGAAGGTGGTGGACGACAACCATGAAAATGTGCCATTGACCTTGACGCCATACCGGTGATGATGGAGATCATGTTCGTGCTTGAAGATGGAGATCGGAAGCACAAGAATAAAGGCCATATCATATCACATATTATGAATTGCATGTGATGTTAATCCTTTATGCATCTTGTATTGCTTAATTAACGATGGTAGCATTATAAGATAATCCCTCAAGCACATAAATTTCAAGTTTTAAAGTGTTCATCCTTAGTAAGCACTGTTTCTAAAGCTCATTGTTTCGAAGCACCACGTGATGATCGGGTATGCTAGATTCTGCGAGTGTATACAACGTGATAAAGCCAGATTTGCTCATGCGGAAGCTAAGGTTTAATCTTGACGAGCCTAGCATGTACAGACATGGTCTCGGAACACGGATCACCGAAAGGTAAAGCATGAGTCATATAGTAGATATGATGAACATGTTGATTGTTCGCCATTGAAGCTACATCAACTCTCGTGATGATCGGTTTTGATGTGGTGGATTTGGTTCGTGTGATCACTAAAACAATGTGAGGAATATTGTTTTGAGTGGGAGTTTATCTAGATTAATTTAACTATTAATTAGAACTCAATTTGTCATAAACTTAGTCTAAACTATTGCAAATATTTTGTAGATCAATGGCGGCCCCTACCATCAATTTTAATGCGTTCCTAGAGAAAGAAAAGTTGAAAAACAATGGAAGCAACTTCGTGGATTGGTTCCGCAATTTGAGGATTTTCCTCAATGCTGGTAATATGACCTATGTCTTTGGATGCATTTGGGTGACCCTTTGCAACTACTGCTACCGATGAAGTAAAGAATGTTTACCTCACTCGGAAGAATTAGTACTCCACAGTTCAGTGTGCTATCTTGTATGGTTTGAATCGGAGCTTCAGAAAAGGTTTGAGAACCATGACCCACATGATATTGTCCGCGAACTCAAAATGATATTTGAGGCTCACGCGGCAGTTGAGAGTTATGAGGCTTCTGAAAAGTTCTTTAACTGCAAGATGGAAGAGGGCAGCTCCGTCAGTGAGCATGTGCTTAAGATGTCTGGGCACGCAAACAAACTCCAAATTTTGGGTATAGTGATTCCTAATTCTTTGGGGATTCACCGTGTCCTCCAATCACTGCCACCAAGTTACAAGAACTTTGTGATGAACTACAATATGCAAAACATGGACAAGACGTTGCCAGAACTCTTCTCTATGTTGAAATATGTAGAAGTGGAGATCAACAAAGAGCACCAAGTGTTGTTGGTCAATAAGACCACCAAATTCAAGAAACAAGGCAAGTCCAAGCAAAAGGGAAACTTCAAGAAGGTCGGTAAGAAAGTTTCCGCGCCGGCGAAGAAGACCAAGGCTGGACCTAAGCCTGATACTGAGTGCTTTTACTGCAAGGGAGAAGGTCACTGGAAGCGGAATTGCCCAAAGTACTTGGCGGATTTGAAGAACGGCAACATCAAGAAGAAAGGTATATCCGATATACATGTTATTGATGTGTATCTCACTAGTACTCGTAGTAGTGCCTGGGTATTTGATATTGGTTCGGTTGCTCATATTTGTAACTCGAAACAGGTGCTGCAGAATAAACGGAAGCTAGCGAAGAACGAGGTGACGATGCGCGTTGGAAATGGATCAAAGGTTGATGTGATCGCGGTCGGCATGCTACCTCTTCATCTACCATCGGGATTAGTTTTATATTTAAATAATTGTTATTTGGTGCCTGCGTTGAGCATGAACATTATATTTGGATCATGTTTATTGCGAGACTATTACTTGTTTAAGTCAGAGAATAATGGTTGTTCGATTTATATGAGTAATATGTTTTATGCACATGCACCTTTGATAGATGGTCTATTCTTATTGAATCTCGATTGTGGTAATACACACATTAATAACATTGAAGCTAAACGTTTGAAATTGAGCGATAACACGGCCTATATGTGGCACTGTCGTCTTGGTCACATTTGAGTGAAGCGTATGAAGAAACTCCATTCCGATGGACTTCTTGAATCACTTGAAAGATGCGAAGCATGTCTAATGGGGAAAATGACTAAGACTCCATTTTCTGGGATGATGGAGCGAGCTACGGACTTATTGGAAATCGTACATACCGATGTGTGTGGTCCAATGAGTGTAGCATCGCGCGGTGGTTATCGTTATGTTCTTACCTTCACGGATGACTTGAGTAGATATGGGTATATCTATTTCATGAAACATAAGTCCGAAACTTTCGAGAAGTTTAAGGAATTTCAAAGTGAGGTAGAGAATCAATGTAACAAGAAGATTAAATTTCTACGATCTAATCATGGAGGTGAATATCTAAGTTACGAGTTTTGCGAGCATCTGAAGAAATGCGGAATACTTTCACAATTGACACCGCCGGGAACACCACAGCGTAATGGTGTGTCCGAACGTCATAATCGAACTCTCTTAGATATGGTTCATTCTATGATGTCACTTACAGATTTATCGCTATTATTTTGGGGTTATGCATTAGAAACAGCTGCATTCGCTTTAAATAGGGCACCATCTAAATCCGTTGAAACGACACCGTATGGATTATGGTTTGGGAAGAAACCTAAATTGTCGTTCCTTAAAGTTTGGGGTTGCAAAGCTTATGTAAAGAAGTTACAGCCCGACAAGCTTGAACCCAAAGCGGAAAAATGCGTCTTCATAGGATACCCGAAGGAAACTATTGGGTATACCTTCTATCATAGATCCGAGGGCAAAATCTTCGTTGCCAAGAATGGATCCTTTCTAGAGAAGGAGTTTCTCTGGAAAGAAGTGACTGGAAGGAAAGTAGAACTTAACGAGGTTGTTGAACCTTCTCTCAGACTTGCGAGTAGCACAGCACCGGAATTAGTTCCTGTGGCGCCTACACCAATAAGAGAGGAAGCTAATGATAATGATCATGAAACTTCGGTTGAAGTTGCTACGGAACCTCGCAGGTCAACGAGAACTCGTACCACTCCTGATTGGTATGATCCCGTTATGAGAGTCATGATGGTGGACAACACCGATGACCCTGCGACATATGAGGAAGCGATGATGAGCCCAAATTCCAATAAATGGCAAGAAGCCATGAAATCCAAGATTGGATCCATGTACGAAAACCAAGTATGGACTTTGGTGGACTTACCGGATGGCCGGAAGGTTGTCGAGAACAAATGGATTTTCAAGAAGAAAACAGATGCTGATGGTAATGTTACTGTCTATAAAGCTCGACTTGTCGCAAAAGGGTTTCGACAAATTCAAGGAGTTGACTACGATGAGACTTTCTCACCAGTAGCGAAGCTAAAGTCTATGAGGATTATGTTAGCAATCTCTGCATATTATGATTATGAGATATGGCAGATGGATGTCAAAACGGCGTTCCTCAATGGAGACATTGATGAAGAGTTGTATATGATGCAACCCAAAGGTTTTGTTGATCCTAAAGATGCTAACAAGGTGTGCAAACTTCAACGATCCATATATGGATTGAAGCAAGCATCCTGAAGTTGGAATCAATGTTTTGATAAGGTAATCAAAAGTTTTGGTTTTATACAAACTTATGGAGAAGCTTGTATTTACAAGAAAGTGAGTGAGAGATCTATAGCATTCTTAATACTATATGTAGATGACATATTGTTGATTGGGAATGATGTAGACCTTCTTAATAGTTTCAAGGATTATTTGAATAATAGTTTTTTAGTGAAAGATCTTGGCGAAGCAGCTTACATATTAGGCATAAAGATTTATAGAGATAGATCGAGACGCCTCACAAAGTACATATTTGGACAAAGTTCTAAAGAGGTTTGGAATGGAAGATATCAAGAAAGGGTTCTTGCCCATGTTGCCCAATACGACCTTGAGTAAAACTCAAAGTCCTGCAACGGCAGAAGATAGAGAAAGGATGAGTAAGACTCACTATGCTTCAGCCATAGGATCTCTTATGTATGCCATGCTATGTACTAGACCCGACATTGCATATGATGTTAGTTTGACTAGCAGATATCAAAGTGATCCAGGAGTTGATCATTAGATAGCGGTCAAAAACATCCTTAAGTACTTGAGAAGAACTAAGGATATGGTTCTTTCTTATGGAGGTGAAGAACAGCTCGTTGTAAATGGTTACATCGATGCTATTTGGAACACTGATCCGGATGATTCTAAATCTCAATCTGGATATGTATTTACTTTGAATGGTGCAGCAGTTAGCTGGAGGAGTGCAAAGCAAAGCGTTGTGGCGAGATCTTCAACTGAATCAGAATACATAGCTACTTCGGAGGCTTCACAAGAAGAGAAATGGATGAAGGAGTTCATTACAGAGCTCGGTGTGGTTCCAAGTGTGCTGGACCCAATGTCTATCTACTGTGATAACATGGGCGCCATAGCCAATGCGCAAGAACCAAGGTCACACAAGAAGCTGAAGCACATCAAGCTACGTTTTCACGCTATTCGAGAACATGTCCAAGATGGTGACATAAAGATTTGCAAAGTACACACAGATCTGAATGTGGCGGATCCGTTGACTAAACATCTCCCGAGGGCAAAACATGACCAACACCAAACTGCCATGGGTGTTCGGTATATTACCATGTAATCTAGATTAGTTGACTCTAGTGCAAGTGGGAGACTGTTGGAGATATGCCCTAGAGGCAATAATAAATGTAGTTATTATTATATATTTGTGTTTATGATAAATGTTTACATCCATGCTATAATAGTATTAACCGAAAACATTATTTGTAAACTAAAATAGAGTCCCTAGTAATGCCTCTTTATAATACTATCTTGTTGGTTAATAGATGATCGTGGTTGCCCAATCATGAACATTGAGATGTTGTTAACAACAAGATCATATCATTAGGGGAATGGTATGATGGACATACTCCTATAGATAAGTGTAGCATAAAGATCAAGTCATTTTAATAGTTCAATTGCTATAAGCTTTCTGATACATAGTAACCTAATTCCTTCGACCATGAGATCATGCTAATCACCATTACCGTAAGGATGCTTTGATGACATCAAACACCACACCATAACTGGGTGGCTATAAAGGTGGCATTGAGTGTTTGGAAAGTATGGGTTGAGGCACATGGATCAAGAGTGGGATTTGTCCATCCATATGACGGATAGATATACTCTGGGACCTCTCGGTGGAATGTCATCCAATTAGCTTGCAAGCATGTGACTGTCTCACAAGGGATCACATACCACGGGAACGAGAAAAGAGTACTTATCAGTAACGAGGTTGAACTAGGTATGCAGAGATACCGACGATCAAAACCTCGGATAAGTAAACTATCATGAGACAAAGGGAAATTGGTATCGTATGTAAGTGGTTCATTCGATCGCAAAGTAATCGTTGAAATATGTGGGAGCCATATGAATTTCCAGATTCCTCTATTGGTTATTGATCGGAGAAGTGTCTCGATCATGTCCGCATAATTCACGAACCGTAGGGAGACACACTTAAGGAATCGATGTTGTTGTGTAGTTATGGAATGATGAGTAAGAGATCAAATGTTGTTCGGAGTCTCGGATGGGATCCGGGATATCATGAGGATATCCGGAATGGTCTGGAGAATAAGATTCATATAAGGAAAGTCTTGTTTCGGAGTTCGGGAATGATTCCGGTGTTTTCACCAGGAATGTTCTAGAAGGGTCCGGAAGGTCCGGCACTCTAGAGGGGAAGGGTACATGAATGTGTCATAACAATGTGGAATGGTTGCATCATGTACTAGGTCACTTGGCTGGGAAAAATAAAGAGATAAATCAAATTGAAGTTTGAAAGTCAAATGCCAATTTGAAAAAGTCAAATCTCAAGTTTGCTTGGTGGAGGGAGAGTAGGAAACCTACTTGGGGAGGAAGTCCCCTCTCTCCACCCGTCGGCCAAGGAGGAGGAGTTGGAGGAGGACTCCCTACTCACAAGCCGCACCCTCCCACCTATATAAGGAGGGGTAGGCATGCCCCGCTCCTACACACCCAAACCCTAGCCCCAAGTCGTTGGCCACCTCCTGCTGCCGCCTAGGGCCTCCTCTAACTCGGCGAGTTAGGGTTTCCCCAAACCCTAGCCGCCGGCCAAGCCCTCCCCTTGGTGCCCTCTAAACCCTAGATCACCAAGGCCTCTCTCATACTCCACCATACTCGCTCCGGCTTAAGGCGAAGCCCTGCAAGATCTCCCCTCTATTTTCGACACCACGCCGTCGTGCTGCCGGAATTGCGAGGAGAGTGCTACAACCTCCGCTGCCTGCTGGAACAAGGGAGAGGAAGGTCTTCATAGAGTACCGAACGTGTGATCGACTGCGGAAGCGCTGCCGGAACGCAGCGCCGGAAGGATCGTCTACGCGATCTTGAGATCGGCAAGAGTATGACTACATCATCCACAAGAATCTGCTCTCGTTAACCGCTTTGGAATCTTCGAGGGTGAGTTCCTCTATCGACTCGTTGCTACAATCTAGTAGATAGATCCTGGCTTGTTTGTTTGCATGCAGTAGAAATTTTTTGTTTTCCATGCTACGAACCCCTACATGTGACAGGAAGAACTTCAGATCCCCCCGATCTAGGGACGACGGTGGCGGCGGCTATAGAAGGTTTCCTGGAATATTGATCGGGTACTTAGGGTTTTCGCATCGGGGGCTTCTTCTAGGCGAAGGGGGAGGCCGAGGCGGTGGCCAGGGGACCGACACCCTGCCTAGGCGCGGGACAGGGCCCACCCGTGCCTAGGGGGTGTGGCTGCCCTAGCACGCCTCTTCGGCTCCCCTCTGGACTTCTTGTTCCCCACGGAAAGTTATTGACTTTGACGTTTGTCCCGTCCAATTCCGAGAATATTTCTTTACTAGATTTTCTGGAACCAAAAACAGCAGAAAACAAGCAACTGACACTGTGGCAACTTGTTAATAGGTTAGTACCAGAAAACATGTAAAAATCACCTCAAAGTGTAGACAAAGTAAAGCAAATTAGATACTAAACAAGCATGGAGCATCAAAAATTATAGATACGTTTCCGACGTATCAAGCATCCCCAAGCTTAACTGTTGCTCATCCTCGAGTAGGTAAGTGATAAAAAGAATAATTTTTGAGGTGAGATGCACCCTTACAATAAAGATCCAACCATTGGCAAGCATTGTAAGCTGGGATCAAAGAACTCTAAACATGTACATGAAAGATGGAGTTCTAACAATAGGACATAGTAACTATGCATGCAACATGAAAGTCTACAAACAAAGATCATGAATAACATGTATTGAAAAACATTTGTTTGTTTCACATACATAAAACATAGCATAGTGGCATTCAGCTTGTCCCTCATAAAGTATCAAATAGATGCATATGACACCTTCAAAGTTCACAAGGGTGACTAGAAACAAATAGCACAAGAACAAGTAATATCACAATATGCATCAATCAATAAGCTTTAGAACACTGCACATAGAATGACAACTATGCTCTCTTAATGGTGCCTAAAGGTAGAAGGTGGAGACTCAATAGTGGTGGAAGAAAGGCCTTTTGTAAAGGAAGCAGGGATTTCAGGTTTCAAAACGAGCTTCCAAAAATTATGGTACTTGTTAGCTTTCAGCCCTCATTGCCCCTATCATAAGAATCTTGAAGTGGTTAAGGTTAAAGTGAACAAATATGGAGTATATGCTTGATGAAGTATAAGTTGGCAATCTCGAGTCCCTTGAATACGAGGGCCACACCTCATGGTACTCAACTTCAGTCACATGTAAGTTCTTGTCATTATAAGTATTTGCATATCATTAAGAACCGCCAACGGGGTACCCCTTGCACATGGTACATGAGCTTTCCCATAACCAAAATGACAAGGCAAGCGGACAATGAGCATCCCAGCAATCTTTTTATTTACCATATTCATAGCTTTTTATTGAGGATGCTTCATAGATAGCTCACTATGGTGATGCTGCAAGTTTCCACCATGATTAGGCATGGCTTAGGCTAGCGGCCCAGACGTTTCTCTAACACAGAATACAAACTCCATGGACTTACAAGTTCCTTTTTTATTTCACACCGGTGACATCCATAGACACAAGAGCATGATATCAACTGAGTACAAAGTACACGTGCAATGTTGAAAACATTCCCCGTGACAACACGGTTCTGCTAATTCCAACGTATAAGTGCAAGCATATACAACATAGATGACACAATGGTACAAATTTATTAGGGGCAAAGAATATAAAATGTGCCATCGAGTTCGTGAGGGATTTAATCACTAAGTTTTCACATAACAAAATAATTTTTAATTGTAAGATAGCTGAAAACAAGAATATACTTGGAATGGTGTAACACACCATGCATAGGAGTTTATAGTGGACACTTTGGAATAACTTGGTTTCTTGGGAGTTGGAAGCATGAGTAGAGATTACTCATACAAGTGGAAGTTAGCAAAATACTGGGAGCAACCAACTAAGACAACAATAATGGCCATAATCATGCAGAGCAACAAAACAATACTAATCAAAGCATAGAGTGGTACTATAAGTCAAGGACTAAATGATCATAGAGGCTATGGTGACTTGTTCATAGTCATAACATGGTGTGATCTTGTGCCAAGTCAACCCAAGCAAAGCATCAAAGGAGAATACCACAATACTATGCTTTTGCATGCTAAAACAACGCATAATTTTTTCAAGGCACACTAAGCAATCCCAATTGTTTGGAACAAGATGTGCTAAAGCAATAATTACTAAGCATAATGCCAAAACAACACCTAGCATGCCATGCTAATGTCAAAGTCACAGTCAATGCAAGCTCCCCTTGCACTTACAAGCAAGAACTTACTACTCCTTTCCAACACCAAGCAACTTATTTGCAAAACAACACAGCGAGAACGAGGGTCCAAAATACTCAAGCAAACTAAACAAACTAATCAAAGCAAACGAAAACTAATACGCTCTAAGAACAACACAACTTGGCATGAAACAATAAAAATGAAGTGTCTAGAAAGACCTGAGCTTTTTATTGATGAAGAAGGGGATGCCTTGGGCATCCCCAAGCTTTGACGCTTGTACCTGTTGGATATTTCTTGGGGTGACACCATGGGGCATCCCCAAGCTTTAGCTTTTGTCCATTCTTCATCTCATTGCATCATTCTCTCTCTACACCTGAAATTTTTCCTACATACAAAACTTCACACAATGTTCATTAGCAACATTAGTTTATTAAAAAGATATTAGACCTCTGGCAAAACTTTGGAACAGCAAGGTTTTTCACTAAAAACACAAGATACTGTAGTAACTCCTTCAAAAAGCTCAATTCCCCAAAAGAGAACTCAAAAATGAATCAATAAGAAGCAGATGCAAATAATGGCAGAAATCTGTCAAAACAGACCAGCAGGTAGAAACCTATTTTTTGAAAATCTTATATTGCTCAAATCAAAAAGTGTTTAACTAAAGAAAGTTATATGACATACTGGGGGATTTATTCGTAAATTTTCAGCTCAATCCGAGTCACAGAGACTCCTCACGAATTTTTATGGTGGAGGACAGAAATCTGTTTCGGGACAACAACTCCCCAAATCTTACTTCCCTCTCATTAGAGGTCATTTTTGGCACAAATAGCAAACAAAAAGGATAAGGAGAGGTTATTACTGAAGTAATAACTTCCAAGACTCAAGGAAACTCCTGGGTTATCTCCCAACAAGTACTTTTCTTGAACGTCTTTAAGTTAGGCACAAGAAGCAAGAAGAATTAAGTATTTTCAAATGAAGAAGCATTAACATCAAACCTTGCTTTCAAGGGAGGAGAAAAAAGCAACTTCTCTCTCCTTATAGATAAGTGTTCAGTACCTTTCTTGAATGTAAAATGATATTTAATGGTGCCTTCTTTCATATCAATGATGTCCCCAACTGTTCTAAGAAAAGGTCTTTCCAAAGTAATAGAACAATAAGCATTGTATTCAACATCCAAAACATAGAAATCAATAGGGACATAAGCATTGTTAACCATAATGCGAACATCATTAATACTCCCCATGAGTTTCTTCTTAGCATTATCATTAAGTGGGACATCCAAATAACAATCTTCCAATGGTGGAAAATCTAACATTTCGTAAATCTTCCTAGGCATAATAGAGACACTAGAACCAAGATCACATGAAGCTTTGAGATCAAAGTCATTCACTTGTATATTAATAATGGGTTCCCAACTATCTTCTACTTTCCTAGGAATAGAAGCTTTGTGTTTTAGCTTCTCTTCCTTAATCTTAACAAGAGCATCTGTAATGTGTTTGGTGAAAGCAACATGCATATCACTAGCATCAGGACTTCTAGCAAGCTTTTGTAGGAACATAATCACTTCAGAAATATTGCAACCATCTATATCAAAGTCAAACTTAGCATAAATAGTAGTAGGCTCAATAGGCTTAGGCATAGTAGGAGGAGGAATAGTGACTACTTGTGGTTTAGTGGTGATAGTGCACACACTATTGTTTCTATCAATTTCAGCTTCCCTTTCCCACCTAGCATGAAGTTGAGCTAACAACCTAACATTTTCATCAATAGTAACTTGTATGGCACGAGTGGCAGCAAAGGTACTTTCCATAGTTTCAGGTTTAGCAGCCATTTTATTAATCAAGGAGGACTGAGCTTCAGACAGAGAGGATATATTTTTCTTAACATTTAAAAGTTTTTCCTCTATAGTCTTATTGAAAGTGGTTTGTTTACTAATAAAGTCTTTGAGCATGACTTCAAGTTCATAGGGAGAACTTCTAGCATTATTGTAAGAGTTTCCATAGGAATTGCCATTATTAGGAGGATAAGGCCTATAATTGTTACCACCAAAATTACTCATATAAGCATTGTTGTTGAAATTGTTGTTTCTAATGAAGTTCACATCAACTTGCTCTTCTTGAGCAACCAAGGAGGCTAAGGGAACACTATTAGGATCTAGAGGAGCTTTCCCATTAACAAGCATAACCATAATAACATCAATCTTATCACTCAAAGAGGAAGTTTCCTCAACAAAATTTACCTTCTTACCATGTGGAGCTCTCTCAACATGCCATTCAGAGTAATTAACCATCATATTATCAAGGAGCCTTGTTGCATCACCCAAAGTGAGGCACATGAAGGTACCTCCAGTAGCTGAATCCAACAATTTTTTTGAGGAGAAGTTCAAACCTGCATAAAAAGTCTGGATAATCATCCAAGCAGTGAGTCCATGAGTGGGGCAAGTCTTAACCAAAGATTTCATTATTTCCCAAGCTGGAGCAACATGTTCACTATCAAGTTGTTCAAATTTCATATTGTCACTTCTCATAGATATAATCTTAGCACTTAGTCCAATAATCAATACTATTTTTAGGCAAAGATAGCAACCATTCTTTAGCTTTTTCTCTCAAGGAGAAAGGAAAAAGCTTGAGCTTAATAATATCTCCATCTACATCCTTATACTTTTGCATCTCACAAAGTTCAACAAAGCTATTGAGATGGGCAGCAGGATCATCAAAACTAGTACCAGAAAATTGCTCTCTCATCACAAGATTCAACAAGGCAGGCTTAATTTCATAAAAGGTAGTATCAGGAGCAGGTGGATCAATAAGTGTGCTAAGGAAATCATTGTTGTTGGTTCTAGTGAAGTCACACAACTTTGTGTTCTCAGCAGAGTTCATTTTGGCAAAGGTGGGCAAGCCAAAAACAGCAGGAACAGCTAGAGTAGGAACTAATTTTTGTGTGTTTTTGAATAAAGAAAGCAAACCAAACTAGACTAATTGTTTTGGGTTTTTTGAAAAGAGACAAACAAAACCAAGCAAAAGAAACAAAGCAAACTAAAACAAAGTAAAGAGAGAGGAAGTGGAGGAATTCCCTAGTGAAGACGTCCTTAGCCTCCCCGGCAACGGCGCCAGAAAAGCTTGATGCAGCGCTGAGTTGATGCAGGAGCGCTTCGTTGGGAACCCCAAGAGCAAGGTGTGAAACAGCACAGCAGCAAGTTTTCCCTCAGTAAGAAACCGAGGTTATCGAACCAGTAGGAGGAAGGAAACGTCACATAGGTGTTGCAAGCAACGCGGATACCTGCACAACACAAACTCAAGACTTGCCCCAACGAATTAGTGAGGTTGTCAAGCTCACTGGTTTGCTGTAACAAAGGATAAACGTACTGTGTGGAAGGTAATGGTGGTTTGCAGCAAGTAAACAAGTAATAGTGGAAGATGTATCAATGGTAAAGATTGGACCGGGGTCCATAGTTCATAAGAGGTGCTCTCCTTAGATAAACAAACATGGAATGAAGGGTAAACAAATTACAGCAGGACAATTGACAGGAACTGAGCAAGGCATAACAATGCAATCACTAGTCAGAAAGATCCTATGAGATTCGATTGGGCAATACAACAAGATACATAGACCGCCATCCAACTGCATCTATGACTAGAAGTCCACCTTCAGGTTATCATCCGAACCCCCTCCAGTATTAAGTTGCAGGCAATAAACAACTGCTTTAAGCAAAGTGTGTAAGGTAAACAGTCCACACATTTCATGAACAAGAGACCGTTGTTTTCTCCCTAGTAGCAACAGCACATCTATAACCGAAGAGATTTCTGTCACTTCCCTTGAAAATTAGAGGCATGAACCTACTATCGAGCATAAGTACTCCCTCTTGGAGTCACTAGCAACTACTTGGCCAAGATAGCTATTAACAACGGAGAGCATGCAAGATCACAAACAACATAGACATGATAGAATCATAAAGTCAAAACCATTAATCAAACCAACATAATAATCTCAATATCCATCGGATCCCCGTAAACACAACATGCATGATTACAAATAGATTAGATCTTGATCATGAACGGAGCTCACAAGATCTATACATGAAAGCACAAGGAGGAGATACAAATCACGCCGGGCATAAAACCCGAGATCCGAAGCCCGAACCCGAATTACCCGCACCCGAACCCGAAGTACCCGTACCCGGAAAAACCGATCAGCAGAACGGGTGGCTAATGTCAAAACCCGAATTATTTTCGGATTCGCTCATGATACCGAGGCACCCGAATTATGACTAAAAACCAGGTATTCCCCGAGGCTGTGAGGCCCAGCCCAAAACATTCCCGCACGCAGCCGCAAACCCTACCTACTCCCGCAAATCCTCCACTCTCCCCCAGCCCCAGCGCAGCGCCGCACTCCCTCCCGAGTCCCGACTATCTGCAAACCCTAGATTCATCATCGTCGCGCCGGCGTCGGCGCGCCGCTAGCCCGCTACAATCCGTCGCCGCCCTCCAATCCGCGCCGCCCTCCAATCCGCGCCGCCTTGCAGTCGACCAGGAGCCCTTGTCCCATTCCCGGAGCACGCTGATCCGACGACCGCGACGCAAGGTTCCGGGCTGTGGCGGTGCTGCACGACGACTGAGCGACGCCATCATCCATCAGGCATCAAGCGGTCAAGCCTCACTCGTGAATCTGACTACTGTAAGTCATCCATATTTCCCAATCTCCAACGCGTTTCTGAATTCACTAATGTCTCATGTGTTGTGCGTGTATGCGTGAATCAATACTATTAGGCTTCTAAATCACTCCTAGTAATGATGCTTTTAGCCTATTTAGATTACATGAGGCGTAGCTATGTATATTCAGATTACACTTGTTGATTCAGAGTACAGGAGCGTAGCTATTTATCCTATATTCATATTACTAGCTAGCCTATATTTAGATTATACTAGCTATATTCAGATTATATAGCTATAGTCTAAATCAGATTACTAGGCTATATTCAAATTACTAGCTATATTCAGATTACTAGCCTATTAGCATGTACTGATGCTTTTATTCAGATTACTAGGCTACTAGCCTGTACAGATTCTTTTATTGTACTAGATTACTATTAGCCTATATTCAGAATTTCAGATTATATAGCTATAGTCTAAATCACTCTTAGTAATTAGCCTATATTCAGATTACTAGGCTACTAACATGTACTGATGCTAGCCTATTTATCATGTATGTACTGGTTTGTTTGTGAGCTTAGTTTTATTTTTATATACAAATGAACTAAGATTTATTTTCTACTTCCTATAAATATAAACTGAAAAATTATTGTCTACTTGTCTTATAGATGTCAGAATCTGACACTCACATGGATATGGATGAAGGGGCCAACACTCGTTCCGACCCATCAACAGGTCAATCTTCGCATGCAGAAGCACATCAGAAAGCTACTCAACATGAGGTCGTTGATGTGGACAAGGAACCTGCGGCTGCAGTAAATCAAGGAAGGAGGGAGATGGCAGCAAGGTCGGACATGTGGGAGCACTTCAACAAGGTGAGGGATGGTGCTAATGTTGTGAGGGCTGGTAGCTGCAAGTATTGCACACGTGAAATCAAGGCTGAATCAAAGAAGGATAGTACATCAGCTTTGAGGAGGCACTTCAATGCGTGTAAACGCAATCCGCACAAGCTGGCTAAAGACCCAACTCAATCTTTGCTGCAAATAACTCTAACTCCAGGGGAACACCCTGGAAACTACAAGTTTGATCAAGAAGCTATTAGGCAAGCTTTTACTGAGATGATCATTGAAGACGAGCTGCCATTTGCTTTTGGTGAGAAGTCGGGCTTTCGGAAATTTATGTCCAAAGCCTGTCCACGTTTCAATGTGCCATCTAGAAGAACCACCACCCGAGACGCTGTGCGATGTTACTTCCAAGAGAAGGCCAAGTTGAAGAAATTTTTCAAAGTATCTTGTCAAATGGTGTGTCTAACAGATTCTTTGGGCATCCCAAAGACAAGATGGTTATATGACTGTGACAAGTTTTATTGATGACAACGATTTTTTAAGAAAGTCATCAACTTCTTCTTGATAAAAGGGCACAAGGGGGAGGATATTGGTAAGAATTTGCTGAAATGCATGGCTGAATGGGGTATGGAGAGAGTTTTTACCATAACTGTTGATAATGCAAGTGCCAATGATGGTGGTATTGTTTACGTGAGGAGGCAGCTGAACAAAACACCTGGATCCAACATAGCAAAGGGAAAGTACATGCACATGAGATGTGTTGCACACATTCTTAACCTCATTGTGCAAGATGGCCTAAAGGAAGTCGACCCCTCGGTAAAGCGTGTACGAGGTGCTGTTAGATACATTAGAAATGGTGGAACTAGATTGGAAAAGTTTAAGGAATTTGTAATAGAAGAGAAGGTCGACAGCAAGACATTTTTAAAGATTGATGTCCCAACTAGGTGGAACTCCACCTATATAATGCTTAAAGCTGCAAATGTGTATGAAAAGGTGTTCTTGAGGTTAGCCGAGGAGGATTTCAGTTACAGGTATGCTCTGTCTGAAGAGAATGATGGGTTTGGCTGCCCTGAAGAACTAGATTGGGAGAATGCAAAGAAGATGGAAGATTTTCTAGGTCATTTCTTTGAGCTTACAACTCGAGTATCCGCTAGTCTTAGTGTCACTTGCAACAGTTTATTTCATGAGATTGCAGAAGTGCACTTGTTGATTAAAACTTGGCTAGAAAGTGAAGATGCTTTGCAAGTTGCTATGGGACAAAGAATGAAAGAGAAATATAACAAATATTGGGGCCTTTGGCACATCAACAACAAGGAGATCATGCATGAGATGGACACTGAAGAACAGATTGTCAAGGGAAGTGAGAAGAAGGGCAAGAAGGGAAAAGGAAAGGAGAAGGAAAAGGAGAATATTAACTTGCTGATTTTTATTGCAGCAGTTGTTGATCCAAGATACAAATTATCTAACTACACTAATGCTGTAATTGAAGAGATATTTGGACAAGAAAATGGACAACTAGTTTGGGCAGCAACTACAACTTGTCTGAATGATTTGTTTGAAGAGTATAGGCAAATGTATGCTCCAACTGAAGGAACAGCTGAAGTAGATGACACGAGAGTATCAAAGGTGGTAAGAGGAAGCATGTTGAAGGATGTTATTGCCAAGAAGTTAAAGATGAACAATGGTACAAGTTCTAATGCCAAGTCAGAACTTGACAAATATCTTGCTGAAGATTGTGAAGACCAAGAAGGCAAGTTCGATGTTCTAAGTTGGTGGAAGATCAATGCAGTCCGTTTTCCTATCTTGTCTCACTTGGCACGTGATGTCCTTGCCATACCCATCACGTCTGTCGCTTCGGAGTCGGCTTTCAGCACAGGTGGACGTATATTAGATGACTTCCGAACCTCACTTACTCCATTCATGCTGGAAGCTCTTGTTTGCGCACAAGATTGGCTACGTCGGACTACTCCTATTGACATCCAGGAGAATATGGAGGAATTAGCTAAGATGGAAAAGGGTAAAAATACTACCTCATTTACTACTTTGTATTTATTTTCTTGAATCATGTCCCAAAGGCCCAAACTACCAATATTTTCTAATTTTTGGATGCATGCATACTTGTTCCGCTCTTTGCAGAATTAATTGAGGAATTCGGTGGCCTCCATTATTCCAAAGGAAAAGGCAAATGTGATAAAAATACGACATCAACTTCTAAATCTACTGCAAGCACGTCAATCTCCAAACCTTGAACACGGTGAGGTAAGGTCATAAGGAACTTGTGCTCGTTCTCAAATCTGATGTATTTATTAAGGTTGTCGACTTGTCATATTCTCCATTTTTCCTACTTTTATTCATGATTCATGAACCTATGTTTGTGTAATTTTAGAGACAAGCAACTAAGTTGGAGTACTAGAGGCTTGGAGTTGGATTGTTGGAGCACTTTGAAGTCCTGGAACTTGACTGGTGTTACTTGTTATTGAACATTTGAACTGGACTGGACTGTTGTTACTTGTTATTGAACATTTGAGTTGTTTGTTATTGAACTGGACTATTGTTGATTGTTATGCACTTGAACTCATACTTGAGAGTTGAGAAGAACTGTTGTTATGGTGCAAAATATCCCGTTATGTTGTCATCTATTATAGAACTATTGTTATCCGTCGAAATACTGCAAAAATGTTGTCAAAATACTGCAGAAACTCTGTCGAATTTTTGCATAAATGTTACAGCAACTTGTTCATTGCTGTGTCTGTCGGGTAATTCGGGAATACCCGAACCCGAACCCGAAATAACGGGTACCCGAACTAGCGGGTAGCAATTGAACAAGGCATTTTTCGGGCACCATTTTCTGAAACCCGAATTTCAATTAACCCGAACTACCCGACCCGAATTATCGGGTATACCCGAACGCCCAGCGTGAGATACAACCATCTAGCTACTACATGGACCTGTAGTCCAAGGTGGAACTACTCACGCATCATACCGGAGAGAAGGTCTCCAGGATGATCTCCCCTCCGGCAGGGTGCCGGAAAGAACCTTAGATTCCCCGATCTAGGGACGACGGTGGCGGTGGCTACAGAATGTTTCGTGGAATATTGACCGGATACTTAGAGTTTCTGTATCGGAGGCTTCTTATAGACGAAGGGAGAGGCCGAGGCGGTGGCCAGGGGCCCCACACCCTACCTAGGCGCGGGGCAGGGCCCACCCGTGCCTAGGGGGGTGTGGCTGCCCTGGCACGCCTCTCCGACTCCCCTCTGGACTTCTTGTTTCCCACAGAAAGTTATTGATTTTGACGTTTGTCCCGTCCAATTCCGAGAATATTTTTTTACTAGCTTTTCTGAAACAAAAAACAGCAGAAATCATGCAACTTGTTAATAGGTTAGTACCAGAAAACATGTAAAAAACACCTCAAAGTATAAACAAAGCAAAACAAAGTAGATACTAAACAAACATGGAGTATCAAAAATTATAGATACGTTTTCGACGTATCAAGCATCCCCAGGCTTAACTCCTGCTCGTCCTCGAACGGACAAATTATTGGTAACGCTACCCGAAGGACACAATCGGGATGTTATTTGAGTGACTGACCATATAGAACGGACAAATTGACACCGGAAAACAAATGTTCGATTGTCTCATTCTAATGAAAAAAACACAAGTCAAACACAAGTCTTATCTTCATAAAACCGATATTTGTAAGGTCTCGGAGTCAGATTTTGAAATAAAGTACAGAACCATGTATACACCGTCCGGTACATATGAGTGACACAAGTTTCACTGAAATGACGTATTTTTAGCCTACATATAAAACGATAAATTTTACTTCTCAGTTTTAAAATCTAAGATGTTTTAGATTTGTGAAAAAAATAAATCTAGACTTGTTTTAATATGTAGGTTCATTCAACTTTGAAATGAATCTACACACTAAAAGAAGTCTAGATTCATTTTCTTAACAAACCTAAAACATCTTATATTTGAAACGGAGGGAGTAGAATAAAAAATAGTTTTTTTCTTTTTACTGCCACAAATTTATCATCTTTTTGTTTTTACCGAAACCTTGCAGAAATACAGAGAACATGTATACTCCCTCCGTTTCAAAATATAAGACGTTTTAGGTTTGTGAAGAAAACGAATCTAGACTTATTTTAGTATATAATTCATTTAACTTTGAAATGAATCTACATAATAAAATAAATCTAGATTCGTTTTCTTCACAAACCTAAAACATCTTATATTTTAGAACGGAGGGAGTACATATCAACGTAATCTTTTGATAATTTTGAAATACCATTTTTATTTTTCTCTAAACGATCTCACCGGAGGTCGGGAGCCGCTAATATTCTGGGAAACTTTTTTTTGGTTTTGATTTTGAAACACGCACGCGGTACGCCTGGGCCGTTCCGTTTCGTTTTCGTGTGGTCCCACTTCCGGCAACCAAATCAAACCGCACGACACGACACGACACGGCGCAACGCGCCACCGCCACCCCCCATCGGGAGGTCCGACCCTCGCGCCCCCGGCCGTCTCCGCGCCGGCCACCGCCCGCCCGCACGATCCGCTCGCCGGCAGGGGATCGGCCCCTGGATCTGTGGCCGCCGGCGGGATCCCCGCGCCTCGCCGCCATGTTCTGGCCCACCACCCGCCTCTCCGCGGGGTCGTCCGTGAGTGCTCCTCCCTCCCTCTCATTGCTGTCGTAAATGTAACGGAATGGATTGCAATGGCTCGGTCATCCAGCCATTTCGGACCTGGGATTCATTGCTCGGTGGCCATCCAGCCATTCTAGATTGCTCCGCGGCCTGCTAGCTCCGATCACGTCTGGGTTTCCTGCTGCCCTGTTTGCAGAATTCGTGAGCCACGAATTCGTAGAGAGTCCGTGGGTCGTTTCCTATTGCTTTGCTAACGACCGTTTAATCCGAGCTTTGAAATTGGCACGGACATTTTTCTGCCATTTTTGGTGGTGTGGAGAAGTTGGGACCATTTCAGGGTGTAGTGCACTCTAGGACTGCGTTCTCTCGTCCCATTGTTCAATGATCCCAAAATCAAATGGTAGGCCGCCGTTTAAAGGAATCGGGTAAGCAGGGCAGGGGCCACCTAGACTGGTTTCGCCAAATAAATGAAAAAAAAACTAGGTTAATAATTTTCTTGTGTTGGTTGTGCATGATTACTGGTATGGGTTTGATTATGAGAACGGTACTTTTCTCATTAGTTGATACATGGCGGGAGTGAAATGTTGTTGATACATAGCTGGAAGCTCCCACCTCAATCGCCTGACTCCATGTTGTAATTAAATCATCAGGTGGATATGATTTTAAACAAGGAGGATTTCACATTGGAAGAGCTTCTTGACGACGATGAGATTATCCAGGAGTGCAAAGCGCTCAACTCTCGTCTCATAAATTTGTGAGCCCCTTTACTCTCTGCAGACTTTTTATGTTCCCGAGTCCAAGTTATCATGGTTTCAGAGTTTTTTTTAGAACAACGCCTTCTGAGTTAGCAAGATCATAGTTCCATGTTGAGTGTTGCAACTTTTTTAGCGCTTGCGAACTGTTCTATGACATGTTTAGACCCCTTTCGCTTCTACTAATGGTCATTAACTTGTGTTCTTATTCACTTCTATGGTTTTCAGTAGTGTCAGCTGCCAATAACTGATGATTGTGTCTTATGGTGAACTAGAATATTTATTTAAACTTATACCATGTTTAAAAGGCACAAAACACACAGATGTCCTATCTTAAAAGGAAAGAGTTGATAACTGTGTTAATTCATGGAAATTAGAACACAACTTTGTTTACTTGACATTTTCACTGCGAGTTGCTTATTTCATCTGATTGTAGCTCTGTTTTCCTAGCTTGCGGGGTAAGGCCCAAGTGGAGCAATTGCTTCATTACATTGTGGAAGAAGTTCCTGAGGATTCCGAAAAGCAACAGTCTTCCAAGTATGCTATGGGTTTTGTTGTCTGCTACCATGCTGTGCAAAACAGCTCACTAGTCAAGCCTTTTGATCTTCACATCTACAACTCTTGCAGGTTTCCTTTCATTGCCTGCGAGATATTGACTTGTGAAATTGACATCATAGTGAGGACCTTAGTAGAGGATGAACAGGTGCATATATTCCTGCCAACGTAGTAGTATGGAACATTTTATCTCGTTATAGCTAACCATCTGCACTTCTTCTGGTATTTGACGCAGCTAATGGATTTGCTTTTCTCATTTGTAAAACCCGACTATCCACATGCCCCCCTGTTAGCTGGGTACTTCAGTAAGGTACAATTTTTCCTCCTGTATTGCAAGTGGCTCATTTATTGAACTTTGTTCATGTTTCATTGTTCTCTGCTATGGTTTAACTTCTTCGGTTTTGGCATGATTGATACATTGGGTATCACGTCATTCTCAATTCTTTGTGATGGCTTGTGGAGCTTTAGTTTGGCAATTTATTTATTGTAGGTGGTAGCATGTTTGATGCAGCGGAAGGCTGCTCCTCTTATAAGTTATATTCAGGTATTGCTTGTGTCTCTTTAGAAGATTCTGGATTGTTGACAATATGTATACATTCTCAGTCATTATTTGGTGATCTTAACCTTGACATGTTTTTCTTGCTTTGTACTCCAACTCTTCTTGATAGATTATTAGCTCCTTCGGGTAAAAGTAATTATAGCTTAGTTATGCCAGCATGCTTGCGCAACCTAGCTTACTGGAGCTTAAAATATGTTTTGCAGTAAATGACTATGGAAGTTTATGATAGGGAACACTATGATAAGCAAACAATTGATCTGTTTTTTTCTTTGTGTTGGAGATCTTGTTCCACCCAATGAGCCCACTATATTTTCTTTGGACATGTGGCTTTATCCTAGTTCCATTAATCAGATTTTTTTGTTGTACTTGTAAATTTTGTATATATGAGAAGCTTGTATTTGGGGATAATCCAATTTATGTCCTCGTTTTCTCTTTAGGAGCACCCTGACATCGTTGTTCAACTTGTTGATCTCATTGGCATCACATCAATAATGGAGGTCAGCTCTTACTAATTTATACCCAGTCTATTTTGGTGGAGTGCATTGGATTGATGTTCATGAATCTCTTGGAAAAAACAGGTGCTGATCAGATTAATCTGTGCTGACGAGACCATATTCTCAAATTATGCCGATGTATTGAAGTGGATAGAAAATGTAGACGTCTTGGAAATGATTGCAGATAAATTTAGTTCATCTGTAAGTTTCGAAGCTTGATTAATCATCAATGTACGTAGTTATTTACAGCATGTCTATTTTTTTAATCCATGTCATCGATATGTCAAATTACCTTGCGTTGGGATCTTCTTGCTATATTTTTTCAGTACCGTATATACATTGGTAAAGCTATCTTCAAGAAATTTATCTAGATATTTTCTATCATAGAGGTTTTATTTAATATTGCTGCTATGACCAAGCAGGATTCCCCTGAAGTACATGCCAATGCTGCAGAAATCCTCTGTGTCGTGGCTCGATGTGCTCCTCCTGCTCTTGCTGCAAAAATATGCAGCCCAAGGTTTGTTTGGTTCTAACTTCTTCCATAAGAAATATGTGCCCCTCCTGCTGTTTGTTAAATGCCTGCTTCACGGCATTTCAGTTTTATTGGAAGGCTGTTTCAACATGCTCTTGAAGAATCAAGACCAAAGTCTATCTTGGTTCATTCATTGTCAGTGTGTATATCCTTGTTAGATCCCAAAAGGCTAGCATCAGCATCAGCGTCAGCATCAGCATCATACCAAGTATTTAGAAGTAATTTAAGTCACGGGATGTTATTCACTGCCACTCCAGAGATAGTTGATGCTATGCTGGATAGTCTTGGTGAGTGTTCTGTGTTTAGTCATAATGCTAGTTATATTCTTGTGTTTTATACCTTCTGTTGATGCTATATATTGCCTAGCTCATGCATGCACTAATTAATGAGGCATATTTAGTGAATTGTTTGAGTGCATTTTTGGAAGGGAATTAATCATATGCTTTAAATCACATCTTAGGTGGTTTGCTGAAGTTGATGGATATCTCTTCTTCTGACAATGTTTTGCTGACAACATATGGGTGTTTGCGCCCTCCTCTTGGAAAACACCGTTTGAAGGTAATAGTTTCATGTTGTGAAGCTTACAAATTGATGATTTGGGCATATGTGATTATTATTATTATTGTTGTTGTTGTTAAGTTTCATGCACCAGCCAGTATGTGGAACCAGATCCTCTCATGTGTGACTCGATGAGGCTATTAGGCCTACACATGAGTAGAATCTCACATATGACTCCATAATTATGTGGAAAGAAAGAGGGCGAGGGCAATTTTCTATTAAATTGCAAAAACCGAGACTTGAAACAAAGACCTTACGTAATATACTTAACACCCTTCACATCCGACTGGATAACACCTCCCCTCACGCCCGACATGTGCGTGAATAAATTGGGGAATAAGGGTGGGGGAACTGAAACTTGAATCCAAGACATGGGCGCTCTGATACCATGTTAAGTTTCATGCACCAACCAGTAGAACCAAAAGCCAGAACTGATGGGAAGAATGTGGGAAATCCACATATACTGTAACAACTATTATTATTGTTATTATTATTACTATTGTTTTTGTTTTTCTTTCTTTTAGTTGACCCATCTTAAGCTTCTAGTTTCATAGGATCATTAGTCTTGCTTAGGACAATTCAGGTTTTACTATCATTAATCTCGACTCGGATTATCTAGTGTGGTAATTTCTAAGATGTCATGCAATATGAATCCTGATAACCTCAACTATATTCCACAACTTGCATAACTCTTTGCCGTTAGGCTAGGTTTGGAAGGTCCGATTGATAATTTCTTCTCTGACATGCTACTTTATGGTCCTTTCTCCTTTGCTGTCCCATTTTGGCTGTAATGTTTTTTTTTTCTTTTCAGATTGTGGAGTTCATCTCCGTTTTGCTGAAAATTGATAGTGGAGCTGCTGAAAAGGAGCTAATTAGACAATCAGCGATAAAGCATTCCATTGATTTGTTCTTTCAGTATGTAGCCTGTGATATGTCTTTTATCTGTGTTATCATTGGGGAAACATTTGTGACATGTTGTTTGGTTCTGCAGGTACCCTTATAATAACTTCTTGCATCATCATGTTGAAAATATTATTTTTTCTTGCCTGGAGGTTATACAAGTGCGAATGATTGACCATGTTTTAATTGATTGTGATCTTGTTGGTAAAATTCTTGCCACAGAAAAAAATGCTTCCTTATTAACGGACTCCAATTTGGTAATTTACTCCTTGATTCTTGAGTACTTGTTTATCCTTTGAAGACTAGAAAAATCATGTGTCATATTATTATATCTTCTCCTTGCAGCCAACATTACCATCAGAAGGGAAAGCACCTCTGAAAATTGGGAACATTGGGCACATAACTCGGATAGCAAATAAGCTCATCCAATTGGCAAATAATAATAGCACAATCCGGTCTCACTTGCAGGTGATTCAAGTTTCTCTTGTTTCATTAGCCTAGCAATGGCACACTGTATTTTGTATGTGTTGTTGGTATGTTCTGTCTTCACCTACGTTATCATCTCTATAGGAGAATAAGGAGTGGGTTCAATGGAAAACAAGTGTTCTAGTGAAACGCAATGACGTGGAGAACATTTATCATTGGGCCTGTGGGTAGGTTCTTAGTTTCTGATGCTGTGTTGTGCCAGTATTTAAATTTTTGCGCATTCTGGAAACTCAGGGTAATTTCTTATTGTGCTAGATTCTGTACATGCATATTTCTCTTTTGATTGTTGGCTACTGATGTTTTCTGTTGCAGACGTCCAACATTGCTGCGTGATCGTGGTAGGGACAGTGATGAAGATGACTTCCGAGAAAGGGACTATGATCTGCAAGAAGTTGCTAATAGCCTGAGCCAGGTATTTCGAAATGGGACATACAACACTGGTGACATTGAAAAGGTGACTATCTGAACTTGCAACAGATTTGAGCTTTGGTACCGTGCTACTTTCATGGATTTTTGAGGATATGAAGTTGATTACGTAACTAATCTCCACTGGTTTTCCTTACCATCTAAAGTTTAAATTTGTAGCTTCAGTAGGTTCTCCGGTACACATGGTTGTGCGACGTTGAACTATTGATAATAATATGATGATTAGAGATAGCTTGACACTTTGGCTCACTCTAATTTTCCATGACCATGTGATGATCAATTGAAATTGTTGGAAATCCATGTTTCAAATTTGAAAGGTTTTCATATATCTTCTGAAAAGTTGTACTTGCCAGACTGCCTTAGTAGCACCGTAAATCTGGTGGACCCATCTTGACTCAGTCATACAAGTTGTGGATCTTTTTTTGCGAGACAACTTTATATGGACTGGACCTAAATGTGCAGTTCTCGAGTTTAAGGGGGCAAGTAACACCACCATGCAAGTTTAGGGACCTATGATAAGTTTCGCCCATTTAGCTATACGCAAACTCTAGAGGTTCTTGAGCCATATTATGTTACTTATGAGCTGATGTGGTGTTGTATGATAATTGCAGGCGCAAGGATCCAATGAACGAGATGATGAGGTACGCTAGAGTGTTATTTATGTTGCATTTGCTGGTTATTTGTTCCCATTATAATATGGCTATATAGTGTGTTCATGGGAACCAATATGTTAAGCTGTAGTGAATACCTCCACAGTAACCTATAGCAAGCATACCCAGTGATGGGTTTTCTGCGAGTCTGAATGGTGTTTGTACTCTGATTCAGGATGATGAAGCAGCCGAAGCCATAATATGTTCTATCCCTCTCGGCGAGGACAGGTAATCCCGCCGATATGTCTCAGCAACCTGGTTATGTTAAAATAAGCATTGAGGGAGTGGCTTATAGAGAGTGTGTGCTGTTACAGCGGCGCCTCCCTCTTCACGGATTCGGGCTGGTTCTTGCTCGACGGTGATGAAGGAATTAGCGACCGTTTAGCTGCTATGTTCCCTTCCTTGGCTCCCTCTTCCGAAGAGACTGACACGGAGGGACCCGATGAAGTGGGAACCGGCGAAGCAACCGCTGTATGTTCAGGAGTTCCTGAACATACAGCGCGCAGTGCAGACGACGAGGGGCTGGTGTGCACAGAAGAGGAAGACCGATCGAAAGGAGCCGAAATGTCTGAGCGTCGTCCGGACGCTCATGATGACCAGGCTGGCACTCCAGAGGAAGATGCCGAGGAAGCGTCGCGCGTCGAGGCAGGTACAGAGAGGGCAGCGGATGAACCTGCCAAGTCGTCTGCCAGTAACGGCACGCCCGCTCAGTCTGCTGGGTTAGCGGCCTCTGACGACCAAGGTGTCGATGCTTCAGATCCAGACAGAGGCTCGCTGTTGCAGGTCAAGGAGGGAGGCTCGCCGGTGGAGGTCCATGGCGAGAAGAATCCAGCGAGCCGATGACCAACGGGTGAAGGTATTTGGGTGGAATCATGATTGCATTCCGCAGGCGAGCGAGGCCAGTTTTAGCATGCTTCGCCGTGGTACAAACGTGCATGTTTGCTGCCAAACATGTCACCTCATCTTCAGTTCAGAATTTCCTGGACCTGCGCCCGGTGATGGCTGGGGCAAAAATCGGTGTGTTTCAAATACCATTTGGTATTGCTGCAACGTAATTTTCCTTGTGTATAGGTGCTATAGCTCCGCTCAACTGTGTAACACTGGGCAATGAGCTTAGATGATCTCACCACATATTTAGGATGTCTAGTTATTAGACATAAGACTAAAAAATAACCCATTGTATATCATGTTGTATACTCCTTCCGATCCATATTAATTATTTCTGAATTGGATGTATCTAGTATTAAAATATGTCTAGATACATCCATTTCTGTGACAAGTAATATATATTGAAGGGAGTATATATTATGTGGTGAAATTAAAATAAAACAGTCCGATTGACCATTGTACATGCCCTAATCTGCCTCTAGCTTCTGCTGACTTTGTGCATGTATCCGGTGTCGCATGCTGTTGGGAGTAAAAAGTGAGTGTGGCGCCCCCTTTCTATTTTAAATCGACTTATGCGCGTATGGGCCCGTTGCTGGAGTTAAAAATAGGAAGTACTCCCTCCGTTCCAAAATATAAGATGTTTTAGCTTTGTGAATCAAATGTATCTAGACTTGTTTTAGTATATAGGTTCACTCAACTTTAGGGTAAATCTAAACACTAAACGAAGTCTAGATTCATTTTCTTCACAAATATAAAACATCTTATATTTTGAAATGGAGGGAGTACAAACTAAGTTGAACTAAAAAAAAGGGTACGTCAAGCATCTCAAGTGTGTAAGCTATCATTTCATTTTGACTAGAACAGTTGTACCGACAAGAATAAATATTTGGACGAAGTGAATGACGTTGGTGCATGGGAGCAAATATTTATACCAAAAGTTGAAGAAAGTTTTTGTGTGCGCGAATATAATAATTAGGAGAAGAACAAAACTAGTATTTGTGGAACAAATCAATTAAAAATTATTACAAGATAGAAAAGAATTGGAACAAAATTTTATTTCCCGAGGAACAAAATTTGGATAAGACAGAATAAAAATTACCGACCGCGGACCAAACTTGCAGGTATAGGTGGAACACAAAATTAGTGCCCGAAGACCATGAAGCAGGAATTTAGTTACCATGGAATAAAAATTTGAACAAACTTTATGAACCAAGAAACAAACTTTATGAACCAAATTTAGCAGGAATTATAAATAAATTAAGTACGAAAAAGTTATAAGTTATCATAGCTTATATCCATACACATGAACAAAAAAAATTAAAGTCACAGAATGATTCGTGACTATAAATGAAACAAAAAGAAAGTCATCATGACTACAAATGAAATAAATCACATCTGAACTGAGAACAAAAAAAGTAGACTAAGTGGAACAAAAAATCATGACTCCGCTAGGGACAAAAAATAAGCACCATTAATAAAACCAGAAACAAAATAGAAAGTAGGAACCAAGGAACAAATCAAGTCTAACCCATGAACAAATATATAGACTAAGTGGGACAAAATATTAAGACCCCTGCCGGGACAATAAATAGGGCCACTAATAATACTAGGAACAAAATCAGAAGTAGGGACTAAGGAACAAATCACATCTTAACAAGATATACAAATATAGACTAGGTGGAACAAAAAATCATGACTCTAATCCTAACTATTAATATAGCACCAAAGAGAAGGAATAAATCACTTGTACATATGGAACAAAAGAGTAGAACACTTGGAACAAAAACTTAGTGGCCACAAAATGAATCACGCGTACAAAGGGAACTAGGCCAATTGGAACAAAAAATTGCATCCATGGAATGAATCATGACTAGAAGTAGAACAAAAAATATGTACAAAAAGTGGAAAGAAAACTTTGGAGCATGTGGAGCTACACGAACGCCCTAAACTGGCCGAGCCCACGACGGAAAAGCTTCAGCGAAACGGGAGCACGGTGACGCGTGGGCGGTACCAAGTCGATCGCAGTAAGCGACACAATTAGGCCTTGTTTACTTCTAGGATATTTGAGGGGATGTGAGGGGATTATTTCGTATCCCGGAATTTCCCCGATAGATCGTTTACTAGGCCGGGTTTGGAGGGGATAATCCCGAAATATCCCCACAAATCCTCTCCATACTAGTATATTTTTTGCTAGATTAAAAACTCTCCATCATGGTAAAGTATAAGGGAATTGGAGAGTATTAGGTGGACACCAAATTCCCGCATATCCCCGGAATAAAAATACCGTAGAAGTAAACAAGGCCTTACGAGGACCTGGCCCGGCCCCGTCCAAGGCAGCAATGGGCCATTACACATAGAAGAAGGTGCCCGCCCCCGCCTCGAAACCTAACCTAAGGCGAACGGCGGGAGTTGGCGGCTGGCGACTGGCGGCGGCGGCTGTCACGCTCACAAGAATTAAGAGGATAAATCACAGCGAATTCAGAACAGAGGATGAGAAAAGCAGAGCAATTGGATGAGAAACAGAGAAGGAGGTGAGCAAAATGAGGTCGCCCCGAGCAACGGCGGCGTCTAGGGTTTGCTTTACTTGATAATTTGATAGATGGCTCTTACAACTCACCCACCACTGGCTTTATATCCGAGCTTAGCTGGACGGAATGATCACAGATAACAACTAAAGTAACAGAAAATGCTAGAAAGAAGAAGGGGAACGACGGGAGCCGTTTGCTGACATCATGCGAATCCGGGCCTTACGATCTTCATAATCGAACCGGTATCTCTACATCAGGGCCGTTTTTTAACTGACGACGAAGGCTAGTGTTTGGGTTTAGGCTTCAGAATGCTGGGTCATGACAGCGGCGACGGCGAAGGAATTTGGAGCTCGAGGAGAAGAGTCAAGGTGAGATGCCCCACCCCCACCCCTACCCCTCCTCCTCGTAGCTAGTTCTTTCTTCTTCTTCTTCTCACCCAAACACGTCCTCTGCAGGTCCATGGCTTCCATGCTCCGGTCTGCCGGTGCCCTGCTCAAGCGAGCGCATGCGTCCTTCGTCGCCTCGGTCGCGTCGGCTGAATCCAAGAAGCGTCTCATCCAAGAGTTCGAGTACATTAAGGTATGCACCAGGCATACTTTGTCACCCGTACTACAATATCTAGTCATCTAGGAGCATACTATGTCTGTACACATATTGCATTTTGTGGTTCAGATCTTATTTCTAGTAGTCTGTGGTTAGCATTTTCGACGTCATGATGAAAGCCTAACGACGTCTGTGTCTTTTTTGGTATGGTACCCAGTAGATGTAGATGTAGATGATACAGTAGTATATATCAACACTCTAGTATGAAGAATAAGTAGAATTTTCTCAGATATCGAAGCTGTGCATATTGTGATAAAGCTTACTTTGTCTGTGCTCAGCCAAGGCCTCAACTCACCCCTTTCAGCATCAGAGGATTTCACATACCAGTCGATAACTGCATGGTGTAGATTAGCGCTCTCGCAATGTTTCTCAATCTTATTTTCTTCAGCTTAAATGTTTCTTTCTCATTCTTTTTTGCGCACAAGGACGGACCACCATATTTGTCTTGTCTTCATTGAGGACAACTTGTTTTCAGGTTAGTTCAGTTTGTAGTTTTCATTTATTCTCTTTACATTTTTTATCTTTCTATTTTTCTTTCTTCTACTTTCACAGCTCTTGCCACATTGTTTAGATTTACGGTGGTCCATCTTCACGTCTTTAACAGGTCTCTTTCTATTTTTTTAGTATGCCTATGCATATCTCAGCCATGTTGTTTTTCAACTGTGAAGATATGGATGATATATATGTATATATTGATTTACTGGTTGTCTTACTAATGGTTAGAAATTGGTTTACTTACTTGTTTGGTCTGTTATTCGAGGACTTCAGTCCCTGTCAATCCGGTCCTAAAATAGTTTCCCTAATCAATAATAACCTGTTAAAGGGAACTAGTGGTTAGCTTACCAATTCTTCTGAGATGGTTGTCCTGATGTCTGTTGTTGTCTGGAGTGTTATTGTTTAGCCCCTTTATCTGGTTCAGTGGAAAGTTTTCGGAAGAATTCGACTGTTAGGTAACTGGCCTCCATGTCAACTAGACGAGTCTTTCGGACATCCTCACAGAATCTTTCCAGGCTTTCATTGGCTGCAGCAGCTATATCTGATTGAAGCGTAGCGAAACACTTCAATTATTGGCAGAAATCAATGTATCCATGATATATCAGAAACGAGAAACAGTGAGACAGGAGTGATGTCTGGTGATCAGTAACCCATAACCTTAACCAAAATTGAGAAGTAGCACTCACCTCTGTTGCTGCAATCGATCTCCAGACCCTGCTAATCATAACATGGTTAAAATCAACAAAACTAAAGTTGGATGGAAATATTTATTAGTCACTAATTTAGTGCACAGGTAAATTAAAGTGGAGGGTCAAGTACAAACGATGACTGCTGTCATGTACAGTAAAGACACGTGGATCGACTATTGATCAATATGCCCCTTTTGTAGGTAATGTGCTAAATGGTAAATTCGGTAAGCAATTAGGAAACATACCTCTTTGCTTGACAATGTACAATGGCTGTCGGAATCATGTTCCTCAATGTATCGGGTCAAGTAGTGGTTTGGTTACCAATATTTCTGAGATGGTTGCCCTGATATCTGTTGTTAGCTGGAGTGTTATTGTTTGTTAGCCCCTTAGAATCTGGTTCAGTGGGAAGTTTTCGGAAGAATTTGACTGTTAGGTAACTGGACTCTATGTGAAATCTCTAAATGCTTACCTGTAGATAAACTTGAGATTGGTTCTGGCCAAACCGTGTGGAAATGGTTTTGTTCACACTGTTGCTTTTCTTCTTGGCCTCGCTTTGAGCTTCCGTGCATGTTTTTTTTTTTTGGACAAGAGAGATGATTCAAGTGTTAATGTAATGATTTACAGTTTTCTGGACACCAAACTGATGATACACATACTTACTGTTATTCCCTTGCCTGCATACTACAGGCCAAAGAAATGAGAATGCTGGAGGACATGGAGTATAATGCACCAAGCTCCACACCGTCCTCTGTTCCAACTCCTCCGCAGTCTTCTTCGACCCGTGGCTTTGCCTTTGGCGGCATCGCTGTGCTGGGTGGCATCGGGTGGTATGCGTTGGCGGGGACTAAGGTTGGACAGTCTGGAGTCTGATGGACGGAGGGAAGGATTTGCATGTTTGCGGCATCGGGTTGATCCTCTAGTTTATGTAGTTTTATATCATCCGTTCTACTAGATGACTTGTGCGTTCCCCGTAACCAGTTGACATATGCGCCCCCCTGTTGAAGGCACTAGTAGGCCTCGGTAAACGCATGTACTGATGATGATGATGATGATCTCTCCACTTTAACATGATGATGATGATGATGATGTTAAATCTCTAGCAGATATGCAGCCACAGTTCACTTGATTTGGATCTCTGCTTCAAATTTGAAGCCTGCAGTCCGTGTTTCTGAAGAAAATTCTATGGAGTCTGAATTTCTGAAGTAATTTTGCGGTCTGTGAAACTCTGCTGCGCTGCTTATCCTCCACATGAACAGAAAGTTCAGTTTACAGCAGATGTGTTGGATTATTTACTTGGATATCTCTATTATATGGGAGGCCAGTGCGATAGGTAAACGTTAATTTCCCTCTCCATTCACAGGAGAGGACATGGGGCTTCTTTTCAGCCACTCTCTCAGACAGAGCGCTGCTCTTGATACAAAACAGAGCTTTAAATTCTTTTAGCATTGGTATTATTATTTCAAAATTTTGATACTGTTGTATATATATGCTCAAATTTAGGCGGTTCAAAGGTCGAACAAGCATGTGCATTCGAAGTGCTCATTTCAATTTCAAACAAAGAGGGCTTGTATCACTTCTCAGTGTTCTCACAGTACACTACTCTTATCTGTACCTGGATGAAAAGAAAATCTAAAATGAGAAATATGACTACTAAACACTACAACACACATGGCAACGTCAAATAAAATAGGTTCAGATGATAACCGGTTAAGCGATTAAAAATATGGTATTTGCTCAAACATTAAGCCGGATCCAATCAATTTATAGCAATCAAGCAACATGCAAAACTTCGATCAGATCTGGTCTACGCTTGAGGTACATTCTACTAGAAATGGATGCCTTTATATATAAACCATCCTTGGCCACTACTTTCAAACAAGAAAAGGCCTAAGACAAGAAGATTCCCTTTTTCCGATGCTATTTAGCATTATTGCCGATATGCTTGCTATCTTAATTGCTAGAGCAAAAGAGAAGGGCCAAGTAGCTGGTCTAATCCCTCATCTGGTCGAGGAGGGATTTTTTATTTTACAGTATGCAGATGACACAATTCTTTTTATGAAACATGACACACAAAAGGCGGTTAATATGAAACTATTAGAGTATATGTCAGTTAGGTTATATTAGGTAGTTTCATATTGTAATCCAATTCTATCTCTAGTAGTCTTCTTGCCCCCTAAGTCTTCTAGTACTATAAAACAGCCCAAGGACTCACGTTGTAATCACCTCTTGCAATATCAATACAATCAATACTTTCGCAGTCTTTTATGGTACCAGAGCGGTTTGCTCCGCCTAGGGTTTAGCCACCTCTTTCGCCACGCCGCCTCCGGAGAAATTGTTCTCCACCGGGGGCCGCGCAATAGTAGATTAGATCTTATTTCACCAAAATTTTCTCGCCAGCCGCTTGACCGACGTTTCTTCTTTCACCAATCATAGATCGGATTGCGTCGTCCCACAACTGCACGTCGTCATCACGCGCCTCTACTTCAACCTCGGCTTCGACTCATGTTCGGCAAATCATCGCCAACGATCGTGCCAAGGAGGCTCCGCGCGGCGCCCCAAGGGACGCCTTCACGCGCCGCGTCGGCTTCTCCGTCTCTCACGTCGTCACCATGTCGGTCCGTCTTTGCCAACATCAACCAGGACGTACATCCCCGAGTACGCACCTTGCCGTCAGCAAAGGGCTACACCTTCATCACCCGTGGTCATCATTGCCGACAACCATTACACCAACAACATCGCCGCATCGTCGCCGCCACCACCAATCGTGGTCATCGTCAACGCCAACAAGTTCTTCTCCATGAGCAACGCCGCTCATACAAGTGGAAAATACGGGTCTAATCCCCGAAATCGACTACCGCAATAACTCAATCGCCATCGAGAACTACCACCATCGTCTTCGTCCACCATGGCCTTGCCGCCAGAGTCGCAGTCTAATTTTTATTTGCACAATTATATGCTCAATTTTCTTCTTGCAGCCACTTCGTATACTCTGACACGGCGGACAACTTCTACACCGACCGTTTACGGAAAATTTTCTTTGCTCTTCAATCCGGCTCAGGCACGCATGGCTCATGATGGTCCCCGTCTTAGCACGTCCAGTATCGGTAACACCGACGCGTGCCTTCGTCCCTGACACGCTCACGAGTCTGGAAAGCTCGGCATTGCGGGTTGAGCTACTTCTCAAACTACGTCTACCTCAACCACTACGGCGAATTCTCTCGGCTCAACGACGACATCGACCACAACACAACAACATCATCAACTTCATCGACTTCTTCACCAACGGCGACAACTTCACCAACGGCACCATCGACCACGACTACAACACCCCACTCACGGCTACATCGACATCGGCAACAAGGGCTCCCACCTCACCCCCTGCTTATGCTCCACTCAGACCGTGCGCGTCACTACCGATCCGGGGAAATATTAGAGTATATGTCGGTTAGGTTATATTAGGTAGTTTCATATTGTAATCCAATTCTATCTCTAGTAGTCTTCTTGCCCCGTAAGTATTCTAGTACTATATAAACAGACCAATGGCTCACATTGTAATCACCTCTTGCAATATCAATACAATCAATACTTACGCAATCTTTTAGAAACTAAAATCAATTTTCACAAAAGTGAAATCTTTTGTTTTGGCAAGGCTGTCGAACAAACAGAAACCTATCGGGAAATTTTTGGGTGTGAAGTTGGATCCTTACCGTTTAGGTACCTATACACCATAGAAAACTTCGCAACTCCGACTGGAACCCAGTTGAGACTAGATGTGAGAGAAAGTTAGATTGCTGGCAAGGTAAGTTACTATCTTATGGAGATAGATTGGTCCTAATTAACTCTGTTCTTTAAAGTATGTCTATGTTTATGCTATCTTTCCTCGAAATACCGAAAGGTGCGTGAAAAAGATTAGACTTCTATCGTTCTAGGTTCTTTTGGCAAAGCGATGAACATAAGAATAAATATAGACTTACTAGATGGAACATTATTTGTCGACCCAAAGACCAGGGTGGCTTAGGAATTGAGGTGCTAGATCTGAAAAATAGGTGTCTACTGAGTAAATGGCTGTAAAACTATTAACTGAGGATGGGGTATGGCAAGAGTTGTTATACAACAAGTATCCGGTGAATAAAACACTTGCTCAAGTTCAGGCCAAGCCTACCGACTCTCCCTTTTGGAAAGGTCTAATGGGTGTGAAGAATGACTTCTTTAGCCGTGGCGTTTTCAAACTTGGTGATGGAAAGATATCAGATTTTGGGAGGATACTTGGTTGGGAGAGCTGCCTCTCGCCCAACAGTACCCATCCTTGTATAATAATGTTCACAGAAAAATATCCTCGTACATGATATTCTATCTCATAACCCTTTAAACATTGGGTTCCGACGAACCTTAACTGGAAATAAATGGGAGGCATGGTTGCACTTATGTGAGAGATTGATGATGGTTTGATTGTCCTCTGATAAGAATATTTTCCTATGGAAACTAACTGAGAATAAGGTTTTTTCAGTTAAATCCATGTACGAGGACCTCATGAATGAACACCCGTGTTTTCCAACCGAATACTTATGGAAGATAAAGATTCAATGAAGATTAAAAAAATTATGTGGTTTCTCTATAATAAAGTTCTGTTAACTAAAGATAATCTGGCTAGAAGGAATTGGAGGGAATGTAAGAAATGTTGTTTCTGTGACAAGGTCAAAACAATTGAATACTTATTCCTTTCATGTCCCTTCGCAAAGATTGTTTGGCGTATGGTTTTCTTCACATATAATCTCCCTCATCCAACTAGCATTACGAGGAATTGGTTAAATGGGGTAGATAAAATGAATAAAGGGAGGATTCGTGTTGGTATCTCGGCCATATGTTGGTCCATTTGAAAAAGTCATAATAACTATATTTTTAACAAGACCGGAGCTCCTTCCTTTTTGCAGGTTATTCTTATGGCGATGCACTGGATTAAACTCTGGGATTTTCTCCTCCCAGAGCACTTGCGGCAACCAATGGTTTCTGGTTGCATCCGTCTTGTGACGGTTACTTCGGCATACTAGTAGATTGACGTTTGCCTAGTTGTTTTATCCACTCTCGTGTGGGGGCCTCTTGTTTTGTCAAATGGTTGATCTGCGCATCTTTCCATATGTCTTATGATTGTAACATACTGATGATAATACTTTAAACTTTAATAAAGGGTTGTGTGCATCCCAGGATACAGAGGCCGGGGTATTACCCCTTTTCGAAAAATAAATAAATATATAAACCATCCTCTAAGGACTTGAAGGTGGAGCTGCGTACCCAAAAAGGAACATGGACGATTGAAGGGAAATGATTGGGATCCCCTAAGGGATCGCTAAATTTTATCCCTGGGTCGCACGCTCGGCTAATCGAGAATGTACATGAGTGGTGGACCCAGTCTTATCTCTTCCTTCTTGCTACCTTCGTCTCCCGTTGCCCACCCTCGATGCCTCGTTGCCCCTCCGCCTCGCCGCCCTCCGCCTCTCTGTGCTGCAGCCCACCCGCGACGCTGCCCCTTCGTCTCGCAGCCCTCCGCCTCGTTGCGCCGCCGCCCAACCGCGACGCTGCTTCTGCTGCTCCGCCTCGCAGCCCCTCCGCCTCTTGGCGCCTCATCGCATCCCTCTACCTCCTCCGCGAGTCGCGACGCCGTCCTCCGATGACCTCCTCCGCATGGTGTTTTGGCCGGCCATGATGCTACCGAGGGAGGCGAAGGCGTGGTTGATTTTTCCTTTTCCAGTTTTGCTATTCTACGCACTGGGTTGTTGCTACCTGGATGTCCCCTAATTACTACAATGATTTATCAGCGTTGCTATCACAGTTTAGAGTGTTTGCTAATTTAGTTGGCTGGTGTTGTTATTTTTGTGTCCATCGTTGCTACTAGTGTGTTGCTACTTTAGCATATTATTTTTGCTAAGTATTCATTTTTTCCTATTTTCACATAATTTTTTTGCTACGAAAGTCTCCTGCGATGTCTCTGGCGAAGTTGGTTTTGCTACATTTGAAAAAGAATTTTGCTACAACCTTTTGTGATTTTGCTACAATAGCGTAACATTTTTGCTACATAGTCTCTGATGAGGTCTACTGGCGAAATCCTTCGGCAAGTCTCCGACGAGATCGGATATGCTATAATAACACATTTTTTTGCTACACGGTCGCAGGCGAGGTCTCCAACAAAAACTCCGGCAAAGTCCAGACTATTTTTCTTTTTCTCGGCCAAACCGTTTTCTGCTACATATAGCAAAATGAGACTATTTATAACAAAACGGGTATATTTGTAGCAAAAACAGGATTTTAGGGATTTTTTTAGGAACACATGTGTAACATTCCAGCATTAGAGCTTAGAAATAAGCTGAACCCATATGTGTGCATTGCATTCATGCATAGAAAATCCAAATAATTTTCGCGCTTTTGAACAAAACTTGTCAAAGTGATTGAACCTTCCCTCAACTTAATGGATTTGAAGTAGCTCATCAAGTTGACTGTGATAAGTTTCAATATGAACTTTGCTAAAACCTTATTTTGGGTAAACGAGATTTGATCTAAGGGTAGATCAAATGGAATACAATAAACCACAATACATTGTTTAATGATTAATATCTGATCTTTAGGAGATCATATCATAGTATTCACTACCATCACTCATGAATATCAATTAACAAGAATGTAAAACCTAACTATTGACTTATTTTATCCTTATTTATTTCTACCATGTGGATCATGGTAATGCTTAACCCTAACTCTTTAGTTATATGGAGTAGGAAGGAAACCAATTCAAAGACCATTCTCCACATATCTTTCTTTCCATATTAATCCTTATCATCTCTATTGAACCTTATTCTAATATCCATTGTTCATCAATGTTGTTTAATCAATTATTGACCTATCAATTCTTGATCAATCAACTCTTGTTCTTATCATAGCATTCACTTAAAGTCCTTTAGAGAAAGAAGTAAGAAGAGTTAGATGGTAATGCTAGTTATAGATATCATTTATAGAATGGGAGTGTTGGAAGAGAATAAGATCATTGTGATAATTGATGGAGTTAACTCACTCCTGAAATAATAGAAGAGTTATTTGGAATATATAATCAATATGGTAACAAAGAAGATTATAAGGATGAATTCCGAAGATAAGTTACCAGGAGTAATCCTATTGAATAAAGTAGGAATAGTAAATGAATAATCTCTCTTAGTCAGATAGATACACTGAGAAGATAATTATAATACAACTGTAGTGTTGTATTAATGAAGGCCTTGATTAGCCAACTGGAAACCTAAGCCATAAATGATCAAAGGATTCTAATGATCATGCTTTTGTCACCAAGATTGAATACTATTAGGATCTACAACAGGTTCAAGGGGTTCATCAACTATTTTATGTTTCTTTTTATTTCTCTTACGAGGACTACCACTATCAACTTGTTGAGAATCCTGCTCGACTCTTTTGGGGTGTCCTTCAGGATATAAAGGATCTTGAGTAGCTATACCACTCCTAGTTCTAATTCCATAAGCATGTTTATCACCTGAGGCATTAACTAGCATTTCCTTTTGTACCTTAGCAAGTTGATCAATTTGAGTTTGAACCATTTGAAAGTGTTTACAAAGCATTTTAATACCATTATAAGTTCTTTCCACAATATCTTTCAACTCTTTAATGGCTCTAGAGTTTTCCAATAAATGATTCTAAACTTGTTTATTAAAATCACCTTGTTTAACAATAAAAATGTTAAGTTCCTCTAAACATTGATCAGGAGGCTTACCATAAGTAATATCACATTTATCAAAGTGTTGGAGAGAGTGTACCTCAATAGTAGATGAGTGGGCAAGTGGCTTACATAACTCTTCTATAGGAGGTAGATTCATCACATCTTCAGCTCTAATACCTTTGTCCTTTAGACATTTCTTAGTTTCCTTCATCACTTCATCATTTAATGCAATAACTCATCTTTTCTTTGGTGTTGGTATTGGAACTGGTTTAGGAACATCTAGTTCAGGAGTAAATATAGGCTCAGCTATATTTAGCTCAGTTGAAGTCCAATCATCATAATTCTTACTTATTGTAGCCATTAATTCTTCAGCATCTTAGGAGTTCTTTTCCTGAAAACACAGTCGACAAAGCTATCTAGGTATATCCTAGAATCATCAGTTAGTCCATTATAATAAATATCAAGAAGCTCATTTTTAGGCAATGAACATCCATGATATGCATGAATCGAGGCACAGAACCTTGTCCATGACTCAGGCAATTTCCGCACGTGCTCCAGGCACCGTCGACGAGGACCGTCTCCCCATGGGGCCAGTCTACTCCATGTTTCCTATGGTACCGCCCATCTCTGCAGTCTCGCTATAGTCGTTGCTACCTGCGGCATCCAGAGATGCTACCTACGTCGAGCAACGGTGCTACACACGACAACCGACGTTGCTACATGTGGCAAGCGACCATGCTACACACAGCTATTGAATCTTCTACATACGGCTTCCGGTGTTGCTACCTGCAGCGAACGACGTTGCTACAATGTGATATTTTCTTTGCTACAAGTTTTTGCTACGACATCTCCGGCGAAGTCGGTTTTTGCTACATTACAATAATTATTTTGCTACATATGTTTTATGATTTTGCTACGGTGGCGTAAAGTTTTTGCTACAAGGTCTCCGGCGAAGACTCCGGCGAGGTCTCCAGCGAAAGTCTCCAACGAGTCTTCGGTGAGGTCGGTTTTGCTACATTAGCATAACTTTATTGCTACACGGTCGCCGGCGAGGTCTCCGGCGAAATCTCCGACGAGGTCTAGTTTGTTTCTATTTTCGAGGCCAAACTATTTTTTGCTACATGTAGCAAAAACGGGTTATTTTGTAGCAAACTCGGGTGTTTTATAGCAAAAGCGGGTTTAAGCCAGAAGAGACTAGATACGTGGTTGGCTGGGGACCCGGGGGATGAAAACGATCTATCCCTGGGGGACGCGTAGAAGTGTCCAAAAATTTAGTCGCTTTATAAAACTATGTATCTTAGTCGACTTTTTGTGAACTTCTGCGATTTATTCTGGGTTTTAAAAAAACGGAGGAGTACTTCGTACATGTTGAGACTGAAACGCGCCAATGACCGAATTAACAATTTTGTGGTGTTATTTTTGTTTTTCTCGTCGGATCTTCCTCCTTTCTACCATAGTATATATCACGTATCGTGATGGCCAAGAAAAAAAGGTTAAAGTTAGACATAAATCGCCGAGCTGTCAAAGTTAGACATAAATGGTATAGTTAATTCTGGCCGCGTTAACTGGAGATTTTTTCCCCTTATTATACTGCTACTACGACGATGGACTACTTGGTAATGAATCGTCTTTGACGCTCGCCCCATATAAAACGGCATCGAGCACCGCCACCGTAAAGCCACCAGGCCATCGCGATTAGATCTATCTCGCCCACACACCGCCACAACCAAAGAGCTTGGTGCCGATCAATGGCCACCTATGATTCTGCCCATAGGTTCCACTCCAGCCGCCGCCCCCGCTTCGTCCGTGTGAAGAAGGAAGAGATCGAAGGGGGCGAGTTCCAGCATCTCCCTCACGGCGTCAAGGAGGAGGGGCGACCAAAGATTAAGCGCGAGCCGGTTACCGTCGTTGTTGGTGCCCAATCGTCGCCTTATCGCGTCTGCGGGAAGGGGTTCACAAGCACCAACGCCGTGTCGAGTCACATGCGCATCCACAAGGAGCGGCCACCGGTTGTGCCGGCCATCAGCGGTGGCATGGCCATCGTGGTTGCGGAGCCCGGGATCGACGTCAAGCCCGGTGCGTTCCATAGCAGGAGGAGCAGGCACGCTGAGCCCAATCCCTCTACCATCCTTATTGCAGCGGCCAATGCACCCGACCAAAAGAACCAGATCGTCGTCGTACACCCAACCTCTTCGCCGCAATTCAACCAAGGCCAACTCGCAGCAGCGCCGCCGCAGTTCCTCCATCTTGTCGCCCAAGGTCAAGTTCAGCACGCTGCAACGCAATTCAACCAAGGCCAACTCACAGCGGCGTGCTGCCTCCATCTCGTCGCCCAAGGTCAAGTCCATCGCACTGCACCGCAATTCAACCAAGGCCAACTCGCAGCGGTGCCGCCGCAATTCCTTCATCTCGTCGCCCAAGGTCAAGTCCAGCGCGCTGCGCCGCTAGCCCGGGACGAGTTCGGCTGGTGGATCTGCAAGGAGGAAGGGTGCGACCAACGGTTCTCCACGCACCAGGGGCTCGGCGGCCACATGGGAGGTCATAAGAGGAGAAGGCTCAACGTTGCCGCCGCCGCCGGTTTCCACCTCGGCGTCGCATCCGGCAGGCTGCCAACGCTGCACCAACGCACTCAATATCCAAGAGAGTTCATCTCGGGAGTGCAGCTCGCCGGCCACATGAGGAACCACGGGGCGGGAGCGGGAGCAGACGCTGGACCCAGGGAGTCGACGGCCGAGCTCGCGTCATTGCTGAGCTTGTCCCTGACGACGATGCCGCCCACCCCCATGGAAGTGCATCCTGCTGTTGCGTTGGTTGCCCAAGTGGAACCGGTTGTGCCGTCGGGCGTCGTGAGGATTTTTGGCGTCAACATCGTACCGGCTGCGGGGCCACCTGCTGCTGCCGCCGACGTGGAAGCAGGCGTCCAGCACTAGCTAGGTCCACCACGCGTACAAGGAAATTATAGATTTGCTAGGATACGAGTTGGTATTTGAGTTTTATTACACTACCTAGTTTGTCTTTTTTTGTTTTCTTGAGGGATTATGCGTAAGAGCATTGCCATTTTATCACGTTTGTATCAATCACGGTTTGCATACTTCCATATGTGGGAGGGCCGGAGGGGACAGCTAGCTCCATATTTTGCGCCCTGGCTAGGGAGTACATGCATGTGTGCAACGTACGGTGCAAGAGAAGTCTCTGCCACCGTCGCTGAAACTCATGTACCGCTTGTTGCATTCCATCGAAAGTAGTCTGGCAGCCCCATGTTCTTACAAACAGATTGGTAAAAATAAGGGGAGTACAAGGGAGTAGAAGACACAAAAATACTGAAAAATACTAGAAACAAGAGTACAAAAGGAAGGGGTAGGTTAGCATCCGATGCTAACCGAAACCCCTGGGAGGCGGACAATGCAATTCCCCCCTAGGAGGAGCCCCCGGCACCATCTCTACTCTCCAATTGTTGGAGATTCGTGCTATACGTTTTACAAAATAACCCTCCCACCTCATCTCTCAGGCCTGTTGCAGTTTTTCTATTTAACCCCTAACGTTTTCGGATATTATAAAAAAATCGCTTGTTTGTCTCCTTACAATCGATAGTCTTCTACATGTTCCTGTTTCTTTTTCTCCTTATTTTTTCTCGTACAATTTCAGGAATATTCAACAATCTTTTATGTACATTTTTAATTTTGAAAATAAAACATGCATAATTTATTTTTTCAACAATCTCTTTTGATAATTTTTATTTTTCTACTTTTTATTTAATAATATTTAGACACTCTTACTTTGTTTCATCCTAGATTCAGAAGTTTCATACAAGATTCACACGTTTTACAAACTTGTTTCTGCCAAAAGATATTCATATAATTTTTTCACAAAATACATGCATAATGTTTATTTATTTTACACCTCATTATTTCACAGAATACATATTTCGTTGCTATATAAAACCCTACACATGTTATACCGAGAACATGTTTCTTTAAACAATCTGCATAATGTCTGTTTCTTTTTCATCTCATTTTTTTTTGTAAAATTTCAGGAATATTCAACTTTTTATGTACATTTTTTATTCCAAAAATGAAACATGTATAATTTGTTTTTTTACAATCTCATTTAATAATTTTTATTCTGATAATTTTTATTTAACAATATTTAGACACTCTTACTTTGTTTCTTCCTAGATTCAGAAGTTTTATACAAGATTCACATGTTTTACAAACTTGTGTCTCCAGTAATCTGAACTTGTACACTAATTTTTTAAAAGATTTATAAATATTAATATATATTTATTATTCACTAAACATTCCATATTCATAAATTTAATCAACAATTTTTTCTACACACACGTTTCTTTTTCTTTTTCACCTCATTTTTCTCTTAAAATTTTAGGAATATTCAACAATGTTTTTATGTACATTTTTTATTCTAAAAATGAAACATGCACAATTTGTTTTTTGAACAATCTTATTTGATAAATTTTATTCTTGTACTTTTTATTTAACAATATTTAGACACTCTTACTTTGTTTCATCATAGATTCAGAAGTTTCATACAAGATTCACATGTTTTACAAACTTGTTTCTGCCAAGTACAGAACTTATACACTAAATATTTTAAAGATTTATAAATATTAATATATATTTATTATTCACTAAATATTCTAGATTCATAAATTTAATCAAAAAAATTCTACACACACGTTTCTTTTTCTATTTCAACTCATTTTTTCTCTTAAAATTTCAGGAATATTCAACAATATTTTTTATGGACATTTTTTATTCTAAAAATGAAACATGCATAATTTTTTATGGATATTTATACACTGCAGATCATACGTACAAAATCCAAAAAACATTAAAGATTCATACAAGTTTTAGTAAATTATTACACACATGATTTAGTCTAGCTACAAGCAAGATCAAACATCAGTTTCATACATGTGTCACCTGTCAAGATAAAACAAGTAGTCTCACGACCTTAATCTGATATTAAAAATCATTCAAGAAATCATACATTAAAAATCATTCAAGAAATCATACAAGTTTCATCCATGAACAGAATCTGGAAAGAGGAAATACATGTTTCATCCATGAACTAGATATGGTTATTTTTCATACACGTTTCCAACATCACTTTTTAAAAGATTCATCCAAACAAGAAACTCAAATCAAGATCCAAGCACGAATGAAAAGAAAGGATCCAAACATGAACAAAATCCATACAAGATCCGTGTCAAAAACTTGATAATACATTATACCATGAATTTAATCAAGATTCAATAAAGAAAAAGTAGGGGCCCCATATCCACGAATTTAAACAAAATCTGTACAAGATTTAATAAAGATTCAATCAAGATTCAACCACGAATTTAATCCAAACAAAATATTCAACCACGAACTGGATCCAAGCATGAAGAAAAACCAAAAGGAAAAGTAGGGGCCCCAAAAAATCACAAACTGGATCCAACCACAAACTGGCCGCGTGGGCTGGGGGTTGGTGTGGGCCGGTGGGGTGGTCATTCTCTCCCCTGGACTGCGGGTGAAATACCAAAAAACAGGAGGACTTAAATATAAACGTACGACAGACGATTGACTGCATTGACTTCGCACGAATCTCCAACAAATCTGTGGCACAGATGGTGCCGGGGGCCCAACTTACATGTGGGAAATCCGCTCTCCTGGGAGGCTAGCTTCTCAAAGGACGACCAGGACTTGAAAGGCAAGCAGCGGGCGACAACGAAGAACCTGCACACCCCAGACCAAGCACAGACGAAGGGCGTCGAATAGCCGAGTTTGTGACAACGACACCGGTGTGACGACCCGTGGTCTAAGGGCGATGCAGAAGCAAGTCACACAACGAGGCATGAACCATAGCACCACCTCAAGGGCCTCAATCCGTCCGCCAGGGAGGATCTCCGATGAGAATCGTACCACCGAAGGCAAGCATCCCCACAGAACAGGAAGCGGAATATGTGACGACCAGACACGAGCATACCAGAAACCGTCACTGACACGGTCGAAGGGCGTCAGATAGCCGAGACCATGCGACGACACTGGTGTGCTGTGGGTGAAGCCGAAGGGCGCAGTGCTACCGAGACCAAGGACAGTCGAAGGGCATCGAATAGTCGAGATTGGGGTGACGACACCGGTGTGCCGCCCCCATGGTCGAAGGCAACACACACAAAGGCCACCCCGAGACGTCTAGGCAACCCGGCCTGGGTCACCATGACAACGGCCTATCCCAGAAGGATGCGAGCCAAAGGCCGGCGAGAAGGCAAGAGGCACAACTTCCCGACACGAGCGAAGCTCGTGCCTCTAGGGAGGAAGAACAACACACTGAGCGCCGTCACCGTCAGACCCTGCCAAGGCCTGGACCAGAGGGCGTCGGGGAGAAAAAAAATGTGTGCTCCTACGACGCTCCCACGGGCGTCGGGGAGAAGCCTAGGCGCCGCCGCCGCCGGGTACAGATCGTCCTCTCCCCGCCGAGGGCGTGGCCGCAAAACCCGTCTGTGCAGCGGTGGCGAGGACACCTTCCTCGGTGTGGCGTTGCGGGCGCGCAGCCATGGCGGGAGTCGGGATTCGGGCCGCCGGTGGCGGGACGGGACTCGCGGAGAGCTCTCCGGAGGCGGTGGTGTCGGCGGGCGGGCGCGCCTGCGGCGGCCAGTGGCGGGCGCCCTAGCGGCGGGAGCTGCTGCTTCCTTTGGCGGCGGTGCGTGCCGTGTGTGGCGGCTCAGTCCACGGGAGCCGTGGTGGCGGCGCGATGACGCCGGCGGTCGGCAGGGTGGTGGCCGGCGGGATGGCCCCCTCGGGCAGCTCCGGCTAGCCCAGATCTAGGCCCTCTTGGGCCCGATCTGGGTCTAAGGCGGGCCTCACGTTGTGCTGTCACTCTCTAGAGGCGGGGGCGGTGTGGGACGTGTAGGAGGGCGGCGACGGTTGTGGCGGCCACATGAGGAACCGTGGCGCGGGAGCGGGAGCGGACGCTGGACCCAGGGAGTCGGCGGCAGAGCTCGCGTCATCACGAGAGAGAGAGAGAGAGAGAGAGAGAGAGAGAGAGAGAGAGAGAGAGAGAGAGAGAGGGCCTTCACCCTTCACCGGCGGCGGCCTCAGAGGGCGGCGAGGGGGGGTTAGGGATTCGCCCCCCGGTCGCCCCGGAGGAGGCGACGCGAGGAGCGTCTTGCCCTTTCGAGTCCGTGTCTCTTAAAGTTATTCTATACAGTAGAGTAATCTGAAGATCCATCAACCAGTTACAGCCTTCTTACAATATGATTATCCATGCTGCATGCAGTTCATGTTTGGTCCAAGTCATATAGCATGCAGTACTTCCAAAAATGTGTTTGCAAATTGTAGTAGTAAAACCATTCATCTGGTCCTCAAGCCATGCATCAATCTATACAACAAGAAGAAAAAAACCGAATTTGTAGGCATTATAGAAGCACGCACGACACACGCATCTATCTCCACAGGCGTCACAGTTCACGGCTGGGAGGGCGCTCGCGACTCGAAATCAAGGGCGGCACGTACGCTGACTGGAGTGGACAAGGGAAGCTTTGATGCTTGTGTCACCCGCCCGCCGCTGCTAGCCTCTTTGGTTTGGGGCTACTGTTCGGGACAGGAAAACAAAAGAACTAAAGGTACTCTTTTTATTTTAAAATATAAGATGTTTTAAATTTTTTTTAAACGAATACGGTAGACAGACGGGAAGTCATCGTGCTGAGACTTTATTAGGACCTGCGTACCAGAACAGCAACCATCGCCAAAAATGACAATCGTAGATCGAAAGAGACTGACCTCAAACCACACTGACAAATACGGTAAACAATCGGATCCCAAAAGATACGTCGGACACACGACTCCATGCGCCCTCCGCCAGCGCTAGACGCACCATAGGAGCGAGGATAGGACGTGAAGGACCTTATACTAATTTCAGGACGCAGCCGTCACCTCAATATCCTGAAGAAGACAATAAAAAAAGCTAAACAAAAATGAAAACCCATTCACCGACGAGAGACCGTGGTCCGCCACGCCTCCAAGGCCCTATGGCCACTAGAGGCGATGCGGATGCGGCGTCACCGGCAAGGGGACGAAATCCCATATGGGTTTAGCTGGTCGTCGTCTAGCGGGTGCACAACGTATGTACCGGTTTTGTAAATTCTGTCTTGTATCTGTGTCTTTCGCTGTTTTATTACTCCCTCCGACCCATATTAGTTGACTTTAAGTTGTCAAAATTTGGATAAATCTATATACTAAATAGTGTCTAGATTCATTTAAACTTGTCTAAATTTGAGTCAACTAATATAAATTGGAGGAGTATTATATATATATAGAGAGAGAGATTTTATTGTTGTAATTGGGGATCGGCGGCCCACCATTAGAGGATTTGACACCGTTTCTGGCATCAGTCCCATCCGTCGAGGATGAGTTTGCAATATACGTGAATGATTTGTTGAGGCGGACATGGGGCCCGATTGTCAACCCTGCATACTTTTATCCCTTGTTCTTCTTCTTCCTCCTCCCCCTCCTCGCCCCCAACGAATTCTCCCCCTCCGGCGAGCATCTTCCCTCCAGCAAGGTGGGTAGAGGCTGCACCACCGAAGCTGCAACCGCATCGCTCCACCATTGCCGAATATGCAACTTGGGAACTCAAAGGGAAAATTGCTTTGGGTGCGAGCATCGAGCACACATGCTCGAGACCACGAGGTTCTGAGAATTCTCAATCTCCAAAGTTAAATGTTTCTCCGGGAAGCTATATTTCACCATATGTGATCTTGTCGGTATAATTCCTCCTAAATCGCAAAATACCCGCGAAAGAGCAAATGGACACTTAATGAGAAAGCACGATAATTGAAATGGAGGATCCTATGTAAGTAATTATTTTTTAATGAAAACTGCGTGGTTAAATTCATTTACTATTACCAATATACATCTTTGTAGTGTGTTAAATATTTATACCGGCGAATTGATCAGTCGAGAATTTCAGTTGTTAGGATTTATGCACGTAATATTCTGTACATAGAAGTACCCTATAATTTTACTATGCACTGTAGTAGCAGCTGTCAGGCAGAGCAGCACCCACAGCGGAGGAACATCTTAGGACACCTCATCCTCTCTTTAGAAGTCCAGGGGCGGGGATCGATAGATCAATTCTATCTTATCTCTATTAGCGCATTCTTTTTTTAAGGGTACGTCAATAGCTTACCATATCTTTATAAAAAGAACAAATGACATATTTAAAAAAAAGCCGAGGAACAACTGTGCACAATTGCGTACAATGTGGCAGTTCTCCACACAAGCTTGGGCTCCTGTACCATGGCGGCGACCTACACGACAAAACACTAACGAGCAAAGCTACTAGCTGCAATATGCTTCACGAGCTTTCCCCCCCTAAGGGCATGTTTGATTCAAAGGATTTGTATAGGAAATTTGTAGGATTAAATCCTATAGAAAATTTTCCTATGGTGGTTGTTTGATTTGTAGGATTGATTCCTATAGGAAACTTTCCTAGGAAATCCTTTGCACTAGATTGCATAGGAAATCTAACATCCACCCAAAGATCTTTCTTAGAATCCTTTGATGGATCAAACAAACTTTGTTGCATGTGGGTTCCTATAGGATTGAAGTGGACATGACATTGCAATCCTATGATTTTCCTATTCCTTTATTTTTCCTATCCTATGAATCAAACAAGCCCTAAACATCTCGAAGCAGCAGCAGAGTATACCGGCGACTGCAGCTCAGGGGGGATCTCGAGCCCTTCTGCAGTAGGTAGGTATGTGAGCTCAAATTTTTCAGAATTATTTATGCTCTGCAAGCTGCGAATTCTGTCCATTAATCACATGCATGGGAGAGGAGAGGTCAATTCTACCACTCTTTGCTGCTCGTGTTATTTCTACCTCGATTCTAGCTTTTGCTTCTGAGGATAGGTTAGCTTAATTGCTACTTCCTCCGTTTGAAAATATAAGATGTTTTAGATTTGTGAATGACATGTACTAGACACCTTTTAGTGTCCAGATTTATTTGAACCTATACACTAAAAGTTGTTTAGATAGATCTTCATAGATCTAAAACATCTTATATTTTGAGACGGAGGGAGTAGGTCAGAACTTGTGTAAAAAAAATGTACCCCCCCCTCGAGAAAATAAAACAGTTATTACCAGGAGCCATTCCAAATTGAACAGGGCAAAGAGAAACCAAGAAAACGGCAAGAAGAAGAAAAAAAAGCAGAAACATCGCATGCATGCATGGGCCTCCAAACGAAATCCGCTGTTATTACAGGGGGTGCATTCGCAATGTCAGGCTGAGGAGGAGGCACTCCCACAAAATTACAACCGTACAAAATTGAAACACCTCTATTGCTGTATGGGTTAACTTTGAGCGCAAAGGTGAAAACTGCTCAAGCTGCAGTCCCAGTTCAAGTGAATCGTCCATTTTTCGCGTGCTCTGCTCTGAAAAGCATTTGTGCCATGTGGAACAATGGCCAAAGCTTCGGGTGCTCTCGCAGAATGCTTTGTCCATCGGTCTCATGGTATATTCAGTATTTTCTTCAGCTTCGCGACAAGCTTCCAGTCATCCATTGACAACTCATCCTGTGGTAATAATAACAATAACCATGTTATTAAAAGGATTAGCAACAGGCTTCCAGTCATCCAATGACAAGGTGGTGGACACGCGCGGAACAAAATAGAGATGCACATGGAAAATAAACACAAAAAGTTGGACTTGCCCTGTAGTTTGCTTTCAGAAGATCAATAGAGCGCCTCGAAATGTGGCTGATAAGCTCATCTTCCATCTCAAAATGCCTGCCAAAGCTCTTCTGCTGCTCATCTGAATTGCTCCCGATTATCTGGCCCCACACACAACCCAGTAAACACGCATGCCAAGCAAAACCTGGTAATAATAAATCTAGCAAAAGCATAGGAGTAACTACCAACCTTTATAGCCACCTTTTGCCCTTTTGTAGCCGTATCGACTTGCTTGTGATTAATTTCAATAGAGGCAATCTTCCCAATATCAATAAATTCCTTCGAGGGTATGCAGATAGGTGTCCCGATCTACATGATAAGGGGAAATGAGGTATCTTGAGTTAAGCCTTTGGAAATTTAATTCTCAAATGTGACAGTTCCTACTTTCTGCTTCTTTGATGGTGAGCCTATTGATATTTTTTTCATCTAAACCTGTTACTTCTTTACTACTGAATATCCATATAGAAAAATAATAATCTCTTAAGTACAAAATAAAACAGCATAATAAAGGAAATGTAAATGTCAGTGACCAGCCAAAATACCTTAGCTATTCCTTCAAGAATATCAACACCCAGAACGATTGGATCCTTCTTGTTGAAGACACAATTCGGCATAATCTTGAGAACACAGGGGAAAACAGCTTCCTCAGCGCTTTCCTTCTTCTTCTCTTCCTTTACGTTCTTAATGTATGCTGTAAACTGGTCAAAAAGGTGGTATATAATATCTGCCACGAAGATCTTCACACCCGACTCTTCTGCAAGATCACGGGCATCCGGCATCACTTTGACATCAAACGCCAAGATTGTTGCATATTCTTTTTTCCTCTCAAGCATAACACTGGCCTTCATAACATCTTTCTTGTGGACTGGTCCTATGCTGAAATCACAGAAGGGGATATTCACAGCAGGGCTCTTCAAGAACTCAGTGAGAGCTTCCAATGACCCCAGCGTTGATGCTTGCACATAGACACCCTCGCCACTCTTATCAATTCGGTTCCGGACCCTTGCCATCTCTTCCATTACAGCATCCTTCAAGTCCTCTATATCCTCATCAGGTCGTACCGCATATAGAGCAGTCCCCGCAATTGCATGTTCAAGACCCTGTCAGGAAACACTAGTTAATTTTCAAGATATAACACTCTGAAGTGCCAAAAACTTATGAGCCCACCTGTGCTGATATTTTAATTCCTTGTGCAGCTCTGATCTTCTTGTGGTGAAGGTAGGTGCCCTGAAAAATTGTGTTTCAACGTATTACTCCAACTTGAACTTTAAAAAGTATAACCAAAAGTCATATCGTATTAGTGCAAAAGAAAAAAATGAATGAGGATTTGCAAGCTTTAAGCGTCTTGGCAGGCCTAACCATGGTAAATTGGTAAAGCGTAAAAGGAAGAAAACATATACCTACTACCTGACATTGAAATACACTAATATACAGAAGGAAAATTTTCTTCATGCTGGTTAAAAAATAGTTGACATTGAAGCTCAGACCCAAAACCATCTTAGCGCAGAAAAGGTCACATGTGGTAAGTATTTAAGCTTTCTTGGTAGGCATATCCGGAGTGTGCACGACACTAATTTACTATTACTGGGTAGGCACAAAATAAACATCAAAAACATATATCTTTTGAACAAAGTGTGACATAATGTAAACCTCGCAACATATAACGATTTAATCAAAAAATCAATCAATTGGTCTCAGGTCATCGAAGTACCAGAAAGAGAATTAATCTTCCAAGTGGTAGCACAGTTGAACAGCAGTACATTGGATGTAAGGTAAGATATTACGACATAGGTATAGTATAATGAGTCACACACCTTAACCCGAAGCTCCTTCATCGGATGTGGTGTCAACAAAGCTCTGATGTTTGTAACAATGGGCCCCTAAATGACAAACATCGATAACACAATAAATATTACATATGATGGTAATGTACTTGCTTCAGAAATTGCAATCATCCAGCAAAGTAATTTTACCTGCATGCCACACACGACTATTTGATCTCCTTCATGGAGCATACCATTAACCAGCACAACATCAATTGTAGTGCCATGACCTTCGATGACCTTGACTTCCAGCACAGTACACTGAAACACAATAAGATAAGATCATAAGACCACAGTACAATGAAATACAATAAGGTAAGATCATAAAAGTGGATTCTTCTACAATGGCAAGTAAATTTATGTTCAGTACCTGGACTTCATCAACAAAAGTAAGCTTTTCTTCCATTGTCTTTTGTGCCCATTGCACCAATAGTAGAAGCAGATCAGGAATGCCTTCACCACTGCACAGGGCAGTGCATTATGTGTTATAAGGAAAGATGCCACAAATATCTTAGTTGCTTTCAGAAATCTGAATGAGTGAAGCAATAGGTTCAATGGTAGATCATGCCTTAGTGCACTTGTAGGCACGATGTTGAACGTATCTTCCATCTCCTTGTTCTTGTAGTACAAAGCAGTATTCACACCTTGCATCTTGAATTCTGTCACAATCTGTTGGACAAAGCAGGTACAAGTGATTATAGCAACACAACTAATATGAGTTATTTTATTTATAAAATGAGGAGTTTATATTGTCCACACACATCAGTAAGTCGTGTATTGAACTCCATCTTGACATCATCATTTTGTTGTTTCAGAGCCTTCCCGATAGGAGCATTGGGACAAGCTTTCCAGCCATAAAGACGATCAACCTTCATGCAGTGACAACCAGAACAAATAAGAGAACAGTAAGAAAGCCAAATGCACAAAAGTGAAAAACAAAATCCAAAGCATAATACCTTGTTCAAAGCAACAATAAATACTGCATCTCGATCTTTCAAGAGATTCAGGGATTCAATTGTCTGAGGTTCAAGCCCATGCATAATGTCAACAACCAAAATAGCAATGTCGCACAAACTTGAACCTCTAGAACGCAGATTACTGAAGGACTCGTGGCCTGGAGTATCAATAACAAGCAGGCCTGGAACCTTAAGAGTAGCATCAGCCTTCAATTCCCTTGTTCTCTCCCTAATGTTTTCAGTTGGGAAGTATGTCGCCCCAATCTGTTGAGTAATACCGCCAGCTTCTCCTTCTTGTACATTAGTTCGTCTAATACAATCCAGTAGCTTCGTCTTTCCAGTATCGACATGACCAAGGATGCAACAGATTGGTGAACGAAGGTTGCTATCATTTTTAGTGTCATCATCTTTAGAAGATGATGCTTTCTTCCCTTTATTCCTTTTAGTAACTCCATTACTGGGACCCACGTCTTCATTTTCACTCTTTTTAGAGTTTACAACAGGTGGAGCAACATTTTTCACAGCTGGCACTGTAGGCACTGTAACAGGCTTCTCCTCCTCCTCCTTCTCCTCTTCCTCCTCAAAAGCATTTGTCTTTGGCAAATTCACATCGATATCATCCCAGCTCTTTGCATCCCAGTCATCTTCATCTTCCTCCTCTTCTTGTTTGGACTCTTCAACATTTTGATCAGGTTCTGTTTTCGTCTCAGATTCCTCCACCTGAGACTGAGATTCCTGATCCACTATGACATACTCTTCCTCGTCAATGTTGGCTTCATTTACCTCTTGATGTTGTTCTTCAGCTGCCTTCAGAGACTCCGAAGTCTTTCCTTGAGCTTTTTTCTTCTTGCTATCATACTTGGGCCTCTTCTTTATCTCAGGGGCAGCACCATCTGCTACTTGAACTTCACTCTGCTCAAGAAATTGTCTCCTCATGGCTTCTAACCTCTTTGCTTCCTCCTTCTGCTTCCCTGTCAAGAGCTTACCTTCCATCCTCTTCTTATGCAGCTTCTCCTTCTCCCTCTCCTTCTTCCTCTTCTTTGCTTCCTCCACCTTCCTCTCCTCCTCTTCTTTCCTCAGACGCTCTTCCTCCTCTTTCCTCAAACGTTCCTCCTCCTCTTTCTTCCTCCGCTCCTCCGCTTCCTGCCTCTTCGCAAGTGCCTCCTGCATCTCACGGACGTGCTTTGGGAGCTTCTTCATGTCAACCTTCCCTTTAGGAACCTCCACCTCCTTTTCCTCCTCCTTCTTAACCTCTCCCCCCTTTGCTGCCGCCTTCTTCTCCTTCTCTTTTTCCTTCTTCTTCTTTTTCTTCTTGGCTGCAGCAGACTCCACCTCTCCTTCCCCAACCTTCTGCTCTGCATTGCCATCCTCCACAGCCTCCTCATCCTCCTTTGCTGCTGGAGCGGAAGGCGGTGCCTGGGGTGGTTTCTCCTTCTCTGGTGGAGGGCCTTCACCAAGCTCAGCAAGAAGCTTATCCAAATCCTCCTCCTCCTGTGCTGTCCTCCCGCTCTTCTTCTTTTTCTTCTTTGATTTCTTCCCTTCAGCATCATCGACCACACTGGCCACAGCAGGCACCGTAACATCCTCCTTCGCTGCATTGGGCTCCGGCTCCTCGGCGGGAGCAGGCTGGTCCTCTATCTCCGCGAGGAGCTTGTCGATGTCCTCGTCGTCCACAGTAAACCCTCCCTTCTTTTTCTTCTTCTTCGACTTCTTCCCGCCGGCGGCATCATCAGCATCAGGGGCAGCCACAGAATCCCCACCTTTAGCCTCCTCCGGCTCAGCCTCCTGTGTTGTGGTTTGTGGAGGATCTTCCATCTCAGCCAACAGCTTGTCAATGTCCTCGTCGTCCACAGTGAACCCGCCCTTCTTTTTCTTCTTCTTCTGCGGCTTCTTTGCTGCCACCTGCTCCTCCTCTTCCTCCTCAGCAGGGGCCGGGGGTGGGGGAGGGGCAGGCTCGTAGTCGTCGCCCTCTTCAGGGGTGGACGGGCGAGCCCCCTTGCCCTTCTTCTTCTTCTTCTTGGCCTTGCTGAAGTCGAAATCGAGGTCGTCGTCCCCGAGATCGGACCTGTCGGCCTCGAGCTCGGCGGTGCTGGCGGCCGTGGAGGGGGCTGTGGGGGCCTCGTCCTCGTCGTCCAGTTCCCCCGCGGCCGCGAGCGCGTCGAAGGCGCTCATCCCTCCCCCGCCTCCGCCCTTCTTCTTCTTCTTCTTACCGGTGAAGACGACGTTGATCGGCTCGTCCCCCTCGTCATCGGCTACCGGCGGCGGCGGAGGAGCGGGCTCGTAGTCGTCGTCGTCGTTGTTCGCCGCGGACTTGCCGCCCTTCTTCCCCTTCTTGCCGCCCTTCTTGGCAGGCTTCTCCTTCTCCGCGGCGGGCGGCGCGGCCGTCGCGTCGTCGTCCTGCGGCAGGGAGTACTCATCGTCGTCGATGACGACGTTCTTCTTGCGCCCCATCGGCGCCGCGCGCGTCGGGCGAGCTAGGGTTCGGGGGTGGGGTGGAGTCTAGGGGACTGAATGCGGCGGCGGCGGCGGCGGCGGCGGATGGGGATCGATTGGAGCGAGATGGCGCAGGGGAGGAAAACCCTACTTGATGTGCTCGGAACGAGTTCGGGAAGAAAGGAGACGGGAGAGCTAAAAGACCGTTCTGCCCTTTTTATTTTGTTTCTTCGTTTATCTTCCTCCGGATTCCTTTTTAGAGTCTGTATCTTGCACGATTTGTTCATGTGGTGAGACAGACAGAAAATCGTAGTACTGTATTACAAATTTAATTAGGAAAAAAGGTTTCAAATTCGAATTACAATGGGTACGTCACATTTCCTACGTGTTTTTATTGGATTTATTTATAAAATCTTATCATATTTTATCACAATGTTGCACATGCAATGCACGTGATGCTATGAAATATAGAGAATATTTTTATTTTGAATAATAATATGCATCTATTTTAAATAATATAAGGTAAATACTCTATTTATTTATTCTCTACCAGACAGCAACAAAAGAAATATTTGCATATTGTTGAAATGGGTGCAAGCTTTCCATTGCTTCATATTTATTTATAAAACCCTTTATTTACGGGAATATTTGCTACCCTTTATTTATTATCTCCTGCTACTAATTACCAAATTAACCAAGTTTAGAAGGAAAAGGACATGCATTAGAATAGAAAAGGAATTTGTATTTTTTTGCATAGGCTAAAGAATTTGTATATGAAATAAACAAGTTACCCACAATTTAGGTATCTCATCATGTATACTCTGTCCTTTAACTCCTGAACCTGAACCTGACTTCACAATAAGAAGCAAAAAAACAAAGAAAACAAGAAGATTATTAGTAAATCTAAAGAGACAGATCAACGTCCAGGGTAAAGAGTATCTCTACACATTGCGAGTACTCACACATATCCGTCATAAGAGATCAACAACTACAACGGAAAACATAAAAATTAAAGATTATGTTAATGATCAGCTGAATCTCGGTGCACTTGTTGTTCCCTTGGGAGCCATACTCGATGTAAGACAAAAGTGAGAAGATTGGAATCTTCCTTACTGAACTAATAAGAAAATTTTATCCATTAACCATGTAGAAGAGAACATAATACTATAGTCTGATGAAATTTTTTCCTAGACATCTAACACAACAAACCAAATTCGGCAACCACTTTTTGTTAGTGTTGTGTTGATAGTTATGAATTTTCCCTCTTTCGTGATGTATGGCAGCCAAAGCATCCGAGTTTGCAGAAAGTAAATTAGTAGATGTGCTCAATGAAATGTCTAGATGTTGTCATGAAAATAAAATGGTGTAATATTTTATAAATAGCATTTAGATAAATTGAAAACCTAACCCAGCCATAAGAAGTTTCTAACTTCATTGAGCAAGGAGAGGCATGATTTACCGACCAACAGAAGAACACAATTCCTTTGATGCATACGTGTCGGCTCCTTAGTAAACAAGTGATGATTCCATGGAGACCGGAAAGTTTAGTATAATTGTAAAATCTTGAAAAAGATCAGTAGTCACAAGAGTAAATAATTTAAGACCTCACAAAGGTTATCACCTTGATAATATTGATCAACTCAACTTTGCCCATGGAAGAGATGCTACATCGGTGAATTTTACGATGAAACAATGTGTGATTATAAATAAAAGACATATCTGTAGAGACGTAAATAATTATACCTTAATCATAAAGGCTAAGAAGTATACCTTGCTAGGTTACATTGATGTAAATTCTTCCAACATTTTGATATTGGAAGTGTAAGAAACAATATATAAAAACATTGAGCTAATATACAGAGGTATGTTATTTGTATATTCTCTTTTAAATGGACATATGTTTTACTTTTGTATTCTCCTTTAAATTTCAATGATGGAACAATATATAACAAAACAACAAGACTCTCGAAGAATAAACCGATAATTCTTATAGGTTGTAAAAAACTACACATATCATGATATATGTGGTAAAGCTCCAATCTCATAATCGGGTCACAAAAAAGCTGGAGTTTTGTTGCATAGCAAGAAAAAAGATAAAGGAACGGTATTAAAAGGATAAGAGCACTATATGCAGCAAGAAGATTAAACGGTAACACATAACAACTTGAATGAAGAACAAATCTGTTTCACCCCTCCGATACATCCTCGTAAACAATGGTATTCGTTTTTTTCCCGTATGATCTATGTCTTTCTTTGGCTTGGCCAAAATCCAAGTGGCCTGCCTTGACACACCCCTCGATAATGCAATATAAAGCTGACCATGTGAGAATACGGGCTCTGGGAGCTAAATACCAATTGTTGGAATGGTTTGCCATTGGGCTTTGTTGATGGTCATTGCAAAACTCAACCGTATGGGAAACGGTTTCCTCTTGAACTTGAAAGGAAGTGAAAATGTCATCTGAGCTTGACAAAAGGATCCTCGGTATGAACACTCTATTCCCATCATGTTGTCCACCAAGAATCTCGGCGTCGATTGCATTATCTTGAAATGATCTAATCATCAATCTTGTTCCATTACACAACCGTTGTGAGGATCGTGGTTCCACAGAAGAATGAATGGACAATTGACTTTGAGTTTCAAAACATGCGAGGGCATACCATTTGGAGTGATGGAGTTTATATAGTCAATTGGGTAGTTATTGCATGCATCATCATTAATAGAGTCAAAGCTATAATGTATCTTTTCTTGGCCAGAAAACATATCAATTATCTTCGTATCAGATCGTCTAGATGTTTATTCTTGGTTGAAAGAATGGCATATGGTCTCATGTAGGATCCAGATGAAGCGTTCTTAGGAATCGATAGAAGACGTCTTCAATAAGCTTGTTCACTCGTTCATTAGTGGGAGAGTAAGGAATATCAATGTCACCTGGAAGACGCATGTAATCATCATTGATGGTCTCTTATGTTCCATTGCTAGTTCTCATAAGGTAACTGGAGAACCACTAGTCGGTTTATGCCCTCGTATTACGCTTGAGGAGTATCCCTCTAATCTTCTCCCATAAATAAGATCTTTGTAGCTTAGCGTCAGTGATTTGGGCTCTTGTCCCATGTTTCACTATGGGAAGGACCTGCCTCAAAACTCCTCCAAACACCACGACCTTCGCACCAAAAGGAAAATCCCCCCCCCCCCCTGATGGGGCTCATTAAGCGTCTCAACTGTTGATGCTTTGTCATGACAACTCCATCCTAGATTATTAAAGATGCCCTAGGGAGCAGCTCTGTGGTACCACTCTACTTGGTGAAATTGCACATGCTGCTCTTTATGAGCCTAATTGGAATCTTGAATCTAGAGTGGGATGTGCATTCACGCATGATTGATGCTATCACCCTCACAATAGCTATTTGTCTAAGGGGACGTACATTAGTAAGTAGTGCCTTGTATAGATACATCTTCACTGTGCCACTTGTACCATCAACAAAGAAAATCTAGATCATGTTGTCGACGATGTAATAGAGGATTTCATCAAAACCAACATGCTACCCTTTGTCAAGAGACATAAATAAATTTATTTGTCAGCATTGTCAAATATGACGGACAACTCCTCTTGAACCTCCCTAAAGTAACTGTTGGAGCACTCATCATCAATAGTATCCAAATCCAGAAGGCCATAAATTTTAATATCCTTACCCATAGAATGCATCAGACCCCTAATATCTCTTAGGACCATCTACTCTAGTGCGACATGGTTGGACTGGATACAAAGATAGTCCTTAGACATCGACCTGAGGTGCTTCTCTCACAATGGTCAGATGTGGTCAGTCTTGCAAAACACCAGAGTAGTTGCAAAAGGCTTAGGGCATATGGCATCTCAAAAGTAGCAGCCTCACTCCAACAATCACCAAGATACTTGTAGTCCTCCATGATACCTCTTTTGTCATAGATTCTATGAAAGTTGAGTAAAGCTTTCCATGTACACTTCTCAAATCCTCAGTTGATGTTGTACCTCTAACGTGGTTCATAAGCAGTCTTAGAAAGTACCTCTCACCTTCAGCGGGATGTGCATACATAATTCTTACAGCCTGCCCCCGTCCCTTAGTTTTCTTCTCTGCCGCTTCTTTTACCCTTAATCCACCAATAAAATTCTAGGAACTCTTTATATAAGAAGTTCCTAGCATAAGGATCTACTTGGTTCATCGTGAAATATTCGATGAGCATGGTACTGGAAGAAGATGGGCGATTGAAGACATCCTCTAGATTATTGCCCTCTTTGAATGTGAAAATCTGCATTTTTCCAAATGAAGTTGAAGTTAGAGAAAATTGGGAGAGACACTATACATTGGAAAAGTGCAAACCCTATAGATAGACTCATGTGGTCCCACTAAACTAGAATCCATGTATTGTTTGATCTCAGTGATTATTCCACCATCATTATATGTTGCTGGATCAACTAAGAATGATGTGGGATCATGCCCTTTATAAATGCACTTGAATAAATATATAACTTCCTTGATGCTAGAGAAAGATTCAACATTGATGTGACAACCCATCTTTTATCCAGCTCTGCTCCTCTGACCTTCACTTGATGACCATTAGCCATCCTCCTATATATATGATATGAGTCCTTTCCTTGTTGTGTGGCATCACAGAACTTCCGGGGATAGCGAAATTGAAATTCACCATCTACTCCTAGGGAGGCTAACCTTCTTCCCCATTACGTATCTAGGGATGTCGATCTGATACACCGAGACCCTGACCAGGGATCTAGAGCCCCTAGTGGGGAGAGTGAGATCGAAGGCAGAACCGTGATGTGGAAGGTTCACCTCGAGAGTTAGCAAGACCATCCTCACCCACTCTAGCCTATCTAACATCCCTATGTATATAATGGGGCGGTATCTTCTACCCAAGGGAGTGTATGCCGCCTTTGATAAGGAGATGTCACGCTTCATTTGTCTTGATCCCTATGGCTGCGAAAAATATTACCACTACTAGAAACTAGCTATAGGTAGAAAGGCTTTTTGTGGAGCATATAAAGGGCATGCTACACATAATTAATTATGTCGCGCATATAAACACAAGCGCCACAAAAATATGGCAATTATGTGGCGCATGAAAATCATATGCGCCACAAAAGTGTGTGTTTTGTGACACGTATTTTCCTGTGTGCCACAAGAAGTGATGATTCTGTGGCGCATATACACATATGCGCCACAGAATTTGATGGAACCCAGAACCAATTAAGGGGAGACAATTCCGTGGCGCATATGTGCCACAGAAAATGATAATTTTGTGGCACATATAGATATATGCGCCATAGAAAGTTAAAAACAGATCTTCCTTTGGGATCGTCTTTTAAGTTTTGTAAAAAATAAACAAAAATGATAAAACTTAAAAAAAAACTTTTGAGATGTAGTTATATTTTGGGGTATAGTTGTAGGGAAAATTGAAAAACATGAATTTTGATGTATTTTACCAAAAAAAAAGGGGTCATGGCATGGTAAAACGGCCATAAATTTTGTATACGATGTCGGGAAAAATGTTTTACCTATGAAAACGACCGTCTCGAAATTTCCCATTCAAATTCAATCACAAGAGTTCGTTCTGCGTTTTATAGAATCCCCAAATTGAAAAGGTAAAAAGTTATTTTCAAAAGAAGATTTTTTCCTGCAAAAAAAATAAAAAAGGAGACAATTATGTAGCACATATTTCAAATATGCGCCACAAAAATCTTGGGCAAAATTCGAATTTTGAATCTCGACGGTGCCCCTTCTCCCTCTCTTTTCTCCTTTACTCATCCTCCTCTCCTCCACACTTCTCCTCCCCTTATCCCCTTCTCCGCCTCCTCCTTATCCACTCTCCTTCTCCTCCCTCCTCCCCTTCTCACATTCTCCTCTTCTTCTCCTCCTCACCACCTCCAGTGACCTTCTCAAGTGACCACCTCCGACGACCTCCTCCTCCACCATCTCCTCGGACGACCTCCTCCTCCACCACCTCCTCTGGCGTGGCCTCCTCCTCCACCACCTTCTTTGGCGACCCCCTCCTCCACCCACCTCCGGCGACCCTCCTCCTCCATCGACCTCTATCCTAGCCTCTAGTGACCCCCACTTCTGGCCACGGACACGGCCTCCGAAAAAATTCGGCAAAATGCGGCGGGGGAGATCCAGATCTAGATCGGCCCCCGCTTTTTTTTGAAATTCAAAAAAAATAAATCTACGGTGCATATTGCAATATGCGCCACCAAAATCAGTTTTCTGTGGTGCATATTGAATTTTGAGATTTTTGTGGCGCATATCAATATGCGACACAGATGAAAATTTTAGTGGCGACGTAACAGTGACGCATTTCATATACGCCATGGAATTCCAAAAACATGCACCACTAATAAGATTTTTCCTAGTAGTGTACATGGTGAAATGGGCAAATATTTACACCCCAAAGTGTTTGGGGCATAGGAATTTTATCCTCACAGCAGTTTAATAAGGCGTTGATGTTGAAATGTGTGTGGCGTATACTAAGAGAGGAAGGGGGTCTATGGTTATAACTGGTGAAGGCAAAATACCTAAGGGTACGTTCACTTTTGGGCTGTGATAAATGGAATGGATTTCAGTTCTGGCGCCCTATCCAGGAGATCAAGCGTGAGATCCATCGTGGGGTTACCTTCTCCATTGATAATGGAGAGGGTACCTTATTTTGGATGGACCCATGGCTTGAAGAACATCCATGTGGAAGGCTTATCCTAGGCTCTTCACGATCTATTCAGAATCTTCTCTAAGTCTTTCCACAACAACCTAAGAGGGGACATGGAATGTTACGTTTCGCAGAACCTTTGGACCAGTAGATCTCGCGTCATGGGCAAAACTTAGGGCTTCCCTACCATCCTGTTTATCTGAGTTAGTGGACACTGTCTCTTGGCGTTTGGCCCCTTCGGGGGTGTTTTCTGTTAGTTCTGCATACATGGACCGTCTTGCCTTGGACCAAACCTTTATGGAAATCACCACTCCCCTTGAAGATAAAGATTTTCGTATGGAAACTACTACGGGGCCGTCTTACTTATAGGGTTGAGGTGAGAAAGAAACATAATCCAAGAGACAAGTTATGTCCATTATGTGGTATCCCAGAGTCGGGAATCCATATATTGTTCACCTGCCTTGCGGCTCGGTTTCGATGGAACTTTTGTTCAAGAAGCCTTGGGCCTCGATTGGTAGGTTCAATATCTCGGTAAATTCCTCAAGTCCCGATCAAACTATACCATCAAGAGGCATCACCTTTTTAGGTTAGTGTTTGTCACAATGTCCTGGACCCTCTGGAATATTGGCAGTACGAAGGTGATAGTGAAGATTTTTCTTAGGCGTGCACACTAACTCAGTTTTCGAATTACTATTATTTTTACAGCTGTGGTATCAGCTTTGTAGACAACGGGATATGGAGTGGTTGGACACTATGCTTCGACCCACACTGGAGACGACACGACATCTCCGCCTATATAGCTGTTGAGCTCTTTGCACCTTGTGTGTCACGTTTTTGAGTGCTTTCTTTTAGCTTTATAGTTTGGACATGTTTGTGTTGTAGTCCCAGCAGACTCTTTTTATTTTTCTCGTGACCTGTGAACTTTGTACGAATGATTTTTTTATTTATAAAATGGGACAAAAGTATGTTTCAGTGCGAAAATCATCTCTTGCTGATGAATATTTCGATTTAGTGAGACACATGAGACATCAAGTATAGGTTTTGGTCCCATGTTTGGACCAATTATTGTAACCTTGCCATTTTCTTTCAGGAAAAAACTTGCCACGTTTTGCCAAACGAAGATGAATATAAGATGTCTGCCTAGTTATCCTGACATGTAGTTTGGCTTGTTAGTCTGGATAATAACAATAAAACATGGCAAAATACGTCGCAAACTTACATATAGAGGATAAAGATACGGGATTGTTTTTAAAAAATGCTACTATTATCCCAAGTTCAAAGTTATATTTGTATTTCCAAGAAGCTAGATAATACAGTGCATATATGATATATGCTACTTAGTACTTACTACGCGCGCAATTGTTTTGTGTAAATACCCACAAAACTAAGGCTATGTTTGGTAGCAAAGTATTTTTGAAGTATTTCAACAATACTATAGTTTCTCAAAATACCACAATTTTAAATATTTTGTGCTGTTTGGCTATAACTAAAAACTGTAGTATTAATACTTTAATTTCTCTCAAAACATGCTTGAAGTATTGAAAAAACAACTCCATACCTCTTTTTTTTTTTCAAAACCGAAGTATTGCTAGCCCAGGCACTTAGGGTGTGTTCGGTTCTGGAATTTGGTGGAACGGAACCGGTCCGTTCCGCGTCTAGCGTTCGTTCGTGTGTTCGGTTTGAAGAAAGGAACGGAACCAGGTAGTCCCTCGGAACGGAATATTCCTCTAATATGCGGAATGAGGTCGCCCGATCGAATCGGCCGGACCGCGTGGAACGGCTCGCTAATTCGCGAACTAATCCAGCTAAGATGATTAGTTAGAACTAATCCAGCTAAGATGATTAGTTAGTGAGTCAGCGGGGATTTTTGGCTGTGACGATGACTAGCTGAGATGATTAGCGACAAAATCTCGCAAAAACACGCGGCCCTCTAATTTGAGTATATTTTGCAAAAAAATATTTCTATGATTTGGTATTTTTAGCAAAGATTTTAAGACAAAAATAAATATTTGCTACCGTTAATTATATTTTTTAAATTTAAGCTCAAATTATTAGAATTTTAAGCATCATTATAGCTATTCCGTTCCGCGTCACAATTCTCCCAACCGAACACAATATGGAACCATTCCGTTCCTCGTTCTTTTCTGAACCGAACACAGGGTCGGAACCGTCCCATGCCCTCGGAATGGACGCACTCCGTTCCGTTCCCTCTCGTTCTGGACTGGACCGAACACACCCTAGATCCTATAGTTTTGGAACACAACAGTTTCAAGAAAACTTCATTGCCAAACTAGGCCTAAACTAGCAACTGCCGCAAATCGCCTATGTTACAAAAACTTATAATGTATAAGGGTACCACCATGTTGGACCTTTTTTTTTTGATATTATGCTCCGTTACTTTTCAGTTGCCTAGAAAATTGTTATACCTAAAGTCAATCGCGAAGATACTGCCAACACAACATCGAAAAGGGACACCAGAAGAACAGGTGATCTCTGGACTCCATTAAAGAGGATGTAGAGAATATATATCCACATAACTAGACTAGCCATCGCAACATTGTAACTTGTAAGCAAAAAACATTGCAACAAACTGAGTCTATGCTAGCATTTTATAAGAATATCAGTGTAATAGCATCCTGGCCTCTTTTTATATTGCAGATTTTGCTATTTCTCGTCCGTCTAGAAAATTATTACTTAATGAGTGTAGAGATAGAGATCTAAAGCCGGTGTTTGTGTGACACAAACAGAAGCATAGGATCAGTGCTGCTTTGCAACATTATGGTAAAGTGTACCAAAAAGACTTGGAAATAGAACGAGCCTTAACCTTACAAGACACACTTGTTTAGCCAATTACAAGACAGAAAAGGGAACGAGCAAGGAGTAGCACATGCAACAATTTCCTAAGAAGTACAGCATCCCTATCGGCCAACCCAAGAAATCATGGCCCAATTTATGCCTGCTACCTGTACAGTAAAGATGTCATGTTTCATCGGATCTGGAACCCTGAAATCCCAGGTTCCTGGATCAGATTTGTCGTAGTCACAAGTGTTATTTGTTCTTATCTTAAAGCCTATATATCCAGCGTCACCGTCGTCAGGTTTTGATCGGTGCTGAGCTCCCTATCCACTACCACCTGTTGTTATCGTCAGTGTTTTGCTCCTGACCCTCCTTTGCGCCTTGAGGTCGACCACGAGGACGGTGATGTTGTCCTTGCTCCCCTTCTGGAGGGCTAGCCTGGACAGGTACTCGGCGGCCGCCTGCGCCGCAGGGTCCGGCGACGAGCCATCGCTGCTTCCTCGGGTGGTCGCAGTGGGGTTCTTCTTGTGCCACAACAGTATCCGCTTGCGGGCAGCATCGCACACCTCCTCGTTGGACATCACATCCCAGAGGCCGTCGCTGGCGAGGACGAGGCACTCGTCGTCTCTTGCGCGGGCTACAAGCGTGACCTCGGGGACGGGGATTATGTAAGGTTCAAGGTATCTGTCCCCTGTAACAAGATCAGCAACACAGAAACATAAGCAGTGGTACAACATGCAGCAGGAAAAATAATTCACAAGTTCAGAAGAAAACTAGAGCACTCTATTATTGCAATGAGAAAGACTGGTAGTATCAAACTACTTGAAACTCGCTGACATAGTTGGCCAACATCAGTTGGACCCCGATGAAAGTTATTAAGGTTGTGAACAAAATTTGTTTCAACATGTGAGGATTGGAAGAATGCTGTGTACCAATGGAGCGCGACATGGCAAGAACACCGAGAACTCGGTACCCATTCCACTGGATGACCTTGCCGCCAAGCGCCTCGATCCTCGCGTATTCGTCTTCCCGGTTCGGCTGAATTGCCAACAAAAGCAGAGCATGAGTCAGAGACAGTGTTTCTGAATCGCGAATAATAAGAGCAGAGCAATGGTGAAATTGTGAACAAGTTTGATGAGTGAAGGATGATGATGATAACCTTGTGATCCAGAGACAGCGGCAATGGCTCCTTGCCCCGGCAGAGCACTGCCCGCGAGTCCCCGCAGTTGGCGACGATGATGTGCGACGAGCAGACCACCGCGACCACCGCCGTCGACCCCACGGTGTCGGGAGCCACGGGCTTTTCCCCTGCCGCGGCATTGCCTCCGACCTCGGCGTCGACGCGGCAGAAGGAGTCCACCAACGCCTTTTCCCAGTGCTTCTTGGAATCCAGGGAGCTCATCAGGTCGTCAGAGCAGACCAGCTCTTCCGCGGCGCGCAGCTCCTCGACGAGCGCGGCGTGGAGCCTGTCGCGGCAGTAGTCGGCGACCTGGGCGCCGCCGTGGCCATCGTAGACGCCGAAGAAGTGCGCGGGGAGGCGGAAGGATGCCCGGTCGAGGCCGTCGGCCGCGGCGGCGTCGGGGGCGACCATCCAGAGCGGGACGCCGTGGAAGCGCGGGACGACGGCGGCGGCGTCCTCCATCTCCGGGCGGCGGCCTTGGACGGACTCGAGCCCCCAGAGCGGCGGGGCGTCGCGGGCGAAGACGCTCCTGCAGGCGGGCCCGGCGGCCGTGGCGGCCTCGGCGGAGGCCGCGGGCAGGTCTTCGGAGAGGAGCGAGGGCGGGCCCGCGGAGGACGAGGCGGCGGACGGGGATAGGAGGCTGTCGAAGTCGGCGGATGCGACGCTGCTGCAGTCGCTGGCGACGGAGCAGGGGCTCCCGCACGCGGAACCTGGTGCGTCGTGTGGTCCGGGGTCGGCGAGGGCGAGCGGTGCCAGCGCGGCGGCGAGGGAGTCCATGGCGGCGACAGGCGTTCGTTGGCGGGAGTAAACCTAATCGGCGCGGTGGATTCGAGGGTCCATGGTGGTGAGGAGGGGGGCAGTGGTAACATAGGCCGGCCGCTTCTGCTACTCATGGACGGAGACGGAGATGGAGACCGAGTCGGAGAGAGAGGGAATCGAGTGGTGGGCGGGTGTGTGCACGGGATGTGCCCTGGGGGCGAAGCAAAGCAGAAGGAGGAAGGCGACGGACAGGGAGAGGTGGGAGCATAGCATCGCGGCCGGCGGTTCACGGCCTGACTCGGTGGCGTGGTCGCGTATCGGCCGTCCGTCGACGCGCCGCCGGCGGAGGAGGAGACGCCCTCCGTGGCGGGACCAGGAGCCACTCGTCCAGACGTGCAGTGCGGTCTGCGGTGTACCTCCGAGGCTCCCAAAAGTTTTTTTTAGTAATATAAAAAGTACAATCTGCTAATTTGTCTTGCAAGATTTTACATTTTTTTTTGATTTTACAATTTTTTTTGCTAAATCTGAGAACATTATTGCACTGGGTAAATATGCTATTACAACAAGGTTGACATTATCTTTTCATTGTATTGAACAAATGTTCTCCTGTATTTCATAAGAGCATCTCCAACAGGCGTACTATATTTCGGCACGATAAACCTCGCTTCCGCCGCGCTGCAAACGGATAGCGCGCAGCGCTGAAATTTGCCCTGCCGGACGCGCCAAAATGCACCTCATGCTCGGGCGATAAAATGGTTCCTCCGCCGGGCGCGCCAAAATACAGCACGCGGGCGCGGAAAACAACTTTTTACACTATTATGCATTCAACAAGATCAAACACTCACATATAAATCATGAAACAAATGATCTACCATAGTTCAAATGGACACAAAGTGCAACACACATCACATAGTTCAAGAATGACACACAACATGACGTAGTTCAACAACGATACACAATATATGGTTCAAATGGACACAAAGTGTAACACACAATTTGCATATCACAAATGCATCTCACACATTTTCCAAGTCATCACCTTCTTTTGCTTCTCCTTCCTCGTCATCTTGGGTTGAAGGAGGAATAGTAGGATTCATGGAGGCCACGAATCCTCCCGGTGGTGCTCCCATAGTCCCATACACACCACTCACCGAACCTTCCGTAGTCCCTCAGAAGACTCCTCCATAGCTTGGTCCTCCCATGCCGGCCATGCCTCCAAAGCCTCCCATGGCGGGCATGGGCATGCTTCCCATGCTGGCCATGCCTCCCATGCCGGTCATTCCTCCCATTCCTCCTCCAAACATGCCTCCCCCAAACATGCCGGCCGTGGGTGTGTTCATGTTGGCTATCAACAATCTCTTCTTGGCCAACACTTCGTCGCGAGCAAGATTGATGTACTCCTTTTGCCTCTCATCTATGTGAGAAGTATCCATCAAGAAAAGCTTCCTCTCCTCCTCCACTAGGCGTAGATGCTCCTCGTTGGCTTGCCTCTTCTCCTCCAAAGCCAACTTCCTCTCCTCGTTGGCGGCAAGCCTATCCTCCAAAGCGGCTCTCTGAGCCTCCATAGCATACATAGCCTCTTTCTCCAAGTTTCTTGCCACCTTCCTATCTTCATTTGCTTGCAACCTTTCATTTGCAATCCTTTCCATAGCAATGGCAATGTCATCATCTCTGGCCTTCTTTCCCTTCATATCTTTGGCGGTCTTCCTACAAAGCACATTCCTTCGCCCATTGTTGATCGAGTGAGGAGTGGAGTGCGGTGACCCAACATACCACTGCATGATGTAGTACACTATAGTCGTTGACATAACACCAATGAAACACCGTTCACTGGTATTACATCCCTCAGAGTGGTACAACAGAAGCACAGCAGGTCCAAGACATGACTATAGGTTACAACTCGACTCTTTACAAAATATCTAGAGAACACTCTAGGTTAAAGAGAGAGAAAGAAACTTTTTACAAAGAAGAATCAGAAATAACAACTCAAAAACTATCATACTAATAATACTAGTATCTGAACTATTGGTCTGGCATTGCTGCTATTGCAATACACTATAGAAGTAGGTTCTATGGCTAGAGATTATATTCCTATCTAATCAGTAACTTCATCTTCACTTGAGTTGATGTATATGTTGACTTTCTTGACTTTATTGAAGAACTTTAGCTTCTGGTGATGATTCCTGGAGCATAACTTGATGTAGACATCGTCTGTACTGGCTTTAGAACCTAGCAAGGGTTAAGAAAATACTTTGAGTACGAGCATACTCAGCAGGTTCACTAGAAAAGGAGTGTTTGATGCACTATATCTACAACACATACCATAGGTCATAGGCAGTGCAGGTTTTTTGTAAACATTTCTTCAAAGGTTGCTTTTATTCTGAAAAGCTATGTCCGTCAGCCTTCACGGGTTTACCAGAACTTTCGTGGAGTTCCTTTCCCGCCACGTTCGTAGCTCCTTCCCGGAACAAGGAGTAACAAGTTACAGTTCTTACACTCTGCAGAGGTGCGTTACTTTACCCATGAGAGATCTTAGCTTTGTTGCACATCCGGGCCGCGAACCCGTTCACACTTCCTTGGTATGAGGCCCAGGCTAAGATACAAGCCAATCACTGCCCTCTCCGCGACCCCATATGTCTACACGATCCTTCGGGGCTGGCTCACCTTCGTTCTTTTAGCAATTATGATAGTAGAAACCCTTAAAGGGTTCTAGTGCCTTCTCCTTTTTTCATTAATATTGACACATAATTACAGAGTAAAGAAGAAGTCAAGGTAACTTCAGAAGATCCAAAAAATAAAATTACAAGTTGCTGACTATACTATGAATAGCAGAGTGCAGATCAGACTTGGTTCTATGGACCAGTAGAGAGAAATCAGTAGAAAATCTAGTTTTCCAGGAATTTATGGAGGGTGTAACTGAGTTGAATATAAGGTCATTTCTTTCCTTCCATATGTTCCAAGAATCCACCATAAAGATTTCCATGAATAAAGGTTGATTCCAGTTATGTTTTGCATGGCTAATCCAGTCCAGAAGTGTTCCATTAGTGTTCCAGTATATACCAAATGAATGCCAGCAGGATTTACTGAAGTCACACTTCATGAACATATGTTCAGCAGTTTCTTCAGTCAGTCCACAAATAGGACAAAGATAACTAGAATTGAGATGAAGGTGCCTTCTTCATAACATGTCTCTGGTATTTATTCTGTCAGAGAATAGAAGCCAACAAAAAAAATTAACTTTAGGTGTACATTTCGATTTCCAAATCCACTTACAGGCCTCATGGGTAATCACATTCATGAAACAATGCTTGTAAAAATTCTGTGAAGTATAATTTGTACCCCAATCATAGCTCCAGGAATCATCAGTTGCAGCATCTAAAGTTGCTCACCTTCGTTACGCCCTCTTTCGGGCAGGCTAAAACCCTGATGAGTTCCCGAAGACTCTATGACCTGGTGATGCCCTGGCAAGTACCATATTAAATGGACTATACCACTAAACACCATTCATAGATAATCTAGACACCAAAAGTGTGGGGAGTAAGGGTGCCCGTCCATATGTTGGATCCGCACAAGGAATCACAACGTCATGTTAAGGTCGTCTTGCCTCCATACGAGAGGAAGCAGATACAACTGACTTCTCCGTCCCATTCCAAATCTCATGGTTAACGCGTAATATACGGCGCAAGAATCACTAGCGATATTGTTTGTTAAGTCCTAGATAATATGTTCCTTTACCATCGGAACTTTCATATTAGGTCATTACCGCATGGTAAATAACCTATAATCATATTATTATGAAAATAGTGTTTTCTGACCTTTTTCAAATGCAGGTGATGACAACACTGGATTTACAAAATGCTTTATAGAAAATAATAAAAGGACATGAGCAAGTGTGAACTTGCCTTTTGTGATTGCAAGATTATGCACTCACGGTCTTCGAGACGACATAAGATCCAATATCTAAAATCTGCATCATTGGTCTAATGTTTAAAGAAGCAATATGCTTTTATGCATAAGTAATGCTATGATTTTTGTAAAAAACCCAAAGTGAAACCCCAATACTGTAAGTGAAGTGAGTTTAGGTGATTCTTTTAAGAGTTGATTTATCTTCAAGTTTTACTTTACAAGTAATGACATTTATAGAGAACTTAAGTGTCAGCAATCCTGAATATACCAGTAAAGTAGAAAGTAATGAGATTATGATTAATTTTAATTAGATGACTATAATAATAGTCCTTGGTTTGAGTTGATAATAGTTGAAGGAACTATTATAGAGTTGTTGTTTGAAGTGGCAGAAAGAATAACATTTGAAGAAAAGATTTCTTTTCTAAGGTTTAAACAATCTTTGTGGTTAATCAAATGTGGTTGATGTTGTTTGTGCTTGCTTGAATAGTTTGGACTTGAGATGCTTTACGACTTAATTATAACAGACCAAAGTTAACTATAAAACACATAACAAGGTCTTTAGCATTATATTTAAAGGCTTGTCAACTTAAAGTTTACTTTAAAAGGGTAAATAAACTTAAGGTGTAATTGGTTTTTAATTATTCTTAAGTTTTGGATTTATGATAAGTATGACTAAGGTGTGGAGTTTTTCACTTAATATTTAAGTGAATGATTAGTTTAACTTTGTTTTGCTATTATGAAAACAATATGTATTTATTTAATGGGAGCATATTTAGATAATCTTAGTAATTTGTTAGGATTTGAAGTTATGTTAAGAATGATTAAGATATAATGATTATTCACCATATTATATATGAGTGATACATAATGTTTTTATTAAAAAGGGTTTTTCAACTTGAATTTTTTTAAGATTTTTAAAAGAATATTTCAAAGTTAAAAGTTATACTTAATTTTGATTATGAATTCAAGTTATGGGTTTGGAATTAGTATTTAGACACTAATTGCTCAAGGTTTTATAAAAATTGTGATTATTTCTTACTTAAGAATTGTTTTTAAAGAATTCACAAAATAAGTATTAGATAAGGATTTATTATTTAAAATATTAAAGACTTTTCTAATAATATATTTAATATTTTTCTAGTGTAATAAATTTATTTAGGACTTTTAAAAATGATTTTTATTTATTTTAAGTATTATTTTTATGTTTATAAAATTCCATAAAGGATTAAATGTATTTGAATATTTACTTTAAATTTTATTTAAAAAATTAAGATAGTATTTTTTATAAAATAGTAGATTTATTTTTATATACAAGAATGATTTTTATTCATTTTTAGAATTTTTTCCTTATTTTATGAAATTTCACTTAGTATTTAATGGTGCTAATATTTATTTGCATTTTTTAACTTAAATAAGAACTGTTGTTTTTTTCCTAGATATATATTATTTTATGATCCTTTTGACATATTATATTTATTTTTGGGATTTTTATTTAGTTTTCAACAACTAATATTATATTGAGGCTATCTTGGTAATTATTATTTCCTTTTCTTTTTATTTATTTTCTTGATATTCCTTTACCTTGGACCCACCAGTCAGTCTGGCCCATGGTTGGGCTAAACCAACCCGATCGATGGAACAAGCAGGTCAAACCGACGCACTCGATCTAGTGCGTATTTCCCCTTGCTCGAATCCCTCTCTCTCTAGGCGACTCTTTAGTGCCACCGCCGCCGTTCCTTGATCATGGCCGGCTCCGGCCACCACGGCCGCCATCGTGGTGTGAAATGACATTGTGGATGATGTTGCATCAATGGCCCTAGCTCGATTTGATGCTCGAGCCCTCTCCTAGCCACGCTTCTCTCTCTCTCTGATGACTAGGGTTTGTGATGTTGCCGAGGATGTGGTGCTCCGACGCTCTTCTGGCATCGCCCTGGTGCCTTGGTGAGGAGATGGTGCCGTCTTCATCACTGTGAGATCTATGAACGCGGCTTCGCGCGGGTTGCAGCGCCCTCTAGGTGCTCCCCGTGCCGCCGTGTTCATCCTCGACGCCGGCCACTGCTTCCTCTTCACACCCTAGCGAGGACCACATGTATGTTTTCCCCTTTTCACTATCTGGTCTTCTTTTTCTTTTTTCTTGTAATTAACCATATCTAGGGTTTGTTCCCTTGTTAAAATGTTCTGGGGTTGAAACATTTTATTCAATGCTACCATTGAGAAAATCCCAATTGATTAGACTATGGTACTTTTTGGATCTTGTTCACCGTGAAACTTTGATTGTGCTAGAGGTCTATTGACAATTTAATTTCTGGCAATACTAGGGGTAAAATATGTTGTTGTACTTGTGCTAACTAGATAGGTTCTGGTTATTATGCAATGAATCTGACTTGCAGAAATGTATAGGGTTAATTGATTATGCTCGGATTGATTTTAGTTTCCATTGCATTTGTGAGAAAATGATCTCATCGACTAATATTGTGTATTAGGAGTAGTTAGATACTGCACAATATACTTTTATCCAATAATTATATATGTGAAATGCTTGTGTATACAAATCAAACATGTGTTGTGGTGTAAATAGGTTTGCTGGACTCTGAATTATTTGCTAGACCAAATATTTGATCATATATCTGAGATTATACGATCTGGTGATGATTTCTTGCTCTAAATGGAATTTTGTACTATGCTGCATGTTTTACTAGTTCTTGGTCATAAATATATACACTTGTAAGCATTCTTTTAAATAGAGATGGTGTTTGTCTTAATTGAGTGATCTGATACTACATATCCCATATGCTCATGTACAAGATATGACTTCTAATCTACTTTGGCTTTATGCAACTACATATTATATTTCAAATAATATGTAGGTGTGGTATATAGTGTAGATAATAAACATCTCTATGTATATGTGATGGGCTAAATTTTTATGTAAAGGAAGCAAGTGTAATGTAGATACTTGCAGAGGTAGAGTACTTGTTTTTATATGCAAACATATTAGTTTGGTAAATTCATATTTGATGTGATTCCCAACCAGTATGTGTATGTGGAAGGTGAAAGTGAGTATAGGTTACTAAACTATTCTAAGGCATACCTTCTGGTTATGGTTAATAGTTGGATGATCTTTATGATAGATTACACATAGCTTGCCTCTAGGATTTTAACAATAGAATGATCGTTTTTTGATTATCTACTCAAGCATATCTAAAGATACTTGTGCTACTTCCTAGCACCTTTACTTTGAAAATAGAGAATACATGTTGTATATGTGTTGTGCATCAGTACTACTCTCCATATTTCATAATGTTATTCTCACTTTATGTGTTTAGGGTGTGAGATCCTGTTTATACTAGGAATCATCATCTCAACAAGTTGATATGGTTCCCCTCTCTGCTGGTCTCTGTCTCTCTATTTAACTGTTTAGAACATATTTTGTGCTTGATCTCATGGCGTGGCCTATGATGCAAGAGTCTAAGGCTTTATTTTTAATAAGAACAGATTTGGTACTTGATGTTTAGTGTTAAACAACTTAGTGGCTTCTACTGTTATTGGATCTGCTATTGTGGTGCCTCCCATGTGGAGTGTGCACAACAGTAGATTCAAACAGTCTGATCTGATGCTATTTGTCCTTGCCAAGGATGCAAAGGCTGAGGCACAGCTCTAGGTAAGGACAAATATTGTGCTATCATTTTAATTTCTTGATTATGATTTTGCATAGCACCTCTATGCAAGACTGAGAGAAATCCTCTCCTTTCTATACTTTATTACTTCCTCTTCTTGCCCTTTTATCTAAAACAGACAAGAACAGATATACCATGCATTATATCTTCTAAAGCTCTTATTTTCTTCCTACCTTGAGCTTCCTGAAGCTTTTTCTAGTAATGGACATTGATCAATTGCTGTTGAATCTTCTGGTAAACCTTCTCCTCCTTGCTCATGTCCTCCTTATGGTGCTCCTGGATGGCTTCCCCAAGCAACCAGGGTACTGGTGATGTGGTTGTGGTGCATTGGGAAGGTTTTAGTGCTGAAACTTGTGCTCTGGAGTTGTGGATATGGACTGGTTGGATGTGGAATGGTATAGTTTTGCTAGCTATGGCTGTGCTTTTTCTCTATGTGGTGCTCTCTTGTGGTGTTGACAGCACAGAGTTGTGCATGTGTTGTGTAAGCTGCTAGCTTGATGGACCTTGTCCTGGTGTAGGTTTCAGTGTTGAGATTTTTTCCATGTTGATCAGCTCGACTGACTTGACCTTATCCTAAGATAGGCTTTATTTTTGGTGTTGACAAGTGGAATATTAACTCTATGCTAATGACGCTCAAGGCTTAAGCCTAAATTTGATAAGAACACATCCTATGTGGCCCCTTTACCCCATACTCAATGATGAGCTTAGCATAGCAACACTATGCCAGACTGAGAGTAGCATTAACCTAAACAATTCCCTTTATTTTATTCTTTTTCTTTTCTTTTGTTATCTTTTGTGTTGTTTTGCAGGGACAGAGGAATAAGAAGAAAAGAAGATACCAGAGATGAATATGAAATTGAGTTTAGAAATAGTTTTAGGTTTTCACTTTATTCTTTTGTAATTTATCCTTTTATTTATTTTGTTTAGGTGGAAAGCATTGTAATTTTAATATAATTGTAATAAATAGATTCTTTTTATTCTTAGTACTTGTAATTTTCTTTATCCATTTTGTAAATTTTGGATTATTCTAATTGTAACAAAGTAAATGCTTTATTTTATTTCATTTATAGTTTGTACTAGTTACCAATTGTTGTACCTCTTATATACTTGTATTATTAAATATTATGTAATATTTATTGTTTTTGAAATAATAATTCCAAATTATTGTATAATTCAAATGTATTGTGAATATTGTGATATCTATTTGTTTATTCAAGAATTTACCATTCCAATTCTATTATTAATTCTTTTCAATTTACTTTTGAATTCAAATAAAGTATTTGAATATTCAACTCAAACTATTTTCCCTCAAAGATGAACATTCAGTAGAGGTCATGTAGAAATCCGTCGCACTTGATCTATTGTTTCCTTTAGAACAAGAGAGACCTCGATCCCTCTATAGGTCTTTTTGTTTTGCGCAAAAATTCTCCGGATTCTCTTATGCATAAATGCAATGCACACACATGTGTCCTGTCTATTTTTAGTTGCTAATCCTGGGATGTTACATGGAGCTTCTTTTCTTGCCTTCGTCGAATCATCATCATCGATGATTGTTGCATCACTGGTTGCATTGGCCGCCATAGTTGCCACATCCAACTTCCCGCGGGTCTTCCACTTTTCTTCATTCCCTAGCACTTCATAGCAATGATGCAATGTGAATGCCTTGCCAAGAATCTTGTTGCCTTTCTTGTTCTTCTTTCCCACATCCCTATACAATCCTTGAGCCATAGAGTTCTACAAAGCAAGCAAAAGAGAATAGATGAGCTATATGAACTACAACCGTATACTTCACATATGAGCCATATGGTCAACATAGTAGTAGAATTGCTTACCCTATCATTCTCATTTGTGCCACTTGGGTTAATGACATCAATGTTGGCTTGCACGCCCGCCCATTTTTGGCAATCGGTGTTGATGTTGGACCAACAAGACCGAAGCGAACGCATGGTTTTCTCGTTCCCACTTGTGTTGTGGGCGTCAAAGTACTCCTTCACACAGGTCTTCCCTTAGTTGAGATCGAGGTTATCGAACCAGAAGGAGGAAAGAAACGTCAAACAGGTGTTAGAAGCAACGTGGAGACCCGCACAACACAAACTCAAGACTTTGTCCCAACGAATCAGTGAGATTGTCAAGCTCACCGGTTTGCTGTAACAAAGGATTAAACGTATGGTGTGGAAGGTAATGGTTTGCAGCAAGTAAACAAGTAACAGTGGAAGATGTATTAATGGCAAAGATTGGACCGAGGTCTATAGTTCACTAGAGGTGCTCTTCTTAGATAAACAACATGGCATGAAGGGTAAAAATTTACACCGGGGCAATTGACAGGAACTGATCAAGGCATAACAATGCAATTACTAGCCAGAAAGATCCTATGAGGTTGATTGGGCAATACAACAATATACATAGATGAAGGGAATATGCCCCGAGAGGCAATAATAAAGTGTTTATTATGTGTATTCCAAGTATATGATAGATGTTTATTTTGCATGCTATAATTGTATTAATATGGAAACGTTAATACATGTGTGTTTAATAAACAAACAGAAAGTTCCTAGTTATGCCTCTCTCATAAACTAGCTCGTTGATTAACAAGATGATCAAGGTTTCCTGATCATGGACATTGGATGTTGTTAATAACGGGATCACAACATTAGTGTAATGGTGTGATGAACATTCATCCGAAGTATAGCATTACGATCAAAGTCATTGAGTTTATATTGCTATAACAACTTACGAAGTGATCCTAATCCTTAGACCATGAGATCATGTCAATCACTAACACCGAAAGAGTTTCTTGATAACATCAAACGTCACACCGTAACAGGGTGATTATAAAGATGGATTCAGAACTAATAAAGTGTTATGTTGAGAGGCTCATGGATCGAGAGTGGAATTTTTTCATCCCGATGACGGATAGATATACTATGGGCCCTCTCGGTGATATCACATTGATTAGCTTGCAAGCAAGTGATTTGATCACTAGAATGTTATATCACAGGAACGAGAAAAGAGTGCATGTAGGTAACGAGATCAAACTAGGTATGGAGATACCGATGATCGAATCTCGGACATGTAATATATCGTGAAACAAAGGGATTAAGATACTAGCGTAAAAGGTTAAAGCGATCACAAGAAAGTCATCGTTGAATGTGTGGGAGTCAAGATGGGTCTCCAGATCCCGCTTCTGATTATTGATCCGAGAGGGGTCTCGATCATGTCCGAATTATTCACGAACCGTAGGGTGACACACTTAAGAGACACCGACATCCAATTGGAGCAAATGTTTCATGCCGAAAGAATGAACAAGCGCAGGAATTTATTTCACTAGATACCGAAACAGGTTTTCGGGTGAAATTGCATAAAGTGGTTATGCATGTGAAATAGAATTCTAGCAAGGGGTTATTTGTGAATGTTGTCATTAAAGTAATTGACAAAATTCTGAATAAAATAAAAGAGTTTTATTTAATGAGAGTTTGCATTAAATTTGGTGGAAATTTAATGGGAATTTGAGTGGACTTTTGAGTGGAGGAAATTTAAAGGGCATTTTGTGAGTGGAGTGTCCACCCACATGATGAAGGAGGGGAGGGGGCTGCCCCCCATGGCCGGCGGCCACCCCTTGGGTGCCCCCTCCTCCTATAAAAGGAGCCCCCCTCCTCACTTGCCGCTCACACCTCCTCGTGAAGGATCTCTCTCCCCCTCTAGAATTTATCCCCCATGGTCTCGGACTAGCGAGATACATGTTCCCGGTGTCTATTCGGCAAGAAAGAGTTGTGCTTCCGCTGCATCGCTGGAGCGAGGAGGCGGAGGTTGGTCGGTGCCTCGAACGTGTGTGCGAGCACGGATGCGCTGCTGATTTGCGGCGCTAGGACTTCCTCTCGATCTTGAGATCGGCAAGAGCTCGTCTACATCAACCACGAGTTGAACTCGTTAAGCTTTATCGGTCTTCAAGGGTATGTTCTCTACGGATATACATCCGCCCGTTGTTTGTATCTAGTAGATAGATCTTGGTATATAGTTCACATCGTAGGAAATTTTTTGTTTTCTATGCTGCGAACCCTACAGTGGTATCAGAGTCGGATCTATGCGTAGATACTTTACACGGGTAGTACACATATGAGTATGTGGGCGATGATGATCATGTTGTTGCTCCTTTGTTGTAATTTTGGATATTGGTGGCATGTGGGATGAAGCGGCCCGGACAAACTTTACATGTCCTCGCACATGAGACCTGTTCCACGCTTGACATGCAAATAGTTTGCATAAGTGGCTAGCGGGTGTCTGTCTCTCCTACTATAGTCAATATCTATTTTGCAAGCGAGTTGTCAACAATTTGATTATCCTTGTTGTGGTTCATGTTTGTAGGTAAGAACGGTTCTATCTCGAAAGCCCTAAGCCACGTAAAACTTGCAATGGATAAATTAGAGGCGTCTAGTTTAGATTGTTGCTGGGCTAGTGTTATGATATGGTAGTGTTGTAAGTAGAAGTATGAGATGATACTCTTACAACACACATAGCGTGTAAAATCCATAGACCTTGGATTTACACATATAGGTATGATAGTGATCATACCACGATGCACATGATAGAGATCATCTGCGGGAACCCTATCATTTCACTAATAAACATATGATGTTTGATAGCATCTTATATTGCTTGTTTAGCGCTTTGTTAGCATAATAAGATGATCCCTCATTTAAATATCAAGATAAGAATGTGTTCTTACTTTAGTATGCACCGATTATGTTTTCGTCGCTCCAAGACATCACGTGATGATCGGGTGTTCTTGGATCCACGACCATATTTCGGTGTAAAAGCGATTACACGTGAATACTAAGGTTCTAACTTGGCGAGCCTATCATGTACAGACATGGCCTCGGAACACGGACCGAAAGGTTAAGCATGAGTCATATAGTTGATATGATGCCCATTTGATGCTCGCCTTTGAAGCTATACCGACTCACGTGATGATCGGACTTGGTGTAGTGGATTTGGTTCATGCAATCACCAAAAAGGCACGAGGGATGTCGTTTTTGAGTGGGAGTTCATTTTTAATATAGATTAGTTGAACTCAATCTATCATACACTTAGTCTAAACTTTACAAATTCTGTTGTAGATGGCACCACCTGCTTTTAATTTCAATGTGTTCATGGAGAAAGAGAAACTAGCAACGAACGGTAGCAACTTTACCGAATGGGCCATGAATTTGAGGATTCTCCTCTCTGCTGTACAAAAGCAATATGTGCTAGAAGTGCCGTTAGGCCCCCCACCTTTTGATGATGCCCCTGACGAGGAGAAGAATGTCTATCAGACTCGTCAGGAGGACCACAACTTAGTTCATTGCGGCATATTGTATGGGCTAGAGCCGGAACTTCGAAAGCGTTTCGAAAACGGCAATGCATTTGATACAATGGGCGAGTTGAAAATGATTTTCGACACATGTCTTCTTAGAGAGCTGCAACGCTTGAAAAGTTCTTTAGTTGCATGATGGAAGAGCTGACTCGTTAGTGAGCATGTACTCAAGATGTCGGGTTACGCCGATAAGCTTGTGTCCTTGGGAATATTTATTCCCATTGACTTAGGCATCCATTGTGTTCTGCAGTCTCTGCCACCTAGCTATAAGAGCTTCGTGATGAACTATAATATGCAAGGCATGAAGAAGTCTCTCCACGAGCTTCTGTCAATGCTTAAAACTGCAGAAGTGGAGATCAAAAAGGAACATCAAGTGTTGATGATCAATAGGAACACTGGTTTCAAGAAAGACAAGAAGGGAAAACGGAAGGGAAGTAAGGGCGGCAAGCCTGTTGCCGCTGAAAAAGAAACCGAGTTGGACCTAAGTCCGATTCGAGTGCTACTATTGTCGGGATCGCCATGGAAGTGCAACCGCCCAAGTATCTGGCAGACAAGAAGGCCGGCAAGGCAAACAAAGGTATATATGATATACATGTTATTGATGTGTACTTGACTAGTGCTCGCAGTAACACCTGGGTATTTGATACCGGTTCAGTTGCTAATATTTGTAACTCGAATCAGGGGCGGCGGAACAAGCGACCGCTAGCAAGGGGTGAGGTCAAGATGCGTGTCGGCAATGGATCAATCGTTGATGTGATCGCCGTCGGAACGCTGCCTCTCCACTTGCCGTCGGGATTAGTTATAAACTTGAATAAATGTTATCTGGTGACTGCACTGAGCATGAACATTGTATCTGGATCGTGTTTGATGCGAAGTGGTTATTCATTTAAATCCGAGAATAATGGTTGTTCCATTTATATGAATGAAATATTTTATGGTCATGCACCGATGATGAATGGTTTATTTCTATTAGATCTCGATGATAATATTACACATATTCATAATGTTGATGCTAAAAGGATTAAACTTAATGATGATATATCCGCATATATGTGGCACTGCCGTCTAGGTCATATTGGCGTTAAACGCATGAAGAAACTCCATTCGGATGGACTTTTGGAATCACTTGATTATGAATCATTTGATACATGTGAGCCATGCCTTATGGGCAAGATGACTAGAACGCCGTTTTTCGGTTCAATGGAGCAGGATGATTTATTGGAAATCATACATTCGATGTATGTGGTCCAATGAGTGTGTCGCCGAGGTGGATATCGTTATTTTGTTACTTTCACGGATGATTTGAGTAGATACGGTTATATCTACTTGATGAAACACAAGTCGAAACCTTTGAAAAGTTCAAGGAATTTCGAATGAAGTGGAAAATCATCGTAATAGAAAGATCAAATTTCTACGGTCCGATCGTGGAGGTGAGTATCTAAGTTCTGAGTTTAGCACTCACATGAAAGAGTTTGGAATTGTTTCACAACTCACACTGCCGAACACCACAAATAAATGGTGTGTCGAACGTCGAATCGTACTTTATTGGATATGGTTAGATCTATGATATCTCTGATGGACTTGCCGTTGTCATTTTGGGGTTATGCACTAGAAACTGCTGCATTCACTTTAAATCGGGCACCATCTAAATCCGTTGAAAAGACACCGTATGAATTGTGGTTTGGAAACAAACCTAAGCTGTCATTTCTTAAAGTTTGGGGATGCGATGTTTATGTGAAGAAACTTCAACCGGATAAACTCGAACCCAAAGCGGAAAAATGCGTCTTCATAGGATACCCTAAAGAAACTATTGGGTATTCCTTATATCACAGATCCGAGGGCAAGGTTTTTGTTGCCAAGAATGGATCCTTTCTAGAGAAAGAGTTTCTCGCGAAAGGTGTGAGTAGTCGGAAGGTAGAACTCGAAGAGGTTGCGGAACCTTCTCTTCAAAGTATGGCGAGTAGCGCAGCACCGGAAGTTGTTCCGGAGTAGGCTCCACCTGTTGAAGAGGGAACTAATGATAATGATCATGAAACTCCGAAAGAGAGTACTACCGAACCTCGCAGGTCAAACAGGACGCGTGCAGCTCCCAAGCTGTACGGAAATCCTGTCATGAATTTCATGGTTGATGAAAATGATGACCCTGCGACGTATGAAGAAGCGATGATGAGCCCGAATTCCAACAAATGGTTAGAAGCCATGAAATCCGAGATGGAATCCATGTATGAAAATCAAGTTTGGAACTTGGTGGAATTACCTCACGACCGAAAGGCTGTGGAGAACAAATGGATTTTCAAAGGAAAAGCGATCTTGATGGTAATGTGACCGTCTATAAAGCTCGACTTGTCGCAAGGGTTTCGACAAATTCAAGGAGTTGACTACGATGAGACTTTCTCTCCGTGGCGATGCTAAAGTCGATTAGGATTATGTTAGCAATTGCTGCATATTTCGATTATGAGATATGGCGGATGGATGTCAAAAACCGTTTCTCAATGGTAATATTGAAGAAGAGTTGTATATGATACAACCAAAGGGTTTTGTCGATCCTAAGGATGCTAACAGGTGTGCAAGCAAGCGATCCATCTATGGATTGAAGCAAGCATCACGAAGTTGGAATCTCCGCTTTGATGAGGTGATCAAAGAGTTTGGATTTGTCCAAACTTATGGAGAAGCTTGTATTTACAAGAAAGTGAGTGGGAGCAATGTGGCATTTCTGATATTATATGTGGATGACATATTATTGATCGAAAATGATAGAGATCTTTTAAACAGTGTTAAAAGTTATCTAAACAACAAATTTTCAATGAAGGACCTAGGTGAAGCATCATACATATTAGGCATAAAGATCTATAGAGATAGATCTAGGCGCCTAATAGGGCTATCATAAAAGTACATACCTTGATAAGATTTTAAAGAAGTTTAAAATGGACGGAAGTAAGAAGGGTTCTTACCTATGTTGCAAGGCAAGACATTGAGTAAGACTCAAAGTCCGGCTTAGGAAGAAAGAGAGATAATGGACAAAGTCCCCTATGCTTCAGCCATAGGCTCTATAATGTACGCCATGCTATGTACAAGACCGGATGTGGCACATGCTATTAGTTTGACTAGTAGGTACCAATCAGATCCAGGTTCGGAACAATGGATAGCGGTCAAGAATATCCTTAAGTACTTACGAAGAACTAAGGATATGTTTCTTGTATATGGAGGTGAAGAAGAGCTCGTCGCTAAGTGTTATGTCGACACTAGCTTTGACACCGATCCGGATGACTCTAAGTCTCAATCCGGATACGTATTTCTCATGAATGGCGGAGCGGTTAGTTGGAGGAGCTCCAAACAACCCGTGGTAGCGGGATCAACAATGGAGGCCGAATATGTTCTTTGCTTGAGCGGCTCGAAGCGATTTGGATGAAGGAGTTCATATCCGAACTAGGAGTGGTGGCAAACGCATTGGACCCAATGGTGATCTATTGTGACAACAATGGTGCCATTGGCAATGCCAAAGAGCCAAGGTCTCACAAGCATTCCAAGCATATTAAGCGCCGGTTTCACTCCATCCGCGAGCATGTCAAGGATGGAGATATAAGATTGTAAAAGTACATACGGATCTCAATGTAGCGATCCGTTGACTAAAACTCTCCTAGAGCAAAACATGATCAACACGAGAACTCAATGGGTGTTAGATTTATCACTATGTAACTAGATTATTGTCTCTAGTGCAAGTGGAGGAGAAGGAATATGCCCTAGAGGCAATAATAAAGTGTTTATTATGTGTATTCCAAGTATATGATAGATGTTTATTTTGCATGCTATAATTGTATTAATACGGAAACGTTAATACATGTGTGTTTAATAAACAAACAGAAAGTTCCTAGTTATGCCTCTCTCATAAACTAGCTCGTTGATTAACAAGATGATCAAGGTTTCCTGATCATGGACATTGGATGTTGTTAATAACGGGATCACAACATTAGTGTAATGGTGTGATGAACATTCATCCGAAGTATAGCATTACGATCAAAGTCATTGAGTTTATATTGCTATAACAACTTACGGAGTGATCCTAATCCTTAGACCATGAGATCATGTCAATCACTAACACCGAAAGAGTTTCTTGATAACATCAAACGTCACACCGTAAAAGGGTGATTATAAAGATGGATTCAGAACTAATAAAGTGTTATGTTGAGAGGCTCATGGATCGAGAGTGGAATTTGTTCATCCCAATGACGGATAGATATACTATGGGCCCTCTCGGTGATATCACATTGATTAGCTTGCAAGCAAGTGATTTGATCACTAGAATGTTATATCACAGGAACGAGAAAAGAGTGCATGTCGGTAACGAGATCAAACTAGGTATGTAGATACCGATGATCGAATCTCGGACATGTAATATATCGTGAAACAAAGGGATTAAGATACTAGCGTAAAAGGTTCCGACGATCACAAGAAAGTCATCGTTGAATGTGTGGGAGTCAGTATGGGTCTCCAGATCCCGCTTCTGATTATTGATCCGAGAGGGGTCTCGATCATGTCCGCATTATTCACGAACCGTAGGGTGACACACTTAAGAGACACCGACATCCAATTGGAGCAAATGTTTCATGCCGAAAGAATGAACAAGCGCAGGAATTTATTTCACTAGATACCGAAACAGGTTTTCGGGTGAAATTTCATAAAGTGGTTATGCATGTGAAATAGAATTCTAGCAAGGGGTTATTTGTGAATGTTGTCATTAAAGTAATTGACAAAATTCTGAATAAAATAAAAGAGTTTTATTTAATGAGAGTTTGCATTAAATTTGGTGGAAATTTAATGGGAATTTGAGTGGACTTTTGAGTGGAGGAAATTTAAAGGGCATTTTGTGAGTGGAGTGTCGACCCAAATGAATGAAGGAGGGGAGGGGGATGCCCCCCATGGCCGGCGGCCACCCCTTGGGTGCCCCCTCCTCCTATAAAAGGAGCCCCCCTCCTCACTTGTCGCTCACACCTCCTCGTGAAGGATCTCTCTCCCCCTCTAGAATTTATCCCCCATGGTCTCGGACTAGCGAGATACATGTTCCAGTGGCTATTCAAGAAGAAAGAGTTGTGCTTCACTGCATCGCTAGAGCGAGGAGGCGGAGGTTGCTCGGTGCCTCGAGCGTGTGTGCGAGCACGGATGCACGCTGATTTGGCGCTTAGGACTTCCTCTCGATCTTGAGATCGGCAAGAGATCGTCTACATCAACCACGAGTTGAACTCGTTAAGCTTTGTCGGTCTTCAAGGGTATGTTCTCTACCGATATACATCCGCCCGTTGTTTGTATCTAGTAGATAGATCTTGGTATATAGTTCACATCGTAGGAATTTTTTTGTTTTCTATGCTGCGAACCCTACAATAGACCGTAATCCAACTGCATCTATGACTAGAAGTCCACCTTCAGGTTATCATCCGAACCCGCACCAGTATTAAGTTGCAAGCAACATACAACTGCTTTAAGCAAAGTGTGTAAGGTAAACAGTCCACTTGTTCCATGAACAAGAGACCATTGTTTTCTCCCTAGTAGCAACAACACATCTACAAATCAAGAGATTTACATCACTTCCTTGGAAACTAGAGGCATGAACCCACTATCGAGCATAAATACTCCCTCTTGGAGTCACTAGCAACTACTTGGCCAAGATAACCACTAGCAACGGAGAGCATGCAAGATCACAAACAACACAGACATGATAGAATCATAAAGATAAAACCATTAATCAATCCAACATAATAATCTCAATATCCATCGGATCCTCGAAAACACAACATGCATGATTACAAATAGATTAGATCTTGATCATGAAAGGAGCTCACAAGATCTATACATGAAAGCACAAAGGAGGAGATACAACTATCTAGCTACTACATGGACCCATAGTCCAAGGTGGAATTACTCACAAATCATACCGGAGAGAAGGCCTCCGGGATGATCTCCCCTCCGGCAGGGTGCCGGGAAGAGCTTCAGATCCCCCTGATCTAGGGACGATGGTGGCGACGGATACAGACGGTTTCGTGGATTTCTGATCGGATACTTAGGGTTTCTGCATCAGGGGCTTCTTATAGGCGAAGGAGGAGACCGAGGCGGCGGCCAAGGGCGCTAAACCCTAGCCAGGCGCGGGGTGGGTCCCAACCATGACTGGGGTGGGTCTGGCTGGTCGGCCCCTCCGGCTCCCCTCTGGTCTTCTTCTTCCCCACATAAAGTAATTGACTTTGACGTTTGTCCCGTCCAATTCCGAGAATATTTCTTTACTAACTTTTCTGAAACCAAAAAGAGCAGAAAACAGACATCTGGAACTGTTCCAACTTGTTAGTAGGTTAGTACCAGAAAACATGTAAAAAGTACCTCAAAGTGTAGACAAGTAAAGCAAAGTAGATACTAAACAAGCATGGAGCATCAAAAATTATATATATGTTTTCGACGTATCACATACGGAGGCTGGCATGATGAAGAAGAAGGCCTCCGGGATGAACTCCCCTCCGGCAGGGTGCCGCGAAGAGCTTCAGTCCCCCCGATCTAGGGACGATGGTGGCGGCGGCTACAGACGGTTTCTTGGAATATTGATCGGGTGCTTAGGGTTTAGGCATCACGGGCTTCTTATAGGCGAAGAGGCGAGGCAAGAGGGTGGCCAAGGGGCCCACACCCTGCCCAAGCGCGGCCTAGGGTGGGCCCATGCCTGGGGGGTGTGGCCGCCCTATGGCTCCCCTCCGTCTCTCCTCTAGACTATGTGTTCTCCTCGGTGAAATATTGACTTTGACTTTTGTCCTGTACAATTCCGAGAATATTTCCTTACTAGCTTTTCTGGAACCAAAAACAACAGAAAACTGGCAACTGGCATTGCAACAACTTGTTAATAGGTTACTACCAGAAAACATATGAAAAAACCTCAAAGTGTGGACAAAGAAAAGCAAAGTAGATACTAAACAAGCATGGAACATCAAAAATTATTATAGATACATTTCCGACATATCACCGGTTCACCCCCTCGCTCTTTATCTTCCTCACTCATTCTCGCTCTCACCCCGCGCCTCCTCTAGCGTCTGCGCTCGCCGCACCACTCAATTCAGCATGCTCCCTGCCTCCTCTGTCGCTGCCATGGCCAACAATCAAATCCCCGCACGCTCTTTCTTTCGACCACTCAGATTCTTCTATCTCCCCCTCTCGCGGTCTTGCACTACCCTAACCCTAACCCTATGGTTTTAGTGACATGGCACCGCCATGCTCTGGTGCTCCTTCAGCGCTCTCGCTGCTGAGATGGTACCGACGCACTCCCTGGCGTCTCCCTAAGATCTACTATCTAGCGCAGGTTGAGTTCCCCCCGGGTTCTCCTTGTGTTGCCCGCGGTGCTCGTCGTTATCCTCTCCGTCCCTGGCAAGCTCGGCTTCCATTTTTGCCAAAGGTAGGCCTTTCTCTCTCACTCACTCTCTCTATGCGTGTGTGTGTGTCTCTCTATTATTACTTCTTATACAACTATTTTCTATTGCTACTAGATTCTATGGTTTCTACTCTAACTATGTCGATAGTGCAGCTTCAGTAAACATCTCTATATTAATTGTTCTATGTTTTGAGCTAGTACTTGCTATGGATTGGTTTGTTAATATACTTAGTCTACTAGTTACTATGGTACTGATCATTACAATTCTATGAACAATACTCTCTAATTGTTACTTGGTTCAATTTCTTACTGTTATCTGTCAATGCTTGGTGTTTGTATGACAGTAATTAGTGGTATTAGTGTGATAGTGGTGGTGTTGTGATTAAGGTAGCCAAAATCCACAACTCAACTACCTTGCTTAGGTTAAGATGTGTATCTTGAATCACTTCTATCGGTTGCCGAATCATAATTTCAGTTACTATTATACTGATTCTAGTTTGTAATCTTAAGCATGATTTTTTCATGTCACTTATGTATTATTAACTTGCTTTCTTTGAACCTTTGGTTTAGTGCTAATGTAATTACATTGATTAGTATGATTTACTTTTATATAGGTTTACTATATTCAGAGCTTCTTCTCTGTAATCAATCTTCTTATCCTTAGGTGATCAAATGATCCTACCTAGGGATGTGCAGATTGATTATAAGATTTAGTTCTTTAAGATGATTATTAACTAATTCTAGGATGTGCGATCTAATTTTAGAGGCATTGCTCTGTGGTGTTCTCCATTAATGGAGATGCACAGAATTTATCCCTAGCTTAGCCTAGGTGCTACCTAATGATAGTCTCTCCAAGCCTAATCTATTCTAAAGTTTAACTATAAACCTTGGAAAATTTGAAAACGGGCTTGAGAAAGATTTGGTACAGTTCTTTCCTACTTCTTGCTCCTATTCTTGCTTCAGTGGCATGTATACATCTTTCTCTCTCACTACTGATTGTGGAAATATGTTTTCTCTCTCTCTCTCTCAACCTCTGGTCTGGGAGTGTTTCTTATGAGCTTGGCTCAAAGTATTGTGATCTTGCAGCTAGGTCTAGGATGCTATCTATAGTGTTCTAAGGTTCATGTGGTTGTGCACCTCAATGCATGCAAACAGTGGCTAAGCTTTTTCAAATCGCCTCTGTAGCTTGGATTCTAGTGTTCTAATCATCTTAGGTCATATGCCATAATTTTACCTTGGACAATTGGGCAAAACATTTAATTTTAAGTTGTTGTTTTCATCACGGTTTCCTGGAATTTCAGTGATCATGTTCTTATAGTTTAGATAATTTTCTGTTTATGTTTTGTTGATACATTTTCATGTAGCTTGATGAACTGCAAGTGTTCATTAGTTTCATTTGATTCTTTAAAAGAATCCCTAGTTGGAGGTACCCTTTATGTTAATTGATTTCTACTAATAATGGTTCTTATTTTACTAGTTCACCTGCTGGTAACTCGTGCTCAGCCCTAAGGTTTCTATGCTTGGTGTAATTCCTTATGCTCTCTAACTGATGTCTTTCAGGACTATCCTTGCCTCTGGATTAACTTTTGTGATTGGTCTCAGCTGTTGTGAACTAATGTTCCTAAGGTTTCTACTTCTCTACTATTTTTTCCTAGTATTCTAGAATTGTTCTCTTTATTATATTTTTGTTCATTTGATATAAAACCTCTAACATGATGAGGTTCAGGACTTGTTCCTGGACCTTGTACAATGGATTCTACATCAATTGGTTTTGCCTTAGGATCAAAACCTACATTTTAACCATAAGCATTGTCTTTCAGTTATGTTTGTTTATGTCGCGGGCCAAGATATGCTAGAAAAGAAAACGAGCAAGAAAGGGATAATAAGATTAGGTTATATTTTAGGTTTATTTCTTTTCTTATTTGTAGTTTGTAATAGGTTGTTTCGTTTATAAATATTTGTTGTAAAGAATCATCTCTATCATAATATCAATAAATATTCATTTTGTTTACATTGTCTCCTTTATTATTTTGTACTTGCATATATTTTTTATTTGTGAATATAAAAATTCACGTTTGAATTATTCAAACCTCCATTTTGAATTGCATAGTCACGTATAGTTATTTATTGTTTTCCATGTATATGCAATACTTGATTTGAGCATTACACTCAAACTAAGATGAAAATCATTTTAAAATCCTAACTTTTGAAACTAAGGCAAAACCTACATTTTAAAAATAACCATTGTCCTTCGGTTATGTTTGTTTATGTTGCGGGTCAAGATATGCTAGAAAAGAAAACGAGAAAGAAAGGGATAAATATTAGGTTATAGTTTAAGTTTCTTTCTTTTCTTATTTGTAGTTTGTAATAGGTTGTTTCGTTTATAAATACTTTTTGTAAAGAATCATCTCTATCATAATATCAATAAAGATTCATTTTCTTTACATTGTCTCCTTTATTATTTTGTACTTGCATATATTTTTTATTTGTGAATATATCAATTCAAGTTTGAATTATTCAAACCTCTATTTTGATTTGCATAGTCACTTATAGTTATTTATTGTTTTCCATGTATATGCAATGCTTGATTTGTGCATTACACTCAAACTAAGATGAAAATCATTTTAAAATCCTAACTCTTGAAATTACAAGATCACTTTGAAAATTTGAATTAAAATCCTAGTGTTGACCTAAGTCAAACTTTAACATTAGAGTTTAGCCTCATTGACTTGTAACTGAGTTTTTCACACTTTTTCAAATGCATGCTATGCAAAAACACTCATCACAATTTTGTCCTCTAAACGCTCATATTCTTCGGGTCATCACACACGGAAACCGTCGCGGCGACTGCCGAAGTGAGGAAGGTCGTGGATGCTGATAATGAAGTGACTACGACCACTGGTACCATGGCTGCGGTAGAGAGCGGCGAAACGGCGGCCATCGTCCTGCAGCAAGATACAGGGGCATGAAACAAGGCATCGTTCTTACCTTTTTTCACTTCTTCTCCCTGTCAATCTTCTTCCCGGAAAGGCTCTCGCCTGTAACATCCCTAAATTCATATTCCAAAACTCATGCATGTCATCCTTGCATTCATCATCATTTAGAGAATTGCTCAAAAATCATTTCAGAAAAATAGAAGCTTTAGATGTTATGATTTTATGTGGACAGTTTTAATTCAAAAAGACCTACACCATTTGAAACTTGAATGTTTAGGAACTTGCTTGCTTGCCCCATTGTTGGAAAAGTTTAGGAGAGAAGGGTTAACCAAAATTTCAAATTTTAGAAAGGAATTCAAAATTCCTTTTCCAAACATTTTCAAAACAGATGTAAAGCCTCTATTGTTTGAAAATCCAAGCTTGACCAAACCCTTACAGAATAACCACATGGTTAAATAACAGATCCTATAAACCACAGTACCCTGCAAAAACCCCAGAATTGTTTGAATTCAAAAAGGATTTGAATTCATACCTAAATCATTCCTGAAAACCAAATTAGAAAAAGAAAAAGAATTAAACAAAAGAAAAGGGCCAAGCGCCAGGTTTCTGGCCCAGCAAAGGATCGAGCCCAACTAGCCCACCCGGGAATTTTCTTTCCTTCTCTCACGCTGAACGACACAGCCACGACAAAACAGACCCACCCCATTTTCAGACACATCGCCGACGAGCGGCCCCGCCCACGCTGTCATCATCTTCCCCAAACCACGCCCGCGACCACGCCGCTGCACGATCACGCCGGTAATGGCGCGGCTTAATTGGGCATTAAACACGGGCGTTCTGTCGAGACACCGCTATAAGATCCACCTCCTCGCAGTCATTTTCCCCAGTAATTCTACACTCACGCCACCAGTCGCCACGACTCGCTCAAACCCGCCAGTGATGAGCAACTCCGCGATCGATTCAGTGAGCTTCGCGCCTTCCCTCTGGATTGTTCGAGCCACTTTGTAATCTCGGCGCACATCCCACCACACTAGCTCATCTCAGATGCCCTGTGTCGCCAGATTCGCTGACGCCGTAAGCACCGACGACCACCCCAACTCCGGCGACCAATCTCGGTAAGTCCTGCACCCTTGCCTTTTCCTTCACACGAGCATGTTCGCAATCGCCTGCGCACTTCACGAACCCTCCGATTCGTGTTAGGGCGACGCGAGCCTCGCAACGACTTCGACAACATCCACCCGACGCCAGACGCAACTCGACGAGATCCGAGCCCATCTCCGAGCGCCTCCGAAACCAAGACACGACAAGCTTCAGCACGTCTGGGCAAATCTGGTAAGCACCTTCCTGCTTCCTGGGGCGATGTAGAACGCCGGCGCCGCCGTAGTCAGACGCGCCGCCGCCAGTTAGCGCCGCCAGATTGTGGCTTGGTAGTTTGATCCGTTGGATCTGCATCGTAGGGCTAGGATAGATCCCGAAGAGAGGTACGCGTGTCCGAGCCAGATTCATTTAGATCGTGCGGTCCACAGCGCTCGATCCGTGCGAACCGGTACGCGCCAGTGAGGTTGTGACGCGTGGCAAGGTTAAATTCAAAAACAGAATTTAAAACCTGATTTAGATCCAAACTTCAAACTACTATAACTTTTAAATGCCACGTTAGAATTTTACAAACTTTATATCGTTGGATTCAGTGAAACAAAACCTTTCTGAATATCCAATTTGTTTAACAAATAGTAACCATTAAAATGACTTTATTTGTGGAATCATATGTAAAGCTATTTTGAGTATAGATTTGTTTTGGTAATTGGTTTTAATGTTAAATAAGTTTGTTTTGGCAAATTTTGTGTCCTGTTATGTTTCAGTATCATGCACATGCTTGGTAGAATTTTCAAAAATCACCACTTGATAAATTCTTGCATACATGCATTCATATTATTTTTTTGATTGTATAAAATTGTGTGTAATTGTATGCTATAATTTTGTGTAGATTTTGCTAGTGATTGTGATTGTGAAGAGTGCTACTCTCCCCACTACCAAGGCAAGTGATATTTTCATGAATATTTTTATCCTATGTTTTGTACTAGCAATAGATATTTTGCTAAGTCTTGCATGCTATTTTGTCTAATGCTAAGTTGGGAAATCCTATGTAGTGTAGAATTGTAGAATTGTTAAGGAATTTTCCTAAGTTAAGTTATCCTACTATGCTTAGCCTAGCTATATAGCAAACAAGGGTTGGTAAAAATCTACACTTACCATTATGAAAATATTCTTAAGTCATGAGGCTTATACTTTTCTAATAAAACCACTAAGTCAAATGAACCTCCTGGGTGGAATGGGAAGAATGGGTTATATTGAGTGGTTACACAAGGCCATGGACTTGGGTTGTGTATCTCACTTGTGGTAAGCCACCCAGGCACAAAGGGATTTGGAGGCCAAGTGTTGAGAAAGCTTACAGTGCAACCACTTGGCAATATGGGCTCTGCCTTGATCATATAGGTTGCTAGAACTTAGTCACTTGGAAAGTTGGTGGTAGATGGGATGATAGGTTGGAACGCGTCCATTTGACTAAGGAAAGGCTTCTGAAAGGTCCTGTCTTGGGAAACCAAGTCTGGTGGGGAAAGTGCACAACCTCTGCAGATGGAAAACCTAAGTACTTAGCCTAGTCCAAGGCAATGGACAAATTGAGCATCAAGACATGGAAGCTACAAGAATCTCATCACTCCAACTTATAAGTAAAATTTATGGGTGAACAAGGGTGAAGGACCCCAATGTCTATTGGTGGTTCCTTGGGAATGTTTTGACAAAGAAAACTTAGTGATTTCAACTAATAGGAACAACTTATTTTCAAGCAAAGCAAGCCAAGCTACACTTAGCCAAAATGCATATAGTAATATAGTCCACTTAAAATATACTAAGGTATCACTTGCCAATACTATTCCAAAGTATTGACCCTCTGTGGCTGTAACTTGTGATGTTGCAGGTTACTCCGATGATGAATAGGAGTCATGAGTCTACACTCAACATGCTTGCTTGTGGCACATGAAGATGAAGACTTGTGTTTATTTACTTATTCCTTAAACTCTTGTATTAGGCCTATGGCCCTGAGTTGTAAAAGACTATGTTTTATCTCTGGAATGAATGTAATAAACGACCTTTGTATCTGTGTACTTCATCTTAAACTGTGGATGCTAGCATTGATCCAGGGACTAGCATTGCAATCACAGGGATCCTTTCCTTTATAAAGGAGGGGTCTAACAGATGGTATCAGAGCACTGTGTTGCCTGTAGGATTATGACCCTAGGAATTGAAAACCACTAAGGAAAATTTTCAACTACTTCTACACTTGTCTATTCTTCTCGTAAAACTTTTCTAATCTTTTCATTCTCAACTCCATTTGTAGATGAACTCCATCAACGAAGCCGTGAAGAAGGGACCACTCATGACCATGACCTTGGAGTGTGAAACTGAGTTTCCCAATATTCTCAAGGACCTCATGGTGGCAATGGAAGCACATGGTGCAGCTGTGTACAAGGGCTTTCCAGTGATGGATGAAGGAGTGGAGTATTGGTGGGTGCAACTTCACTTGTACAAAAACAAGGAAGACAACCACAAAGAAAGGGGATTCTGCATGTACACCAACACTATAATGCACACCACATTCTTTGAGTCAGCCAGAGATGCAGCTTGGAGGACTATCAAAGAACTAAGTGCTAGAGTCAAATGCAGAATGCTCAACCTCCAAAAAGACTTAGAGAAAGAGAAGGAACTTACCCAAGAGTTGGAAGCCACCAACCAAGAGTTAAGGGGAGATATAATAGACTTAGTGATGGAATCATGTGAACATGATAGGTGGATTGCCTCTAGGAACATTGTGATAGCCACCAGATCCAGTGAGATAGGCCTATGAGCACACTTTGTTAGTGGACCACCATCTATCACCTTATTTTCCAAAATGATACCCTAAATAAGTGTGGACCTTGAATGATGTAATGGATACATGTATGCATGACTTGTGTGATGTTTGTGTTCCATGGTTATGTATGAGATGGTTGTTTTGTATTTATCTTAAATGGTGTTGTTCTAACTTTTCAATCTTATAAATAGATGCCTGTTACCATCAGCACCGTTGAGGAGCTCCAGGTTACCCGTTTCGGACCCCGTATCATTGAGCTTACCACTTTGCTCGATATCCCTCTTCCCACCATCACGGTGTACCCACTCACCAAGTTCGAGAGGAAGGACCTCTGGGGCTTCAAGGTGAACCAGCCAGGACGCCAAACTGAGCCTACTACAGAGGCCATCGTCTTCAAGCTGATGCACGCATTTGGAGAGAGGCATGGAGGTAGTCATGCAGGACCTGATAGGACGTCTGTTAGGCCGTCACTCCCGACAGGTTAGGGGCACTCACTTCCACGTCTTCGGAAGGCGTGATGTTGATGGAGAGTCCATCGACTTTGAGGATGACTCGAGGGACACGGCAGAGCCGATACGTCTCTATCTCCAGGACTTAGAGACTCTCCTCAGGCACGTGGACACAGACAGGACGAACGTCATGCTTGGCAATGACGAAGCTTGAGTGCCTACGCGAGAAGGACAAGCTTTTCACACAGCAGGATGAGATGATCAAGGAAATGGAGACAAAGTTCGAGGCCTAGGACCGCAAGTTCAAGAGTCAGGAGAAACGCGTCCAGGATAGGAACAAGAAGATCCGGGACATGACCGAGGAACCAAGTCCAAGGATTTCGAGCTTGAAAGCAGCAGATGGTTATTGAGAGGCTTCGCCCGTAAGAGGGCTCTCAAGGCCAAGGTCAATTCCTTGACCACTACGATTGAGGAGAACAAGACCGCGATGGAGAACGCAGGTCTTACCTTCGTCGAGGAGGAGATTGATGCTGATGAGTAGACTTGACTACTCGTTTATCTTTCATATTCGTACTTGCTATTGTGAACTTATTATTGGACCATCCGACATGTGGATGGCTTGCCACTTGTGTGTTTTACTTCATGAGCTTATTATGTGGTTGTTGAACTTTTATTCTTATGTTGCTTGCTATGTGTTTGCTTATGATGTATTGTGCATAAAACATCTATGGGTATCTCATTCTTATATATTTGAACAAACCACAGATGCCTCCCCGTCGCGCAAACCCCAAACCCAACAACATCACCCCGGAAATGCAACAAATGATGAATGCGCAAACACAGCTTATGCAAATGATGACAACATTCATTCAAAACCAGAATAACAACAACAACAAACCCAATAACAACAACAACAACCCCAACAACAACAACAACAACAATAACCCTTCGGGTTTTGATATGCTCACCAGATTTCTGCGTCTGAGGCCAGCTAAGTTTTCGGGAACAACTGATCCCATGGTAGCCAATGACTGGCTACGTTCTGTGAACAAGGATTTAGTGACTGTAGGTTGCACGGATGCTGAAAAAGTCAGGTTCGCAGCACATCTGTTAGAAGGACCAGCCGCCACATGGTGGGACAACTTCCAAATCACCACTCCTATTGATGAGGTGACTTGGGCTATCTTTGAAGATGGCTTCAAGATCGCTCATATCTCATCGTGAATGATGAGTCCGAAAAGAAGGAGTTTCATAACTGAAAGCCACCGCAATGCTGGTGAGTACATAGAAGAGTTCAACAATCAAGCGCTATGCACCGGATGAGGTTGACACAGATGCAAAAAGAAAGGAAAAATTTCGGAGGGTTTGAATGATGAGTGAACCTACAGTTGTCATGGCATATGTTCCAACTTATCGCTTTGTGTGACAAGGCTGCTATTTTGGAGAGTAAATTGAAACAAGTCGAGCGTAGAAAGAGGAAACACTCGACAAGCACAGCTGGGATCGTCTCACAAACGATCTCACTATGATGATGGCAGCTCAGATCCCATAAGCATGGGAAATTCAACAAGCACCACAACCACAACCGTGACAACAAGCATCATCGCAGTCATGACAATGACAAGTATAAGAACCACAAGAGTGGACATAAGAGCCACCATAGTGGGAATGGTAGTGGAAGTGGAAGTCAAGATGTTAAAAAGGACATCACCAAGTTGAGTGCTTCAAATGCAAGAAGCTCGGGCATTATGCTAATGAGTGCCCTGAGAAGAAAGTGGAAGGACCTAACAAGCCAAATCCTTTCCAGAAAGGACAGGTTAACCACATCAATGTGGAGGAGGTCTATGAGGAGCCTGATGCCGCTTTGGTAAGTTCAGCCTCAATTCAATTTCAGCATTTGTACTCTTTGATACCGGTGCATCTCATTCATTCATATCAAAAGCATTCGTTGAAAGAAATGAACTACCGGTAGAAACTATTGGGTGTCCTATAAGAGTAAGTTATCCGGGTGGAGAAATGATAGTAAACTCAGGATGTCATGACTTAGTCATAGAGTTTGGGAAACATAAGTTTCCAGTGAACCTAATAATTCTGAATTCCCAAGGATTGGATGTGATTTTGGGAATGGATTGGATGGCTAAGTATGAGGGAGTATTAGATTGTGCCAATCGTACAGTTACACTCACAACCCCAGAAGGAAAAAGAATAAAATTCAAGTCAAACTTTGAATCCAAAGGAAGTAAGCTAAATTCTCTTAAGGGGGTTAGCATGGACAGTGTGCCAATTGTGTGTGAGTATCCGGATGTATTTCCGGAAGAATTACCAGGAATGCCACCAGATAGAGATGTGGAGTTTCTGATAGATTTGGTACCAGGTTCTGGACCAATAGCTAAGAGACCATACAAAATGTCAGTTGATGAACTGAAAGAACTCAAGAAGCAGCTAGGAGAACAGTTGCAGAAAGGGTTTATTCAACCAAGATCTTCATCTTGGGGAGCCCCAGTATTGTTTGTGGAGAATAAGGATAGAACACAAAGATTATGTATTGACTATCGTTCTCTCAACGAGGTAACCATCAAGAACAAATATCCTTTGCCAAGAATCAATGATTTGTTTGATCAGCTAGAAGGAGCATGTGTGTTCTCAAAGATTGATCTCCGGTCAGGTTATTTTCAACTCAAGATAAGAGAGCAAGACATACCTAAGACCGCATTCACCACAAGATATGGATTGTATGAGTACACTGTGATGCCTTTTGGTTTAACCAACGCTCCAGCATACTTCATGAATATGATGAACAAGGTATTCATGGAATTCCTTGACAAGTTTGTGGTCGTTTTCATCGATGACATCTTAGTCTACTCCAAGAGTAAGGAAGAACATGAAAGACACTTACGCTTGATACTTGAAAAGTTAAGGGAGCATAAACTCTATGCCAAATTCAGCAAATGTGAGTTCTGGTTAGAGGAAGTTGGATTTCTTGGTCATGTTATGACAAAGGATGGTGTGGCAGTGGATCCTGCCAAGGTTTCAGCTGTGACAGAGTGGGAATCTCCCAAGAGTGTGAAAGAAGTTCGTAGTTTCCTCGGCTTAGCAGGTTACTACAGAAGATTCATTGAAAATTTCTCGAAGGTTGCTAAGCCAATGACGGAATTGTTAAAAAAGGACAAGGGATTTGCTTGGTCTGAAGGTTGTGAAGTTAGTTTCCAAGAATTGAAGAAGAGACTAGTAACAGCACCAGTGCTATGTCTGCCAGATTTGGAAAAGGATTTCCAAGTATATTGTGATGCGTCTCATCAAGGTTTGGGTGTCGTACTTATGCAAGACGGTAAAGTCGTAGCCTATGCTTCGAGACAACTCAAAACTCATGAAGTAAACTATCCTACTCATGATTTGGAGTTGGCCTCTGTCGTCCACGCACTCAAAACATGGAGACATTACCTTTTGGGAAAGCGTTGTGAAGTATTCACCGATCATAAGAGTTTGAAGTATATCTTCACCCAGAAGGAAATCAACATGAGACAAAGGAGATGGCTAGAACTTATCAAGGATTACGATTTAAGTTTGCAGTACCACCCCGGTAAGGCAAATGTAGTAGCAGATGCTCTAAGTCGTAAGACGTTTGTGAATGGCCTTACCAAAGGGGAATTGCCAGATGACTTGTGTAAGCAATTCAAAGAACTCAGATTGGAGATTGTGCCTGAAGGACATCTCATGTCCTTGGATGTTCAACCCACCTTATTGGACAAGATCCAAGAAGCTCAGAAAACTGATAAGGAAATTGAAAAGATTAAGGAAAATATAAGTCTGGGGAAAGCTAAGAGTTTTCATATAGACGAACAAGGTACCTTATGGCACGGGAAACGTATATGCGTTCCACAAGACCCGGAGTTGCGGAAACTGATTTTACAAGAAGCCCACAACTCTCCGTATTCTATTCACCCGGGAAAGACCAAGATGTACATGGACATGAAGGAAAGATTTTGGTGGAATAATCTCAAAAGAGATATCGCCGAACACATTGCTTTGTGTGATGTGTGTAGTAGGGTGAAAGCAGAGCATCAGAAACCAAAGAAGTTTGCTTCAACCACTGCCTATTCCTGAATGGAAGTGGGAAAATATTGGTATGGATTTCATTACTGGATTACCAAGGACCAGGTCAGGGTATGATTCTATATGGGTAGTAGTGGATCGCCTAACTAAAGTGGCTCATTTTATCCCAGTGAAGACAACTTATACAAGTGCCAAGTTAGCTAAAATCTACATGAGCAGAATTGTATGCCTTCACGGTGTGCCTAAGAGTATTGTGTCAGATAGAGGAACTCAGTTCACTTCTCACTTTTGGAGACAACTTCATGAATCCTTAGGAACGAGGTTGGAATTCAGCACTGCTTTTCATCCTCAAACTGATGGTCAAACAGAAAGGACTAACCAGATTCTCGAAGACATGTTGAGGGCATGTGCTTTAGATTATGGATCAAGTTGGGATGAAAGCTTACCTTACGCAGAGTTCTCTTACAATAACAGTCATCAATCTAGTATTGGAATGGCACCATTTGAGTTACTCTACGGAAGGAAGTGTACCACCCCATTACTATGGAATGGTGTGGGAGAAAGAATCTTATTTGGACCTGATCTTATCAAAGACGCCGAAGAGAAGGTCAAATTGGTTAAGGACAGGTTGAAGGTAGCACAGTCCCGACAGAAAAGCTACGCAGATTCTAAGCGTAGAGAAGTCACCTACGAAGTTGGGGATAGAGCTTATCTCAGGGTATCACCACTCCGTGGAGTGAAAAGATTTGGAGTCAAAGGAAAGTTGGCACCAAGATATGTTGGGCCATTCAAGATTCTAAGTCGCAAGGGAGAAGTTGCATATGAAGTTGAATTGCTAGAATCTCTGTCAACTGTCCATAATGTGTTTCATGTGAGTCATCTTAAGAAATGTCACCCAGAGATGGAAGAATCATCTTTGAAGGATACCATACCTTTGGAAGAAGTCCAACTAGAAAGTGATCTCACCTATGAGGAAAAGACTGTCAAGATTCTTGAGACCACAGAAAGAGTCACAAGGACAAAAACTATCAAGTTTTGCAAAGTGCAATGGAATCATCATTCCGAAGAGGAAGCAACATGGGAAAGAGAGGATGATCTTCGGAAAGACCACCCTCACCTATTTGCTAGCCAATCCGAATCTCGAGGGCGAGATTCATCCTAAGGGGGTTAGATTTGTAACATCCCTAAATTCATATTCCAAAACTCATGCATGTCATCCTTGCATTCATCATCATTTAGAGAATTGCTCAAAAATCATTTCAGAAAAATAGAAGCTTTAGATGTTATGATTTTATGTGGACAGTTTTAATTCAAAAAGATCTACACCATTTGAAACTTGAATGTTTAGGAACTTGCTTGCTTGCCCCATTGTTGGAAAAGTTTAGGAGAGAAGGGTTAACCAAAATTTCAAATTTTAGAAAGGAATTCAAAATTCCTTTTCCAAACATTTTCAAAACAGATGCAAAGCCTCTATTGTTTGAAAATCCAAGCTTGACCAAACCCTTACAGAATAACCACATGGTTAAATAACAGATCTTATAAACCACAATACCCTGCAAAAACCCCAGAATTGTTTTAATTCAAAAAGGATTTGAATTCATACCTAAATCATTCCTGAAAACCAAATTAGAAAAAGAAAAAGAATTAAACAAAAGAAAAGGGCCAAGCGCCAGGTTTCTGGCCCAGCAAAGGATCAAGCCCAACTAGCCCACCCGGGATTTTTCTTTCCTTCTCTCACGCTGAACGACACAAATGTACGACAAATGCACCCCACCCCCATTTCGCACACATCACGACGAAGCGGCTCGCCCACGATGTCATCATCTTCCCAAACCACGCCGCGACCACGCCGCTGCGATCCTTGCCGTAATGGCGCTGCTTAATTGGGCATTAAAACACGGGCGCTTCTGCCGAGGCACCGCTATAAGATCCCCACCTCGCAGTCATTTTCCCCACCAATTCTACACTCACGCCACCGGGTGCCCACGACTTCGCTCAAACCCGCGCGCAGAAAGCAACTCCGCGATCGATTCAGTGAGCTTCAGGCGCCTTCCTCCTCGGATTGTTCGAGCCACTTTGTAATCTCGGCGCACATCCCGACCACACTAGCTCATCCTCAGTATTGCCCTGTGTCGCCAGATTCGCTGACGCCGTAAGCACGACGACTACCCCAACTCCGCGACCAATCTCGGTAAGTCCTGCGGCACCCTTGCCTTTTCCTTCACACGAGCATGTTCGAATCGTCTTGCGCACTTCCGAACCCTCCGATTCGTGTTAGCGACGCGAGCCTCGGCAATGACTCGGCAACATCCACCGACGCCAGACGCAACTCCGACGAGATCCAGAGCCCATCTCCGGCGCCTCGCAAACCAAGTACCACGACAAGCTTCAAAGACGTCTGGCGAATCTGTAAGCACCTTCCTGCTCTTCGGGCGATGTAGAACGCCGGCGCCAGTAGTCGACGCCGCCAGTTAGCGCCGCCAGATTGTGGCTTGGTAGTTTGATCCGTTGGATCTGCATCGTAGGGCTAGGATAGATCCTGAGCGAAGAGGTACGCGTGTGTCTGAGCCGCCAGATTCATTTAGATCGTGCGGTCCACAGCGCTCGATCCGTGCGAACCGGTACGCGCCAGTGAGGTTGTGACGCGTGGCAAGGTTAAATTCAAAAACAGAATTTAAAACCTGATTTAGATCCAAACTTCAAACTACTATAACTTTTGAATGCCACGTTAGAATTTTACAAACTTTATACCGTTGGATTCAGTGAAACAAAAACTTTCTGAATATCCAATTTGTTTAACAAATAGTAACCATTAAAATGACTTTATTTGTGGAATCATATTTAAAGCTATTTTGAGTATAGATTTGTTTTGGTAATTGGTTTTAATGTTAAATAAGTTTGTTTTGGCAAATTTTGTGTCCTGTTATGTTTCAGTATCATGCACATGCTTGGTAGAATTTTCAAAAATCACCACTTGATAAATTCTTGCATACATGCATTCATATTATTTTTTTGATTGTATAAAATTGTGTGTAATTGTATGCTATAATTTTGTGTAGATTTTGCTAGTGATTGTGATTGTGAAGAGTGCTACTCTCCCCACTACCAAGGCAAGTGATATTTTCATGAATATTTTTATCCTATGTTTTGTACTAGCAATAGATATTTTGCTAAGTCTTGCATGCTATTTTGTCTAATGCTAAGTTGGGAAATCCTATGTAGTGTAGAATTGTAGAATTGTTAAGGAATTTTCCTAAGTTAAGTTATCCTACTATGCTTAGCCTAGCTATATAGCAAACAAGGGTTGGTAAAAATCTACACTTACCATTATGAAAATATTCTTAAGTCATGAGGCTTATACTTTTCTAATAAAACCACTAAGTCAAATGAACCTCCTGGGTGGAATGGGAAGAATGGGTTATGTTGAGTGGTTACACAAGGCCATGGACTTGGGTTGTGTATCTCACTTGTGGTAAGCCACCCAGGCACAAAGGGATTTGGAGGCCAAGTGTTGAGAAAGCTTACAGTGCAACCACTTGGCAATATGGGCTCTGCCTTGATCATATAGGTTGCTAGAACTTAGTCACTTGGACAGTTGGTGGTAGATGGGATGATAGGTTGGAACGCGTCCATTTGACTAAGGAAAGGCTTCTGAAAGGTCCTGTCTTGGGAAACCAAGTCTGGTGGGGAAAGTGCACAACCTCTGCAGATGGAAAACCTAAGTACTTAGCCTAGTCCAAGGCAATGGACAAATTGAGTATCAAGACATGGAAGCTATAAGAATCTCATCACTCCAACTTCTAAGTAAAATTTATGGGTGAACAAGGGTGAAGGACCCCAATGTCTATTGGTGGTTCCTTGGGAATGTTTTGACAAAGAAAACTTAGTGATTTCAACTAATAGGAAAAACTTATTTTCAAGCAAAGCAAGCCAAGCTACACTTAGCCAAAATGCATATAGTAATATAGTCCACTTAAAATATACTAAGGTATCACTTGCCAATACTATTCCAAAGTATTGACCCTCTATGGCTGTAACTTGTGATGTTGCAGGTTACTCCGATGATGAATAGGAGTCATGAGTCTACACTCAACATGCTTGCCTGTGGCACACGAAGATGAAGACTTGTGTTTATTTACTTATTCCTTAAACTCTTGTATTAGGCCTATGCCCCTGAGTTGTAAAAGACTATGTTTTATCTCTGGAATGAATGTAATAAACGACCTTTGTATCTGTGTACTTCATCTTAAACTGTGGATGCTAGCATTGATCCAGGGACTAGCATTGCAATCACAGGGGTCCTTTCCTTTATAAAGGAGGGGTCTAACATCGCCGATAACATGTTGAGAGTAATCTAGAGACAAACAAGAGAATGAATCTCTCTATCTTTTTTGATGATTGATGGGAGGTAATGGTTCCTTTATCGTGGGAACTGCTCATGCGGGAAAAAGAGAGCGGGGATTATCCCCTAATAACCGGCAGGGCTTATTATTTTTAACAAATGGCACACTGTGGAGCGCGATGACCTCCTGCTCGGGTGGTGCGTGCCATGTTTCGTGGGAGGTCGTGTGTCGCCTCCGTTCTGAGGGAGGGCCGGGGGTCATCGACCTCACCCTGCACAACACCTGTCTCCTCCTCAAGAAGCTCCATGCCGTCCTCTCCGGACACCGCACACCGTGGGTCGACTGGGTTCGCTCCAACTACCTGTGCGCTACCCCCGCTGCGCCGACTCCCACATGGCAGGTGTTCGCGTCGTTGTTGCCCCTATATCGCTCCATCACCTCTGTCCGGGTGGGACATGGGAGGCCAGTTGACCTATGGGCGATAATCGACCTCGCCGGGCGCCTCTCTCTGCATTGCCAGCGGCTTACTCCCACATGGTCTGCCCCAGTGGGACAGTTGCTGATGCCCTCTCTAGACGGGCCGCGGTGCTACGAGCCCTGCCTAGGGTCTCCGACCCTGCATCTGCTGAGCTACGCCTACTACATCTCGCCCTCGACCGCTTGGCTGCGCTTGGTTCTACCGCAGACGACGAGAGGTCCTTGGCGTGGGGTGGAGATGGGAAATTCGATGCTGGCACGGTGTACCGGATGCTAAAGAGCTCCGGTTGCATCACGCCCCTCCACGATCTGAATTGGGGCGGGTTTGCGCCACTAAAAGTCAAGGTCTTTGTTTGGATCCTACGACATGGCAAGACCCGTACCCGCGCCCTGCTACAGCACATTGGGTGCTTGCGCACCAGCGCGTGCCCTTTCTGCCCGCGCCGCGCCGAGACGATCGAGCACCTCTTCTTCACCTGCCCCCGCCTTCGCCTCTTTTGGTGCCACGCTCTGGGGTCTCGTAGGTGCACCCTCCCCACGACCACTGAGGAGTCTTGGACGTCGCTCCAAACCATCTACCCCTCTTGGGGCGTGCGAGTCTGCAGCACTGTCCTCTCCGGACTTCTCTGGGTGGTGTGGAAAAGCAGGAACCGAATGGTATTCGACGCCGTCCGACTCTCGACTCTGGCGATCCTCGAGTTGGCCGTCGAGCACCTGCGACTGTGGCGTGTTCGCTTCCCCCGACATGTTGACTTTGGGTGTGTTGAACAATGGTGTGCTTCGCTTCTATGACCCCCCGAGTGCCCCCCCCCCCCCCTTTAACCCTCCTCTCCTTTTGTACTTCTTGAAGGCGTTGTATACGTCGATCCAATTAATATAATTCAGGTGGGCAGTTCGCCCCCCGTTGTGCCGCTCAAAAACAAATGGCACACTCTACTATGTTGATAGCTATGCAAGAGAGACGGCTAGGGACTTAGACCTAGAAAATTCACGATAGACGTTTATATAGCTGATGCCATTTTCAGTGCACCGGGTTGCACCGCCTGCCGGTAAGCGAGACCACCACCGGTACGAGGAACCAGATAAAATTCGCTTTCTTGAAGATCTGAAGAATAACTTTCCATGGGCTATCATGTTTTGCAACATGGGCATTTTGTTGCCGGACTGTCTGGTTGCTGCGATACAACATTAGGAAACAGGCAATTGATGTATAGTATGATACTTAAGGCATCTTGAACTCATAAAAACAAAACCTGTAACTCTATTTTATCTGTTGGTAGAAGCTTTGAGTATAAAAATATGCTGGTACTTTCAGTGGAGCTGGACGGCAGAAATAACTATAGAAAAATCCAGAGCAAGCTCACACATTGTTCAGGTGCCATCAATCAAATAGATAGATGGGGAGCAGGACTAGAGAGCGAAGAGAAACGAGGTAGGATGCGGTGGTAGACAGGACAGCTATGCAAAAGAGGCAGCTAGGGACTTGGACCGAGAGAATTCACCCAGAGACGTACGTATAGTTGATGTCATTTTAAATGCACGGTGGTTTGCACCGAGAGGCACCGTCTCGCCGGTAAGCGAAACCACCACGGGTCGTTGGCATGTGAAACCAGTGGTATGCTCCAGGGGCACATCCAGAGCCGTGCCGACAGCACTCCCGAGCTAAAATAAGTACATAACTTGTTTCAGAATAGTCCGCAAGCGGAAACAGATAAAATTCGCTTTCTTGAAGATCTGAAGAACGATTTTCCATGGGCTATCATGTTTTGCAACATGGACATTTTGTTGTTGGACTGTCGGGTTGCCCGAAGGCAGGCATTGCCATACACCATTAGGAAACAGGCATTGCGATACAACATTAGAAAACATGCAATTGATGTATCATTATGATACTTAAGGCATCTTGAACTCATAAAAACAAAAAAATGTAACTGAGTTTTATCTCTTGGTAGAGAAGCTTTGAGTAGTATTGGCATCAATACCAGATAGGCAAATCCAGAATGTGATCAGGTGCCATGAAATAGAAAACATACACAGCATGCATGCAGGTCAAGTTGATGGTCGTTGCTAACAGCACCATATATAGAAGATGGAAATGAAATCAAACTGATGTGGCCCCTCGAGCATAAGCAGGCAGGTTCTCCTCTGCATGATAAGAAGGCAGGTTCTCCTGTTTCGCAGCAGTTTCAGCTTGTTGACGCTTTTTCTCGTCAGCGACAGTCTTGGTTACATGCTGCTCAAAGGTTGCAAAGATAAGTAGAAGGGAACCCGTGACAGGAATTATTGGTTTTACCAGCACTTGTGTGAATTGCACTGCCCTGGTCCAGCGCCTAGTAGAGTATAAATAAATGAGATTATTAGTAAAAGAATGCAAAAGGAAAACATGCATGCATATCTAGGTTTGTACCAACCTATATATATATATATATATATATATATATATATATATATATATATATATATATATATATATATATATATATAGGAAAACTCGTACAAGAATGCAAAAGGAAAACATGCATGGATGCATATCTATGTTTGTACCAACCATTTGTAGTCATTGGGTCTGGGCTTGATCTGTTCAGAGAGGGACCTGAGCAGCTGTCTGTTGACACGGTCAGTAAGCCCTGCCTCAACTAGCAGGTCATACAGCTCCTCTTTGTGCATCTGGATCTCTTCCATAGCTAGGGACAAGGTTGCAGGTGCTTCACGACGAATATGCTGGACGGATATTATAGATAAACACACAAAAACAGACAGGATATATATCACACTCACGCGCTACTGATCACACCGAAAAAGAGTCGGTTTTGGAGGCTTAATTACCCGCATCGTGCTGCTGCTCATCAACCTGCTTGCATGACAGGGGCCCGACGAGGCCTGATGCGTTCTCAGCTGGCTCAGGCCACCGGCCGCCGGCGCTCGCTGGAGCATCCTCGCAAAGGATCGAACAATCGCAGCCATCTCCGTCCTCTGTTCTGCAAAATTGAGAGATCAGGCCGGGCCGGCGCGCGATGGGGGGAATCGATCGGAGGAGGAAATATCGACGGAGTAGCAAAAACATGGGGTAGTTGTTCTTGCATCTACACGATCAGAAACATGGGGAGTTGTTCTTGCATCTACACGATCAGAAACATGGGGTAGCTGTTCTTGCATCTACACGATCAGAAACATGGAGCTGTTATTCTTGCATCTACACGGTCAGAAACATGGGACAGTTGTTCATCGATCCATCCATATTCTCCACAGGTTCGATCCATGGGAGTGTCTCCGTCCTCCAGCGCCGCTAGGCACGCTACAGAATTATCTACCGCCGGATCGCCGCCCGTGGCCGACGTGCTTCCCGTGCCATCCGGCCACAGTACTGCCGTCTGTCTCCCATCGCTAGTCGACGCTAGGGTTAGGGCTGGCGGAGGGGATAGGGTGCCAGAGAGGAGAGGTAGGGCAGGGAGAAGGACGGGGAAGGGGAGGGCGATGAAGCTCGCCAGGCGTACCTGCGGCGATGCGTACGTGAAGGAGGAGACGCGGGCAAGGACTCCAGCACGAGCGCGATCGGGAGATGTGATCTCTCTACCGATTCAGAGGTCTGACCCTCCGAATTGGATAGAGCAAGGGGACACCACGCGCGGGGAGTTGGTGGAATTGAGGCTTCGTTTCTGGGCCCTAATTCTTGGACAAAACAAACGGTGAAATTTGATGACTAATTCCAATTCCTCAATTCCAGGCGTGTTTGAGTGCATCCAAACCAATAAAAAAATAGCGCGCTAACTTAAATAGCGTGGGCTTCAAAAAAAACGCTACGAACGGTATAGCGCGCTATTTTTCAAAATAGCGTTTCACAAAAGTATAAAAATCAGGATTTCAGCAGCTATAAAATCATAGATATAGCATTATGCAGCTATAAAACCACATTCTGTAGCCAAGCCAAACATCAACTATAGATAGTTCACATAGTAACTCCATATCACATAGCCAAAATCACAACCATAGTTCAGAATTCACACACACTAACATAGAGTGAGACATGTAGTTGACATCCGATGCAAGGATTGTCGGTGAAGGATTGAAGGAGGGCAACAGAGGCAGGGTGAAGGCGTGAAGCACCGAAGCTACGCGTGAAGGCGTCCAAGGCGGAGGCGATTCTAGACGGAGGCATGTTGATTCCAGGCGGAGACACCGCATTCGTCGTCGCGACGTCGCCTCTCTAAGGTAGTGGAGGAGACGAACTGGGAACTAACGTTATGTGCGTTAGCTTGTTGCCCTATTAGGGTTAGTTGGATTAGGGTAGGCCACTAGACCAAAATGGGTCAAACTGGGGAATGGGCTACTAAAAAAACCAACAAAAAATAGCGCCGCTACGACGTAACGTCAGATAGCGCCGTATTTAGCATGCGTAGCGCCATAGCGTCCTTGGAATGCATAGCATAGCGTCCAGCTCCTGAAAACGCTATAGCGGCGCTAATAGCGTTAAATAGTGTGCTATTTTTTTCGTTGATCCAAACATAGTGAAAATCTTTTCTCCAACAGAAATACCTACTTTTCTTCTCAAAATTCCCTTCTTTTTCTGTATTATTATATATAGCCCACAAAAAAAGGTTTTTTATAACGCACACACCGTGTAGTATATTTTACTACTCTAAAAAATTATAAACATTTTCATAAAACTAATACTCTATGATGATTTTAACACAATGGATTTGATAGTCTAGATGTTATTTTCTCCTACATATTTGGTCAAATTATATAAAGTTCAATTTTGACTAATCCAGAATATTGATGTAATTGTGAACGGACGGAGTAGCACTAGTGGAAATGAGGCCATTAGTTGAGGTCGAAATTGGGTTTTAACACTATGAACCGGTGTTAAAAGAGGGTGTCCGTACCAGCGTGGCCCGTGCAGTAAAAAGGCGCATCGCCTTTAACACCGGTTCGAGCCACGAACCGGTGTTAAAGGCCCTGCACCACCGGCCCGCACAGAACCCCCCTTTAACACCGATTTGTGGCTTGAACCGGTGTTAAAGGGGGTGCAACTATATAATACAATGCAGCCCACAACCCTCTCTCTCTCATTTTTTACTCTCTCATTTTGGAGCTTAGCAAAGAGGGTGAGAGGTGTGCTAGTTTGTGTTTTCTTCCTATGCACAAGAGGTGTTCTGTGAAATGCCCGAGAGCTCGAATTAAATTTTCTCGTTGCTCTTTCCTTCTCGGTCGAGGTCGGCAACTTTATCCTTTCATGTGTCATTGATGTACTGTAAAAGTGGTCATGTCCCTATTAATTCATGATGTATTGTAATGATTTTTTATATACGTAATTAATTATATAATGCAGATGAACCGGCAATGGATGTATGGTGACCGACGCACTTCCGAATATATTACGGGCCTCCAAAATTTTATCGTTGTGGCTAAGACAAACCGTGATCACAATGGTTTTATGTGTTGTCCATGTGTTGACCGTCAGAACAAGAAAGACTACTCAAATACCAAAACCATTCACGCCCACCTGCTTCGGTCCGGTTTCATGCCCAGCTATAATTGTTGGACCAAGCACGGAGAAAGAGGGGTTATGATGGAAGACAACGAAGAAGAAGAAGAGGAAGACAGTTGTTGGGCCTCCAATTACAGAGGTTTGTAGAATAGCAGCAAGTTTCCTTTAAATGGATTACCCAAGGTTTATCGAACTCAGGGAGGAAGTGGTCAAAGGTATTCCCTCTCAAGCGAAGAACTTGTGTCCCCAAGATACAAGAAGTCTCTTGTGTCCCCAACACAACCAATACACTTGTCAGGTATATAGGTGCACTAGTTCAGCGAAGAGATAGTGAAATACAAGTGGTAACGGTGCCAGAAAATAGCTTGACGGTGAGGTAAAGACTAAAGGCAACAAGAAGGAAGCAATCAAAAATGCAACAGATCTAGTAGCAAAAGGTGTTTCAATGCTTAAAATCAAGGCCTATGGATCATACTTTCACTAATGAACACTCTCTTATATAAATATCCTCTCTTCATGATACTACTCTTAACTACTCTCCGGTTGGACACTTTAATCCACGGTAGGGCCTTCCCCAATCTAGATAACCTCACATTGTCACCTTGAGCGCTAGATGGTTCCAACAAACACCACAATTTCATAGAGACATCCAACTCCAAATATAACTTATAAAAAATATTCAATCTAGCCAAAGTGCCACACACGGTATGCACGCTGTCACTTTCACACACGTGGGGAAAAGCATAGATCTATTAAAGCACAAAGAGTATTTATGTAGACTCAAACCTAAGTGCGACCATGGCGTGCACGCAGTCACTTTCACACACATGGGGAGAGCATAGATCTATTAAAGCACTTGAGTAGCAAGGTAGATGTACTTGATTACAAAGCTCATGACCACAATATTACCATGCATATCGAGAGAGATGAACACATACCTATCGGTAGAGCCCTTAGGCTCGAGGAAGAACTACTCCCTCCTTATCATGGGAATCAGCAATGGTGATGAAGATGGCGATGGAGATCGATGGAGATGGCTCCGGGGGCACTTCTGTTGGAGATATGCCCAAGAGGCAATAATAAAGTGGTTATTATCATATCTTCACACTTATGATAAATGTTTACATACCATGCTATAATTGTATTAACCGGAAACATTAATACTTGTGTGATTTGTAAACTAAAATAAGAGTCCCTAGTAAAGCCTCTTGTTAAACTAGCTTGTTGGTTAATATATGATCATGGTTTCCTGATCATGAACATAGAGATGTTATTAACAACAGGGTCATATCATTAGGAGAATGATGTGATGGACATACTCCTACAGATAAGCGTAGCATAAAGATCAAGTCATTTCAATAGTTCAATTGCTATATGCTTTCTGATACATAGTAACCTAATTCCTTAGACCATGAGATCATGCATATCACCTTTACCGGATGGATGCTTTGATGACATCAAACACCACACCGTAACTGGGTGGTTATAAAGATGGCATTGAGTGTTCGGAAAGTATTGGTTGAGACACATGGATCAAGAGTGGGATTTGTCCATCCACATGACGGATAGATATACTCTGGGCCCTCTCGGTGGAATGTCATCCAATTAGCTTGCAAGCATGTGACTTGGTCACAAGGGATCACATATCACGGGAACGAGAAAAGAGTACTTATCGATGTGAGGTTGAACTAGGTATGCAGAGATACCGACGATCATAACCTCGGATAAGTAACATATCGTGAGACAAAGGGAAATTGGTATCGTATGTAAGTGGTTCATTCGATCGCAAAAGTAATCGTAGAAATATGTGGGAGCCATATGAATTTCCAGATTCCTCTATTGGTTATTGTTCGGAGAAGTGTCTCGATCATGTCCGCATAATTCACGAACCGTAGGGAGACACACTTAAGGATTCGACGTTGTTTGAGTAGTTATGGTATTATGAGAAAGAGACCGAATGTTGTTCGGAGTCTCGGATGGGATCCGGGATATCACGAGGTGATCCGGAATGGTCCGGAGAATAAGATTCATATAAGGAAAGTCCCGTTTCGGAGTTCGGGAATGATTCTGGTGTTTTCATCGGGAATGTTCTAGAAGGTTCCGGATTGTCCGGCACTCCGGGGGTGAGGGGTACATGAATGTGTCATTACTTAATGGAATGATTGCATCATGTACTAAGTGTTCTTGCTGTCCCAAATAAAGGATTAAATTGAATCCTAAAACAGAAAAGTCAAATGTCCAGTTTGAAAGTCAAACTGCCAAAACAAGAAACTGTGGGAAACAAGCAAGAGGAGTTGGAACCAACCTGGAGGAGGAGTTGGACTCCTCCAGGCCGGCGCCCAGCCCTAGGCCGAGTTGGGGAGGGACTCCCTCCCTCCCCTGGCGCCAAGACCCCTCCCATAAAAGGAGGGGCAGGGCTCCTCCTAGAGACACATAAGTTCCTATCTTCTACCTCCTGTTTAGAGCCGTTTTGGTTTAGAGCTTCTAATTGCTTTAGCCTGCGGTTTAGAGCCTTCTAATTGGTTTAGAGCCTTCTAATTGGTGTGTCTAATTACTAGACCACTAATAGCCTCTCTCATAAAGCTCCACCATACTACTGCATGCTTAAGGCGAAGCCTGCGGATTTCCCTCTACTTCCAGGTACGCCGTTGTCTTCGGAATCGCGAGAGTGCTACAACCTCCATTTTGCTGGAACAAGGGAGAGGAAGGTCTTCATCGAAAATACCGAGCGTGTGACCGATCATGGGGCGCTACGAGCGTGGCGCGGAAGGATCGTCTACACGATCTTGAGATCGGAAGTGTACGACTACATCACCCACGAGAATCTGCTCTCGTTAACCGCTTTGGAATCTTCGAGGGTAAGTTATTCCAAACGACTCGTTGCTACAATCTAGTAGATAGATCTTGGCTTGTTTGTTTGTATGCGATAGAAAATTTTTGTTTTCCATGCTACCAACCCCTACAGTGGTATCAGAGCCGTGTCTATATGTAGATCTGTTGCACGAGTAGAACACAATGGTCATTGTGGACGTTGATGCTTTTATTGTCGATTGCTTCTTGTGTACTTTGTATCTTGCGGTATGTTGGGATGAAGCGGCCCGGGCTAACCTTACATGACATCGTTCATGAGACTTGCTCCACGCTTGACATGCAACTTGTATTGCATAAGTGGCTTTGTGGGTGCCTGTTTCTCCTAGCATAGTTAAGATCCAATTTACAACGGGTGATTGACAATACTAGTATCAATGTTGTGGTTCTTGTTCGTAAGTTAGAACGACACTTATTGAAAGCCCCAAACCACGTAAAATATGCAAAGAAAGTAGAGGCGTCTAACTTTGTTTTGCAGGGGTGTGCTGTGATGTGATATGGCCATGATTGTGATTATATATGATGTATGCAATGTTCCTTATTGTAAGTTGGCAACCGGCAGGAGCCATATGGTTATCTTTAATTTATGTTAAGACCCGCGTGTCTATTCAAAGTAGTTGTAATAGTTGAAGCCGGTGGAAGACAACCATGGAGAGGCGTCATTGACCTTGATGCAATGCCGATGATGATGGAGATCATGTTCGTGCTAGAAGATGGAGATCGGAAGCACAAAGAAGAAAAGGCCATATCATATCACATATTATGAATTGCATGTGATGTTAATCCTTTATGCATCTTGTATTGCTTAGTAGACGACGGTAGCATTATAAGATGATCCCTCATGCACATGAATTTCAAGTCTTAAAGTGTTCACCCTTAGTTAGCACCGTTGCTAAAGCTTGTTGTTTCGAAGCACCACGTGATGATCGGGTGTGTTAGATTCTGCAAGTGTATACAACGTGAGCAAGCCAGATTTGCTCATGCGGAAACTAAGATTTGATCTTGACGAGCCTAGCATGTACAGACATGGCCTCAGGAACACGGATTACCGAAAGGTAGAGCATGAGTCATATAGTAGATATGATGAACATGTTGATTGTTCGCCATTGAAGCTATATCAACTCTCGTGATGATCGGTTTTGATGTGGTGGATTTGGTTCGTGTGATTACTAAAACAATGTGAGGGATATTGTTTTGAGTGGGAGTTCATCTAGATTAATTTAATTATTAATTAGAACTCAATTTATCATAAACTAAATCAAAGTGAATTTGCATAGTTGTTGTAGTCATTGGCATCCGTTTACCACCTTGCGCTTAGTTATAATTGAGATGATAGAACTATAGAATTACGGTTAGTTACTTTCTGAACTGGTATCGTATTGTTTTTGAAGTGTTAATCTAAAGTTTAAAAGTCCTATTGCAAACTTTCAAGAAGTTCCAGGTTACTCGATGAAGTTTAATAATTTGTATTAAAACAAGAGTAACAATTCCAATGTTAGTATATAAGTATCATGTTTGTCTCCATGATTCTTGATATTCAAAGGATTGTCTTAATATCAAGGTTATCTAGGATCTGAAAGAGTTGTTTCAGAAACCATGATGTGTGGAAGATATTGTGATATCTCGAACGAAGTTTTAGTTGCAACATGATAGAGTATAATATGGCTAAAGTCATGTTCTCATATTTGATGAGAATTTGCGAAAGGTTGTAGACACTTGTTGTCCTAATCCTCCAAAAGGTTTTGGATAGCAACATTATACTCGTAATTCATCGTTATAAGCTAAAGGTAGTTTGATCATGGACGATTCCATGATAAGGATGAATATTTGATGTAGGTAAAATGTTTACTACACCAAGAGATTACTAAATAAAGGAATTTGAAAGAACACCAAACATTTGATGATGGTGATCTACTTCAAGGTGCAAGTCCAAAGACATTGGTATTTAACTATACACGCTTTGGACTATGTGTCATATGTATGACTCCACTATTGATATTGATAGATTCTTTCAAAGCGAAGGAAATCTTGAAGAGAATCTCATAAATATATGGCGAAAGGAAAATATTAGAATTGTTCAATTTAAGTATATAGATGATATACATGTTATGGCTATATTCTTTGCTTATTAAACAATGTGGTTCTTAAGTATTTGATCTTGAATTTGTTGGTATGAATTGTCATACAAAACAACGTAATTCATGAACTACGATGGCCTAAGTAATTAGCAAAAGAATATGTGATGATGTTCATCGAGAACAAATAAAGGGTTATTGTGTTGCTCGTTAAACATCAAAGCTTGCCTTCAAGATTTGTTTTATCAGGTGTTATGAGAACAAAAGGGTTGTTCAAATAATTGCCGTAATCCATAAAAGATGGATGATTCACAAATCTCGTTGGAAAAATCACATCCATAAAGCTAATGCTAAAGATGTCGAAAGACAAATTGATTGAAAAGATCACTTAGGAAGTGACATCGCTGTTTAAATTATATTGGAAAGAAAACATGAAGAAACTCCATATGTATGGAATTTTGGAGTCTTTTGATTTTGATCAAATGACGCTTGTGAAACTTTCCTAGAGATAATTAAAACTTCGTTCATAGGCCGAAAGGGAACGAATGACTAGCTTATTGGAACTAGTACATATTGTTGTATGAAGTCCATTATGTGTAGTCAAGAGCGATGGATTTCAACTTCATATGCTTTCTCCGAAAATTTGAGTGAATATATGAATATTTACTTAATAAGGATGAAGTGTGAAATATTTGAAGAGTTCAAAAGACTTTCAAGATGAAGTGCAAAATCATTGTAACAAGAATATAAACAGTTTATGATAAAGATCATAAAGGAAGATATTTGAGTTACAGAGTTTAGCATAATACCTAAGATTTAAGGAATCGTTCCATGGATTTGCATTTTTCCCGAAACACCATAAGAGTATGGAGCGTTCGAGATATGTAATTAAACCTTGTTTGACATGGTAAGATCAAAGGTATAATTTATAAAACTGCCATTATATTTTAAAGATTAAAAGCTTTAGAGATTACCGTTTTTCCACTGAAAAGAGCTCCATCATAATCCGTTGAAATGACACCATATAAGGTTATGGTTTGGGATAAAACCCAAGTAGTCCTTTCTTAAACATTGGTATGCTATGCATAAGAAAGATGTGTACAACCAAAATCGGATGAACCTGTCTTTGTATAAACTGTTAAGTATTCCTCCATAAACACCGGAGACAAAAGTGTTTGTTGCTTAGAACGTCAAGTTTCTTTGAGAAGAAATTTTTTCGTGAAAAGTTAAGTGGGAGGACAATAGAACTTTGATAAGGTTAAAAGAACCTTAGCTATATGATCAGAGTTGCGGCCGAAAAGTGTTCGGAGGCGAACAAAGCTCATGGCTCACGTACCTCAAAGGTTGTGGTCACGGAGATCCAAGTTCCTATTGAAACAAGTAGGTCGGATAAACAATCAAATACCAAGATTTGAGGGTTGAATCATTATTTGAGAATAATGAACCGACTACATGCAAAGAAGCGATGATGGGCCCGACTCGTAAAATGGCTTGAAGCCATAAAATCCGTGATAGTTCCATACACGAGAAAATCAAGTTTTGAACTTGAAGGACCCTCGAGAAAGGTGTAAGACCTTATAGTTGTGTCTAGATCTATAAAGAAATAGACATGGCTGTTTCACATCTATGAAATAGTCGACATGTTGGGAAAGAGTTCACAACAATGTTCAAAGGTTGACTATGACAAGATTTGATCTGTCATAGTGATATTTAGTCTAGACGGATTAATGTAGCAACCACTACATATAATTTGTTATATGGTAGTTGAATAAACAAAACAAAGTTCTTCTAATAGAATCGTTACCTAGGACATGTGCATAACACGGTCCATAGGGTTTTGTTGATTCAAAGGATGCTAAAAGCATATGCAAACTTCAATGGTTAAAGTGAGCATCGCGGAGTTGGAATCTTCACTATGATGAAACTTTTAAAGGAGTTTAAAAGTTCATTAGAGACAATGAAGATGCTTGCATTTGCAAGAAATTAAGTGGGAGCGCTAAGACATGTTTCTAATACATTATGTGGAAGACATATTGTTGATTGGAAATAATGTATCTTTTATTAACACATATTAAGAATTTCATCCCGATGAAATACTTAGGCAAAACCTAAATATTTGGCATCAATAGACGCTAATATGGTTGTGCCAGAAGTACATAGACAAGATATTGAATGAGTTCAATATAGAAACTACAAGAGAGGTTCTTGTCGCACAGAAAGGATTGAATAAATTCAATGTTGATGATATATTCAAGTGTATTGACATTTGGTAAAGTGAAACAAATAATCAAGTATAGATTGATACTTGATGTATAAAATCACAAAGAGTATTTATATCATACTGTGATATGTACAAATCCAGATATGTCCTATGCTCTAAATGTTGTGAGCATATACCAGAATGATTCGTAAGATGATCATTGGACAATAGTAAGGATTTTCTTATGATCTTTTGGAAGAACTAAGAGTATACCATTTGTAGAAGTGACAAATAGATGGTTAGTTCATTGTAAAAGTACTACATTGATACTAGTTTTGTCACAAAGTACAAATTAAGTTTATCTCAATCTAAACTAAGGGTGGCACAATATAATGGAAGGTGAGTTCCATAATGGATTTGGATGAGTTCCAAAGTTAAGACATTGTGACAGATACTACAATAAAAGGCTAAGTATATGACTGCTATTATAGCAGCAAAAGAGGGCATTTGTGTCAAGTAGTTTGTTATCAAACTAGGTGTAGTTCACAGTGGGATAATACTATGAAGATATATTGTGCGACAATATTATCAACATGTTTTAACCCCAAAGAGCTAAAGGTCACACCGAAAGACCAAATTTATACAAAGCCATCTCATTAGAGAATGAGTGATGCGTAGAGACGCAAAGACATGCAATTACACGGACACGGAAGTGTCGGATCCGAGATCGATTGACCACTAGCAATCGTGTACATACAACCGGAAAGCCATAGGTGTTATATACACAAAGGTTTGAAACTAGATTATTGACTCTAGTGCAAGTGGGACTGTTGGAGATATGACCAAGAGGCAATAATAAAGTGGTTATTATCATATCTTCACACTTATGATAAATGTTTACATACCATGCTATAATTGTATTAACCGGAAACATTAATACTTGTGTGATTTGTAAACTAAAATAAGAGTCCCTAGTAAAGCATCTTGTTAAACTAGCTTGTTGGTTAATATATGATCATGGTTTCCGATCATGAACATAGAGATGTTATTAACAACGAGGTCATATCATTAGGAGAATGATGTGATGGACATACTCCTCTGATAAGCGTAGCATAAAGATCAAGTCATTTCAATAGTTCAATTGCTATATGCTTTCTGATACATAGTAACCTAATTCCTTAGACCATGAGATCATGCATATCACCTTTACCGGATGGATGCTTTGATGACATCAAACACCACACCGTAACTGGGTGGTTATAAAGATGGCATTGAGTGTTCGGAAAGTATTGGTTGAGACACATGGATCAAGAGTGGGATTTGTCCATCCACATGACGGATAGATATACTCTGGGCCCTCTCGGTGGAATGTCATCCAATTAGCTTGCAAGCATGTGACTTGGTCACAAGGGATCACATATCACGGACGAGAAAAGAGTACTTATCGATGCGAGGTTGAACTAGGTATGCAGAGATACCGACGATCATAACCTCGGATAAGTAACATATCGTGAGACAAAGGGAAATTGGTATCGTATGTAAGTGGTTCATTCGATCTCAAAGTAATCGTAGAAATATGTGGGAGCCATATGAATTTCCAGATTCCTCTATTGGTTATTGTTCGAGAAGTGTCTCGATCATGTCGCATAATTCACGAACCGTGGAGACACACTTAAGGATTCGACGTTGTTTGAGTAGTTATGGTATTATGAGAAAGAGACCGAATGTTGTTCGAGTCTCGGATGGGATCCGGATATCACGAGGTGATCCGGAATGGTCCGGAGAATAAGATTCATATAAGGAAAGTCCGTTTGAGTTCGGGAATGATTAGGTGTTTTCATCGGGAATGTTCTAGAAGGTTCGGATTGTCCGGCACTCCGGGGAGGGTACATGAATGTGTCATTACTTAATGGAATGATTGCATCATGTACTAAGTGTTCTTGCTGTCCCAAATAAAGGATTAAATTGAATCCTAAAACAGAAAAGTCAAATGTCCGGTTTGAAAGTCAAGCGCCAAAACAAGAAACTGTGGGAAACAAGCAAGAGGAGTTGGAACCAACTGGAGGAGGAGTTGGACTCCTCCAGGCGCGCCCACCCTAGGCCGAGTTGGGAGGACTCCCTCCTCACGCGCCAAGACCCCCCTCCCATAAAAGGAGGGGCAGGGCTCCTCCTAGAGACACACAAGTTCCTATCTTCTACCTCCGGTTTAGAGCCGTTTTGGTTTAGAGCTTCTAATTGCTTTAGCCTGCGGTTTAGAGCCTTCTAATTGGTTTAGAGCCTTCTAATTGGTTTAGAGCCTTCTAATTGGTGTGTCTAATTACTAGACCACTAATAGCCTCTCTCATAAAGCTCCACCATACTCGCACCGGCTTAAGGCGAAGCCCTGCGGGATTTCCCCTCTACTTCCGGTACCACGCCGTTGTGCTGCCGGAATCGCGAGGAGAGTGCTACAACCTCCGCTGCCTGCTGGAACAAGGGAGAGGAAGGTCTTAAATCAGTGCGAACGTGTGACCGATCAGGGGCGCTACCGAGCGTGGCGCGGAAGGATCGTCTACGCGATCTTGAGATCGGAAGTGTACGACTACATCACCCACGAGAATCTGCTCTCGTTAACCGCTTTGGAATCTTCGAGGGTAAGTTATTCCAAACGACTCGTTGCTACAATCTAGTAGATAGATCTTGGCTTGTTTGTTTGTATGCGATAGAAAATTTTTGTTTTCCATGCTACGAACCCCTACAACTTCCCCGTCCCGGCAGGGTGCTGGAACACAGACTTTTTGTCCTCGAATCTCCCTTTCGGTGGCGGCGGTGCTACGGAGGTTTTTCTGGAAGTATGATGGATTATTTAGGGTTTTCTCCCTGGGGGATTCTTATAGGCAAAGGAGGCAAGGTCGGTGGAGGGCCAGGGGGCCCACACCCCATCTAGGTGCCACCAGGGCTTGCCCGCGCCTAGGGAGGGTGCGGCCACCCTGGTGCCCTACTCCACCTCTGCTTCGTGGTTCCGTGTTACTCCGGGAAAAATAATGACTTTGGCTTTTATCCCGTCCAATTCCGAGAATATTAATTTTCTGCCTTTCTGGAACCAAAAACAGAAGAAAAGAGACAACTGACACTGTGGCATCTTGTTAATAGGTTAGTACCAGAAAGTGTATAATAATACCTCAAAGGAGAGACAAAACATAAGACAAATGATACAAAACAAGCATGGAGCATAAAAAATTATAGATACGTTTCTGACATATCAGTGGACGGATCAGTAGGCGCTAGTGTGGGGTTGGCGTGGTCGACGGTTCCCTTGCTGCAGTGTGACGGTGGGGCTTCACGGGCCCTTGAGGGCTCGGCCGGGCTAGGTGGGACTAGTTTGCTCTGCAGCTGTGCCCGGTCGGCTACCACCTTCTGGTGGTGGAGGTAGTTCCCTCCTGCGCATTATTGTCCCGGCAACCCCGTCGAAGCTTGCTCTTTTCTTTCCTACCGGCCTTACATGGTTGGCATGCATTGGCGGGCGACAAGCTTGGTGGAGCACTGCATTAGCGTCCGGGAGTGTGTTTTTTCTGAGGGGTCGGGAGAAATCCTTGTCTTCTTGGCAACGACGCGGTGACGCCTGCGGGTGCCACCGTCCTTCCTGAAGGGCGTCGGGTGTACCTCTTTCCCACCTCCCGAAGCTCACCGAGGGAAACCCTAGGACCTATCCGGGCAGCAGCGTGTCATCGTCACTTTCCTTCTTGGAGGTGTTGCTTGGTGCGTGGCGCTTCGTAGTGCTAGGCATGCGGTGGAACTTAGTTGGAGGGCGCAACGGTTGCGGGTCGTCATCGTTTTCGTCAAGCCGCTGTTATCGGCTTTGCTTTCTTTTCTTTCTTTTGTGTTTCTCTTTGTTATTTCTTGGACGATGTGCTGTCTGACCTAGCAACGGTCTTAATTGGTTGCTATATTTATATAGCTGGGTATATGGCTGTTTCGAGTAGAATACTAATATGAACCGGAGGAAGTATCTTAAATTTAGTTGTAGATATTAATTTCATGGTGTACTGTGTTGAAGTATCTCTTAATTAGTACTTTGTAGCAATCGTAGATATTTATTTTACTCAGGAATATTAATCATACTGATCACATTTTTTGCACCAATATGAATTGTAATTGTCTATTAGATGCATGGAAATGGATGGCTGTTATTCATCCGATCCGGGGCACACAAAAGAACCCCCGAAATCAGTCCAATTATTATTATTACAGGCCTCGGAATCAGCAAAAAGTCACACGTGTGAATCATCGTGGACGTGTCAGGCTGGTGGCAAGCGCCGTTACCTGGCAGTCTGGCACGGAGAGGTGTTGTCTTTTTTGGCGAATATACATTGGAACGTGGTCTTTTTTGATAATATACATACATTGGGGGGCAGGTGGTCTTTATATTATGGTCAAAAAAAAGGTCCCGGGAGGAAACCCTAAACCATCAGATCCGCAAGAGGTATGAATCACCGTCGACGATCGATGTCCTCAGCCCCCGTCGTCGCTTCTTCCCCGGCCTGAACCCTCAGTTTTGCAGACCGGCCGGCCGGGAAGATGGCGGCTTCCCTTGCTCGATTCGGTGCGAGGAGGCTAGCAGCTGGGTCGTCCGCCGTGGTCCAGCGAGCGCCGGCGGCCGGTGCCCTAGTCCAGCGGCGCCGCCCCTTGGCCGCCGCAAGGTTCATGACGACGAGCAGCACGAGGCCGCAGGTAAAAGGTCCAAAACCGGCTCCTCCTTTTCGTGAATTTTCCTGTGATAGCCGCGTCGATCTCGTGTATTGATCGTCGATCACCAATAATCCTCCCACGCGAAACGTAGCTACTCCTGTTGAAAATCATCCAGCAGGAAGTTCCGAAAATACATGCATGAAAGATCTCCATGACGACGCGTTACCTATACCATATATACTGTTTCGCCTGGCTATATATACATATGTAGTCTACTTGGATAGTAGATCGATCTGAACCTAGCTAGGCACTCGATCCGCATCGGCGGCGGCTGCCAACACATGCTAATCACATCAGATTTACCCGTTGTTTCCTACTACTCGCCGTCGCCGATCAGCGAGAACTCCAGCAACAACATATCATTGCACCGATCGAACGCCGACGAGTAGCTGCAGCACAGGCAACCCGCTGGACGACGGCTCCCGGCGCGACCCGAGCTGGTCCAAGAACCGGCACTGCCTCGCCGACTGCGCCATAGGGTTCGGCCGGCCGCAACGCCATCGGCGGCAGGGATGGCAAGGTATACGCGGTGACAAGTCCCGGCGACAACGACCTAGCGATGCCACGCTCCGGCACGTACAGCCTCCACCAGGACAAGCCTCTCTGGATCGTCTTTGCCCGGGACATAATGATCCGGCCCAAGCAGGGGCTCCTGGTGACCCTGCACAAGACCGTTGACGGCCACGGCGCGATGCCCGCGTCGCGGTAGGTGAGGACGGCGCGTGCTTCATGCTGTGAAACGTGAGCACGTCATCATCCACGACGTCACGATATGGAACTGCAGGCCTGCGCGCAAGTCGGCGACATGTCACGAGATGTCTGACGACGACGGCATCGACGTCACCCGATCCAGGGACGTGTGGATCGACCGCCTCTCACTAGAGGCCTGCGCCGATGGCCTTGTCGACGTTATCCAGAGCTCCACCGTCATCTCCCTGTCCAACCGCCTCTTCACCAACCACGACAGGTCCATCCTTGGGCACAACGCCTCCTCCTCGGACATGAGCATGAGGGTCATAGTCGCGTTCAATTGGTTCGTTCCAGGTCTTGTGCAGAGAATGTCAAGGTGAGGGTGCCATCTTTTCTTTCTTCTTCTCTCTAGTACTACCTCTGTTTCAAAATATAAACATTTTTAGCAAGCAGCGGTCGATCCATATTTCCCTGGAGAGGGTGACACTAATGTCGTCGCCATCCGACATCTCGTAACCCGCCGCGGACTTCCGCACAAGCCTGCAGTTGCGTATGGTGACGTCATGGATGATGATCTTTCTCATGTTTCGCAACATGAAGCATGCGCCACCCTCACCGACCACCACGCGGGCCCCGCGGCCATCCACGGTCTTCTATGAGCTCACTAGGAGCTCCTGCTTGGGCCAGATCATCATGTCACGGTCGAAGACGATCCAGAGGGGCTCGTATTGGAGAAGGCCGTGCCGGAGCATATGCCGGGACGTGGCCTGGCTGGGTCGTTGTCCTAGGGGCTCGTCACCACGTATACATTGCCGTTCCTACCGCCAATAACGTTTGCCGCCGAACCCTTGGCGTAGTCGGCGAGGCGCTGCCGGTTCTTGGAACAGCTCAGGTCGGCAGTCGTCCACCGGGTTGCCGGTGCCGCAGCTCCTGCTGGTTGGCGTTCGTCGGTGCAAAGATATGTTGTTGCTGCTGGAGTTTTTTTTTCTAGAATACGCTTAGCATATCATATATTGAAGAAGAAAACGCGCGGTAGACATTGGCATACAACAGTTTTGTTTTATTTAAAATGTACCGAGCCGCCAAGGAGGCAACGTGGGATCAGGACAAGTGAAATGCAATTTTTATTCCGTAGTAAGCATTTTTCTCTCTCTCTTTTTTGCGAAACATTTTTATTTCTCAGCTACATATATGTTTGAGCTTTGCCAGGGTCGACTAGTTCTGGTTTGTATTTAAGTTGTTGTTTTATTTAAAATGTGCATATATATACTTGTTTTATGTGCATGAATATTGGATGGAACGGATTTGTGTTTCGGTACGGCCGAATTTCTAATCCTCCCACGCGATATATTGATATCCTCGGTCCGTTTCTGTGTGCGTATCCAGCATGATCGTCCACATCCTGAATCTCTAGCCAAAGCTGAACTTGTGGAGAAAATCCAGTTGAAGAAGGAGGAGCTGTATTATCTCATATCTTTGACGGAGACTGGTATCCATACTAATTCCTACAACAGACAGCTGCTCCGCTCTCTTTCTGCACAAATCAAGCCTAGGCCACGCGACCACCGATGGTACGTACGTTTCTGCATCACAACAACATAAATTCATACACCTCTCTGACGTTTGTGTTTGACTTGACAGTACGTAGTGGCTGATGATCATTCTTATTTTCTCATCTGACGTACCTGTATGTAGGCACTTCATACGGGCATCAAAAAGGCGTAGTGATGTGATACGGCCACTTGGAACCGTCCTAGGTTTCTTCATAGGTGCCTATGCCGTTCTTCTCTTGCGGGGCTTGGAGGCCGCAAGAATGGAGGAGGAGACAGCTAGTATCAAGGAACGGCAGCAAGCCAAGGCTGCAAACAAGAAGGAGGTAGCTACTCTTGCTCGAGGGTGAACCAAAGATATGCATGGCATATGTCAACCTGATTTTAATCCAGCACTATGTTATTTTTGTAACTAAGATTAGCTAGAACCTTAGAGAGCAAATCTGTTCTACAATGGAAAATCCTAAAGCCCTACTATGTCATTCTACCTGTATGGTGTTCTGCAATTATTATTAGCTCTTACCAAATCTGTTCTACAATGCAAATCCTGAAGGGCTGAACGCAAAATTTAAAGCAGTTCTTATCCTGTACAATGGTTACGACGACGGTTCAGCCATGTTACACAAAGAGGAAACTGAATATACAAGGTAATGTGACCCTCGGTATTTTTTTATAGAGATGGAAACATGCAGAGGCATCTATGAACTGCAATCTGTGCACACTGATTGAAGCATAAAATGTTCTGACCTTTGCTAATTATTATTTACTAGCAGAGTGCCCGTGTGCATTGCTATGTGGAAATCAAAGATACAATAATATTAAAGACTATGGGTTTCTCCTACTTCTCCGTATTTCCGCTTCAATCCCGTCACACCTTACGCCCAATGAGATCCATTGAGACTGCCTCCTTCTTGGTAGTCCACTTGTAAAATCCCCTCTTTTTCTCCCACCGATACGGCTAGTACATGTGGATGGAGCCTCGTGCTACCAACAACCGGACTGTCGTAGCAAAGAAGATAAACTATGCCTTGGCCAACGGGCTACAAGCAGTTTCAGATTATCAAGAGTTTCAATTTTATGGAGAAAGAAACGGATTTTGTGCACATGGACCTCCCTTCACTTCTATGTCTCAAAAGTTTATGGCATTAAATATATAGATGGATATATACAGGAGGAGTGTATGAAAAAATATCTTGTTAAAAAACTTTATATTTTTTATAATAGTAAACAGTACTCCTACCGTCTATGAGACTTGAGTTTGTATAGATCCGCATGTATCTACACACACTAAAATGTCTAAATATATACGAATCTGGACAAATCCAAGTTACTTATTTTTTCATAGAGAGAGTAGTAAAAATAATATGAAGTGAGCAGCTTTTTTTTTTGAGATACATGAAGTGAGCAGCTAATTGCATGCATAACACTCGATCGGTAGTTTTGCGAAAGGCGAGCGATTTTCTCCGTTTTAAGAGGAAAAAAAAAGAGGTCGAGGCTAAAGTTTTCAAAACATCAGAAAAACTGTAGTTTTTGGAATACTTCAGTTTTTAAACCCACGGTATTCCTTGAAGCCAAACACTCTAAAGTATTCGATACTTTATTATTTCAAGAAACTGAAGTATTTTTAAAAACGTAGCTGCGGAGCCTTACTACGTTGGAAAGGAATGGCAAATAATGCAAACGGAAATACGGAATGCAATAGTGTAACGCCGACGCGCTAGCTGGATCTCGGCAGCCGGCCACACGGCATCTGCTGTACGGATGTCGCTGTTGCACTAGTGTTCATCATAATTATTCCCGTTGCCGGCAATAGTTTGTACTGTACTTTGTTTCTGAATTATTGGACAGCACTCTGCGTCCTTCGGAGGATGCGTGCGCTCCCAGCCTTCGGGTCCTGGTGCAGCCACGTGTCCAACTAGCCTCTAATCCCATTTTTGTTGTATATAGCAAAACATATGTCCTGTTTTTGCTGCATGTAGCAAAATTAAAGTTTTACCTATCAAATAAAAAAGGTTTGTTGGATACCGACTTTGCCGGAGACCTCACCGGAGAACTCGCTGGAATCCTCGTAGCAAAAAAGATATGCTAATATAGCAAAATCACTGGACGGTTGTAGCAAAAAAAAAGTTTGTCGGATACCGACTTCGCTGGAGACCTCACCAGAGAACTCGCCGGAATCCTCGTAGCAAAAAATATATGCTAATATAGCAAAATCGTTGGACGGTTGTAGCAAAAAAAAAATTTGTCGGATACCGACTACGCTGGAGATCTCACCGGACAACTCGCCGGAATCCTCATAGCAAAAAAGATATGCTAATATAGCAAAATCACTGAATGGTGGTAGCAAAAAAAACCTCGCCGGAGATCACATAGTAAAAAATTTCTTCAAATGATACAGATTTAGAGAACGTATCAAGCAAAAAAATTATACTATTATAGCAAAACCAACCTCATTAAAAAATTGCATCATACGAAGAACAAATTTGCTAAAATTACATGACGGTTGTAGCAAAAAAAAGTTTGCCGAAGACATCGACGAAGACCTCGCCGGAGATCACGTAGCAAATTTTCTTTCTAATGATGCAAATTCATAGAACGTATGAAGCAAAAACAGTGTACTATTGTAGTACATCTGACTTCACCGGAGACTCTCGCGGAAGAAAATTGTACTGGCGTAGCAAAAACTGACTTCATCATAGACATTTTAGCAAAACAATTATACTAATATAGCAAACCCACAGAATGGTTATAGCAGAAAAACTTACCTCAAATCCACAGCAAAAAACCATAGAAAGTATGTAGCAAACAAATTGTTCCTATGACGCAAAATCAAAAGCTAAATGTAGCACAAAAAATTCATCCATAGCAATGGCGGCGGCCATGGCTCAACGCACCGTAGTCACCGCTTGTAGCATCGACAACCATGGTTGGCAGCGCGCCGTCCCTCCATTCCTACCATCTCACTATACCGGTAGCAGCATTATCGTCACGCCATGGACTGCATCTCTGCCAACGGCAGGGCGCCGAGCTGGATGACAGCGGCGCGGTGGCGACCCTTGGCGGCATGGCACAGCAGCAGCTTTCTCGCGATGAGGAGAACGTCACCCTCTAGGAAAGCCGCAACATGGAGCGGGGCTCGCACGAACTGTGGCAATCCTCGGGAACCATGACAAGGACGAGAAGCAGCAGCGCCGAATGGAACCACGTTGGGGGGACGGGAAGCGGCTCCGGTGATCAGAACCCTCTCCGGCGTATGGGAGCCAGGCGGGTGGCCGAGAGCTTGCCGGCGACGGGGAGGCGCACTCGGGAGGGGAGGGACGGTGGCTCGTTGGTGAGATGGGGATTGAGAAACTGCACGGACGGGAGAGTCTAGGGGCAGGAGATAAGGTAGGTGGTGGGCCCGCATCACTTGCCCGGTTCGGTTTCGTTGCCACGGGGACACCTGGCGCGCACTCGAGACGGAGGACGCGCGAGCATTTTCCTCCGCCTGTTCTGGAGCATTTTCCTATAATTAATCTGTTCTATCGCACGAGTTTGTTCGTGTCTTGAGGTAGTTAGCTTGACGCGTTGATGCATGGCCTCGCGAGATGGTAAATGTAAGGCGTCAGTGGCGGCACGATCGATCATAATTTTCAGGACTCGGGCCGCTAGTTACCGTACGTTTTCTGTATTTTATAGCTTCTGCGGTGTTTTAGTTTGGAGTGAAGAGCTATCGTCTCATGGAGATCGCAATATCAGTTTTGAACCATAGTGGTGATGCATCTACGTGTCGTAAAGGCGATGGAAAATCGCAACGGAACAGAAAACTTAGGGCACACCAGCACAGCGAGGTGATACAGAAAATCACCGAAAAGGTGATTCAGTCCGTGGGAGATGATTCGGTCAGTCAGATGTAGATACCGACAGCTGTAATTATTGCAACAACAAAAAAAACGTGGGGGCATGTCATGGCACCAAGGGTGAGCAACAAGATTGTCTGTCACACATGGTAAATCAATAACTAAGAGATCAGCAAAATGCGATGTCGAGGTGACCTAGCCGCCGCCCTTGTCCCGCGCCGCCCCCCGCGCGGGCGATGGGGACGATCTCCAGTCGCAACCGTCGGCCAACCCAAATCCCTCTCCCTCCTTCTCCCCGTCGCCGCTGATGGCGTCGCCAGGCAAACCCTGGGCAATGGCGGCGGGGTGGGGGAAGGGGGCTTCCCTCGCTCATGGAGGCGACGGCGCAGGCCGGGTGGCCATGGCGGGCGGCCTGCTCGGTGAGGGGCACGCCGGCGCGGCTACTGCTGCACGGAGACCTTGCGCCGGAGTATGGACAACGGTTGCCCCCGACGGCGGTGGTAACAGCCTAAGCTCTGCTATGGTTTTGGGAGACGTCATCGGGATGGCGGAGGTGACATCGCATCAGAATAAGGGTGCTGGAGCTCGATCCCCATCTCGGCAAGGCCACTTGTGGCGGCGCCGTCGGCACGGTATCCTCTCGGATCTCTGACCGAGGTGGTGGTCTCTGGCGCGGTCGCTTTTTTTGACTCTGCCGTGGAGCTTCGGACGGAGGGCTGTTGTTGTTGCTTGTTCTGTTGTTGCTTATTCTTTATTCTTTATTCTTTATTCTTGTTGTTGGTGTTGGTGTTGTTGTTGTTGTTGTTGTTGTTGTTGTTGTTGTTGTTGTTGTTGTTGTTGTTGTTGTTGTTGTTGTTGTTGTTGTCGTTGTTGTCGTTGTTGTCGTTGTTGTCGTTGTTGTCGTTGTTGTCGTTGTTGTCGTTGTCGTCGTTGTTGTTGTTGTTGTTGTTGTTGTCTTCCCTCGACCGGCCATGGTGGCGAGGGACTGGAAGGGGATGGTACAAATGCCTTCCTTCTTACGGTTTTGTATGGTCTTTTTTGAGATGCGACTGTCGCGTCTTGAAGCTTCTTCTGGCCGGCCATGGTGGCGAGGGGAGGAGGCGTACTCGACGTGGTGTCAATGGTTGGGACCTTCTGCTCGAGGATCTTGTATTGGAGGTACTGCCTGGTCTTCACCATCTCTTGTTTGCCCGATGGTCTGGAAAAGTCTCTTAGCTCTCACTCCTCGAGGTGGGCACTCCTGCGGTGTTTAAAGCCCAATGTGGCGAAGGTGGTGGCGGTGATTCGATGGTGGCTAAAGATGTGATGCTTCTAGATCCGGTCCCGGTACTTGGGTGCCGATGATGAGGACGATGGGCTTGATCGCGATTTGGAAGTACGGTGTGTGCTCTTCTGGGTTCATGTTGTATTTTTTTCTGGAGTCGTTTGTAATTGGTTTCGCCATTGCTGAAATTCCATCAGCTGTTATTGTTAGAATACATATCCTAGACTTGTTTGTATAGGTGTAGGATATGTATGCGTGTGTATTCTTTGTGTATAGTCTATGTTGTATGCAACCGGGACTCCTTGTAACCCTCCTATTTAATGAGCAATACAAGGCCACCTAACGTGTGGTTTCCCCTATCTCACATGGTATGAGACGCAAACCCTAGCTAGGACCTGCGCCGACGCCGACTTCCGCTGCCTCTCCGAAACCGCCCAACCCTACCCCCTTCTTCCCTACTGTATGATGGTTCTCTTGATCGATACAAGGCACGGTGGGTCTTGCGAGGATTCACGCAACGTGAAGGTATTGACTTTGATGAAACTTTCAGCCCGGTGGTCAAACCCGCCACAATCCGGACAGTTTTGTTGGTTGCTCTTTCCAGTGATTGGCCTATTCATCATTTGGACATCAAGAATGCTTTTCTGAATGGCACACTTGATGAGACAGTATATGCTCGACAGCCCTCAGGTTTTATTGATCCCAATGCTCCTGAGAAGGTGTGCCGCCTGAACAGATCTTTGTATGGTTTAAAGCAGGCTCCCCGGGCATGGTTTCAGTGATTTGCCTCGTATATTGCATCACTTGGGTTCTTGAGTGCCAAGACCGACAGCTCTTTGTTCGTCTATCGCCGTGGTCCTGATATGGCTTATCTCCTGCTCTATGTGGATGACATAATTTTGACTGCGTCTTCCTCGACACTGCTGCAGAGTTTAATTGGTTCACTCCGTTCTGAGTTCACTATGACGGATATGGGTGACTTACATTATTTTCTGGGCATCTCAGTCAGGCGCACCAAGGATTGTCTCTTTCTATCGCAGGAGAAGTATGCTCTGGAGCTCCTTGAGCGCACGGGCATGATGCAGTGTAAATCTATCTCCACACCAGTTGATACAGCTTCTAAGCTTGCAGCTCAGTCTAGTGATCCCGTGGCTGATCCTACAGAGTATCGCAATATTGCAGGAGGTCTTCAATACCTTACTTTCACTCGGCCAGATATCTCCTATGCAGTACAACAGATATGTCTTCATATGCATGATCCAAGGGTTAATCACTTGCTCCTTGTGAAGCGTGTTCTACGCTACATTCGCGGCACCACCGACTATGGTCTCACTTTGTATCGACGTACATCGAATAAATTGCTGGCCTATTCTGACGCTGACTGGGCAGGTTGTCCAGACACTCGACGGTCTACTTCAGGCTAGTGTGTGTTCCTTGGCGCGAACTTGGTGTCTTGGTCGGCTAAGCGGCAGCACACTGTTTCTAGAGCGAGTGCAGAGGCAGAGTATCGGGCAGTAGCAAATGTGGTGGCCGAATCATGTTGGCTTCGACAGCTACTTTTGGAGCTTCATCAGCCGGTGCATGATGCTTTCGTGGTCTTCTGTGACAATGTGAGCTCTGTTTACATGACACAGAATCCGGTACATCACCAGCGCACCAAGCATGTGGAGATTGATCTACACTTTGTCAGAGATCGCGTGACCACTGGCGAGGTTAAGGTGCTACACGTTCCCAGTTCATCTCAGTTCGCGGACATCTGCACCAAAGGACTATCATCGCCTCTCTTTCTAGACTTTCAGGACAGTCTCAACATTCGTAAGACGTCCAGTTTCGACTGAGGGAGGGTGTTAGAATACATATCCTAGACGTGTTTGTATAGGTGTAGGATATGTATGCGTGTGTATTCCTTGTGTATAGTCCGTGTTGCATGCAAACGGGACTCCTTGTAACCCTCCTATTTAATGAGCAATACAAGGCCACCGTGTGGTTTCCCCTATCTCACAGTTATCTCAAAAAAAAAAGAGATCAGCAAATGAGATAAAAAAAAATCCAAGAACCTAGAAAATCCTAAAGGTAAATCTAGCTTGCATGGCACTAATTCGTTTCCTATTCTTGATAATGCTATTTTAATTGGAAAAGCTAGATCCGCAGGTATTAACCTAGGTTCTTTTGATAATATTAAATTTGTTCTGATATTGATCACCTTCATATGTTCTTAGACAGTAACATGATGTTACGACAGAGAGGATAGTAGTGGACCAAATGCAACCAATTATGGTGCGCAGGAGCTAGGAAAATAATAATGCAGTATGGGAATCTGAAGCTGGCAGTAGTGTCATAGTTCACGGATGAAACTCAACTCGATCGGCTCTTTTCGTGTACCGACTGATGGATCATGGATGGCAGCTCTGCTCTGCTCATCCATCCCACACCCACAGGGCAGGCAGAGGCAGGGACGGTGTGGCTTCGGACGCCAACCCAATCATCAAAACCGCCTCTGGGTCGCCGCGCTACCTACCTACCTATCATTCTCACTCACCCTCAGTCAGCTCAGCTCCCCTTGTGTTTTGCCTCCATCTGGTCAAGCACACTCTACATCCTCGCCCTCCACTCACCACAGCACGCGCGGGGAGGAGGAGTAGATCGGAGATGCCAGGAGCCAAGGCGGGCGGCGGCGGCGGCGCACGCATTCTCATCAAGGTCAAGGGGCAGGTCTGTCTAGCTCCGATCTACTACTTTTATCTTCTCTTCTTTTTTGTTTTGGCCCTCGATCGATGGGAACTTGGCTTCCTTCTCGATCTCTTCGCCCACTGCATGTGGGTTCCTTCCTTCTCGATCGATCTACTTTCTCTTGTCCTGCTCGATCAAGCCTGGAGGTTGTTGTTTCTTGCAGGACGGCGAGGAGGTCATCTTCCGCGTGAAGAGGTCCACGCGCCTGAGGAAGCTCATGGACACCTACACCAAAGACAAGGCACTCAACGGCGGCGCCTTCGTCTTCCTCTTCGACGGCAGCAGGATCAACGGCGACGAGACCGCCGAGGAGGTACCACTACTTCCGCACCACACTTAGAATAATCTGTCTGTTTCAGCCTGATGGTCCCCAATCTGATCTTGTTTCTTTGCGAACCGGCCGTTTGCAGCTGGAGATTGAGGACGGCGACATCATCGCCGCCATGCTTCACCAGACCGGCGGCGGAGGAGGAGGCTCCCTGCTGCTCGCCGCCGCGGCCTAGGTGTCCCGCCTGCCTGCGTCGATCCATCTTGCGCTACCCACCTACCTTATTAGCCTAGAGTAACTTGTGATGAAGAAGCTGTGTGGTCGGTCTTGTGCCATTTGCTGAGACAGATTTAGGGCTTGTGTGTTTGCTGCTGCTGCTGCCATGACTTTGACTATCCATCTATCGATCACCTGATATTATATTGATCTAGTACCTGTGTTTGCTGCTGCCATGACTCTGACTATCCATCCATCACCTAATATTAATCTAATATATCTATCTATCTTACCCGTGGCGTGTGTGTTGGTCCTAGTTACTGTTTTGGATTCTGATGGCCAATCATTGGTTGATAATTTGTTCGTTCCTGGTGCTCCACACTGTGCCGCTGGATTCTTGCTACAAGAGTAGAGTAGACCACATTCTCTGCTGCTGTTTGGTTGGTTCCTGATGGCCAATCATTGGCTGATTTCTCATTGTTGGCCTCTTCTTTTCTCATGACCATTATATTCCCGGCCGTGCAGTAAAAATTGTTTGCATCAACACCCACAAGCAAAGCGACTGCAAAATTCAGTGACGACGACGGATCTGTAGAAACCGCGAGACAGCAACACCTTCAACTCCTCATCGTAGTGGCAGCAGAGCAGCTCCCTTGCTAAAGACGATATACATACTGTCCTGAGACCGTTGTCTCGGAGACAGACTACTCTGAATCTTTGCTACTCCTATAACACTTGGCTTCAGGCGTACCCATGGATGCCTTGTTAGAGCAACTCTAGCAGATCCTGAAAAATGCCGGCCCGAAACACGTGTTTTCAGGCCGCCGAAAACGTGTTTCTGAGACCCGAAAACGCTTCCGCAGACCAGATACCGAAAATAACAGAATATTCCTTTGTTCGGGTTGAGTTTGCGGTATCTGTTCCGCGAGAGCGCACATCTGAACCGTAGCAGCAACATTTCCATCGCATAAATCATCAACATATATCAAATAAACCAATCTGTTACCATCAAACTAAACACAAATAATCATACATCGGTCACATTACAACATTATTTGTTAAAATTAAATTACAACTTAAGTTCTAAGCAAACAAATAAAAAAATAACGAATGTTTCCAATGACAAATAAATTGTTTGAACAACATGCAAAGAGGGGGGGCTTCATCGTCCGTGGCGTAGCAAATGAGGTCTTTTTTTTTAAACGAAGGCAAAAGCTTCGGCCCATCAATTAATTAAGAAGTGAGTGCCCGGGTTTTAAGAGAAAACCGGGCGAAAACCGACAACAACAGGGTCTATCCCACCCAAACAACACACCCACACTCACCAATAGCCAAACCAAACGGAGACCCAGACAACGGGGTCACACCCACTCTAGCCAACACAAGCAACACAATCGAACAAAGCGATAAGAACACTCAAAACACAACACACCTACACCTCGCCGACAGGGGAGGCCATGACACCATCAAGCAATTGCAGATGACTTACCTATAGCACTCCTCTTCTTACTTTCAGGGTAAGAAACAACCAAGGTGGCGATGAAATCGCAAACCTCTCTAACGACGACAGCTCCGGGCACCAGAGTCAACACTCCTGACGTAGCAACCCCATCCCCTATAGGAACCACATGCCTACCGGACCGAGGCGAGAGAGAGAGAGGCTGCAGCGTCGAAACCATCATTCTCCTAAACAACAAGAGCCTGACATGGCGGAGAAGCAAAAGCCGAGATCCCGTGCGTGTCGAACTTCACTTCCTCGACAGAAGGAGGAAGAATCGTACCATCACCCAACTCTGTAAGCTCAGGCAAGATCTGCATGACTGGATCCACGATAGCCGAGCTCACCCAGCACGAGGAGAGAAACATCCATAAAGGCTAGCTCCGCTTGCACCCACTTTGCCAACAACAGGCACAACCAAAGCATCTGGGAGAGCCTACCCAACGCATCTTTAGCCTGCCTAAAAAGCCCCCAATCGCTAGTAGCCAGCTATGAAAGGATTCAACAACCTCGTGAAGAGGACGGACGGCCTCTTCAAACCTTAGGGAAGCCACGTTAAGAAGAACAGAGCGCAACAACTCATCTTGCACCTCCACGACTAGGCACCTTGGAAGGGAGCGGGACCTCAACCTAGGCTTGACGAGGAGCACGTCCTTGGCAATGCTCGGCAACGAGGCGAGGCAAAAGTGACCCATCAGGGCCCACCAACAAGCTAAGAGGACGCCAAGCATTATGATAGCCATGAGCTCGATGACCGTTGAAAGTGCAATGGACATCGCCTAGAGGGGGTGAATAGGCTTTTAAAAATATTATGGTTTAGGCTCAAATAAATGCGGAACAAAAACTACCGTTTAATTTATTGAGCATAAAACCTAACCACTAGGTTCACCTAAGTGCACCAACAACCTAAGCAATACAAGCAACAAGGTGATAGCAAGGTAAAATACTTCAAGCACGATGGTTATCACAATGTAAAATGCATAAGTAAAGGGCTCGGTTGAGACATAACCGATGGACAAGGAGGCGATGATTTTTATCCCGAAGTTCACTTCCAAAGAAGCTACTTCTCCGTTGGAGAAGTGCGATGGTGCAATGCTCTTCGAACACCACAAATGGCTGACCTCGGGGTGTGGTGGCTCGATGCTAACCCAACGCCACACAAAGCCTCACCTCGGATGCGAAAGCACGCAATTCATCGACACCACAAAAGGCTCGCCCTATTCTCCAGAGTGCGCACCACAAAAGGCGAGCACTCGCTCCACTATGGGACACTTGAGGGCGGTCACCGAACCTGTACAAGATTAGGGAAATCTCCACAACTCAATTGGAGGCTCCCAACAACAAAACCACAAAAGGATACAAAGCCACAAAAGTCAACAAAGCCACAACATGCCACAAGTTTGAGGCCACTCCACAATGGAGGCTATAAGAAGTCAACACACCAAACACAACCGTCTAGGGTTCGGTATATTAAAGTGAAGTTTAAGGAATTTCACAAATGTACTCCAAAGCGAGTATATACGATCAGCAAGGTAGTAGCCCAACGTGTAGTCATTCTCGGTATCGATCGTAATAGGCAGAGGGTGCGGTATAGGAAAGGATTGGATCAAAAGTATCTGCGCAGAAGGAAGAGGAAGGCGACAATGCATAACCTTATAGTTGCAAGCACGTCGTTCTCCTTTTTCCAAACTTGCATAAAGGTGAGACCTTTGCAACACATTGATGTCGTTGTGAGAGCCTGGCAATCCAAATAAGGCGTGCCATATCCATAAGTCCTATGAAACAACGGTCGAGCACAATGGTTGGATCATGACTTTTTTCATGATATTGACCATGCCATGCTTTCGGGCAATTCTTTCATCGCCAATGCATACAATCAATACTACCTAGCATACCCGGCCAACATCTCTTATCATTCATAGCTATGAGTCTCTTTGTGTCTTCTTCATTGGGAGCTCAAAGATAAACACTATCAAAGACACAGATCACGGCCTTGGAAAATCTCCGGACAAACTCTAGTGTTGTGTCCTCACCAATGCGAAGGTACTTGTCCGTATAATATGTGGGGATGTCATATGCAATCATGCGCATAGCTGCCAATATTTTTTGGTACGAGCTAAATCCAATTAACCCGGCAGCATTACGACGGTGAGTGAAAAAACGAGAATTGGCATCGCACGTCTCTACAATCTTCACAAACAATTCTCTGTGCATATGGTAGCGGCTGCGAAAAAGATGGGCCGGATATGTTGGTACCTTCGCGAAGTAGTCGCGCATGAGCAACTCGTGGCTGAGTCTGCGGTTGCGCGGAATGCATAGTCTCCCCACTGTGGAGCCTCGCCGTCGCGGCTGCTTCCTATTCTCCAGATTCTTCGCGGCGACAAGTATGATGTCGTGCTCGATATCATCGTTGAAGATCAAGTCCTCAAAGTCCGAATCATTGGACAACAACGAGTTCTCGAAGAAGAATTGTTCGCTAGGCGTCATCTAGAAAAAAAGAGGATTAAAATCTAATCGAGACGCCTAGATTAACCTAGATTTTGGTACAAAATGAACCTCGTCCATGGCGGGGAGGTTGCCGCGGTACCTATGCGGCGGAATCGAGTTGCCTAGGTCGTTGGCTCGGCGAACACGGTCGGCATCGACGAATCCATGGCGACGGCCTCGGCAGCCCGCGGCAGCAAAGGGGAACGGGGTCAAATCCCCAGATCCGACCTCCCACGGGTGCGGAAGCAAACTAGGGGTCGGCCGCGAGGAAGCTTGCGGCAGAGCGCGACTCGTACTGGCCGGAGACAACGGCGGTGTCGTGTCGTGGGCCGAGGCAGGTCCGAGTCGCTACGCCGAGTTAGGGCCCAGCAGAGTGAACGATTTCGAGCAGCAATCAGATTCGGCCTTAGGACCCGACGACAGGACAGCAAACTACCCATCCCCGTCGGCCCGCCTCGGTCTAATAAACAGACGAGAAATATACAGGAGGATCTCGCTACGTGTACCTTCTCCAATCTACTATACACCCCGATCCGATCAGATCCATCGATCGCCATGGCCGCCGCCGCCGCCGCCGCCGCCGTCGAGAACCCACCTGATGACGGCGACGGCCACGGCCAGGTTCTCCAGTACGTCTTTGCCAGGGCGGAGCCCGACGAGCTGGGCATGCGCGTCTTCGTAGTCTACATGGCCATTGCTTCTTTACTGCTATACGTGGCCGCCTACGCCCTGTCACGCGTCTCCGGCTGGACCGGCTCCGCCACTCGTGGATGGACTGGTACTGCGCTCGTCGTCGTCACCATCGTCGTGGAGAAAGCAGCTTTCGCCGCACTCCTATATTGCTGCTGGTGCTGTAGAAGGCTCGCACTAATAAGGACCTGGGCATATTAACCCTAAACCCTCACATTAATTCTCATGCTCCCCCCTGCATCTACCGTGGTCACAAGTCTAGTAGTACATGTGTGTAATCGATCCATCCATCCATCTTATGTAAACGCCACAAATATACTACTACTAGCTAGTACTCGTGTTTGTTTCCTTCAGTTGTGTGTTCGAATTATCATTATACGGTACGAATCTTGAGCAATGCCATCATGTCTTGTTGATATGATGAGCGTCGCGCGTCCGCAAGATCCTCTTCCTACTCTTAACTTTGCCTTTGCAAGTTGGTTTCTCAAAATAGACTCTCGTCCCGATTTATAAATATAGCTAAAGTCCACACAAGTTTACAAGGTTCAACGGAAAATAACACACAGTCTGATGCTCGAGCCACAACACAACAAAGCCCAAATAAAGGAGAGCCAAGCCATGCTCTCAAACCGAAAAAAAGGGGGCACTAGGGGTGAAGCTGGACTATGAGGGGATCCGCCATGCCACCTCCATAAGACATCGAAGAAGCTCGTCCAGCTGCGCCTTGTCCCGCTATCTACAAAGCGGATACCATTGACGCAAAAAAAAAAACGCCAAGAATTTGAACACTGAGTCAGAAGCGCTTCGAGGGAGGATCTTCTCAATAACCATCTTATTGCGTATGGTTCATAGAGACCAAGACAAAGCGACAAACACTAGTCAGAAGAGATGGTGGCCCTTTCTACCATGGTTTGCTCGGGCTTCTAGGAATTCACCGAGATCGTGGTCAAGTCAATCCGGGACCAACGCTTCTCTAGTGATGTTCCAAAGAAACCTGGTCACGGGACATGCGATTATGTGGGTTCCCGATTCTGGGACCCCACATAGTGCACATAACCCATCCCCCGGCCCATGTCTTTTCGCCACTTCAACCCTACAGGGAAGCATGTCGTGTAGGAGCTTCCACGGAAAGATCTTTGTCTTTAGGGGTAGAGGCGCTTTCCAGAATGGTTTGGTCCATGTTAGGTTCGGGCCTTGAAAGAGGGCGCGATAAGAAGAGCTGACCGTGAAGGTTTGTGAGGGAGTTAGGCGCCACAATGCGGTGTCAGGGGTGTTCGACAGAGTTGCCCAAAGCTCCAACCATGCTTCAGTCTCAGTCGGACCAAAGGTTCTACGGAACGAGATGTTCCATGTCCCCTCCTATGCCACGTCCGCAACCCGAAGGGGGTTCTCCCTTAGCCAAGAGTCCAGCCAAAAGAGGGTACCTTCTCCATTGGGAATGGATAAGGTAACTCCGATCTGAATCTCGTGCTTAATCTCCTAATGGAATGACAGAAGTAGGAGTCGTCCCGGCGGTTGCAGTCCAGGAAGGGCCGCCCTCTCAAGTACTTGGCTTTGATAAATTTCAACCACAAGCCCCCCTCGAACCGCAGGATACGCCAGACCCATTTGAGCAATAACGCTTTGTTAAATTGTCGAGAAGGTAGCTAGAATTCCTATACTCCCAAACTCTTTGGGGGTGAAGATGCCCGCCCACTTAACCATGTGATATTTTTGGTGCCCCCTTGGATCCTGCTAGAAGTAGCGCGATAGTTTCTTGTCAAAGGGTTAGTGCACCCCTTCTTGGATCAATATATATATGTCATGTCTAGATCAATCTTACTCGCATCAAGCCGCAGGTATGTGTGTAGTATCTCCTTGGAAGGAGCTTGGCTTCTTCGTTGTGCCGGCAAGAAACATATATCTTGACACCGAAGATTACTTCCTCTGCTCTATAATATAAGCCTTTTTAAAAAATAGCAAAACAGATTGCTAAGTAAAAAGGTTTTACATTGTCAAACTGAGGTAGTAGTAGTAGTCCCTCAGAGGAGACTATACCAATCTCTCGGACACATCGTCTTTGTTGTCTCGGTCAAAATTTATTTTCCCCCTTGTCTGATCCGATTGAGAGCGAGAGAGAGAGAGACAGCACGCGTGTGGTCTTGCTTGCACGGCCACGATTCGTCAGACGTGTTCACACCGACTGAACCTGCCTGTCCAAGTCCAGTCCAGTCCAGTCCAAGAGAATCTTGCCACATTCACACACAGCATGCACCCATAATCAGAACCGACTGTTTATTTTATTCAGCTCATCAGCTGACACGGTCATTCATTAGCAGCATTGTAATTAAAGGTGGTCTTGCATTTGGATGGAATTTCAAACCAAACAAGATCCATCCAAGAATTAATGTACCGTCAAGGGGATGGAATTCCAAAGACGAGTTCACACGCAAAAAACTCAACCTGATAAATCCAGCTCAAGCTGCTTAACTGGCCGGCTCATGCCTAGAGTGCACATAACAAAACATTTTCTGGAAGGTTTCTATAAAATCTAAATGCTTTTTGTTGCATAAATTCAAAGCACTGATATGCAGCATCCAATCTTCAGGTCAATTGAGCAAACAAGTGTATCAGCGAACAGCCTCTATATTCGCCTCAAACTAGTGCAACTGACTACTAATTGTACTAATCAAATTAGCCTCTATATTCACCTCAACTAGGACAAGGAAATTTCAGCATTGGAGCAGAGACATTTGTGCGGTTTGCTCAAACTAGTCCAACAATGTTTGTATAGACAGATGAACTGATCCAAGATGGAAACCAAACAATTGAGTGTTCTTTCTTGCTATAGATTGTTGAAAAAAAAAAGTAAACCAAACAATAAGTTTTCTTCCTTTTACATATGGTGTGGACCTTTGTTGTTTCTTCCAGGGGGATCTAACTATCCGGTCAAAGCTCAACACTAGCTAACCCGTATTGTTTCTTATTCAACTCAACTAGGAGAAGGGAATTTCCTTGTCCAGGAATGTATAGCATTTGCCACCACCGGAGACATTTGTTTTTCTGGCCCAAACTAGTTTCAGGAATGTTTGTATAGAGAATCATGCCACATTCACACACAACACAATAATCAGAGAAGAAGACACGGTCATTAGCAGTATTGTAAAGGTGGTCTTGCATTTGAAGCTGACAACTGACAGGAGAGGAGAGGGAATTTCAAACCGAACAACTGATCCAAGAATGTACTCTTGCTTGCACCGTCAGGGGGATTCCACAGACGAGTTCACACCTCACACACAAAAAGCTAAACCTGCTAAATCCAGCTCAAGCTGCTTGACTAGCCGGTTCATGCCACCACACCCACACACACACACAAAAAAAAAACTGATTTTCCACCACTTCTGATCCATTGCACATTCAACTGGGTTTCGTTAATCCACTGCTTAACTCAATCAATCCACCTATTCTTTTATACAACAATGTCTACTTAAACATGCTACATTACCTTAAGTCCAGTTTGGCTACAAATTCTATCTACGGTTCGTCGTCTGATATGGATTTTTGTCACATTTAAAAAAAAAACTCTGGATCAAAACTAAGTCCATTACAACCTGGAAAGCAAAACAAAATCATAATGTTTGGAGATCATTTGTTTACTCCGAAACAACTAGTATTTGTTTCGCAAAAAAATAAACAGACACAATATATCTAAGCAAACACCAGCGTTTCATATAAAATTGATCAATTTCAGCCTAGTGCACACAACAAAACAATTTTGGAAGGGTAACTATTTTTCAATAAAATTTGAATGCTTTGCACTTTTTTTTGCATAAATTCAAAGCACTGATATATATGCAGCATCCAATCCTCAGTTTTGCTGCTAAGCAGTGTATTAGCGAAAAATCTGGCGGGATGTGCAACAGATTAGACATACAAGGGGTGAAAGCTGCAAAACCTAATGAATAAGTGGTGATCCTTGTAAAAGGTGCCAAGGTGGTGGATATATAGTGCAATTCCATCAACAGACTACTAATTGTACGAATCAAAGCCTTTATATTCAACTTAACTAGGACAAGGAAATTTCAGGTCAGACAAATCGAGGAATATACAACAGTGGAGCAGAGACATACATTTGTGTGGTTTGCCCATACTAGTCCAAGAATGTTTCTATAGACAGATGAACTGAGCTAACACAAATATGGAAGCCAAACAATGGGTTCTTGCTATGGACTCTTGAACTAAGCGAACAAAAATAAAGAATAAAACCAAACAATAATTTTTCTTCCTTGCTTTGTTTCTTTTACATGGTGTGAATCTTTGTGTTCTTCCATGGGGATCAAACTATCCTGTCAAAACTCAACACCGCTAACCCGCATTGTTTCTTATTCAACTCAACTAGGAGAAGGAAATTTCAAGTCAGACACGTCCAGGGATATTAGAGCATTTTCCATCAGACACATTTGTTTGTCTGGCCCATAGTTCAAGGATGTTTGTATAGACATATATGATCTAAGCTGACAAAAAGATGGAACCAAACAATCCTGATGTAATGGAGAGCAGACTTATGATCTTGCTTCCACTGTCAGTATTCCTCACACAGTTCACACACACTCCTGAACCCTGAACCCGCCAAACCCAGCTTAGGCCGATTGACAGACTGACAAAACCACACTACATCAACACACAAATCTGTACTGTTTCTTATTATTCAGCTATCAGGAAATTTCAGGTGAAAGACATCCAGAGACATGGTTTGCTTTGCCCAAACTAGTCCAAGAATGTTTGTATAGACAGATGAAACTGAGCTAACACAAAGGATGAAACCAAACAATGGGTGTTCTTTCCTGCTATGTTTCTTTGAATGGTATAAATCTTGTTGCTATCCTGTCAAAACTCCTCTAATGTTCTATGGCATAAGAGCAGCAAGTGAAGTGAAAAGAAAAATATCGATTCTTTGATTTAGTTTTGGACCGAACCTAGTGCAATTTGATGAAATTGAGCTAACAAGGACGACGAGTTGGGGATGGACCGATCAGAAGAATGTGGTGCCGGCGAGGCCACGGTGGAGGAGGTTGTGCGCGATCTTGTCCCTGGCCTTGGCCGCCGCCTCGGAGCGCACGGGCTTATCCAGCACGGCGTCGTCTTCAGCAATGTCCACCACCAGGTCCGCCAGGAGCTCCGGCGCAATGGGCTCCCCTCTGGCCTCGCAGATGTTGTGCAGCACGCAGCAGGCGCCGAGCACCACGGGGAGGTCCTGCAGCTTGACCTCCGTGCGCTTCTGCAGGCACGCCCACCGGCCCTTGAGCTTGCGGAAGGCGTCGACGGCGACGCGGCGGAGCTCGGCGACCTTCTCGTTGAAGGCGTGCTGCGTCCAGGTGAGGTTCTGGTGGGTGTAGGGGACGAGCAGCCAGTCGGTGAGCGGGTAGCTGGCGCCGCCGACGACCCATGACCCGGCCATCATGCCGGCCGCGGCGCGCTGCTGCAGGGCTGACTTGTCGAGCACCTGGTCGTCGGACATGGAGCCCGGCCAGCCGATGCAGACGTCGGTGAAGGCGCCGTCGGGGCCGACGACGCCCTGCAGCGTGATGGAGTAGGAGGTCTTCTGGTTGCGCTCGGTGTGGCGGCGGTTGAAGTAGGCGGAGACGGAGACCTTGGGGGCGATGATGGGCACGTGGGTGGTGTACATGGCGCCCACGACGTCTGGGACGCCGGAGCCGGCCTCGAAGCTGGCCTTTACGGCCGCCGCGGGGTCGGCGTCGGTGGGCCACTGCAGGAAGCGCGGCATGAGGACGGAGCGGATGGCGGCGCAGACCTCGAGGACGAGCTTGTGGCAGGTGGAGATGCCGATGCCGAAGCGCTTGGAGACGAGGCGGAGCGGCTCCCCCGTGGCGAGGCGCCAGACGCAGACGGCGACGCGCTGCGGCACCGGGATGGCGGTCCGGAGGGCGGTGTCCTCCTTGGCGACGGTGGCGCCCAGGGCGTCGCAGACCATGGCGAAGGTGGCGCGGCCCATCCGGAAGTCGCGCCGGAACTCCGCGTCCGGGTACAGCGGGCTGCTCCGCACCTCCCACCACTCGCTGGACCGGTCCTTGACCCAGAGGCGGCGCTGGTGCTGCGGGTGCGGGTGCGGAGCAGAGGCGGGCTCGTCCCCAGCGGCGCCGGCGCCGGAGGAGGTGAGGCGGCGCTTGGGATTCGGGGGCGGAAGGCCGTCCGACGGGGCCGTGAGGGGGGACACCACCTCGGCCTCGCCGTCCTCGTCATCCCCCGCAAGAACGCCCTTGTTGAGCTCGAGGAAGGGGAGCGCGTGGCGGCGGGGCCCGGCGGCGAGGGCCGCCAGGATGTTTGTGATGGGCAGGGTCAGCTTCTTGACGTCTTCATCGCCGGCGACACCGCCAACAGAAGAAGCATCAAGGTCTTCGCCGGCGGCGCGCTTCCGGCGGCGATTGGGCATCGGGGTAGACGGGGGAGGGGGGGAAGGTGAGCGGGGAAATTGGGTGGACGGAGGAAGGGAGAAGTCGCGGTCGTCTCTGGTGTGTCTTCTTGTAGGAGGAGCAGGGGAGGGGAGGGGAGGGGAGGGGTTAGGTGGGTGTGAGCGTGTCGTGTCGTGTCACACCAGAGGAGAAGAGGACTCGGCACGTTTTTTGGTCTGTCCTCCATGGTGTGGTGTGAAAGGCCAGCCATGTCAACGTATGGTCACAATACAATTCATTCCAATTTTTCCTTCTTTCATTTATTTTTATTTAATATCTTGAAAAATATCTTTTCTTTCTTAAGCAATACTTTCTCTGTTCTAATAAATTATAAAAACATATGGTCTGTTTCGGTCTGAACGGACCGATGAGTAGTGCACTTTGTGGGAGGGGGCACCTTGTGTTCATTGACTAGATCTAGGTTTCTTCCTAGATATGTATCGATTTGTATCTAGTTTTAGTTCTATTTTATAGTTTGATCTATGCAACTAAAATGTATCCAAACTATGCAATGTACCTCAAGCTTGCTCAAATTCCAGTTCATTTGCTTGCAATTTGCGCGGAGGACAAGATTTGAGAGGAAGGGCACCGTTGGGTGCAGACGGAATATATTTGGAGATCTCATTTAGATATGCTCTAAGATACCCATGGCGTATGTATTGATGATCGCGTTAACGTGTGATGGGTTGTTACGGTTATGTTTCCTTCTCGTTATGGTGGGAATGTCATGATGGGTGAGGTAATTGTAGCGGTGTAAATAGTTGGGTTGTGAGAAGAATACAGTTGTCAACTATTGATTCCTGCATTAATATACGATTATAAAGATTAGTGTCTCGTAAACTAGGATAAATATCATGTGAGAGAACATACCTCTACAACGGCGCAAGATGAGGAGATGACGTTACTCCTAATCGGGCCAGGCCCAAGAGATTGGTGCAGCCCAACAAGCGATACGTGGGCTCGAATTGGTGGTAGTAACATGGACCAATTCTAGCTCTATAAGAAAAGGAATCTGATACGGTCATGACCAACGCTGGTGGCAGTGGATATCATTTTGTAACAACGTAGCTACTTTCGTCCTTTGAGTTCATCCTTGTAACCAAATATTGCCACAATTGGTTGTTATAGAAGAGATACCCTATTTCTACAAGAACAACTGGTATTAGAGCCCTTGGATCCCATCCACATCCACCAAAATTCATGAAACCAGATGCTATGCCCCGAATCGGCGTCGCCTCCTGACAACCTTGGATTTAGCATTGAAGGACTAATTGGAAAGCATATGCTAGGAGAACGCGCCGCTGAACGCATCGATGCTCTCCCACAATGACTCCTTGATGACCAAGCAGGAGGCCATGTAGACCCAGTTATCAGATCTCTGCAATTGGAAGCCTGATGTGCAAGCCCACCTTGCCAAGATTTAAACCATGGTCATGGAGATGCACAGCTCGCAATTGTCGGTGTCAGCGGCTATGGGTGGATCTGTCCCGCATCAAGGGGCAATCCACGGGCAATTTGGCCTCAGCGACGACATTCCACTAGGGGGTTTCCTGGCGGTGCCCTCCCTTCAGTATCCCTGGTCACACGCACGATCTCTATCCAACATCCTGTGGATGTCCCTCCTAATTCTCAGATTATGTCGAGTCAGATCTTAGCAAGCTTGGGAGCCAATGCTCCCAACTTCCCATGTCCCCCTTTCATCGGTGACTATCCAAATATATGGATCACTCTTACATAACAATACTTTCAGATGTTTGCAGTACACGATTCCTAGTGTGTACTGATGTCGATCATGCATTTCTCTAGTGGGTTGACATTTGGCTACAGTCGGTTAGGAAGGAAATCGCCAGCCTCGAGTGGGGATCATTCACTTCTTTACTATGTACTCGTTTCGGGAGGGATAGACACCAGCTTCTGATTCACTAAGCTAGTTGTACTCTATCAAACAAACCCCAACTGTCGCCGATTACATAGAACATTTTGATATTCTAATGAATCATCTTCTTTCATATTTGTATACTACTCACTGATACTTCTTTTGACTTGTTTTATCGAGGTTCTCCGTGTGGATATACGTGCAATTATTATAGTCTAGCGCCCCACTTAACTGGACACGTCATGCTCGCTGCCTCTGCTCCAAGAGGCGGTGGCTGAAGGAGAATGTGTGTCTGCACCCGCTCCACCTTCTGTATGTGAAGCAGACTCTCAAGGGATGGATTCAGCCCACAATTCTGGCGATTGACAATATCTAGGCACTTCATGCGATCGTCGCGCCAAAGATACCCCTGTTTCCAACCAACTATCTAGCATTTCTAATCATGTTGTTACTCCAGTCAAAATACTCACACATCATTGGAAACATGGCACGAGTGAGCGCAAAGAATGAGTGGCCAGTGTTGGAAATCACCTAGGAAAACAAAGTGGAGAACCAAAAGAGATTTGCTAAAGTTATGGCTTGGGGACAAGCCATTTCTCAAGAGGAATAGGATGTCAGGGTACCTACCTCTACAACTATGCAAGACGAGGAGATGGGTGTTACCCCTAATCGGGCCAGGGCCGAGAGATTTGTGTATCCCAACAAGCGCTATCTGGGCTGAAATTGGCGGGAGTAATGGGCACCGGTTCATCCTTGGGATCACGACCAACAGCGGCAACGGTGGATACCATATTGTGATAGCATAGTTACTTTCCTCCTTTGAGTTCATCCTTGTAACATAATATTGCCACAATTTGTTGCTATAAAGAGATCCCCTATTTATACCATAACATATCAAGAGATGAAAAATGTCATCCCAGCGCAGCGCAGAGTGAACCAAATGGCTGTCTAGTGTGAAAGACTAGCCATGTAAAGCATATGGTCAGTATAAAATTCCTTATGATATTTATTTTCTTTATTTTTATCTTGAATATATATTTTCTTTTCATGAAATAATCAATTGTGTTCTCTTCTGGTTTTTGGCACAAACAACACGACCCGTGTAGACACCCATGGCGTATGGTCGGGAAAAAATATTGAGAAACGAAGGAAGTCATGTAAGGGACAAAAAATGAAATGGGTGTTCAATAAATTTTCCCTGAAAATGCCAATAACTTGGGATGAGTTGTTGCAGTTATGTTTCCTTATTATGGACAGAATGACATGACGAGCGAGGTAAGTATCGGTGTAAACACGGGTCACGAAGAATATATTGGTCATCTATTTGGATGTTTTATGTTCGGTGAGAAGAAAACATCCAAATTAATAATCTTTTTGCGTCTGGTTGCACCCTTTCCTTCTGATTTCGGAGGAAATGGCATAATGAGCATGTGATCGAAACTAAATTTCGAGAGATGAAAAATGTCGTCCTGCGGCGCAGGGAGAAGCAAATGGTTGCCAAGTATTGATGAATGAGGCGAGGTATCCTTGTAGACACTCGATTATTTTGTGAGATCAAGAGAAATGCATTTAGGGAAATAGATGCCAAGTATTGATGACCACATTAACTCGCAATGAGTTGTTTGGCAAGCGTTTCCTTCTCGCTGAGGAGGTAATGCCATTATGGACCTGGATAAACCTGGCATCTATAATGGGTGACGTCAACTTTCTCTTAGAACCGTCACCTAGGATTTTTGCTTAGTTAGAGTAGAGAAAATGAAAAAACACAAGACTGTCTTTTCTTAGCTAAGTGACCATCCCTTAAAAAATCCGATTTTTTACCATTGTACCATTGCACTAATTAATCCCTTATAATTCTCATTAATAATTGGTAGGGATAACAATAAAAAATAGTGCATTGTACGAACTAATATCTATTACCCTCTCTAATGATGTGGATGGCTAAGACAAGACATGTCTTCTTTTGCACGTATACTCTACCTCATATGAGCACATCTGAAATACTGAGTCTGTGAGACTGATTTAGTGAGTCTTGAGATTGTCAAAGTCACCACACGCTGTCGACAGGAACATCGCCTCCGACTAAAGAATATTTTGACTTTTACGAGATATCATCAAAGGGTTAAATCTGGGATCTGAACTCTGTTGGACTGGGCCCTCCTAACCATTCAAGCACAAGTTGGTTTTTGAAAAAAAAATCTTCTGTACATTGTGTTAAATGCCTCTAGGCAGTGAAAATGATATAAATTGTTAACCATTAATTAGTGCAACAGTAGTGCCCCGTGACAAGATTTTATTAACAAATGTGTATGGTCGAGGCTAGTCCCTTTATGATTTTGGAATGGCATCGTGAGCGAGATAAATGTAATGAATGTGTAAAGATTGTTTCATGTAATCGTGGAGAAAACATACAGACGTACGTGTGATAAAGAGAAAATATAGATTATCACATTCCATGGATGAAAGGAAATGGTTGTCAAGTATTGATTATCACATTAATTGGTGATGGGTTTGGTTGCAGTCAGTTTCGTTTTAGATACGATCGAGGGGAATGGCATGATAAAGAGAAAATATAGATTATCACATTCCATGGATGAAAGGAAATGGTTGTCAAGTATTGATTATCACATTAATTGGTGATGGACGACTTTTCTGATGGCTTACGTCATGTGATGAGTTTTTGTTAAGAAATGGGTCCGGTCATGACTATCTCCTAATTTCTTTCAGTACTTTTTATGAAAAAATATTTCTTTATATATGTGTGCTCGTTCCTCTCCAGTTTAATCATAGTTTGATCACACAGTTCTAAATTAAAATTTCACAAGTTTAACAAAGCAAGCTCATAAGTTTAATCAAGTTTCTAAACACAAATTAAAACACATAATTAAAACTAGGCTTTTTCTTCTATCTTCTTGTAGTTGGTGGTGCCTATTCGGATCTCGGATTTAGTGACACAAGGCGAGGAAGGCAACAAATGTGGCCGGCACTTGGTGATCAACATTTGCAAGAGGATCCTCCGGAAATACGGTACTGTGTCAATCACTGGTCTCTTCCGCTCGCTCTCAATAATCTTATTATACATGATATCACACGCATTCATCACACCTCCCATATCTAATCTTTCACCCAGTTAAGAACGGGGTACTGAACAATAGCAAACCGATCTTGGAGTACGCCAAATGCTCGCTCATTATCCTTCCTGCTATCTTTCTAACACCAAGCAAAGTGAGATCTCTTGCACATAAGTACATAACAAGGTTTGAGACTGTCTTCATAAAAGTTGATCATCTTTGCTAGATGCCATCCGTCATGTAGTATTCCTTGTTGTACTCATGGCCATTGATCACAAGGTTGACCGGTGCAGCATGGCCTACAAACTTGGTGAAGACATTCGAGCACTACAGGATGTTGATATCGTTGTGAGATCCTGTCATGCAAAAAAAAGCATGCCAAATTCAGAGTCCTGATCTGTCATGGCCTTAAGTACCACACTTCAAGGTCCTTTATGGATTTTGTACATTCCATGCTAAGCAAATGGGAAGTTCTTTCATGCCCAGTGCATGTAATCTATACTTCCAAGCATCCCAAAAAATCCTCTTGCTTCGTTCTGTGCTAGGATCCGAGTGGTGTCTTCTGCATTAGGTGTTCTCAGGTACGGTTGTCCAAACATTGTCACCACTTCCCTACAGAAATTGTACATGCACTCAATGGATGTAGACTTGGTCATGCGTAGATAGTCATCCAGTGTATCAGCATGAGCTTCATATGCAAACATCCTCAAAACAGTAGTGCACATTTGTATTGAGGAAAATCCTACTGTGTCAATACAGTCCTTCTTGCATATGAAGTAATCCTCGAACTCTCTAATGGTAGTGACAATCCTTAGGAAGAGCTCCGATTCATCCTAAAACAATGTTGAAACACCACATCGACATACAACGGATCATCAACGAAGTAGTCGTCATACGACATGCAGTAACCCTCGTGCTGCCTTAGCTTGCTCTTGCGGCGCCCCAACTCCGTACCTCCATGCCACGGCTCGGCGGCTCGAGAATACATGGTGTAAGAGAAGAGAGGATCTTCAAATTCTCTTCATCGGCGGCGACAACATCGACTTCTTCTTCCATCAGGTCGACAGACATCGACTTCTTCTTCCATCAGGTCGACAGACATCTACTCATCGTGTGAATCCATTGTCGGGCAAAACTGCAAACACCTCGTGGCAGGGGGGCCGTGAAGTACGCCTGGAATAGCCGATGAGGCCGGAGACAGGGAAAAATCGAGTCCACTAGAGGGGGAGAGGTCGTGCAACTAGTGTGGGAACATCGGGGCGGGGGTGGAGAGGGAGAGAGTGGTGCGTGCGGTGATCTGGTAGAGAAGGGAGAAAACAGACTGTTAGTCGTATTGTAATCTGGTACGGTGGAGTCCACCGACCCTCTCTCTCTCTCCCCCTTGTATTCCAACTCTGTAACAACCGAGGCTTTAGCCCTCTCTATATAAACACGTATCACGAGCCTCAGAGAGGCATCGTTTCCGCTAATATGGTATCAGAGCTATTCTCTTCCCCACTCTAGCGCCGAACAAACCTCGACAAAACCCTGCCGCCGCCGATCGTTCTGATCCACTGCCGCCACACAAAAATCCCAGACAACACACAAACTCGCCGCCGCCGATCATCATCTGATCTGTCGCCGCCATAGACAAAACAAAACCAAAGCCTATATACAACCCTAGCCGCCGATCCTGATTTTCCTGATCCGATCCGCCGCCGCCTCCAAACAAACAACAAAAGAAAACCTATAAACTATAAAACCAGCCGCCGCCGATCCCGATCCTTGCAGATCCGATCCGCCGCCGCCTTAACCACGATGGCCACACCATCCTCCTCGTTGACTGCCACTGGCAGCAACCTCTCAAACCCACCCTCTCAAAAGCTTACCCGCACAAATTTTCTGTTCTGGAAGACCCTGGTCGCTCCTGCTCTGCGTGGAGCCCAGGTGTATGGACTCCTTGATGGATCGGACGCTGAGCCGGCCAAGCTGATTGAAGTTGAAGATGCTGATCACAAGAAGAATATGGTGCCCAATCCTGGCCATGATCTCTGGGTGACATGTGATCAGAACACGTTATGCTACCTCATCAACTCGCTCTCCCCTGAGATCCTGGCGCATGTAGTGGGTCTGAACACCACTGTCGCCGTCTGGGCCGTCATCACCAAGTTGTTTTCTTAGCATTCCAAGTCCAGAATCTCACACCTGAGAGGGGCTCTTCAGTCCATCAAGAAGGAAGATCTCACCGCTGCACAATACTTTGCCAAGATGAAAAATTTCTTTTCTGAACTCAGCGCTGCTGGGAAGGAGGTCGATGAAGATGAACTTGTTGTCTACATCCTCAATGGGTTAGACGGCTCCTATGACTCCTTGGTGGCCGCCACCAAGGCTAACCCTGCCACCACCCTTGATGACCACTATGAGCAGCTCTGCGACCACGACATGCGAATTTGGTCCACGGGAGGATTTGCTGTGTTCATTGAACCAAATTTGGTCTCTTGGAGTGCTAGAAAACAAGACACTGTTTCCAGGTCGTCTACTGAGGCAGAGTATAAGTCTTTGGCAAATGCAACAACATAACTTATGTGGGTTGAGGCTCTTCTGCGTGAGCTTGGTATCTCACTACAGCAAAGACCAGTTTTATGGTGTGATAACCTGGGAGCCACATACTTGTCTGCTAATCCAGTCTTTCATGCTCGCACAAAGCACACTGAGATAGATTTTCACTTTGTTCATGAAAGAGTGAGAAAGAAACAGTTATATATTTGTCTCTAGCAAAGATCAGATCTCTGATGGCTTTACAAAAGCGCTTCCTATTAAAAACCTGCATGAGTTTAGGCGTAATCTAAATCTTTGGGGAAGTTTAGATTAAGGGGGGGTGTTAGTCATATTGTAATCTGGTAAGGTGGAGTCCACCGACCCTCTCTCTATCCCCCTTGTAATCCAACTCTGTAACAACCGGGGCTTTAGCCCTCTCTATATAAACACGTATCACGAGCCTCGGAGGGGCATCATTTCCGCCAATACGGACATGGCGTGGAGACGTACGAAATGGGGGGCGGGTGGATTCTTAGTTGCCTTCCCGACATGACAGTCCTGCTCGCGTTTTAGGTCCATCTACACCCCCGCTTCCCCCCCTGTGCGTTTGGGTGCGGCCTAGGGAGCTATACGTGGGCCGAATTTTGGCTGGGTGTAACACCCTCAGAATCGGCCCTATGCAAGTTTTAGCGCTTCCCGCCAAACCCGCATAGAAACGATTCAAAGGTGCCCCCCAGGCACTTTCGTGCGGGTGGAAAACGAAGTAATATCATTACACAATAGTCCTCGATGAAACCCACAAAACATATATCCAACAACGACTCAATGAGTCAAGAATACAGAGGTACAATACAAAGATCCAAATCACCTTTAAAACGATATAGCGTCCGAGTACGGACATGCAAATTGAGCTAAGAGCCCTGAAGAATAACCACTGGCGTCCAAAACCCTGCCCAGGCCAAGCCGGAAGGGTAACCCTGCTAACGACGTCGATCTCAAAACCTGCTTAAACAAAAGGGGTGCCGACAAAGGGCAAAGGAAAAAAGAAGCGGTCAAGATCTTGAGGCCAAGACACGGCGAGGCTATAATTCGGCGGTCCTCGCCTACATAGGTATGGTGGACTGAGCGGCAGCGCAACACGCACTAAACAACCTATAGATACTCGATATAACTGTCGGCTACCAGAGAGGGATAAGAAAGTCCTATTCGGAACCATCTTGATACTACCACCAAACATACCCATCCTGGTGTTTCCCCCTCGAGACCAAACGAGGAAGTCAACCGAGGAACTCACGCAGTTGGCAGTTTTATTTATTCAGTTATCGTTGCAGCAATTACTAGTCAGGTATAGATAATCATCCTGATATAATAAGCAGTGGGCAATTTTAGTTAATCATTCCATTGTAGTGTTGCCTGTCAAAACTCACCGGCGGGCAGCGACGAGCAACACGAAGAGCCGGGAGGCTCCCGACTGGTGGGCCTCGTCCTCGGGCAACGGCTCGCAAAACTCCGACACGCTACGGCTTGGTTCGAGGCGTGCCACCGACCTATACCTGGTCGAAGGTGCAGGATTGCTCCGATTGATTTCCTGCATGGTAAACAAGTATACGTAAAATTCGAGCCGTGACCGGCTCCCAGGTTTCCCCGTGAATCGGCTCCTAGAGCCGATTATCCCATGATTCTGCATTAGATCTTATGATAACATGGGGTTTTGCTTTATCGTTACAAATTAAATCGATCTACGACAGTTTGACGTTTTCACCACGTAATTGGAACGTCCTACACGTAATTGAGCCTGGTATATACAAAAGATGAGGAATACTAACCTTAGAGGAGGCCTAATAACCAACGTAAAGTTAATTACCGGAACAACTTCTCTAAAACGAGCAAGCCACGTCTCTATGCACTACTGGTTCGTTCAACCCGTCTGTAAGGCCTGACTACGTAGATATCAAACTAAACCTTGACGAACAAGGCATAACCATAACAGATTGAAACAACTAAATAAAGATGAAGCAAGATGCTACCCTCGCACTTGGGAAAAAGTGCAAAGGTAGCGAGATAACTAGAGGCAGCGTAAATCAAAAAATTATAACGAAAAGTACCGACGCTAGCCTCAAAAGAACCATGATAGTAGTGTTACTCGCTATCAACAAGGCTTCAGTACGAGTAACACTAAATAACGCATAAGTAAAAATACTGCCTAGATCGCGAGCGAAAGAAACCCTAGAACAAGGGGTGGCGATGCGCCGAGATTGTGTTTGTTGTGAACGTGATTGTCCTCCTTTTCTCAATAACCTTAGGTACATATTTATAGTCCGGAGACTCTCTACTTTTGGAATAACTCTACAACTCTATCTTTACCTAAACTGAAACGGAACCTAAACTAACACGAAACCTACTATGATACAAGATACACGGGCAATTTAGCCCAAATCCACGCGCTAGGCCGATCCAACAACACGTTGAATATATGCATTTTCCAAGCCCATCTTGATCACGGCCCATCTCCTTCTTTGGCCAAAATATGGCGATAACACATGCCCCCCTGGTTTTGGCAATGATAATTCCAAAACCATTCTGCTGATATATATTTTTTCTCCCTCTCTCCCCTTTTTTTTTGTATCGGGTTGCGCGTTGACAGAATGCGTTGCAGAACAGGATCGTCACGCCACCCCTTCATCATGACGCCCTGTCTTCTCAACTCCTTCGCAGTGCATGATTTGACGATTTTGGCAGCACATTCTGGGAAACCGCTATGGCATTGAACCGTCTCTCCACTATTCCCCTTATTTAAATCCACCTAAGCAGTTCGCAATCCCCATCTTCCTCCAACAGCCAAAAAACCCTTCTTTCTCCGCCGAAAAAACCCTGTTTCTTCGCCATGGCCTCCTCTGCTTCCTCTGGCCTGTCCTCCCACGCCTCCAACTCAATGAGTGACCGAGAGCCAACGCCGGAGCACCCGCCGATGGCGGCGTACAACACTCTCGCCCCACAATGGTGGGGAGAGGGGTTGAGGATTTGTTTGGTCGGAGGACGCGTCCTTAACCGGCGAAGAAGACCTGCAGTTCCTTGCCGATGGGGAACTGAGGCAGACAAGATCGATGACGTCCTCGATTTGGCGTCGACTCCTCCGAGGAGGAGGAGGAAGAGGAGGACACCTCCTCCGAGGAGTACCAGCCGGTGAAGTACTTCCGCACCGGGTCCAGCGAGGACACCGACGACGACGAAGACGAGGAGGCCCCTGCTGGCTTCTTCAGCAGCAGCAGCGAAGACGACGCCGGAAGCAGCGCTGAGGATAGCGCACAAGACGGCGGCGACGACAGCGACGACGACCTCGGCCTAGATTAGGAACCAGTAGCAGTAACAGCAGTAGTCATAAGCTCCCTTTTGTAATCGATCAGTCCTTTTGTAAGCAACCAGCTTCTGAATGAAATGAAAAATCCGTTCTCTCGAAGATTGCTCTTGTCGCCCCAATTTTGCCGATAACAAAAATAGGTCGATGCTCCAGAAGCCGATAGCAACGCATCGGCTTTTACCTTGCTACGTTTACTCAGTCAACCAAGCACAGCTCAAAGAGTCAATGCATATCGGTTTTCCCAAAAACGTTGACAAGGTCCGACTTGGTCACATGCTCAGGCAAACCTAAACGGTCACTTCTTAGTCTCAAACGGTAACCTGCGATCTTCTTCAAAAAAAGGGCGACCTAGATCTCCAATTGCCCATCAAAATACGTGCCCTGAACAAACAGCTAATGACGAGCAAGAATGAAGATTTCTTCAGTAGCTTGTATGTGGACACTGGCACCTGTTTGTATCATATGTGAACCTCTAGAGTCGATGACCATGCATCGGCTATATATTATATTTTTTGTTTTTATTCGGCCGATTTTCAGTATCGGCCCCCCCATACTTTACTGTCCAACATCTCACGTGCTTTTTACCTGGCCGATTTCATGTATCGGCCCCCATGTTTTACTGTCCATCATCCCACATGCTTGGGAAATATTTCTTGAGATGTTGACCGTTGACCGCCACCGGGAATTTCACGCCGTCCAGCTCCTCAAGCATGTATGCGTTTCCTCTTAAAACTTGATCAACCCTGTATGGCCCGTGCCAATTTGGAGACCATTTACCATATGTTGCATCCTTAGTCCCTAATGGCAACACAGCTTCCCATACCAGATCACCAACGTGGAATTCCTTTGGCCTCACTTTCTTGTTGTATGCACGAGCTACCTTGGCCTTGTTCTCTTTGATCTTCTCAAGCGACCACAGCCTGAGCTCAGTTAAATCCTCCACACTGTCACTCATCAGGGTTGCATATTCTTCAGTTGTTAGATCGTCCTGAAAAGTGACACGTCTCGATCCCGCCGTAATTTCCCAGGGCAATACGGCTTCTTGTCCATATACTAGATGATATGGCGAAGTTTTAATCGCCCCATGGCATGACATGCGATAAGCCCACAATGCCTCTGACAAAACCTCGTGCCAACGCCTAGGGTACTCATCGACTTTTCTCTTGATCGACTTGATGAGGCTGGTTGGATGCTTCAGCTTGCCCATTAGCCTGAGCATAGTATGGAGATGATCTGATCAGCTTAATCCCCATGTCCTCGCAGAACTTTCTAAACTCCTGAGAAATAAAGACCAAACCCCCATCGGTCGTGATAGTTTGGGGAATCCCGAATCTATGGATGACATGCTCTTTCACAAAGTTGATAACATCCTTTGAGTTCACTGATTTCATCGGGACAGCTTCCACCCATTTAGTGAAATAATCAGTGATGGCCAAAATCCACATGTGGCCTTTGCTTGATAGAGGATTGATTTTGCCGATCATATCCATGCCCCAACCTCGGAACGGCCAAGGCTTGATGATGGGGTTCATTGCTGACGCAGGTACCATCTGAATTTTTCCAAATTTCTGACATGCTTGACACCCTTTGTAGTAGTTGAAACAGTCTTCAAGCATGGTGGGCCAATAAAACCATGATCGCCTGATCAACCATTTCATCTTGTGAGCTGATTGGTGAGTTCCACAGGCACCTTCGTGTACCTCGTGCAGGAGCCTCTTAGCCTCGGCTGTCCCCAGACATTTGAGCAATAACCCTTCCAGAGTCCTGTAAAACATGTCATCCCCAATAAGTACATACTTCATGGCCTTGTACCTTATCCGTTTAGGTGCCCCCGAGCCGAATCCTTCAAGTAATTGAAGATATCGGCTCTCCGTCGCCTTCAGAACTGCACGAATATCGGCTCCTCTGCTACATCCTTGTAGCCCAAGCCATCTGTGCAAGATCATTTGCCTCTATGTTACTGCGCGCGGGATCCAGTGAAGTTTAGGTACCGAATCGTGTCATCAGCTCACGGCAGTGCAACCATAATGGGAAGAGGGACTCGCTCTCACACTTGTACTCCTCCGTGAGTTGGGAAATCACCAACTTGGAATCTCCAAAAATTTCCACTGCTTCTGCTCCGGCTTCGAGGAGTAACTCCATTCCCCTGCGTATTGCCTCGTACTCAGCGACGTTGTTGGTGCGAGAGGTAGATAATCTGATGGAGAAGGAAAATGTTGCCCCCCGAGGCGACACAAGTAAAATGCCGATGCCGCAGCCATCGTCACAAACCGATCCATCAAAGAACATAGCCCACGCTCTTATAGACAGTGCTGCTATGTTAGTGTTGATCCTCTCAGCGATAAGGTCGGCTAACGCCTGTCCCTTAACTGCTTTTGCGGGTTGATACCGGATGTCAAACTCTGATAATGCGAACATCCATTTGCCCAGACGGCCTTTCAACATAGGAGCCGACAACATGTGCTTTATGACGTCTGATTTGCATATGATGATGATCTCTGCTGATAGCAAAATGTGGCGCGCAGCTTAGTGCGAGTGAAAACAGCAGAGGCACAACTTATCGATATCAGGATACCTTGGCGCTGCTGCCAGCATCCTTCTGCTTAGGTAAAATACGACTCGCTCTAGCCCATCATAAACTTGTACCACCACCGAGGCGATGGACGTGTCAGCCACTGACAAGTAAATGTAGAATGTTACTCCGGTAGGCGGAACCAACACCGCGGCTTCATCGATATTCTTTGATCTCGTCAAGGCTCGTTCGCTCGCCCCTCATAAATTCCTCGTCGATTTAGTTTTCACCATCCCATGAACGGTTCTATTCTTCCCGACAGATTGAGATGAATCTTCCGAAGTTGATCTTGCCGATTAGAGATCGCAGCTCTTTCTTTGTGGTAGGTGGCTTCATTGTCCGTCTTGCCTCCTTACTTTTCAGCCGATCTCAATCCTCGTCCATGGACCAAAAACCCAAGAACCGACCGCCGTGACCCAAGGCACACTTCTTTGGATTCATCCGAGTCGAATTTTCTTGTTCGGTCCGAACGCCTTGAAGATCGTCCAAGTGTCCGTGGCACGGAAGACTTGACCACCACGTCATCGATGTAAATTTCCACCAACTTGCCGATCAAATCATGGAAAATGTAATTCATGGCCATTTGGTAAGTGGCGCGGCATTCTTCATCAAATCATGACTACATACTCGAACAACCCCACCGAGCACAGGACTCGAACGCCGTCTTGTGTATATCTTCCGGAGCCATAAAATTTGGTTGTAACCGCATTGCCATCCATGAAGCTCGAGGATTTAATGACCAGCCGCTGCGTTAATTAACGCCTCTACACCGCATCGGATACTCATCCTTTGGGGTAGCTCTGTTAGATCCCGAAAATCTATGGCAACACGCCATCGGCCATCCTTTTCTCTCTGGTGTACTATACTAGAAATCCACTCGGATACCGCATGGCTCGATTAACTTGGCGTCAACATTTTCTCGACCTCTTTTTGACTTCTTCCGAATTTCGCCTTCATTTGTCGTGCTCGCTGAAATGGCGAAATCCTTTTTAAGCGGAGTCGATGCTCAATGATGCTGTCTAACCCGGCATTTCTGTAGTCCCAAAGCGGCGCGGATATTTTCTCAACAGGGCTATCATCGGACCCCGCAGACTCGGGTCTAACTTCTTGCTGATAAATGTTGGTCGTGGCTTATCCCCAGGACCAATGTCGATCTCTTCTAGCTCATCAGCAGATGTAAACCCATACCCTAGCTTTCCGTCACCTGTCAAATCGATGGTAAACACAGGGCAAACAGTGGGTGAGGGTAACAAAAATAATTTGGGCCGATCGCCTGAATCGGCCCCCTTTTTGCTTGCATTAGTCAGGGATGGTTTACACCTTATTGTTTTACAATGGCATGGCGTCTCCCTGCTACGACTGCGTGATCCTCTTGTCGTGTGATTGGTGCTTTTCATTTTTTGTGGCCGATCGCGAGGATCGGCCGTACCACGCATGGTTGTGAACTTTCCTACTCTGTCAGGCCAGTGGATAAGACCAGCCTCACCCCGTTTTTTGTAGCTTCAATGCGCTCACAGCCTAAACCGATTCCAGAGATCGGCTCTTGGTCTGCTGCTTCCCAGACGTTCATGCCAGCTATGGAAACCTCGATAGAATCATCTGTATGGATGACCTCCACTTCATCTCCGTCCCACTGTATGAGGCACTGGTGCATCGTGGATGGAATGCAGCAATTAGCGTGAATCCAATCTCTACCTAGCAAGACAGCGTAGGTACTTTTGCTGTTCACGACGAAAAATGACGTGGGTATGGTTTTTCTGCCCACTGTCAGATCCACGTTCAGTACGCCTTGCGTTTCAAGACCGGCTGAAGTCGCTTAACGTGGCGTTGGTTTTGATCGATCTGCAGAGCGCCCCAAACGTCGTAGCATGGCGTACGGCATGATATTGACTGCCGCCCCGGTGTCTACCAACATCTTGCTGACAGGTTGCCCATTGATGTAACCTCGCAGATACAGGGCTTTCAGATGTTTGTAGCCCTTCTCACGTGGCTTCTCAAAATAATCGCCGTGGCCGCAATGAACCGTACATCGGTAGCTCATTGGTTCTTGGCGCGAGAACTCGACGGAAGTATGAACACCATGTTTGTACCACCGATGTCGTGCATCGGCTTTTATTGGTTTGGGCGCCACTCTTTCTTTGTCGGGCGGTCTCCGCTTCAAGGTCTGCCTGACTTTGACGGCTAGATCGGGCCGCGCTTTCTTTAAAGCGTGGAGATACCGTGCTTCAGCTTCCTCCAAGTTACGCAGCCGCTGCACTCTACGCTTTTGGGTATGTCTGAGTCCGTCTGGACACCATCTTGGACGGTGATATCTGTCTTCTTCCTTGTCACCCCTTGGCTTCTCGAGGTCCTTTGCTCGAGCGGACTCCCTGTGACGGCTCTGAGGTGGGAGAGGACCTAAACGTTTGAATACTGAAACCGGCCTCGTGTCCTCCCTCTGCTGTCCACACTCCGGGCAGTTGTCGACTGTGGGCAATCGACTCATTCCCGCGTCCCAGCAGTACTTGAAGAAAGCACAATCCCAATGTTTGTCTGCGCCTTCCTTTTCTTTTGACGGTCCCCTAGCGAGGTGCTCATATCCTTTATCGTCTCCATCGTGCTGGCGCCGTTGGTCATACTGACGCTCATACTTGTTAAGGAGATGCGTGGAATGCGGATCCTGATACCGCACTCTCCTCACCTGTTCCTCTGTTAAGTACCGCCTGTCGTTATGACCGGGCCGGTCGCATGGACCAGCCTCTTCTCTTTCTTTGCCCCGAGAGCGACCACCTTCCTCCTTGTACGTGTCATGGTGGTACCTGCACCGCCATATTAACACCGAACGAAAATCCATTTGGCGCCGCATGAGCGATTGAGTTCCACCATGTTGACGCCAGGAAATGGGTTTGTGTCCACTTTCATGGCGAACTGCCCAAGGATCAGACGGCCTTGCTCTATCGCCATTTGGATTTGGCGACGTAGTACTTTGCAGTCATTGGTGGTGTGGTTGAACGAGTGATGCCACTTGCAGTATGGTCTCCCGTTCATTTCCTGAGCCGTGGGGATTTTATGGCCGTCGGGTAACCTCAGCTGCTTCTCTTTCAGCAGTAAATCGAAAATCTGCTCAGCTTTGCTCACGTCGAAGTCGAACCCTTTTGCAGGCCCTTGCTGTTTCACCCATTTGCAGGACACGGGGTCTGCCCCCCGAGCCCATTCAGCCACGGCCACCTCCTGGTCTTGCGAGATCACCTTCTTCAGACGACAGGCCTATCGGACGCTTGAACTTGTCTTGGTATAACTCGTGGTGGCGCTGTTCATACATCGCCGGTTCGGGCCATGTGCGCCAATGAGTTGTACTCTACTTGGAAAGCGATCCTTGATGGGTGCCGAGACCCAACATCGCCAGTTCGACCGCTTCCTTATCGCTAAACGAGCGGAGTAACATCGGTTCTTGACGGTCCTGGCTGGATGTACTGGCTCGCTTTCTCGCTCGCCGCACTGTGCTGTGTCCGCAATGCCAGCCTCGGTAGCCTCTGAATGATATTGGATGTGGAACTGCTCTTCCAGCTTGCTTCCGTGTCTGAATCGAATCGTGGGCGTGAGGTGTACCACCCAAAAGCCGGTCCCGCCGAGATTGCGCAAAAACCTTACGCATCCGATCCGATGTCAAATTATGCCTAGCTGTGCGCTGTATCGGCCACGTGCTCGATTGAGCTCGATCCTTCCGACCGCTAAACCTTGAGAACTCGAGTCGATACTTGGGTGGCGGCGGAATCGAGATCAAACTTTGGGGTACGGCTTTGAATAGCCGATTGTCCTTCTCTTCGCACGGCGAACTGTCTCTCAAGATGGTACGGATTTGCTCCACTGTTTGAGCCGCAGGGCTAGATTCTCATGGCTTGTTCCATGGCGTGCCAGCTAGCCACGCCTGTTTATCGGCGTCCACCCGCATACATCGCCGCCGAACGCCGTTCCGGAGCTCCTGCCCCAGGAACCCCTGCCGCAGAAACTCCTGCGGTTGCAATCTGTTTGGTGCGTGTCAGGTTATTGCAGTCCGGCACGTAGGTGCATATATATCCGTGTGGGATTTCCTTAGGTGGCTCGAACAGGAATTGGCAATCGCTGGGTCCTCCACCTTATAGACGACGACGCCTGCTCCTGGTGGCTCTGGGGCCGGCGTGAATGGCGATTCGGCCTAGTCCGGAGCGGTCTTTCTCCCTGGTGAGTCCCTAAAGTAGGCCCCGACGGAGAGTACTGATGTTTCATGATTTCTTGAACTACGCGAACCGCGACCCGCTTGAAAGCGTTCACCAGGCTTTCAGAATGGCGGTGAAGAGAATGAGCCATCATGTAGTTGATTTCCGTCAGAGCTGCAGCGCTCCTCCGGCGAAATGACAGTCCACCTCATCAAGAGCACTCGGGAGAACCCCTCCACTTGATGCCATGCTTACGGGTCCTCTCAAAAGAGCCGATGAGATCGGCTTCGAAGAGATTGCTGATCTCGTCATACTTCGCCTTGTGCTCTTCAAGAAGCTCGTCGTACGTGACTGGTCTGTTCTCCATTGCAGCGTCGGATGTTGATGTAGACGTTGTTGAATGTCCCACCAGGCGTGCCAGAATGTGTTGCCTGTCAAAACTCACCGGCGGGCAGCGACGAGCAACACGAAGAGCCGGGAGGCTCCAGAATCGCTGGGCCCTGGTCCCTGCAACGGCTCAAAACTCCGCAGACGCTCGCTTGGTTCGAGATGCCACGACCTATACCTGGTCGGAAGGTGAAGGATTGTTCGATTGATTTCGCATGGTAAACAAGTATACGTAAAATTCGAGCCGTGACCGGCTCCCAGGTTTCCCCGTGAATCGGCTCCTAGAGCCGATTATCCCATGATTCTGCATTAGATCTTATGATAACATGGGGTTTTGCTTTATCGTTACAAATTAAATCGATCTACGACAGTTTGACGTTTTCACCACGTAATTGGAACGTCCTACACGTAATTGAGCCTGGTATATACAAAAGATGAGGAATACTAACCTTAGAGGAGGCCTAATAACCAACGTAAAGTTAATTACCGGAACAACTTCTCTAAAACGAGTAAGCCACGTCTCTATGCACTACTGGATCGTTCAACCCGTCTGTAAGGCCTGACTACGTAGATATCAAACTAAACCTTGACGAACAAGGCATAACCATAACAGATCGAAACAACTAAATAAAGATGAAGCAAGATGCTACCCTCGCACTTGGGAAAAGGTGCAAAGGTAGCGAGATAACTAGAGGCAGCGTAAATAAAAGAATTATAACGAAAAGTACCGACGCTAGCCTCAAAAGAACCATGATAGTAGTGTTACTCGCCATCAACAAGGCTTCAGTACGAGTAACACTAAATAACGCATAAGTAAAAATACTGCCTAGATCGCGAGATGCGATCTAGGCAGCATGACACTTACCCGAAAGAAACCCTAGAACAAGGGTATGGCGCGCCGAGATTGTGTTTGTTGTGAACGTGATTGTCCTCTTTTTCTCAATAACCTTAGGTACATATTTATAGTCCGGAGACTCTCTACTTTTGGAATAACTCTACAACTCTATCTTTACCTAAACTGAAACGGAACCTAAACTAACACGAAACCTACTATGATACAAGATACACGGGCAATTTAGCCCAAATCCACGCGCTAGGCCGATCCAACAACACGTTGAATATATGCATTTTCCAAGCCCATCTTGATCACGGCCCATCTCCTTCTTTGGCCAAAATATGGCGATAACATGTAGTTGCAACACTTACTAGTCAGATACAATTAGCATGAGATATCCCAAACCCGGCAGTTGTTGGTACTTTTGTTTAGCCATTCCGTTGCAGTGAAGCTGATTACTAGTCATATCGGATACAAGTCAAATTATAAAAGTAAACTTTAGTTATAGTTGTCTATGATCGAGAACTGTGCTCCAAGTCGTCCATAACCGCGGACACGGCTTTTCGAAAAGATTTAACCCTGCAGGGGTGCACCAAAGTATCCACACGCACTTCGACCCTTTTGCGGATCGTTAACATACACCCATCGGTATGTCGGGGCCCAAGTCATGACGCTTCCTGACCCAAAGCAAGTACATGGGGCCACCCACTAAGCTACCCGCAAGTCGGTCGCCGGTCTCGAGACGGACTCGGTTTGCGTCAATGGATGTAAACGATCGGGAACCCGAAAGTGTGATGGGCTTGTCGATACCGAAAACACTCCGCTTTCCTAACAAGATAGCGCCCACGCCGCAATCGTAAATAAAGCAAGAAAGCATGGCATAAGTACAGATAGTAATAAAGCCTCAAACTACTTTGTGGCCCCAGACAAGATTTGGAATCAGTACTAAATCGATGGGGTGCCCACACACCCCTTGTGGTTAGCGCTCGATCTCGGAACAAGTGTCAAGAACTCGGGGTCCTACGGGACACCAGTGAGCGGTTAAAATCCAAATATTGTCTATTACCCACCGGTGCCTCTGCATTTACCTACTTTCAATTTTAGTTATTAAACAGTAATTAAAGCCATGATCATCTCCAACATAAAGCATACGGCAATACTCCAACAACTGTGGTACTTGACGACACGCAACAGCACTTGAGCAAGCGACTACGACGCGCAAGTCCAACTATCTACCAAACAACAGGTAATAGGATGTGTCCAAGGAAATATAAGGCTGCACGGGATATCACGGGTACGAAAACTAGAGCATCGCAACACAGGTAGCAATAGATCAACAGGAGGGAATAAATACTATAAAAGTAAGATAGGTAGAAAGGGGGAGAATGCTCGCCTGAAAACATTGCCGAAGGTTCAATCGAAGATCGGGTCGACACTCGCATCAACTCAACGGCCTTATCCGCGAAGAACCAAAACACTAGAATAAACGCAGGATGCACTATTTAATACTACGGCAAAAGATCGGGCATGATGCATGTATGATGTATGACATGGCAAGATGCGATGCAACTAGGCAATATTATCGAAACCGGGGTCCCGGCAAATATTTAGTGGTTCAAGTTGTTTATCTACCCCGCAAATTAAATGTTGTCTTAACATGGCAAAACATATCACCGGTTCGCTACACAAAATTAAATGGAGCCAATATATGACTAGAATAGCCGTCATATAGTTTCCATATGTAATTATTAGATGAATCGACATAATGTCCCCAAACCACATGATGAGATGCAAGCATGAATAATTAAATATGCAGTAGGATATATTATATTATAAAAAATAGAGGTCTCGGATAGGGGTCACACATCGAAAGGCGATCTTGGGGTTCCGAGGGTTCGGGGGGATCGGTCTCAGGGTTCGACGGGAGAACGGCTCGACGAGATCGGTCTCGGACAACGGAAGTCGATCTTGTCGCATCCGAGAAGAAGAACTTGGTTGGCGTCGGGGGCACATCGGATTCGCCCTGGTCAGGGTCGATCTGGTCGTCGCGAAGATCTTGTCGGGTCCGTGTCATCGAGTCGGTCTTGGCATTCGGGGTGAAGAACTTGGCGTCCTCGAGGAAGTACTTGGCGTATCCGTGTCGACGACCTGGGCGTCCGGGTTCTCCGACATCGCCCGGAAGAAGTACTTGTCGATCTGTGGCCTTCGGGTCGAAGAATTCGGCATGTCCGGGTTCGGTCTCCGGGTCCGGGTAGAAGAACTTGTCGTTCCGACAGGTTCAGGTTCCGTCTTTGGACTCCGGGATCGGGGCCTTTGGTCCGTGAGGTAGATCTGGGTGTCACTTGTCGATCTTGTTCACCAAGACGGTTTGATGACCTTGCCGGGTGTCAGATTCGGTGTCGATCATGGTGAGTCCTTGGTTCAATCCTCGCAGGTTGCAACTTGACGCTCATGACAAAGTCCGCATGGCAACACACGTCCAGCAAGGGGAGAGGGCGACACGCGCGAGCAGTTGCAGGGCCGACGCGACTCGGCCGGAGGACACGGGGAAGGCGGCCGGGAGAACGCGAGGAGGGCAGAGGTCGGCGCCGCCATCGGGCTTGGGCTCCCGCGGCCGCAGACAGGAGCTCGGGGAGGCGGCGTCCAAGGTGGCGCGACTCGGCGGCCGGAGGACGGGTGGAGGCGCGGTGAGTGAGAGCGAGGCCAGGGGTCAGGCGACACCGGGTGGAAGAAGAGGGTCGCGGTCGCAGGCGGCGGATGGGGCTTCCGGCGGCAGGGTCGGCGTGGCCGGGGACGTGCAGGCCTCGGGCGGCGCAGTGAGCGCCGGGCGGTGGAGAACGAGAAGGAGAACGACCACGCACGGGCGGCGGGGCGAGGCGGTTGGGATGGCGATGGGCGCGGATCCGAGGAGGCGGCCGGCGAGCAGAGAGAGGCCGGGCGGCGGATGCGCTGGCGGCGGAGGCAAGGTCGCGTGCAGGGAGGGGCTCCGGTGAGGTCGGGCAGACCGAGGAGGAGGATCGGGCAGGCTGCTCGCCGGGCGCGAGCTGCGTGCAGACTCGCCGCGCGACGGTTGCTGTTGACGCCGCGGGCTCGAGCCGGTGGTCGCGGGCGACGGGGCCGACGGTGGCTTGGGAACCGCGAGGCGGGGGCCCCTAGCGGCCACGGGGATCGACGAGCGAGGGGGAGAAGGGGTCACGAGCGAGAGGTCGGGAGGAATCGTGGCTCGGGAGGCGTGCACAGGCGGGCGTGGGAGGACGTGCAGGGGCGGTGGACCACGGGAGAGAGGCTGGCGGGGTGGGGCCAGGCTGTCGGTGGGCGCGGGGTAGGAGAGGAGTGGGTCAGCTGTGTGGTGTTGGGGCAGGTGGTTGAGGGTGTGGAGAAGAGGTGGGACCAGGAGGCTGAGGTGGCGACTGGGATGGGGAGAGGGAGTGGTGAGGTGGAGGATGATGATTGGGTGGAGAGAGGGCCAGGCTGATGTGGCGCAAAGGGATAGGTTGGGGTGAGGTGGAGGGGGCTGGGTAGATTAGGATAGGGTAGGAAAAGGTTTAGATAGTTTTGACTAGGGTTTGGAGGTGGCCAGTCAGGCTATCGGGCCTGGCTGGCTGCCTCCTAAAAATAATTTAAAATTTTATTTATTTAAAACGGGGCTTTTGCAAACCGTGGGTAGACAAAACAAAATATTCCGGAGACCCAGGTTTTGTGTTTGAATAAAGAAGGGGCGTCTAGAAAACAAAAACAGATTTTTCAAAAATAGTTTTTTAAACAAACCATGCAAGATGACGACGATGCTCAAATGCAAGGTGGCATGATGACATGAGCATGAGGTCATGATGATGCGATGCACAAAAACAACGCGATTTTCTAGTAGTGATTTTGCGGGGCGCCACACTGGGGAGGGGGGATTGGATGAGATTTTCACGCCGACGTCCTTTCGGGGGATGGCTGGGTGCTCTAACTGCTGCCTGGATAAGGCATGGATACTTAATGGTCCCATAAAAGTTAATAGTCGTTTCAAAACAATCCAAGAAACTTAACGGTCTCATGGAAGTTACATTTTTTATCAAACAAGGGGGTGCTGGATGGAAGCTAGCGTGGGAACATAGAGGCGGGGGTGGAGCGGGAGAGAGTGGTGCCTGCGGCGATCTAGTAGAGAGGGAGAAAACGGACATGGCGTGGAGACGGGCGAAATGGGGGATTCTTTGTTGCCTTTCCGACATGACAGTCCTCGCGTTTTAGTTCCATCCAGCACCCCCGCTCACCCCCCGTGCGTTGGGTGCGGCCTAGGGAGCTGGACGTAAAAATGGGCCGAATTTTGGCTGGGGAGGGTGGATTGGGTGAGATTTTCACGCCGACGTCCTTTCGGGGGATGGCTGGGTGCTCTAACTGCTGCCTGGATAAGGCATGGATACTTAATGGTCCCATAAAAGTTAATAGTCGTTTCAAAACAAGCCAAGAAACTTAACGGTCTCATGGAGGTTACATTTTTTATCAAACAAGGGGGTGCTGGATGGAAGCTAGCGTGGGAACATCGAGGCGGGGGTGGAGCGGGAGAGAGTGGTGCCTGCGGCGATCTGGTAGAGAAGGGAGAAAACGGACATGGCGTGGAGATGGGCGAAATGGGGGGATTCTATGTTGCCTTTCCGACATGACAGTCCTCGCGTTTTAGTTCCATCCAGCACCCCCGCTCACCCCCTGTGCGTTGGGTGCGGCCTAGGGAGCTGGACGTAAAAATGGGCCGAATTTTGGCTGGGGAGGGTGGATTGGGTGAGATTTTCACGCCGACGTCCTTTGGGGGGACGACTGGATGCTCTAACTGCTGCCTGGATGAGGCATGGATACTTAACCGTCTCATAAAAGTTAACAGTCGTTTCAAAACAAGCCAAGAAACTTAACAGTCTCATGGAAGTTACATTTTTTAATCAAACAAGGGGGTGCTGGATGGAAGCTAGCGTGGGAACATAGAGGCGGGGGTGGAGCGGGAGAGAGTGGTGCCTGCGGCGATCTAGTAGAGAGGGAGAAAACGGACATGGCGTGGAGACGGGCGAAATGGGGGATTCTTTGTTGCCTTTCCGACATGAGTCCTCGCGTTTTAGTTCCATCCAAGACCGCCACCCCTCGTATGCGTGGGTGCATCCTAGGGAGCTGGGCGTAAAAATGGGCCGAATTTTGGCTAGGGAGGGTGGATTGGGATTGGGCGATATTTTCACGCCGACGTCCTTTGGGGGGACCGCAGGATGCTCTAACTGCTGCCTGAATGAGGCATGGATACTTAACCGTCTCATAAAATTTAACAGTCGTTTCAAAACAAGCCAAGAAACTTAACGGTCTCATGGAAGTTACATTTTTTTATCAAACAAGGGGGTGCTGGATGGAACTAGCGTGGGAACATCGAGGCGGGGGTGGAGCGGGAGAGAGTGGTGCCTGCGGCGATCTGGTAGAGAAGGGAGAAAACGGACATGGCGTGGAGATGGGCGAATTGGGGGGATTCTTTGTTGCCTTTCCGACATGACAGTCCTCACGTTTTAGTTCCATCCAGCACCCCCGCTCACCCCCTGTGCGTTGGGTGTGGCCTAGGGAGCTGGACGTAAAAATGGGCCGAATTTTGGCTGGGGAGGGTGGATTGGGTGAGATTTTCACGCCGACTTCCTTTGGGGGGACGGCTGGATGCTCTAACTGCTGCCTGGATGAGGCATGGATACTTAACCGTCTCATAAAAGTTAACAGTCGTTTCAAAACAAGCCAAGAAACTTAACGGTCTCATGGAAGTTACATTTTTTTATTAAACAAGGGGGTGCTGGATGGAAGCTAGCGTGGGAACATCGAGGCGGGGGTGGAGCGGGAGAGAGTGGTGCCTGCGGCGATCTGGTAGAGAAGGGAGAAAACGGACATGGCGTGGAGACGGGCAAAATGGGGGGATTCTTTGTTGCCTTTCCGACATGACAGTCCTCGCGTTTTAGTTCCATCCAGCACCCCCGCTCACCCCCTGTGCGTTGGGTGCATCCTAGGGAGCTGGGCGTAAAAATGGGCCGAATTTTGGCTAGGAAGGGTGGATTGGGCGATATTTTCACGCCGACGTCCTTTGGGGGGACCACAGGATGCTCTAACTGCTGCCTGAATGAGGCATGTATACTTAACCGTCTCATAAAATTTAACAGTCGTTTCAAAACAAGCCAAGAAACTTAACGGTCTCATGGAAGTTACATTTTTTTATCAAACAAGGGGGTGCTGGATGGAACTAGCGTGGGAACATCGAGGCGGGGGTGGAGCGGGAGAGAGTGGTGCCTGCGGCGATCTGGTAGAGAAGGGAGAAAACGGACATGGCGTGGAGACGGGCGAATTGGGGGGATTCTTTGTTGCCTTTCCGACATGACAGTCCTCACGTTTTAGTTCCATCCAGCACCCCCGCTCACCCCCTGGGCGTTGGGTGCGGCCTAGGGAGCTGGACGTAAAAATGGGCCGAATTTTGGCTGGGGAGGGTGGATTGGGCGAGATTTTCACGCCGACGTCCTTTGGGGGGACGGCTGGATGCTCTAACTGCTGCCTGGATGAGGCATGGATACTTAACCGTCTCATAAAATTTAACAGTCGTTTCAAAATAAGCCAAGAAACTTAACGGTCTCATGGAAGTTACATTTTTTTATCAAACAAGGGGGTGCTGGATGGAAGCTAGCGTGGGAACATCGAGGCGGGGGTGGAGCGGGAGAGAGTGGTGCATGTGGCGATCTGGTAGAGAAGGGAGAAAACGGACATGGCGTGGAGACGGGCGAATTGGGGGGATTCTTTGTTGCCTTTTCGACATGCAGTCCTCGCGTTTTAGTTCCATCCGCATCCCCTGTGCGTTGGGTGCGGCCTAGGGAGCTGGACGTAAAAATGGGCCGAATTTTGGCTGGGAGGGTGGATTGGGTGAGATTTTCACGCTGACGTCCTTTGGGGGGACGGATGGACGCTCTAACTGCTGCCTGGCTGAGGCATGAATACTTAACCGTCTCATAAAAGTTAACGGTCGTTTCAAAACAAGCCAAGAAACTTAAATGTCTTATAGAAATTACATTTTTTTCTCAAACTAAATGAAGTTTCTTTCTCTTGTGATAGATTCTGGAGTAATTACATGGGGAGAAAAAAGATGACGCGATCAGAGAGACGCGTGCATGGCTGACACGAGAAATGCTCCAAGCAAAACGTAGTTAACAAAGACATGTTGCTACGTGCTAGGCTCAAACGGCTTTGTGTTGACTCCATCCCTGCAAGGTTCGATGGACGGCTCGCATCCGCGCGTGTACCTGTTGCCGGAGGCGGCGGGGCGGTGAAGCTCCGGCCTGCCGGGCACGTGGTCGGCGCGCATGGCGTCGTAGTTGATGAATCCAGCTGGGTCGCGGGCGGCAGCGGCTTCTTGGGCCGCGGCGGCGTCATAGTTGATGAATCCGGGGTCACCGGCGGCAGCGGCTTCTTGGGCCGCGGCGGCGTCATAGTTGATGAATCCGGGGTCGCGGGCGGCCGCGGCTTCTTGGACGGCGATTATCAGAAGGAGGAGGAGAGCCACGCCCAGCATGGTGGTGGTCGTCGTCGAGCCTCGCGTACTGCCTCTGGCGGCCATTAATTGTCGAGACTGAAGCGTCCTCGTCGTGGGGGATCCAAGCGACCAACGGCGGCGATCTTCCGGCAAGACGCGGGAGCTTCTGTCGTCGGCGTCCTTTTCTGCTGCTACTTTGATTACATACAAGTTATATTATATAGGCGCTGGCCAAGGCATAGTAAGAAGGCTTGCTTGGTACCGGCTACAAAGACTAGGAAACTCTACTTTCTAGCTAGTTCCTACACTAGTCGGACTCGGACTGCACTAACTGGAGCTCCTATATTTACCATATATATTTAGTTAGCCGCAAAATCATTGCACTGACTGAGCACTAGTCGGACTCGAACTGCACAAACCGTTGGACCGTAACTGCACAAACCGTTGGACCGTAGCTGCACTAGTCTGGAATTCTGGTGGTGACGCGGTCGTGCTGCTGCGGGGAGACGCCGGCTGAGCCCATTTGGTTCATATAGGAAACTAAGAAGGGGTTTCCGATGGAATGCTGATGAAGAAACAAATGGTGGCAAACGCTTGGTTAATTAGACACTGGTCTGCTCGCCAATTTTTTTTTGGAGGCCTTGGAATAAAAAACATACAGTTTTTCGGAAGAGCGCTTCGACTACGTTGGGAATGGTTCAGATGGGACAACCAAGAGAGGCCCTGGAAGGGGATGCAGCTTCCTTGCGATTATGCAGATAATGGAGAAAAGGCCACTTTCTGGACCGATAAATGGCTGAATGGCGAGGCACCGGAGTCTATTGCGCCAGACCTTAAAAGACTGGCTTTTAGAAAGAAGCTAAAGGTTAAAAATGCTCTAGCAAACGGTACTTGGATGAGAGGGAGGGCTGCAGCGGTTGACAATTGAAAATGAGCTTGATCAATTCATTCTTTTGTGGGAGAGAATCCAAGATGTTCAGTTAAGCAATTCACCGGACTCGTTAACTTGGAAGCTTACCATCGATGGACATTATATTATTCCTCTGCCTCAGCATACTAGATTCAGTTTGTTGGCAGGGTGGAGAACCTAATCTATGCAAGGTTTGGAAGTTGAGAGCTGAAGGAAAAATTAAATTCTTCATATGGTTACTGCTACAGAACAGACTATGGACAGCTGATAGATTACTCAAAAGAGGCTGGCCGCATGACGGCACATGCTCTCTAGTCTCTATGTGATCAAGTTATCGAGACTGCCTTCCATCTTGCTCTAGAGTGCCCTTTCACAAAAGAAGTTTGGTATGATTTCTCTTCACAGGAACCAACTCTCGTGATAGTTGCCGACAATGCAAGATCTGTCAGGAATATGCAACTTGTATTCCTCTGAGGCCAAAGGCCACAATATATAATACAGGTACAGGGCAAATATGCAGAAAGCCCCCTAACATATGGGGGAAATACAATATACAGATATATATACATCTAACACCCCCCCTCAAACTCATGGTGGATCCACAACACTGAGTTTGGAGAGTAAGAAATCATGATGCGCTGCAGTGCTGCCTTTGAAGAAATCCAACTGTAAATCTGAAGGCACATCTTGAGCGCAACAACTGAGCCGCACTGAGCACGTGTATAGAAAGCATCAACACCAATATGCTTGGTAAGCTCATGCTTGACCGGATCACGTGCAACACTAATAGCACCTGTCTTGTCGGACAAAACCAGGTGGGTGTGGTAATGAAGACCCCAAAATCCATAGTAACCACCGTAACAGGTCACCTCGAATCAACAAGGCCATAGCATAACTCAGCCTCAACACTCGAGCGGAAACCGTCTGCTTCTTCGCCTTCCAAGCAATGAGCGAACCACCAAGAAACACACAATGGCGAAGGGAACGACGATCCGAAGGATCACTCGCCCATGTAGCGTCCGAATAGCCTTTGAGCTGGAGGAGCTGGAACGAGGAAAGAAAAGGCGACGAGTGATCGTACCACGAAGATAACGAAGAACACGGAGAAGATGACTATAGTGAACAGTGGTGGGAGCAGAAACAAACTGACTCAGAATATGAACAGGATAAGAGATGTCAGGACAAGTGACAGCAAGATTAACAAGACTCCCAACAAGATGACGATAACGCGTCGAATCAGAAAGAGGATCACCATCAGTGAGTTGAAGCTTAACATTAAGCTCCATAGGGGTCTCAACAGTGCGCTCATCCCAAGAGCAGCACGAGCATCCTCATCAACCCACTGAGTGTAAGCAGTCAAAGCATGTCGGTAGGCCTCGAGATCAGAAGAGTACTGCTTGAACTTCAGGTCATAAGCAGCAACAACATTATCATCAGCACTCTGAGCAGCATCCTTGGTCTCCTGAGAAGCATCAGTACCAAGAACAATCGGCGTCGGCGGAATAGGAGCCACAGGAGCAGGGGGGCACGGCGGACAGGAGACCTCGCCAGAGAGCACACCCAAAAGACGGAGACCGCGCATGTGAACGCGCATAAAGGCAGCGAAATCAGGATAATTCGCGCCATCAAAGACCACTGGACAGCGAGGAATCGCAACATAACCAGATAAACAAGACATAACTCTCAATTTTTTTAATCAATCAGATCTAGATCCAGATCTAATTGATCTTGGCAAGTAAACCGAAACCAGCCGGCGAGCGAGCGGAAAAGGCAACAGGAAGCAACAGATCGAGCACGCGAGCTGGGCGAGAGCGGCGCGCGTAGGCGCGCGAGCTGGCGTCCTCCCGTGCGGACGGGACGGGATGTGGGGCCTGCGTGGACGGTTGGCGGGACGTGGGTGGCCCGCGTGGAGATCCCTGCGTGGGCGGTCGCGCGCAGGCGGTCGCGGTCACGTGGGCGGTTGCAGGCTTGCAGGGAGCGGTGGTACAGACCGCGTGGAGATGCCTGCGTGCAGGCCGCGTGGAGGGCGACAACAGATGGCGGTCGCGGTCGTGGGCGGTTGCAGGGAGGGCGACTGGCGGTGGACAGACCGCGTGGAGGAGATTGACGACCGGGCTCCTCGGGCGTCGTGCGTGGAGCAGTCCCGCGTACTCAGATCAACCGGAACGGATCTGAGACAGTAGGAGATCGATACGAATCAGGAAAACGAATCTGAGACGAAACGGGCAACGGCGGCGACCGGCAGCGTCGACAACGGCAAGGCCGTCGGCGACAGGGACGGTGGCGGCTGCAGCGAGTTGCAAGTTGTAAGTTGGAGGAGGCTAACCTAGCTCTGATACCATGTCAGGAATATGCAACTTGTATTCCTCTGGGGGCCAAATGCCACAATATATAATACAGGTACAGGGCAAATATGCAGGAAGCCCCCTAACATATGGAGGAAATAGAATATACAGAAATATACATCTAACAAGATCAACCATGAATTGGTGGTGCAAATTACAGTCCAACTGTAGAGAGATAAAAAATAGAGTCTATCTGCTTCTGTATATATAATTTGGAACATTTGGAATGAAAGAAATAGAAGTATTTTCCAAGACAAGAAGATGAGTCCCACGGAGGTAGCTAGGAAAACAAGAAATGACTTACTGCAATTAAGACTGGCCTATCAGTAGATGAGTTGCTGCAGATAGGACTGGCCATGGCCAGAAGTTTGTATAGCTTTTTCCCTTTTTGGCTTATGCCATGTAACCTATAATTATGGGTTTATCCCTTCTTTAATGCATAAAAGCAGTGCTCATTCTGTTCACGTCAAAAAATATAGGCGCTGGCTAGGCAAAGCTTAGTACACCGAGTGCTAGTCAGGTCCCTGGTGCTAGTCCTACAAGGATTAGGAAAGCTACCTGCTTGGTAAACTAGTAACATTGTAGCTTTGAAATTTGCATGTTTGAGGCCTTCATTCGTGTGATTTCAGATGAAAAAACAACTGTAGCATTTCATCTTATGTCTGCACCAAAAGTTTGTGTTTGCTGGAACATAGATAAACCAAAGAAACATCTAGCTAGAGTAAATCCAAGTGGAAAATTCTCATAAAACATCTATGGGGATTGGTCTTCAGCAGAGACGACCATTGTTGCACGAGAGTGCTCCTGCTGAGGCAGTCATCCGCGGCACGAAAGAGACAGACTTGGCAAAACTAGGGGCTCCGACCTCATGTTCCGGCCTGGCGCCTGACGCCGTGAAGAAGGCGCCATTGAGCATCAGGTCGTCGACCGATATCCAGTTCCAGTTCCGCCATACTCTCTGTGGCGCATCACCATTCCGCTTGGTCACCTGCAGGAATTTCATGATCGATCAACTTGCCTTGAAAGGACATGTTCACAAGACGAGCAATGTAGTAAGACAACACCTCTTTCTGGTTGCCAGCATAGAATCTGTTGCCCTGGCTAAGAATGGTTGGTGATGCACTGCCACCGATGGCGTATATCTCCCAACTCACGTAGTCATTGTTGACGACGTGGAACACTCCGAGCCGGCACCTGTGGACATTATTACATCGACGGATCAGTGCCCTTAGTAGTTGTCCAATGAGGCAACGAGACAAATGAACAGCTTAACTTGTTAACACGATAATGAAATAAAATATGAAGAGGGGACATAATTTTTGACTACAATGATTTTTTATAAGTGTTGTCTTTGAGATACTAGAAACCAAATTACAAATAAAAATAAAAATTGTATTCTAAAGTTTAAATAAATTCTGAAAAATTCACATGCATACATAAACATGTTATCTACATACCTGGGGAGTTTTGGTACATAATACATTGACATAAAAATTACAAAATTGTGTATATGAAAAGGCAAAAAAAGACCTCATTTTATTACAACATTTGTCTTTTTATGTATGTCAGGTATGCAAATTAATTTGGATGCAAAGTTGGCCGTACATACTACACATATGCCCATGTGAGTGAAGGACTTTATGATGATATATTTGTTGTCAAATATTTAGGCTTCTGAAAGTTATGCTGAACAACAGTTGTGGCCTGTTAGATAACATGTTAATGTTAACAAGGTTAAATTGTTCATCTGGGTTAGGTGCAAAAAGTTAAGTTACAATCTGTGCTAGCTGCAAAAAAGAACTTGTTTATGTGTTTTGTGCAACAAATGTCACAAAGACCCGGTGTTACCTGCAATTTTCTCAAGAAAGAAGAAAAAGATGGTAACCTCACCTTGGCATTCTCTGCACAAGACCTGGACCGAAACGATTGAACGCGATAGTGACCCGCATGCTCCTGTCCTCGGAGGCGGCATCCTTGTGCCCTAGGAGCATGGCCTTGTCATGGTTGGTGAATAGGCAGTTGGAGACGGTGACGGCGGTGGAGGTCTCGATGACGTCAACAAGGCCATCGGCGCAGGCCTCCAGCGAGCAATGGTCGATCCACACGTCCCTGGAGCGGGTGACGCTGATGCCGTCGCCGTCGGACATCTCGTGACCCGTCGTGGCCGACTTGCGCGCGGGCCTGCAGTTCCGTATCGTGACGCCGTGGATGATGACGTTGCTCACGTTCCGACCACGACGCGGGCGCCGCGGCCATCGACGGTTTTGTGCGAGGTCACCAGGAGCTCCTGCTTGGGCCGGATCGTCATGTCGCGGCTGAAGACGATCCAGAGGGGCTCGTCTTGGAGGAGGCCGTGCCGGAGCGTGCCAGGACGTGGCCTGGCTGGGTCGTCGTCGCCGGGGCTCGTCACCACGTATACCTTGCCGTTCCTGCCGCCGGTGGCGTTGCGGCCGAACCCTACGGCGCAGTCGGCGAGGCGCTGGCGGTTGTTGGACCAGCTCGGGTCGCACCGCCAGCAGTCGTCCACCGGGTTGCCGGTGCCGCAGCTCCCGCTGGTTGGCGTTCGTCGGTGCAATGACATGTTGGTGCTGCTGGAGCTCTCGTTGATCATCGGCAACGGCGAGGTGTAGGAAACGGGTGAACCGGATGTGGTAATCAGCAGTAAGAAGAGGAGAATGGCCATTGTTTCCTGGTTGTGATGCATGTGTGTTTGCAGCCGCCGCCGATGCAGATGATGGAGTGCCTAGCTAGGTTGAGATCGATCTACTCTGGACGGAGGTACTCCTATATATTGCATAGGGTAGGCGAAACAGTACATGTATTATATGGTAACGCATCATGGGAATATTCATTTCCGGAACCTCCTGATTTCCTGCTAGATCCTTTTCAATAATAGCTACCTTTCGCGTGGGAGGATTAGACTTCGATCTTTCGTGTGGGAGGGTCAGAAATTCTGTACCGAACACAAATCATATACTTAATATCGTGAAGAAATTAATTATACTCGGCCTTTGTAACAACGTATTACTCTAGCGGGATTACATATGCACATGGTCCTGGAAAAAAGAATTACATGAAAAAAATCCTCTTAAAACGATCAATTCCGTATAGCAGAGACACTAACATCACGAACAAAACAATAGAAGTCCATCCTCTCTATGATACACATAAAAAATAGGGAAATGATACTACTCCCCCAGTCGATCGATCCCCGGGTAGCTAGCTCGTATATTGCTCCGAAAAAAACGACTTATCTCTTCAACAACGCAGCCGTCGAGAGCGCCATGCACATATCGCGGCCTACTCCTCCCGGAGCGTGGTCGCGCTAGAGCGCCGCCCTCTTAGAGTGTCGCTGTGTTGGAGCACCGTCGCGCTGGGCGTCCTGGTCCTCCTCCCCCTCCGCCGCGCCAGGAGCCCCTGTTCCTCCTCCCGCAGCACCGCCGCGCTGGAGCACAGCCGCGTTGCCTCCAAGCGATGCACTGCCTCTTCACCAGCGATGTGCCGCCGCGCTGCCTCTCTGCTCTATCTCCATTGGTCTCCTCCTTCCCCACGCCCTCCTCCTCCTACCCGGCTTCCATGGCCATGGGGAAGTGATTTTTTGCTACATACAGCATGCAACGCTGCCCCAGAAGATGTCCGTCGTTGCTCCGTGTTGAGACCGCCATTGCTCCCTGCGGTGGCGTACGTTGTAATTATCCCTTGGTTTTCAGGTATTGGACACTTTTGGAACATCTGAGAGCATTTATAGGCTAATTACACTTAAATAAGAAAATCCCCAATTAAATACTTTTTCATTCAAGGCATCCAGTGCCCTTAGGTCGCCCGTACGGCATGTCCGTACTACCCTCCTTTGTCTCTATTATATTTATAAAAGCAACTTTCGTGAAGGAGGAGGGGACGAAATACGAACACAACCACCGCAAACAGTCCTAGAGGAGAGGAGATTAGATCTGAAGGAGGAGAAGAACACCACCTCATCCTTTGACGATCCTCGACCTCTCGAGCATCAACTCCACCATCATTCCCTCTGAGAGAGAGAGAGAGAGAGAGAGAGAGAGAGAGAGAGAGAGAGAGAGATTAACACTTGTAAGATTAGGGTTTGAATCTCTATTACCACTTTGGTTTGTACTTGATTTTATCTCCAATGGTATTGTGGTTTGCTACGGTAAAGTTGAGATGATTTATATTTGCAATATGAGTATTTGATCTCTCTTTCTCTTATGTCTGAGTAAATCCCCATAGGCATGACAGATGTAGGGGATTGGTGAGATGTGTTATGCCTCATCTATTTTCATCCATTTGTGATTGTTGTCGTGATTATTATATTGTAAGAATGATTATCTATGTTTGTCTAATGCTTGTTATTAATTTAAGGGCCCGGATAACATGATCCTGATATCTCATAGATATGAACTTGTTTACTAGGGAATCAGCGAGATCAAATTTCGCAGGAGAATTGAACCATTGAGTTCATCGCAAGATCAAGTTCATTGGTCTATACATTGCAAAAGAAACAATATTAAACCTAAATCTACGTGGCTCCTAAGCCTAATTTACCAAAAAATGGGCCCCGGGATACCTCACCGGGGCCTGTGAGTGCAGCGGTGGACAGGACGCGACGACCTCCTAGTCGAGCTTGATGGGCTCGGTCTTGACGCGGCGGGCGGCAGCCACCCGCTGGAACGCCTCGTATGCACGAACCCGGTGGATGGCTGAGAGAGCATCTTCGTCCTTGCGCTGCTTAGCCTTCGCCGCCTCCAGCGGAGAGACGCGGCTGAGCTCCGCGAGGGCCGCCGCCTTGGTTTCTTCGGTGTCGATGAAGTCGACATCCTCAAAGACCTTGGCCAAGGGAGCTTGCTCCTCTTCGGCACCGGAATCCTCCTCAGAGGGACTGGGGGAGCGACGATGGCGGTGGGAGGAGGAACACGAGCCTGCCTCCTGTCGTACGCGTGCGACGAGCGACATCAGCAGAAGGAAGAAAGACGAGCCCGCCTCCCAGCCGTACGCGGCGAGCGACGCAGCGGTGTCAAGATCCAGTTCGTCAACTTCCGCACGATGCGCTTCTTTGCTCCGTCTGTATGGACCCATGCGACGTGCTCCTCCGCGGAGCGGGCACGTGTGAGCTTCCGCCGGCACGTGGCGAGGCGCTCCCGGAGCCAATCCGGCCGCCCCTCCTGGTAAATGCCGCGGTGGATGTTGAGTAATTCGTTGCCAGCGATAGGCTACTGGTTGCAGCGGAGTGGTCGATGCGGCGATGGATGTTGAGTAATTCGTCGCCAGAGATAGGCTGCTGGTTGCAGCGGAGTGTTCGATGCGGCGGTGCAGAGATAGGGTTTCAACCCGTATCCGCCGCATTGATTGGTATTGTTTTTCATTTACGGACCAGGTCGGGGATACGGGCTGTGATCAGCGGTCTAGCCTAAACTGTATAAACCCTTATATACAGTTTCTGCCTGGTTTACAGATCTGCTAGAGATGTTCTTAGAATATTGGAAAGCTCAGCAGAAACCACAAAAGGAGACGACCCACCGTCTCAAAACGAGCCAAGGAACTTAACAGTCTCAGGGAAATTACATGCATTCTTTTTAGAAATCAAATGAAGCTTCCTTGGTGATCAAATCATCATCTACTCCCTCCGTTTTAAAATATAAGATGTTGTAGGTTTATAAAAAGAATGTATCTAAACTTGTTTTAGTGTGTAGATTCACTTTATATTTTGCTAAAAGTAGTTGCTTCACAAAGCTAAAACATGTTATATTTTGAAACGAAGGGAGTAGAATTCAAGATACATGGGGACGAAAAATGACGACGCGGACCAGAGAGATGCACACGGTTGACAGGAGAAATGCAGGACCGGCCTGTTGCCCCGTCCCCTGTATCATCTGCGACTAAATATGATGGGCACTGCCTTAAGCGACACCACCAATACTTGTCAACCAACCTCCAACCTCTGTATACTGACTATGATATGATGAACTACACTGACAGAGGTGCCATTCTACAGAAGTAAGCAAACGAAAATGGCTAGAAAAACAGGCGTGCTATATATATTGAGCACAAGGTTGTAATAATCACCAACACACGGACATTACATAACACTAGTGTTTTTGGTAGTTCTGCTAGCTTCAACTCTTATATGCAAGTGCTCACAGCAGTTTCCATTTGACATCTCTTGAGATAATACAAACTAAGCACACGCCCTCGCAGTAGATAGAAAAAGTAGTGATTCCTCGAAAGAAGTCGGATCATGAGTGAAACATATAATACTAGTAGTCAATAAGGGGTTCATCAAAGAAAAGGGTCGACGACGGTGATATCAGACGCTTTCATGGGGGACCAGTCCTTATCCACCACCACACGCGACACCCGCAAAAGTTTAGAGGTCCATGCTCGGAACAATGGACACCCGAATCCGTCAATCATCTCATTCACCTTGTCCGCCGAGAGAACTTTTTCCTTGGGTGGCACAAGCAGCAAAGACTGCAGCGCCTTGGCACCCCTGGCGACAAATTTGAGGAATTCAAATCCGTTGTGGTGCCCTCGGAATTTGTGGAAAACCATCCTCTCGACGTGCGATGTCAGGCATTCAACCGGACTGGCCTCCTGCCAGAACATGGCATGATGCTCCTCCCCGGTGGGTTCGTTAGGAATAATAATCCCGATAGGACACGGAACGGTGCCGTGTGCGCGTGTGTGTTCCGAGTAGGACTAGTAGTCCAACACCTATTTTGTATTGACGCTGCGTCTTGCCGGGTATATATACATCCATATAGTAGCCTTGTAAGATAACCGTGAGATTCAATACAAACAATAGGACCGAGAGGGCCCTGTAGCCATCAACATTGTTTTTCCCGTACGAGCTCGTGTGAGTTGAGAGAGCTAGTTCTTTTGATCAGACTAGATAGCTAGCTTGCTGATCGTCGTTAGCTGGTTCTTATACGTGCGCGCAACTCGCCGGAATACTTTGCCGTCACGCCGGACTGCACTCGGCGATCGGGACTGGGCCAACAGGTTCATCATAGGCAGTATCATATGGATTACACATGACAGACTGCAAATTGACACCAGCAAGTAAATAGTTGAGTTAAAATATGGGCAGGTTGCTGCTAATAAAATAAACCGATGGCAAGACTGCTAAATTACTGATCAGTAAATAAATGAACACCTGGATGTGCAACGTGTACGTGTTGGGAAAGCATCTGAGCAAGCTGGCCACCATCTTGACCTCCTCCAAGTCACGAAAGTTCACATTGAGTTCACATTGTATGTACTTTGATGATGTTGTCATTTATGTGCAGCTTGTGAATCATTGGATTGATGTAGCCCAGCACCCGCAGGTTGGATGTAGAGGCAATCTTGACTCTCACAGGATATGCCGCTCCAATATAAGCCGGCGGCCTCGCCAAGAAGAGGCGCTCGAGGAGCGGCGCCTCCACCACGGCAAACTCGTCGAGCAGAGAAACTAGCACGGACCGGAGGCTTTGGCTGCGGAGATGGAGGCACTGGCTTCAAGGGACAAGCGAGTACAATGTTCTCCAAAACGGGGCTGGCAGCGAGCAAGTGGTCGAGGTCCTGGTCGGAGATGGCGATGTTTGTCACGGTGAGCAATAGGAACCGGGGAAAGACTACTGGGCTGCGAGCGAGCTGGCCCAGGAGCTGGGATGCAGGGCAGACCCTGAGCTTCTCCGGCGGGCTTTTGGTAGGCGAAGAAAAGTGTCTCAACGGCCTTGGCGGCGAGGAGACGTGGCCACTCTGCGAGCTCAGGGGAGAGGGGGGCGAGCCTGCAGTTCTGGAGGAGGACAACGTGGAAGGGTCCAGGGTGGTCGGCGAGGACTCGAGTAACGGCGGCGCTGGCTCGGGAGGTCGCCATCGTATAGACGAAGAGCGACGCGGGCGCCAATGGAGGCGAGGGTCCACGCGTGCCCGAATGTGTCTGTACGGAGGCGGAACCTGCGCGGCGCTCCAGCGGTGGGACTCATCTGGATTAGTTCGGACGGACCGATTCATCCGTGACCCAGATCAGAGTGATGAATGAGTTTATCTGGACAGACGCGAACATAGCCGGCCCAGATCCTGACATACATAGGCCTTCTTCTCTTGAACTGATCTACTTATTTTTATCCGCTGCTGTACGCTGTCGGCCGGACCAAACCACGGACCCAAATCATCCATAACACGACTAAACGGATAGAATTAAAAGTCCATTTGCGTCTCCGATGAAGATGCCCTAAATCTCAGCGGTGTACCGAATCGACTAAAATCCACTTCGGGCGGGCTGTGGCCTGGCAGCAGGTATTTGTTTGGCCTCTTGGGCTTTCTTCCCTAAAATTCAAAGCTCAGTGAGCCCAAATAGGCTTCGGCCATCCTCTCACAATGGCCTCGTTTTATCACTCGCTCAAGATGTCGATAGATCGTGTTCGGCCGGTCAAAGCACTTTGTTGTCCGTCCATAAAAATATCCACGAGTCCTTTTGGCTCCAGTGCTCACTGCATATTAAAAAAATAAAAAATATTTATAAATTTTATAAAAAAATCAAATAATTTTTTTTGTATTTTGAGATACACAAAAATGATGAAGTGTGACCTTTTTTGTGATTTGAGATCACTATACTATAGATCTACATTATCATTTTTGTGTAGCTCAAAATGCACGTTATTTTGAATTCAGATTTTGCATGTTTGTGGTATAGATCACTAGCTACATCCTCATTTGTTTACAGAATTTTTGGAACTCAAAAATAAGATTTTTTTAAAGCGGGATCACCAATACCCATGTGCACCAAATCTCCACCGATACAAACAATAAAACATCGACAAGGTCCATGTATGCGAGTTGCGAGCTTTAAGAGGGTGGATAATTTACTCTCATAAAAAGAGGCTGGAATTGAGGGATCATCTCTCGATGTATCCATGCTGGTCTTTTCAGCGGCAACTAGCAAATTATCGATGTGGGCTTAGTTATCTTATATGCTCAAATGTGCTTAGAAATGTGCTCTAGGATGGCATTTGAAGTGTGGCCTCCGCTGCAAAGTTGGATGGCTCATGCTCTTTAAATTGTCCTGGTATTTTACCAATGGGTATGCCCCATAAAAATGGTAAGATATATTTACTACTATTTACTTATTAAATAAACTAGTAATCATGCATGTGCAATGCACATGTCAACACGGTCGTATATTGGTAAATACAATTATCAGAAATAATTCATCAATTTGGAGGAATGTGAGCCATAAAACATCAGAAGAATGGTCTAGTTCGAGTTTAAGAAATGCACTCGTACCGGTTTTGTTCTCTTTATCTAATTATCAATGAAAAAGCTTAGCTGCCAGTGTTTTTTGCAAAAAAAAAAATAAGTTATCTAGAAGGCTATGCTTGTATTGTTGAAAGTCCCTTATACTCCTGAAATATTGCCAAACTGAATGATATACTGATGTTATATTGTTTGTACCGATGATGAATCATTAATTTATATACCGCTCTATTTGGTGTACTGTAATACCAATTTAACAGGCAGGATTTAAACAAACGATTGCTATGGTGGCAGGGGATCTCTTAATGGCAGGGGTTATTCCACGAGGGGATTAGGGTGAGAGGGCTCGGGTCACCCAATTCCTCGGTGAATTGCATGCCCTAGGGGATTAAGGCTAGTCATAGTGGGAATAATATAAATAGTAACATGCAACCACATGCAATGCCACATAAGCATTTAGGTGACGTGTCATGTCATTAATTGAAGAAAGAGAGTGAGGTAGTAACATATTATGTTACCATAACATCATACAAACCAAAATAAAATCAGTGTACCAGCTAATAAATAAGGTTTTGTATAACACTACCCTTATGTTATTTGCCACTATAGAAGTGGTAACTTAAACTAGTAACATATACATGTTACGAGTTTAAGTTACTATGCATTGTGATCAGCCTACATCTCCACTAACCGAACAAGGCCTTATGGTTAATGGGTAACCTATAAAGAGTATACGATGACTCACCATCCACTAGTATTAACGTGCATGTTTTGGTCCTCCATGTGTCATCATCATCCACTAATTTGCGCGTGCTGCACTACTTCTCCTTGATTATGCGCTAGTCTCTAATTACCGGCCAACACGAGAGTGACAGACACGTCTCACATTTTACTCCTTTGATTTGGTAGTGGATTCGGTAGAAGAGAACTGACCATGGATGCATGTTTTCGGTCATAGTTCCCTCCATCTCCATGCATTCATGCGCAGCTAGCCTAGCAACTCAGCACAACGCCATGGCTGCACCTTGGTGCTTCCTCTTCCTAATCGTCCTGGCTGCATCAGCCGTCTCCTCTATGGAGAGCGTGAGCAAATCATACGACAACGGGAGCTGCATCCCGGCCGAGAGGGCCGCGCTGCTCTCCTTCAAGGCCGACATCAAAGGCGACCCGGCAAATCGCCTTGTCTCGTGGCGGCAAGGACACCACCACGACTGCTGCCGGTGGAGCGGCGTCACCTGCAGCACCCGGACAGGCCACGTCGTCAAGCTCGACCTCCGCAACCCTTCTCCAGCGGAGTATGAATTCCTTGGTGTCAACGATCCTGAGAGCCACTCGCTACGTGGACAGGTATCTTTGTCGTTGCTTGCTCTCCGACGTCTCAGGTATCTAGACCTGAGCATGAACACTCATCTCGGAGATGCAATGGCTATGCCTGGATTTATCGGCTCTCTCCAGAGTTTGACGTATCTCAACCTCTCCAGCATGGGTTTTAGTGGTAAAATACCTCCTCAGCTGGGCAACCTCTCCAAACTGGTACAACTTGACATAGCCAATGGCTACAGCTACAATTATCAGTACTCAAAGGATATATCTTGGTTAGCGCGTCTCCACTCCCTAGAGCATCTTAATATGGCCGGTGTCAACCTAAGCAGAGTCGATGACTGGTTCCATACAGTCAATGCCCTGCCCAATCTAGTTGTACTGGTTCTCAGATATTGTGGCCTTAATAGGATTAATGCCCCGTCATCACTTCTACTACAACACAACCTTACAGTCCTCGAGGATCTTGACCTATCTAGTAACTATTTCAACAGTCTGGCTGCACCCAATTGGTTCTCGGATGTAAGTAGCCTCAAGAGTCTAAACTTAAATAGTTGTGATTTATCAGGAACTTTTCCTAACGAGCTGGGAAACTTGACCTTGTTAGAGACCTTTGATATATCATTTAACTATATCAACGGGATGATGCCAGGAACACTGCAAAATATGTGCAATCTGAGCTCTTTAGATCTCAGCGGCAACAACATCAGCGGGGACATAAGAGAGGTGATAGATAGCATACCCAGATGTTCATGGAAGAATTTGCAAGAGTTGATTCTGGTTGGTGCAAACATCACTGGTTCAATACCCGTGGAGATTGGCATGCTTACAAATTTGACTTACTTAGACCTTTCGATGAATAACTTGGGCGGTACACTGCCCGCGGAGATTGGCTCACTTACAAATTTGACTTACTTATACCTTGTAGAAAACAACTTGAGTGGTTCAGTGCCTATGGAGATTGGCATGCTTACACAGTTGACAGACTTAAGGCTGATAAACAACAACCTGAGTGGTCCGATTACTAAAGATCATTTATCTGGGTTGATGAATTTACGGTCCATTGATTTATCTTATAATAATTTGGAATTCACTATTGACTCGCATTGGGTACCTCAATTCAACTTGGATGAAGCATATTTTTCATCTTGTCATTTGGGTCCCCAGTTTCCTAAATGGCTTCAATGGCAGAAGAGCATTAATGACCTTGATATTTCAAACACAAGTATAATTGGTAGCATCCCACATTGGTTTTGGAGTACCTTTTCTAATGCTACTTCTTTGGACATCTCCTTAAACCAACTTAGTGGTGAGTTACCACTCAGCCTGGAGTTCATGTCAGTGAATGTACTTTCAATGCAGTCAAATCTACTGACTGGTCTTATACCCAAGTTATCAAGAACAATTAAGGTATTGGACATATCCAGGAACTCTTTAAATGGATTTGTGCCAAATTTCCGAGCTCCACAACTGGGGGTTGCAATTATGTTTTCCAATTTTATAACTGGGACCATTCCAACGTCTATATGTCGATTGGAAAAATTGCGGGTCTTAGATCTTTCCAACAATTTGCTTTCAATGGAACTTCCTGATTGTGGTGGAAAAGAGCAAGAACAATGGAACCCACTGAACAAGAACTCTCCAAGAGTCAATTCCACGAGTTCTTTCAATTTGAAAATCACTGCTCTCCTTCTAAGCAACAACAGTATTTCAGGTGGATTTCCTTTGTTTCTACGTCAATGTGCAAGTCTTATGTTCCTCGATCTGGCCGAAAACAAGTTTATTGGAGAGTTACCTAGATGGATTAGTGAAGCCATGCCTAGTTTGGTTATGCTACGGCTAAGATCGAACAACTTCTCTGGTCATATTCCAATTGAATTAATGGGACTTCATCTTGTTCGTATTGTAGATCTATCCAATAATAACTTCTCTGGTCCCATACCACATGATCTAGAAAACTTCAAAGGATTGACCGGCAATACTACTGATAATTATGAACCTTTTGAAAATCCTTTTGAAGAATATTACGATGAAGATGAAGGGAGGTCATTCACCGACGTAGGATCGTCTAGTGACAGCTTCTCGATGGTGATAAAGGGACAAGTCCTTGAGTACGGGAAGAATACTCTATATTTGATGAGCATTGATTTATCTTGCAACAGTTTAACCGGAGAAATCCCAGAGGAAATAAGCTCTCTTGCCGGTCTCATAAGTTTAAATTTATCATCAAACTTATTGAGTGGAAGTATCCCTTTTAAGATTGGCAACCTTCGATCACTGGAGTCCCTTGACTTATCAAAGAACAAACTTGGTGGTGAAATTCCTGGAGGCCTGTCAGATTTGACATACTTGAGCTATCTAAACTTGTCATACAACAATCTATCAGGAAGAATACCCTCAGGACATCAACTAGACACCCTCAAGGCAGATGATCCAGCTTCTATGTACATCGGTAATCCTGATCTTTGTGGAGATCCAGTTCGAAGGCAATGTCCTGGTCCGCCCGGAGATCCGCCAACCAATGAAGATTCAGCAAGGTGGCATGAAGATGGTTTGTCTCAACTGGATTTCCTTCTAGGCTCAATTGTTGGTTTTGTGGCGGGCACTTGGATGATATTTTGTGGGCTTCTCTTCATGAAGAGATGGAGGTATGCTTATTTCAGGCTACTCGACGAGCTATATGACAGGTTATATGTCATCTCCGTTGTTACTTGGCGGAAATGGTTCAGGAGCACCGGTGGAAATTAAGGAAGAACTACAAGGGTAGCTGGTCCATACAAAGATGCTGATACTCGAATAAGGGGGTGAAGAAGTTACTGCTATATTGTATTGTCAAACACTTTGTCATCCAGAATACTAGAGTACAAAGTAAACAAACATATTGTGTACCACCTGTGGTAGTTGTGTATGCTGGTACGGTTTCCTCTCCGATTGAATAAATGTATGTGTTTATTGTACATTGTGGAGTACTACCTGGAAGTATTTGTATTTGAAAATGGTTGTTTTGGACCATGAGATTTATGAGTTGATTTTGTAAACGAGATAGGATCCTTGTTCACCACGTTTATCATATGATAAGATAAATGATGGTTAGTTGCTGTCGCATGAGTTATCTCTAGCAAATCTTTTCTGTTGTAATCCTCTCGGTGGTTGGTTAACTGAGTCATATATAACACGCAACGATGTGCCCAGCCAGGGAACAACACATTTTCACAGATTTTGCTGGTATGTTTTTATTATTACTTCTGGTTTTCATGTCGCTGATGAGTTCTTCATCCGCCTGAATTATATTTGCAACTGTTACTCCATGCTACACTAGTGCTAATCAAATTTCTGCTACACTGTGAGTTACAGATGTTCTTCCCTCATGCTGACAAAGGGCTGGAAATACTTTTCAAAAAAGAAGAAGACAAAGGGCTGGAAATGCATGTCGTCCGTTGTGTGCTAGCAGCCTAGCACCAGTAGACCGGAAGGGGATTTTGTTATGCTTCCAGCAGCTCGAGGATTTAGAATAGCTAATGCTACATGTTTAAACACATGCATGTTTAGGCCCTCCATAACCATGCATATACATTTTAATTTTATCTTGAGAGTGACGACGGACACTGCACACATTTTACTCCATTGATTGATTGGATAGAAATGATAGTGGAAGGATTCGGTAATCGTCGTCCCCTCCATGCGTATCCCACTAGCCCAGCATCGAGCTTCCTCGTCCATGGTCCGTTTAACTACCAAAGCCCATCATCCCCTCCGCTGCCCCTTCGACTGCAAAAGTCCCCGACGACGAAAGAAACCCCGTTTGTGAGCCGCAATTCGCGCCGGCGCGGTGGCTCTGCTCGCCGGCGCCCCCGTGCAGAGGTTATCGCTGCGCGCATGGCCACGATGGGCGGCGGCGGAGTCGGAGCCGGAGAGGGAGGACTCGCCGGCGCCGTGGCGACGACGGAGCCTGCGCCGGTCGGTAGGTCGGTCATGACGCCGGCGACGCGTGGCTAGAGGCCTCGCTAGCCGTCGTCCTTTCCCAAGATAAGCTCCGCTTCCATTCTTTGTCTGTTTATTAGGTTCCGGGATTGATTTATTTCCTTAATTCTCTCCGATCTGTGACTACTCACAGGTTTCATACAGCCATTATGTTTCAGACTTCCATACTGTAGTTATCATGGCGGATTACTTCTGTGTGCAGAGGGAGATGGAGTCGGACCTGGCCTAGCAGTGTATAGGGAATGCTTTGCTGATTGAAGAAGATGATGGAGAGGAGATGCAGCAGCAGATTGGGAATGCTGCCTTTACTGATTCAATCCAGTGCAAAAAATTAAGACTAATTTGACCCCTCCATTTGTGATTTACCAAGAGTAACCATATAATTTGAAGGGGTGAGACTGTCATCCCTAATTAATTGTGGATGGCTTGTTCAGTACAGGTAGCCTTATTTCAAACAAGGCACTTGTCAGAGTCCAACGACCCGTGCTTACTAATTAAATGCCCAAACAGCTGCCATCCGCCAACCACTCTCAACTCCCCTAGTTTTCACTCTTCCACTAGATAGTTCCAAGTCAGATGCCACAAAGGAAATTTCTCCACTTTTCACAATTGTTAATATACACCAACGAATCCGTTACAGTCTCAGTTCTCTCAGTTTCTGCACAAAATATTCAAGTCAATTCTTTACTCCCTCTGATCCATATTAAATTATCGCTGAATATGATGTATATAAACATGTTTTAGTGCTAGATACATCCGATTAAGCGACCACTAGAGGAAAAAGGGCCATCCGTTCGCGACCCCTCGGAGCATTAGTTCGATTCTGCCAGCCACCAACCGGACTAATCTGGCACGTCCGGTTGGAGCGAACGCAGGGCCGAGGGACATGCGTCCGGTTGGTAAGGGAATACGTCCGGTTGGAGCCAAGAACCGGGACTAAAGGTTTAACACGCGTGGCGTGTACCCTTTAGTCCCGTTCTTGGCTCAACTGAACTAAAGACCGCCTCTATAAATGAACGCCCAGCCTCCTCTGCCTCCACTCTGTTTTTTTGAATGGTGTAAGGTGTGAGGGTGTGTGCTAGTTTTTTCTCATGCATGCATTGAAGGTGTTTGTTGAAATGTTTGAGTGAAAAATCCCGTTGAATTTCTCATAGAACAAAAATATAGAAGGTGTCCGAGACGCACTTGAGCTTATTTCCCTCGATCGAGGTTAGCAATCTTATCTTTTTTAGGTCATTGATACAATTCATGTGTCGGTGTGAATTTGTTATTTCACTATTTATGATGTCCTGTTTTTTGATAAACTTACTTATATGATGCAGATAAACGGTCGGGAATGGATGTACGGTGACCGGCGGGTAGCCGGGTATATCAAAGGCGTGGATAAATTTATCGATGTGGCTACGGCAAACAAAGAGAATGGATTTATACGTTGTCCATGTGTTCAATGTCGGAACAACAAGGAGTACTCCTCCTCGAAAATCATTCGCGGCCACCTGATTATGAAAGGTTTCATGCCCAATTATAATTGCTGGACCAAGCACGGGGAAAGAGGGGTTATGATGAAAGATGGTGAAGAAGAAGATGATGATAACAACTATCATCATATGTTTCCTGAATACAGTGATACTGCAATGGAAGACAATGGAGAGGAAAAAGGTGAAGAACGGGCATTAGATGAGCCGGCTGATGAACTTGGTAGGGTCATTTCTGATGCAAAGCGAGACTGTGAAACAGAAAATGAGAAGTTGAAGTTAGAGGGCATGTTAGAAGATCACAAGAAATTATTTTATTCGTTTTCTACGCCGGGCAGCGCTTGGAAACGGTTCACCAAGAAGGCTAGGGGTGTTTGGAAAGAGGAGCTTACATTTCAACCACTAGATGTAAGCACCACTAGCTATATCCGCGCATCTCTTTGATTCTAGTTTTGATACAGTTATTATCATGCTTGATTATTATTTTGATTGAACTCTGTTCTCGTAAAGTGCCTGACGCAGGGACCAGGTAACAATCTATGTGGATACTGTATGCGAGTTCATCCGTGACGTCGATGAGAAGGGCAGAAATTTAGAGCAACTCCACGTACGTAAACAATTTCTATAGTTTTTTATTACAATCAAATTGTGTTTAGTTTCATATTCATATAGGCTGACTCCTTTTTTAAATCAGATCGAACGTCTACGGGACGGTCTTCTGCCAAAGGATCGCATACGAGCAATTCAGGAGGAATTGGCGGGATTCTTGGATGCAAAAGTCCTAAACACACAAGGGGAATACTACTCGGCTGTGTATAGACAATAGGAATTGTAAAAATAGCAACTTTTAAGAAATTGGCCGGTAGCATCGAATAGCAACTTTTGTATGTAGTGCATGAACTCGATCCGTGTATTGAATGTAATGTTGTCATGATGATCTTGTGTAATATAAGGTTCCTTCGTTGATAAGTGCAAAACACTAAATAAACAATAAAACAACCTAAATGAATTCTCTGCCGCGGCACAAAAAGTGGCGAAAATGTTGCCGCGGCAACAAAATGTGTCAAAATGAATTCTCTGGCGGCGAGAAATGGGCAAATCTCTGCAGAAAGTTATTAGTCCCGGTTCGTGTTACGAACCGACTAATGCTCCACCCCCTCGGCTCGATGCGCCCATTATGCCCCATTTGTCCCGGTTGGTGGGGCAACCGGGACTAATGGTTAGAGTTTTAGTCCCGATTGCCCCGTCCCGGTTGGGCAACCGGGACTAATGGCCCTTACCAACCGGGACGCATGGGCCCTTTTCTACCAGTGGACAATTAATATGGAGGGAGTACTATTTTTTCATCTCCAAAAGATTTTCAGCACTTGGTAGCCCTTTTTTCAATCTTTTTCTATGTTGCCTACTAACATTCTTAGCAATCTTTCACTGCATGATTGGATGTTTCTCCCTCCCTCCCTCCCTCTGACAAAAAGATGTTTTATGTCTGATTGTAGCCACTTGTTTATATAAGATTACCCCAATTGGTGGCACCATTGGAGGATGGGGACAGAAGCATCATTGACTTTTCAGGCTACATGTCAGAAAATATCCTTTGACATTTTAGGTATCCAACTAAGGAATATCAACATGCATGGATCCAAACTTGCAAAAGAATTAGTAGTTGCGTGGTCCAGTGTACTAGTAATTGGGGGCATACACTAGTGGAAACGAGGGCTTTTGTTGATCCCGAAAATGGGCTTTAACACCGGTTCTTCTACGAACCGGTGTTAAAGGGGGGGCCGTACCAGCGTGGCCTCTGCGGAATTAAAGGAGCCCCCCTTTAACACCGGTTCGTGGCACGAACCGGTGTTAAAGGTCCCTGCACGAACCGGTGTTAAAGGGGGGGGCTATATAAGACACCACCCCAGCCCACACACACCCCACTCTTCCATTCTTTCACATTTTGGAGCCTAGCAAGAGGGTGTGAAGAGTGCTAGTTTGTGTTTTTTTCATATGCACTAGAGGTGTTCGGTGAAATGCCCGAGAGCTCAAAATAAGCTTTCTTGTTGCTCTTTCCGTCTCGGTCGAGGTCGGCAACTATAGTTTCATGTGTCATTGATGTACTATATATATAAATGGTCATCTCCCTATTATTTTTTTGATATATACTACATATTAATGCAGATGAATCGGCAATGGATGTACGGTGACCGCCGCACTTCCGAGTACATTACGGGCCTCCAAAATTTCATCGTTGTGGCTAATGCAAACCGTGGTCACAATGGTTTTATGTGCTGTCCGTGTGTTCATTGTCAGAACAAGAAAGACTACTCAAATACCAGAGCCATTCACGCCCACCTGCTTCGATCCGGTTTCATGCCCAGCTATAATTGTTGGACCAAGCACGGAGAAAAAGGGGTTGTGATGGAAGACAACGAAGAAGAAGAGGATGATGAAAACTATCATAATATGTATCCTGAATATGATGATAATGCAATGAGGTAGATAATGAAGATCAAGGGAGCGGATGGGCCCGATGACGATCTTGGTCGGGCCATTACTGATGCAAAGGAAGAATGTGAAACTGAAAAGGAGAAGGAGAAGCTGGAGCAGATGTTAAAGGATCACAAAACATTGTTGTATCCAACTTGCGAAGATGGCCACAAAAAGCTAGGTGCCACACTGGATTTGCTGCAATGGAAGGCAGAGAATGGTGTGACTGACAGCACATTTTCAAAATTGTTGGTAAAAATGAAGAATCTTCTTCCAAGAAATAATGAGTTGCCTGACAGTACATACCAAGCAAAGAAGGTTGTCTGCCCTCTAGGATTAGACGTGCAGAAGATACATGCCTGCATTAATGACTACATCCTCTACTCCGGTGAACGCAATTTAATGGTTACAAAGTCTAGCGAGGTATATGCATTAATTAAGCCTCAGCTGACTTCCACCAACAATCTTCTTCTACATGTATTAATTAACGCTTCTTTCTTCTTTTAGCCCTCTGGATCGACCAGCCAGCAACCATCTTCTTCTACGAAAAAGAGCAAGCGAGGCGCGAGCCAGCGGTTGAAAGATCGTGCAAAGTTCACGATCGAAGCAGTCCGTGTTGATGGCAGGCCGATGGAGCCCAAGAAGGCCGCAGACAAATTTATACGTCAGGCTGGAGTTCTTGTTAGGGACCAAATCCCAATCATAATTGAATATTGGAATAAGCCAAATAAGGGCGACGGTACCTTTGTCGATGACAGATCCAAAGAAACGCTTTGGAATTCGTTGTTGGTAAATTTCACCCTTCCGCGAGAGGAGGATGAAAACAACCCGGTTATAAAGAAAAAGGTCAAAGAGTGGACTCTAAAGAAGATGGCTGAGGCTTTCCAAGCTGGAAGACAAAATTGAACAAATTTGTCAAAGCTCATGAGACTCAGATTCGAAGACGCATATTATGCGAAGATAAGACCTCAACGGCCCGAATTTGAGACATATAAAAAAGTGCTATAGCTAAAAAATTGAAACCAATACGCTTAATGCCAAGAAGGAATATCACCAGAGACGGGGTCGGTGGCTACATATCTCGGAGGCCTAAGTGGGAGGAAGCTGAGGGCCTGCATGAGAGAGGATCACACCCAGACAGATGGGTGGGACCTACGTGCAAAGACTTGGTTCTACGGAATCGGGCAAGGTTGGACCCGAAAAGCGATTGTGTATCTTCCCAACCATCCTTGCCAAACCCGTCACTGAAATCATCACGGCATACGAGGAAACATCCGCCAGACCTTCCATCCGACAGAGAGAATGACCAGCTCACACGCGCCATCGGTAAAAAGAACACCTGGACATGCACGAGGCACGGGGGTATGACATGGAAGGATGGGTTTGCCGGGGCGACTCTTCAGATGGCGCGCGAAAAAAAAGCGTCTGAGCGGATGACACAGATAGAACATGCACTTGCGGCCTGCGGCGCAAGTGAATGCACAATGAAACCATCAAGCTACCGGCCCATCTCAGCGCACGAAGAGCTGCATTGGAAGCTGCCAGCCGCCCGCATCTGCGGAAAAGCAGTGTGGCTTCCACGGAGAACGTGCAGCCCACGCTTAAAATGACGGGTCCTCAATACCCCGTTGATGAGATCACGGAGAGCGAACACGCTGAGTTGCATGTGAGATTAATGGGCTTATCCATTAAGGTGGCTGTCGGCTATGCCTTACCTCCTGTAGCTGGTGGAACTTACCACTGTCGACCGATTCCGGATGGCTATGCTATTGTCGGGGTGGATGAGGTTGTGAAGGAATATGAGGAAGCACAGCTTGACCATGCTACAGGTGAAGGGGAAACTCAACTCAAATTTGCAGTGAAAACAACCATTCTTTGGAAGAAGGAACACATTGTGCTTCCAAATTGGAGGTCACTGCACTCTCCATGCCTCGGCGATCTGAGCCGCTTCAGCTATCTCCTGCGCGGCAGCCATCTCCGGCCCGTCAGCCATCTCCTGCGCGGCAGCCATCTCCGCCGTCCCATCTCCGGTGCTTCAGCCATCTCCTCAACAGAAGCGGAAGAGCACCTTGCCACGAGGAGCATCGGTAGCCGCCACAAAGAAATCCGCAGGAAACCGTACGCCAAAGAGTTCAAAAAACTACGTCCCGCAGCCTTCCGCCAAGCCATTGCCGGTTTTACCGTGGAATCGCAGCGACGAGGAGACCAATAGGATCTCGGGAGAACAGGTCAAGAAATTCTTTGCACCTAGACGGCCGAGCCAAAGGAGAAAATAGATCCGGCGGTGGTGGAGAAGTTTTACAAAATCTTTTGAAACCTGAAACCCACTTGTGCGGACTAGCGCCAGATTTTGAAGGCGGATGCAAGGCGCCATAGGGAGGGAAAGTAGCGATCGTGAGGCACCCTGAAAACAGTTCCCATGCTCGGAGAGCAGGAAAATAATCATGCGCCCGCTCCAAATGTTTGACAAACGGGACGCTCCTCCCGTAGATGATTACGAGGCAGAGTTACAAAGAAAGGCCAATGAGATGGGGATGACTTACATTGCACACTTGAACGTCATGGGAGACAACTTGCCCAAATGCGATGTCAACCCCATACAGCCATGGAAGTATGAGAAGAATCTAGTCAAGAAAGAGGAGCTCAAGAATCTACCAACAAAGATGCGAAAATTGCACAAGTGGTACCTTCATTTCTGCAAGACGAGAAAAGAAGAATGGATCACGACGCATATAAGAGATCAGATTTTCTTGTGCGGAGACGACGCGATCGACTTCAACATTCAAGACTTGCATTTTCTATTCAATCAGAAGGAACTCGACAAATCTGCCATCAGCCTTTATTATGTGTAAGTACTATTTCTGTAATTTTTATCTCATCCCATTCACTTCATTAATTGCATGTATATATATATATGCTCACCATATATGTATATACTATTATGCAGGAAAAAGGTTATGGAATGCATGAAAGGAGGCCCTTTTGACATTGGGTTCGTTGACCCAAATAGAGTTCATGAAGAAGTGGTAAGAGAAAAACCCGGGCAAACAGAAGATTACTTGCTAAAGTCTTTATTGAGACAACAAACCAAAAGGGAAATACTATTGCCTTACAACTTCTCGTGAGTACTGTTACCCTCTCTCTTGTACACATTCATTTCGCTTACTCGATGTTAAGTGTAACGATGATGAGTTATGCGTCGTAGGTTCCACTTTATTCGCTAGTCATTCAACCCGACTCGGGAAAAGTCCTTGTCATGGAATCGTTACGAAAGAAAAAGAGCTATGGGCAGACTTTAGAGAGATGCTCCGAGGTAATTTCAATCATATTACCGCACTAGATCGGCAACTTCGTGACAATAAGTAATTAATTACTCCTTTATCCATTTTCTTTGTCGGAGGGTTTGGAAAATGTTCACGGGCAGGACCGTGGGTGAATGGTCGGAAGAACTAAAATTTGTAGACCAAAATGTAAGTAATACTAGCTAGCTTCCAATTCCATTATATCATGCTTTATTGATTATTATTTTGATTGAACTCTCTATTCTCGTAAAGTCGCGCATCGGGATACGGCAATAACTTATGTGGGTACTATGTTTGCGAGTTCATTCATAACGATATGTGCGACGGGCCAAGCCGCACTAGAACAACTTAGAGTAAGTAAACAAAGTCCACAACATTATTTTATTACCATCAATTGTGTTGAGTTTTATTCTTATATATATTGACCCATTCTTCATATATATTCAGATCGACGGATCGGGACCAACTCCTACCATTTGAACGCATACGAGCCATTCAAGAGGAATTGGCGGGGTTCATACTTGATGAGGTCGCCACGCTGGCGGAGAACTCTTTAGATATCCACCAAAATGAACGATGACGATGTATGTGATGGCGATGTTTGTGTATAATAATAGTTGCTTAATTATTCATGTACTCGTATGTACCGATGACGATTTATGTGTATACCGCTCGATCGATTCCTCGCTCCCTCCGCAGAAATACGCCCGAGCAGGCGGGCGAGTCCGCCGCAGAAAACGGCCTAAATCTACGCAGAAAAAACCTTAACACGGTTCAGATCTGACGGTGTTAAAGGAAAGCTGAGGCCTCTGGCAGCGTCGCCACCCTTTAACACCGTCCCTCTAACACCGAATCCTCAACAGCGGTTGGGGAACCGCTGTTAGAGGGCCCTACCAACCGGAGTTAAAGGGGGGCTCTGCACTAGTGATCTATATAGCACAGAAAGATGACTTTTCTTCTCTTAGTCTCTTACTCCCGTCTCTCTCCCACACCAACTGAGCATAATCATCTTTCTTCTCCCAATTGTGGCTGAGACAATATCACATCCATCATACGGGCTGCGGTTTCTTCTCCCATAATTCTTGCCTCAGGTTTCTATCTTCCTTTCTTCATATTTTTTTTTGCATTTCTTCGTTGTTAACTTTATTCTTTATTGCAATCGAATATCTTGTGATCTGCAGGAATCAAAATGGGCGCTGAACTAGCTGTTACGGGATGGTTCTTGTCACCAATCATACGGGAGATGCAGGACACCGCTTTGGCCTACATAAGGGGGCAGTTTAATTGGAAGAAAGATCAGGAGAAAGACCTTGAACGCCTTGACACCACCCTTACAGAGATCCTCACCATTGTGGATGTCATCGAGAAGCGGGAGATTAAGGATGGAAACCAGAGGAGGCTGCTAGGGAAACTCAAAGACGCCATTTACAGTGCTGTAGATGTGCTAGACAGCTTCCAGTACATGGTCCTCGAGTCCAAGGTTGCTAGCCAATCCGCGGTGAGTTGTGTCACCTCATCCTGTGTTAACTTGGGTAAACGTTTGATGGGTACAGACAGTTTCCGGCGGAAGCTACAAGATATTTTGGAGAAATTAGGCGAGGTCAAAACAACAGCAGACACCTTATTGAAGGTAGTTAGTTTTGATAATGCTACTGCAAAGTTATTGCCTGTAATACAGCTGCGTGTGACGTCCCCTTTGAAGGAAAATCACCACATATATGGTCGAAGAGATGAGCTTGAAGGAAAATCACCACTTCCAGTAGCATTGCCTTCCTATCTGTGTAGCACCGTGTCGTGGCTCCACTGCAAAATGATGACCACGAAGCCGGAGGTGGAGCCTAGCCGCAGCGCCGGGATGCCCTCGCAGAACCGCTGCTGCTAGCGACGAGAGTAGTGATGAAGGACCGGGAAGGACGCCTCGTTAGGCAATGCCCAGCCGAAGGTGATCCCTATCGTCATTGACGCCGGACTGCACGATTCGGGTGAAGTTGGGGCTCATAGGAGATGGGGCCGGCGGCGAGGCAAGATCACGACGTGGAGGCCAAGGGGAAGGTCGTACATGGGGCGGCGCGGCCGCTCCCATGGAGGTGGTGGCCGACGACGGGGAGCTTTGATGGAGGTAGTAGCGGGGGCGGTGTATGCCGTAGTTGGAGATGGGAGGCCGGCGGCGTGAAGGGAGTGGGTGGCGGTAGAGATCCGGTGGCTCGTGGAGGGGGCCTTGCCGGCGGCGGTGCTTGATCCGAATATCCATGGAGGCGGCGGTTTTCTGGAAGAGAGACGTAGAGTGGGTGGAACCTGTCCGCTTCACGCACGCACGCACGCGGGACACATGAAAAAAAAGGACCCGGGGGATGGAACCGTGGTATTCCCCGGGGGAGTGGAATCATTTCCCAAACCAAAACACAGACAAAATTATGAGTAAAAGGCACCGGGATGCATCTATCCATCGTAGCCGTTCTTGTCCCCAGCGTCCAGAGTGGATGAAGCATGTTCAGCTAAGACACATCACTTATTCAGCTAAACCAAAACAGGACAAAATTGTTCCTGAACCCATATCACATATTGAGCTAAGCCACCCTCTATATGCATGTCAGGTACAAGTGTCAGCAAGAAATTCTGTGATGACAAATGAAGAGAGTAATCAGAATACAATACTACTCATTAAATCAAGTCTTGAAAATTGTTGACATATCCAGAAAAAAGTAGTGGTACTGCGTTGTCATGCGATTGAACTATTAGCATTCATTTAGCATAAGCGGAAGCAACAGTCCCATTTATTAACCAAGCTTGAGGGTACCAAAAGCATACATTCGACCCAGCTCCACGGAGTCTAAATATTCATAACGGTTAACTCCAAATTGAACCATAAACTTTAGATTAGGTGCTACTGCATTTTCAGAGATGGATATTCAGTTATACAATTGCTAAAACACCACTCAAATATATTTTACCACATGGTGTAATAGAATGCAGTGTACATCAGACTCGTCATCTCTGTTCATCGACAAAGAGGAGAACTAGCATAGCAATATCAAGTAGCTACCAAAAACAAGAAACCAAGACTAAAACAAATATCAAGTATGTACGTGAGCAGAACACACTTCAATCTCAAGACCAACCTTGGAAATCGAACACCTTTGCATCACACTTGATATTGTAAATGTACCAACACGTACGTACAAAATGTTCTATCATTGAAAAATTCAAAAATGCACAAGGCAACATGTTCTCATGCAAGAGGATATTTATACGTGGTGCTCTAAGACAAACAATTATGGAAAAGACTTGGGAGCTTACTGGTTTTTTTTTGGGAAGAAGGTGTGCTAAACAGCCCAAGTACGAGCCTCACCTTCTCCTATATAGTAGTAGTAGTGTCTACTTCCTACTAGATACTCTTTCATTTTTTTTAAGACAAAAAATTATCTGGTCCTGCATCCTTTTTCTTTACCAAACAGATGGCTGCACATTTGAACAATGACAAGTAACTACCTAGCAGTCAGTGTATATGTATCTACGTTCTACAAGCACCGGCCAAACCACAAGCAAGTAGCTATACAGGTGTGTCAAGTTTGCATGGGAGGAGGGGATTTTTTTTTATTGCTTCGATGGCCTGTTCGGCGAACAGTTATTTTGAAGTAAGGGGTGGTAGTGTCCACAATAATGATTTAACTATTGGAATAAAAGGTCTAAAAAAGCGGAACATGTAAGAAACGTTATGTACTGTATTATTAGGTATAGATATATATAGAATAGCAGTCAGTGTCTATGTATCTACGTTCTACAAGCACCGGCCAAACCACAAGCAAGTAGCTGTATAGGTGTGTCAAGTTTGCATGGGAGGATGGGATTTTTGATTGCTTCGGTGGCCTGTTCGGCCAACAGTTATTTTGAAGTACCGATTTAACTTTAGAAATAAAACGGTCTAAAAAAAGCGAAACCGTAAGAAAACACTTTATTATTAGGTATAGATATAGATAAATATAGAATAGCATGTTGTGAAGCATTTCTAGTGTTTGAACTAAACGTACTAACTGAAACAGGCGCAAACTCATCATCCACTAATTAGCTGCACCTTCAGTTTTCTTCCTAGAAGAATCCGACATGCATCTTCCCAACTATATACGGCGATGTCGTCCCGGCCCGGTGAGTCAACAAGATAGCGACTGACAGACAGTCACGGCTCTTAACTGCTAGTGTGTGTCCCGTCCCAAGTTGTGGTAGATGATAGTCCTTACAGGACACGGCACAGATTTCTTTTTCTCCTTTGACAGTTCATCGTTTGGACGACAACAGGGCGCCAGTCTTATTTTTTCAGTTCCAACATTTTCGGGTTATTCCTGCCAATCAAACACGTACCTTCTCAGACCGGAGGCGATAATTCCAACCATGGAAATGTCTTGCAGTCCAGTCACCAAGGGAGCGACGGACCGACGACAGTCACAGCTCTAATTGCTAGCTAGCTAGCGTGTGACTCATCCCAAGTTGTGCTAGACGGCATCCCCTACAAGATACGCCACACATTTTTTCTCTCCATATTTACGGTTGATCGACTCGTCATCCGCTAGAACTCTACTCACTCACCATGTTCTCGCTCGCCGTCGTCCCCTCCATCTCCATGCGTGCCATGGCTGCATCGAGCTTCCTCATCCTAATAGTCCTAGCAACAGCCACATCCACCGACACTGTGAGTGAAATATCCAACGGGAGCTGCATCCCGGCCGAGAGGGTCGCCCTGCTCTCCTTCAAAGCCGGCATCACCAGGGACCCGGCAAATCTCCTTGTCTCGTGGCGGCAAGGACACCGCCACCACGACTGCTGCCGGTGGAGCGGCGTCACCTGCAGCAGCCGGACAGGCCACGTCGTCAAGCTCGACCTCCGCAACCCTTCTCCGACTCCAATGGAGAATGAATTCTATGGTTTCATAGATCCTCGGAGCCACTCGCTACGCGGACAGGTATCTATGTCGTTGCTTGCTCTCCGACGTCTCAGGTATCTAGACCTGAGCATGAACACTCGTCTCGGAGATGCAATGGCTATGCCTGGATTTATCGGCTCTCTCCAGAGTTTGACGTATCTCAACCTCTCCCGCATGGGTTTTAGTGGTAAAATACCTCCTCAGCTAAGCAACCTCTCCAAACTGGTACAACTTGACATAGCCAACAATTATCAATACTCAAAGGATATATCTTGGTTAGCGCGTCTCCACTCCCTAAAGCATCTTAATATGGCCGGTGTCAACCTAAGCAGAGTCGATGACTGGTTCCATACAGTCAACGCCCTTCCCAATTTGGTTGTACTGGTTCTCAGTTATTGTGGCCTTAGAAGGAGTAATGCCCCGTCATCACTTCCACTACAACACAACCTTACAGTCCTCGAGGATCTTGACCTATCTCGTAACTATTTCAACAGTCTGGCTGCACCCAATTGGTTCTGGGATGTAAGTAGCCTCAAGAGTCTAAACTTAGAGGATTGTAATTTATCAGGAACGTTTCCTAACGAGCTGGGAAACTTGACCTTGTTAGAGACCTTTGATATATCACAAAACTATATCAACGGGATGATGCCAGAAACACTGCAAAATATATGCAATCTGAGCTCTTTAGATCTCAGCGGCAACAACATCAGCGGGGACATAAGAGGGGTGATAGATAGCATACCCAGCTGTTCATGGAAGAATTTGCAAGAGCTGATTCTGTTTGATGCAAACATCACTGGTTCAATACCCGTGGAGATTGGCATGCTTACAAATTTGACTTACTTAGAACTTTCGGTGAATAACTTGGGCGGTACACTGCCCGCGGAGATTGTCTCACTTACAAAATTGACTTACTTATACCTTATAGAAAACAACTTGAGTGGTTCAGTGCCTATGGAGATTGGCATGCTTACACAGTTGACAGACTTAAGCCTGAGAAACAACAACTGAGTGGTCCGATCACTAAAGATCATTTATCCGGGTTGATGAATTTATGGTCCATTGATTTATCTTATAATAATTTGGAATTCAATATTGAGTCGCATTGGGTACCTCAATTCAACTTGGATAGTGCATTCTTTTCATCTTGTCATTTGGGTCCCCAGTTTCCTAAATGGCTTCAATGGCAGAAGAGCATTAATTACCTTGATATTTCAAACACAAGTATAATTGATAACATCCCATATTGGTTCTGGAGTACCTTTTCTAATGCTACTTCTTTGGACATCTCCTTAAACCAACTTAGTGGTGAGTTACCACTCAGCCTGGAGTTCATGTCAGTGACTGTACTTTCAATGCAGTCAAATCTACTGACTGGTCTTATACCCAAGTTATCAAGAACAATTGAGGTATTGGACATATCCAGAAACTCTTTAAATGGATTTGTGCCAAATTTCCAAGCTCCACAACTCGAGGTTGCAATTATGTTTTCCAATTTTATAATCGGGACCATTCCAACGTCTATATGTCGATTGGAAAAACTGCGGGTCTTAGATCTTTCCAACAATTTGCTTTCAATGGAACTTCCTGATTGTGGTGGAAAAGAGCAAGAACAATGGAACCCACTGAACAAGAACTCTCCAAGAGTCAATTCCACGAGTTCTTTCAGTTTGAAAATCAATGCTCTCCTTCTAAGCAACAACAGTATTTCAGGTGGATTTCCTTTGTTTCTACGTCAATGTGCAAGTCTTATGTTCCTCGATCTGGCTGAAAACAAGTTAACTGGAGAGTTACCTAGATGGATTAGCGAAGCCATGCCTAGTTTGGTTATGCTATGGCTAAGATCGAACAACTTTTTTGGTCATATTCCAGTTGAATTAACGGGACTTCATCTTGTTCGTATTGTAGATCTATCCAATAATAACTTTTCTGGGCCCATACCACACTATCTAGAAAACTTCACAGCTTTGATCGGCAATACTACTAATTATTATGATCCTTTGGAAGATCCGTTTGCAGAATATTATGATGAAGTTGAAGGGAATGGATTAGGCTACGCACGATCGTCTAGTGATAGCTTCTCTATCGTGATAAAGGGACAAGTCCTTGAGTACGGGGAGAATAATCAATATTTGATGAGCATTGATTTATCTTGCAACAATTTAACAGGGGAAATCCCAAAGGAAATAAGCTCTCTTGCCGGTCTCATAAGTTTAAATTTATCATCAAACTTATTGAGTGGAAGTATCCCTTTTAAGATTGGCAACCTTCGATCACTGGAGTCCCTTGACTTATCAAAGAACAAACTTGGTGGTGAAATTCCTGGAGGCCTGTCAGATTTGACATACTTGAGCTATCTAAACTTGTCATACAACAATCTATCAGGAAGAATACCCTCAGGACATCAACTAGACACCCTCAAGGCAGATGATCCAGCTTCTATGTACATCGGTAATCCTGATCTTTGTGGAGATCCAGTTCGAAGGCAATGTCCTGGTCCGCCCGGAGATCCGCCAACCAATGAAGATTCAGCAAGGTGGCATGAAGATGGTTTGTCTCAACTGGATTTCCTTCTAGGCTCAATTGTTGGTTTTGTGGCGGGCACTTGGATGATATTTTGTGGGCTTCTCTTCATGAAGAGATGGAGGTATGCTTATTTCAGGCTACTCGACGAGCTATATGACAGGTTATATGTCATCTCCGTTGTTACTTAGCGGAAATGGTTCATGAGCACCGGTGGAAATTAAGGAAGAACTACAAGGGTAGCTGGTCCATACAAAGATGCTGATACTCGAATATGGGGGTGAAGAAGTTACTGCTATATTGTATTTTCAAACACTTTGTCATCCAGAATACTAGAGTACAAAGTAAACAAACATATTGTGTACCACCTGTGGTAGTTGTGTATGCTGGTACGGTTTCCTTTCCGATTGAATAAATGTATGTGTTTATTGTACATTGTGGAGTACTACTTGGAAGTATTTGTATTTGTGTTTGTAAATGGCTGTTTTGGACCATGAGATTTATGAGTTGATTTTGTAAACGAGATAGGATCCTTGTTCACCACGTTTATCATATGATAAGATAAATGATGGTTAGTTGCTGTCGCATGAGTTATCTCTAGCAAATCTTTTCTGTTGTAATCCTCTCGGTGGTTGGTTAACTGAGTCATATATAACACGCAACGATGTGCCCAGCCAGGGAACAACACATTTTCACAGATTTTGCTGGTATGTTTTTATTATTACTTCTGGTTTTCATGTCGCTGATGAGTTCTTCATCCGCCTGAATTATATTTGCAACTGTTACTCCATGCTACACTAGTGCTAATCAAATTTCTGCTACACTGTGAGTTACAGATGTTCTTCCCTCATGCTGACAAAGGGCTGGAAATACTTTTCAAAAAAGAAGAAGACAAAGGGCTGGAAATGCATGTCGTCCGTTGTGTGCTAGCAGCCTAGCACCAGTAGACCGGAAGGGGATTTTGTTATGCTTCCAGCAGCTCGAGGATTTAGAATAGCTAATGCTACATGTTTAAACACATGCATGTTTAGGCCCTCCATAACCATGCATATACATTTTAATTTTATCTTGAGAGTGACGACGGACACTGCACACATTTTACTCCATTGATTGATTGGATAGAAATGATAGTGGAAGGATTCGGTAATCGTCGTCCCCTCCATGCGTAGCCCACTAGCCCAGCATCGAGCTTACTTGTCCATGGTCCGTTTAACTACCAAAGCCCATCATCCCCTCCGCTGCCCCTTCGACTGCAAAAGTCCCCGACGACGGAAGAAACCCCGTTTGTGGGCCGCAATTCGCGCCGGCGCGGTGGCTCTGCTCGCCGGCGCCCCCGTGCAGAGGTTATCGCTGCGCGCATGGCCACGATGGGCGGCGGCGGAGTCGGAGCCGGAGAGGGAGGACTCGCCGGTGCCGTGGCGACGATGGAGCCTGCGCCGGTCGGTCGGTCATGACGCCGGCGACGCGCGGCTAGAGGCCTCGCTAGCCGTCGTCCTTTCCCAAGGTAAGCTCCGCTTCCATTCTCTGTCTGTTTAGGTTCCGGCATTGATTTCTTCTAGGGCCAGCACTTCTCCTTAATTCGCGGAAATGACGACATCTCCGTATAAATTCTCTCCGATCCATGACTAATTCAATTAGCAGATAATTTAGATGGCCACCAAGCCATGATGACTAATTGGTCTCATCTCTGCACACCGCGATTTATCCACAAATCAGAGTAGCACTAATGTCTCACCTTACCATGCCGACAAAGGGCAGCAAACGTTGCGTGCGAGCATCATGACATGTTTTTGCACCAATTAAGTTGACGACCATGCATGATGCCTTTTCCGTGCACCACATATTACATTGTTTTACGATTATACTCGAAACCCATTGCCTGCCGCAGATACACAAAGATGACGAAATTTATATATGGTGAAGGAGACGTAGGGGTGGGGCTCTGTTTCGCCCGCTCGTCATCTCCCAACTGTGGCGATATCTTCCCGGCCGGCCGCCGGCCGGTCAGTCAACAAGAGAGTGACTGACTGACAGTCACAAGAGAGTGTGACCGGTCCCAACATGTGGTAGACGATAGCCCCTACATGACACTGACAGACACGCGGCATACATTTTTTTCTCCTTTGAGACACTTCACCATTCGATATGGACAAGGTATCACGATCATCCCTACTAGCTAGCGTGTATGACTCATCCCCCAAGTTGTCGACGATAAAATACAATACACATTCCATCATATATATTTCCGTGTTTTTTCCTGTTCCTATACTTGTGGACCAAAGAGGCCCTGCTTGGACCAGAGGTGAAGACGATATCTGGTCGATTATTCATACTCTGGAAATATCTTCCTGATTTGCGACCCATCCCAAGTGTTGTGGTATGTAGCTGGTACATCTTGTTCATTGACAGTTCATCATCCAGTAGAATTCTACCCACTATGCATGTTCTCGTTCAGCGTGCCCTCCATGCGTGCGAGAACAAGCCTACTAGCCCAGCACCACTCCATGGCTGCGGCGAGCTTCCTCTTCCTAACCATGCTAGCTACAACCTCCTCCATCGATGGGGCTAGTGAAATATCCAACGGGAGCTGCATCCCGGCTGAGAGGGATGCACTGCTCTCTTTCAAGGCCGGCATCACCAGCGACCCAGATAATCGCCTCGGCTCATGGCGGGAAGGACGACACGACTGCTGCCAGTGGAGCGGCGTCACCTGCAGCATTCGGACAGGCCACGTCGTCAAGCTCGACCTCTGCAACAGTCCTCCAGCTAGTTCTCTAACTACTAGAGGGGATTTCTTTCATGCTTTCGAGGTCCATTCGCTGCGCGGTGAGGTATCTTCTTCATTGCTTGCTCTCCGACGTAGTCTCAGGTATCTAGACCTGAGCCTCAATGTTGTTCTCGGAGATGGAATGGCTATGCCGGGATTCTTAGGCTCTCTCCGGAGTTTGACTTATCTTGCACTCTCCAACACCGGTTTTCGTGGTCGAGTGCCTCCTCAGCTAGGCAACCTGACCAGACTGGTGCATCTTGACATGGCTAATTCTTTGTACCCGCAACTATACTCAGACGATATATCTTGGTTGGCCAATCTCCCTTCGCTAGAGAATCTTTACATGGGAAATGTCAACCTCAGTGGAGTCGTTGACTGGGTCCATACGGTCAACGCTCTTCCCAATTTGGCTGTACTCATTCTCAGTTTATGTGGCCTTCATATGAGTAATGATCCACCATCACTTCTATACCACAACCTTACTGTTCTTAAGGAGCTTGACCTCTCCGGTAACTCTTTGAACAGTTTGGCATCATTCAACTGGTTGTGGCATGCCACTAGCATCAAGATCCTGGACCTACGCGGTTGCGGCCTATCAGGCACGTTTCCTGACAAGTTGGGAAATTTGACCTTGTTAGAGACCTTTGATATATCATACAACGACATCAAGGGCATGATACCAGGACAACTGCAAAAAATGTGCAATCTAAGCTCTCTAAGTCTCAGCGGCAATAACATCGGCGGGGACATAAGGCAGGTGATAGAAAGGATACCTAGATGTTCATGGAAGAATTTCCGAGAGCTAAATCTGAATTATGCAAACATCTCTGGCACCACATTACAATTTGTGTCAAACCTGACTAGCTTAAGCATTCTTGAGGCTAGTGGCAACCAGTTGAGTGGATCAGTGTCTATGGAGATTGGCACGCTTACAAATTTGACTCGCCTAGACCTTTCGTACAACAACTTGAGTGGTGAGATATCAGAAGATCATTTTGCAGGTTTGATGAATTTAAAGTTCATTGATTTATCTTACAATAATTTGGAACTCATTATTGACTCGAATTGGGTAGCTCCGTTCAATTTGGATGTGGCAATATTTACATCATGTAATTTGGGTCCCCAGTTTCCTAAATGGCTTCAATGGCTAAATGTCACTACCGGACTTGGTATTTCGAACACAGGTCTAGTTGGTAGGATCCCAGATTGGTTTTGGACTACCTTTGCTGATACTGAATTGTTGGACATCTCCTTGAACCAACTTTGCGGCGAGTTGCCACTCGCTCTTGAGTTCATGTCAGTGATTGAACTTTCAATGCATACAAATCTACTGACTGGTTTGATACCCAAGTTACCAAGAACAATTGGGTTATTGGACATATCTAGAAACTCTTTAAGTGGGTTTGCATCAAGTTTCCAAACTCCGGACTTGCAGGTTGTAGTTCTTTTTTCCAATTCTATAAATGGGATTATTCCTACGTGGATTTGTGGTTTGCAAAAACTACGGGTCTTAGATCTCTCAAACAATCTGCTTTCAGGGGCACTTCCTGATTGTGGTGGAGAAGTTTTGAAATCACAGAACCGATCCATTAGCAACTCTTCAAGAGTCAACTCAATGAGTTCTTTGGCTTTGGAAATCACTACTCTCCTTATAAGCAACAACAGTCTTTCAAGTGGATTTCCTTTGTTCCTACGTCAATGTCCTAGTCTTATTTTCCTCGATCTGGCACAAAACAAATTCATTGGAGAGTTACCGGGATGGATTAGTGAAGTCATTCCTGGTTTGATTGTGCTAATGCTAAGTTCAAACAAATTTTCTGGTCACCTTCCAATTGAAATAATGGAACTTCACCATGTTCGTATTTTGGATCTATCCAATAATAAGTTTTCTGGGGGCATGCCGCAATTTCTAGAAAACATGAAAGCATTGACTAGCAACGTTGCTGCTAATAATACACTATTTGCGAATCCTTTTGCAGAAATGTACACTGGCTTATATATGGGACTGTCCGATGATAGCTTTTCGGTGGTGATAAAAGGGAAAGTGCTAGAGTACAGGGAGAACACTCTATATTTGATGAGCATTGATTTATCTTGCAACTGTTTAACTGGAGAAATCCCAGAGGAACTAACCTCCCTTGTCGGTCTTATAAATTTGAATTTATCATCGAACTTCTTTAGTGGAAATATCCCAAATAAGATTGGCAACCTTCGATCACTAGAGTCTCTTGACCTATCAGCGAACAGACTTGGTGGTGAAATTCCTTGGGGCTTATCAAATTTGACATACTTGAGTTATCTAAACTTGTCATACAACAATCTATCAGGAAGAATACCCTCAGGACATCAACTAGACACCCTCAAGGCAGATGATCCAGCTTCTATGTATATCGGTAATCCTAGTCTTTGTGGACATCCAGTCCCAAGACAATGTTCTGGTCCTCCTGAAGATCCGCCGACCAATGAAGATTCAGCAAGATGGCATGCAGATGGTTTGTCTCAAATGGATTTCCTTCTAGGCTCAATTGTTGGTTTTGTGGCGGGCACTTGGATGGTATTTTGTATGCTTCTCTTCATGAAGAGACGGAGGTATGCTTATTTCAGGCTACTCGACAAGCTATATGACATGTGTATGTCATTCCCGTTGTTACTTGGAGGAAATGTTTTGGGAGTGTAAATTAAGCAAGAACTACAAGGGTAGCTACTCCATACAAGGATGCTGCTACTCGAATAAGGGGGTGAAGAACTTAATACTATGTTGTGTTGTCAAACACTTTGTTATCGAGAACTTTGTACGACTGGGTGGTTGTTGCGTATGCCTTATGGTTTCCTCTCTTTTTAAAATAAATTTATATGTTTATTGCATACCATCGTGGGATATTATTTGGAATTATTTGTTATTTGTAAATGGATGTTTTTGGACCTTGAGATATATGAAGTTATTTTTGCTGGTGTGTTTTTACTACTTGCGGCGAAATCATTTTTTATGTTGTTGGTGTGTTTTCTCATGTTGCTGGTGTGTTTCTTAAATAATCCGTGTGAACTTACAACATGTACACTATGGTACACTAGTCTTAACCCCATTTCTGCCACGCCGTGATTCACAACTGTTCTTTCCCATTCAGAGTAGCATTAACGTAAGTCATGCCTATTTGCCAAGGAAGGAGGGTTTACCCTCTCCTAGTAGCAATCTTTCCAGACGACCAGTGGCTGCCCTAGGTGTATTCAGGTGTATTCATATGAATACCCATAATTTGACAAAACGGATAATTTTTAGGCAAAACAATGACAAATTTTGGTAAAACAATGACAAATTTTGGTGAAATGAATACCTTGTAGAAAATTGCTGGCGCTGCCACTGTAGACGACCACGTCAACAAACAAACAAACCCTAACCCTCTCCCAGGACGCCCTCTCTCGAGCCTCCCCCAGGCGACTCCGGAGGCTCGGGGGGAGCCTCCTGTCCGCCCTTCCCTAGAATCCCCCAACCCTCACCGCGTCGGCCGCCACTGCTGCCGACTCCAGCGACGGTGGCGGCGCCCCGTCCATCAAAGATGGGGGCAAGAGAGGGATCTGCGGTGCTGTTGACATGAGGGAGGTGCAGCGCTGGCTGCGGGCTTGGTGCGGCGCGGTCGTCTTGGCCGGTGCCTGAGGATCTCCGGCAGCCGACGAGGAGATGGAGGCATGCCGTCGTTCTGCCGGCTTTGGCACGTTGGGCCGATGGCCATATGCCGCTAGGGGTGATGCTATGGCCTAGCCACGCCGATCTCCTGCAGTTGAGGTTGCCCTCTCTTCTTTTGGTGATGCACGAAGATGACGGGTGGCATGGGGGCCAAGACGAGGAGCTACTTGTTGCTTGCCCTCTTTGATATGGTCAGAGTGGTGAGTTTCGGAAGGCTTCACCGGTGAACTCTCATGGGAAAATAATGTCTGGAGATTGTCGGATTGAAGGGATTCGGTCGTGCAGACCCATGTTTTACTCTGACCATTTGGGTTCAGAGGGACGCTTCGAAGCTCTGTTGGCTGTTAATATCATGGGGCATATTTTCATTCCATGGTGCTGACGGAGAATGTCATTAAGACCGAGATCTGATAACTAACAATGGTGGTTCTAGTCTGGGTGGTGATGAGGAATTGGCTTGGTGACTCGTGACTTGGAGCAGTGACATGCAAGTGGGGGCGACTGCACAGGAGAGGTTCGTAGTCCTACCTTTCAGGATGAAAACTTAGGTTCTGGTCTTAATTGGTTGTGCCTGGCAATGGCCTTGTTAAAGGTATTATTTTGAGAGCTTGGACTTTCTTTAGGATAAAAACCTAAGATCTATAATTGAGCGGTGATGGTGTTTGTGCACTGTTTCCTTTTTGGAGGCGTCGGTTTTGGAGAAGCTGGACTTCTGGTGTTGTCTTGGTGGTGGTAGTACCGCTATTTCAACGAATGGGTCACTGTAGAGGGACTTCTATTTTTATAATTTTTCTTTTTTTTTGCCATATGCATCCGTATGGCCGCTAGAGCAATACATTGTTGCAGAGACTGAATGTAATTAATATCTTATAATATTAATATATGCTCATTTTTTAAAAAAATGTCAAGAAAGGAGAACTGCTAGACGTCATGCTTTCGCTGGACATACACGTCATGCATGCCCGCATGCCCCGATGCATTTGCTTCGACGATCCAAAGCATTTTTTTTCGATGTAAAGAGCTTTATTACTTAAACAGTTAGGTTATAATCCTTTGCAAGAATACTCATTAGAAATGGTCGGTTATAATTGACTCACACACATCTCCTTCTCATCTCCCTAGCTCTATGAGCACAAGCATGAGCTGCCATATTGGCAGATCGATTTACATGTTTAATTTCAAAGCTAATAAAAAATCCGCTAAGCTCTTTCAACTCATTAAGAATACTGGCAATTAAAAGATCTTTCAGTACCCAGAGTCCTTCCATAGGTTGACCAAAGCATATTTAGGCCCTCATCATCATCCCTCTTCCTTGGAAGGATCAAATCTCACGTCTCTTTCCGGACAAGTTGAGAGTGACCGACCCTGCACACATTTTATTCCATTGATTGATTGATATTATCTCTCTTTTGAAATAGTTTTGTCTCAGGTTTTAGATCATGACCTCCTTGTAAGTTCTATAGATTAATAAAACCACTTTTATCTGTAAAAAAATTAGTGAATAGACACGTTAAAATATGTCTAGTGTATCTGAAAAAAAAAATATGTCTAGTGTGATTGACCATGTTTTCGTTTGTCGACCACTCCATGCGTAGCCCACTAGGCCAGAAAAAAACCATTGGGCTAGCAGAAGAGAGCTTCCTCGTCCAAGTACAGACATGGTCCAGTTAGCTACAGAAGCCCGCAAATTCTCTGACGGCGGAGCAAACCCGTTTGTGGGCCGCAATTCCCGCATCCACTCGAGCGGCGTTGCCGAGCGCAGGGTGCCATGGGCATGGCGGCGCGGTGGCTCCGCTCGCCGGCGCCCGCGTGCAGCGTCTGTCTCTGCGCGCGGCTCCGTCGAGCGGAACTTCCCGTGCTGTGCGCGCATGTCCATGAGGGGAGGCAGCGGAGGCGGAGAGGACTCGCCGGTGATGCAGCCTGCGCTCGTCGGCCATTAGACGGCCACGACCGTCGCCTTCTCGAGCTGCGGCTCCCGCCAACCCAAGGTAAGCTCCGACTTCATTCTTTCTCTGTTTGCTATGCTTTCTTCATTCTAGTACATTTTAATCCAAAATCATTAGCATATATCCTTCTCTTTTGATCAGGAGTCCTGTAATAGCGAGTTAGGTTTCTTTTAATTTGCACTGAACCAGTTTCTTTTGTTAAACTGCAGTACTCTTGTAAGTTGGTGCTTTCTGTATAAAGAAGGGCAGCAATGCCTTTTCTCTGAATAACTAGCATATAATCTTGATCAACAGGTGCTAACAGCTCGCAACATTAGGTATTAAAAGCATGCAGTTAGCACTAACTTGGAAGGATCATGATACAATAAAAAATGCCACTAACAAGAAATTAAAATCCCAGAACATCAGTTGCCAAAGGGCGTCACTAATTAATTGAGTACTGGACATATCCAGGAAATCTTTAAATGGATTTGTGCCAAATTTCCAAGCTCCACAACTCGAGGTTGCAATTATGTTTTCCAATTTTATAACCGGGACCATTCCAATGTCTATATGTCGAATGGAAAAACTGCGGCTCTTAGATCTTTCCAACAATTTGCTTTCAATGGAACTTCCTGATTGTGGTGGAAAAGAGCAAGAACAATGGAACCCACTGAACAAGAACTCTCCAAGAGTCAATTCCACGAGTTCTTTCAGTTTGAAAATCACTACTCTCCTTCTAAGCAACAACAGTATTTCAAGTGGATTTCCTTTGTTTCTACGTCAATGTGCAAGTCTTCTGTTCCTCGATCTGGCTGAAAACAAGTTAACTGGAGAGTTACCTAGATGGATTAGCGAAGCCATGCCTAGTTTGGTTATGCTACGGCTAAGATCGAACAACTTTTTTGGTCATATTCCAGTTGAATTAACGGGACTTCATCTTGTTCGTATTGTAGATCTATCCAATAATAACTTTTCTGGGACCATACCATACTATCTAGAAAACTTCAAAGGTTTGACCAGAAATACTACTGATAATTATGGACCTTTTGGAGATCCGTTTGAAGAATTTTATGATGAAGTTGAAGGGAATGGATTAGGCGACGCAGGATCGTCTAGTGATAGCTTCTCTATCGTGATAAAGGGACAAGTCCTTGAGTACAGGGAGAATACTCTATATTTGATGAGCATTGATTTATCTTGCAACAGTTTAACAGGGGAAATCCCAAAGGAAATAAGCTCTCTTGCCGGTCTCATAAGTTTAAATTTATCATCAAACTTATTGAGTGGAAGTATCCCTTTTAAGATTGGCAACCTTAGATCACTAGAGTCTCTTGACTTATCAAAGAACAAACTTGGTGGTGAAATTCCTGGAGGACTGTCAGATTTGACATACTTGAGCTATCTAAACTTGTCATACAACAATCTATCAGGAAGAATACCCTCAGGACATCAACTAGACACCCTCAAGGCAGATGATCCAGCTTCTATGTACATCAGTAATCCTGATCTTTGTGGACATCCAGTCCCAAGGCAATGTCCTGGTCCTCCCGGAGATCCGCCGACCAATGAAGATTCAGCAAGGTGGCACGAAGATGGTTTGTCTTAAGTGGATTTCCTTCTAGGCTCAATTGTTGGTTTCGTGGCGGGAACTTGGATGGTATTTTGTGTGCTTCTCTTCATGAAGAGATGGAGGTATGCTTATTTCAGGCTACTCGACGAGCTATATGACAGGTTGTATGTCGTCTCCGTTGTAACTTGGCGGAAATGGTTCAGGAGCACCGGCGTAAATTAAGCAAGAATTACAGGGGTAGTTGCTCCATACAAAGTTGCTGCTACTCGAATAAGGGGGTTCCGTGTAGAAGTTACTGCTATGTTGTGTTGTCAAACACTTTGTCACCGAGAATAGCAGACTACTACAACGTATGCCTTACGGTTTGCTCTCTTGTAAAATAAATTGTAGTATATGTTTATTGTATACCACCGTGGGATATTATTTGGAATCATTTGTATTTGTAAATGGATGTTTTGGACCATGCATGAGATATATGGAGTTAATTTTGCTGGTGTGTTTTTATTACTTGCGGTGAAACAGATTTTCTCATGTTGCTGGTGTTTTTTTTACCTATCTGAATTTACAACTTGTACTCTATGCTACGCTAGTCTTAACCCCATTTCTGCAATGCCATGATTTACAACTATTCTTCCCCGTTCAGAGTAGCACTTAACTCGTAATTCATGCTGGACATACACATATATATGCCACGGATCGGAAGGAGAACCGCTGGACATACACGTCATGCCCAAAGCATGTTCTAATTGGCGTAAATATAGTAGGGGACTTAAATTTGAACACATGCATATTTAGGCCCTCCTCATCATCTCACATCTCTTCCCGGTCAAGTTGAGAGTTACCGACACTGCACACAGTTTATTCCATTGATTGATTGATTGATTGATTGATATTATCTCTCTTTTGAAATAGATAAAATGTTTTACTCCTTTCGATCCATATTGTACAAAAACATGTGTAACTCGTTCAAAAATGTGTATTTGCCAAGAGTTCTACTTTATGTTTTTGTTGCCTCCATCCACCATTCCACCGTGAGGCTGTGATGGGGTTCTACCCTTGGCAATGACTCGTTCTACTGCCTTCGCTGATCATGGTACTCAATGCCTCATCTTCATAGATTTTCAAGGGAGAAAGCGACTTTGTCTTCTTACAATTCTTGGGTAGAGTAAGGACGACGACCAGAAGAAAGATAACAAGGGTGCTTATGGTGATCACAAAAGAGAGCCGAGTTTAATTGTACTCCAGATTGCTGTGTCGTGGTTCAAGTCTCGAAGCATGTATTCACGTAATGTTACAACCATTTGATCAATATTTCTATGTACTTTGCTATTTTGTACTACCTCTGTCCAAAATATAAAACGTTTGGTTAGGCTGTTTTAGCTTACAAAAACATCTTATATTTTAGAACGGATGAAGAAGCATATAATTAACTGAAACCTGAAACACAATGGAGACAGAGCCTGTTGCAGGTGGGGACGAAACTGAAGCGTGAAACACAATGGAGGAAGAGCCTGTTGCAGGTGGAAGCAAAGCTTGCTGGTGAAGTTGATTGATGGCAGTAGATTTTCTTTCATCTCATTGTCGAATGTAGTGATACTGGCATATATCAAGATTCACTAAAGTGGAGAAGATAACGTTGTGTGACAATAATATGATGTGATGTGGTGCCAGTGTACATAGAGACACAACTGAGGGCATTGGAAGCGAGATGGAGGAAGAGGGTGCGTGGAGAGAATAAGAGCCTGTGGTTTATATTTAGAGCTGCGACAAAAAAAAATGTGTATTTCATCTATAACAATATCTGCTATTTGACTAGTGGAAAGGACTAGTCAAGAGGACTAGTGCAATCCACTTATACATTTCAATACCCCCTCCTAAACGTGGACACAGAGGGGTCAACAACAATTTTAGGATAAATTGCGAAAGCCAGGACACGAACTCGAGACCTTAGACTCTGATACCATGTTAAGCTTTATGCACTAGCCAACGCAACCAACAGTCCGAACTGATGGAAAGGGCTAGTGCAATTCACTTATACACTTCAACAGTAGTCAACGATAAGCTACTTAGATCTTGCGCACAAAGGTGAGTGACATGCTGTTCGAGACTATGAAGTACAATAACAGCGTAGTTGCAGAGTGGTGACCTCTCCTTGCATGACATCAAGGTGAAGGTGAAATAAGACGGTGAATGTATTGCTAGGAGGTGAAATAAGACGGTTAACGTATTTTTAAAAAAGCACAACATTAAGGTGAAGTGAAATAAAACGGTGAATGTATTGCTAGGAGATCGAATTGAGAACTCGTAGCAGCGCACTGGCATTTAACTAGTGTCAAAATAGATATATCTAGCACTAAAACATGTCTAAATACATTCATTTTAATGACAAGTAATATGGATAAGAGAGGAAATAGTTGTTTTTGTATATTGACTACTAAAATGAGGGTGAATACACTAGTAGAAAACAGGCCATCCGTTCGCGCCCCCTCAGAGCATTTGTTCCGGTTGCGCCACCAACCGGGACTAATGCTGGCACGCGTCCCGGTTCGAGCAGACACGGGGCCCGGAGGCATGCGTTCCGGTTGGTAAGGGGGCATACGTCCCGGTTGGTGGCTCCAACCGGGACTAAAGGTTTGGCGACAGCCACGTGGCGTGGCACACACCTTTAGTCCCGGTTGGTGGCTCCAACCGGGACGTATGCTCCCGCCCTCTATAAATGCAACGCCCCAGCCCCCTCTTTCTCCACTCTGTTTTTTCTCTTGGTGGAAGGTGTGAGGGGTGTGCTAGTTTTTTCTCCCCAATGCATGCATTCAAGGTGTTTGATGAAATCTTTGAGTGAATAATCCCGTTCAATTTCTCATGGAACAAAAATATAGAAGGTGTCCAAGAGCACTTGAGCTTTCTCCTCTTTATTTCCCTCGATCGAGGTTAGCAATCTTATATTTTCTCTGTCATTGATACAATGCCTGTGTCGATGTGAATTGGTCATTTCACTATTTATGATGTCCTGTTTTTTGATAAACTTACTTATATGATACAGATGAACGGTCGGGAATGGATGTACGGTGACCGGCGCATAGCCGGGTATATGAAAGGCGTGGATAAATTTATCGATGTGGCTACGGCAAACAAAGAGAATGGTTTTACACGTTGTCCATGTGTTCAATGTCGGAACAACAAGGAGTACTCTTCCTCGAAAATCATTCGCGGCCACCTGATTATGAAAGGTTTCATGCCCAACTATAATTGCTGGACCAAGCACGGGAAAAGAGGGGTTATGATGGAAGATGGTGAAGAATAAGATGATGATAACAACTATCATCATATGTTTCCTGAATACAGTGATACTGCAATGGAAGACAATAGAGAGGAAGGAGGTGAAGAACAGGCATCAGATGAGCCGGCTGATGAACTTGGTAGGGTCATTTCTGAAGCAAAGCGATACTGTGAAACAGAAAATGAGAAGTTAAAGTTAGAGGACATGTTACAAGATCACAAGAAATTGTTGTACCCAAATTGTGAAGATGGCAGCACAAAGCTCGGTACCACACTGGAATTGTTGTGATGGAAGGCAAAGTGTGGTCTAACTGACTCCTCATTTGAAAAGATGCTGAAAATAATGAAGCCGAAGTTTCCAAAACATAACGAACTTCCCGAGAGTACCTACGAAGCAAAGAAGACTCTTTGTCCTCTAGGATTATATGTGCAAAAGATACATGCATGCATTAATGACTGCATCCTCTACCGCGGTAAGGAGTATGAGAATTTAGATAAATGCCCGGTATGCAATGCGTTGCGGTATAAAATCAGATTGGATGACCATGGTGATGTTGAGGGAGAGCCCCTCCGGAAGAGGGTTCCTGCTAAGGTTATGTGGTATGCTCCTATAATACCAAGGTTGAAACACATGTTCAGAAACAAAGAACATGCCAGGTTGTTGCGATGGCACAAATAAGACCGTAAGAAAGACGGGAAGTTGAGACACCCTGCTGATGGGTCATAGTGGAGAAAAATCGAGAGAGACTTCCCAGGCTTTGCAGGTGACGCGAGGAACTTATGGTTTGGTCTAAGTACGGATGGTATGAATCATTTTGGGGAGCAGAGCTGCAGTCACAGCACCTGGCCCGTGACTCTATGTATCTACAACCTGCCTCCTTTGTTGTGCATGAAGCGTAGGTTCATTATGATGCTAGTGCTCATCCAAGGCCCGAAGCAACCGGGCAACGACATTGATGTGTATCTTAGGCCATTAGTTGAAGAACTCTTACAGTTGTGAGGCAAACCAGGTGTACGTGCGTGGGATGAGAACAAACAGGAGCCATTTGATCTACGAGGGTTGTTATTCGTAACCATTAATGATTGGTCTGCTCTTAGTAACCTTCCAGGACAGACAAACAAGGGATATAAGGCATGCACACACTGTTTAGATAAGACTGAAGGTACATATTTGCATAAATGCAAGAAGGTTGTGTACCTGACGAATCGACGATTTCTTCTGACCAATCATCCCGTAAGAAAGAAAGGCAAGCATTTCAAAGGTGACGTAGATCACCGGAAGAAGCCTGAACTCCCTGCTGGTGATGATGTATTTGGTATGGTCAAGGACATAGAAGTAATGTTTGGAAAGGGTCCCGGCGGTCAATCAGTTCCGAACGACGTCGCTACAGGACACGCACCCATGTGGAAGAAGAAATCTATATTTTGGGAGCTGCCATATTGGAAAGTCCTGCGTGTCCGCTCTTCAATGCAAGTTGAGCAAGGCTTGGCCCCGAGCTAAGAATCTTCATGCCCGTTGTTCGACAAAGTTTGACGATAGTTTAAAATGGGGATAAAAAATAAAAAAAGATCGAAACAGTGCGAAACCTTCGCGTGGTGTTATATTATGTGACATAGTTAGAAGGAAAAATCTCAAACTTAGTATATTGATTATGTCTCAAAAAAACCTTCACAAAATGACCTATCTCATTCGAGGTTTCTTGGCTTTCGGGTCAAATGACCAATGTTATGGCTAGAATCAAGGCATAGTTTGTGATAATGTGGCCATATTGTGCATACATGTGCACCGTGGCATGGCAAACAATGTTGCAAGAGGAAGTTTTCCTTTCTGTCGCACCAAAAAGGCATTTTCTATTTTCCAAGCATAAAAAATGGACGGTTTTGTGAAGCAACCACCAAATGGCTAATTCAAAAAACCACCACCACATTTTACAAAAATACTAGACCACCTTATATGGACAATGTACCAATAGGGGGATCTGAAACCTTTCCGTCCACCTCTGGTGAAAAAGACAAATTCCTGCCGAATCGGTAGGAAGTGGGTCAGATATGAACCACACTTACATGATACGATGCTCATGATTTTTTACAAAAATCATTTTTAGGTTCACAGTATGCTATTTTATCAAAAATCCAATGCAAGTTGAGCGAGGTTTGGTCAGATTCAAGTGTATACAAAAGATGCGGCATTTAAATATCCAAACAATTCAAAAATGGTAATACAAAATAAAATATGATTTGCTCTAATAAAATAGGGTTAGATTCCTTTTTAGATGCTTAATATTTCTTATGTTCAAAGTTTTAGGATTTGACAATTTATTTTTGGTTGAATTGAATAATCAAAAAATTTATGTAAGTGTTTTAATCATTTTGAAAATTTTCATCTAAAGTAAATATAAAATGTTTTTACATGAATGGATAGATATTATTTTTCTGAAAATTATGATATATTATTCATATTTTCCGAGTTGAAATGAATAAGATATGAATTTTCTAAATTCATATCCTATTTTTTGAATTATAAATGCCCCCACCCCTTTAATGCATGAAATAAATGCCCCCCTTTAACACCGGTTCCAGCCACGAACCGGTGTTAAAGAAGCGCGATTATTCGTTCACAAGATACCCCTTTAACACGGTTCTGGCTGGAACCGGTGTTAAAGGGGTATAAATGCGCGTTCCTCTTCCTCCCCACCAGATTGATCGGCGCAAAGAGGAGCCTTGAGAGCGAGCAGCGGGCGAGGAGCAGCGAGCCGCCATCACTGTGACCTTCGTCGTTCGCCGCCGTCACCACCGCCCGCCACCGCGTCCGTGTCGTCGGTCCCCCGTCCACTCGCTGAAGCCACCATCAGCAAGCGCCAAGAACTCGGGGCGGCGCCTCGCGTCCACTCGCGAGCCTCCGGCCAGCTCCGCGCCACCACTTGCGCCGACCCTGCCCTCACTTTGGTGCCGCGCCACTCCCCGCCGACCGCCGACCCGAATTCCACTTGTAGTAGTGTTATTAATTAGTTATAATTAAGTGTGTATATTGTATTATTATTAAGTTTGTTATTGGATTTTTTTATAATTAGTTATATTGTAGTTATTATTAGAATTTTGTTATTGTACTAAGTTTAGGGTTAGTATTAGTTTAGGGTTAGTATTAGTTTAGGGTTATTATATGTGGATTCGAAATAGATTTCTACTTGTTATTGTATTATTAGTAGTTTAGTGTTAGTATTAGTTTAGGGTTTATTTAGTTTAGGGTTATTAGTTTAGGGTTTATTTAGTTTAGGGTTATTTAGTTTAGGGTTATTTATTTAGTGTAGTTTAGTGTATTTAGTTTAGGGTTATTTAGTGTATTTTATAGTTAGTATTAGTTTAGGGTCGTCACCTCGCCGCTCTGCAAGCGTCGCCGCTGGCCGTTGTCGTTAACGTCGCTCCGGTGACCCCTAGGTAGTAGGTAGGCCGCATCACGCTAAGGCGAACCCGCTACCTCGCGCGCCCTAGGGTTTGGACCCCTCTCATATGCATACGAGATTTCTTCGAATTAGGGTTTGGACCCCTTGGAACTCGTTTAAAATGATCAAGCATCCTTAGGGTTTTAATTTCATTTGTGTATTTATTTGTGTATTTTTGTATGAATAATATGTATATTTGTGTATGAATCCAAGTCCAGTTGAATGTTTACTCTCTTACTCTAGATAATATTATGCCGTCGACCCTGACCTCCTCTGTCCTCGCCGAGCCCACGTCGTGCTGGTTCGAACGCACACCCCCACGCATCCCGGCCCCGCTCTCGCCCTAGCGCCGCCACCTCTCGTTGTCAATATAGCATTATAATAACCATGCTATGTTAATCAACTTTCATGACAAGTTAATGAGAAGAGGTAAATGTACCCTCTCATATGAATCGGGGGTTTCTCCGAATTAGGGTTTGAAATGACCAAGCATGTATTAGGGTTACATTTCAATACTTTTAACCTGTCATATCATCATCTTTGCTTGAGCATTTCAATAGACGTATTACTGATATTTGTGTGATCATATTTTGTTTTAGAAACTATGGATCCACTCAGTAGAAACCTTGAAGATGAAGAAATAATGGAGAACATGATCCACGAGGACACCTTACAATATCTGAACTTGGAGGGACATGATGACAGCTCAAGTAGTCATGGAGAAGATGACGACTCCGGTGAACGCACTTTAGTGATTACAAAGTTTGTCGAGGTATATGCATGGATTAAGCCTCTGCTGACTTGCACCGATTGATTTGTATATATGTAAATGTATTAATTAACGCTTCTTTCTTCTTTTAGCCCTCTGGATCGACTAGCCAGCAACAATCTTCTTCTACGAAAAAGGGCAAGCGAGGCGCGAGCCATCGGTTGAAAGATCGTGCAAAGTTCACGATCGAAGCAGTCCGTGTAGATGGCAGGCCGATGGAGCCCAAGAAGGCCGCAGACAAATTTGTACGTCAGGCTGGAATTCTTGTTAGGGACCAAATCCCAATCATAATTAAATATTGGAATAATCCAAAGAAGGGCGACGGTACCTTTGTCGATGAAAGATCCAAAGTAACGCTTTGGAATTCGCTGTTGGTAAATTTCACCCTTCCGCCAGAGGAGGATGAAAAAAAACCGGTTATAAAGTAAAAGGTGAAAGAGTGGACTCTAAAGAAGATGGCTGACGCTTTCCGCAACTGGAAGACAAAATTGAACAAATTTTTCAAAGCTCGCGAGACTCCAGATTTCGAAGACGCATATTATGTGAAGATAAGACCTCACTGACCCGAATTTGTGGCATATAAAAAAGGTGCTATAGCTAAAAATAGGTCAGAAACCAATATGCTAAATGCCCAGAAGAAGGAATATCACCAGAGGACGGGGTCAGGTGGCTACATATCTCAGAGGCCTAAGTGGGAGGAAGCTGAGAAGGCCCTGCGCGACAGAGGGATCACACCCCAGACACATGGGTGGGACCTACGTGCAAAGTCTTGGTTCTACGGAATCGGGGCAAGGTTGGACCCAGAAACAGGATTATGTATCTTCCAAACCCTCCTTGCCAAACCCGTCACTGAACTCATCACGACATACGAGGAAACAGCCGCCAGGAACTTCCATCCCAACAGAGAGAATGACCAGCTCACACGCGCCATCGGTAAAAAAGAACACCCTCGGCATGCACGAGGCACAGGGGGTATGACGTGGAAGGATGAGTTTGCCGAGTGGAGCGACTCTTAGAGATGGCGCGGCAGAAAATAAAAAGAGCGTAAAGAGTGGATGACACAGATAGAACATGCACTTGTGGCGCTGCAGGCGCAAGTGAATGCACAACAGAGCCATCAAGCTACCGGCCCATCTCAGCGGAACGAAGAGCCTGCATTCGAAGCTGTCGGCGGCCCAGACTTTGCGCGGAAAAGCAGCGTCGCTTTCACGGAGAACGTGCAGCCCACACTTGAAATGGCGGGTCCTCGATACCCCGTGGATGAGATCACGGAGAGCGAACACGCTGAGCTGCATGTGAGATTAATGGGCTTATCCATTAAGGTGGCTGTCGGCTATGCCTTACCTCATGTAGCTGGTGGAACTTACCACTGCCGACCGATTCCAGATGGCTATGCTATTGTCGGGGTGGATGAGGTTGTGAAGGAATATGAGGAAGCTGTGGCATCCCGCAAAAACCACTACTAGAAAATCGCGTTGTTTTTGTGCATTGCATCGTCATGACCGCATGCTCATGTCATCATGCCACATTGCATTTGAGCATCGTCATCATATTGCATTTGCTTGCATAAAACTATTTGCGGAAAAACCTGTTCTTGTTTTCTAAACGCCCCGTCTTTGTTCAAACGCAAAACCCGGGTCTCCGGATTATTTTGTTCTGTCTGCTATCGGTTTGCAAAAGCCCTGTTTGAAATAAATAAAATATTTAATTATTTTTAGTGGGGCAGTCGAACGGGCCGATTCGACCCAGTCGACCACCCCCGGAATAAAATCGGTCCACCCAAACTCTAAATCCTATTCCCACCTAGTCCTAATCTACCCACCACTCACAGCTCGCCACCTCACCCCTGGACCCAATCCCTACCCACCCCGCCACCTCATCAATCTCAGACTTTTCCCCCCTCTCTCTCTTTCTCACACAGTCCCACCTACCCCCTCTCCCTCTCCCTCACCGACACCCGGGCCCCACCCGCAGCCCCACTTCCCCCTGGCCCACTTGCCAGCCTCACCCACTCCCCAACCCTCTCTCTCTCTACCCCTGGTCCCACCCGTCAGCCTCACTCCCTCTCTCCCCCACCCCACCAACCAGCACACACCCACGCAACACCACACACGCGACGCCACGCACTCGCCACCCCACACCGAATCCCACCCCGGCCCCGCTCCCTCTGGCCCACCACTCACCTTCCTTCCCTGCTCGCGCGTCCCCCACCCGACGCCGCCGCTCCCCTCCTCCCTCCTCTCTGCTCCGCGGCCTCTCCTCCCTCCCCAGCCTCGCCGGCGACCCCGCTCCGCCCCGCCCGCCTGCCTCCACCTCCCTCCGCTCGGCCTCCACCGCCCCTCCGCCGGTCCCCTCCTCCTTCGCGTCCCGCTCGAGGCCGCGCCCGCTGAGCTCGAGCCGCCTCGGCAAGACGCCTTGCCGGCCTCCTCGCTCCTTCTCCACCCCGGCCGCGCCTCCACCGTCGGCCGCCTCGCCTCCTCCGCCACCTCTGCCGCCAACGCACCTGCCCCCGAACCCCTGTCTCCTCGCTTCCAGCTGCTCAAGGCCTCGCCGAGCTCTCGCTGGCGCCCGCCTCCGCCCTCCGCCCTCGCCTCCCGCCGTCTCGGCGCCCATCGCGCGGCCCTCCTCCGGCCCAAGCTCTGCTGCCCTCTCCCGAAGGGCCGCCTGGCCCGGCTCACCGCCTCGCCCGCCTCACCTCTCTCTCGCGCCAGCCCCGGCCCCCCCCCGAGCTGTACCCTCCTTCGCCGACGTTCTCTGTCGTCCCCGCCCCTTCCTCATGATGCGCCCCGGCCGCACCCGTCCTCACCGCCGCCGCCATCGCGCCGGGTCCTGCAGACGCCGCTCGAGCACAGCCGCCGCGTCCTCCCATCCTGCTTCTCCTCGCTGCATTCCACCTCGCGCGCGTGGCCGCGCACGTCTCTGTTCCGGTTCAGCGCGGTGATGTTTGGTACCAGTGAATGGAGGCGTTATGGATGGCATGGCATGGTTGGCGCCACTCGAAGACCCGGTACCGATTCCAAGTTCGACACCGACCCTCAAAGTCCGAAGACCGTTTCGAACCAAGGGGGAACCATCGTCAAGAACTTCCTCGGGGGTACGCCAAGGCCTCCTTCGTGGATCCGAAAGCCGTTATCTGAAGATCGGAACCGAACCCCTCGGAGCTCCGAGAATGCCTTCATGGGACGCCAAGACACCCGTCGAACCCCAAAGCTCGATCCTGGAGTTCGAGACCGAACCCGGACGCCAAGATCGCCACCGGAACGACAAGCACTTCGCCGCGGAACGCCAAGATCTGCATCCCGAACGCCAAGACCGACCCGATACACGGACCCGACCAGGACTTCGCGACGACAAGAACGACACCGACCAGGACGCTGAACGCCAAGCCCTTCATCTCGGACCCAGTAGCCCTGATCCGCACCTGTTCCCCGTCGATCCCTGAGCCCGACCCCGAACCCTGTCGAACCCGAACCCCCGGAACCAAGTTCTTCCGAACCCTAATGTGTGAACCCCTTCCCGAAACCCTATTTTATAATATAATACAACTTGTTGCATATTAAATTTTTCATCTCGCATGCATATTTGTGTGGTTTGGGGGCCTTATGCCGATTCACCTCATAATTAAATATGGGGCCCATATGCAGGCAAATCTAGTCTTATATTGGCCTCATTTAAAGTTGTGCATCGAACCGTTGTCATATTTTGCGTTGTTAAGACAACATTTAAATTGTGGGGTAGTTAAACAACTTGAACCATTTAACTAATTGTCGGGACCCCGGTTCCGCTTAATATGGCCTAATTGCATCGCATCTTTGCCATGCCATACATCATGCATGCATCATGCCCGATCTTTTGCCGTAGTATTAAATAGTGCATCCGGTGTTTGTTCTAGTGTTTTGCTTCTTCGCGGATAAGGCCGTCGAGTTGATGTGAGCTTCGCCCCGATCTTCGGTTGAACCTTCGGCAATGTTTTCAGGCGAGCATCTCCCCCTTTCTACCTATCTTACTTTTATAGTATTTATTCCCTCCTGTTGATCCATTGCTATCTGTGTTGCGATGCTCTAGTTTTCGTACCCGTGATATCCCTTGCAGCCATATATTGCCTTGGACACCTCCTATTACCTGTTGTGTGGTAGAAAGTTGGACCTGCGCGTCGTAGTCGCTGGCTCAAGTGTTGTTGCGTGTTGTCAAGTGCCATAGTTGTTGGAGTATTGCCGCCTGTTTGATGTTGTAGATGATCATGGCTTTACTTATCGCTCACTTTAATTACTGTTTAACAACTAAAATTGAAGTAAGTAAGCAGAGGCACAGGTGGGCAATAGATGTTATTTGGTTGTTAACCGTCCACTTGTGTCCGTGGGACCCGAGCTTGATACTGTTCCTTGATTTATCGCTATCCATATCCGGAGGATTATGGGACCCCGAGCGAGCTTGATTCATCTTATTTCTTGGGGCCACAAACTAGTTTGAGGTTTTATTTACTATCCTGTACTTATGCCATGCTACTGCTTTATTTACGATTGTGCGAGGAGCACCTTTGCATTTAGGATCGGGACACGTTTTTTGGTGTCGACAAGCCCGATTTTGGGTTCCCGATCGTTCACACCGTCCACCCAAACCTCGGGTCCGTCTCGAGTCATTAACCGTTCTTGGTGTACTCCAAGGGTGACCCCAAATATTTCTGAATCTGTGATTGCTTTGTCGTGAAGGCCTCGTTGGGTTTTGATTTGGTTTTTCCGAGGTTGATCGAGTGTGTTGCTATTTGTGCACCTGCAGGTAAAACTTTCTGAAAGCCGTGTCCGCGGTTATGGATGACTTGGAGCACAGTATCTCGATCATAGACAACTATAACTAAAGGAGTGCTATAAATTTGACTTTATAATGACTAGTAATCAGCTTCACTATAATGGAATGGCTAAATAAAACTGCCAACAATTGCTTGTTTGGGTTGCCACTGGCGACCATTGTACCTGACTGGTAAGTATGGCAACTACAACGGAATGGCTAAATAAAAGTACCAACAACTGCTGGGTTTTGGGATATCTCATGCTAATTGTATCTGACTAGTAAGTGTTGCAACTACAATGGAATGGTTAAATAAAAGTGCCCACTGCTTATTTTTATCAGGATGACTATCTATACCTGACTAGTAATTGCTGCAACGATAACTGAATAAATAAAACTGCCAACTGTGTGAGTTCCTCGGTTGACTTCCTCGTTTGGTCTCGAGGGGGAAATACCAGGATGGGTATGTTTGGTGGTAGTATCAGGTTGGTTCCGAATAGGTCTTTCTTATCCCTCTCGGGTAGCCGACAGTTATCTCGAGTCTCTATAGGTTATTTAGTGCATGCTGCGCTGCCGTTTCAGTCCACCATACCTATGTAGGCGAGGACCGCCGAATTCTAGTATCGCCGTGTACTGGCCTCAGTACTGACGCTCCTCTTTTTCCTTTGCCCTTTGTCGGCACCCCTTTTGTTTAAGCAGGTTTTGAGATCGACGTTGTTAGCGGGGTTACCCTTCCTTTGGCAGGGTTATGGACGCCATTGGTTATTCTTCAGGGCTCTTAGCCCCATTTGCATCTTGTCCGTAGTCGGACGCTGTATCATTTTCAAGGTGCACTAGTGCAGAACGGCCCATGCGTCCCGGTTGGTAAGAGCCATTAGTCCCGGTTGCCCAACCGGGACGGGGCAATCGGGACTAAAGCTCTAACCATTAGTCCCGGTTGCCCCACCAACCGGGACAAATGGGTGCACGCGTGGCAGCAGCAAAGCGAGGTGGAGCATTAGTCGGTTCGTAACACGAACCGACTAATAACCTGCCGCCGCGAGATTTAGCTCATTTCTGCCGCGGCGAGAATTCATTTTGCACATTTTGTTGCGGCGACATTTTCGCCACTTTTGTGCCGCGGCAGAGAATTCATTTAGGTTGTTTTATTGTTTATTTAGTGTTTTGCACTTATCAATGAAGGAACCTTGTATTACACAAGATCATCATGACAATATTACATTCAATACACGGATCGAGTTCATGCACTACATACAAAAGTATTCCCTTGTCTATACGGATCGAGTTGCTATTTTACAATCCCTATTGTCTATACACAGCAAAATAGTATTCCCCTTTGGTCTAGGACTTCATCCAAGAATCCCGCCAATTCCTCCTGAATTGCTCGTGACGCGATCCTTTGGCGTAAGACCGTCCCGTAGACGTTCGATCTGATTTAAAAAGGAGTCATCTATATGAATGAAACTAAACACAATTTGTTTGAAAATAAAACTATAGAAATTGTTTACATACGTGAGTTGCTCTAAATTTCTGCCCTTCTCATCACACGTCTGCCGGATGAACTCGCATACATAGTATCCACATAGATTGTTACCGGTCCTGCGTCGGGCACTTTACGAGAACATAGTTCAATCAAAATAATAATCAAGCATGATAATAACTGTATCAAAACTAGAATCAAAGAGATGCGGATATAGCTAGTGGTGCTTACATCTAGTGGTTGAAATGTAAGCTCCTCTTTCCAAACACCCCTAGCCTTGTTGGTGAACCGTTTCCAAGCCCGCCGTAAGAAAACGAATAAAAGAAGTTATTAAGTACTTGATATCATAAAATTCATGAGCGTTGCCGATATAGTGTCGTAATGATTAGAATTACCGGAGAAGTATGTGCATGTCCTTCCACGTCTCAAGGGGTTTATGTTTGAGTCCATGACTAGTACACGCCCTTTGTCAAGTTGAATGATTAATGAATATAGTGGAAGCTGCGAATGCATAACTAATCAATTATATACTTAACATCGAGTAAGCGAAATAGAAAGTGTATACAAGACAATAACACTCACTCGAAGTTGTAAGGAAAAAGTATTTCCCTTTTGGTTTCTTGAAACCTTAACGCGTACTATATTATCCTCCATATCCAGGTGTTTATTTTGAGATTAGCTTCATGAACCCAATATGGGTCAATGAAGCCAATATCATAGATTTGTCCTCTGCTGCATTCGAGAATCTTCATTACGCATATTACGGATGATTATATACATGCAATAAACAAAGTGAGATAGCTGGAGACTAAGTTAATTACAGAATTAGTACTTACGGACAATAGGCACGATGAGCGATTTGTCCAAGGCGTCTTGATTGAATAATTGAAATAGCTCATCAAATTCAATGGATATCATGTCATCACTTTCTTTCCCATGATGCTTTTTGTAACCCTCGGTACTATCCAGTTAGCCCGGCCCTTGTGGCGTGCATGTACCAGTTATGCAATCTTCGCATTTTTGTTGAAAGATTATTTACCTCCTCGGGTTTGACGAGAGGTTTGCCGTCTTGGTATTTGTATGCTACTTCACTCACGGGAAGAACTCTAAGCGGGATAAGTCTGGCAATACTCATACCTTGAGCAGCGGCACTTCTCCGACAGTGCAAGCACCTCGGATCATCTTGCACTTGCCCCATATTTGCTCGACCCACATTGGTTTGGGAAATCACCTTGAGAGGGCGCAAGTCTATTTTGCTTGTTCTCCGAGCAACAGATTTCCGCTTGCATCGATCTTGCTCTTGAGGCTTTTTGTGCCGCATGTGACTTGAGAATAGAACGCTCATAGTCCGATGACAGCTTTGGCTCGGGTTGATGAAGAGTCTTTAGCATTTTCAACACTTTGGCTTTTTCTTCTTTGGTCTTTGGGAACTCGCTCTTTCGGCCGCCTCGGCTTAAAACGCTGTCGTTCGCATCAACGATCGCCATGATCTCCTCTTGATACCATAAGCTCTCTTGGGAGGAACCGTTGGTACTTTTGGAAGAGGCTCTTGTTTACGTTTCGGCGATCGCTACGACGCAAGAGCGACGCTTACGCTTTTTATCCCGAGGCGGCGATGGCTCCATGGCGATGGCTGCACCGGAGACGGGTGAGGCGGCGAGCCGGTGAGGCGACGAAGGCGGCTGCAAGCGGCGGCGACCTCGCTGGAGACGGGTGAGGCGGCGAAGATGGCCTTGGCGTGTGATTTGAAGCACGATACAATCCTTCGCCATAGAATGGTGGCGTTTTGCGTCACCCAGCGATCACATCCCTTCACCAAATAGGTAGTGAAGATCCAAAACCTCAAAGGTGGGCATGATTTCATCCACGCCGACAACAGTAGCCCTCTCGAACCGGACGTGGTAAGTTGGTGTGGGTCCAATTGGTAAGGCATAGCCGACCGCCACCTTCATTGATATGTTCACAACTTTGACATGTAGCTCGCGATGTGTCATCTCGTGATATCATCCACTGGGTAGCCAACAGAGCCATCGTCGGTGCATCATCGGCATCGCCATTGTCATCACCGGGACCTCGGTGGAAGCCACATCGCTTCGATTATTCGATAGGCGGTAGCATCGAATGCGCAGGTGCTTCTTGAGATGGGGCGCCCGTAGTACTACTTTGCTCTTTAAGTGAGTTAATTTCATCTTCTTGTTGCTTTAATCGTTCTTCAATTAAACGCATTCGCTCTTCGACTTTCTTTCAACCGCCGCCTCCTTACTCCTCGACGGCTTCTATCAGATATTTCTTCCTCTCTTGAAACCCAGTCCTCCATGATTGGGAGCCTATTGTGCCTCGTGTTCGTCCATCATGTTCCTTATTTCCAAGGGCGAGTGTGAGCTCATCATTCTCTATCGGGAATGAAGTCCCCATCTTTAACAGCCTTTCGCTTTTCTCATCCTCTCGATTGGCAAGGGTCTTCTTTATGTGGTATGGTATATATACACCTCCTTCCGAGTCCAACGTGCCCCCATGCCCGTAAAACCAATTCCTTGCGTTCTACCCAATCGTCTGCCTGGGGTGATATTTTTATCGCAGTTCCTACTCAAGTTTCTCCCACTTAGGAATGCCAGCCAGAGCCACCTTGCCCCATAGTATGGTGATACTTCTTGTTAGCAAGATTCAGCTTATTCTTTGCAGACATTTCCTTAGCTTTTCCCGATGTCTTGTATTCCACAAACTCAGCCCAGAATGGTTTTATCTTCTGAAACTGAGTCTTCTTGAAATCCGGAGTCTTCTCTTTCACGACATAGTCAAGGTGCAATCTTTTCTTCCAGTTGGTGAAACACTGGGCCATCTTCTTCAAATCCCACTCCCTGACCTTAGCCTCCATGGCTCTCCCATGTTGTAAGGCGTCCTCAACTGGATCCTCCGCATTTGGATCCAGCTCTATCTTCGGTAGTTTGAAATTAACCATGAGCCTCTTCCACAGTAAATCTTTGGCGTGGTTAGGGACAAATAAACATGTTCCCTCTTCATCCGCATTAGCAGGCCTATTCCAATTTCTAATGGTGATCGGGATTAAGTCCCTAACGATTAATCCGCATTGTGCCACAAATTTGGTTGCGACAACTTGGAGTCGCGCTGTCGATGCCTACAATGACATCTTGATCTGAACCTTTCATGGTCTTCCAACTTTTTGGTTGGGCCTCGTCGCTCTTTTCAAGAGATTCCTTCGATCCGAGGGCTAAAAGAAGAAAGATCGTCGTTACTATTTCTATATAGATAGCAGATGATTAATTAATGAATTGATTTATATTACATGCACCTCGCCGGGCGTCGTCTTCTCGGTTACACAAGGCATCACCTTCTCCCTCGCGAAGGCAACACCTTCAACCTCAAACAAGTTGTCTACTCGGTAAAGAGGATCACCCTCACGAGTTGTTCGTAAAGCGTTGATACGTCTAAATTATCTTCCCCACGGATCACACCTTGGATCAACTCTTCCTTTTCTTCGCCTCTCACGTGTGGGTCAATATTTTACGCATAGGTGGAAAACGAATAAGTCAAAGCGGCTAAAGGAGAAAGTTACGAATAAGTCAAAGCTAACGAATATTTTACGGATCAAAGGTGAAACCCTAATATATACATACACAATAATAAAATGAAGAGAAACCCTAAACCCTAAGGCTATGAGAGGGAACATGAGTATAAGGCTACAAAAGGTCTTGATCTATCTATGGTCTTGATCTCGGTCTTGATCTCGATCTCGATATCGTATTCTACCGAGAAGAACCAAATCACGGAAAGAAAGGGAAACAATCAACACATGGCATCGATGCGGTGCTCAAGCAATGATGATGATACGACAAGTTAATGTGCATTGGAATGTAACCTAAAGCATGCTCGACAAGTTAATCGGGTTCCGAGGGGCGCAAACCCTAAATCAAGGAACTCCAGAATCACCTGTTAGGGTTACTAGGGTGTTCTAATTAAACTTGTCATTTAATTAGATCTATCTATGGTCTTGATCTCGGTCTTGATCTCGATCTCGATATCGTATTCTACCGAGAAGAACCAAATCACCGGAAAGAAAGGGAAACAATCAAGGGAGCCACCTCGCCACCTACATGTCAAGGGGAAAGCAGAGGGGGCCGAGGCTCACCGCCGTTGTCAAGGAGGACGCGCCGTGGTGGTGGACAAGGAGGACGCGGTGGAGGAACGGCGCCGCGACGGTGCACCACCGTCAAGCCGCCCCACCAAGCGGCAGAGGGAGCCGCACCGAGCTTTCTCGTCGAACACAATGGTTTTGACCGCGCGACCCCTTCGCCCATGTCTCGCCCACGCGTGAGCAAACAGGGGAACTCCCATCGGCGCCGCCTCCACCCCCTCTCCTCACCTTCCCCGAGCAAACAGAGCTTCTGCCTCTCTCTTGCCACAATACACCCGCCCCACGCGTCCATGCACGCCTCCCATGTCCTGCGGAACCGGCCACCGACATCTCCTTTTCCCGAGCCTTACAAACCCGACATGAGGGGGTATAAATCTATCATTGAGTAAATGTGATACTCCTATAGCAAACGAGGATAGTCCGATGATAAGGATGCAATTAGGGATGGCAATGGGCCCCCGACGGAAACCGCTAACGCGCTAAATATGATTTTTTTTTCCGCATCCGTAGTGTTTGTCGTCTGGGCGAGCGTCAGCGTCTCTGTCGTTTTATTCCTCGACCATGCAGCCGCCCCACATTTCAGTGTGAAATACGCAAAACTACCGGTATTGCGTGAAATTGTAAAAATCCACCTTTGAGTAGATTCGTTCCAATATGCACAGATTGTGAAATTAAGGCCTGTTAGCACAATTTCCCTTGGCCCCGCCACAATGTGCCCACCACTGGCCGCACCGCCTCGAGCTCCCCACTGCCGCCCCCACCATGTGCAGCACGCCCACCAAGCCCACCATGCCGCCGCCCACCATGCAGCAGCCGCCGCCACACACAAGCAGCAGTAGAGGGAGGGGGAGGACAGAGGCAGAGGATGTACTGACAGCAGGCGGCCTTGATCGTCAGCGGGAAGAGACGCGGCGGCGGGTCGTCGGGAGGCCAAGCGGCGGTCGTCGAGGCAGCGGCGGCCGTGATGCGTCGAAGGTCTGCAACGGCTCAAGCGGCGTCGATGAAGCAAAGAAGCGAAGAGAAGAAGAAGAAGAAGAGAAGTTATAAAGGGAGGAGTATCGTCCGGTTGGTGGCTCAACCGGGACTAAAACATACGTCGGTTGGAGCCACCAACCGGGACCTATAGTCCAATTTTCAGCAGGTGAAGGGGCGCGCGCGCAGGGGACTCTTCCGTCCCGGTTGGTGGCTCCAACCGGGACGTATTCCCCTGTTTTCAAATTTTTTCAGTTATTTTCTCTCTGTTCCCGCCTTTTTTTTATTTTGGGGTTTAAATTTGTAATGTTTTTTAAATGATAATTAATTTGGAATTTAGAAAAACTTTAAACATAAAAAGTGTTTGGATTTAAATAAATAATTCGAAACCATTTTCTGTTTTGAAAAATAATTAATGTAACCATTTAAAATATGAACCATTTACAATTAAAAATGAATTAACTTATATTTTTTTAATATCAATTTGGAATTTAGAAAAACTTTAAATATAAGAAGTGTATGGATTTGAATAAATAATTCAAAAACATATTCTATTTTTAAAAAATAATTAATGTAACCTTTTAAAATGAATTAACTTATATTTTTGAATATTAATTTGGAATTTAGAAAAACTTTAAATATAAGAAGTGTATGGATTTGAATAAATAATTCAAAAACATATTCTATTTTTAAAAAATAATTAATGTAACCTTTTAAAATGAATTAACTTATATTTTTGAATATTAATTTGGAATTTAGAAAAAATTTAAACATTAAAAGTGTTTGGATTTAAATAAATAATTCAAAAACATTTTCTGTTTTAAAAAATAATTAATGTAACCATTTAAAATATGAACCATTTACAATTAAAAATGAATTAACTTATATTTTTTTAATATCAATTTGGAATTTAGAAAAACTTTACACATAAGAAGTGTTTGGATTTTGAACTTATATGCCGGTTTTTTTTGAATTTATTATGCCCGTTTTGAATTATCTGAATTTCTAACTATGGTCGAACCGGTGTGCATGAAGATAGGGGACGGGCATCGTTAGAACTTGCATTGGATCTCTGAAGAAACCACATATTGCGAGTCTAAAATGATTTTTCAAAAATCACAGGCGATAGATCATGTACTGTAGTACAAACCGGACCCACTTCCTGCCGATTCGGCAGACATTTGTCCTTTTTACCCGGGATGGACGAAAAGGTTTGAGATGTACCGGTTGGGATATAGTCCATGTAAGGTGGTCTAGTATTTTAGGAAAATAGGACGGTAGAATTCTGAAACGGCATTTTGGTGGTTACTTCACAAAACGACCCGTTTTTTGCGCTCGGAAAATGGAAAAAGGAGTTTCCGTGCGACAAAAAGGAAAACTTCCTCCTGCAACATTGTTCTACATACCAATGTCCATACACATGCATCATATGGGCACAACATCACAAACTATGCCGTGATTCAGCACATAACATCGGTCATTTGGACCGAAAGCCATGAAACCTCGAACATGATAGGTCATTTTGTGAAGGTTTTTTCGAAACATGATCAATATACCAAGTCTGGTATTTTTCCTTTCAACTATGTAACATAATATGACACCACGCGAAGGATTTTCATTGTTCGGGTTTTTTGAATTTATTATGCCCGTTTTGAATTATCCGAATTTCTAACTATGGTCGAACCGGTGTGCATGAAGATAGGGACGGGCATCGTTAGAACTTGCATTGGATCTCTGAAGAAACCACATATTGCGAGTCTAAAATGATTTTTCAAAAATCACGGCGATAGATCATGTACTGTAGTACAAATCGGACCCACTTCCTGATTCGCGAGACATTTGTCCTTTTACCCGGGATGGACGAAAAGGTTTGAGATGTACCGGTTGGGATATAGTCCATGTAAGGTGGTCTAGTATTTTAGGAAAATAGGACGGTAGAATTCTGAAACGGCATTTTGGTGGTTACTTCACAAAACGACCCGTTTTTTGCGCTCGGAAAATGGAAAAGGGATTTTCCGTGCGACAAAAAGGAAAACTTCCTCCTGCAACATTGTTCTACATACCAATGTCCACACACATGCATAATATGGGCACAACATCACAAACTATGCCGTGATTCAGCACATAACATCGGTCATTTGGACCGAAAGCCATGAAACCTCGAACATGATAGGTCATTTTGTGAAGGTTTTTTCGAAACATGATCGACATACCAAGTCTGGTATTTTGCGAAACATGATCATTGTTCGGCACACATTTAGTCCCGGATGTAGTCACAAACCGGGACTAAAGGGATTGCAGCAGAGTGGGCCAGACAACACTAATAATAGGGGTGAGTGTCGACATTATGTCGTATGTACCTTGTCCGGATGGTGTCACCAACCGACTAAAGATGAACCTTTAGTCGGTTGGAGACACCAAACGGGACTAAAGATGAGTCAAGACTAATAATAGGGTGAGTGTCGACATTATGTCGTGAGTGTCGACATTATGCCGAGCTGCTTGTACTATAAATATGCATCCTTGTGAGTCCAGTCCTCCACCAGTTTGAGGCATCTCCAAGATGGTTTTCGGAGCGAGGACACCACTGCGGCCATTTCGGGAGATGCCGACGGAGCCCAGTCCTCCGCATCTCCGAGAAATCGGTCATAGAGGCACTCTAATATGTGAAATTAGTTAGCTCCTAGGCGTATTGATCTAGTTAGTGAAGTTACAAGCTGCAAGATGGTTTTCGAGAGCAGGACACCATCAAGTTGGCCAGGAGATGCGACGGAGCCCAGTCCTCCGGCATCTCCAAGAAACTGGTCATAGAGGCACTCCCTAATATGTGAAATTAGTTAGCTCCGAGGCGTATTGATCTAGTTAGTGAAGTTACAAGCTGCAAGATGGTTTTCGAGAGCAGGGACACCACTGCGGCCAGTTTCAGGGAGATGCCGATGGAGCCCAGTCCTCCGGCATCTCCGAGAAACTGGTCATAGAGGCACTCCCTAATATGTGAAATTAGTTAGCTCCGAGGCGTATTGATCTAGTTAGTGAAGTTACAAGCTGCAAGATGGTTTTCGAGAGCAGGGACACCACTGCGCGATTCGAGGAGATGCCGACGGAGCCCAGTCGTCCGGCATCTCCGAGAAACTGGTCATAGAGGCACTCCCGCTCCAGCCACAAAATGGGACTAACACTCAAGACATTTATTAATATTTAAAAACTGAGACTACAAAACCGGGACTAAAGGCCACAAACCGCGAAAGATATCCTTCGGTCAAGCCACAAACCGCGAAACACATGAACTAGAGTTACATAATATGAGCATGAACTTCTTAGCATATGTCATTCCTTATGACCGCTTCAGACGTAACCATGGAGCATCTTCTTTACTTAACGGAATGCTTGGGTCAGTTTTCACTGTGAAGGGCGGAATTTCATCAAACTTATTATAATCTTCTGACATGTCTGTCTTGTCCTCGATTCCCACGATGTTTCTTTTCCCTGAAAGAACTATGTGACGCTTTGGCTCATCATATGATGTATTCGTTTGCATATTTTTTCTTTTTTCAGTCTGGAGGACATGTCCTTCACATAGAAAACCTGAGACACATCATTGGCTAGGACGAATGGTTCATCTCTATAACCAAGATTGTTGAGATCCACTGTTGTCATTCCGCATAACCTGGTCTATCTTTACCCCTTCCCCATCCGAGTTGACCCATTTGCGTGAAACAAAGGGACCTTAAAAGAGACTCCATAGTCTAGTTCCCATATCTCCTCTATGTAACCATAATATGTGTCCTTTTGTCCATTCTCGTCTATTGCATCAAAGCGGACACCACTATTTTGGTTGGTGCTCTTTTTATCTTGGGCGATCGTAGAATGTATTCCCATTTATTTCGCCCTTGGAAATTCAATACGAGAAGATGGTGACGCGCCAACAAGTATAGCTGATCTCCAACGGTGGTGTCATTCAAGAGATGTGTCCGCATCCAACCACCGAAAGACTTGATGTGTTCATCTCAGTAATCCATGATTCAGGCTTCCCGGTTTTGAGCGTACAATATTCTTGTGTTCCTCGATATACGGAGCGCCAAGGTGGAATTATGTAGAAGCTGTAGTGTGCTTTAGTGAAAGAATCCCGTCCCTACATATCATTGCTTTCTTCCCAGGTGCCTTTTCCACTTAGTCTTCCCTCATGCATGAGTCGAAACACCAATCGGCTTAAGGTCGAATAAAGTCAACACAAAACTCAATGACCTCCTCTGCTCCATATCCCTTGAGATGCTTCCTTCAGTCTAGCACGGCTATGAACATATTTCTTTAAGACTCCCATGAACCTCTCAAAGGGGAACATATTGTGCAGAAATACCGACCGAGAATGGCAATCTCTTCCACTAGATGAACCAGAGATGCGTCATAATATTGAAGAAGGATGGTGGGAACACCAATTCAAAACTAACAAGACATTGTACCACATCCTTCAGAACCTTGGCAGAATATCTGGATTGATTAACTTCGAGATATTGCATTGAGGAATGCACAGCTTCACAATGGGTACTCGAACATTTTACGGTAGAAGCCCCTCAATGCAATCGGAAGCAATCTGCGTCATAATCACGTGATGTCATGAGACTTCAGGTTTTGCAACTTTTTCTCTGCCATATTTATTATCCCTTTATATTAGATGAGAAGCCCGACGGCACCTTGATACTGTAAAGGACTTCAAAAAGATTTTCCTTCTCGCTTTGGTAAGAGCATAGCATACGACTTAAGTGACGCCTTTATCCGCCTTGTTATCTGTATGCATGTTCTTTGGGTCTTTCATAATTTGTTGGTCCTCCCGTGCTTCAGGTGTATCTTTTGTCTTACCATACACGCCTAGGAATCCTAGCAGGTTCACGCAGAGATTCTTCGTCACGTGCATCACGTCGATTGAAGAGCGGACACGCAGGACTTTCCAATATGGCATCTCCCAAAATATAGATTTCTTCTTCCACATGGGTGCGTGTCCTGTAGCGACGTCGTCGAACGATTGACCGCCGGACCCTTTCCAAAGATTACTTCTATGCCCTTGACCATACCAAATACATCATCACCATAGGAGTTCAGGCTTCTTCCGGTGATCCTCACCTTTAAAATGCTTGCCTTTCTTTCTTACGGGATGATTGGTCGGAAGAAATCGTCGATTCGCCAGGTACACAACCTTCTTGCATTTATGAAAATATGTACCTTCAGTCTTATCTAAACAAAGGTGCATGCCTTATATCCTTTGTTTATGCATCACGAAAGGTTACTAAGAGCAGCCAATCATTGATGGTTACGAATAACAACCCTCGAGATTAAATGGCTCTGTTTGTTCTCATCCCACGACGTACACCTGGTTTGCCCCACAACCGTAAGAGTTCTTCAACTAATGGCCTAAGGTACACATCAATGTCATTGCCCAGTTGCTTCGGGCCTTGGATGAGCACTGGCATCATAAATGAACTTACGCTTCATGCACAACCAAGGAGGCAGGTTGTAGATACATAGAGTCACGGGCCATTTGTGATCGCAGCTCTGCTTCCCCAAAAGGATTCATGCCATCCGTTTAGACCAAACCATAAGTTCCTTGCGTCACCGCAAAGTCCAGGAAGTCTCTCTCGATTTTTCTCCACTGTGACCCATCGCCAGGTGTCTCAACTCTCCGTCTTTCTTACGGTCTTCTTTGTGCCATCACAACAACTGGCATGCTCTTTGTTTCGAACATGCGTTTCAACCTTGGTATTATAGGAGCATACCACATAACCTTAGCAGAACCCTCTTCCGGAGGGGCTCTCCTCAACATCACCAGGTCATCTCGTCGATCTTATACCGCAACGCTGCTGCATACCGGCATTTATCTAAATTCTCATACTCCTTACATGTAGAGGATGCATCATTAAGGCAGGCATGTATCTTTTGCACATCTAATCCCAGAGGACAGAGAGTCTTCTTTGCTTCGTAGGTACTCTCGGGAAGTTCGTTATGTTTTGGAAACTTGGCTTCATTATTTTCAGATCTTTTCAAATGAGGAGTCGTTAGACCACACTCGCCTTCCATCGCAACAATTCCAGGTGGTACCGAGCTTTGTGCTGCCATCTTCACAATTTGGGTACAACAATTTCTTGTGATCTTCTAACATGCCCTCTAACTTCAACTTCTCATTTTCATTTCACGTCTCGCTTTGCATCGAAATGACCCTACCAAGTTCATCACGGCTCATCCGATGCCCGTTCTTCACCTTTTTCCTCTCCATTGTCTTCCATAGCAAGATCACCGTATTCAGGAAACATATGATGATAGTTGTTATCATCATCTTCTTCTTCACCATCTTCCATCATAACCCCTCTTTCCCGTGCTTGGTCCAGAATTATAGTTGGGCATGAAACCTTTCATAATCGGTGGCGCGAATGATTTTCGAGGAAGAGTACTCCTTGTTGTTCCGACATTGAACACATGGACAACGTATAAATCCATTCTCTTTGTTTGCCGTAGCCACATCGATAAATTTATCCACGCCTTTGATATACCGCTACCACGGTCACCGTACATCCATTCCCGACCGCTCATCCGCATCATATAAGTAAGTTTATCAAAAACAGGACATCATAAATAGTGAAATAACCAATTCACACCGACACATGAATTGTATCAATGACCTAGAAAAGATAAGATTGCTAACCTCGATCGAGGGAAATAAAGAGGAGAAAGCTCAAGTGCGTCTCAGACACCTTCTATATTTTTGTTCTATGAGAAATTCAACGGGATTTTTCACTCAAACATTTCAACAAACACCTTCAATGCATGCATGAGAAAAACTAGCACACACCCTCACACCTTACACCATTCGAAAAAACAGAGTGGAGGCAGAGGGGGCTGGGGCGTTGCATTTATAGAGGGCAGGGGTCTTTAGTCCCGGTTGGAGCCAGCAACCGGGACTAAAGGTGCGTGCCACGCCACGTGGCTGTGGCCAAACCTTTAGTCCCGGTTGGTGGTTCCAACCGGGACGCATGCCCCCTTACCAACCGGGACCCATGCCCCCTGGCCCCGTGCCCGCTCCAACCGGGACGCGTGCCAGCATTAGTCCCGGTTGGTGGCGCAACCGGGACTAATGCTCCCAGGGGTGGCGAACGGATGGCCCTTTTTCCTCTAGTGGTGATTCGGATCTTTGTATATTATATCTGTATTCTTGACTCGTTGAGTCGCTGTTGTATATATCTGTTCTGTGGGTCCCATCGAGGACTGTTGTGTAATGTTATTACTTCGTTTTCCACCCGCACGAAAGTGCCTGCTGTGCACCTTTGAATCGTTTCTATGCGGGTTTGGCGAGTTTCGCTAAAACTTGCATAGGGCCGATTCTGAGGGTGTTACAGAAGCACAGCTTGACCATGCTATAGGTGAAGGGGAAACTCAACTCAAATTTGCAGTGAAAACAACCATTCTTTGGAACAAGGAACACATCGTGCTTCCAAATTGGAGGCCACTGGCATCCCCGCCGTCTTCGCGGCGTCAGCAGTCTGATCCGCTTCAGCCATCTCCTGCGCGGCAGCCATCTCCGGCGCGCCAGCCATCTCCGGCGCTTCAGCCATCTCCTTAGCGTAAGCGGAAGAGCACTGCCACGAAGAGCATCACTAGCACTGCCACAAAGAAATCCGCATGAAACCGTACGCCAAAGAGTTCAAAAATCCACGTCCCGGAGCCTTCCGCCAAGCGATTGCTGGTTTTACCGTGGAATCGCAGCGACGAGGAGACCAATAGGATCTCGGAAGAAGAGGTCAAGAAATTCTTTGCACCTAGACGGGCCGAGCCAAAGGAGAAAATAGATCTGACGGTGGTGGAGAAGTTTTACAAAAATCTTTTGAAACCTGAACCCCACTTGTGCCGGACTACGAGCGCCAGATTTTGAAGGGGGATGCAAGACGCCGTAGGGAGACTGAAAGTAGCAGTCGTGCGGCACCCTAGAAAACAGTTCCCATGCTCGGAGAGCAGGAAAACCAATCACGCGCCCCGCTCCAAGTGTTCGACACACGGGACGCTCCTCCCGTAAATGATTACGAGGCAGAGCTACAAAGAAAGGCCAATGAGATGGGGATGACTTACATTGCATACTTGAACATCATGGGAGACAAATTGCCCAAAGGCGATGCCAACCCCATACAGCCATGGAAGTATGGGAAGAATCTCGTCAAGAAAGAGGAGCTCAAGAATCTACCAACAAAGATGCGAAGATTGCACAAGTGGTACCTTGATTTCTGCAAGACGAGAAAGGAAGAATGGATCACGGCGCATATAAGAGATCAGATTTTCTTGTGCGGAGACGACGCGATCACCTTCAACATTCAAGACTTGCATTTTCTATTCAATCAGAAGGAACTCGACAAAGCTGTCATGAGCCTTTATTGTGTGTAAGTACTATTTGTTTAATTTCTATCTCATCTCATTCAATTCATTAATTGCATGTATATATATATGCTCACCATATATTTATATATATACTATTATGCAGGAAAAAGGTTATGGAAAATGCATGAAAGGAGGCCCTTTTAACATTGGGTTCGATGACCCAAATAGAGTTCATGAACAAGTGGTAAGAGACAAATCCGGGCAAACAGAAGATTTCTTCCTAAGGTCTTTACTAAGACAACAAACCAAAAGGGAAATACTATTGCCTTACAACTTCTCGTGAGTAATGTTACCCTCTCTTGTACACATTCTGTTTCGGATTACTCGATGTTAAATTTAACTGATGATGAGTTATGCATGCGTAGATTCCACTTTATTCTGCTAGTCATTCAACCTGACTCAGGAAAAGTCCTTGTCATGGACTCGTTACGAAAAGAAAAAGAGCTATGGGCAGACTTTAGAGAGATGCTCCAGGGGTAATTTAAATCATATTATCACACTAGATCGACAACTTTCGTGACAACAAGTAATTAATTACTCCTTTATCCATTTTCTTTGCCGGACAGGGTTTGGAAAAGGTTCACGGGCAGGGCCGTGGGTGAATGGTCAGAAGAACTAAAATTTGTAGACCAAAATGTAAGTAATATTAGCTAAAGGGGGGGTATTAAATGCGCGCGGGAAACCCCCCCCCCCTTTAACACCGGTTCCAGCCACGAACCGGTGTTAAAGAAGTATGTGAACGAATAAATGCCCCCTATTTAACACCGTTCGCCTCTGGAACCGGTGTTAAAGGGGCATTTATTTCATGCATTAAAGGGGCTTTTTTAATTCCAAAAATATGATATGAATTTAGAAAATTCATATCTTTTTCATTTCAACTCAGAAAAATATGAATAATATATCATAATTTTCAGAAAAATAATATCTATCCATTCATGTAAATCATTTTATATTTACTTTACATGAAATTTTTTAAAATAAATAAACACTTATTTCATGCATTAAAGGGGCTTTTTTAATTCAAAAAATATGATATGAATTTAGAAAATTCATATCTTTTTCATTTCAACTCAGAAAAATATGAATAATATATCATAATTTTCAGAAAAATAATATCTATCCATTCATGTAAATGATTTTTATATTTACTTTACATGAAATTTTTTAAAATAAATAAACACTTATTTCATGCATTAAAGGTGCTTTTTTAATTCAAAAAATATGATATGAAATTTAGAAAATTCATATCTTTTTCATTTCAACTCAGAAAAATATGAATAATATATCATAATTTTCAGAAAAATAATATCTATCCATTCATGTAAATGATTTTTATATTTACTTTACATGAAATTTTTAAAATAAATAAACACTTATTTCATGCATTAAAGGTGCTTTTTTAATTCAAAAAATATGATATGAATTTAGAAAATTCATATCTTTTTCATTTCAACTCAGAAAAATATGAATAATATATCATAATTTTCAGAAAAATAATATCTATCCATTCATGTAAATGATTTTTATATTTACTTTACATGAAATTTTTTAAAATAAATAAACACTTATTTCATGCATTAAAGGGGCTTTTTAAGATATATAAAAGAACTGAAAATTAAGATACATGGCCGATTAAGTAACAATCGAACCGAACTGAAAATTAAGATACATAAAAGAACTGAAAATTAAGATACATGGCGATTAAGTAACAATCGGCGAACTTGTTTCGAATGTTGGAGTGATTTAGTCATGCTCCGCCACACTGTAATACTCGCCATCAGTAGTCGTCGTACTACGCCATGCCGTCATCGCCGTCGTCGGGGTCACCGTAATTGAACCTCACGGAGAGTACGCGTGGGCTGGACTTGAGGGTAGCGCGGGCTGGACTTGAGGGTAGCGCAGACGGGGTTAGAGTCGTGGCGGTGTCATAGGCCATGACGCTGGAGAGTCCGACCGCCACCATAGCCGACGGCCGGCCTCGTTGAAGTTAGGAGGAGGTGGGCCGCCTCCTCGTGCTGGGCGCCTCTCATGCCGATCCACGAAGAAGGCTTCCCAAGTAGAGAAATAGTCGGGATGCCATCCGGGATTCCTCCGCCGCCCGTGAGCTCGAAGTAGTAGTGGTTCGTGATGGCCATCCGCGCGCCACACCTAGAGGGACAGAGGAACCGCACACCGACGCCAAAGATCCAGTACCGACGGGGACACAAGAGTCTTGGCAGGGGTAGTTCGAGGCGCAAAGCGCCTCCGCCTCCCTGGGGGTTAGTGCCACGAACCGGTGTTAAAGGGGGGGGGGGTTGCGCGGGCCACTGGTGGAAAGACCTTTAACACCGGTTCGTGGCACGAACCGGTGTTAAAGGGGGGCTCCTTTAATGCCGCAGAGGCCACGCTGGTACGGCCCCCCCTTTAACACCGGTTCGTAGAAGAACCGGTGTTAAAGCCCATTTTCGGGATCAAGAAAAGCCCGCGTTTCCACTAGTGGGAAAGCATCTGAGCAAGTTGGGCACCATCTTGACCTCCTCCAAGTCACGAAAGTTGACACTGAGTGCCAATATCTCGATGCCTGGAACAACGGTGCTTGGACTTGCCATCGTTTCAGGCTGCAAGCAATAAGAATCATAGTACAAGACATGATAGAAGAAAAGTAGTGTGTTGACAGGGAGATAGATGTATGTACTTTGATGATGTTGCCATTGATGTGCAGCTTGTGAATCATTGGATTTATGTAGCCCAGGACCCGCAGGTTGGATGTAGAGGCAATCTTGACTCTCACAGGATATACCGCTCCAATATAAGCCGGCGGCCTCGCCAAGAAGAGGCGCCCCTCCACCACGGCAAACTCGTCGAGCAGAGAAACTAGCTCGAGGACCGGAGGCTTTGGCTGCGAAGATGGAGGCACTGGCTTCAAGGGACAAGCGAGTACAATGTTCTCCAAAACGGGGCTGGCAGCGAGCAAGTGGTCGAGGTCCTGGTCGGAGATGGCGATGTTTGTCACGGTGAGCAATAGGAACCGGGGAAAGACTACCGGGCTGCGAGCGAGCTGGCCCAGGAGCTGGGATGCAGGGCAGACCCTGAGCTTCTCCGGCGGGCTTTTGGTAGGCGAAGAAAAGTGTCTCGACGGCCTTGGCGGCGAGGAGACGTGGCCACTCTGCGAGCTCGGGGGAGAGGGCGCGAGCCGGCAGTTCTGGAGGAGGACAACGAGGAAGGGGCCCGGGTGGTCGCCGAGGACTCGGGTAACGGTGGCGGCGCGCGTGGGCTCCGGGAGGTCGCCATCGTATAGGACGAGCGGGGTAGAGCGCCAGACGTGGCGCCAGCGGGAGGCGAGGGTGGCGGTGCGGGCGGCGTCCTTGACGACGAGGCGGGAGATGATCTTACCAAGGAGGTCGTCGTGGAGGGAGCTGATGAGGTCATCCTCGCCATCGGCCATGGAGGCGAGGTAGCCGGAGGGTTTGTTCAAGGCAGGGGATCAGGGAACCACGCCGACGGCAAAAGGAGGCGGCGGCGGCAAAGGGATGGGGAGAAGAGAAGACCACTACCCAAACGGTCCGTGTGCCAGAATGTGTCTGTACGGAGGCGGAACCTGCGCGGCGCTTCAGCGGTGGGACTCATCCGGATTAATTTGGGCGGACCGATTCATGCGTGACCCAGATCAGAGTGATGAATGAGTTTATCTGAACAGACGCGAACATAGCCGGGCCCAAATCCTGACATACATAGGCCTTCTTCTCTTGAACTGATCTACTTATTTTTATCCGTTTTAGATCGCGCTGTACGTGGTCGGCCGAACAGACCAGACCACGGATCCAAATCATCCGTAACACGACTAAAAGGATAGAATTAAAAGTCCATTTGCGTCTCCGATGAAGATGCCCTAAATCTCAGCGGTGTACCGAATCGACTAAAATCCACTTCGGGCGGGCTGTGGCCTGGCAGCAGGTTTTTGTTTGGCCTCTTGGGCTTTCTTCCCTAAAAATCAAAGCTCAGTGAGCCCAAATAGGCTTCGGCCATCCTCTCACAATGGCCTCGTTTTATCACTCGCTCAAGATGTCAATGGATCGTGTTCGGCCGGTCAAAGCACTTTATTGTCCGTCCATGAAAATATCAACGAGTCCTTTTGGCTCCGGTGTTCACTGCATATTAAAAAATTTAAAAAATATTTATAAATTTTATAAAAAATTCAAATAAAATTTTTGTATTTTGAGATACACAAAAATGATAAAGTGTGACTTTTTTGTGATTTGAAATCACTATACTATAGATCTACATTGTTATTTTTGTGTAGCTCAAAATGCACGTTATTTCAAATTCAGATTTTGCATGTTTGTGGTATAGATCACTAGCTACATCCTTATTTGTTTACAGAATTTTTGGAACTCAAAAATAAGATTTTTTTAAGCGGGATCACCAATACCCATGTGCACCAAATCTCCACCGATACAAAAACAATAAAACATCGACAAGGTCCATGTATGCGAGTTGCAAGCTTTAAGAGGGTGGATAATTTACTCTCATAAAAAGAGGCTGGAATTGAGGGATCATCTCTCGATGTATCCATGCTGGTCTTTTCAGCGGCAACTAGCAAATTATCGATGTGGGCTTAGTTATCTTATATGCTCAAATGTGCTCTAGGATGGCATTTGAAGTGTGGCCTCCGCTGCAAAGTTGGATGGCTCATGCTCTTTAAATTGTCCTAGGATTTTACCGATGGGTATTGCCCCATAAAAATTTAAAGGAAATTTGGTAAGATATATTTACTACTATTTACTTATTAAATAAACTAGTAATCATGCACGTGCAATGCACATGTCAACACAGTCGTATATTGGTAAATACAATTATCAGAAATAATTCATCAATTTGGAGGAATGTGAGCCATAAAACATAAGAATGGTCTAGTTTGAGTTTAAGAAATTCACTCGTACCGGTTTTGTTCTCCTTATCTGATTATCAATGAAAAAGCCGAGCTGCCGGTGTTTTTTGCAAAAAAAAGTAAGTTATCTAGAAGGCTATGCTTGTATTGTTGGAAGTCTCTTACTCCTGATATATTGCCAAACTGAATGATATACTGATGTTATATTGTTTGTACCAATGATGAATCATTAAATTATATACTGCTCTATTTGGTGTACTGCAATACAATAATTTAACACACATAGGGTTTAAACAAATGATTGCTATCCAGTAAAAAAAACAATTGCTATGGTGGCAGGGGATCTCTTAGTGGCAGGGGTTATTCTTCCACGAGGGGATTAGGGTGACAGGGCCGGGGTCACCCAATCCCTCGGTGGATTGCATGCCCTAATAAAGGATTAAATCTCCACTAACCGAACAAGGCCTTATGGTTACTGGCATGGACGGGATCCTGTATAGGGCATGGGCGTACAGATGTACACCCAAATTTCTCAGAAAAAAACTCTTGTATAGTCGTATGGTGGGTATATACTAATATATGTAGTATTCTCCACAACCACAAACTTAGTGAAAATCATATACTAGTTTACTACTCTCGCCATTCGGGGATAAATATTGTAGATTTGTCTAGATACGCATATATTTAGATGTGTTTTAGTGTGCAGTTACATGTATATCTACGACTTTTTTTCGAACCAAAAAAAATACAGCCTAAGTTGCAGCGCGGCCCATTAGGATGTAGCGTTGTACATATTTTTTAAGAAACAATTCTGGCATTAATAAATTTGTGTGACGATCTTGTGACCTTTATTCCTTATACGTTCAAAAGAAAAATTCTTATAGACTCAATCATCACATTATTTCATTCATCGAAAATATGATCCAGCACTGGACCGGCAAAACCACACAGGACGAGTAGCATCCAAGTGGTGGAATTAATAGAACTCTATTTTTCTTCTTATTTTATGTAATCTCTCCCACTTCTTAAGATTTTTTTTTAAATCATAATATTATCCTACAGTGCGTAAATTATAATTTTACCTATCTTCCTATTCTCTCTGTTTCAAAATATAAGATGTTTTAGATTTGTGAAGAAAATAAATCTAGAGTTGTTTTAGTGTATAGATTCGTTCCAAAATTGACTGAACCTATATACTAAAACAAGTCTAGATACATTTACCTCACAAAGCTAAAACATCTTATATTTTCAAAAAAGGAGGGAGTACTAGATATAGGTGTGCAGGCCAAGTTCGAGCCTCACCTGCTCTATCATTTTTTTAAGACAAAAAATTATCTGGTCCTGCATCCTTTTCTTTACCAAACAGATGTGGCCGCACATTTGAACAATGACAAGTAACTACCTAGCATCTACGTTCTACAAGCACCGGCCAAACCACAAGCAAGTAATATATAGGTGTGTCAAGTTTGTGTGGGAGGAGGGGATTTTTTATAGCTTCGGTGGCTTGTTTAGCGAATAGTTATGGACGCGACTACACCTAGGTCGACTTTGATTTAAGCTATAACGAGGTCGGTCGGAAGTTTCCTTTTTATGGTCCCCGGGATCTTTCCCTATCTTTATGCGCGCCTCTCCACGCGAACGCGGGGACTACTGCCTCGACGGCATCTTCTTCTCTAGTCTCCGGTTCCATCCCTTTCTTCCTTTCTTCCTCCTCAAGAACATCCTAGATCTGAACATCCTCCTATAGATCTGCAAGATACATCCTCCTCTAGATCTTGATACATCCTCCTCTAGATACCTGCTGTAGATCCCTGGGTTTGATCCTTCTTCAGATAAATCTACAGAGTATACCTGGACAGGGATTCCTGGGTTTGATCCCTGAAGATACATCTGGAGAACAGGGGTACATTCAGATAAATCTACAGAGTATACAACTGTGAACATTGGTAGACCAGAGTTGCACTGTACCTGGACATCAGATACATCTCCTTGAACTACCACCTGTAAGTTTTCCTGGGATTCTTTTCTAGCTAGTTACATCTCCATAGCAAGCAAACATGACATATAGGGTAGACAGATGTATCTCCATAGCAAGCAAACATGATAAATACGGTAGACAGATGTATCAGCACACATGATATATAGGGTAGATAGATGTATGCAGCAGGAAAATAATAGTAGCAGATAGTTATACATCCATTATCATCGTGGATGGTAGATAGATGTATCAGTACACAATGTAACAGTAGACACATCAGGATGTACCAAGGATATATAAGTGTAGCAACATGAAGATGTAGCAGTAGAACATGTAGTACTACAAGATGTAGTAGTACAAAAACATCCACTTTTCATCAACACATACTAGTAAAACACAAAAGATGTACCAGGGAGTCAATTCCAGTTACTAGTACCAAAGATAATAACTTGCTTGACCCAATATGACCTGCATTTCACAAAGACAAAAAAATTAGAAACAAAAAAGTTGCTAGTATGAAAAATAACAAAACTGGTTTTCTTCCTTTACAACATTTTACTAAAATCATTATTTTTTCATTGATAAACTATGTCTCATTTTTATTTGGCAGAATAAGTTGAGTTGATGCCGAGGAATTTTGCGTGGTGGTTTGGAGAGCTAGATCTTGACCAGCCAGCAGAAAATGGGTCTGATTTTGTTGATGGAGTTGGAACTTCAGGTACTTCTGCAGATGTGGTGCAAGATGCAATGGGTACTTCTGAAGATGTGGCGCAAGATGTGGTGCAAGACACGGCAGATACTTCTGCTAGACCATCGACCACAGGTGCGCAAACAGGTGTGACACTCTCAAGCGAAGACAACAGTGATGATGATGAGGTTCAGTCGACTCCGGAAGGTTTCACTCCTAAGACTCCGTTTGTTGGGATGCCCTTTGATTCGCGTGATGCAGCACTTGCTCATTACAACAGATATGCTCATCATATTGGGTTTTCCGTGAAGATTGAGTCATCCAGGAAGTGTGCTAAAGATGGGGAGAGAGATAAAAGTGTATTTGTTTGCAACAAGTCTGGTAAAAATCATGTTTCAGAGGCTACTCTAGTGAAGCAAAGAAATCGAACTATCACAGTGTTGACTGATTGCAAGGCAAAGATGCGTGTCAAGAGGAAAGGCACTAAGTGGGCAGTAACTCAATTTGTTGAAGAGCACACACATGATTTGGTTCAGAAATTTGCTTTGAAAAAATACTTGAGGTCACACAATATAATTCCTAAGGAGAAGAAGTTCATTGACTTGTTGCATCAGGTAAACCTCAGTTCTGGTAGGATAATGCAAATAATGGGTGAGATATATGGGTGCAAGAAAAATATTCCATACAGTAGTAAAACTGTTAGCAACTACACGGCTACTATAGATGACCTCAGAGAATAAGAGATATTCCTGAACTGTTGGAATATTTTGAACAGATCAAGAAAGAAGATCCAAGATTCTTCTACCGATTCAGACTAGACGCCGATGATAAAGTGGAAAACCTATTTTGGGTGGATGGCGCTGCAAGAGAAGCATACAAGCTGTACAATGATTGCATTTCATTTGATACTACATTCATGACAAATAAGTACAAAATGCCTTGCGTGCCATTTATTGGAATCAACCGGTATGGCCAGTCAATACAACTAGGTTGTGGTTTTCTAAGGAATGAAAAGATACCCAATTTTGTGTGGTTGTTCGAAGTTTTCCTAGAAGCAATGGATGGATTACATCCGCTCAACATCATTACTGACCAGGACCAATCGATTAGATCTGCTATCCTATTAGTGTTCATTGGTATATGGCATAGGTATTGCAGATGGCATATAATGCAGAAAGTACAAGAGAAACTTGGACCATTTGTTGCAACTCGAGATACTTTGCGAATAGAATTCAATGACGTAATTGACTATTCCGTGAGTGTTGAGGAGTTTGAACTGAGGGGCTTATAGCTCCTATGCGACGTCTTTACAAGGAATTGGAAGGAAAGCGACATCGTTGCAAACAATAGCTGGCATGCGACGGTTGTGAGGCGGCAAATAGCTCCCGTGCGACACTTCTACTTAACCCCACGAGACCGTCAACGAATTGAATCAGTGAGCAGTGGGACCCACAGATTCTCCACGTCACGGCGGAACTCACCTGATGTCCACCTCATATCGTGGGACCCACCCTGTGGTCGAAGAGAGCCGTTGGCCCCGATCCGTCCCCGTACCTAAGCACTCCGCCATCGTTCCAGATCTCATCCTTCGCTTTCTTCTCCGGCGAGCAAGTGCGCAACGCCCGGCGAGGATGTCGAGCTCGCTTCCTCCACCGCTCATGGCCTCGGTATGGTGCGGTGCCGATGAGAGGTGCCCGATTGCCCCGTGCCCCACAGGCGGCTTGTCACATCCACCGACAAGAACGGCAACATTGATCGGGAATTTGTGAAGTGTGAGAGCAAGCCCGAGCCGGAAAGGTGAGATCTGAGTGTTCGGCGCCAATTTCTCGCTTTTCTTTGAAATTTCATGCATTTCATCGAATTTGGGATTTAGGGTTCATCTCTGCGATTTCAGAACTGCCAAAATGTGGGCATTTTGAGTGGCTTGATGAGTACATCGAGCGAATTGGGGTGGAGGTAGCATCCGGAGCTCGAAAACCCGTCCGTGGTGGAGCAATTGGGATGTGGCAACCCCATTTCCGCTGGTACTACGGTGGATGCGGAAGTGAAGGCCGAGCTAAAGAAGATGAACAAGCAGCTAAGGCAAATCATCGAATTGAAGAAGCGGGACAATCGATGGCGGTTTTTATTTTTGTGTAATTTCTCTCGGATTAGTTTATCTCCTCATCGTTAGTCATTAGACAAGCGATCGGTGTTCGAGTGATGCTTTGTAATGGATGTAATGGTCTATGTCTTTGGCTTGAATAAAATGCAACACAAATTCGGGCTAATTTTGAGCTGCTCTGTTTTCAAATCGTGTTTCTTGATTTCGTCGGTTTAAATCGGTGTTCCTTTTATCGGTGTGCGGTGGGCGCAGGTGAGGAGGGGTTGAAAAGTAAAAAAACAATTGACGAGGATTGAAAAAGGCCAGGCCCAAATATAACTTATCCATGCCAAAATGGATGTATCCAGGCCCAATAGTAACTATATGTTGATTGGGCAAAAAAAATGGTACTCACGTTATAATCTAAATAGGAACGTGTGGATCTGCAGATACTCGTGCTCAGGTTGCAATCTTTTTTTTGCAAAAGTTAATATATAAATGAAGTCCAAGGACATCTATTTAACTAACATAACTTGAGCGCTCCTTTAACTTATGTAAATATGTAAATGTCTTATTTGAAAATGAACCATGTGTTGTATGAACTTGTTTTTGTGTCTTTTGTTTTATACACTTGTAAATATATAAATATTGCACAAGTATTATATGAACTTGTTTTTGTGTCTTTTGTTTTATACACTTGTTGTTTTGGGTGTTTTGACAAATGACAATACAATAAAACACAGATTACAATGAAACAAGGGGATAGATAATATAGGGATAACATTACTTATATTAGATAGGGGGGATCGATAACATTACAATAAAAAGAAAAAAGTACAATAATATAGAAGGGAATAGGCGCCCGCCTAAACCTGGGCTAGCCCTAAACCCTAACCCCTACTCCATCGGCGGTGGAGGCGGTCTTGCAGCCGCATTCCATGCCGCTTGACCTCTCCGGGTCCCGCTTGTTGCTCCTCCCGGAAGGCCCGGCCATTGGCCTCCGTTGCTCCTCCTCCTGCCGTCTGCGCCTTTTCTTCAAGCGGGCCTCCTTCTCCCACCTGGCGATAGCGACCTCACCTTTGCCTCCTCCTTCGCCGCCTTAGCCCAGTAGGCTTCGGAGGGGAGGTCGCCGCCGCCGGGGAGGTTGGAGACTCCCGGGTTGGTGACGATGGGGCCCTGATCCCCCCAGGGGCAGGGCGGGGACTTCTTCTTCTTGCCACGCTTGGGGCGCGTGGGCGCCCCTGCTCCCACCACTGCTTGTGGTCCGGGTGGTTGTCCTCGTCGCTTAATTCGGTGTCGGAAGGGAGGCGGAAGGGGGAGGTCGCCATGGTCGGAGTGTTTGGGGGCTGGGAGGAGGCAAAGGGACGGGCTCGAGGTTGAAGAGATGAGGGGCAAGATGAGATGAGGAGGCAAAGGCGTTTTGCCTATTTATTGAGGGCGGGGCGTGAAGGGCGGCGTGGGAATCCAGCGTCGCGTTGGCGCAGAGCCGAGGCAGGCAGCGTCTTGCTGCGTTGCGTGTGGGAAGCGGGCGTGGCGTGATCAATGCGAAGAGAGAAAAACATAGCTAGGATCGGCGCCCCTGCATGCATGCATTAATGCGAAGAGAGAAAAACGCCCAAGGTAGTTGTTCATTGGCGTAAAAAATAAAGGAAAATATAATTTGGCCTTGATTTACTTGATAAATGCAGGAATCTAGTACCAAGGTACTCGTTCGTTTTACACACGCAAGAAAAATCGGTGGGAGTAATATTGACTTTTGTATGGCGCATGAATCAGATGGAAGTAAATTTGATGAAGAAAGTTGTTCGACGTACACTTATTTAATGGGGCAGCGTTGCACGCAAAATAGCTAGAAGCTGCGCTAGGGGCAGCTGCATGCATGGTGCAGCCAGACGAGGCAGGGCAGCGTGCGCTGCGTTGCGTGTGGGAAGCGGGCGTGATCAATGCGAAAGAGAGAAAAAAATAGCTAGGATGCGGCGTACTGTAACCCCTGCACCGCCGCCCCCGACCCTGCATGCTGCATGCATGGTGCAGCCCGCCCCGCCCAGCGCCCTCGCATGCCACGCTCGGTCCAACGGTCTGGAGTGTGCCAACGCTATACGTTATATTTATTACATATTTTAGATTTTGATATTTTTTCTGCTGGTCATAGTGACATGCATAATCCCTCTGTCCACAAAGTGTACATTTGGCTTCAAAATTTGTCCATAAAAAATGTACTTCTACCTTTCCAATGCACTTGGACATCCACTATGTAGTCCATAAGGCTATCCACAAGCCAAAAAGTAGTCCATATGGCTATCCATATACATAGTGGAGGTTTACTTTAGAAGATTTTCCTTAAGGATGACCTACAAGCTTATGGGTTGCCCACAAGCAATAAACAATTATTTTACTCTCTCCTCTCTCTCTTGCGTGTGTGTACTTTTAACAGACATGTGGGTCCCAGCTTATGGTGAACTTGACCTTATAGCCATTTCCATAAGCTGTGTGGGTCCCATCTTATAGCAAAGGTTCCACCTTATACATAGGTGATGTGGTATCATGCATATGTTACTAGTCTAAGTTACTACTACATAGTGCAAAATAACATAGATGTGGTATCATGCAAAGTCTCATTTATTACAATGAACCTGAGTGGAGTAAGTTTGTCTGGAGAAAGTTGTTACACGTACACTTATTTAATGCGACGGAGGGAGTAAATACGCTGCAGCGCTGTTGCACGTAAAATAGCTAGACTGCGACGCTAGGGGCAGCTGCATGCATGGTGTAGCCCGCCCCGCCCAGCGCCCTCGCATGCCACGCTCGGTCCAACCGTCTGCCACGCTCGCATGCCACGCTGTTGCACGTAAAAACGATGAAGCCAATCATATTTCAGAATCATCCATCCCACGGATCGCCAAGAGCTAGCCACGAAATCCTTCTAAGAGACGCCAACCAATCAGGTTGCAGAACAAGCCCTTCCACGGATCGCCCAGAGCCACCCGCGGAATCCTTCTAGAAGACGCGATCGGACGGCCACAGTGTCGCGCTAGGGTTAGATCTACGGTCCTCATTTGGCCTAGGGTTAGCGGGGTTTAGGATGCAGTCAACGGGGTTTCACAAGTTTGACCAAACATTCAAATGTGCATAACTAATTCAAAAAAAATCAAAAAAAAATACAAAACCTTCGCATGGTGTCATGTTATGTGACATAGTTGTGAGGAAAAATATCAAACTTGGTCTATTGATCATATTTCAAAAAACCCTTCACAAAATGACCTATCTCCTCCGAGGTTTTCTGCCTTTCGGGTCAAATGACCAATGATATGGCTAGAATCAAGGCATAGTTTGTGATAATATGCCCATATTTGGCATGCATGTCTATAATGGGATGACTAACAATGTTGTAGCACAGAGTTTTCCTTTTCGACGCACAGAAAAATCATTTTCTATTTTCTGAGTGCCGAAAGAGGGGGGTATTTGTGAGGCAACCACCAAATTGAAGTTTCAAAATGGTAACATCCTATTTTTCAAAAATACTAGACCACCTAGAATGTACAATTTCCCAACCTAAGTATCTCAAACCTTTTATTCCATCCCTGGTGAAAAAGACAAATCCTGCCGAATCTTGGAAGTGGTAAGATATGAACTACAGTACATGATTCCATCTTGATGATTTTTGTAAAAATAATTTTAGGTTCACAACATGCTATTTCATCGAGATCCAATGCTAGTTTTGCGAGCCTCATCCCTAGCTAAGAATATTTATGAAAACCCTTCAAGTTTGACGGACATTCAAATGTGCATAACTAATTCAAAAAAAAATCAAAAATACAAAACCTTCGCATGGTGTCATGTTATGTGACATAGTTCTGAGGAAAAATATCTAACTTGGTTTTAGAAATGGTGAAAAAACTTGCTTAGAAATGGGGTGGTTTACCCTAGCTTTGGAGCCCATTTCTACCCCATTTTGGTGAGGGTGAGTTGTACTTCACAAAAGGGATCGGTGAGGATGAGTTGTATTGTACATATGAGAAAAACGTTGGAAGCTCATACAAACATAGAAAAGTGACATAGCTACATATGTTGAAATTCAAATTTACCATCATATTTGAATTTTGTCCAAATTATCAACAAGTGACAAATTATTATAATAACAAATGTTTACAACAACAAGTGCCAAATTATTACAACAACAAGTGTCAAATGTTTACAACAATAACAAATGTTTACAATAACAAATGTCTATTTCTTTTGGCTCTTCTTACCCCTCGTTTCTTCTCCTTCACAAGTTTCACACCACACAACAGGTTTATGCTCTTCTTTTTCTTACCATTACCATCCGGCCTCCCACAAAGACGTCCAAGAGTCTCCTTCACCTCCTGCACCTCCTCAACAACCTCATGATCATGATCCGAGCCTCATCAACATGGTCACTTTGCACGAGCCTCAACAATGGCTCATTTTGCACCAGAGCCTCAACAACAGGCTCATTTTGCACCGAGCCTCAACAAGCTCATTTGCCCCTCATTTTGCACCAGAGCTTCCAAATCGAAACGGTGTTCCCTAAAGCTTCAACGACTTGCACATCATCCTCCAAAACAAGTTCAGTTGCACCTCGGCACCAAACATGATCTGGTTAGTTCTCTTCTTTCTTTGGCCATTGATTCTTGCCCTTTTCAGCGGCATTAAATCGACAACAAGAGGTGGGCCTTTTCTCCACGCTTCCTCCTAAAAGCGAGCAAGTTAGTGGGAGAAAATCATCAACAAGAAATGGGATAGATTTTGGATGAACATACTTTGGCTTTTCAAAGGTGTATACGCACTTGGTAGAGCCATTTCGGTGTCCAAGTTCTTCCACAGAGTTTGCATCTATTCTTGTTACCTTTTGGGCCCTTTTGGCTTGGCATCTTTCTTTTCATCTTTCTTTCCTTCTTCTTGCTCCCACCTTTCTCAAACCAAGCCTTGAATCTACTCGCTTGGGCCTCCCTTTCTTTTCATCAAAGGAGGACACAAGGAGGCTGAATGTCCACTTCAGCCACTTGAGACTGATCTGTAAGTCTGGAATTGGTGTTCCATATGCAGCCTTGAATTTTGCTCTGAATAATACTCATGCAAATATGGGTGCATATTTAGCTTGTGTTTGGAGGCCAAGAAAAGTATGGCATGCTCACAAGGCTTCCAGTGTGTTGCCACTCAAGGCATGTGCATTCATGCAATTGAGTGTCAACAACATGCCTCTGCCGATCTTTGTATCTCGACTTCAAAGACCACAATGAGGATTTCTCAACACGCAAATGTGCAAGATTTGCTCCATTGACCACCTTTGCACAACATCAGGAAGCTTATCTCCTTGAAGAACATCACCAAGCCTTATTCTCAATTCCCACAACCTCATGATCATGATCCTGATCTGGTCAACCATGTCATGGACAGGCAAGTCTTTTAACTCCTTCACTTTGTTGTTGAAACTTTCTGCCAAATTATTGTTGATATGATCACGTTTGATGGCAGTGTTAAAACCAGACCTGTACCATAAAAGAGAATGGTAGGTTTCCAACCATGAACAAAACTTGACCTTATCCTCCTCAGAGCATGCCGCCTTAATCTTCTCAAGGTGATATGAATGTGTCTGCCTGGTGTAAGATCTTGCTGCTGGCCACATGCGTCCAAAATCATCTCCTCTGAATTTTTTGATCAAATTCATCCACATATGGTCAAGCACTCCCTCACTTTCGGCATGAGGAAAACAATCTTCTTGCATTTTCTAAACCTTTACATGCATCTGCATGCACGCCAATGGAGAGGCGGCCCTATGCATCTTTTCAAGCGCATCATGAACCATGTCCATGATGCCTCATCTCGTGAGTGAAACATGCCAATAGCTACAGGAACATCCAATTGTGTCCATCTAAAGCATTGCATGCCAGAAGTTGACCATTCCACTTTCCAGTCAAGAAAGATGAGTCTATACTCAAATATGGATGACAACTGCTTTGAAGCCATCGATGCAAGACTTTAAAGCCATGAAGAATTTAGAGAATAAGACTTTCCCATCACCGTTACCTCGGTATCTATCTCCACAACCGCCAGTGACCTCTTCTCTATACGCTTTGAAGTTATAAAACATTCGAAAGGTATTTGCCCAATCACCATATAGCTCTTTCATTGCCCTTTGCTTTGCCTTCCACATCGTAGTATAATTCAGCAATGGGGTCGCTTTTCCAAGTCTATTTTCAGTCTCTTTGCGGTCTTTGTTTGGTGTTGTGGCTAAAATGGGCTTGATCTTTTCTGCAACCCATAATTGTGATGTCATCTTTGTAACTGTTTGAGAACTTGTAATGCAAGTATGAGGTTTTGGAATTTGATTCACTCTTATTGTCCTTCCATCAGGTTGGCGTCTAGAAGATATATACCACTTGTAAGGCTTGGCACCACCATCATAACCTATGCATTTTGCATAGAACTTCTTTTTATTAGTCCACATAGTCTTGGTAGCAAACTCACGTTTGACTGCATATGTCCTGAAACACATCCTGAATTCATCCATGCTTGGAAACAATCTCCCAACTTCAATAACTGGGTCCTCTTTGTCATAAACTGTTACTAGCTCATCATCATGTGCATCATCTACATGAACTGCAGCATTTTCCAACAACTCTAGATCTATATCTGTCTCTTCATCTCTTAAATGGTTGTCACCATCATTTGCAGCTTCGTCCCTCTTCTTCTCCTTGTCTCTGTCATCTATAGGAATGACAAAAAGCTTTGCCATTTCAATGTCATCTATTGGTGCAATGACCAAATCAGTGCGGTCATGTATCTCAACTGAATTCCAATCAATAGTTACAATCCTTTGTGCATTACCATCTGACCTCCCTTGTGCATTAGCATCATCATCCTCCACCGTTAACACTTCCAACTCGGTAAGTATAGGCATTACTTGCCTTTGTGCAGCCAATCATCCTCGACCATCTGAAAGCAACCAGCTTCGAGGCCACATATCCAACCCTCGAATCGGGTTTTGATCAATGAGCTCTAAAACGAGCAGTTTTGCTTGTCCAACCGTTTACTCATCGATTTCATCAACTATATGTTCCCCGTGTCAACCCTAACATAGTCACATTTGCAATCATCAAATCGTAACAAAGAAACTTTCTTGCCCCCAAACCACACTATCCCCAATTTTTTCCACCATTTTCCTTCGCCTCCTCTCCCATGTTTATTAGCTCTTGGGGATCAACATGTTCTAATTCCACCTCCCATTTAACAACCGTGTCTCTCTCAATGATCTGCGTCTTGCCATCAACTAAAACAGCCCTAGAGGAAAGAAATTGATGCGAAATTCAAGGTTTGGCAACATCGTCTCCCCTGTTTTGGCGGGCACTGTGAGCTAGCGAACAAAGAGCTCAACCTTAGAGAAATTAAGTGCATAGATACGGATATACCGATTAGAAGTCCCTCTCCATGCTCCATATCGTTCCCCCTCGTTCAAAGACACCCTCGCCTCCACAATCTAGCATCAATGGGCACGCTCAGATCTCGAATTGAGAAGAATAGGAGAGGAATTAGCTTTCAAATGGCACTCACCACCTTCGTCGTCGAACGAAAGCGCCGCCGCCTAAATTAATTGCCGTGTCGCCGGCGCTGGCGCCGAGAACGATGGGTGAGGTCCGCCGCCGTCGGGAAGCTTCTGATCGATGTTCGCGCTCTCGGTCGGAAGCGGTTGGTTTGACTGGCTGTCCCAACCAACCGGTTTGGCTTAACCCTAATATTGGAACAAAGTTAAATGTGTCCTTACGACCGTTTTAAGGCCCGTGTGGCCCTGGGATATTAGCTGCCTCACAACCGTCGCATGCGAGCTATTCTTTTCAACGATGTCGCTTTCCTTCCAATTCCATGTAAAGACGTCGCGTAGGAGCTATAAGCCCTGAACTGAGATGGGCAGAGATGCTGCAAAGGCATGATGTCGCTGATAACCCGCATTTCCTTGACCTCTATGATCTGCGAGAATTCTTCGTGCCAGCTTATTCTCGGCATCGATTCTTCCCATTTCTACAAACTACTGCTAGAAGTGAAGGGTTCAATGTAGTGCTTAAGCAATACATCAGCCCGAATGACAGCTTGCTGCGTTTTTTTAAGCAATACATGAAATTGCAAGAAAAAATTGAAATTGCTGAAGATGCTCATGAGTTTGTTGGTGAAGAGAAGACAGTTAGAGTGTGGTCAGAGTTTCCAATGGAGCAGCAAATATTACATACTTACACTCTGCCTATCTACAACCGATTTCAGGTTGAGCTTCGCAAAATTACGTCCTACAATGCTCGAGATTGTGGTGGTGGTATGTATGAAGTCTATCCAATTCAAGGATCTGTGTTTGGCTATGGTGCTAGGAGTTACATGGTTGATGTGGATTTTGCCAATGAAATCTACAATTGTCAATGTTGTAAATTCAATAAAGATGGAATGCTATGCTGCCATGTCATGAAAGTTATGTCTTGCCTAGGTGCAGTGCTGAAAATTCCTGAGCACTACATACTGCCTAGGTGGTCATTGCCCCCTCCTGATATTGTTGTACCTGATGCTGAACCGCAACAGAATCCTACTGGGAAGAAGCTCTCTAGGAAAGATATGAGGTTACTCCGCTACGGTAATCTATGTAATGAATTCTCTAAGCTTGCTGTGGGTTTAGCATCTTCAGAGAAGACAAAAGAAATTGTTGAAAGACGTATGCGAGCAATGGAAAAGGAGATGGCTGACTTGAAGAAAGCTACTGCAGATGCTTCAAAGAGGAAGAAGAAAGGGAAAAGTCCAGTGAGCATCAATCCTGAAACTAATATAGCAGACAGCCCGAATATGGAGCAAGATCCTACAATTGCTGCAAATAGAAGAGCAAGAGATCCTCCCGTCACAACCCCTAAAGGAAGACCACCCCAGAAGAGTAAGAAGAGTGGTCTACAGTTAAAGAAACCTCATCCAACTAATTGCAGAATATGCAATGAGACAAATCATGATGAGCGCAACTGCCCTGTTAGGCTTGCAAACCCGGAAAAATATCCAGTACTGTCACTATTCAATTAGTTTATGCTCAGGAAAATATTGTTTGTAATGTGCTTTGGACTAAAAAGTTGTCTGCTACAATTACTTCATGTGCTATCTATGAACAAATAAAGATGTTTGGTGTGTTTATCTCATTTGTATGCTCAGGAAAAAAATACAGACCAAACATCAGGGCTTGCTTTTCGTTCTTTATTTTGGAGCCATGTTGTTGCAAAACAAACATTCCTACTAGCATCAATACATGTTCATATACAAAGTTGCAAAAAATAGACTTTTCCTAGGATAAACACACAAGTTTGCACAAAAAGAAAATGTTTATGATCCGTGTATTACCCCTTTTGATGAACTATATGTATAAGTGCCATGGAGCTTTGTTCTTTGGCCACCGCAACCATTTGTCTGTGTATAGCTTCCTTATATTTGGGAGATCTTTCTGGGTAAATGATGACACCTTTCGACCATGCTTCTCTTCTAGGTTTTTCAATGTGAAGAATCCGCAATCAAACCTGAAAAACTCATTTGCAGAGAGCAAAAATGGTTAAAAAGAGAACATGGTGTTTTTCTATGTGCTGCAAAAAATAGGGTGCTATGATGTGACAAATGTTCAAGAGTTTTACCCATTTAGTTGTTTTGGGCTGTCAATGACTTCTATAGGCCAGTTTGCAATATTAACTTTTGAATTCTTGTACTCCTTTGACCACATCTTTTTAATGGATGCAACTAGCAAATGGCAAGATTCCATCAAAAGAGCTTCACCCTTACTAGCAAGAGAATCTATGATCTCGAATCTCTCCGCCTTTATGTTAAGGACAACTAGCCAATAGTGACCAGAGGAATCAAGAGGACATCCTGGAAAAGATTCTAGTGTTGGGAAGCAAACCTGTGTTACATTCATAACAAAAAATTCAAGGTCAAATTGATGAACATATAGTACTACAGTGAATATGAGCAAACATTTTTATTTAAGATGTATAAATGTTTTTATGCAGAAAAGAAGAACAAACAAATTAAAAAAACATTCATTTCACTTAAAAAAATTTACTCACAACATCTTTGTGATAAAGCCTGTTCGCTGGACTGTTCTCAAAACACCTTGTGACATCTTTGAGTTCGAACCGACAATTGATAAGGTACTTCTGCAAAAAAAGGAACAACAAAAACAGTTAGGTAAAAAATATACATTACATCGTTTCACAATGGCAAAGTCGAAAAAATTTAAATATTCAAGAAGGAAACTTACAGATATGCGCAGAGGCATTATATTTTTTTTCATGTTTTGGTTCTCCTCCTTAATTATGTCGATCCCCATCTCAGCTACTATGTTCACCAGTTTTTTCCCTGGTGCTATTGATTCTGCTAAGTTTCCAAGGCTGACATAAAGCACTCCAACATCCATGACAACTTCTGTATTCGTCGCTGAATTACTCTTCCACCCATGTTCACAGACCATGCTGTATAACTCCTCCACGGACTTTGATACAACATAGTTCTTCTGATTTTCATAATCAACAAACGGTGATTTTGCAAACTTTCCAACCTTTACGACTCTTTTTTCATATTCATGTGGCACTGGTGTAATGCTTGTACTTGATGGATCTACATTTTCTTTATTGTGTCCTGCTTGCCCCATAGGGTCTGTTTGTTGTCTTTGTTGTTTGCTTATTTTTCCACCAGCTACTTCTTCTACTTGCTCAATTTTGTCATCCACATCTGGTGGTGTGTCGAGGTCGAAAGATGGAGGATATGGAGCTAGTCTTGCAAGTTCTCTTCTCCTATCTGATTCACTGCTGTCAAAATCAAGTTTCCTATTCATCGAATCATACTGAGCTGAGCTTGGAATGTTGCTAGTTGTTGTCCTAGGTGCAGAATCATCCCCAACCATTGGTGTTCTGCTTGTGGACCTTGTATCTGTCTGACGATCTTGTTATGAGGACTCTGTTGGCAAGTGACCTTTCCCGGAGACATTTTGCTAATTGCACTTCTTGGTGTAGATGTGGTTTTAGTCGTGTCCTCCACTTTAAGTGGGCTGGCCAATGCTTCTTGACGTGCAGCTGCTCTGGTTCTGTACCTAGTCGGTGATGGCGAAATAGTAGCCTCGATACTTTTCATCCTCTTCGGTTGCTGGTCAGCAAAGGAAACAGATTTCCTCTTCAAAGGTTCAAACTTTGGTTCCATTTCCAACAGTTTATCCACCTCAGGCCTTTTACTTCCATCAATCATATTTGGTAGTCCTTTTTGTGCTTCCTCGAGATTCATCCTTGGCATATGTTGAAGAATACTTTCAAAAGCATCCTTTGTTGGACATGCGGTCTCTATGTCAAGAAACACCGGTAGTTCTAACTGTAGATGATCTTGAAAATCAGTACGGGGTGGACTCCGTACCAACTCAAGTAAGTTCTCATTTCTTTTACGCCACAAATCTTCCCCAACTTGCTCAATTTCTGCTGTGGGATGAACTTTTTCATCAAAAACTTCTGAAGAACTAGTTTCTCTGAATGCCATTTTCACCGGTTTCTCGGGTACTGCCAATTCCTTGTTGATACATTGTTTAGCTATGGTGTTGATTCCACACTTGTCCTTGGATTTCATGTCCTCAACCAGAGAAGGTGTGGTTTCTTTTTCAGTTGCAGCGTTCAATTTATCATCAAAAATTCTTGGGATCTCAGCAACCACACAAATTAAGGATGTTGATGCTGCCATAACATTGTTACTGTTTGTTGCTGCAGTGTTCTCTTTCTCATTGCTACTGTTGAGAGTACACTGTTGTTTGGCATCATCAACATGTAATGCAGTTTGGTTTCTCTCTGTTGTATCCATCTGTTCAATTGTGCTTTCTTCTATTCTCTGAAACTCTGAACTTTTATATTCCATAGCAAACATTCCATCTTTTGTGGTCCCCCTGTTCTCATGAACTAAGTCTGCAGCTTCTACTTTTATGTGGCTCTCTGACATTTCATCTTCCATATCAACCTCATCTTTCTGAACTTCAAATGTGGCACATGCATGGTTCACAAAAGTCAGAGGATCGGCTGTTCCTGATTGGTGTGTATCTCTATCTTGGCAGATGTTCTCATCTCGATCAGATCCATTTACTGTGATGGGCATGTGTTCCTCAACTGTATTGGCAGCAGTAGGACATGCTTCTTCACTTTCCCTGTTCATGCGTTCCTCATTAGACGATTTATTGGATTTCTTGTTACATCTTACTCTTTGTTTGCGAGCTTTTGGTGCAATACTCTTCAGTAGCATCTTCAATCCAGCTTCAAAGTTGTGGCATGCAAACTCAACTGCTTCCTTGTATCTTGCTGTCTCCTAAAAAAGAAAATGAACAAAAATAAGGTACCAATAATCATCGTCACTGGCACGAATATATATTAACAAATGCTATGAAATGAAAAGAAAGTAGATATATTATGAACATGATCGACCCAATTTCTTAAAAAGAAATCATGCACTTACTTTTACTGAACACCCTACTAGTGTATTCTTGTCAATGAATGTGTTGATCTTTTCTGGATCTGAAAATAGAATGCTCTGTCCCTCTGAATCATCATCTGCTACATGTTCACATGTCTTGTTTTCAGGTTCAGCATTTTCTTCTTCAAATTGAGCTTCCGTGGTTGTGAATTCAGGTTTTAGCTGTCCGGGGAAAAAGAAGGATAAAAAGTTTAGTTGTTGTACAGGCATGTTCAACTAAAAGTTATTTACATGTTCATATAGAAAAGTACCTAAGAAACTACATTCAGAAGCTATTAGGTTGCATCAAAATGGTGCATAAACATTTATATTAGTATATTAAATGTGGATAGGTGCATTACCGGAGCCATGCCAAAGCTACCATCGCTTCGTGTATCCTGTGCTATTGCTTTTTTAACCATGGCATTGGTCCAAACTGATACCCGTGTGCCTTCTGTGTTGACCTCCATGTATTGTAGTTGTAAGGAGTCTAGATATTTCACCTACAAGAAGTGATAATTATAATAAAATAGACATTGGATGGATTCAATTACATAGAGAAAGCTAAGGAAAAAATAGAAAGCAAAAAAGCAGACAATCTCTTTAATATAAAACAAAGTTATACCATTAAGTACAACATGCAGGACTTCATGATCCCCTTTTCTGCACCTGTTTTGCTTGCTTCGCAGATCATCATTATCACAAATTTGCAAACATTCAGATTCTTCGCTTGGCTGATGTTAACCAGTGATGGATACAAACTGGGGCTGATTTTCACACTTGTGGTTGGAGCGAGGACAGAACACATTCCATATGTTATAAAAAGCCTTAAGTAGTCGCTATCAGCATCTTTCATTGACAATAGCTTCTTCTTTAACATTGCTACGGTTGGCTGCTTACAGTTTCCTGCTCCAATTTTATCTTTCATGAATGTTGTAGCATCAGCATCCACCTCATAACGTATTTCCAACTTGCCTCGAGGTACTCTGAGAACTTTCTTAACAGATGCTTCGTCCACAGGGATTGCACCTCGCCTAGGAAACATCATCATACATGACGTTGGATCAAAGCTTTCCAAGAGGAACTTGCACAATTTAGGCCGGAGCTTCGAACACTTGATGTCCAGTAGTCCTCCATATTTTGCTCTTCTTATCATTGATTTCTGCTCTTCTGACATACTAGGGTAGAGGCTAACCAACTTCATAGGTGACGCCCGTTGAAAGCATTTTCTAGATTTACCCTAGTGAAAAAACAGAAAAGAAGAAGCTAATGAATCATGTCTATGACACAACTATACACAAAAATATTGTGTAGTAAAAAAAGTTCTGCTGTGATAGCAATACGGACATGTGATAACACTACTTGATTTTCAGTTTCCTCTTCTGAGTTGGGCTGCTCAACTTGAATGTCTTCAACTGTATCATCCTTGGGAAGATGTGCTGGTGATGTTCTGGACCGCAGTGTAAGCTTTTTACGCATCATGCTTAGCTTTGAATGCTTCTTCCCTGATCTAACCTTCTTGCTGCTGCCTAAAATTGTCATTTGTACTGTGAAAAAAGAAAATAAAGAACATGAATTAGTGAAATTAAAAACAAACAGAATATCAACTAGGGGAACTAAGGTAGGTGGATCCACTAAAATAAAACAAAAGTACATCTAGCAATTCCAAAAAAAAGAACATGAATTACTAATAAAGGGACATGTGTACATCTACTAAAGAAAATATTGTCTACTAAGAAACACATGTCCATCTACTAACAAACAAATGCACACATAAAACCCCCAGGTACATCGAGTATGTAAACCAAGCTAAACCCCATGTACATCCAGTATGTAAACCAAGCTAAAACTGGCAAATCTAGTAATTAAACCAAAGCAAATCTACTAACAAACACATATACAACTAAAAAAACCAGGTACATCCGATATGTAAAGCAAGCTAAAACTGGCACATCTAGTAATTAAACCAAGGCACATGTACTAACAAAATACATGTACACCTAAAAAACCCAGGTACATCCAGTATGTAAACCAAAAGCTAAAACTGGCGCATCTAGTAATTAAACTAGGAACATCTAGAACACAGGCACATCTAATATTAAAACCAAGGACAAAACCTACTAAGAAAACAAGCACAACTACTGGGCAAAAAGTGATCAGGTGCATCTAAAACCAGGTATTACCAAAAATAAAAAAACCAGGTATATCTAATAACACAAAAAGTGATGAGACACATCTAGTATTAAAAAATAAAAACAAAAGCTACATATACATCTACTCAAATACATACACCTGAAACTCTAGGTGCTTTTTTTTAACCAGGTACATCTTCCATAGTAAAAAAGTGATGAGGTACATCTACTGAGAACCCAGTTACATCCAGGATGGGTGAAACATATATCAGATACATCTAGTGTTAAAACCAGGTACATCTACTAACAAAAACTGATGAGGTGCATATACTGAGAACCCAGGTACATCTAATGAGAACCCAGTTACATCCAGGATGGGTGTAACATATATCAGGTACATATAGTGTTAAAACCAGGTACATCTACTAAAAAAAAGTGATGAGGTACATCTACTGAGAACCCAGGTACATCCAGTGAAGAAACAAGACAACATGGATATATGTTAGTATGTACCTAGTACATCATCAGGAGTATCAGCAGATGATGTACCAAGTATAACTCTGCTGTAGAGGTACATCTACTGAGAACCCAGGTACATCCAGTGAAGAAACTAGGAGTAACTACTAATAACAGAGGTACATATACTTAACAACTCAGACACATCTAGTATTAAAAAGCTACATCTACTGGATCAATAAAAGGAGAGGTCCATCTGCTGCATTCAAGGGGATACATCAACTGGATTGGTGCTGAGAACCATCTAAATGGATCTTGCTGAGGTACATCTACTGGAATAGGAGGTGGCCCTAAATCACTACATCATGGTGGTTAAATCTAATAGATCAAGCAAGGTACATCTACTGCACAATCTGGGGATCTGTCGAAATTACCTGAGCAAGACGATGTAGCCGAATAGAGCAGAACGGCTCGTAGATGTACCCTCCGGCGTCAGGAAGAAGCCGGTCAAACGCGGCGGAGTAGCAGACCCTCCGCTCCTCGAACCAATCGCCGACGGGATGAAGAAGCAGCAGTACAACTCCCGCCCTTTACCGGTAGATATGGTCTCGGCGGAAAGGAGTACCGCACTTCAAGGATGCAGACGACGACAACGAGCGGCGCCGTCCGAAATCACCTCAGCCCTGCTCGAATCGAAAGGACGGCAAGAGCAGCGGGAACCAAGCCAGCTCCCACAGAAAGGATGCAGAGGATGACGGCGAGAGGCGCCGTCCGAAATCACTTCCCTGCCGCTCGAATCGCGCCCATGGATGAACTATGTGGATGAATCGACGGAGAGGGAGAGGAAATCGCTGGGAGGGAGAGGGAGGACGCGACGGAGGCGGAGGAGAGCGAGCAAGCGAAATGGGGAACGGCCCTGTTTGAAACGACGGGACACTGCTACGCTACGGGCACAACGTCTGTTTGGGTTCTGACAAGGCACCGCTCATCGCGCGCCGTCCATCCACGATCGTACGGTCCCGACGCGTGACCTCGCTATAACAAAAAGATAGGTCGACATAGAGTTAGAATATACGAATAGTTATCTTGACGTAAGGGGTGGCAGTGTCCGCGGGACCGCAATACTGATTTAAGTATAGCAATAAACACTTTGTACTTTATTATTAGATATAGAATAGCATGTCGTGAAGCATTTCTAGTGTTTGAACTAAACGTACTAACTGAAACAGGCGCGAACTCATCATCCACTAATTAGCTGCACCTGCAGTTTTCTTCCTAGAAGAATCTGACATGCATATTCCCTACTATATATGGCGATGTTGTCCCGGCCCGGTCAGTCAACAAGAGAGCGACTGACAGACAGTCACGGCTCTTAACTGCTAGTGTGTGTCCCGTCCCAAGTTGTGGTAGATGATAGTCCTTACAGGACACGGCACAGATTTCTTTTTCTCCTTTGACAGTTCATCGTTTGGACGACAACAGGGTGCCAGTCTTATTTTTTCAGTTCCAACATTTTCGGGTTATTCCTGCCAATCAAACACGTACTTTCTCAGACCGGAGGCGATAATTCCAACCATGGAAATGTCTTGCAGTCCAGTCACCAAGGGAGCGACGGACCGACGACAGTCACAGCTCTAATTGCTAGCTAGCGTGTGACTCATCCCAAGTTGTGCTAGCCGGCCGGCATCCCCTACAAGATACGCCACACATTTTTTCTCTCCATATTTACGGTTGATCGACTCGTCATCCGCTAGAACTCTACTCACTCACCATGTTCTCGCTCGCCGCCGTCCCCAGCTCCATGCGTGCCATGGCTGCGTCGAGCTTCCTCATCCTAATAGTCCTAGCGACAGCCACATCCGCCGACACTGTGAGCGAAATATCCAACGGGAGCTGCATCCCGGCCGAGAGGGTCGCCCTGCTCTCCTTCAAAGCCGGCATCACCAGGGACCCGGCAAATCGCCTTGTCTCGTGGCGGCAAGGACACCACCACGACTGCTGCCGGTGGAGCGGCGTCACCTGCAGCAGCCGGACAGGACACGTCGTCAAGCTCGACCTCCGCAACCCTTCTCCAACGGAGTCTGAATTATATGGTGGCAACGATCCTGAGAGCCACTCGCTACGTGGACAGGTATCTTTGTCGTTGCTTGCTCTCCGACGTCTCAGGTATCTAGACCTGAGCATGAACACTCATCTCGGAGATGCAATGGCTATGCCTCGATTTATCGGCTCTCTCCAGAGTTTGACGTATCTCAACCTCTCCAGCATGGGTTTTAGTGGTAAAATACCTCCTCAGCTGGGCAACCTCTCCAAACTGGTACAACTTGACATAGCCAATGACTACAGCTACAATTATCAGTACTCAAAGGATATATCTTGGTTAGCACGTCTCCACTCCCTAGAGCATCTTAATATGGCCTCTGTCAACCTAAGCAGAGTCGATGACTGGTTCCATATGGCCAATGCCCTGCCCAATTTGGCTACACTTGTTCTAAGCTCTTGTGGCCTGAATATGAGTAATGCCCCATCATCACTTCTACTACAACACAACTTTACAGTTCTCGAGGATCTTGACCTATCTTTTAACCCTTTGAACAGTCTGGCTGCACCCAATTGGTTCTGGGATGTAAGTAGCCTCAAGAGTCTAAACTTAGCGGAATGTGAACTATCAGGAACGTTTCCTAACGAGTTGGGAAACTTGACCTTGTTAGAGACCTTTGATATATCAAGTAACTATATCAACGGGATGATGCCAGGAACACTCCAAAATATGTGCAATCTGAGGTCTTTAGATCTCAGCGGCAACAACATCAGCGGGGACATAAGAGGGGTGATAGATAGCATACCCAGCTGTTCATGGAAGAATTTGCAAGAGCTGATTCTGTTTTCAGCAAACATCACTGGTTCAATACCCGTGGAGATTGGCATGCTTACAAATTTGATTTACTTGGACCTTATAGACAACAGCTTAGGCGGTTTAGTGCCCGCGGAGATTGGCACACTTACAAAATTGACTTACTTAGACCTTGGAGACAACAGCCTGAGTGGTTCAATACCCGTGGAGATTGGCATGCTTACAAATTTGATTTACTTGGACCTTATGGACAACAGCTTAGGCGGTTTAGTGCCCGCGGAGATTGGCAGACTTACAAATTTGACTTACTTATACCTTGGAAACAACAACCTGAGTGGTGCGATCACTAAAGATCATTTATCTGGGTTGATGAATTTACGGTCCATTGATTTATCTTATAATAATTTGGAATTCAGTATTGACTCGCAGTGGGTACCTCAATTCAACTTGGATCATGCATTATTTTCATCTTGTCATTTGGGTCCCCAGTTTCCTAAATGGCTTCAATGGCAGAAGAGCATTAATGACCTTGATATTTCAAACACAAGTATAATTGGTAGCATCCCGCATTGGTTTTGGAGTACCTTTTCTAATGCTACTTCTTTGGACATCTCCTTAAATCAACTTAGTGGTGAGTTACCACTCAGCCTGGAGTTCATGTCAGTGACTGTACTTTCAATGCAGTCAAATCTACTGACTGGTCTTATACCCAAGTTATCAAGAAAAATTGAGGTACTGGACATATCCAGGAACTCTTTCAATGGATTTGTGCCAAATTTCCAAGCTGCACAACTCGAGGTTGCAATTATGTTTTCCAATTTTATAACCGGGACCATTCCAACGTCTATATGTCGAATGGAAAAACTGCGGCTCTTAGATCTTTCCAACAATTTGCTTTCAATGGAACTTCCTGATTGTGGTGGAAAAGAGAAAGAACAATGGAACCCACTGAACAAGAACTCTCCAAGAGTCAATTCCACGAGTTCTTTCAGTTTGAAAATCACTACTCTCCTTCTAAGCAACAACAGTATTTCAAGTGGATTTCCTTTGTTTCTGCGTCAATGTGCAAGTCTTATGTTCCTCGATCTGGCCGAAAACAAGTTTACTGGAGTGTTACCTAGATGGATTACCGAATCCATGCCTAGTTTGGTTATGCTACGGCTAAGATTGAACAACTTTTATGGTCATATTCCAATTGAATTAACGGGACTTCATCTTGTTCGTATTGTAGATCTATCAAATAATAACTTTTCTGGGCCCATACCACACTATCTAGAAAACTTCAAAGGTTTGACCGGCAATACTACTGATAATTATGGACCTTTTGAAAATCCTTTTGAAGAAGATTACGATGAAGGGAGTGTAGTCCATGATGCAGGATCGTCTAGTGATAGTTTCTCGGTGGTGATAAAGGGACAAGTCCTTGAGTATGGGGAGAATACTCTATATTTGATGAGCATTGATTTATCTTGCAACAGTTTAACAGGAGAAATCCCAGAGGAAATAAGCTCCCTCGTTGGTCTCATTAATTTGAATTTGTCATCGAACTTGTTGAGTGGAAATATACCAAATAAGATTGGCAACCTTCGTTCACTAGAGTCTCTTGACCTCTCAAGGAACAGACTTGGTGGTGAAATTCCTTGGGGCTTATCAAATTTGACATACTTGAGTTATCTAAACTTGTCATACAACAATCTGTCAGGAAGAATACCCTCAGGACATCAACTAGACATCCTCAAGGCAGATGATCCGGCTTCTATGTACATTGGTAATCCCGGTCTTTGTGGAGATCCAATTCCAAGGAAATGTCCTGGTCCTTCCCGATATCCGCCAACCAATGAGGATTCAGCAAGATGGCATGAAGATGGTTTGTCTCAAATGGATTTCCTTCTAGGCTCAATTGTTGGTTTTGTGGCGGGCACTTGGATGGTATTTTGTGTGCTTCTCTTCATGAAGAGATGGAGGTATGCTTATTTCAGGCTACTCGACGAGCTATATGACAGGTTGTATGTCGTCTCCGTTGTTACTTGGCGGAAATGGTTCAGGAGCACCAGCGTAAATTAAGCAAGAATTATAAGGGTAGTTGCTCCATACAAAGTTGCTTCTACTCGAATAAGGGGGTTCCGTGTAGAAGTTACTGCTATGTCGTGTTGTCAAACACTTTGTCATCGAGAATAGCAGACTACAACGTATGCCTTACGGTTTGCTCTCTTGTAAAATAAATTGTAGTATATGTTTATTGTATACCACCGTGGGATATTATTTGGAATCATTTGTATTGTAAATGGATGTTTTGGACCATGCATGAGATATATGGAGTTAATTTTCTTTGCTGGTGTGTTTTTATTACTTGCGGTGAAACAGATTTTCTCATGTTGCTGGTGTGTTTTTTTACCTATCTGAATTTACAACTTGTACACTATGCTACGCTAGTCTTAACCCCATTTCTGCAATGCCATGATTTACAACTGTTCTTCCCCGTTCAGAGTAGCACTTAACTCGTAATTCATGCTGGACATACACGTATATGCCACGGATCGGAAAGGGGAACCGCTGGACGTAATGCTTTTAATGACACGTATATACCACGTATCTAGCACTAAAATATATCTAGATACATCTATTTTAATGACAAGTAATATGGATCAGAGAAAGTAGTTGTTTTTGTATTGACTACTAAAATGAGGATGAATAGACACGTTAAAATATGTCTAGTGTCATTGACCATGTTTTTTCGTTCGTCGTCCACTCCATGCGTAGCCCACTAGCCTAGCACAAACCCATTGGGCTGGTAGCAGCGAGCTTCCTCGTCCAAATACATGAACGGCCCATTTAGCTACAGAAGCCGACAAATTTTCTGACGGTGGAGCAAACCCGTTTGTGGGCCGCAATTCCGCCGAGCGCAGGGTGCCATGGCGGCGCGGTGGCTCTGCTCGCCGGCGCCCGCGTGCAGCGGCTGTCTCTGCGCGCGGACCCGTCGAGCGGAACTTCCCGTGCCGTGCGCGCATATCCATTAGGGGAGGCAGCGGAGGCGGAGAGGGAGGACTCGCCGGTGATGGAGCCTGCGCTCGTCGGCCATTAGAGGGCTAGCGGCGCCCGCCAAACCAAGGTAAGCTCCGATTTCATTCCTTTTCTGTTGCTAGCGGTTCTTTTTAATTTTGGGGAGGAGCTGCAATTTCCTTCCTCTTTAATTCTTTCCCAGACGATGTGACTAAATTAGTTAGCAGCTAACTTAGATGGCCACCAAGCACGATCGTCAGAACATCAGATGCCCAGATGGGGTGCTAAACGAGATGAACTTACCCCAATAGGGTTTCTTACGACCGATAGATAAAATTCCAACAAGGCGTACCTAGCAATTGTATAGGGAATACTTTGCTGATTGACTGATTCAGTCCAGTCGATAGTTAAGAGTAATTCTTACCCATGGCAGGTGCACCAGTTGAGGCTAAAAATTAGGCTCCGGCGCACCTGGCAGTGCCAAAACCCTCCATCTCTGGGACGACCATCTAGATTCACTACTGACTGACTCACGTCCAGAAATCGTCTAGCAATGACGACTAATTGGTCTAGGTTCTAGCCCTGCTTCTATGCCAACTAAACTTTTTGTGAACCACTAGCGTCTAGGAAATTAATCGACGTCTAGGCCAACACTGTTTATTGGTAAATAGAGAGCTGTGGTTTTGCTTTTTTTTTTCCAGGTGCACAAAGCGAACTACAAGCATATAATTAACTTCTCAAGTTCCATTTGTGATTTACCAATGGTAATCATACAAAGGGTGATACTGTCGGCCCTAATTAGTTGAGTAATTATAGACTCATATCTTATTCAACACAAGTGGCCTTACTTCAAACAAATAATTAACTTCTCAAGTTCTATGTACCGATAAGTCAACTGATCATGTCCAATGCCCCTTGTTTACTAAATGCCCACGCAACTGCCTTCCCCCCGACCACTTCAACTCCTGTTGTTTTCACTCTTCCTCTTGACAGTTCCCAGCCAGCTGCACGATTTTGACATTTCAGGCTACATGTCAGAAAATATCCTTTGACATTTTAGGTTCTCCAACTAAGGAATATCTGAAAAGAATTAATAGCGTGGTCCAGTGTACTAGCTCTTGGAGCCATATATGATAGTATTGAAAGATGACTTTTCTTCTCTTACTTCCGGCTCTTTCCCATACCAACTGAGCACAATCATCTTCCCCCAATTGTGGCTGAAAAACAAGATCACATCCATCTGCCCACAAATTTTGCCTCAGGTTTCTAGCTTGCCTTTCTTCTTAGTTTTTGCATTTCTTCATAGTTTCTGTGTTAACTTTATTCTTCTTTGGAATCGAATCTTACGATTCGCAGGAATCAAAATGGGCGCTGAACTAGCTGTTACGGGATGGTTCTTGTCACCAATCATACGGGAGATGTAGGACACCGCTTTGGCCTACATAAGGGGGCAGTTTAATTGGAAGAAAGATCAGGAGAAAGACCTTGAACGCCTTGACACCACCCTTACAGAGATCCTCACCATTGTGGATGTCATCGAGAAGCGGGAGATTAAGGATGGAAACCAGAGGAGGCTGCTAGGGAAACTCAAAGACGCCATTTACAGTGCTGTAGATGTGCTAGACAGCTTCCAGTACATGGTCCTCGAGTCCAAGGTTGCTAGCCAATCCGCGGTGAGTTGTGTCACCTCATCCTGTGTTAACTTGGGTAAACGTTTGATGGGTACAGACAGTTTCCGGCGGAAGCTACAAGATATTTTGGAGAAATTAGGCGAGGTCAAAACAACAGCAGACACCTTATTGAAGGTAGTTAGTTTTGATAATGCTACTGCAAAGTTATTGCCTGTAATACAGCTGCGTGTGACGTCCCCTTTGAAGGAAAATCACCACATATATGGTCGAAGAGATGAGCTTGATAAGCTGAGAGACATGTTGTCTGGGATAAGTGACAGTAATGCACCTGAACCCGGTAATTCACTTGCAGTACCCAGCAACTCAAGCATCCATAGTGTTATATCCATTGTAGGCTTTGGTGGGGTTGGGAAGACTAGCCTTGCACAGCTGGCATTCAGAGATGAACAGATACGCATGAACTTCAGTTTCAGGATGTGGGTTTCTGTATCTGATACTTTTGATGAGATACGATTAACAAGGGACATTTTGGAGTCCTTAACTGATGCAGATTATCACACTGTTACTGAATTTGATAAACTGCAGAATGCTCTTCATGAAAAGATAAATGGAAAGAAATTTCTCCTCATTATGGATGATGTTTGGTATGATGAGGACAGAACAAGATGGGAGAATGAATTACTATGGCGCAGCGTCTTGTCTTGTTTAAATACTGGACTGGAAGGGTCGAAGATTTTGGCGACAACTCGAGCTGACAAAGCTTACAGTATCCTAGATGCTAGGACGCCCCCTTTACGTCTGGGAGGATTGGACGGAGATGATTACTGGTTGCTATTCAGAAACTATGCCTTTGGTGAGAAATATCCGGGGCAATTTCCAGAACTTAAGGAAATAGGAGTACAGATTTGTCGCAGATTGAATGGCTTGCCTCTAGCTGCGAAGATAATTGGCCGCCTATTGAATGCTGATTTAGATGCCAGCCACTGGAAGAAAGTTCTGGATAGTGATTTATCTGATGATGTTATGAAGGTTCTCAGGTTGAGTTATCAACACCTACCTGTCCAATTGAAGCTATGCTTTAGCTTCTGCAGCCTTTTCCCAAAGCACTGGCGTTTTGATCTTAACAAGCTCACTGAAATGTGGATTGCACATGGTTTTGTACAGAGGGAGGATCCATATGACACTGATTCTAATATTGAAGATATAGCAAAGGGTTACTTCGATGAACTTGTGCAAAGGTCGTTCTTTGAACACTCATTGTTTGGCCTTCCAACAGACTATGTCATGCATGATTTGATCAATGACTTGGCTCGGAATGTCTCCAAGGATGAGTATGTCAGGGTTGAAAATGACAAACAACAAAAGGAGATCTCACCAAACATTCGCCACCTATCGATATCAGCAAATTTGTTGGGTGGCATGAAGAAAACAGAGTTGAGAAAGTTGCGTACCTTGATTGTTTGGAAGAAAATGTTTCCTTGCTTAAAATTGTCCCTTCCAGATGATATATTCAACAAGTCCAAGAGCATCCGTGTGCTGGACCTGAGCGGTTGTTGCCTGGATAGGCTACCTACATCAGTGCAAGTTCTTAAACATCTGCGTTATTTTGCTTTTCGGGCTCCTGAGAGGCCATGGAAAACACCATTGATTCGGCTTTGCCACCTGGAGGTCTTGGCCACAAGCGGACACTCCTGCCGCCAAAGTGAATGCATTAACCTTCCTGCAAACATGAAGAGTAACCTTCTCAAATTAAGAAAAGCTTTCCTATACAATGTTTACGGTGCCACGATATCTGGTTTCAGAGGACAAACTAGTCTCCATGGCATAGGGGAGTTCCACGTCAGGAAGGAGAGTGGCCACAGACTAGGTGAGCTGAAGGAGATGAGAAATATCGTAGGGCACTTAAAAATTAGATCTCTAGAGAATGTTGAACGTCAGGAAGAGGCAGTCAATGCCAGCCTAGATCGGAAAGAGCATATCGAATATTTGGAACTCGAGTGGAGCATCCATGCAAAGGCTTTAACTTGTGATTTTGATTATGATGTGCTCAGTGCCCTTAGACCACACCCTGATCTTGAACGGCTGAAGATCATTGGATATAGGGGAGCGAGGTCACCCAATTGGTTTGAGACAAATTGGCTGAAGTCATTGAGTTCTCTAGTTCTGGAGAACTGCATGGATTGGGTACAGATGCCCCCTTTGGGCCAGCTTCCTCTGCTTAAGCATCTTGAACTGAGAGGCATGCATGCTATCAAGAAGATAGGTCAAGAATTCTATGGGAATGGTGACATAAAGGGCTTTCCAATTTTGGAAGACATAGTATTTGACGGCATGCTCAAGTGGGAATGCTGGTCTGGAACTGAAGATGGTTTGTCTTTGCTTCCTTGTCTTGAAAGGCTATGCATATCACAGTGTCCTAAGCTTCGAGAAATACCAACCAGCTTTAGTTCAACACCAAGAGTTGAATTCCATATATCATCTGACTCCCCGCCAGCTTCTTGTTTAATCGATTCAATGATTGCAACGGCTTCGCGGTTGATCTTTGTAGCTAGCTCCTGCAACTTCTTGAATGACCTGAACACCGAGCAGCTCAGTCATGTCGCTGAGTTGAACCTGAAGAACTGTACAGATCCAACTCCAGCTGGTGGGTTTCACAGACTTAGCTCCCTTGAGGTGTTCAGGATCAGCAACTGTTCCCCGTTACTATCATCAGTTAGTACAGAAGCCATTGAGGACCAGGACACATACTTACTTCCTCGGTCTCTTAGCTACATTGACATATCTCAAAGTGATGTTCATTGCAGCTTCTTACCAAGGTATTTGCAAGGCCTAGTTCGCCTCTCGACGCTCGTGCTCGATAACTGTAATTTGATGAACTCACTGTCATTTGCTTCTGGACCTCACCACCTCACTGCTCTGGAAACTATAACCATTAAAGATTGCAATGAGCTAGCTTCACTGGATGGATTTGGAGATCTTAGTGCTCTCCGAAAGTTAGTTGTTGCGGATTGCTACCATTTCTGCTCCTTGCCAGCCGACTTGAATAGGGTGGGATCTCTTGAGAAATTGGCCATATGTGGGTGTCCATCGATGAGGTTTCTCCCCGAAGATGGCCTGCCGACCTCTGTCCAGAAAGTTTTGCTATCAAGGTGTCATCCAGAGCTCGAGAGCCAGCTTCAGAGGAAGGAAGGCGCTGAATGGAACAAGATTGTCCATATCCCTGGGAAGAAATTCGAGGTATATATATTTTTATTTACTGCTCTAACCTTCGCTTGCATTGTATTCTGATACAGTGTTTTCTTCATCTTATTATTACAAAAATGGACAAAGTTAAATCACTTTTCTCATTGCTCAATGAGTGCAATTGTTACGTGCTTTTTTACTTATATATATTTTGCCATCCTGTCAGGTAGAGCTGATTGATTTGTTGACTCTATTTCCGGCCAATTCCACCTGAAGATGTCATTATTATATGAGTTCTCTGACTAAAAGGTATGTTCTTCCTTAAACCACCGCGATGCATTTGGGTCGAGTCTAACCAACCAGATAACAGCTTGTATCTTCACTCTTAGTGTTGTATTTGCCAGAATATGTCTGAAGCTTTTGCTCTTCTCCAGGATTGTCAACCCTGTAACTCATGGAGGTTCAGCAAGATGGTGTGAAGATGGTTTGTCTCAAATTGATTTAGTTAGAGGATTAATTATTGGTTTTGCTGCGGGCACTTGGATGGTATTTTGTGGTGGGTGTATGTTTATTTTAGGCTACTCGGCAAGCTATATGACAGGTTGTATGCCATTTCGGTCGGAACACAGGCGGAAATTAAGCAAGAACTGCAGAGGGTGGATACACCATACAAAGATGATGTGCATTGTATTGGCTGTTTTGTATCATGAGATTTATGAATTGATTTTGCTACGGTGTGTTTCTGTTAGTCCCGGTGGAATGGATTTTCATCTTGTTACCAGGTTAGGATAGAAACTAGTGAAAAGCTCATCCGTCATTTCTTCGGGGCACTTGAATTTAGAAATTTTATTACTCCATGCTACTGTACTATTAATCTCAATGTTTGTTTTTGAAGCTTGTCATGTGTATTGGCAATGGCGGTCGACATTTGTATCTTTAGGTTAGGAAATACAGCTTACACGAGAAAATATTGTACGATTGCCAAGAGAGAACAAGATAACTAGCTGAGAAAATATTGTGCTGGCACAGAGAGAGCCACTTCTGTATTTACTCAAATTTGGCGATGAGTTTTTATTTAGATTCATTTCTAACAACTTTCCAACTCACTATTTCAGACACACACACACACACACACACACACTTTGTGTTAATATCATGACGAATGAAAGAGAACCTCTACGCCTAATTTTGCCGATTAGCTTCATCATTTGTCCAAGCAGCAATACATATATTTACAGCCACCATAGGCACACGGAAAGTCAGATAGATGCCCAGCGATGAACTGGGTTATTCAACATGATTTTATTATTAACCGGTAAATCAAACGTACAAGAATGTAGTATCCACAGGTGCTCTCAAGGTCCAATAATTCAATACTGCACAAAAACTAGCAGTTGCAGTACCGCACGAAAGAAAAAGATCCATCTTGTGACAGGAAATGTTTCAGGTCCTCTGAAAAACTACATTATTGACCCGCTCGTCTCCTACAGAATAGTACAGACTGATAGACCAAGAAAAAATTGGCGTATTACAAATAATATACACTGAATTATACTCGAAAAGTAATATAGTTATCGCCTGACTGCGCAGATAGGCAAGGAAGATGCTGCACTCTTAGACGAAATTTATGGTGAATGAGACGTAAGGGTGGGACTCTGTCTCGCCTCCAAGACCAGCAGCAACGCCCACATCATCTTCAGATCTCCAGTAGCTACTGTAATTCAAAGGTTCAGTTGGTGAAAAACATTGAGCACGCCAAGACTAACAACGCCAATGGACAGCAACCCAAAGATGGATTATTTTTTACATGCCCAAACATGGAATTTACCTATTTGCATTGCTGCAGAGCCCTTCCAAGATGGTCCTCACTTTCTTCTCGCTCTTTGTAGATGGTGCCAGAACAACAGACTGATACAAACACAAACCGCATGTTTATACGTCAGCCAAGAATGTATAAAATTGACTATCGAGAAATAGTAAGGGAAATTAACATGAACCGTGCAGTTGTCTTTTCTAAATGGTACATGCATATTTTACAGATCAGATGTGAAAGAATAAAACTGGCAGTAAAATAACACCAAGGAAACTTACCAGGAACCGTGCAGGTAAGCCGTATCTCAGAATACTCTCAACGAATACACGGACAGCCGAGAAATGCATCCAGGAACTGAATACCTATTAACATAGTATAGTAGAAGCAATTGCAAATCAGGTATATGAGAACAGATATTTACGATAAAGAAGCAAATAAACCTAGCAAACCGTGATGACCAAATAAACCAAGCAACTAAACTCCAATACCATAGTCATTTTTCGAAAATGACTAAACAATCATATGATATAGCATTGTATCTATAGGCTCTCATCAGTTAACTTCCACCATGATAACAATTAGGAGAGCACTGCCATACGCAAACAAATAACAGCAGAGTGGTTTTCCATAAATAGAGGAGCGCAGCAGTTGTAGTTATTACGACTTTCTCTTTATGAGAATGGGCAGTTGACGTTCTCCAGAATTCACATCTTAACTGAAGGAATAGCATATATCAATCGTGGATTAAATCTAAGGGAATGCATCCCAGTCTGGTTAATGAGTTACCAGGATTTTGCCCTAAATAAGGATGCACTAGTTTGACAATAACAGCATTAACTCCAGATCTTAATTGAAGGAATAGCATCCATCGGTTATAGCTTTAGATTAACAATTGTGGATCAAAAAACGAAGGGGATGTATCACAATATGCTTACTGAATTAGAACCATATGGATTTCATCATAAGCAAGGATGCACTAGTGAGATAATAACAACATTAAAAATAACCCCCAGTATGCCATGAAGTTTGATTTTGCCCTGAACAAGGATAGCGTGAAGTCCTAGCTCAAAACTAATGCCTTTATTCACAGATGTTAGCAAGCACTATCAATATTTTGATCAAACCACAATCTGACCTTCAGACGACGACTGAAGGAGATTGAATAACCAGTGAAGAAATTCAAAACCTTACTGTTCAGGCTTGCAGTTTAACTCGTGAAGAATTCAAAAGGTTGTGGAGGATGATTTAAAAACGAAGAACATCCGCGCAATCAAATGCAAATATTTCAACCGGTTGTTCCTAAAAGTATATTTTGCAAACATGGATGACCTCAGCGCCTGTACTCTGTTCACCTTATGGCTGCATCAGCGACATTAGACATATAAACCAGAACAAGACATGTACCTCACTATAGCTGGCATAGCACCATTGCAAAAGGGAGGTCCTCATAAGTTCCTGGTCTTGCAGCAGCTTTTCCAGCTCTTGCTTCCGACTCTCTTGTGCTTCAGGACTATACTCAAAATCACGGATCTGGAATCCAGTATGAAACAGAGGTTAGTTGATGCCAAAAATACGGGAGAATGATAGGAAGCAACTAACAAGATTTATTTCCCAAGCTATTTGGAGCTATACAAAGGGCTGCATGGTGTACTTCCACCTTGCTAAACTAAGACTACGTATAAGCAAAGGTTCAACAAAATGGTCAGAGCAACAAACTTACTTGGAAACCTTTCTCACGAGCATGGACCTTAAAGTTGTCAACAACCTTAGCAAATAATGTTACAGTATAGAGAGCATACTCATTGTCCTCATAAAGCTTTTTTGATGATCTCGGAACCTATATAAATCAATAATTAGCTCTGAGGGAAAAAAGGACTGAATATGGTCACAAAGTATAAGAAAATTAAGCTCCTCATAAGGGCAGAGTAAAATAGCATGGGAGTAAAATAGTTGCAAGTCAAATGCATCTGGAATTTGATAACATTCTTGGTTTTGATTAAAAAGTGACAAGTAGAATAGGCAATTTCCAAAATGAAGCCGAACATGAAAATAGTTCAAATGATGGTTTATCACCGACACTATCACTATTGAAACTTCAAAAGCATACACAGAATTTCGGAACTTACGACAAATGTATCGAGTGACTCGTAGCTTGCTAACCAGTCCTTTTGGGAGTATTTAGGAACAATAGAAAGAAGTGTCACTAGATGTTCCGAAGTGACCATGTCCTCTGGCTTTATCAGGTTGGAAAGATCCCGAACTGCTAAACTGCCATACAAGAAGAACAAAACGATTAGCATGGGACTCGAGAGCAAGAAACAGTGCAGCAAGCATACTAATAATAGTTTCAAGCATGTCCACCTAGAGCTAGTCACAAAGTATGGTGCGATAATAATTTACCTTCCAGTTTGCTTTCTGTTGATTTGTCCGAGCTGGCTCTTAACATTACTGTATTCCGCAACTCTAACCTGGAAAAGGCCATATTCAGTCCATCGTAAATTTAGAATCAACCAAAACGCTTATGAAACCAATTTTCATCTAGCACAAGAACGAAATGAATGTCTATCAAACTCAAGACTGGCCCAATAAGGTGGTACTTCTGATAAGGGGTGGAAGATATCACGGGCAGATATCTACATGGTGTTTTAGACATCAAGTTGTAAAACATTACATTGTTTGGCCTTATCCTGATAAAGTTAGACAACAATGTTTCCCCAGCAGTTTACATCATGAACATTATGCGACAACTCAATGCTAGTAAAAGAGCCACCGATTAAATAACCATGAAACCAGGTGCACAAACAGCTAGCTAGAGGGAACCAAAAAAGACCAAGCCAAAACACAAAGTAAGCTACATCCAAATTGTACCAATCCAACACTGCCTGACGGGCAAATTGAACTGCCAACCAACACTATACCAAAATACAGTACCCACGTAGCCTATCTATATCTATACCTAATAATAAAGCACGAAGTGTTTCTCCCGGTCCAACACTTTTTTGAACAGGTTTACCCTCCCACTAGACATCATATTACCCACTATGCCACCCATAAGTGAGATATTGCCCAGTCCATCGGTTGTTCTCTTTCCTAAGAATCGTTTGTTTTCGCCTCGGCTTAGGCTCTCTCACGGAAGAAGCCAAGGGCCCCAATGATGGTGCAGATCGGTGGATGTACCGTAGGTGGGCGTCGATGGTGGCGTGTTGCAGGTCAGGTACGACGATGCGACGGCTCCACAACGGTGGGTTGTGGGGCTGCGCTCTCTAAAGCAAGGAGGCATGGCATTTTTCTCTTGGCTTGAGGTGTTGCGACAAATGTGGTATGGAGTGGAGCTCGGCGGTCGCTTCTTATTCTTAGTCTTGGAACAAGCGAAATAAGTTGAAGGCCATGGCCTTGGTCTATGTGAATACTCCAGGGCGTCCTGCAATTGTACTTTCCTAGGGAAGTTGAAAAATAGATCCACGCGAACAACAGCTTGGTTGTATTGCCGTTCTGTCGACTTTGGAACTCCGTCCACCCGAGCTCCACTCAAGTACCGGGTTTAGATGTTGTGTGCCTTGTGGAGTTCAACCTGCTGCTGGATTATAGTTTTCTCCTACGAATTTTGAGCCGTCTCAAGTTGGAGGCAAAATCAATGTGCATTTGATTTTTTTTTAGGGAGTGAATCTCCTACAGTATTAATGTGGTTATGCCTTCTTCATAGAATTTTTCAATTGCATGATTTTTGGGTGCCCCAGATCATCACCATAGGCGGTAAGAGACATAGAACCGTAGCAACGCACGCGCCATGAGTCCGCCGCCGTTGCGCCAACCTTGCAGGGACCGTCTTGCCTTGATTCCGCCACCTTCTTGCCTGCCAATCTTACAGAAACCCTGCCGTCTTGCCGACCTTGCCGAAGGCCCGCCATGAGTCTGTCGCGGTCTTTCCGTCCTCGCTGGAACCGCACCGTCCATGGAGTCCTTGGTTCAACATCCACAATGAGAATTAGCGGATCTTGCCGGTATTTTCATCTACCGTGACCAAATCAATATTTGTTCCTAGCGTCTATCTGCTAATGGGCAGTATATTTTTTCAGTGTCAGAAGGTGCGCCACAATGATTTTGTGATCAAATCTCACATTGTGGTATCCAATTTTTCACTGTTTCTTCAGAATTTGGGCTTATAAATTGTTTCTCTGTATTTTTCTTCAAAAGTCAAATTGCACATTTTGCATCTCAATGTCTTCAGAATTTCTGACACAGACTGCTACACATGATCACTTTCGTTCATCAGGCATTCTCTTGCATGGACAAAGAAAAAACATCAGCTGGTCGTATCTAGAGTATGATACACACGGATAAATCGTCCACTGATAAGAATAGTCCCAGCGGGTTCGACCGCTAATTGCTATTTTTTCTGTTTTGAATAAACATATCGTATCTTCAAATTATTTGACGGTTAAAAATTCAACATAAAATGCATAGGGTTTGTGCTTCCATCCTACACCATTAAAAAAATATTCCTAGCAATTCTTTAGTATAACTTTTCTTCTCCAAAAATCATGGCACCTAAAGTTTAGGTTGCGCCAGTTTTCATTCAGTAGGGTGGGGCGCGAGCGAGGCGGGGAATGGTGGCGTGCGGATGGACGGCGTTGTAGGCCACGGGGTGGGGCCAGGCGGGGACGTGCAGGCAGGTGGGAAGCGTGTCGAGGGGAAGGCTGGGCGCTGGGCGGTCGGAAGCGCTGCGGGGGTGTGTTGTAGCGTGCGTGTCGATTTGGGTTGGGGTGGACCGGGTGTGGTGTGTTGTGCGTGCTGGAGGGCAGAGCGCACATGGAGAAGCCCCAAAAAATAATCTAATATAAAAGTTGTGAAATAATAAGAGCAGAGTTAGAACTAACACAGTTCATATGATTTTCATATTACATATGCAAAAAAAATTGTCTGGTTTTTTTCTGTTTATGTAGTGTGACACCGTAGCAACGCACGGGTTTTGTGCTAGTCTAGCTAATGAATAACCAAATGTATGTATTGTTAGGCCAAAAGCTGTGGTCAATGTTCCAAAATCTTACAAGCAGCAACGTGTCCTTTGGCCACTTGGAAAAAAGAAACTATCAGAGACAGAAGCAGAGTGATCATTCAGCCTGTCACCTCTATGTTTTGCTCGATCTTGGCAAATAGCTAGCTAGAGGGAACCAAACAGGCCAAAGTAAGCTACATCCAAAATCTACCGGTTCCGAGTTTGAATAGCATATTCAGAGGAGTAAATTCAATTGTTAACCAACACTGTCCAAAAATACATTACTCACCGAGCCTAGCTATTAGTGCCAAATATATGCAGTGTTAGGCTGTTTGGTAATGTTTCAAAATTAATAATAGTCAAGTTAAATGTTAACCAACAGTATCCAAAATACAGTAACCACCTAGCTAGAGATAGGTAATTAGTGAGAATACATGTATGCAGTGCTTGGTTGCTGCTCTTGTCAATGTTCCAGGGTCTTACTAGCAGCAATGTTCCAAAACCTCACTAGAAGCAATGTGTGATTCGGCGACTAGGAAAATGATAATGAAGAGACAGAAGCAAGAGCGGATGGTCATGGTCACCTTCATGTCGTCCTCGATCTTGGCGACCTGCGACTGGATGCTGGCGACGGTCTCCTTGAGCGGCGCGTTGACGGGGTACTTTCCCTCGTCCCAGACGAACCTGGTGAGGTAGGAGTCGACTGGGACGCCGTCGACGGTGAGACTGCCGCTCTCGACCCCTCCGGCGCGCTCCAGGTCCTCGATCTGCCTCCGGATCTTGTGCGAGACACCCTCGATGAAGATGTTGGACTGCGACGCACCGACAGGGAGACAGGGGGCGATCGCGTCAGATCAGGGAGACTGTAGGTAGCTGGAGTGGGTGGGGGGAGATCGGGATCGCACCTTGACGAGGTCGTCGCTGAGGGCGAGCAGGGAGTCGAGCGTGCCAGGGCGGAGATCCGGGACGGTGAACTGCACGCGAGCGGGGGGAGGGGGTCAGCAGGAGGAGTACGAGGCGGGCGGCGATTGCGGCGGAGAGGGAAGAGGGAAGAGGTAAGGGGGGCTTACGCGGTAGAGCGGGGTGTCGAAGGAGTGGCGGGAGATGGAGTCCTGGAGGCGGGACCAGAGGGCGGTCTTGGCGGCGGCGACGGTGGCCCCGTCGGCGGACTGCACGGGCAGGGCGACGATCCAGTAGCGCGTCGCCATGGTCGCCGGCGAGGTCGTGGAGAGAGTCGCCTGAGCTGAGCGTCGGCTCGATTCGATTTCGATCTCCTCTTCTTCTTCGAGGTGGATGAATGGATCGGGAAGAAGACAACGACGACGTGGCCACGTGGCCACACGCACACTCTGGAGTCTGGACGTGGGCGGGGCCCGTCTGTCTGTCACGAGACGAGCTCTTCTCCTCGTAGTAAAGACTGATTTACGATTTTTCGTTCTCAATGTACCCCTTTTCCGTGCAAATATAAAGAGTTCAAAGTTTTCTGCCGGAGTAAAAATGTTTAACTAAAGTTAACGATCGAAAGAAAGTTTGTAAGTATTTCGACCTAAATTTTACTCGTCTTGAGTGTAGTTTAACTGAAATAAGTTATTTTGAAAATTATTTGGGCCGGCCCCCCTAAAGGGGTGAGGGTACTTAAAATCACGCCCAGTCCATTCAAGGAAAAAAATAGCGTGCTATTTCTCCATTTTAGCATCGCTATAACGTATTTGAAAGTCAAACGCTATGCTATGCACGTTTCCGCTCGCTATGACGTTAAGCTCGTTATTAGCACGTTAAAAACGCTATTTTTTTAACGTTGTAGCAACGCTATTTTTTTCTTTGGAGAAAATTTACGACAGCCCACAAAGTCACGAACCCGTTAAGCCCATGCCCCAAACTTGACCTGAGATCGGCAACTACGGCCCCCTTCTTTTCAGCTTCTTGGTCAGTTTCTCCCAGAAGCTACCCTCGACCAGCTTCTCCCAGAATCTCATCTTTAAAATTAATTCAAACTTCTTAACTACTCCCTCCGTTCGGAAATATAAGACATTCTAGCTTTGTGAAACGAATGTATCTAGACACCTTTTAGGGTATAGGTTCACTCCGAACCTCTACGAACCTATACATTAAAAGACGTCTAGATACATTTGATTCACAAAGCTAAAACGTCTTATATTTCCGAACAGAGGGAGTAGTAGTTTCAATGTCAATTTAAAAGTATAAACGATTTTGGCAGATGAGATTCTGAGAGAAGCTGGTCGAGGGTGGCCAAGAAGCTGAAAAGAAGGGGGTCTACTTCAGTCGCCACTTCCCGACGAGACGCGACCGTGACGGCTGGCTTGCAGCAGCCTAATCTCCTTCAGCTCCGGCCGGCCGGCGTCCCGGCCAGAAGCTTTAACAGGACGTGCACCTTGATCCGACATTGGTACCATTTCCCCCCTCACCTTCTCTCTCTTCGCTACAGTAGTTAGGGTTTCCCCGCGCCGGACCGGGCCGATCCCGAGCCTCTCCGGCGGCTTTGCCGGCCGGAGATGGCGGAGGAGAGGCGCCAAAAGTAGTTTGTGGTTGGTTTTGGGCTTTATTCCCGTAGTTTGGAGCGAGATTCAGATCCTGGCCAGATCTGGATCTTAGGGTTCCGCCACCGCCGGTTTCCTTCTCTGGTCGGAGTTGTTTGTGGTGGTCCGAGCCGCCGTCTCCGCTAATAAGGATAGGTGGTCCTCCGCCGCTGAGGTTCCACGGCCTTTTTCTTCCGTGTATGGTCGGCCGAGGTGGCGAGGAGGTGCGGTGTTCTGGGCGGTGAGCGGTGTCTTCGTCTCTCCTGGCCGGTCGTGGTGGCGAGGAGGAGAGATGGAGACTATGCTTCTTCTTCAGCGGTGTGAGGACGGTTCGTCGGCTTCTCTGGCTAGGGTGCCTTGGCGGCGTTTCGTCTGCTTCAGGGAGCCATGGCGGCTCTTTTTGCGGCAGTGTCTGCAGCGTCCTTGGGTGGAGAAGTCCTGAGCTTCTCTGGCGTCTCAAGGCGGGGTCTCGCCACTCGGACTCAATGGCGATGCCGCCTCCTCTCTTCTGCTCCTCTCTGATTGCTTCTGTGGCAGGATGCTCATTGGCCGAGCTTCGTCGATGGATGAGGAAGAAGGACTTGATTGCTTTTTCAAGTTGCTTTTAGGGTCTTCAATGCAATTTCCTGGGCCTCTGTGTAATTTTTATTTTTTATGGCATTTTTTCTCTCCAGGGACTATGATGCAGCAATATATGTCGGGTGCTTTGCACCCGTCAACGTTAAAAAAAAGATCCGACATTGGTCTTCTCCTGCAAGCCATCTCCTCTACTCCTCTTGCTGCAGCGTCGTGCCAGCACCCGAAGGAACACGATGGCAGCCACACCATCGACAAGCCAGCCATCAGGTACATAAGAGCAACTAGAATCTCCTCCTGATTCTAGCCTTTTTTCTGATTTATATTTTTCATCTCATCTCATATATATCATATCTGTATTCTGTAGTTGTGTACAGTATGTATGTAAATTAAAGATTTGATTTGAGAAACATTAGGAAGGTTAGACTGTCCTAATTTAATTTGACATTTATAGTGGTAACTGATGGAGGTTTCATACATTTGATTTTGATCTTGACTATGTAAGTGACAACTGTAGTTCTAGTTTTAGAATTTTAGTTTAGTTTAGCTATGTACTCTTTAGTTTTAGAATCTTTACTACACGTAAGTGGCTGGGCATGATTAGTACTAAACTATTGTATTGTTCTGTTGTTGGATAATTTTTTAGTTGCTTAAATACTTACTTTATACATGTCATTTTTTTGATTCTCTTGTGAAACGCTAGTTTCAAAAATAACGCGCTATTAGGACGTTATAACTTAGATAGCGTTTAAATTAAATAGCGCGTCCACGCTAAATTAAATAGTGCGCTATTTTTTTCATTGAGTCCATCCCTCTAAATCTTTTTTTCACGCCGGTGCGGTCTATTTAGTTAGCCGGCGCCTCCAGTCTGAACCCTACGCACAGGGAGGGCAACAGGGGGCGCCGGATGGAGCGGAAAATAACGTGGGCTATCCCTGGCAGTGGGAGATAGCTTTGTTCATGTCATTTTCGCCATTTTCCGCTCTGTCTTCCCGCCCTTTTCTCGGCTATATGTAGGCGGCCCTCTCTCCCACTCTCCACCTTCTGTCGCTGTCGCCATGGAAAGACCAAAACTTAATTTCTATGAGATCGTGATATTCGCCTACTACGACATCCTCGCACCGTCGCGCGCGCTGCTTCTATCAGGCTTCGAGCTCAACTACGTCGGCGTGCCCGTGGCGCCGCCCTTGTGTGGCGCCGAGTTGGTGATGCAGGTAGAGGAGCGCCGCTGCGAGCTACCTGAGTAGAAGAGGGCGAAGCGTGCCGATCTTGCCAACCTTGAAGCATAGGCTCATGATCATCACATCGACTATGTCTCGATCCGACGCTTGGCTGGCTCCCCCAGTGCACGTCGTACTGCACGGCGGCGGGGGGGAGGGGGTCAGCATCGGGCGCGACATCGTCGCACGCTCTTACGTTTCCCACATCGCATGGGCCTCGGCAAGCAACTGTGCCGCGATAAGCGGCTTCGCCTCCTTGGACCTTTCCTCCCTATCCCTGCGGTTGTCCATTTTGACCTTCCTCTTCCGGACAAGGGCCGGCCACTCGGTGTCGGTCAAGCCATCCGGCCTCGGCATCAGCGCTCTCGGCTTCCTCGCCTTTTTCTCCTTTGGTTTGCCGACGACGGATCGGGGTTTGACGAAACCCTTGGGCGGCATGGTGGTCGGGAGCTCGGTGAACTGGAAGGAGATGTGGGGGATGTAGGGTTCGCAGCATAGAAAACAAAAATTTTCCTACGATGTGAACTATATACCAAGATCTATATACTAGATACAAACAACGGGCGGATGTATATCCGTAGAGAACATACCCTTGAAGACCGACAAAGCTTAACGAGTTCAACTCGTGGTTGATGTAGACGATCTCTTGCCGATCTCAAGATCGAGAGGAAGTCCTAGCGCCGCAAATCGATGGCGCATCCGTGCACACACGTTCGAGGCACCGAGCAACCTCCTTCCTCGCTCGGCGATGCGGAAGCACAACTCTTTCTTGCGAATAGCCACCGGAACATGTATCTCGCTAGTCCGAGACCATGGGGATAAATTCTAGAGGGAGAGAGATCCTTCACGAGGAGGTGTGAGAGACAAGTGAGGAGGGGGATCCTTTTATAGGAGGAGGGAACCCCAAGGGGTGGCGGCGCATGGGGGGCCCCTTGCCCTCCCTCTTCATGTGGGTGGACACTCCACTCACAAAACTCCTCTAAATTCCCTCCACTCAAAGTCCACTCAAAATTCCCATTAAATTTCCACCAAATTTAATGCAAACTCTCATTAAATAAAACTCTTTTATTTTATTCAGAATTTTGTCAATTACTTTAATGACAAACATTCACAAATAACCCCTTGCTAGAATTCTATTTCACATGCATAACCACTTTATGCAATTTCACCGAAAACTGTTTGGTATCTAGTGAAATAAATTCCTGCGCTTGTTCATTCTTTCGGCATGAAACATTTGCTCCAATTGGATGTCGGTGTCTCTTAAGTGTGTCACCCTACGGTTCGTGAATAATGCGGACATGATCGAGACCCTCTCGGATCAATAATCGAGCGGGATCTGGAGACCCATCGACTCCCACACATTCAACGATGACTTTCTTGTGATCGTCGGAACCTTTTACGCTAGTATCTTAATCCCTTTGTTTCACGATATATTACATGTCCGAGATTCGATCATCGGTATCTCCATACCTAGTTTGATCTCGTTCTGACATGCACTCTTTTCTCGTTCTGTGATATAACATTCTAGTGATCAAATCACTTGCTTGCAAGCTAATCAATGTGATATCACCGAGAGGGCCCAGTATATCTATCCGTCATCGGGATGAACAAATTCCACTCTCGATCCATGAGCCTCAACATAACACTTTATTAGTTACGAATCCATCTTTATAATCACCCATTACGGTGTGACGTTTGATGTTATCAAGAAACTCTTCGGTGTAAGTGATTGACATGATCTCATGGTCTAAGGATTAGGATCACTTCGTAAGTTGTTATAGCAATATAAACTCAATGACTTTGATCGTAATGCTATACTTGGATGAATGTTCATCACATCATTACACTAATGTTGTGATCCGTTATTAACAACATCCAATGTCCATGATCGAAACCTTGATCATCTTGTTAATCAACAAGCTAGTTTATGAGAGAGGCATAACTAGGAACTTTCTTTGTTTATTAAACACACATGTATTAACGTTTCCGTATTAATACAATTATAGCATGCAAAATAAACATCTATCATATACTTGGAATACACATAATAAACACTTTATTATTGCCTCTCGGGGCATATTCCTTGATCTCCCACTTGCACTAGAGACAATAATCTAGTTACATAGTGATAAATCTAACACCCATTGAGTTACGGTGTTGATCATGTTTTGCTCTAGGAGAGTTTTAGTCAACGGATCGCTACATTGAGATCCGTATGTACTTCTAAATCTTTATATCTCCATCCTTGACATGCTCATGGATGGAGTGAAACCGCGCTTAATATGCGTGGAATGCTTGTGAGACCTTGGCTCTTTGGCATTGGCAATGGCACCATTGTTGTCACAATAGATCACCATTGGGTCCAACGCGTTTGCCAAAACTCCTAGTTCGGATATGAACTCCTTCATCAAAGCGCTTCTGGTAGCTACAAGCGACAACATATTCGACCTCCGTTGTTGATCCGCTACCACAGGTTGTTTGGAGCTCCTCCAACTAACGCTCCGCCATTCATGAGAAATACGTATCCGGATTGAGACTTAGAGTCATCCGGATCGATTAAAGCTAAGCGTCGACATAACACTTAGCGACGAGCTCTTCTTCACCTCCGTATACAAGAAACATATCCTTAGTTCTTCGTAAGTACTTAAGGATATTCTTGACCGCTATCCGATGTTAGAACCTAGATCCGATTGGTACCTACTAGTCAAACTAATAGCGTGTGCCACATCCGATCTTGTACATAGCATGGCGTACATTATAGAGCCTATGGCTGAAGCATAGGGGACTTTGTCCATTATCTCTCTTTCTTCCGTGAAGCCGGACTTGAGTCTTACTCAATCTCTTGCCTTGTAACACACGTAAGACCCCCTTCTTACTTCCGTCCATTTTAAACTTCTTTAAAATCTTATCAAGGGGTATGTACTTTGCGATAGCCCTATTAGGCGCCTAGATCTATCTCTATAGATCTTTATGTCTAATATGTATGACGCTCACCTAGGTCCTTCATTGAAAATTTCTTTGTTTAGATAACTTTTAACATTGTTTAAAGTTCTATATCATTCGATCAATAATATGTCATCCACATATAATATCGAAATGCCACATTGCTCCCACTCACTTTCTTGTAAATACAAGCTTCTCCATAAGTTTGGACAAATCCAAACTCTTTGATCACCTCATCAAAGCGGAGATTCCAACTTCGTGATGCTTGCTTCAATCCATAGATGGATCGCTGAAGCTTGCACACCTTGTTAGCATCCTTAGGATCGACAAAACCCTTTGGTTGTATCATATACAACTCTTCTTCAATATTACCATTGAGAAACGCGGTTTTGACATCCATCTGCCATATTTCATAATCGAAATATGCAGCAATTGCTAACATAATCCTAACCGACTTTAGCATCGCTACGGGAGAGAAAGTCTCATCGTAGTCAACTCCTTGAATTTGTCGAAACCCCTTTGCGACAAGTCGAGCTTTATAGATGGTCACATTACCATCAAGATCGCTTTCCTTTTGAAAATCCATTTGTTCTCCACGGCCTTTCGGTGGTGAGGTAATTCCACCAAGTTCCAAACTTGATTTTCATACATGGATTCCATCTCGGATTTCATGGCTTCTAACCATTTGTTGGAATCCGGGCTCATCATCGCTTCTTCATACGTCGCAGGTCATTATTTTCATCAACCATGAAATTCATGACAGATTTCCGTCAATCGGGGCTGCAGCGTCTGTTTGACTGCGAGGTTCGGTAGTACTCTCTTCGGAGTTTCATGATCTCTATCATTAGTTCCCTCTTCAACAGTGGAGCCAACTCCGGAACAACTTCCGGTGCGCTACTCGCCATACTTTGAAGAGAAGGTTCCAACCTCTTGAGTTCTACCTTCCGACTACTCACACCTTTCGCGAGAAACTCTTTCTCTAGAAAGGATCCATTCTTGGCAACAAAACCTTGCCCTCGGATCTGATAGAAGGAATACCCAATAGTTTCTTTAGGGTATCCTATGAATACGCATTTTCCGCTTTGGGTTCGAGTTTATCCGGTTGAAGTTTCTTCACATAAACATCGCATCCCCAAACTTTAAGAAATGACACTTAGGTTTGTTTCCAAACCACAATTCATCTGGTGTCTTTTCAACGGATTTAGATGGTGCCCGATTTAAAGTGAATGCAGCGGTTTCTAGTGCATAACCCCAAAATGACACAACAAGTCCGTCGGAGACATCATAGATCGAACCATATCTAATAAAGTACGATTACGACGTTCCGACACACCATTTATTTTGTGGTGTTCCGCAGGTGTGAGTTGTGAAACAATTCCACACTCTTTCATGTGAGTGCTAAACTCGTAACTTAGATACTCACCTCCGGTCGGACCGTAGAAATTTGATCTTTCTATTACGATGATTTTCCACTTCATTCGAAATTCCTTGAACTTTTCAAAGGTTTCAGACTTGTGTTTCATCAAGTAGATATAACCGTATCTACTCAAATCATCCGTGAAAGTAACAAAATAACGATATCCACCTCGTCTTGACACACTCATTGGACCACATACATCGAATGTATGATTTCCAATAAATCATTGCCGTTCCATTGAACCGGAAAGCGGCGTTCTAGTCATCTTGCCCATAAGGCATGGCTCACATGTATCAAATGATTCATAATCAAGTGATTCCAAAAGTCCATCCGAATGGAGCTTCTTCATGCGTTTAATGCCAATATGACCTAGGGCGATTGCCACATATATCGGATATATCATCATTAAGTTTAATCCTTTTAGCATCAACATTATGAATATGTGTAACATTATCATTGAGATCTAACGAAATAAACCATTCATCATCGGTGCATGACCATAAAAGATTTCATTCATATAAATGGAACAACCATTGTTCTCGATTTAAATGAATAACCACTTTGCATCAAACATGATCCGGATACAATGTTCATGCTCGGTCGGGCACCGGATAACATTTATTCAAGTTTATGACTAATCCGACGGTAAGTGGAGAGGCGTTAAACGGCGATTACATCAACGTTGATCCATTGTCGACACGCATCTTGACCTCACCCTTGCTAGCGGTCGCTTGTTCCGCAGCCACGATTCGAGTTACAAATATTAGCAATCGAACCGGTATCAAATACCGGTGCTCTGCGAGCACTAGTCAAGTACACATCAATAACATGTATATCATATATACCTTTGTTTGCCTTGCCGGCCTTCTTGTGCCAGATACTTGGGGCAATTGCGCTTCAATGACGGTCCTTACAATAGTAGCACTCGGAATCGGACTTAGGTCCAACTCGGGGTTTCTTTTCAGCGCGCAACAGGCTTGCCTTACTTCCTTCCGCTTTTCCTTCTTGTCTTTCTTGAAACCAGTGTTCCTATTGATCATCAACACTTGATGTTCCTTTTTGATCTCCACTTCTACAGTTTTAAGCATTGACAGAAGCTCGGGGAGATACTTCTTCATGCCTTGCATATTATAGTTCATCACGAAGCTTTTATAGCTAGGTGGCAGAGACTGCAGAACACGATGGATGCCTAAGTCAATGGGAATCGTTATTCCCAAGGACACAAGCTTATCGGCGTAACCCGACATCTTGAGTACATGCTCACTAACGGAGCTGTGCTCTTCCATCATGCAGCTAAAGAACTTTTCTGAAGCATTGTAGCTCTCTACATCAGAATGTGTGTCGAAAATCATTTTCAACTCACCCATTGTATCAAATGCATTGCCGTTTTCGAAATGCTTTCGAAGTTCTAGCTCTAGCCCATACAATATGCCGCAATGAACTAAGTTGTGGTCCTCCTGACGAGTCTGATAGACATTCTTCTCCTCGTCAGGGGCATCATCAAAAGGTGGGGGGCCTAACGGCGCTTCTAGCACATATTGCTTTTGTGCAGCAGAGAGGAGAATCCTCAAATTCATGGCCCATTCAGTAAAGTTGCTACCGTTCGTTGCTAGTTTCTCTTTCTCCATGAACACATTGAAATTAAAAGCAGGTGGTGCCATTTACAACAGAATTTGTAAAGTTTAGACTAAGTGTATGCTAGATCGAGTTCAACTAATCTATATTACGAATGAACTCCCACTCAAAAGCGACATCCCTCGTGTCCTTTTGGTGGTTACATGAACCAAATCCACTACACCAAGTCCGATCATCACGTGAGTCGGTATAGCTTCAAAGGCGAGCATCAAATGGGCATCATATCAACTATATGACTCATGCTTAACCTTTCGGTCTGTGTTCCGAGGCCATGTCTGCATACATGCTAGGCTCGCCAAGTTAGAACCTTAGTATTTGCGTGTAATCGCTTTTACACCGAAATATGGTCGTGGATCCAAGAACACCCGATCATCACGTGATGTCTTGGGCGACGAAAACATAATCGGTGCATACTAAAGGAAGAACACATTCTTATCTTGATATTTAAATGAGGGATCATCTTATTATGCTTAACAAAGCGCTAAACAAGCAATATAAGATGTAATCAAACATCATATGTTTATTAGTGAAATTATATGGTTCCGCAGATGATCTCTATCATGTGCATCGTGGTATGATCACTATCATACCTATATGTGTAAATCCAAGGTCTATGGATTTTACACGCTATGTGTGTTAGAAGAGTATCATCTCATACTTCTACTTACAACACTACCATATCATAACACTAGCCCAAAGAACAATCTAAACTAGACGCCTCTAATTTATCCATTGCAAGTTTTACGTGGCTTAGGGCTTTCGAGATAGAACCGTTCTTACCTCGAACATGAACCACAACGAGGATAATCAAATTGTTGACAACTCGCTTGCAAAATAGATATTGACTATAGTAGGAGAGCAGACACCGCTAGCCACTTATGCAAACTAGTTGCATGTCAAGCGTGGAACAGGTCTCATGTGCGAGGACATGTAAAGTTTTTGGCCGCTTCATCCCACTATGCCACCAATATCCAAAATCACAACAAAGGAGCAACAACATCATCATCGCCCACATACTCATATGTGTACTACCGTGTAAAGTATCTACGATAGATCCGGCTCGATACCCTTTGTAGGGTTCGCGACATAGAAAACAAAAATTTTCCTACGATGTGAACTATATACCAAGATCTATATACTAGATACAAACAACGGGCGGATGTATATCCGTAGAGAACATACCCTTGAAGACCGACAAAGCTTAACGAGTTCAACTCGTGGTTGATGTAGACGATCTCTTGCCGATCTCAAGATCGAGAGGAAGTCCTAGCGCCTCAAATCAGCAGCGCATCCGTGCTCGCACACACGTTCGAGGCACCGAGAAACCTCCGCCTCCTCGCTCCAGCGATGCAGCGGAAGCACAACTCTTTCTTGCCGAATAGCCACAGGAACATGTATCTCGCTAGTCCGAGACCATGGGGGATAAATTCTAGAGGGGAGAGAGATCCTTCACGAGGAGGTGTGAGACAAGTGAGGAGGGGCTCCTTTTATAGGAGGAGGGGGAACCCCAAGGGGTGGCAGCGCATGGGGCTGCCCCTTGCCCTCCCTCTTCATGTGGTGGACACTCCACTCACAAAACTCCTCTAAATTCCCTCCACTCAAAAGTCCACTCAAAATTCCCATTAAATTTCCACCAAATTTAATGCAAACTCTCATTAAATAAAACTCTTTTATTTTATTCAGAATTTTGTCAATTACTTTAATGACAAACATTCACAAATAACCCCTTGCTAGAATTCTATTTCACATGCATAACCACTTTATGCAATTTCACCCAAAACCTGTTTTGGTATCTAGTGAAATAAATTCCTCGCTTGTTCATTCTTTCGGCATGAAACATTTGCTCCAATTGGATGTCGGTGTCTCTTAAGTGTGTCACCCTACGGTTCGTGAATAATGCGGACATGATCGAGACCCTCTCGGATCAATAATCGAAGCGGGATCGGAGACCCATCGACTCCCACACATTCAACGATGACTTTCTTGTGATCGTCGGAACCTTTACGCTAGTATCTTAATCCCTTTGTTTCACGACATATTACATGTCCGAGATTCGATCATCGGTATCTCCATACCTAGTTTGATCTCGTTATCGACATGCACTCTTTTCTCGTTCTGTGATATAACATTGTAGTGATCAAATCACTTGCTTGCAAGCTAATCAATGTGATATCACCGAGAGGGCCTGTAGTATATCTATCCGTCATCGGGATGAACAAATTCCACTCTCGATCCATGAGCCTCAACATAACACTTTATTAGTTCTGAATCCATCTTTATAATCACCCTCTTACGGTGTGACGTTTGATGTTATCAAGAAACTCTTCCGGTGTTAGTGATTGACATGATCTCATGGTCTAAGGATTAGGATCACTTCGTAAGTTGTTATAGCAATATAAACTCAATGACTTTGATCGTAATGCTATACTTCGGATGAATGTTCATCACATCATTACACTAATGTTGTGATCCCGTTATTAACAACATCCAATGTCCATGATCAGGAAACCTTGATCATCTTGTTAATCAACGAGCTAGTTTATGAGAGAGGCATAACTAGGAACTTTCTGTTTGTTTATTAAACACACATGTATTAATGTTTCCGTATTAATACAATTATAGCATGCAAAATAAACATCTATCATATACTTGGAATACACATAATAAACACTTTATTATTGCCTCTCAAGGCATATTCCCTTCGGGGGAATGGAGAGGAAAGGCAAGAGGGGAAGAAGAAAAGGGTGGTAGATGGGCCTCTAGTCATCGATAGTGTTGGCCCACCCACTTTTTCTCTTTGTCCGGCGTTCCTAGGGTGTTCCCAGCTGTTGGAGATATGCCCTAGAGGCAATAATAAAAGTGGTTATTATTATATCTTTGTGTTAATGATGAATGTTTACATTCATGCTATAACAGTATTAAACAGGAAACATTAATACTTGTGTGATTTGTAAACTAAATTAGAATCCCTAGTAAAGCCTCTTTGTAATACTAGCTTGTTGGTTAATAGATGATCGTGGTTTCCCGATCATGAGCATTGAGATGTTGTTAACAACAAGATCATATCATTAGGAGAATGGTATGATGGACATACTCCTATAGATAAGCGTAGCATTAAGATCAAGTCATTTCAATAGTTCATTTGCTATAAGCTTTCTCATACATAATAACCTAATTCCTTCGACCATGAGGTCATGCTAATCACCATCACCGGAAGGATGCTTTGATGACATCAAACACCACACCGTAACTGGGTGGCTATAAAGGTGGCATTGAGTGTTCGGAAAGTATGGGTTGAGGCACATGGATTAAGAGTGGGATTTGTCCATCCATATGACGGATAGATATACTTTGGACCCTCTCGGTGGAATGTCATCCAATTAGCTTGCAAGCATGTGACTAGCTCACAAGGGATCACATATCACGGGAACGAGAAAAGAGTACTTATCGGTAACGAGGTTGAACTAGGTATGCAGAGATACCGACGATCAAAACCTCGGATAAGTAAACTATCGTGCGACAAAGGGAAATTGGTATCGTATGTAAGTGTTCCATCGCAAAGTAATCGTAGAAATATGTGGGATCCATATGAATTTCCAGATTCCTCTATTGGTTATTGATCAGAGAAGTGTCTCGGTCATGTCTGCATAGTTCACGAACCGTAGGGAGACACACTTAAGGATTCGATGTTGTTTAGTAGATATGGAATGTTAGTAGGGATACCGAATGTTGTTCGGAGTCTCGGATGGGATCCGGGATATCACGAGGACATCCAGAATGGTCTGGAGAATAAGATTCATATAAGGAAAGTCCGATTCCGGAGTTCAGGAAAGATTCCGATGTTTTCATCACAGAGGTTCTAGAAGGTTCACCGAACCGGAACGGGAATGGACCATGAATGTGTCATGGGTAAGTGGAATGATTGGATCATATCCTAGTTCACTTGGTGTGGGCATTTGCAAGTGAGAACTAAAGCTCTAAATTGAAAGTCAAATGGGAAGTTTGAAAAGTCAAACTGGAACAATGGTTCCCTAGTGGGAGAAGAAACAAGTCCTTCTCTCAATCCAACTTGGGTTTGGGTTAGTATTCAAACCCACCCCTCCCAAAGCTGCCCCCTCATAAATAGAGGGGGAGGTTTACTTATCTCACGATAGTTTCTTCGGTGAACCTTCGTATGGATCATTTATTAACCAATAAGCTAGTATTATGAAGAGGCTTTACCAGGGACTCTAATTTAGTTTACAAATCACACAAATATTAATGTTTCCTTGTTAATACTATTATAGCAAGAATGTAAAAATTTATCAAACACAAAGATATAATAATAACTATATTTATTATTGCCTCTAGGGCATATCTCCAACAGGAACGCGACTGGGCGAAAAATCACCGTCCGGATGAAAAAACGCCCTGGGAACGCTGTCCTGGAAACGCGGGTGGAGATGCTATCCGTGTCGTAGGTCGGCGTGGTTGCATTGAGCTCGCCCAGCTTGCCGATCGGTGGAGTCCATGAGACAGATGTGATCGCCGGTGGCATCGCCTTGCTCATTGAGGTGAAGCGTGCCGATCTTGCCAACCTAGAAGCATAGGCTCCCGATCATCACGTCGACTCTGTCTCGATCCGACGCTTGGCTGGCTCCCCTAGTGCACGCCGTCTTTACGGTAGGGGTCAAGACGGGCGCGACATCGTCGCACGCTCTTACGTTTCCCACATCGCATGGGCCTCGGCAAGCAACTGTGCCGCGACAAGCGGCTTCGCCTCCTTGGACCTTGCCTTCCTATCCCTGCGCTTGTCCATTTTGACCTTCCTCTTCCGGACAAGGGCCGACCACTCGGTGTCGGTTAAGCCATCCGGCCTCGGCATCGGCGCTCTCGGCTTCCTCACATTTTTCTCCTTTGGTTTGCCGACGACGGATCAGGGTTTGACGAAACCCTTGGGCGGCATGGTGGTCGGGAGATCGGCGAACTGGCAGGAGATGTGGGGGAATGGAGAGGAAAGGCGGGAGGGGAAGAAGAAAAGGGCGGTAGCTGGGCCTCTAGTCATCGATAGTGTTGGGCCACCCACTTTTTCTCTTCGTCCGGCGTTCCTAGGGCGTTCCCAGCACCCCGGGACCGGCCTGGAAATGCCGGATGAAAGTTGAGCCAAATCCGGACCAAATCGGTGTCCTGGGAACGCGACTGGGCGAAAAATCGTCGTCCGGATGAAAAAACGCCCTGGGAACGCTGTCCTGGAAACGCGGGTGGAGATGATATCCGTGTCGTAGGTCGGCGTGGGAGCATTGAGCTCGCTTAGCATGCTGATCAGTGGAGTCCATGAGGCAGGTGTGATCGTCGGTGGCATCGCCTGCTCAGGGAGGCGAAGCGTGCCGATCTTGCTAACCTAGAAGCATATGCTCCCGATCATCACGTCGACTTTGTCTCCTACGGAATCGAGGGCCGGGCGTGTTGCCGGCGAGTGGACGGCTCCGAAGAGGAGATGGTTCTCCGACATGGATGAGTCAAATATTGTAGGCGATAGGGTCGTCGAGATCGCAACATCAACGCTCCCAGTTCCCACAGACGACACCAATTGACGTGGGGTGATCACGTCAATGCCCATTGTTATGGACTTGGTTTGAGTAAGAGGCGTGCCCTAGAGATCTCGTTCGGCTAACAGACAAAGCAATGCAGGGACACAAGGTTTACCCAGTTTCAGGCCCCCGGAAGGAAAATCCTACTCCTGCTTGTCTGCTCTTGATTGATGGAGAATCAAAATTTACAGGGATGTGCAGATGAGATCTGATGGGTGTGTATGCTAGGGTTTTTCGTGGTCCTTCCCGTCGCTCCCTCCTGGCCTTTATATAGGGAGGCCAGGTCTCGGGATAGGGCCGAGTCGGTTACAAGTTAGGGTTTGTCTTTGAAATTTTGTATCTGAAACTAGTCGTATCCTCCAAGAAATCGTATCCTTCTTGCGCCTGGGCCACCCGAATCGTTCCGGATCTTCGTCTTCAGGTGCAGATTGTTATATGGGCTCTCACTGGGCTAAACCGGATAGGTCGCATACTCATGTCAAGTTGACCATCTACTGTGATATGCAACTCCTCTTTCTTCTTTGTTAATTTGGTAAACCAGTACATGAGACAGACTTTAGGAGTAACCATGAGACACTCATACTCCATATGTCTCAAAGTAAAGTAGAAGCAGAAAATAACTTGTCCTTGTCCGAACTACCCAACTTAATACCAACATTGTTTAGCTTGGAATTAATACAAGTAGTAGAGAAAGAAAAAAAGAACTTTAGTGATGATTTTATACCTAGTGAATCCATGTTGTTTTCGCTTTATGACGCATCCCCTATCTACGCCAGGGGGCGTCGAAAGTACCATCCTCAAATATCCTCCCATGCCTCGAACTGCGCCGCGACGGCGTTAGCTCTTAGCTTCCTTTCCTTTCCGCTCATAGGTGGAGTTGCAGCCGCAACGACTGGACCGTGACGGCCCACGGGTGGAGAGAAGCGGCAGTGTCGGGGCCTGCTGGCGGAGGAGGGGCCCGCAGCTGGCTTAGCTCGGTCACCAAGGCCCATAGCAGCGGAAGCAGCTGCTTCGGCGCACCCAGGTGTGAGGATTGGTACCGACCGGCCCAAGACATTTTTTATTTTTTAAGAGTTAAACACAACAACAGCTAGGAGGATTGCTCTATTTAGTCTATTATTAAGACCTGTAAAAAATCCATACGTTTTATACATCTATCTATATTTGTTTTAGCCAAAATAAAATAAAATATGACAGTAATCGTACGCTTAGCAGTGGCCCGTCCTCATCGGCCCTGCTCATGGTGGCCAGTTTGTCCCCTCCTTGGCGGCGACCGGCACGAGCTGTGGCGCGTCCTCTACTTTTTTGTTTTGTTTTGCGGCTAACATCAGGGGTTCCACTCAATCATACATCGTACTATTTGTTTTCCGGATAACTGGAGCACTCAGACAAACGCCAAACTAAACAACGTTGCCAAAGGCCTGAACTTATTACCCATAGAAACTCCAAGAATCAGATCGATAATACTATGATGAATTATGATCGAAGCTTTGAAGCAATTGATACAAAATAACTATGATGAATTACGATTGAAGCCTTTGAAGAAATCACCATGATAAACTACGATTGAATACACGATGATGTGGTTAGGCTGGGCTGCATGCATGTCAACATAGACAACATAATTGATCTTCTAGCGGGGTGTTACTTTATAATAGACGTCATAGATAAGGTTTAGTAGAAGAAAAACGGCTTTCCGTCCAGAAGCATTAGACCCGGGACTAATGTAGCATTAGTTCCAGTTTCAATGGCTAGTACCGTTGCAGGGGCAGGGCCCGCTCTAGTCTAGCTTATTTCATGCTCTAGAGTAGAGAGACTTGTGGGTTTAGTTTGGAAGTAATTTTTGCAATAATAACATTTGGCCACTATTTTAATTTGGTTTTAATGTGATGAACTTGTATTAATTTGGTAACTTCTCTATTCATGACGTTGTATAATGGTTTTTGATATACTTATATAATAAAGATTTGGCCACTCCTCCTCGAGCTCGATTTGTGTAATGGTTTTTGATATACTTGCATTAATTTGGTGGAGGCACTGATGGCATCGTTCTAGTGATGCTGGCATGGGTTTGAGTGCATGTCGGCGAGGTAGCGACACCGTTTTGGTGATGATGGCGTGGGTTTGAGTGCATGTCGAGGAGGCGGCAACTTCAACAACAAGGCGGTGGAGGAGAGACTCTATTCAGGTTAGACTTTGGGGATATAAACTTGAGATGCCTCTTTTCGAAAATTCGAGCGGTAAGGCATATCGCCATAGATGACCGAGCTTTGGTAGACCGCTTCTCCGAGCACTCATATTAGCCACTTTGTGACACAATGTATTTTAGGGGTACCACTCCGTTACTCCTGCTTGAGCAACTGCCATTGTGGGAACATGGTTGCCCTAGACCAAAACTAAACGATCCCGTTTGGACCACAATGAGGCACATCCTCCCAGCACACAAAGCTAAATAAGATCTTCATTAGCCTCACAAGACAGGGCTGTCCTAGACCGAACACGAGCATGTAACCATTCCATTCTACCTAGTTCTAGAAACGAATATTAGACTATATCCTCTTTTAAGCTAACTCTCTTTGAAATTACAACGCCGTGACGCACCATACAAGTAAGCTCCGGTAACGAAGGATGAAAAGAATATTAAAAAACAGACAAGTCCACTGGTGTCTACCACTACCACCACGCTACTCAGATTTCTAGCTGCCAAAGCATCCATGTAATATTTCTAAGCAGATTCTCCTGCGGCTGCAATCAGATGGACCTAGATTTTTATATTAACAGTCCAACACGTGCGGGTGGCATGGTACCGATGCACGTGATATGACTCAAGATATTGCTTGTGGCGCTACACTTACCTGCCTGGGGCCGTGGTGTGGCGCCATGGGGGTGCACCATACAGTGTGGCGCCTTGGATGCAGGGGCGGCACAAAAAAATCAGTTTTTGTGAAATATTTCGCCAAGATTTTATTATTGGTATTTATCTCTAAAAAGGATTATTTCTGTCCTTTTTGCCACATCGTGGCTGCTTGAGAAGCTTCCATTGTGGCTGTCCTAGACCGAAACGAAACGATCCCGTTTGGACCACAATGAGGCCGATCCTCCAAGCACACAAACCTAAATGAAAACGACCATAAAACACGAAAACGACAAGTTGTTGGTCATAACTCTCAAACATGTATCAGGTCTTAAGGTCGATGTAAATCGCATTGGAACCATAAAACTATGGGCAATAGCTCATGAGAACGGCCATAAAATGCGAAAGCTGCGAGTTTTGGATCAAATCTCTCCAACAAGTATGGAGTCTTACGGCCGTTGTAAATCGGCCTGGAACCCGAAAATAGTGGGCAATACCTCATCAAAACGACCATAAAACCCTAAAATTACGAGTTTTTAGTCATATATGTGAAACATGTAACGGGTCTTACAGGCCTTGCAAATCCGCTTGGAACACAAAAACAGTGGGAAATAATTCATGAAAATGGCCATAAAACACGAAAACGACGAAATTTTGGTCCAAACTCTCAAACATGTATCGGTTCTTAAGGTCATTGTAAATCGCCCTAAAACCCCAAAATAGTGGGCAATAGCTCATCAAAACGGCCATCAAATGCGAAAATGACGATTTTCTTGTCATTTCTCTTAGACATGTAAGGGGTATTATGGACCATGCAAATCGCCATGGAACCCTAGAAACATGGGCAATAGCTCATTAAGACGGCCATAAAACATGAAACCGATGAGTTGTTGCTCATAACTCTAATACATTTATCGGGTCTTAATGTCATTGTAACTCACCTTGGAACTAGAAAATTGTGGGTAATAGCTCATGAAAACAACCATAAAACGCGAAAACTGCGAGTTTTGGGTCATATCTCTCCAACATGTATCAGGTCATAAGGTCGTTGCAAATCTCTCTAAAATCCCAAAACATCGGGCAATGGCTCATGAAAAATGGCCATAAAACCCTCAAATTACGAGTTTTTAGTCATATATCTCAAACATGTAACGGGTCTTACAGGCCTTGCAAATCCGCTTGGAACACAAAAACAACGGTAAATAACTCATGAAAATGGCCATAAAACACGAAAACGACGAGATTTTGGTCCAAACTCTCAAACATGTATCGGTTCTTCAGGTCGTTGTAAATCACGTAGAACCCCAAAACAGTGGGCAATAGCTCATTAAAACGGTATTAAAACACGAAAACGACGAGTTTATTCTCATATCTCATAAACATGTAAGGGTCCTTACAGGGCATGCAAATCCGTCTGGAACCCCAAACTATGGGCAATACCTCATAAAAACGACTATAAAACACGAAAACGACATGTTGTTGGTCATAACTCTCAAACATGTATCAGGTCTTAAGGTTGATGTAAATCGCATTGGAACCATAAAACTGTGGGCAATAGCTCATGAGAACGGCCATGTCGGGGGGTTGACCTCGGGTAGGTCAGAGACGGGGAAAGACAGAGGTACTGACCCCGTCTGATTGCCGAGCTACGGCCTAGGTCGGCCGAATCATGTATATGTCGGCCGATGAACGGAGGCAAGAAGCTCACGTACAAGTATGAAGTGGTTACTGCTTGGCGAGTTAATAAGAAACTCACGTTACACAAATGATTTTCATGCAGTGAGGAACGAGCAATAACACAAGGTAAGGCCGAGTTATATAAGCTTGCGTGAGAAGGGGAAGCTTAGGGTCAAACCATAGCTGCAGCTAAAGGAATCAATGGCCAAGCGCAAGAGACAAGAAGGCGCAGGGACAGAGGGGCGTAGGAGGTCACGGAGGTGACAAGGCTGGAGCCCGAGGCACGCAGGGGGGCCTGGAGCTGCTGCCTTTGGAAGGGAGACAGGAAAGGAGGTCGCTGACCACTTTGGGACAAGCATATTCCTCGAATATGCTTGCCCTGTCACCTAAGGGCACCCAAGGCACCCTTTATAAGGGAGGTCTGACCCCGAGGGAGAGGGGGTCTTTGAGCAACGTTAGGTCGGGAGATTCATAGTTCCTCGTAAACAGCTCAAGGAGCGCTTGTAACACATCGAGGAGAAATAAAGTTCATCACTTTGGCGGCTTGAGTGTAAAGACAGTTGCATCTTCCTCCCTGCATCCCACTAGCATCCATTGGCCCCATACTTTAGCCTACCCATGGCATCCGCCGTGCCACCACCACGACAGCATACGCTGGGGCCAGCAGCCAAGAAATGGAGTTGTGATCCGGACGGAAACTTCATCAAGACCGGCGAAGCGTTGTTTCGGTGTGGTCCAGATTTGGTCTCTGTGACTATGTCGAGACAATGCAGGGAGCTTCGGGAAAATTCTCCCAGCGTAGGATCTTCATCGGCTGGCGCGAGCACAGATCTACGCCGCGCCGACGTCTCAACGCTTATCCTCACCGGTTGTTGTTGCAGGGAACCACCTCGCAGCGAGCTGTCCATCGTGAGAACGTCGGCCGCGGCCGAGGTGATGGTCGCAGCAGGGCACAAGCGGGAGCAAGACCTGCCGGGTCAAGCAGAGAGCCCGCAGTGGCACGCCCAAGCAGACACACTACAAACCGCGAGGTAATTCCGCCGTGGCAAATCCGCCGAACTACATGACACCACCCCAAAGGCACCAAGAGTGAGAGGACCACCCCGGAGAGACCAGAGAACATTCTTCAGTAACTATAGATAACTTAACTACACCAGAGCGCCGATACTTGATCCGCAAATGCTCGAGAAGTTAGAGGAAACCGTGCAAAAGTGCCGGTAGAGGCCCAAAAGTATCGACCTGGGAATCCTTGAACAGACCACGAGAGAATATGCAAAAGCTAATAAGCTTGATATCGCACCCGAGCGGTGGACGAACCGAGATTAAGAGGAAAGAACCTCATGAGTGATATTAACAAAGAGCATGAAGCTCACAGAGCCGAATCGGCGATTTGGGTTTGACGAGGTATAGTACCCCGCGAAAAACCTAAGAGCGCGAATGCAACAAAGATTGGAACTAGAAGGGTTAACGGGAGAAGCGCCGCGAGGCAGAAGAAAGAGTGAATGAACTGCGCGCATCGCGAACAGCGAATGAGGAAATGCTCGAGCTAACCCAAGAAGACCAGGGCCTCGCGAATGGTTCATTCGGGGCAAGACGCTTTATCTCAGAGTGCAGATCTTCACCCGAAACAATGCAAGAAAAGAAAGAGCAGAACCTCGGGAAGAGGAACAAACAGATCGCTCCATATGACCCGCAATAGCGGAAAGGCAAATGAGAACAGAGGAAATGCAGCCGAGGTAATAGCGGGAGAGGAACCACGGCCAGTATGGAAAAGGACGGCAAGCGGTCGAGGTAATGGGGAGCTCGGCGAGAAAAGAACCCGCGAGAGACAATCATGAAAACCAAGCTCCGGCGAAGTAAGGAGAGAAGTGCCCACCCGCTGCCAAGACATGAGCTTCGAAGAAAGAGAAGTGAGGCCACCGCTATAATCAGATGAATGAAAGGTACAATGATGGATATTCCGAGGTAGAATACGCAAACCAGGGTGGGGACCATCACTATGGGATGCGTGATAGAATCAGATGTCTGAGATTTGCCGGCAAATGATGCAAGGGTAAAATTGGATCGGTTATACCGTCCGAGCTATGAAGAGCAAGGTCCACCAGTCCGGCGTGTTTTGGACCACGGATCATGGGCGAACCACCGCACCAAATTTTCGGTTGGCGAGAGGCACAAAACGCATAATGGAAGTACCAAGCCACAAGATCGGTTAATTGATTATGCTACCGGTGAAGATAGCGGTGGCAACTGAGATGGGCAAAGGCGGTATGTCCCGCAGATGTTGGAAGGACCAGCCGGTATGGTTGAATAATCAACCAGCAAAGATCAACCGCTGGTTAGATCAAGAGATGTTCACAAGAACTTTACTAGCACATACAAGAGACCGAATAGACCTCAAAGAATCGCCATGTGCAAGCGAGGCCGAATGAAACAGATAGAGAGTTTTAACTCGATGGTGTAACTTGAGAAACTCATGTGAAGGAGTTATTGAATCGCAAGCGATTGCTTGGTTCGCGCAAGGTCGCCGTTACTGGCGGTGTGTGGCAACGCCGCAGAGAGATATGCCAACCACACTAGCGTAAACTATCAGATAGCGGACTCTATGCTTTGGGTGACCCAACCCAACCGAGTTAATGGCAGATCATCGTGAGCAGCAAGACCAATACACGAGAGAATTGGCCGGTCATCCAGCGCGATTTCAGAGGAAGAAGAAGAGAAGAGAGCCGGATTATAGGTATAATTCGCCAGTGTGGCATGTGGCTAAGATCACCGAGTCACGAGTAACTCAACCGTAAAATGGACCTCAACAAGGACCGCGAGAAATGATGGAAAGAGGCAATGGACCCCAGAGCAAAAGAAGCAATGGCAAGAGAAGCCAAGTATACATTTGAATCCATGTTGGATCACCGTAAATTTCACACATCAAACCCATCTAGACCAGCCAATCACACAACCCAATGTGCTTGGATGAAAATGCGATGGGTAACCCGCAGAGTTCGCTCCCATCGATGCAACAAAGAAGATCACCGCAGCTAATCGGAGCAATGCACAGAATCGATGTCGCCGCCCTCCTCCGAGGTATGACAACTCGGATCGGAGGGATGCAAAGGCATCAAGTAATGAACCGAGGGCAAGACGGAAGGATAAATCCGCAAATGCCGGACGAATGATTACAGGAACATCACCGGTCTTATCATGTGTTCACGAATGAACAGGACAAACAGAGTGTGCAAATGACATATGGAAGTGAATGCGGTTGTACCAAAGAAGCGTTGAGATACCAGCCATGGTCCGATCAGATATAACTTGGAGCATAAAAGATCATCCTGTGATAATGCCGAGTCCAGATCATACGCACTTGTGTTGGACCCGACATTTGTGGGACCAAGCATCAATGTGAAATTCTCAAAAGTACTCATTGATAATGGAAGCAGATAACATCATGTACAAAGATACCATGCACAAACTCTCGATATCACGTAACATGCCGCACCACAAGGACAACTTTCCATGGGATAGTGCCGGGCTTTCATGTGAGCCCATTGGTAAAGTCCGAGTGGACGCCTTATTCGCATAAGAGATAATCAGAAAGCGTAAAATTTGGAATTTGAGGTGGTTGATCCGAAAGCTGCTATCATGTTTCACTCGGACGGAAGACCGCCAAATTCATGAGCAGTCATATAGGTTATCTAAAGATGAAATTACCCGACCACAAGGGGTGATAATAGCAGGGGATTACAAGAAGTCAATGGAGTGTGCTTCGCCGGTCAAATTTGGCGAATCATTGGTCATAGCGAGAGAAAAGAAAAGGATTCAAGAGGTAGCAGCCCTCGCAACAAGACAATTAAGCATGCCGGCATTGGCCAACCCTCATGGCGGCGCTTTTTCCAACCAACCAAAGAGACGAAGAAATTCAGATTGATGAGCAATTCCCAGAAAGACAATACTATTGGGGCAGGTCTTGACGCTAAATAGGAAGGCGAGCTCACCAACTTCCTCCGTGAGAATCGGGACATATTTGCATGGTCAACACAAGACCTGCAAGGTGTGCCGAGGAGTTGGTGAGCACTCTTTAAACGCCGTGCCGAGCACGGCCGGTGAAGCAACCTCTCCGCTTCACCAAGACAGAGAAAAGTAATAGGATGAAATAACTGCTCGCCGGGTTTATCATGGAGGTGCTTACCCGGATTGGTTGTCAAATCCGTGCTAGTAGAAAATAAAAAGATGATCCCAATGTAGCCATTATGTGGCGAATGTGTATCGACTACACTAACCTGAACAAGGCGTGTCCAAAAGATCCTTTCCATTGCCTAGAATAGACCAAGTCATTGACTCGACCGGCGTGAGTTGTTATCATTTGTAGACGCCAGATTCGGTTTCCACCAGATACCGCTAACCGCCGATCAAATAAAGATCGTTTATTACCCGCACGGGCTTATTGTTATCGCACGATGCCATTCGGCCTGAGAAATGCGGGAGCAACGTACCAAAGGTGCATGCAAAAATGCTTACATGATCAGATAGGAAAAAATGTTCAAGTATATGTGGATGACGTAGTCATCAAAACTAAGGAAAGCAAAACCTTACTAGAAGATATATGACAAACTTTTGCGAACCTGAGAAGGTTCCGAATGAAACTTAATCCAGAGAAATGCACGTTCGGCGTGCCGGCAGGAAAACTACTCGGTTTCCTTGTGTCCAGCCGAGGTATCGAGGCTAATCCGACGAAGATAAGAGCAATAGAAAAAATGGAATTGCCGAGATGTTTGAATGATGTACAAAAATTCACGGGCTGCCTCGCTTAGTCGACGATTTGTATGTCGGCTAGGAGAGAAGGCACGCCACTTTATCACCGATGAGAAAGTCGGACAAATTCGCCGGACTCCCAGCCGACCTTGCTTTCACGAGTTGAAAAAGATGCTAGTTACGCACCCATTTTAGCTTCCCCATTATCAAAAGAACCTATGCTACTTTATATAGCGGCTACCAATCGAGTAGTTAGCACTGTGGTTGTAGTGGAACGACTTGAAGAGGGTAAGTCGCCAGAGGCCAAGATATTATCTAAGTGAAGTATTATCCACCTCAAAGCGTAATTATCCGCATTATCGAAGATGGCCTATGGAGTATATATGTCGGCAAAAAGCTCAAGCATTACTTTGAAGAGCATCCCATCGTAGTAATATGTGAGGCACCCATAGCCGACATATTGAACAACAAAGATGCAAGTGGCGAATAGCAAAATGGGCGTCGAGTTATCACCATATGCTCCGCAATTTGATAGAAGAGATGCAATCAAATCTCGGTGTCGCCGATTTTCTCGTAGATTGGGCCGAGGTGCAATATGAGCCGCCATTGCCGGATCCAAATTATCGACAATGCATTTTGATGGTTCCAAACTAAGGAACGGTTTGCGCAGGAATAGTGCCGACCTCGCCTAAAAAGACCAATTGAAATATGTACGCAAATACATTTTGTCGCCCAACAATGTAGCTGAATATGAGGCACTAGTCCATGGATTAAAGGTGGCAAAAGAAATGGGAATACTTGAATCATATGTTACGGTGACTCGGATCTAGTAGTGCAGAAGTATCGGGCACTTGGGACGCATTAGATGCTAATATGGCTTTACAGATTCCATGTGCAAAAGATCGTGGATATTTTGAAGGATGTGAATTCCACCACGTACCACGAGCGTAAAATGACGCCACGACACATTGTCGGTTAGGATCAACCCGGCGATTGCTCCGCCAGTATAGCCTCGAGCACCTCAGAAACCATCAATAAACCCATCACCGTAATCGAATCAATCTTTATCCCAAATTCTGCAGAGAATCATACGCCAATGGAAGTAGATCCGCAGAAGATTCGGAACCCTAAAGAGGGGACCGAGGTAATAACAATCATGGAAAGGGCCGAGGTAAATACGTCGGCAGAAGAAATGGAGATGAGAAGTGAAATCACCGCAGAGCAACGCCGATATGGGCGCAACCCATATTTTCGTACCTAAAAGACGCAGCATCGCCGAGTAATGAAGTACTAGCCGCATAAACCGGAAGAGCAAAGGCTTATACAATCATAAACAATGAGTTATATAAAAGAAGCGTAACGAGCATACTGCAGAAATGCGTGAATCCCACAGAAGGTCAGGAAATCCTTCTAGATATACATCAAGGAGAGTGTGGGCACCATGCCTCATCTCGCGCCTTAGTAGCCAAGGCATTCAGGCATGGATTCTACTGGCCAACGGCCTTAAAAGAGGCAGAAGAGTTAGTTAAGAAGTGCAATGGATGTCAGAGATATGCAACTGAATACATATGTCACCGAGTTAAAAACAATACCCATTACTTGGCCATTTTCCGTATGGGGTTTAGACATGGTAGGACCTTTCAAGCCGGCAAGAGGAGGAATGACCCACATCTTAGTCATGGTAGACAAGTTCACAAAATGGATTGAAGTAAAACCAATCAGAAAGTGTGATGGGCACACAGCAGTGAAATTCCTCAAGGATATCATCTTGAGATACGGATACCCACACCGCATTATTACGGATAATGGCACGAACTTTGCGTATGAGCCTTCGCTAGATTTTGCCAAGAGAAACACATAAGACTAGATGTTGCCTCGTGGCTCACCCAAAGATCCAATGGACAAGTTGAAAGATCTAATGGACTGGTTTTATCAGAATAAAACCACGACTAGTCGAACCATTGCAAAGGCTCAGGTCAGGATGTTGGATTGAGGAATTACCAGCAGATATGGAGCCTCGAACTACTCCGACAGATCAACAAAGTTACACACCATTCTTTTGGTATATGGAGCGGTAGGTCGCTTCCAACCGACATAATACATGACTCGCCAAGAGTTACTCAATATACATCTTCAGAGGTAAATGAAGTAGCTCGGCAAGATGTCGAGACTGTTGGAAGAAGCCGAATTAACATTATCACGATCGGCCATTTATCAATGTAACTTACGGCGGTATCACAGGAAAGTGAATCCAAGAGTATTCAAAGAAGGAGATTTGGTCCTCCCGGTGCAACGCACGGCATGCACAAATTGTCACCCCATGGAAGGACCATTTATCGTGAGCAAAGCATTGCACAACGATGCATACTATCCGATTGATGCTCAATCACCGGAGAAGGCAAGGCAAACAAAGTCGGAAGAAACGGTTACGGAATGTGGCTTTACTCGCCATTTTACTCATAGGGTTATGTCTCAAGGTCACCAATGATGTATTTGCACCTCGGCACCCAGAGCAGTGACTCGGGGACTGCCGAAGGTTATATTTATTTCATATCGTGTATTTAAACCTCGGCACCCTGAGCAGTTGGTCGGGGACTGCCATATGTGATATTATCTCATGTTTGATATTTAAACCTCGGCACCCAGCAGCGCTTGCTGGGACCGCCATATGTGATGTTATCTCATGTTTGATATTTAAACTCGGCACCCGCAGGCGATTGCTCGGGGACGCCATATGTGATGTTATCTCATGTTTAATATTTAAACCTCGGCACCAGCAGCGATTGCTCGGGACCGCCATATGTGATGTTATCTCATGTTTGATATTTAAACCTCGGCACCCAGAGCAGTTGCTCGGGAACTGCCATATGTGATGTTATCTCATGTTTGATATTTAAACCCTGGCACCCAGAGCAGTTACTCGGGGACTGCCATATGCAATGATTATTAGGTATTATATGTTTAGATCTTGGCATCCAGAGCAATAGCTCGGGGACTGCCATATCGTATACTTATCTCTTTCGTTACACTTGAACATTGGCGATCGTAGAAAGAACTCGAGACCGCCACATGTTGTTTTCCTTTCATGTTACGAATATGCACTGGTGCCCAAGCATTGGCTCAGGAATTATCATAGGATTGTCAAATTCATGGACACATAAACTTTAGCACCTAAACCAACGACTCGGAAACTATGAGCCAACAAGGCAAAAAAGTAAATCCTGAAAGATGAAGAAATTATGAGCCAACAAGGCAAGAATTCGGACGAGCATCCACTTAACTAAGAGTCTCAAAAGAACATAGCAAAAGAACCTCGAATCATACGAGTTGACAAATTTTTTCGTCTACATTGAACACCCGGCATACCAGGGATCGCGAATAACCTAAGCATCGTTCGTTGGAGGAGGAACCACTTGATCAAAAGGGGCACTCAAGTAGGAGAAACTCGACGAGGTTGCCTCGCCTTCCGACCCAGAGTAACTTCCGGTATCACGGGTTGTTCAGAGCCGCCAAGACGCTGTAGAATGCCCGTGCCTTTGGAGGAAGATCGCATCACCATTGCTATCGAGCTTGAGCTAGAGCTATTGGATGTGGCGAATCATCTTCACCTTCCCGCTCGCCAGAATCATCACCCAAAGCGTCTTCACCGGCCTCTTCATCCGAATCTGAAGAAAACTCGCCCTTCATTCCAAGTGTGCACGCCGCATACTCGACGAGTTGGAAAGCCCGAGCTTGCCAAGAGCAACAAAGGCGGATCTTCAACCCAGCCGAGCCGGCGCAGATTCATCGAATGTCAAGAGAGATGTCTTCATACCATGACATGATTACGAAGGGCCATGTCGGCACCAAAGACGCCGCAGCAGATTCTCCAAAGACTCAATCGCCTCTCGGATGCCTTCACCGTCACCAATAACTTGATCTCGCCGATATCGAGACCCCGAGGTATTCGCCGAGTGCGTGGTAAGCTTTGATAGCAGCCTCCACCAAGTCCCGACCCATGATTTTCATCGGACCAACTGCAGCACCAACGGCAACCAAGAAATCCTCCATCGAATATTCGAAGTCAACAGCATCAGGTTCACCTCGACGAACGCGAGCGGCAAGAACAGCTCTAGAACTCACGGGTTTGGACTCGGGGAAGTGATCTGCGCAAAACATGAACATGTCAAAGGAAAGCAGCGAAAGCAAAGAAAATTTCTAGCTCGGCCAAGCCAAATAACTTACGATGAATATAGCTCATCATCATCTGAAGGTCTTTGACCCAAGAAGTTTTACTCTTCTCGAAACGAGCGAGTTCCTCGCTCAAACCACGAGTTTTAAGTTCGGCAGCTTCGAGGAGCTCTTTGCTCTTCTGTAAATCCAGAGTCAGCCGATTCTTCTCCTCGGCAAATTCTTGGTCAACCTTTTCTAGCTCGGATTTCTGAGAGAGCTTGAGTGTATTCACCTCGGATTTCAGACGAGCTATCTCATCATCCTTCTCTCGTAGTTGCGCCGAATGAACTGCGCTTTGTTCTAAAAAATGAAGCATCACGTCAGGCATGGGCACGCAATCTTGTTGTGACGCTGCAAAGTCTTGCAACTCGGCTTTACCACAACCCAACGCAATAAGAAAACTCAGCATAGATACTAAAAGGAGAAGGAGCAAGGGGGAAAGGAAACTAACCTTCCAAGGACTTGACCTTCTTTTCAAGGCGGATATTGAGATTATTGATATTACCTATTCAGCAAGAAGTAAAGGCTCCGCATGACAAGTGTATAAGAAAGTTGGGAATAAGGAAAAGAAACTATCAACTTACTTTTCATGACGCGTAATTTTCTCATACTTCTTCCAACTTGCGGTGCAAGAAGAGCAACCTCCGAATTGGCGTCCGTCGATCATGTGCAACCCGAGAAATAGAGCAAAATGATAAAACAAAAGTTAGAAGTTATAACACATCCGAATCAAGCAAAGCTTAATTCGCCTAGGTGGTCGGATATTCAAAGCTATACTGCATCCGAATCAAGCAAAGCTTAATTCGATCTAGGTGGTGGATATTCAAAGTTATAAGATCCGAATCAAGCAAAGCTTAATTCGATCTAGGTGGTCGGATATTCGGTTATACCGCATCCGAATCAAGTAAGACTTAATTCAGATCTAGGTGGTCGGATATTCAAAGTTATATCAGATCCGAATCAAGCAAAGCTTAATTCGCTCTAGGTGGTCGGATATTCAAAGTATACCAGATCCGAATCAAGTAAGACTTAATTCAGATCTAGGTGGCTGGATATTCAAAGTTATATCAGATCCGAATCAAGCAAAGCTTAATTCGCTCTAGGTCGGATATTCAAAGCTATACCGCATCCGAATCAAGCAAGACTTAATTCAGATCTAGGTGGTGATATTCAAAGTTATATCAGATCCGAATCAAGCAAAGCTTAATTCAGATCTAGGTGGCTGGATATTCAAAGTTATACAGATCCGAATCAAGCAAAGCTTAATTCGCTCTAGGTGGTCGGATATTCGAAAGCTATACCGATCCGAATCAAGTAAGACTTAATTCAGATCTAGGTATCGGATATTCAAAGCTATAACAGATCCGAATCAAGCAAAGCTTAATTCGCTCTAGGTGGTCGGAAATTAAAGCTAAACTAGATCGTAATCAAGCAAGACTTAATTCGATCTAGGTGGTCGGAGATTCAAAATTCACCGCATCCGAGTCAAGAAGGACTTAACTCGGCTCTATGAGAATGGAAATTCAAAGCTACGTCAAACTAAACAAACTACGAACTAGGTGGCCGAACTAACGAAACCTTAGAAATAAAAATACGTCAAACTTCCAAGCATACAACAAGTTATTTCCTTGCAAGTTTCGGGGACTAGAGAGTATGATAACATGTGGAAAATAATGTAAGACCCGAGATAAAACAATTACCGATTCATCTTGTTCAGACGACGATAAATTGGGCGGCTTGGTCGGCCCACGATGTCGAAAGTCGAAGGGTTGGTTGATCGATTGCCCTCAAACCGACCGCATTCCGCTTATTGGCACCAACCAGCGCCCAAGGTCGTTATCGCTAGCTGTCCGGGTTAAAACTTTACCCCGGCAAAGCGGTCCAACCACGATACCGCAGGACTCTTATGAAGAGCAAGTCGCCGCTGGTCGAGGTAACGGTGCCTTTGGCGCGACATACAGCTTTTGGCGCAGGCCTCGCAATACTTGGCTGAGAGGTGCCGGCAAGACTTTTCTGAGAAGAGGTCTTGACGGCAATAACACGTTTTTCCTTAGAAGAGGCACCGGCAGGAAGTTGCGCCTCCGAGGTAGGGACGGAATCCTTAGGATCAGTAGAGGCTAAGCTCGCAGAGGGCGCCGGGGTAGCGATCTTCTCGGCAGAGGTCGGAGTGACCGTAGGAACTGCCGGAGTAGATGGAAGCTCAATTGCAGCGCTGGGGCCCATAGAGGGGGCAGCTGGCTCACCGAAAACGTCGGAGGGCCGGATCGGATCCAGATCAATGGGAGAGATCTCAGGGGCATCACGACGAATAGGCGAATTATCAGGAGCAGGGGGAGAAGCAGGACGAATAGGACTAGGAACTCTCGTGTCATCAGCGGGAGGAGGAGATGGCGGCCGAGTCGGACGGCTAGTCATACTAGGACCGCCGGGTTTAACGGACAGAGGAGCGCTGCAAAAATAAGAAAGAAGATTCACGAATGAGAAATGTAAGAAGAGAACGAGAAATAGAGGCAAAAGAACTTACCCAAGAACCCCGGCATAGTCTTGCGCTGGGAGGATTCGAGCGGACTTCTTTACTCGCTTCTTAGGAACCGATCCGAGGCATCAAGGGAGCCCCGCGCTTCGAGGTAACGGAGGCCGAGAAGCAATAGGTTCAAGGCCATGAACTGGCCGGCCGGATTAGCTGGGAAAGCGGTTTAAATGCATAAGAAATAGGCATGGCGGCAACTACCTCAAGAACTTGGACCTCGTCCAATCACCTTCCTCCTGCCGAGGTTTTGCCATGAGCTCGAGCGGGAGCGGATCTGACTTAGGGACGAACTCCTCGAGTCCGCTCGCCAAGATCCGGTACTATCCGCGGGGCCGGGAGCTGCAGAACTCGCATCCTCATCTTTTGTTCAATAACCTCGCATGACAAGGAGAGAAAATCATGAAAACCACTCTAAAACTGAGGAAAAATAGAGTGATAATGATTGGCTTACCTCGGAGGCGGATTGTCGCGAGTGAACGGTCTCAACCCCGTGTCCAATCATCGCATCTCCGTCTTGAAAATAGCTCAACGCTTACGATAAGGTAGTTGTCCAACTCCACGGTCGACACTCGGTTAGGGTCCAGGGACCACTCATGTAGCACACCAGGGACCTTTGTTGAAGGCGATCCGCTACTAATAAAAGTTGCCATCGTCTTCTCGCATAACCCGCCCGAATCAACTCCTTCACCGAATCTCAAGGCCTCGGCCAGGCATGAGTCTTCTTCGGATTATAAAGCCGCTCACTTTGGAAGGTGGGCCAATTGAGAATGGGGGAGCCAATCTGTCTTCCGCCTCCGTTTCTTGACGAGAAGAACGACTTGTGCCATTTCTTACGACTCCAACCCGGTAACACGGGAACGCGGATTGCCTCCGAGGTGTGATGGATGCCGCCCACATTGGGTGAGCAACTTCTAAGGATGCGTAGATTTATCGGAACGACGTTGGAGCGAATCTGAAGAATTTCGACCAGACATGTACCGATGGCCACAGTCAAGTAACCCTCCGCTGAGATGAAAGCGAAAGAGTAGCTATGGCGTCAAGGAAGATGATGCGGTCAAGGTCAAGTAATCAAGAAATTCTCTAGCAAAATCGCTAAGAGGGAGACCAAAGCCGCTGGCGGGACATGAAAACCACATATTCGCCTTCTCGAGATCGAGAGGATTCGCCGGTAAACGACAGAAACCTCGGCAGAACTGACGAGTTCGAGGAGCCACTCAATCTCGCGTAATCAAGAGCCTGCCACGATCCACGCCAGTTCGAGCCGGCCATCGTCCTCAACTAGAGCACCGCTGAACGAACTAGACATAGGTCCGCCGGAGAGATCGCCGGAGGAAAAACTAGCGGCGGAGGAGAGCTTAGAGCTACAGGGCCCCGTTGGAGCTTAGCACGAAAACAATGGCGAGAAGAGGAGAAACCACCGACGGAGCGTGAAAACAGTGCGGATCGATCTAGGGCGAGATGGCCAGAAAGAACTCACCGGCGGCGGGGCCACAGCCGTAGAACGCGGGCAAGGAAAGGCCGAACGGCGCGGTAGAATCCTCGCCGGCGGAAACTCTGGCTGGTGAGCGGCGGCGGAGCGGCAAGGAGACACACAGGCGAAAGGAAGAAGGAGAGCAGGCGCGAACGGTAATGGGAAAGATGAACACTGAAGGGTGCATTTCCCCACTTTATAGACAAAGCAATAAACAAGGGAGTGGGATCGTGGGTGTGGCAGTTACCCGCGTAGATCGTGGAGTAGCACGAACGCGCGACGGTGAATGGAGCCACACCAGAGGCCACAGAAACAGAAAAGTTGTTACAATCCCAAGCGGAGCGGTTCACGAGGCGTCGTGGCGGCGGCGCAGCAGGTACAGGGTTTACTGAAGCTTGTCAGTAAGTATTATAAAAGGACCTAAAAACTAGAAAAGCAATGATGGGGTGACACGTGGGACTTAGCGTATGATGGAAGGAGCGAGAGGACCTCGGACAAGGCCGAAGCACGGAAACAAGACTAAAAGAAGGTGTTGAAGCTGATATAACCCGGCCAAAGTAATTGACAGGGCCACACCAGCTTCGGGGACTAATGTCGGGGGGTTGACCTCGGGTAGGTCAGAGACGGGGAAAGACAGAGGTACTGACCCCGTCTGATTGCCGAGCTACGGCCTAGGTCGGCCGAATCATGTATATGTCGGCCGATGAACGGAGGCAAGAAGCTCACGTACAAGTATGAAGTGGTTACTTGGCCGAGTTAATAAGAAACTCAGCCGGGTTACACAAATGATTTTCATGCAGGTGAGGAACGAGCCGAATAACACAAGGTAAGGCCGAGTTATACGAAGCTTGCAGGAGAAGGGGAAGCTTAGGGTCAAACCATAGCTGCAGGCTAAAAGGAATCTGAACAGGGCCAAGCGCAAGAGACAAGAAGGCGCAGGGACAGAGGGGCAGAAGGAGGTCACGGAGGTGACAGTGCTGGAGCCCGAGGCACGCAGAAGGGGGGCCTCTGGAGCTTTGCCGTCTTTGGAAGGGAGACAGGGAAAGGAGGTCGCCGAATTACCACTTTGGGACAAGCATATTCCTCGAATATGCTTGCCCCGTCAGCCCTAAGGGCACCCAAGGCACCCCTTTATAAGGGAGGTCTGGACCCTGAGGGGAGAGGGGGGTCTTTTGAGCAACGTTAGGCTGGGGAGATTCGCATAGTTCCCCTGTAAACAGCTCAAGGAGCGCTTGTAACACATCGAGGGAGAAATAAAGTTCATCACTTTGGCAGCTTGAGTGTAAAGACAGTTGCATCTTCCCTCCCCAGATCCCACTAGCATCCATTGGCCCCATACTTTAGCCTACCCATGGCATCTGCCGTGCCACCACCACGACAGGCCATAAAATGCGAAAGCTCCGAGTTTTGGGTCAAATCTCTCCAACAAGTATGGAGTCTTATAGTCGTTGTAAATCGGCCTAGAACCCCAAAATAGTGGGCAATACCTCATCAAAAGGACCATAAAACGCGAAAATGATGAGTTTTTAGTCAGATCTCTCAAACATGTAATGGGTCTTACAGGCCTTGCAAATCCGCCTCGAACGCAAAAACAATGGGAAATAATTCATGAAAATGACCAAAAACACGAAAACGATGAGTTTTTGGTCGTAACTCTCAAACATGTATCGGTTCTTAAGGTCATTGTAAATCGCCCTAGAACCCCAAAATAGTGGGCAATACCTCATCAAAACGGCCATAAAACGCGAAAACGATGATTTTCTTGTCATTTCTCTTAGACATGTAAGGGGTATTATGGACCATGCAAATCGCCATGGAACCCCAGAAATGTGGGCAATAGCTCATTAAGACGGGAATAAAACATGAAACCGATGAGTTGTTGCTCATAACTCTAATACATTTATCGGGTCTTAAAGTCGTTGTAACTCACCTTGGAACTAGAAAATTGTGGGTAATAGCTCATGAAAACAACCATAAAATGCGAAAACTGCGAGTTTTGGGTCATTTCTCTCCAACATGTATTAGGTCATAAGGTCGTTGTAAATCGCTCTAGAACCCCAAAACATCGGGCAATGGGTCATGAAAAACCGCCATAAAACAGTGGGCAATAGCTCATTAAAACGGTATTAAAACACGAAAACGACGAGTTTCTGCTCATATCTCATAAACATGTAAGGGTCCTTTCGAGGCATGCAAATCCGCGTGGAACCCTAAAACTGTAGGCAATAACTAATTAAAATGACCATAAAACACGAAAACGACAAGCTCTTGGTCATACCTCTCAAACATGTATCTCAGGTCTTAAGGTTGATGTAAATCTCCCTAGAACCATAAAATTGTGGGCAATAGCTCATGAAAACGGCCATAAAATCCGAAACTTCGACTTTTGGGTCATGTCTCTCCAACAAGTATCGAGTCTTATGGTCGTTGTAAATCGCCTGGGAACCCCAAAAAATTGGGAAATACCTCATGAAAACGACCATAAAACACGAAAACGACGAGTTTTTAGTCATATCTCTCAAACATGTAACAAGACTTACAGGCCTTGCAAACCCACTTGGAACATAAAAACAGTGGGAAATAACTCATGAAAATGGCCAAAAACACGAAAACAACGAGTTTTTGGTCATAACTCTCAAACATGTATCTGTTCTTAAGGTCGTCGTAAATCGCCGTAGAACCCCAAAACAGTGGGCAATAGCCCAACAAAACGGTATTAAAACACGAAAACAACGAGTTTCTGCCTATATCTCATAAACATGTAAGGGTACTTTCGAGGCATGCAGATCCGCCTGGAACCCTAAAACAATGGGCAATAACTAATTAAAATGACCATAAAACATGAAAACGACAAGCTTTTGGTCATACCTCTCAAACATGTATCATGTCTTAAGGTTGATGTAAATCTCCCTAGAACCATAAAATTGTGGGCAATAGCTCATGAAAACGTCCATAAAATGCGAAAACTTCGACTTTTGGGTCATGTCTCTACAACAAGTATCGAGTCTTATGGTCATTGTAAATCGCCTGGGAACCCCAAAACAGTGGGAAATACCTCATGAAAACAACCATAAAACACGAAAACGACGAGTTTTTAGTCATATCTCTCAAACATGTAACAGGACTTACAAGCCTTGCAAACCCGCTTGGAACACAAAAACAGTGGGAAATAACTCATGAAAATGGCCAAAAACATGAAAACAACGAGTTTTTGGTCATAACTCTCAAACATGTATATGTTCTTAAGGTCGTCGTAAATCACCATAGAATCCCAAAACAGTGGGAAATAGCTCATCAAAACGGTATTAAAACATGAAAACGATGAGTTTTTGCTCATATCTCATAAACATGTAAGGGTCCTTTCGAGGCATGCAAATCCGCCTGGAACCCTAAAACTATGGGCAATAACTAATTAAAATGACCATAAAACACGAAAACGACAAGCTTTTGTTCATACCTCTCAAACATGTATCAGGTCTTAAGGTTGATGTAAATCTCCGTAGAACCATAAAATTGTTGGCAATAGTTCATGAAAACGACCATAAAATACGAAAACTTCGACTTTTGGGTCATGTCTCTCCAACAAGTATCGAGTCTTATGGTCGTTGTAAATCGCCTGGGAACCCCAAAACAGTGGGAAATACCTCATGAAAACGACAATAAAACACGAAAACGACGAGTTTTTAGTCATATCTCTCAAACATGTAACGGGACTTACATGTCTTGCAAATCCGCTTGGAACACAAAAACAGTGGGAAATAATTCATGAAAATGGCCATAAAACACGAAAACGACGAGATTTTGGTCCAAACTCTCAAACATCTATCGGTTCTTAAGGTCGTCGTAAATCGCCGTAGAACCCCAAAACATTGGGCAATAGCTCATCAAAACGGTATTAAAACACGAAAACGACGAGTTTCTGCTCATATCTCATAAACATGTAAGGGTCCTTTCGAGGCATGCAAATCCGCCTGGAACCCTAAAACTGTGGGCAATAACTAATTAAAATGACCATAAAACACGAAAACTACAAGCTTTTGGTCATACCTCTCAAACATGTATCGGGTCTTCAGGTTGATGTAAATCTCCCTAGAACCATAAAATTGTGGGCAATAGCTCATGAAAACGGCCATAAAATGCGAAAACTTCGACTTTTGGGTCATGTCTCTCCAACAAGTATCGAGTCTTATGGTCGTTGTAAATCGCCTGGAAACCCCAAAACAGTGGGAAATACCTCATGAAAACGACCATAAAACACGAAAACGACAAGTTGTTGGTCATAACTCTCAAACATGTATCAGGTCTTAAGGTTGATGTAAATCGCATTGGAACCATAAAAATGTGGGCAATAGCTCATGAGAACGGCCATAAAATACGAAAGCTGCGAGTTTTGGGTCAATCTCTCAAACAAGTATCAAGTCTTATGGTCGTTGTAAATCGCCTGGGAACCCCAAACAGTGGGAAATACCTCATGAAAACGACCATAAAACACGAAAACGACGAGTTTTTAGTCATATCTCTCAAACATGTAACATGACTTACAGCTCTTGCAAACCCACTTGGAACACAAAAACAGTGGGAAATAACTCATGAAAATGTCCAAAAACAAGAAAACAACGAGTTTTTAGTCATAAATCTCAAACATGTATCTGTTCTTAAGTTCGTCGTAAATAGCCGTAGAACCTCAAAACTGTGGGCAATAGCTCATCAAAACGGTATTAAAACACGAAAACGACGAGTTTCTGCTAATATCTCATAAACATGTAAGGGTCCTTACAGGGCATCCAAATCCGCCTGGAACCCCAAAACCATGGGCAATAACTCATGAAAACGACCATGAAACACGAAAACGACAAGTTTTTGGTCATAACTCTCAAACATGTATTAGGTATTCAGGTTGATGTAAATCGCCCTGGAACCATAAAACTGTGGGCAATAGCTCATGAAAACGACCATAAAATGCGAAAGCTGCGACTTTTGGGTCAAATCTCTCCAACAAGTATGGAGTCTTACGGTCGTTGTAAATCCGCCTGGAACCCCAAAATAGTGGGCAACACCTCATCAAAACGACCATAAAACCCTAAAATTACGAGTTTTTATTCATATATCTAAAACATGTAACGGGTCTTACAGGCCGTGCAAATCCGCTTGGAACACAAAAATAGTGGTAAATAACCCATGAAAATGGCCATAAAACACGAAAACGACGAGAATTTGGTCCAAACTCTCAAACATGTATCGGTTCTTAAGGTCGTTGTAAATCGCCCTAGAACCCCAAAATAGTGGGCAATAGCTCATCAAAACGGCCATAAAACGCGAAAACGACGTTTTTCTTGTCATTTCTCTTAGACTTGTAAGGGGTATTATGGACCATGCAAATCGCCATGGAACCCCAGAAACATGGGCAATAGCTCATTAAGACGGCCATAAAACATGAAACCGATGAGTTGTTGCTCATAACTCTAATACATTTATCGGGTCTTAATGTCATTATAACTCACCTTGGAACTAGAAAATTGTGGGTAATAGCTCATGAAAACAACCATAAACGCGAAAACTGCGACTTTTGGGTCAAATCTCTCCAACAAGTATGGAGTCTTACGGCCGTTGTAAATAGGCCTGGAACCCCAAACTAGTGGGCAATACCTCATCAAAACGACCATAAAACCCTAAAATTACGAGTTTTTAGTCATATATATGAAGCATGTAACGGGTCTTACAGGCCTTGCAAATCTGCTTGGAACACAAAGACAGTGGTAAATAACCCATGAAAATGGCCATAAAACACGAAAACGACGAGATTTTGGTCCAAACTCTCAAACATGTATCGGTTCTTCAGGTCGTTGTAAATCACCTAGAACCCCAAAACAATGGGCAATAGCTCATCAAAACAGTATTAAAACACGAAAACAACGAGTTTTTGCTCATATCTCATAAACATGTAAGGGTCCTTACAGGGCATGCAAATCCGTCTAGAACCCAAAAACTGTGGGCAATAACTCATGAAAACGACCATAAAACACGAAAACGACAAGTTGTTGGTGATAACTCTCAAACATGTATCAGGTCTTGTGTAAATCGCATTGGAACCATAAAACTGTGGGCAATAGCTCATGAGAACGGCCATAAAATACGAAAGCTGCGAGTTTTGGGTCAAATCTCTCCAATAAGTATGGAGTCTTATAGTCATTGTAAATCGGCCTAGAACCCAAAAATATTGGTTAATACCTCATCAAAAGGACCATAAAACGCGTAAATGATGAGTTTTTAGTCAGATCTCTCAAACATGTAACAGGTCTTACAGGCCTTGCAAATCCGCTTGGAACACAAAACAGTGGAAAATAATTCATGAAATTATCCATAAAACACGAAAAAGACGAGATTTTGGTCCAAACTCTCAAACATGTATCGGTTCTTAAGGTCGCTGTAAATCGCCCTAGAACCCCAAAGTAGTGGGCAATAGCTCATCAAAACGGACATAAAACGTGAAAACTACGAGTTTTTTGTCATTTCTCTTATACATGTAAGGGTCCTTACAGGGCATGCAAATCCATCTAGAACCCAAAAACTGTGGGCAATAACTGATGAAAACGACCATAAAACACGAAAACGACAAGTTGTTGGTCATAACTCTCAAACATGTATCAGGTCTTAAGGTAGATGTAAATCGCATTGGAACCATAAAACTGTGGGCAATAGCTCATGAGAACGGCCATAAAATGCGAAAGCTGCGAGTTTTGGGTCAAATCTCTCGAACATGTATCAGGTCATAAGGTCGTTGTAAATCTCTCTAGAACCCCAAAACATCGGGCAATGGCTCATGAAAAACGGCCACAAAACCCTAAAATTACGAGTTTTTAGTCATATATCTCAAACATGTAACGGGTCTTACAGGCCTTGCAAATCCGCTTGGAACACAAAAACAATGGTAAATAACTCATGAAAATGGCCATAAAACACGAAAACGACGAGATTTTGGTCCAAACTCTCAAACATGTATCGGTTCTTAAGGTTGTTGTAAATCACCTAGAACCCTAAAACAGTGGGAAATAGCTCATTAAAACGGTATTAAAACACAAAAACGACGAGTTTATGCTCATATCTCATAAACATGTAAGGGTCCTTACAGGGCATGCAAATCCGTCTGGAACCCCAAACTATGGGCAATAACTCATAAAAACGATCATAAAACACGAAAATGACAAGTTGTTGGTCATAACTCTCAAACATGTATCAGGTCTTAAGGTTGATGTAAATCGCATTGGAACCATAAAACCGTGGGCAATAGCTCATGAGAACGGCCATAAAATGCGAAAGCTGCGAGTTTTGGGTCAAATCGCTCCAACAAGTATGGAGTCTTATAGTCGTTGTAAATCGGCCTAGAACCCAAAAATAGTGGGCAATACCTCATCAAAAGGACCACAAAACGCGAAAATGATGAGTTTTTAGTTAGATCTCTCAAACATGTAACGGGTCTTACATGCCTTGCAAATCCGCTTGGAACACAAAAACAGTGGGAAATAATTCATGAAAATGGCCATAAAACACGAAAACGACGAGATTTTGGTCCAAACTCTCAAACATGTATCGGTTCTTAAGGTCGTTGTAAATCGCCCTAGAACCCCAAAATAGTGGGCAATAGCTCATCAAAACGGCCATAAAACGCGAAAACGACAATTTTCTTGCCATTTCTCTTAGACGTGTAAGGGGTATTATGGACCATCCAAATCGCCATGGAACCCCAGAAACATGGGCAATAGCTCATTAAGACGGCCATAAAACATGAAACATGAGTTGTTGCTCATAACTCTAATACATTTATCGGGTCTTAATGTCATTGTAACTCACCTTGGAACTAGAAAATTGTGGGTAATAGCTCATGAAAACAACCATAAAACGCGAAAACTGCGAGTTTTGGGTCATATCTCTCCAACATGTATTAGGTCATAAGGTCGTTGTAAATCTCTCTAGAACCCCAAAACATCGGGCAATGGCTCATGAAAAACGGCCATAAAACCCTAAAATTACGAGTTTTTAGTCATATATCTCAAACATGTAACGGGTCTTATAGGCCTTGCAAATCCGCTTGGAACACAAAAACAGCGGTAAATAACTCATGAAAATGGCCATAAAACACGAAAACGACGAGATTTTGGTCCAAACTCTCAAACATGTATCGGTTCTTAAGGTTGTTGTAAATCACCTAGAACCCCAAAACAGTGGGCAATAGCTCATTAAAACGGTATTAAAACACGAAAACGACGAGTTTATGCTCATATCTCATCAACATGTAAGGGTCCTTACAGGGCATGCAAATCCGTCTGGAACCCAAACTATGGGCAATAACTCATAAAAACGACCATAAAACACGAAAACGACATGTTGTTGGTCATAACTCTCAAACATGTATCAGGTCTTAAGGTTGATGTAAATCACATTGGAACCATAAAACTGTGGGCAATAGCTCATGAGGACGGCCATAAAATGCGAAAGCTGCGAGTTTTGGGTCAAATCGCTCCAACAAGTATGGAGTCTTATAATCGTTGTAAATCGGCCTAGAACCCAAAAATAGTGGGCAATACCTCATCAAAAGGACCACAAAACGCGAAAATGATGAGTTTTTAGTTAGATCTCTCAAACATGTAACGGGTCTTACATGCCTTGCAAATCCGCTTGGAACACAAAAACAGTGGGAAATAATTCATGAAAATGGCCATAAAACACGAAAACGACGAGATTTTGGTCCAAACTCTCAAACATGTATCGGTTCTTAAGGTCGTTGTAAATCGCCCTAGAACCCCAAAATAGTGGGCAATAGCTCATCAAAACGGCCATAAAACGCGAAAACGACAATTTTCTTGCCATTTCTCTTAGACGTGTAAGGGGTATTATGGACCATCCAAATCGCCATGGAACCCCAGAAACATGGGCAATAGCTCATTAAGACGGCCATAAAACATGAAACCGATGAGTTGTTGCTCATAACTCTAATACATTTATCGGGTCTTAATGTCATTGTAACTCACCTTGGAACTAGAAAATTGTGGGTAATAGCTCATGAAAACAACCATAAAACGCGAAAACTGCGAGTTTTGGGTCATATCTCTCCAACATGTATCAGGTCATAAGGTCGTTGTAAATCTCTCTAGAACCCCAAAACATCGGGCAATGGCTCATGAAAAACGGCCATAAAACCCTAAAATTACGAGTTTTTAGTCATATATCTCAAACATGTAAAGGGTCTTATAGGCCTTGCAAATCCGCTTGGAACACAAAAACAGCGGTAAATAACTCATGAAAATGGCCATAAAACACGAAAACGACGAGATTTTGGTCCAAACTCTCAAACATGTATCGGTTCTTAAGGTCGTTGTAAATCACCTAGAACCCCAAAACAATGGGCAATAGCTCATCAAAACGGTATTAAAACACGAAAACAACAAGTTTTTGCTCATATCTCATAAACATGTAAGGGTCCTTACAGGGCATGCAAATCCGTCTAGAACCCAAAAACTGTGGGCAATAACTCATGAAAACGACCATAAAACACGAAAACGACAAGTTGTTGGTGATAACTCTCAAACATGTATCGGGTCTTGATGTAAATCGCATTGGAACCATAAAACTGTGGGCAATAGCTCATGAGAACGGCCATAAAATGCGAAAGCTGCGAGTTTTGGGTCAAATCTCTCCAATAAGTATGGAGTCTTATAGTCGTTGTAAATCGGCCTAGAACCCAAAAATAGTGGTGAATACCTCATCAAAAGGACCATAAAACGCGTAAATGATGAGTTTTTAGTCAGATCTCTCAAACATGTAACGGGTCTTACAGGCCTTGCAAATCCGCTTGGAACACAAAACAGTGGGAAATAATTCATGAAAATATCCATAAAACACGAAAACGACGAGATTTTGGTCCAAACTCACAAACATGTATCGGTTCTTAAGGTCGCTGTAAATCGCCCTAGAACCCCAAAGTAGTGGGCAATAGCTCATCAAAACGGACATAAAACGCGAAAACTACGAGTTTTTTGTCATTTCTCTTATACATGTAAGGGTCCTTACAGGGCATGCAAATCCATCTAGAACCCAAAAACTGTGGGCAATAACTGATGAAAACGACCATAAAACACGAAAACGACAAGTTGTTGGTCATAACTCTCAAACATGTATCAGGTCTTAAGGTAGATGTAAATCGCATTGGAACCATAAACTGGGCAATAGCTCATGAGAACGGCCATAAATGCGAAGCTGAGTTTTGGGTCAAATCTCTCGAACATGTATCAGTCATAAGGTCGTTGTAAATCTCTAGAACCCCAAAACATCGGGCAATGGCTCATGAAAACGCCACAAAACCCTAAAATTACGAGTTTTTAGTCATATATCTCTAACATGTAACGGGTCTTACAGGCCTTGCAAATCCGCTTGGAACACAAAAACAATGGTAAATAACTCATGAAAATGGCCATAAAACACGAAAACGACGAGATTTTGGTCCAAACTCTCAAACATGTATCGGTTCTTAAGGTTGTTGTAAATCACCTAGAACCCTAAAACAAAGGCAATAGCTCATTAAAACGGTATTAAAACACAAAACGACGAAGTTTATGCTCATATCTCATAAACATGTAAGGGTCCTTACAGGCATGCAAATCCGTCTCGAACCCCAAACTATGGGCAATAACTCATAAAACGATCATAAAACACGAAAATGACAAGTTGTTGGTCATAACTCTCAAACATGTATCAGGTCTTAAGGTTGATGTAAATCGCATTGGAACCATAAAACCGTGGGCAATAGCTCATGAGAACGGCCATAAAATGCGAAAGCTGCGAGTTTTGGGTCAAATCGCTCCAACAAGTATGGAGTCTTATAGTCGTTGTAAATCGGCCTAGAACCCAAAAATAGTGGGCAATACCTCATCAAAAGGACCACAAAACGCGAAAATGATGAGTTTTTAGTTAGATCTCTCAAACATGTAACGGGTCTTACATGCCTTGCAAATCCGCTTGGAACACAAAAACAGTGGGAAATAATTCATGAAAATGGCCATAAAACACGAAAACGACGAGATTTTGGTCCAAACTCTCAAACATGTATCGGTTCTTAAGGTCGTTGTAAATCGCCCTAGAACCCCAAAACAGTGGGCAATAGCTCATCAAAACGGCCATAAAACGCGAAAACGACAATTTTCTTGCCATTTCTCTTAGACGTGTAAGGGGTATTATGGACCATCCAAATCGCCATGGAACCCCAGAAACATGGGCAATAGCTCATTAAGACGGCCATAAAACATGAAACCGATGAGTTGTTGCTCATAACTCTAATACATTTATCGGGTCTTAATGTCATTGTAACTCACCTTGGAACTAGAAAATTGTGGGTAATAGCTCATGAAAACAACCATAAAACGCGAAAACTGCGAGTTTTGGGTCATATCTCTCCAACATGTATCAGGTCATAAGGTCGTTGTAAATCTCTCTAGAACCCCAAAACATCGGGCAATGGCTCATGAAAAACGGCCATAAAACCCTAAAATTACGAGTTTTTAGTCATATATCTCAAACATGTAACGGGTCTTATAGGCCTTGCAAATCCGCTTGGAACACAAAAACAGCGGTAAATAACTCATGAAAATGGCCATAAAACACGAAAACGACGAGATTTTGGTCCAAACTCTCAAACATGTATCGGTTCTTAAGGTCGTTGTAAATCACCTAGAACCCCAAAACAATGGGCAATAGCTCATCAAAACGGTATTAAAACACGAAAACAACGAGTTTTTGCTCATATCTCATAAACATGTAAGGGTCCTTACAGGGCATGCAAATCCGTCTAGAACCCAAAAACTGTGGGCAATAACTCATGAAAACGACCATAAAACACGAAAACGACAAGTTGTTGGTGATAACTCTCAAACATGTATCAGGTCTTGATGTAAATCGCATTGGAACCATAAAACTGTGGGCAATAGCTCATGAGAACGGCCATAAAATGCGAAAGCTGCGAGTTTTCGGTCAAATCTCTCCAATAAGTATGGAGTCTTATAGTCGTTGTAAATCGGCCTAGAACCCAAAAATAGTGGTCAATACCTCATCAAAAGGACCATAAAACGCGTAAATGATGATTTTTAGTCAGATCTCTCAAACATGTAACGGGTCTTACAGGCCTTGCAAATCCGCTTGGAACACAAAAACAGGGGAAATAATTCATGAAAATATCCATAAAACACGAAAACGACGAGATTTTGGTCCAAACTCACAAACATGTATCGGTTCTTAAGGTCGCTGTAAATCGCCCTAGAACCCCAAAATAGTGGGCAATAGCTGATCGAAACGGACATAAGACGCGAAAACTACGAGTTTTTGTCATTTCTCTTATACATGTAAGGGTCCTTACAGGGCATGCAAATCCATCTAGAACCCAAAAACTGTGGGCAATAACTGATGAAAACGACCATAAAACACGAAAACGACAAGTTGTTGGTCATAACTCTCAAACATGTATCAGGTCTTAAGGTAGATGTAAATCGCATTGGAACCATAAAACTGTGGGCAATAGCTCATGAGAACGGCCATAAAATGCGAAAGCTGCGAGTTTTGGGTCAAATCTCTCGAACATGTATCAGGTCATAAGGTCGTTGTAAATCTCTCTAGAACCCCAAAACATCGGGCAATGGCTCATGAAAAACGGCCACAAAACCCTAAAATTACGAGTTTTTAGTCATATATCTCAAACATGTAACGGTCTTACAGGCCTTGCAAATCCGCTTGGAACACAAAAACAATGGTAAATAACTCATGAAAATGGCCATAAAACGAAAACATTTAGATTTTGGTCCAAACTCTCAAACATGTATCGGTTCTTAAGGTTGTTGTAAATCACCTAGAACCCTAAAAACAAGGGCAATAGCTCATTAAAACGGTATTAAAACACAAAACGACGAGTTTATGCTCATATCTCATAAACATGTAAGGGTCCTTACAGGCATGCAAATCTGAACCCCAAACTATGGGCAATAACTCATAAAACGATCATAAAACACGAAAATGACAAGTTGTTGGTCATAACTCTCAAACATGTATCAGGTCTTAAGGTTGATGTAAATCGATTGGAACCATAAAACCGTGGGCAATAGCTCATGAGAACGGCCATAAAATGCGAAAGTCATGAAGTTTTGGGTCAAATCTCCAACAAGTATGGAGTCTTATAGTCGTTGTAAATCGCCTAGAACCCAAAAATAGTGGGCAATACCTCATCAAAAGGACCAGAAAACGCGAAAATGATGAGTTTTAGTTAGATCTCTCAAACATGTAACTGGTCTTACATGCCTTGCAAATCCGCTTGGAACACAAAAACAGTGGGAAATAATTCATGAAAATGGCCATAAAACACGAAAACGACGAGATTTTGGTCCAAACTCTCAAACATGTATCAGTTCTTAATGTCGTAGTAAATCCTAGAACCCCAAAACAAAGGCAATAGCTCATCAAAACGGCCATAAACGCGAAACGACAATTTTCTTGCCATTTCTCTTAGACGTGTAAGGGTATTATGGACCATCCAAATCGCCATGGAACCCCGTAAACATGGGCAATAGCTCATTAAGACGCCATAAAACATGAAACCGATGAGTTGTTGCTCATAACTCTAATACATTTATCGGGTCTTAATGTCATTGTAACTCACCTTGGAACTAGAAAATTGTGGGTAATAGCTCATGAAAACAACCATAAACGAAAAGCATGAAGTTTTGGGTCATATCTCTCCAACATGTATCAGGTCATAAGGTCGTTGTAAATCTCTCTAGAACCCCAAAACATCGGGCAATGGCTCATGAAAAACGGCCATAAAACCCTAAAATTACGAGTTTTTAGTCATATATCTCAAACATGTAACGGGTCTTATAGGCCTTGCAAATCCGCTTGGAACACAAAAACAGCGGTAAATAACTCATGAAAATGGCCATAAAACACGAAAACGACGAGATTTTGGTCCAAACTCTCAAACATGTATCGGTTCTTAAGGTCGTTGTAAATCACCTAGAACCCCAAAACAATGGGCAATAGCTCATCAAAACGGTATTAAAACACGAAAACAACGAGTTTTTGCTCATATCTCATAAACATGTAAGGGTCCTTACAGGGCATGCAAATCCGTCTAGAACCCAAAAACTGTGGGCAATAACTCATGAAAACGACCATAAAACACGAAAACGACAAGTTGTTGGTGATAACTCTCAAACATGTATCAGGTCTTGATGTAAATCGCATTGGAACCATAAAACTGTGGGCAATAGCTCATGAGAACGGCCATAAAATGCGAAAGCTGCGAGTTTTCGGTCAAATCTCTCCAATAAGTATGGAGTCTTATAGTCGTTGTAAATCGGCCTAGAACCCAAAAATAGTGGTCAATACCTCATCAAAAGGACCATAAAACGCGTAAATGATGATTTTTAGTCAGATCTCTCAAACATGTAACGGGTCTTACAGGCCTTGCAAATCCGCTTGGAACACAAAACAGTGGGAAATAATTCATGAAAATATCCATAAAACACGAAAACGACGAGATTTTGGTCCAAACTCTCAAACATGTATCGGTTCTTAAGGTCGCTGTAAATCGCCCTAGAACCCCAAAGTAGTGGGCAATAGCTCATCAAAACGGACATAAAACGCGAAAACTACGAGTTTTTTGTCATTTCTCTTATACATGTAAGGGTCCTTACAGGGCATGCAAATCCATCTAGAACCCAAAAACTGTGGGCAATAACTGATGAAAACGACCATAAAACACGAAAACGACAAGTTGTTGGTCATAACTCTCAAACATGTATCAGGTCTTAAGGTAGATGTAAATCGCATTGGAACCATAAAACTGTGGGCAATAGCTCATGAGAACGGCCATAAAATGCGAAAGCTGCGAGTTTTGGGTCAAATCTCTCGAACATGTATCAGGTCATAAGGTCGTTGTAAATCTCTCTAGAACCCCAAAACATCGGGCAATGGCTCATGAAAAACGGCCACAAAACCCTAAAATTACGAGTTTTTAGTCATATATCTCAAACATGTAACGGGTCTTACAGGCCTTGCAAATCCGCTTGGAACACAAAAACAATGGTAAATAACTCATGAAAATGGCCATAAAACACGAAAACGACGAGATTTTGGTCCAAACTCTCAAACATGTATCGGTTCTTAAGGTTGTTGTAAATCACCTAGAACCCTAAAACAGTGGGCAATAGCTCATTAAAACGGTATTAAAACACAAAAACGACGAGTTTATGCTCATATCTCATAAACATGTAAGGGTCCTTACAGGGCATGCAAATCCGTCTGGAACCCCAAACTATGGGCAATAACTCATAAAAACGATCATAAAACACGAAAATGACAAGTTGTTGGTCATAACTCTCAAACATGTATCAGGTCTTAAGGTTGATGTAAATCGCATTGGAACCATAAAACCGTGGGCAATAGCTCATGAGAACGGCCATAAAATGCTAAAGTCATGAAGTTTTGGGTCAAATCGCTCCAACAAGTATGGAGTCTTATAGTCGTTGTAAATCGGCCTAGAACCCAAAAATAGTGGGCAATACCTCATCAAAAGGACCACAAAACGCGAAAATGATGAGTTTTTAGTTAGATCTCTCAAACAAGTAACGGGTCTTACATGCCTTTCAAATCCGCTTGGAACACAAAAACAGTGGGAAATAATTCATGAAAATGGCCATAAAACACGAAAACGACGAGATTTTGGTCCAAACTCTCAAACATGTATCGGTTCTTAAGGTCGTAAATCGCCTAGAACCCCAAAACAAGGCAATAGCTCATCAAAACGCCATAAAACGCGAAAACGACAATTTTCTTGCCATTTCTCTTAGACGTGTAAGGGGTATTATGGACCATCCAAATCGCCATGGAACCCCAGAAACATGGGCAATAGCTCATTAAGACGGCCATAAAACATGAAACCGATGAGTTGTTGCTCATAACTCTAATACATTTATCGGGTCTTAATGTCATTGTAACTCACCTTGGAACTAGAAAATTGTGGGTAATAGCTCATGAAAACAACCATAAAACGCGAAATCATGAAGTTTTGGGTCATATCTCTCAACATGTATCGGTCATAAGGTCGTAAATCTCTCTAGAACCCCAAAACATCGGGCAATGGCTCATGAAAAACGGCCATAAAACCCTAAAATTACGAGTTTTTAGTCATATATCTCAAACATGTAACGGGTCTTATAGGCCTTGCAAATCCGCTTGGAACACAAAAACAGCGGTAAATAACTCATGAAAATGGCCATAAAACACGAAAACGACGAGATTTTGGTCCAAACTCTCAAACATGTATCGGTTCTTAAGGTCGCTAAATCACCTAGAACCCCAAAACAATGGGCAATAGCTCATCAAACGGTATTAAAACACGAAAACAACGAAGTTTTGCTCATATCTCATAAACATGTAAGGGTCCTTACAGGGCATGCAAATCCGTCTAGAACCCAAAAACTGTGGGCAATAACTCATGAAAACGACCATAAAACACGAAAACGACAAGTTGTTGGTGATAACTCTCAAACATGTATCAGGTCTTGATGTAAATCGCATTGGAACCATAAAACTGTGGGCAATAGCTCATGAGAACGGCCATAAAATCTAAAGTCTGAGTTTTCGGTCAAATCTCTCCAATAAGTATGGAGTCTTATAGTCGTTGTAAATCGGCCTAGAACCCAAAAATAGTGGTCAATACCTCATCAAAAGGACCATAAAACGCGTAAATGATGATTTTTAGTCAGATCTCTCAAACATGTAACGGGTCTTACAGGCCTTGCAAATCCGCTTGGAACACAAAAAGTGGGAAATAATTCATGAAAATATCCATAAACAAAAAACGACGAGATTTTGGTCCAAACTCTCAAACATGTATCGGTTCTTAAGGTCGCTGTAAATCGCCCTAGAACCCCAAAGTAGTGGGCAATAGCTCATCAAAACGGACATAAAACGCGAAAACTACGAGTTTTTTGTCATTTCTCTTATACATGTAAGGGTCCTTACAGGGCATGCAAATCCATCTAGAACCCAAAAACTGTGGGCAATAACTGATGAAAACGACCATAAAACACGAAAACGACAAGTTGTTGGTCATAACTCTCAAACATGTATCAGGTCTTAAGGTAGATGTAAATCGCATTGGAACCATAAAACTGTGGGCAATAGCTCATGAGAACGGCCATAAAATGCGAAAGCTGCGAGTTTTGGGTCAAATCTCTCGAACATGTATCAGGTCATAAGGTCGTTGTAAATCTCTCTAGAACCCCAAAACATCGGGCAATGGCTCATGAAAAACGGCCACAAAACCCTAAAATTACGAGTTTTTAGTCATATATCTCAAACATGTAACGGGTCTTACAGGCCTTGGAAATCCGCTTGGAACACAAAAACAATGGTAAATAACTCATGAAAATGGCCATAAAACACGAAAACGACGAGATTTTGGTCCAAACTCTCAAACATGTATCGGTTCTTAAGGTTGTTGTAAATCACCTAGAACCCTAAAACAGTGGGCAATAGCTCATTAAAACGGTATTAAAACACAAAAACGACGAGTTTATGCTCATATCTCATAAACATGTAAGGGTCCTTACAGGGCATGCAAATCCGTCTGGAACCCCAAACTATGGGCAATAACTCATAAAAACGATCATAAAACACGAAAATGACAAGTTGTTGGTCATAACTCTCAAACATGTATCAGGTCTTAAGGTTGATGTAAATCGCATTGGAACCATAAAACCGTGGGCAATAGCTCATGAGAACGGCCATAAAATGCGAAAGCTGCGAGTTTTGGGTCAAATCGCTCCAACAAGTATGGAGTCTTATAGTCGTTGTAAATCGGCCTAGAACCCAAAAATAGTGGGCAATACCTCATCAAAAGGACCACAAAACGCGAAAATGATGAGTTTTTAGTTAGATCTCTCAAACAAGTAACGGGTCTTACATGCCTTTCAAATCCGCTTGGAACACAAAAACAGTGGGAAATAATTCATGAAAATGGCCATAAAACAAAAACGAGATTTTGGTCCAAACTCTCAAACATGTATCGGTTCTTAAGGTCGTTGTAAATCGCCGTAGAACCCCAAAATAGTGGGCAATAGCTCATCAAAACGGCCATAAAACGCGAAAACGACAATTTTCTTGCCATTTCTCTTAGACGTGTAAGGGGTATTATGGACCATCCAAATCGCCATGGAACCCCAGAAACATGGGCAATAGCTCATTAAGACGGCCATAAAACATGAAACCGATGAGTTGTTGCTCATAACTCTAATACATTTATCGGGTCTTAATGTCATTGTAACTCACCTTGGAACTAGAAAATTGTGGGTAATAGCTCATGAAAACAACCATAAAACGCGAAAACTGCGAGTTTTGGGTCATATCTCCAACATGTATCAGGTCATAAGGTCGTTGTAAATCTCTCTAGAACCCCAAAACATCGGGCAATGGCTCATGAAAAACGGCCATAAAACCCTAAAATTACGAGTTTTTAGTCATATATCTCAAACATGTAACGGGTCTTATAGGCCTTGCCAATCCGCTTGGAACACAAAAACAGCGGTAAATAACTCATGAAAATGGCCATAAAACACGAAAACGACGAGATTTTGGTCCAAACTCTCAAACATGTATCGGTTCTTAAGGTCGTTGTAAATCACCTAGAACCCCAAAACAGTGGGCAATAGCTCATTAAAACGGTATTAAAACACGAAAACGACGAGTTTATGCTCATATCTCATAAACATGTAAGGGTCCTTACAGGGCATGCAAATCCGTCTGGAACCCAAACTATGGGCAATAACTCATAAAAACGACCATAAAACACGAAAACGACATGTTGTTGGTCATAACTCTCAAACATGTATCAGGTCTTCAGGTTGATGTAAATCGCATTGGATCCATAAAACTATGGGCAATAGCTCATGAGAACGGCCATAAAATGCGAAAGCTGCGAGTTTTGGGTCAAATCTCTCCAACAAGTATGGAGTCTTATAGTCGTTGTAAATCGGCCTAGAACCCAAAAATAGTGGGCAATACCTCATCAAAAGGACCATAAAATGCAAAAATAATGAGTTTTTAGTCACATCTCTCAAACATGTAACGCGTCTTACAGGCCTTGCAAATCCGCTTGGAACACAAAAACAGTGGGAAATAATTCATGAAAATGGCCATAAAACACGAAAACGACGAGATTTTGGTCCAAACTCTCAAACATGTATCGGTTCTTAAGGTCGTTGTAAATCTCCCTAGAACCCCAAAATAGTGGGCAATAGCTCATCAAAACGGCCATAAAACGCGAAAACGACGATTTTCTTGTCATTTCTCTTAGACATGTAAGGGGTATTATGGATCATGCAAATCACAATGGAACCCAGAAACATGGGCAATAGCTCATTAAGACGGCCATAAAACATGAAACCCATGAGTTGTTGCTCATAACTCTAATACATTTATCGGGTCTTAAAGTCGTTGTAACTCACCTTGGAACTAGAAAATTGTGGGTAATAGCTCATGAAAACAACCATAAAACGCGAAAACTGGGAGTTTTGGGTCATATCTCTCGAACATGTATCAGGTCATAAGGTCGTTGTAAATTTCTCTAGAACCCCAAAACATCGGGCAATGGCTCATGAAAAACGGCCACAAAACCCTAAAATTACGAGTTTTTAGTCATATATCTCAAACATGTAACGGGTCTTACAGGCCTTGCAAATCCGCTTGGAACACAAAAACAATGGTAAATAACTCATGAAAATGGCCATAAAACACGAAAACGACGAGATTTTGGTCCAAACTCTCAAACATGTATCGGTTCTTAAGGTTGTTGTAAATCACCTAGAACCCTAAAATAGTGGGCAATAGCTCATTAAAACGGTATTAAAACACAAAAACGACGAGTTTATGCTCATATCTCATAAACATGTAAGGGTCCTTACAGGGCATGAAAATCCTTCTGGAACCCCAAACTATGGGCAATAACTCATAAAAACGATCATAAAACACGAAAACGACAAGTTGTTGGTCATAACTCTTAAACATGTATCAGGTCTTAAGGTTGATGTAAATCGCATTGGAACCATAAAACCGTGGGCAGTAGCTCATGAGAACGGCCATAAAATGCGAAAGCTGCGAGTTTTGGGTCAAATCGCTCCAACAAGTATGGAGTCTTATAGTCGTTGTAAATCGGCCTAGAACCCAAAAATAGTGGGCAATACCTCATCAAAAGGACCACAAAACGGGAAAATGATGAGTTTTTAGTTAGATCTCTCAAACATGTAACTGGTCTTACATGCCTTGCAAATCCGCTTGGAACACAAAAACAGTGGGAAATAATTCATGAAAATGGCCATAAAACACGAAAACGACGAGATTTTGGTCCAAACTCTCAAACATGTATCGGTTCTTAAGGTCGTTGTAAATTGCCCTAGAACCCAAAAATAGTGGGCAATAGCTCATCAAAACGGCCATAAAACGCGAAAACGACGATTTTCTTGCCATTTCTCTTAGACATGTAAGGGGTATTATGGACCATGCAAATCGCCATGGAACCCCAGAAACATGGGCAGTAGCTCATTAAGACGGCCATAAAACATGAAACCGATGAGTTGTTACTCATAACTCTAATACATTTATCGGGTCTTAAAGTCATTGTAACTCACCTTGGAACTAGAAAATTGTGGGTAATAGCTCATGACAACAACCATAAGACGCGGCACCACCAATACCATCTTGAGAGAAACAAAGTATTTTGAGTCCATTACCAAAAACCCTGGTAACATAATGACGATCGCTGGCTGCGGTCCGAATGTAGTTGGCTCCGGAAGAGCAACTATCATACTCCCAAATGGAACAACTCTGATCGTTGAAGAGGCATTGTTGTATCCGAGTCACTGACTCTCTTAAGTTTTAGAGACATCCGCGCAAATGGTTTCCATGTAGAAACCGATGATGATGAGAATGGAAAGGAGTTCCTACTCATTACCAAGCGCGACGAAAATGGTAAACATGTTGTCGAAAGAGTCCCTTCATTAGCTACTGGGCTGTACTACACTAAGATAGTAGCACCACCTATTTACACTACCCTTAAGACTGTCTTTAGAAGCTCCAAACTATTCTACCTTTGGCATGATAGGTTAGGCCACCCCGGTCTTAGGATGATGAGAAATATAATTAACAACTCGAACGGTCATAATGTTAATGTGAAAAATTTCCCGAATCCCGATGATTTCGTGTGCTCCGCATGCGCTACGGGAAAATTAATCATTAGACCGTCCCCCCTAAAGGTGAAGGATGAACTCCCCGTGTTCTTGGAACGCATTCAAGGGGATATATGTGGTCCAATTCAGCCCCTCTCAGGGCCGTTTCGGTACTTCATGGTGCTCATCGATGCTTCCTCTAAATGGTCCAATGTTTGCCTGCTGTCAACAAGGAACCATGCTTTTGCAAAGTTGATCTCCCAGATCATACAAATAAGGAATAAATTCCGTGATTATCGTTTAAAGTCTATTCGAATGGACAATGCCGGAGAATTTACTTCAAAGGCATTCGATGATTATTGCATGGCAACTGGAATCAAACTTGAGCACTCCGTACCGCATGTCCACACTCAAAATGGACTTGCGGAGGCATTGATTAAACGGATTAAATTCATTGCCAGACCACTCCTTCAGGGTTGTAATTTACCAACTACATGTTGGTGACACGCGGTGTTACACGCCGCTAATCTCATCAACTTTCGACCATCGGCCTACAACATCCACTCTCCCATCCAACTTGCGCAAGGGTCGGCACCAAAAATTTCCCACCTCCGTAGGTTTGGCTACCAGGTATATGTACCTATACCACCACCCCAACGATCAGCAATGGGACCGCTCCGTAAGCCGGGGATATACGTTGGTTATGAGACTGTGTCCATAATCAGGTATTGACCCCTTGACAGGTGACTGTCACACGGCCCGTTTTGCTGACTGCATTTTTGACGAGGATCTTTTTCCGACTTTGGGGGGAGGTAATCTACCCCTGGATGACAAAAGTCGAGAAATCACGTGGAAAGCCACGGGGATCCACGCTCATGACCCGCGCACTGTTGAGACTAATAGAGAAGTCCAAAAGATACTAGATTTGTACTCCCTAGCGAATCAACTGCCCGATCATTTTAGTGATTTAAAGACTGTGACAAAGTCGCATGTGCATGCAAATGCACCGGAAAGGGTTGAAATAACAAAGAAAAATGATGGTATACCCGCTCCTGCTCCAAGGCCTAAGAGGACGCGGATTCCGGTTTCTCAAAGCCCAAGTACCCGGGGACGCCCGAAGAAAAAGGATAAGAGAGATTTATTACAGTCTGCCCCTATTGAGGGGAGCCAGTCGAGACCTGGCACAAGTACGGATATTTCAGTGCACGAAATTCTGGACTTGAACTTTCCTCTATCGGAAATACCCAACGAAGTTGTGTGCGCACACATCGGAGCGGGAAAGCTAAAGGACCTAGCTCCTGGATTGGGAAATCCGGTGGAGCAAGAGGATGTGCCTGATGCACTCCATGACGAAATGGCCATTAACTATGTTAATTCGGGCGAGTCATACAACCGAGCCATGGCAAATGTCGACCTTAATTTTGCCAAGAAAATTGCCTCAATCATAGATCTTGACCCTGAGCCTAACACGCTCACTGATTGCAAGAAAAGGTCGGATTGGAAAGATTGGCAGAAGGCAATTACTGCTGAATTATTATCGTTAAACAAAAGATAGGTATTTGGACCTGTTTGTCTAACTCCTCCCCACATTCGCCCCGTTGGCCATAAGTGGGTTTTTGTTCGAAAGAGAAACGAGAATAATGAAGTATTAAGGTACAAAGCAAGGCTCGTTGCTCAAGGTTTCACTCAGCGACCAGGTGTCGACTTTGAGGAAACTTACTCCCCTGTCATGGATGGAATTACCTTTAGATAATTGATCTCAATGGCAGTAAACATGGACTTAAAAATGAAACTAATGGATGTTGTCACCGCTTACCTATATGGTAACTTCGATTCGGACATATACATGAAAGAACCAGAAGGTATCCCTGTCCCGAACCAGGATAGATCAAACATGAGCTTATATAGTGTTCATCTTAAGAAGTCATTGTATGGACTAAAACAGTCAGGTGGGATGTGGTATAATCGTTTAAGCGATTTCCTTCATCAGAAGGGCTACGCGAGCAATGAAGATTGTCCATGTGTTTTTATACGGAGATCCCAAGATGGTTTCAGATATCTCGTGTATGGACGATTTGAATATAATCGGTACACCTGACGATATTGAGGAAGCGAGTTCCTACTTGATGTCGGAATTTGAGATGAAAGACTTAGGCAAAACCAAGTTCTGCCTCGGTCTGCAACTTGAGCATTCCCCTGCTGGGATTCTAGTTCACCAGTCGGCCTACACCCAGAAGGTGTTGGAACGATTTGGGTTTGAAAAGGCATATCCTTCTAAGACCCCGATGGTCGGAAGATCTTTGCAGCAAGACAAGGACCCATTCAGGCCTAAAGAAGAGGGGGAGGAAATTCTGGGACCGGAATTCCCCTACTTAAGTGCAGTTGGCTCACTTATGTACCTCGCAAATTGTACAAGGCCGGATATTGCATTCGCCGTCAATTTGCTTGCAAGGTACAGTTCTGAGCCTACCAAGAGGCATTGGAAAGGCGTTAAAGACATCTTTAGGTACATACAAGGGACAAAGGACCTTGGCTTGTTTTACCAAAAGAACCAAGACCTATCTGTTGTAGGCTATGCAGATGCTGGGTACCTTTCGGACCCGCATACATCCAAGTCGCGGACTGTATATGTTTTCCTTTGTGGTGGAACATCTATTTCTTGGAAATCGTCTAAGCAAACTCTTGTGTCGACTTCGACGAACCACTCGGAAATCATAGCATTATATGAAGCATCACGAGAATGTGTATGGCTTCGACGAATAGTCAGTCACATCTAGATGTCATGTGGACTGAACACCATACAAACCCCACCAATTATCTATGAAGATAATGCCGCTTGTGTTGCACAAGTCCAGACGGGTTACGTGAAGAGCAATCTCACAAAGCATATAAACCCCAAGTTCGTCTATGCACATGAGTTGCAAAAGATGAACGAAGTGAAAGTCTTGGATACTAAGTCGTGTGAAAATCTCGCTGATTTGTTCACTAAATCATTGCCAGCGTCTTCTTTCGAGAGATGTGTCCGAGGGATCGGCATGATGAGACTTAGGGAGATGCAAGGTTCAGGGGGAGAATCTGCACAAACTCATCGCTGAAATCTTGATCCCGATGATTGAGTACTTAACTTTATAGTTAAGTGAATTGTACTCTTTTTTCCCTTAGTGAGTTTTTATGAAGTTTCTCACATGAGGTTTTTAATGAGGCAATTCGTGCAACATTGGAAGAAGTATACTGTGTGCATTTCTCCATATTTTTCCACTGGGTTTTTCGGAGTTTTAAGCCATGGTTATACAGATAAGATACCCAGAGGGAGTGTTGGGAAACTGGGTCGGTAGAGGCCCACTCGGTGTGGCCTCTACCAGGCTAGGGTTGGCCCATGTGTGTATCGTATCCCCTTTAGCCTATAAATAGAGGAACAACCTTTGTACGTGAGTTTACCGAGAGAGTTTTCAATAAAGTTCCCTGTTTCATCTACTTTGTACTGTGTGTGCCTTCTTCTAGTCTTCTTCTCTGATGTGGAACAGCCTCGGGACCGGCCAGTCGGCAGGGGTGTTCCAACATATTCATCGGCGTCGAAAGTACCATCCTCGAATATCCTCCAATGCCTCGAACTGCGCCACGACGGCGTTAGTTCTTAGCTTCCTTTCCGCTCATAGGTGGAGTTGCAGCCGCAACGACTAGACCGTGACGGCCCACGGGTGGAGAGAAGCGGCAGCGTCAGAGCATGCTGGCGGAGGAGGGGCCCGCAGCTGGCTTAGCTCGATCGGTCGCCAAGGCCCATAGCAGCGAAAGCAGCTGCTTCGGCGCACCCAGGTGTGAGGATTGGTACCGACCGGCCCAAGACATTTTTTATTTTTTAAGAGTTAAACACAACAATAGCTAGGAGGATTGCTCTATTTATTTAGTCTATTATTCAGACCTGTAAAGCATCCATACGTATGGAGTCAACAAGTATGGAGTCTTACGATAATTGGAGCACTCAGACAAACGCCAAACTAAACAACGTTGCCAAAGGCCTGAACTTATTACCCATAGAAACTCCAAGAATCAGATCGATAATACTATGATGAATTATGATCGAAGCTTTGAAGCAATTGATACAAAATAACTATGATGAATTACGATTGAAGCCTTTGAAGAAATTACCATGATAAACTACGATTGAATACACGATGATGTGGTTAGGCTGGGCTGCATGCATGTCAACATAGACAACATAATTGATCTTCTAGCGGGGTGTTACTTTATAATAGACGTCATAGATAAGGTTTAGTAGAAGAAAAACGGCTTTCCGTCCAGAAGCATTAGACCCGGTCATGATTAGGCCCGGGACTAATGTAGCGTTAGTTCCAGTTTCAATGGCTAGTACCGTCGCAGGGGCAGGGCCCGCTCTAGTCTCGGTTGGTGTCTCCAACCGGGACTTAAGGGCCTGGTTAGAGACACCAACAGGAAGTAATGTCCTTTCTATATATATATCATCTTCCTTCAAGCCCCGAGCCATAACTGCTCTTTCCTCTTTGTTTTCTTCTTGAGCTCAAGTTCATCCCTATTTTTTTACATGATTTGAAGATTTGGTGGCGCCCCATCTATCCAAGGGTTCTAAAAGGTTAGCAAATTTATCTTTTTATCTTTCATTGCTAGTTTAGCTTATTTCATGCTCTAGAGTAGAGAGACTTGTGGGTTTAGTTTGGAAGTAATTTTTGCAATAATAACATTTGGCCACTATTTTAATTTGGTTTTAATGTGATGAACTTGTATTAATTTTGTAACTTCTCTATTCATGACGTTGTATAATGGTTTTTGATATACTTATATAATAAAGATTTGGCCACTCCTCCCCGAGCTCGATTTGTGTAATGGTTTTTGATATACTTGCATTAATTTGGTGGAGGCACTGATGGCATCGTTCTAGTGATGCTGGCATGGGTTTGAGTGCATGTCGGCGAGGTAGCGACACCGTTTTGGAAAGAGCAGGCCTAAAATTACGAGTTTTTTGTCATATATGTGAAACATGTAACGGGTCTTACAGGCCTTGCAAATCCGCTTGGAACACAAAAACAGTGGGAAATAATTCATGAAAATGGCCATAAAACACGAAAACGACGAGATTTTGGTCCAAACTCTCAAACATGTATCGGTTCTTAAGGTCGTTGTAAATCGCCCTAGAACCCCAAAATAGTGGGCAATAGCTCATCAAAACGGCCATAAAACGCGAAAACGACCATTTTCTTATCATTTCTCTTAGACATGTAAGGGGTATTTTGGACCATGCAAATCGCCATGGAACCCCAGAAACATGGGCAATAGCTCATTAAGACGGCCATAAAACATGAAACCGATGAGTTGTTGCTCATAAATCTAATACATTTATCGGGTCTTAATGTCATTGTAACTCACCTTGGAACTAGAAAATTGTGGGTAATAGCTCATGAAAACAACCATAAAACGCGAAAACTGCGAGTTTTGGGTCATATCTCTCCAAAATGTATCATGTCATAAGGTCGTTGTAAATCTCTCCAAAACCCCAAAACATCGGGCAATGGCTCATGAAAAATGGCCATAAAACCCTAAAATTACGAGTTTTTAGTCATATATCTCAAACATGTAACGGGTCTTACAGGCCTTGCAAATCCGCTTGGAACACAAAAACAACGGTAAATAACTCATGAAAATGGTCATAAAACACGAAAACGACGAGATTTTGGTCCAAACTCTCAAACATGTATCGGTTCTTAAGGTCGTTGTAAATCACCTAGAACCCCAAAACAGTGGGCAATAGCTCATCAAAACGGTATTAAAACACGAAAACGACGAGTTTATTCTCATATCTCATAAACATGTAAGGGTCCTTACAGGGCATGCAAATCCGTCTGGAACCCCAAACTATGGGCAATAACTCATAAAAACGACCATAAAACACGAAAACGACAAGTTGTTGGTCATAACTCTCAAACATGTATCAGGTCTTAAGGTTGATGTAAATCGCATTGGAACCATAAAACTGTGGGCAATGGCTCATGAGAACGGCCATAAAATGCGAAAGCTGCGAGTTTTGGGTCAAATCTCTCCAACAAGTATGGAGTCTTACAATCGTTGTAAATCGGCCTAGAACCCAAAAATAGTGGGCAATACCTCATCAAAAGGACCATAAAACGCGAAAATGATGAGTTTTTAGTCAGATCTCTCAAACATGTAATGGGTCTTACAGGCCTTGCAAATCCGCCTCGAACGCAAAAACAATGGGAAATAATTCATGAAAATGACCAAAAAGCACGAAAACGATGAGTTTTTGGTCATAAGTCTCAAACATGTATCGGTTCTTAAGGTCATTGTAAATCGCCCTAGAACCCCAAAATAGTGGGCAATAGCTCATCAAAACGGCCATAAAACGCGAAAACGACGATTTTCTTGTCATTTCTCTTGGACATGTAAGGGGTATTATGGACCATGCAAATCGCCATGGAACCCTAGAAACGTGGGCAATAGCTCATTAAGACGGCCATAAAACATGAAACCGATGAGTTGTTCCTCATAACTCTAATACATTTATCGGGTCTTAAAGTCGATGAAAGTCACCTTGGAACTCGAAAATTGTGGTTAATAGCTCATGAAAACAACCATAAAACGCGAAAACTGCGAGTTTTGGGTCATATCTCTCCAACATGTATCAGGTCATAAGGTTGTTGTAAATCGCTATAGAACCCCAAACATCGGGCAATGGGTCATGAAAACGGCCATAAAACGCTAAAATTATGAGTTTTTAGTCATATATCTCAAACATGTAACGAATCTTACAGGCCTTTCAAATCCGCTTGCAACGCAAAACAAATGGTAAATAACTCATGAAAATGGCCATAAAACATGAAAACGACAAGATTTTGGTCCAAACTCTCAAACATGTATCGGTTCTTAAGGTCGTCGTAAATCGCCGTAGAACCCAAAAAGGTGGGCAATAGCTCATCAAAACGGTTTTAAAACACGAAAACGACGAGTTTCTGCTCATATCTCATAAACATGTAAGGGTCCTTACGAGGCATGCAAATCCGCCTAGCACCCTAAAACTGTGGGCAATAAATCATTAAAATGACCATAAAACACGAAAACGACAAGCTTTTGGTCATACCTCTCAAACATGTATCGGGTCTTAAGGTTGATGTAAATCTCCCTGGAACCATAAAATTGCGGGCAATAGCTCATGAAAACAGCAGTAAATGCGAAAACTTCGACTTTTGGGTCATGTCTCTCCAAAAAGTATCGAGTCTTATGGTCGTTGTAAATCGCCCGGGAACCCCAAAACAGTGGGAAATACCTTATGAAAACGACCACAAAACACGAAAACGACGAGTTTTTAGTCATATCTCTCAAACACGTAACGAGACTTACATGCCTTACAGATCCGCTTGGAACACAAAAACAGTGGGAAATAACTCATGAAAATGGCCAAAAAACACGAAAACAATGAGTTTTTGGTCATAACTCTCAAACATGTATCGGTTCTTAAGGTCGTCGTATATCGCCGTAGAACCCCAAAACAGTGGGCAATAGCTCATCAAAACGGTATTAAAACACGAAAACGATGAGTTTCTGCTCATATCTCATAAACATGTAAGGGTCCTTTTGAGGCATGCAAATCCGCCAGGCACCCTAAAACTGTGGGCAATAACTAATTAAAATGACCATAAAACACAAAAACGACAAGCTTTTGGTCATACCTGTCAAACATGTATCGGGTCTTAAGGTTGATGTAAATCTCCCTAGAACCATAAAATTGTGGGAAATAGCTCATGAAAACGGCCATAAAATGCGAAAACTTCGACTTTTGGGTCATGTCTCTCCAACAAGTATCGAGTCTTATGGTCGTTGTAAATCGCCTGGGAACCCCAAAACAGTGGGAAATACCTCATTAAAACGACCATAAAACACGAAAACGACGAGTTTTTACTCATATCTCTCAAACATGTAACATGACTTACAGGCCTTGCAAACCCGCTTGGAACACAAAAACAGTGGGAAATAACTCATGAAAATGGTGAAAAACACGAAAACAACGAGTTTTTGGTCATAACTCTCAAACATGTATCTGTTCTTAAGGTCGTCGTAAATCACTGTAGAACCTCAAAACAATGGGCAATAGCTCATTAAAACGGTATTAAAACACGAAAACGACGAGTTTCTGCTCATATCTCATAAACATGTAAGGGTCCTTACAGGCCTTGCAAACCCGCCTGGAACGCAAAAACATGTATCGAGTCTTAAGGTTGATGTAAATCTCTCTAGAACCATAAAATTGTGGGCAATAGCTCATGAAAAGCCATAAAATGCGAAAATTTCGACTTTTGGGTCATGTCTCTCCAACAAGTATCGAGTCTTATGGTCGTTGTAAATCGCCTGGGAACCCCAAAACAGTGGGAAATACCTCATGAAAACGACCATAAAACACGAAAACGACGAGTTTTTACTCATATCTCTCAGACATGTAACATGACTTACATGCCTTGCAAACCCGCTTGGAACACAAAAACAGTGGGAAATAACTCATGAAAATGGCCAAAAACACGAAAACAGCGAAGTTTTCGTCATCACTCTCAAACATGTATCTGTTCTTAAGGTCGTAAATCACCAGAGAACCTCAAAACCATGGGCAATAGCTCATCAAAACGGTATTAAAACACGAAAACGACGAGTTTCTGTTCATATCTCATAAACATGTAAGGGTCCTTACATGGCATGCAAATCCGCCTGGAACCCCAAAACTGGGAAATAACTCATGAAACGACCATAAAACACGAAAACGGCAAGTTTTGGTCATAACTCTCAAACATGTATCGGTCTTAAGGTTGATGTAAATCACCTGAACCATAAAACTATGGGCAATAGCTCATGAAAACAACCATAAAATGCGAAAGCTGTGAGTTTTGGGTCAAATCTCTCTCCAACAAGTATGGAGTCTTACGATCGTTGTAAATCTCTGGAACCTCAAAATAGTGGGCAATACCTCATCAAAATGGCCATAAAACACGAAAGTTATGAGTTTTAGTCATATCTCTCAAGCATGTAATGGTTCTTAGAGGCCTTGCAAATCTTTGGAATGCAAAAACAACGGGAAAGAACTCATGAAAATGGCCAAAAACACGAAAACGATGAGTTTTGGTCATAACTCTCAAACATGTATTGGTTCTTAAGGTCGTAAATCACCTAGAACCCCAAAACAGTGGGCAATAGGTCATCAAAACGGTATTAAAACACAAAAAACGAAGTTTATTCTCATATTTCATAAACATGTAAGGGTCCTTACAGGGATGCAAATTCGCCGAACCCAAAACTATGGGCAATAACTCATGAAAACGACCATAAAACATGAAACGACAAGTTTTTGGTCATAATTTTCAAACAAGTATCAGGTCTTAAGGTTGATCTAAATCCTTAGAACCATAAAGCGTGGGCAATAGCTCATGAGAACGGCCATAAATGCGAAAGCTGCGAAGTTTTGGGTCAAATCTCTCCAACAAGTATGGAGTCTTACAATCGTTGTAAATCGCCTAGAACCCAAAAATAGTGGGCAATACCTCATCAAAAGGACCATAAAACGAAAATGATAAGTTTTAGTCGATCTCTCAAACATGTAATGGGTCTTACAGGCCTTGCAACCGCCGAACGCAAAAACAATGGGAAACAATTCATGAAAATGGCAAAATAACACAAAAACGATGAGTTTTTGGTCATAACGTGTCAAACATGTATCGGTTCTTAAGGTCATTGTAAATCTCCCAAGAACCCCAATATAGTGGGTAATACCTCATCAAACGGCCATAGAAAGCGAAAACGATGATTTTCTTGTCATTTCTCTTAGACATGTAAGGGTATTATGGGCCATGCAAATCGCCATGGAACCGCTAAATGTGGGCAATAGCTCATTAAGACGGCCATAAAACACGAAACCGATAAGTTGTTGCTCATAACTCTAATACATTTATCGGTCTTAAAGTCGATGAAAGTCACCTTGGAACCAAAAATTGTGGTAATAGCTCACGAAAACAACCATAAACGAAAATCTGAAGTTTTGGGTCATATCTCTCCAACATGTATCGAGTCATACAATCGTTGTAAATCGCTCTAGAACCCCAAAACATCGGGCAATGGGTCATGAAAACGGCCATAAAACGCTAAAATTACGAGTTTTTAGTCATATATCTCAATCATGTAATGAATCTTACAGGCCTTTCAAATCCGCTTGTAACGCAAAAACAATGGTAAATAACTCATGAAAATTTCCATAAAACATGAAAACGACGAGATTTTGGTCTAAACTCTCAAACATGTATCGGTTCTTAAGGTCATCGTAAAACAGTGGGCAATAGCTCATCAAAACGGTTTTAAAACACGAAAACGACGAGTTTCTGCTCATTTATCATAAACATGTAAGGGTCCTTACGAGGCATGCAAATCCGCCTAGCACCCTAATGTGGGCAATAAATCATTAAAATGACCATAAAACACGAAAACGACAAGCTTTTGGTCATACCTCTCAAACATGTATCAGGTCTTAAGGTTGATGTAAATCTCCCTGGAACCATAAAATTGCGGGCAATAGCTCATGAAAACAGCAGTAAATGCGAAAACTTCGACTTTTGGGTCATGTCTCTTCAAAAAGTATCGAGTCTTATGGTTGTAAATCGCCTCGAACCCCAAAACAGTGGGAAATACCTTATGAAAACGACCACAAAACACGAAAACGACGAGTTTTTAGTCATATCTCTCAAACACGTAACGAGACTTACATGCCTTACAGATCCGCTTGGAACACAAAAACAGTGGGAAATAACTCATGAAAATGGCCAAAAAACACGAAAACAATGAGTTTTTGGTCATAACTCTCAAACATGTATCGGTTCTTAAGGTCGTCGTATATCGCCGTAGAACCCCCAAACAGTGGGCAATAGCTCATCAAAACGGTATTAAAACACGAAAACGATGAGTTTCTGCTCATATCTCATAAACATGTAAGGGTCCTTTTGAGGCATGCAAATCCGCCTGGCACCCTAAAACTGTGGGCAATAACTAATTAAAATGACCATAAAACACGAAAACGACAAGCTTTTGGTCATACCTGTCAAACATGTATCGGGTCTTAAGGTTGATGTAAATCTCCCTAGAACCATAAAATTGTGGGAAATAGCTCATGAAAACGGCCATAAAATGCGAAAACTTCGACTTTTGGGTCATGTCTCTCCAACAAGTATCGAGTCTTATGGTCGTTGTAAATCGCCTGGGAACCCCAAAACAGTGGGAAATACCTCATTAAAACGACCATAAAACACGAAAACGACGAGTTTTTACTCATATCTCTCAAACATGTAACATGACTTACAGGCCTTGCAAACCCGCTTGGAACACAAAAACAGTGGGAAATAACTCATGAAAATGGTGAAAAACACGAAAACAACGAGTTTTTGGTCATAACTCTCAAACATGTATCTGTTCTTAAGGTCGTCGTAAATCACTGTAGAACCTCAAAACAATGGGCAATAGCTCATTAAAACGGTATTAAAACACGAAAACGACGAGTTTCTGCTCATATCTCATAAACATGTAAGGGTCCTTACAGGCCTTGCAAATCCGCCTGGAACGCAAAAACATGTATCGAGTCTTAAGGTTGATGTAAATCTCTCTAGAACCATAAAATTGTGGGCAATAGCTCATGAAAACGGCCATAAAATGCGAAAATTTCGACTTTTGGGTCATGTCTCTCCAACAAGTATCGAGTCTTATGGTCGTTGTAAATCGCCTGGGAACCCCAAAACAGTGGGAAATACCTCATGAAAACGACCATAAAACACGAAAACGACGAGTTTTTACTCATATCTCTCAGACATGTAACATGACTTACATGCCTTGCAAACCCGCTTGGAACACAAAAACAGTGGGAAATAACTCATGAAAATGGCCAAAAACACGAAAACAACGAGTTTTTCGTCATAACTCTCAAACATGTATCTGTTCTTAAGGTCGTCGTAAATCACCGTAGAACCTCAAAACCATGGGCAATAGCTCATCAAAACGGTATTAAAACACGAAAACGACGAGTTTCTGTTCATATCTCATAAACATGTAAGGGTCCTTACATGGCATGCAAATCCGCCTGGAACCCCAAAACTATGGGAAATAACTCATGAAAACGACCATAAAACACGAAAACGGCAAGTTTTTGGTCATAACTCTCAAACATGTATCAGGTCTTAAGGTTGATGTAAATCGCCCTGGAACCATAAAACTATGGGCAATAGCTCATGAAAACGGCCATAAAATGCGAAAGCTGTGAGTTTTGGGTCAAATCTCTCCAACAAGTATGGAGTCTTACGATCGTTGTAAATCGGCCTGGAACCTCAAAATAGTGGGCAATACCTCATCAAAACGACCATAAAACACGAAAGTTATGAGTTTTTAGTCAGATCTCTCAAGCATGTAATGGTTCTTAGAGGCCTTGCAAATCCGCTTGGAATGCAAAAACAGTGGGAAAGAACTCATGAAAATGGCCAAAATACACGAAAACGATGAGTTTTTGGTCATAACTCTCAAACATGTATTGGTTCTTAAGGTCGTAAATCACCTAGAACCCCAAAACAAAGGCAATAGGTCATCAAACGGTATTAAAACACGAAAAACGAGTTTCTGCTCATATTTCATAAACATGTAAGGGTCCTTACAGGGGATGCAAATTCGCCTAGAACCCAAAAACTGTGGGCAATAACTCGTGAAAACGACCATAAAACATGAAAACGACAAGTTTTTGGTCATAATTTTCAAACAAGTATCAGGTCTTAAGGTTGATCTAAATATCCTTAGAACCATAAAACTGTGGGCAATAGCTCATGAGAACGCCATAAAATGCGAAAAGTCATGAAGTTTGGGTCAAATCTCCAACAAGTATGGAGTCTTACAATCGTTGTAAATCGCCTAGAACCCAAAAATAGTGGGCAATACCTCATCAAAAGGACCATAAAACGCGAAAATGATAAGTTTTTAGTCAGATCTCTCAAACATGTAACGGGTCTTACAGGCCTTGCAAATCCGCTCGGAACGCAAAAACAGTGGGAAACAATTCATGAAAATGGCAAAATAACACAAAAACGATGAGTTTTTGGTCATACGTGTCAAACATGTATCGGTTCTTAAGGTCGTTGTAAATCTCCCAAGAACCCCAATATAGTGGGTAATACCTCATCAAACGGCCATAGAAAGCGAAAACGATGATTTTCTTGTCATTTCTCTTAGACATGTAAGGGGTATTATGGGCCATGGAAATCGTCACGGAACCGCAGAAATGTGGGCAATAGCTCATTAAGACGGCCATAAAACACGAAACCGATAAGTTGTTGCTCATAACTCTAATACATTTATCGGTTCTTAAAGTCGATGAAAGTCACCTTGGAACCAAAAAATTGTGGGTAATAGCTCACGAAAACAACCATAAAACGCGAAAACTGCGAGTTTTGGGTCATATCTCTCCAACATGTATCGAGTCATACAATCGTTGTAAATCGCTCTAGAACCCCAAAACATCGGGCAATGGGTCATGAAAACGGCCATAAAACGCTAAAATTACGAGTTTTTAGTCATATATCTCAATCATGTAATGAATCTTACAGGCCTTTCAAATCCGCTTGTAACGCAAAAACAATGGTAAATAACTCATGAAAATTTCCATAAAACATGAAAACGACGAGATTTTGGTCTAAACTCTCAAACATGTATCGGTTCTTAAGGTCATCGTAAAACAGTGGGCAATAGCTCATCAAAACGGTTTTAAAACACGAAAACGACGAGTTTCTGCTCATTTATCATAAACATGTAAGGGTCCTTACGAGGCATGCAAATCCGCCTAGCACCCTAATGTGGGCAATAAATCATTAAAATGACCATAAAACACGAAAACGACAAGCTTTTGGTCATACCTCTCAAACATGTATCAGGTCTTAAGGTTGATGTAAATCTCCCTGGAACCATAAAATTGCGGGCAATAGCTCATGAAAACAGCAGTAAATGCGAAAACTTCGACTTTTGGGTCATGTCTCTCCAAAAAGTATCGAGTCTTATGGTCGTTGTAAATCGCCCGGGAACCCCAAAACAGTGGGAAATACCTTATGAAAACGACCATAAAACACGAAAACGACGAGTTTTTAGTCATATCTCTCAAACATGTAACGGGACTTACATGCCTTACAGATCCGCTTGGAACACAAAAACAGTGGGAAATAACTCATGAAAATGGCCAAAAAACACGAAAACAATGAGTTTTTGGTCATAACTCTCAAACATGTATCGGTTCTTAAGGTCGTCGTATATCGCCGTAGAACCCCCAAACAGTGGGCAATAGCTCATCAAAACGGTATTAAAACACGAAAACGATGAGTTTCTGCTCATATCTCATAAACATGTAAGGGTCCTTTTGAGGCATGCAAATCCGCCTGGCACCCTAAAACTGTGGGCAATAACTAATTAAAATGACCATAAAACACGAAAACGACAAGCTTTTGGTCATACCTGTCAAACATGTATCGGGTCTTAAGGTTGATGTAAATCTCCCTAGAACCATAAAATTGTGGGAAATAGCTCATGAAAACGGCCATAAAATGCGAAAACTTCGACTTTTGGGTCATGTCTCTCCAACAAGTATCGAGTCTTATGGTCGTTGTAAATCGCCTGGGAACCCCAAAACAGTGGGAAATACCTCATTAAAACGACCATAAAACACGAAAACGACGAGTTTTTACTCATATCTCTCAAACATGTAATGACTTACAGTGCCTTGCAAACCGCTTGGAACACAAACAGTGGGAAATAACTCATGAAAATGGTGAAAAACACGAAAACAACGAGTTTTTGGTCATAACTCTCAAACATGTATCTGTTCTTAAGGTCGTCGTAAATCACTGTAGAACCTCAAAACAATGGGCAATAGCTCATTAAAACGGTATTAAAACACGAAAACGACGAGTTTCTGCTCATATCTCATAAACATGTAAGGGTCCTTACAGGCCTTGCAAATCCGCCTGGAACGCAAAAACATGTATCGAGTCTTAAGGTTGATGTAAATCTCTCTAGAACCATAAAATTGTGGGCAATAGCTCATGAAAACGGCCATAAAATGCGAAAATTTCGACTTTTGGGTCATGTCTCTCCAACAAGTATCGAGTCTTATGGTCGTTGTAAATCGCCTGGGAACCCCAAAACAGTGGGAAATACCTCATGAAAACGACCATAAAACACGAAAACGACGAGTTTTTACTCATATCTCTCAGACATGTAACATGACTTACATGCCTTGCAAACCCGCTTGGAACACAAAAACAGTGGGAAATAACTCATGAAAATGGCCAAAAACACGAAAACAACGAGTTTTCGTCATAACTCTCAAACATGTATCTGTTCTTAAGGTCGTCAGAATCACCGTAGAACCTCAAAACCATGGGCAATAGCTCATCAAAGCGGTATTAAAACACGAAACGACGAAGTTTACGTTTCATATCTCATAAACATGTAAGGGTCCTTACATGGCATGCAAATCCGCTGGAACCCCAAAACTATGGGAAATAACTCATGAAACGACCATAAAACACGAAAGCGGCAAGTTTTTGGTCATAACTCTCAAACATGTATCGTGTCTTAAGGTTGATGTAAATCGCTGGAACCATAAAACTATGGGCAATAGCTCATGAAAACGGCCATAAAATGCGAAAGCTGTGAGTTTTGGGTCAAATCTCTCCAACAAGTATGGAGTCTTACGATCGTTGTAAATCGGCCTGGAACCTCAAAATAGTGGGCAATACCTCATCAAAACGACCATAAAACACGAAAGTTATGAGTTTTTAGTCAGATCTCTCAAGCATGTAATGGTTCTTAGAGGCCTTGCAAATCCGCTTGGAATGCAAAAACAGTGGGAAAGAACTCATGAAAATGGCCAAAATACACGAAAACGATGAGTTTTTGGTCATAACTCTCAAACATGTATTGGTTCTTAAGGTCGTTGTAAATCACCTAGAACCCCAAAACAGTGGGCAATAGGTCATCAAAACGGTATTAAAACACGAAAAAACGAGTTTCTGCTCATATTTCATAAACATGTAAGGGTCCTTACAGGGGATGCAAATTCGCCTAGAACCCAAAAACTGTGGGCAATAACTCGTGAAAACGACCATAAAACATGAAAACGACAAGTTTTTGGTCATAATTTTCAAACAAGTATCAGGTCTTAAGGTTGATCTAAATCTCCTTAGAACCATAAAACTGTGGGCAATAGCTCATGAGAACGGCCATAAAATGCGAAAGCTGCGAGTTTTGGGTCAAATCTCTCCAACAAGTATGGAGTCTTACAATCGTTGTAAATCGCCCTAGAACCCAAAAATAGTGGGCAATACCTCATCAAAAGGACCATAAAACGCGAAAATGATAAGTTTTTAGTCAGATCTCTCAAACATGTAACGGGTCTTACAGGCCTTGCAAATCCGCTCGGAACGCAAAAACAGTGGGAAACAATTCATGAAAATGGCAAAATAACACAAAAACGATGAGTTTTTGGTCATACGTGTCAAACATGTATCGGTTCTTAAGGTCGTTGTAAATCTCCCAAGAACCCCAATATAGTGGGTAATACCTCATCAAACGGCCATAGAAAGCGAAAACGATGATTTTCTTGTCATTTCTCTTAGACATGTAAGGGGTATTATGGGCCATGGAAATCGTCACGGAACGCAGAAATGTGGGCAATAGCTCATTAAGACGGCCATAAAACACGAAACCGATAAGTTGTTGCTCATAACTCTAATACATTTATCGGTTCTTAAAGTCGATGAAAGTCACCTTGGAACCAAAAAATTGTGGGTAATAGCTCACGAAAACAACCATAAAAGCGAAATCATGAAGTTTTGGGTCATATCTCTCAACATGTATCGAGTCATACAATCGTTGTAAATCGCTCTAGAACCCCAAAACATCGGGCAATGGATCATGAAACGCCATAAAACGCTAAAATTACGAGTTTTTAGTCATATATCTCAATCATGTAATGAATCTTACAGGCCTTTCAAATCCGCTTGTAACGCAAAAACAATGGTAAATAACTCATGAAAATTTCCATAAAACATGAAAACGACGAGATTTTGGTCTAAACTCTCAAACATGTATCGGTTCTTAAGGTCATCAGAAACAAGGGCAATAGCTCATCAAAACGGTTTTAAAACACGAAAACGACGAGTTTCTGCTCATTTATCATAAACATGTAAGGGTCCTTACGAGGCATGCAAATCCGCCTAGCACCCTAATGTGGGCAATAAATCATTAAAATGACCATAAAACACGAAAACGACAAGCTTTTGGTCATACCTCTCAAACATGTATCAGGTCTTAAGGTTGATGTAAATCTCCCTGGAACCATAAAATTGCGGGCAATAGCTCATGAAAACAGCAGTACATGCGAAAACTTCGACTTTTGGGTCATGTCTCTCCAAAAAGTATCGAGTCTTATGGTCGTTGTAAATCGCCCGGGAACCCCAAAACAGTGGGAAATACCTTATGAAAACGACCATAAAACACGAAAACGACGAGTTTTTAGTCATATCTCTCAAACATGTAACGGGACTTACATGCCTTACAGATCCGCTTGGAACACAAAAACAGTGGGAAATAACTCATGAAAATGGCCAAAAAACACGAAAACAATGAGTTTTTGGTCATAACTCTCAAACATGTATCGGTTCTTAAGGTCGTATATCGCCGTAGAACCCCCAAACAGTGGGCAATAGCTCATCAAAACGGTATTAAAACACGAAAACGATGAGTTTCTGCCTCATATCTCATAAACATGTAAGGATCCTTATGAGGCATCCAAAACCGCCTGGCACCCTAAAACTGTGGGCAAAAACTAATTAAAATGACCATAAAACACGAAAACGACAAGCTTTTGGTCATACCTCTCAAACATGTATCGGGTCTTAAGGTTGATGTAAATCTCCCTAGAACCATAAAATTGTGGGAAATAGCTCATGAAAACGGCCATAAAATGCGAAAACTTCGACTTTTGGGTCATGGCTCTCCAACAAGTATCGAGTCTTATGGTCGTTGTAAATCGCCTGGGAACCCCAAAACAGTGGGAAATACCTCATTAAAACGACCATAAAACACGAAAACGAGTTTTACTCATATCTCTCAAACATGTAACATGACTTACGTGCCTTGCAAACCCGCTTGGAACACAAAAGCACAGGGAAATAACTCATGAAAATGGTGAAAACACGAAAACAACGAGTTTTGGTCATAACTCTCAAACATGTATGTTCTTAAGGTCGTCATAAATCACAGAGAACCTCAAAACAATGGGCAATAGCTCATTAAAACGGTATTAAACACGAAAACGACGAGTTTCGCTCATATCTCATAAACATGTAAGGGTCCTTACAGCCTTGCAAATCCGCTTTGGGCATAAAAAACATGTATCGAGTCTTAAGGTTGATGTAAATCTCTAGAACCATAAAATTGTGGGCAATAGCTCATGAAACGGCCATAAAATGCGAAAATTTACTTTTGGGTCATGTCTCTCCAACAAGTATCGAGTCTTATGGTCGTTGTAAATCGCCTGGAACCCCAAAACAGTGGGAAATACCTCATGAAACGACCATAAACACGACGAAGTTTTACTCATATCTCTCGACATGTAACATGACTTACATGCCTTGCAAAACCCTTGGAACACAAAACAGTGGGAAATAACTCATGAAAATGGCCAAAAACACGAAAACAACGAGTTTTTCGTCATAACTCTCAAACATGTATCTGTTCTTAAGGTCGTCGTAAATCACCGTAGAACCTCAAAACCATGGGCAATAGCTCATCAAAACGGTATTAAAACACGAAAACGAGGAGTTTCTGTTCATATCTCATAAACATGTAAGGGTCCTTACAGGGCATGCAAATCTGCCTGGAACCCCAAAACTGTGGGAAATAACTCATGAAAACGACCATAAAACACGAAAACGGCAAGTTTTTGGTCATAACTCTCAAACATGTATCAGGTCTTAAGGTTGATGTAAATCGCCCTGGAACCATAAAACTATGGGCAATAGCTCATGAAAACGGCCATAAAATGCGAAAGCTGTGAGTTTTGGGTCAAATCTCTCCAACAAGTATGGAGTCTTACGATCGTTGTAAATCGGCCTGGAACCTCAAAATAGTGGGCAATACCTCATCAAAACGACCATAAAACACGAAAGTTATGAGTTTTTAGTCAGATCTCTCAAGCATGTAATGGTTCTTAGAGGCCTTGCAAATCCGCTTGGAATGCAAAAACAGTGGGAAAGAACTCATGAAAATGGCCAAAATACACGAAAACTATGAGTTTTTGGTCATAACTCTCAAACATGTATTGGTTCTTAAGGTCGTTGTAAATCACCTAGAACCCCAAAACAGTGGGCAATAGGTCATCAAAACGGTATTAAAACACGAAAAAACGAGTTTCTGCTCATATTTCATAAACATGTAAGGGTCCTTACAGGGGATGCAAATTCGCCTAGAACCCAAAAACTGTGGGCAATAACTCGTGAAAACGACCATAAAACATGAAAACGACAAGTTTTTGGTCATAATTTTCAAACAAGTATCAGGTCTTAAGGTTGATCTAAATCTCCTTAGAACAATAAAAGCTGGGCAATAGCTCATGAGAACGCCATAAAATCGAAAAGCTGCGAGTTTTGGGTCAAATCTCTCCAACAAGTATGGAGTCTTACAATCGTTGTAAATCGCCCTAGAACCCAAAAATAGTGGGCAATACCTCATCAAAAGGACCATAAAACGCGAAAATGATAAGTTTTTAGTCAGATCTCTCAAACATGTAACGGGTCTTACAGGCCTTGCAAATCCGCTCGGAACGCAAAAACAGTGGGAAACAATTCATGAAAATGGCAAAATAACACAAAAACGATGAGTTTTTGGTCATACGTGTCAAACATGTATCGGTTCTTAAGGTCGTTGTAAATCTCCCAAGAACCCCAATATAGTGGGTAATACCTCATCAAACGGCCATAGAAAGCGAAAACGATGATTTTCTTGTCATTTCTCTTAGACATGTAAGGGGTATTATGGGCCATGGAAATCGTCACGGAACCGCAGAAATGTGGGCAATAGCTCATTAAGACGGCCATAAAACACGAAACCGATAAGTTGTTGCTCATAACTCTAATACATTTATCGGTTCTTAAAGTCGATGAAAGTCACCTTGGAACCAAAAAATTGTGGGTAATAGCTCACGAAAACAACCATAAAACGCGAAAGCATGAAGTTTTGGGTCATATCTCTCCAACATGTATCGACTCATACAGTCGTTGTAAATCGCTCTAGAACCCCAAAACATCGGGCAATGGGTCATGAAAACGGCCATAAAACGCTAAAATTACGAGTTTTTAGTCATATATCTCAATCATGTAATGAATCTTACAGGCCTTTCAAATCCGCTTGTAACGCAAAAACAATGGTAAATAACTCATGAAAATTTCCATAAAACATGAAAACGACGAGATTTTGGTCTAAACTCTCAAACATGTATCGGTTCTTAAGGTCATCGTAAAACAGTGGGCAATAGCTCATCAAAACGGTTTTAAAACACGAAAACGACGAGTTTCTGCTCATTTATCATAAACATGTAAGGGTCCTTACGAGGCATGCAAATCCGCCTAGCACCCTAATGTGGGCAATAAATCATTAAAATGACCATAAAACACGAAAACGACAAGCTTTTGGTCATACCTCTCAAACATGTATCAGGTCTTAAGGTTGATGTAAATCTCCCTGGAACCATAAAATTGCGGGCAATAGCTCATGAAAACAGCAGTACATGCGAAAACTTCGACTTTTGGGTCATGTCTCTCCAAAAAGTATCGAGTCTTATGGTCGTTGTAAATCGCCCGGGAACCCCAAAACAGTGGGAAATACCTTATGAAAACGACCATAAAACACGAAAACGACGAGTTTTTAGTCATATCTCTCAAACATGTAACGGGACTTACATGCCTTACAGATCCGCTTGGAACACAAAAACAGTGGGAAATAACTCATGAAAATGGCCAAAAAACACGAAAACAATGAGTTTTTGGTCATAACTCTCAAACATGTATCGGTTCTTAAGGTCGTCGTATATCGCCGTAGAACCCCCAAACAGTGGGCAATAGCTCATCAAAACGGTATTAAAACACGAAAACGATGAGTTTCTGCTCATATCTCATAAACATGTAAGGGTCCTTTTGAGGCATGCAAATCGCTTTGGCACCCTAAACTGGGCAATAACTAATTAAAATGACCATAAAACACGAAAACGACAAGCTTTTGGTCATACCTCTCAAACATGTATCGGGTCTTAAGGTTGATGTAAATCTCCCTAGAACCATAAAATTGTGGGAAATAGCTCATGAAAACGGCCATAAAATGCGAAAACTTCGACTTTTGGGTCATGTCTCTCCAACAAGTATCGAGTCTTATGGTCGTTGTAAATCGCCTGGGAACCCCAAAACAGGGAAATACCTCATTAAAACGACCATAAAACACGAAAACGACGAGTTTTTACTCATATCTCTCAAACATGTAACATGACTTACAGGCCTTGCAAACCCGCTTGGAACACAAAAACAGTGGGAAATAACTCATGAAAATGGTGAAAAACACGAAAACAACGAGTTTTTGGTCATAACTCTCAAACATGTATCTGTTCTTAAGGTCGTCATAAATCACTGTAGAACCTCAAAACAATGGGCAATAGCTCATTAAAACGGTATTAAAACACGAAAACGACGAGTTTCTGCTCATATCTCATAAACATGTAAGGGTCCTTACAGGCCTTGCAAATCCGCCTGGAACGCAAAAACTGTGGGCAATAACTCATGAAAACGACCATCAAACACGAAAACGACAAGTTTTTGGTCATAACTCTCAAACATGTATCAGGCCTTAAGGTTGATGTAAATCGCCCTCGAACCATAAAACTATGGGCAATAGCTCATGAAAACGGCCATAAAATGCGAAAGCTGTGAGTTTTGGGTCAAACCTCTCCAACAAGTATGGAGTCTTACGATCGTTGTAAATTGGCCTGGAACCCCAAAATAGTGGGCAATACCTCATCAAAACGACCATAAAACGCGAAAGTTATGAGTTTTCAGTCAGATCTCTCAAACATGTAATGGTTCTTACAAGCCTTGCAAATCCTCTTGGAATGCAAAAACAGTGGGAAAGAACTCATGAAAATGGCCAAAATACACGAAAACGATGAGTTTTTGGTCATAACTCACAAACATGTATTGGTTCTTAAGGTCGTTGTAAATCACCTAGAACCCCAAAACAGTGGGCAGTAGGTCATCAAAACGGTATTAAAACATGAAAAAAACGAGTTTCTGCTCATATTTCATAAACATGTAAGGGTCCTTACAGGGCATGCAAATCCGCCTAGAACCCAAAAACTGTGGGCAATAACTCGTGAAAACGACCATAAAACATGAAAACGACAAGTTTTTGGTCATAATTTTCAAACAAGTATCAGGTCTTTAGGTTGATCTAAAGCTCCTTGGAACCATAAAACCGTGGGCAATAGCTCATGAGAACGGACATAAAATGCGAAAGCTGCGAGTTTTGGGTCAAATCTCTCCAACAAGTATGGAGTCTTACAGTCGTTGTAAATCGGCCTAGAACCCAAAAATAGTGGGCAATACCTCATCAAAAGGACCATAAAACGCGAAAATGATGAGTTTTTAGTCAGATCTCTCAAACATGTAACGGGTCTTACAGGCCTTGCAAATCCGCTCGGAACGCAAAAACAGTGGGAAACTGTCACATCCCAAGATTTTCCAAATCTTGTAATGTGAAAAATAAATGAATAAAATAAAACTTTGTTGATTTTCAGGGTGAGAAGAAACTTTTTGATTCCAAATGGAAACCTTCAAACCTTTTTGATCAAACAAATCCTAAATGGATTTGAAAAGTTAAACAATTAATAAAGAAAATATTTTGAATAAGTGGAATTACTATTTTTGGATCTTTAAATAAAAGATTTGGTTTTCAAAAGAAAAGGTAGATTTATAAATAAGGATTATTTATAAAGACAAATTAAACCTTGGCCAATATTTTGAAATAAAATGTTTTGTTTTGATTAAAAATAGTAAAGGTTTATTTAAGTAAAATAATAAGTATTTAATATCCAATTTTATTTAAATAAAAGGTTTTACCATTTTAATTAAAACATCAAAACTTATTAAATTATTTTAAATAAGTTTTCCAAAGTGTATATTATTTTCAAATAAAACCTACTGAATGGTTTTGGTACTATTTTGGATTTCAAAATGAAAATAAATAAAACAAACCCTATTTGAATTAATAATTAAGGTCTATTTTATTGAATTATTAAATAGATCCTAAAAAGAATAAAATTATTTTATTTTGTTTTGGACTTTGGTTTATGTTGTTAAACAGAACTAACACAATACAAAGTTTGGTGAATGTTTTGAATTGATTTGTTGATTGATTTGTTTGATTGAATTTCAAAACAGAAAATAGAAATAGAAAAGGATAAAACAATCAGACAAGAAAAAAATATGAAAACGGACTGACCCAACTCACCTGTGCCCAAAGCCGATCAGCCCACCTATCCCCTCGCCCCCGAAACTTTTTCCTTACCGCGAAAGAAACCCACTAAGCCAATGACTGGTGGACCCTCGTTCCCTCTCTCTCTCACGCCGCCAAGCGGACCCCACCGCCAGCTCACCTGTCTTCAACCGCGTGACCAGTTCCTCCTCCCCCTCTCTCCCGTTTTTGCGTTGAATCCGCGAGCTTAATTCTCGATTAATGGCGCAATAACCCCGCCCTGCAACCACGCATGATAAAGCGTCTCCCTCTCCTCTCTCGTTCCCCTCTGTCGCCCCACCTCAACACGCCCCTAGGCCGCCCAATTCCTCGCCACACCACCCACTGTCCGACGACGCTCCGGCGAAGATTCCGGCAGCCCCACGCCACCCCTTGCCTCCTCGAGCACGCAGCTGTGATCCCCATCTCCTGGCGGACCTTTCCGCATCGCCAGCTCGCTCGCGCGCCCCTGAGCCTCGACAGCGACGACTCCAAGCGCCGCCACCGTCTGGTTTAACTCCGGCGAGTGCCCCAGGTAGTTTCTGTCCGCTCCTTCCCCTCTCGTTCACGCACGCAAGTTCTACTCTCCCTCGCACGATTAACAGACCCCTTGTCTCGTCCTCCTGTGCCTTGTAGCCCCGCCCCCAACGTCGACCAGAGCGTGCCCGACGCCGAGCAAACTCCGGTGAGCAATCCACGTCGGACCAGAGCGCCCCTTGACTCCTCGAGAACACCTTGAGCTTCCCCAGGCTTCTGCGAACGCGGTGAGCATCTCCCCATCCACTCTAGCTTCCTATAACGCCAGCACCGCCACCATCTGGCCGCTCCGCCGCCCGCCACCGCCGCAGCGCCGCTAGTATTAGGTCAAGCTCGCAGCAGCCGTCCGATCTCGATCTAGTGGATAGGATAGAACCACTTAAAGCGAAGGGGTAAGCAAATCTGATCCGTGCGATTTAATTAGATCCAACGCGCTAGAGCAGTCGATCCAACCGAAACGGTATGGACGAATCAGAAACAGCCATGTGGCTCAGGCTTCGATTTAAAACAGATTTGAATCTATTAGATTTGTGTTTTTGTAAATTGCATAACTTTCATTCCACACGTCCAGAAGTTGAAAACTTTATATCAATGGAATCAGTGGAACAAGCCCTAGCCAACCATGCCATTTGTTTAGTAAAAAGCTTCTGGAAAAAAAGTTTGTTTTTGCAGAAACATTTGTATGCTTGTTTAGGTTATAAAAATTGTTCAAAATGACTTTGGGGATAAAATCTTTGGCAAATGGTGTGATTTGAACCTACTGACCATAGGAAACACTTTGTGGTTTCAAAAATGTATTTGGTGAAACAAAAGAATGATTCTTTGATTTAAAACCATTTCTAGTCAAATAAAAATATAGTTTATTTATTAAAAATGTTTTGGAAGAAAACCCTTGGGAAATGTTTTGTTTTAAACTCTCTGACCCCAAACACAAAGTTTTATGGTTTGAAAAGATATTTTGTGAATCCTATAGATTAATGCCTTAGTAAAAACATTTCTACACCACATAAAATGATACCTTGTTTTGAAAATGGTTTATGAAGTGAAAACTTTTGCAAAGGACTTTGCCACTTTCTAAAATGACCATTAGGTGTTTTCAAATTTTTATGACCCATTAGGAACCACTTTTCAAACAAAACAAAGCTTGGCATGCTTGCATGCATTACTTTGACTTTATCATTTTATGTGATGTTTTGCTTGATTGGTAGATTGAGTTTGTGCCTTGCTTGATTGAATTGTAGTGACTTGAAGAATGTGATTGTTGCAAGGACAAGGAGTGAACTTATACCCTCTACCAAAAAGGCAAGTGATGCTTCATACTTTTGTCCCATTACTTTCACTATGCATTAGTGATTTTTCTAAGTAAAACTTGCATGGAATTTTGCTAAGTGTAAACCTTGCTATAGGAAAAACCTAGTAGATGAAACCTTAGTAGAATTTTCCTAAGTTAAGATTCCTACTACTATCAAGCTTAGCTTAGCTAATAGAAAACAAGGGTGGAATATATATCCATACTATGGAAAATTTCTAAGTCTGAGGGCTTATGTTTTTGTTTAATAAAACAACTAAGTTAATGGATCACCTGGGTGGAATGGGACTTGAATGGTGGTTTTTGGTTGAGTGGTTACACAAGGCCCATGTTTATGGTTTACCTTGTGTATCACACTTGTGGATTGCCACCCAGGAACAAAGAGATTTGAGATGTCAAATGTTGAGAAGCTTCAAGTGCAGCCACATGGCATTATGGGCTCTACCTGGATCATATAGGTTGCAAGAACTTAGCCATATGGACAGTTGGTGGTAGAGTTTGATAGGTTGGAACGCGTCCATTTTGGTCTAAGGGAAGGCTTCTGAAAGATCTTGTCTTGGTGAAACCAAGTCTTGTGGGGAAAGTGCACTACCTCTACAAAGTGTAAAATCTAAGTACTTAGCCATGTCCCTGGTAAAGGACAATTTGAGCATCAAGACATGGAAGCAATCAAGAATCTCATCATCCAAATTTCTAAGTTAAAAACTTGTGGTTGAACAAGGGTTAAAGGATCTTCAATCTTTGATTGGGAGAAATGATTTTGTCAAGCAAAAACTTAGTGTTTTCAAATGTTAAGGAAAAATCTATTTTGAGCAATGCAAGCCTCAACTCCACTTAGCCAAATGCATATAGAAGATAGACTCCACCATACTACCATAGTATCACTTGCCAATACAATTCAAATGTGTTGACCCTTGTGGCTGTAACTTGTTATGTTGCAGGTTTGATTGATTTAGTGAAGTGTGTTGATTAGGATTACAAAGTCTACAACCAACATGTCTGCCTGTGGCACTTTGAAGATAAAGGACCCCATGCTATAGATATTCTGCTGCAATGTAATGTAATAGCCAAATGAGCTATGTAAGATGTAATAAAATTATGTTATTTCTGGTTATAAAGTTGTATTATGACCTTTGCTTCTTGATATTACATCATAACTGTGGATGCTAGCTATTGATCCAGGGACTAGCATTGTAAACACAGGGGACTCTACCTTATTAAAGGTTGGGACCCTTACAGAAACAATTCATGAAAATGGCAAAAAAACACGAAAACGATGAGTTTTTGGTCATACGTGTCAACCATGTATCGGTTCTTAAGGTCGTTGTAAATCTCCCAAGAACCCCAATATAGTGGGTAATACCTCATCAAAACGGCCATAGAAAGCGAAAACGATGATTTTCTTGTCATTTCTCTTAGACATGTAAGGGGTATTATGGGCCATGGAAATCGTCACGGAACCCCAGAAATGTGGGCAATAGCTCATTAAGACGGCCATAAAACACGAAACCGATAAGTTGTTGCTCATAACTCTAATACATTTATCGGTTCTTAAAGTCGATGAAAGTCACCTTGGAACCAAAAAATTGTGGGTAATAGCTCACGAAAACAACCATAAAACGTGAAAACTGCGAGTTTTGGGTCATATCTCTCCAACATGTATCGAGTCATACAGTCGTTGTAAATCGCTCTAGAACCCCAAAACATCGGGCAATAGGTCATGAAAACGGCCATAAAACGCTAAAATTACGAGTTTTTAGTCATATATCTCAATCATGTAATGAATCTTACATGCCTTTCAAATCCGCTTGCAACGCAAAAACAATGGTAAATAACTCATGAAAATGGCCATAAAACATGAAAACGGCGAGATTTTGGTCCAAACTCTCAAACATGTATCGGTTCTTAAGGTCGTCGTAAATCGCCGTAGAAACCCAAAACAGTGGGCAATAGCACATCAAAACGGTTTTAAAACATGAAAACGATGAGTTTCTGCTCATATCTCATAAACATGTAAGGGTCCTTACGAGGCATGCAAATCCGCCTAGCACCCTAAAACTGTGGGCAATAAATCATTAAAATGACCATAAAACATGAAAACGACAAGCTTTTGGTCATACCTCTCAAACATGTATCAGGTCTTAAGGTTGATGTAAATCTCCCTGGAACCATAAAATTGCGGGCAATAGCTCATGAAAACAGCAGTAAATGCGAAAACTTCGACTTTTGGGTCATGTCTCTCCAAAAAGTATCGAGTCTTATGGTCGTTGTAAATCGCCTGGGAACCCCAAAACAGTGGGAAATACCTCATGAAAACGACCATAAAACACGAAAACGACGAGTTCTTAGTCATATCTCTCAAACATGTAACGGGACTTACATGCCTTACAGATCCGCTTGGAACACAAAAACAGTGGGAAATAACTCATGAAAATGGCCAAAAAACACGAAAACAACGAGTTTTTGTTCATAACTCTCAAACATGTATCGGTTCTTAAGGTCGTCGTATATCACCGTAGAACCCCAAAACAGTGGGCAATAGCTCGTCAAAACGGTATTAAAACACGAAAACGACGAGTTTCTGCTCATATCTCATATACATGTAAGGGTCCTTTCGAGGCATGCAAATCCGCCTGGCACCCTAAAACTGTGGGCAATAACTAATTAAAATGACCATAAAACACGAAAACGACAAGCTTTTGGTCATACCTCTCAAACATGTATCGGGTCTTAAGGTTGATTTAAATCTCCCTAGAACCATAAAATTGTGGGCAATAGCTCATGAAAATGGCCATAAAATGCGAAAACTTCGACATTTGGGTCATGTCTCTCCCACAAGTATCGAGTCTTATGGTCGTTGTAAATCGCCTGGGAACCCCAAAACAGTGGGAAATACCTCATTAAAACGACCATAAAACACGAAAACGACGAGTTTTTACTCATATCTCTCAAACATGTAACATGACTTACAGGCCTTGCAAACCTGCTTGGAGCACAAAAACAGTGGGAAATAACTCATGAAAATGGCCAAAAACACGAAAACAACGAGTTTTTGGTCATAAATCTCAAACATGTATCTGTTCTTAAGGTCGTCGTAAATCACCGTAGAACCTCAAAACAATGGGCAATAGCTCATTAAAACGGTATTAAAACATGAAAACGACGAGTTTCTGCTCATATCTCATAAACATGTAAGGGTCCTTACAGGGCATGCAAATCCGCCTAGAACCCCAAAACTGTGGGAAATAACTCATGAAAACAACCATAAAACACGAAAACGACAAGTTTTTGGTCATAACTCTCAAACATGTATCAGGTCTTAAGGTTGATGTAAATCGCCCTCGAAACATAAAACTATGGGCAATAGCTCATGAAAACGGCCATAAAATGCGAAAGCTGTGAGTTTTGGGTCAAATCTCTCCAACAAGTATGGAGTCTTACGATCGCTGTAAATTGGCCTGGAGCCCCAAAATAGTGGGCAATACCTCATCAAAACGACCATAAAACGCGAAAGTTATGATTTTTTAGTCAGATCTCTCAAACATGTAATGGTTCTTAGAGGCCTTGCAAATCCGATAGGAATGCAAAAATAGTGGGAAAGAACTCATGAAAATGGCCAAAATACATGAAAACGATGATTTTTTGGTCATAACTCACAAACATGTATTGGTTCTTAAGGTCGTTGTAAATCACCTAGAACCCCAAAACAGTGGGCAATAGGTCATCAAAACGGTATTAAATCACGAAAAAAATGAGTTTCTGCTCATATTTCATAAACATGTAAGGGTCCTTACAGGGCATGCAAATCCGCCTAGAACCCAAAAACTGTGGGCAATAACTCGTGAAAACGACCATAAAACATGAAAACGACAAGTTTTTGGTCATCATTTTCAAACAAGTATCAGGTCTTAAGGTTGATCTAAAGCTCCTTGGAACCATAGAACCGTGGGCAATAGCTCATGAGAACGGCCATAAAATGCGAAAGCTGCGAGTTTTGGGTCAAATCTCTCCAACAAGTATGGAGTCTTACAATCGTTGTAAATCGGCCTAGAACCCAAAAATAGTGGGCAATACCTCATCAAAAGGACCATAAAACGCGAACATGATGAGTTTTTAGTCAGATCTCTCAAACATGTAACGGGTCTTACAGGCCTTGCAAATCCGCTCGGAACGCAAAAACAGTGGGAAACAATTCATGAAAATGGCAAAAAAACACGAAAACGATGAGTTTTTGGTCATACGTGTCAACCATGTATCGGTTCTTAAGGTCGTTGTAAATCTCCCAAGAACCCCAATATAGTGGGTAATACCTCATCAAAACGGCCATAGAAAGGGAAAACGATGATTTTCTTGTCATTTCTCTTAGACATGTAAGGGGTATTATGGGCCATAGAAATCGTCACGGAACCCCAGAAATGTGGGCAATAGCTCATTAAGACGGCCATAAAACACGAAACCGATAAGTTGTTGCTCATAACTCTAATACATTTATCGGTTCTTAAAGTCGATGAAAGTCACCCTGGAACCAAAAAATTGTGGGTAATAGCTAATGAAAACAACCATAAAACGTGAAAACTGCGAGTTTTGGGTCATATCTCTCCAACATGTATCGAGTCATACAGTCGTTGTAAATCGCTCTAGAACCCCAAAACATCGGGCAATAGGTCATGAAAACGGCCATAAAACGCTAAAATTACGAGTTTTTAGTCATATATCTCAATCATGTAATGAATCTTACAGGCCTTTCAAATCCGCTTGTAACGCAAAAACAATGGTAAATAACTCATGAAAATTGCCATAAAACATGGAAAAGACGAGATTTTGGTCTAAACTCTCAAACATGTATCGGTTCTTAAGGTCGTTGTAAATCGCCGTAGAACCCCAAAACAGTGGGCAATAGCTCATCAAAACGGTTTTAAAACACGAAAACGACGAGTTTCTGCTCATATCTCATAAACATGTAAGGGTCCTTACGAGGCATGCAAATCCACCTAGCACCCTAAAACTGTTGGCAATAAATCATTAAAATGACCATAAAACACGAAAACGACAAGCTTTTGGTCATACCTCTCAAACCATGTATCAGGTCTTAAGGTTGATGTAAATCTCCCTGGAACCATAAAATTGCGGGCAATAGCTCATGAAAACAGCATCAAATGCGAAAACTTCGACTTTTGGGTCATGTCTCTCCAAAAAGTATCGAGTCTTATGGTCGTTGTAAATCGCCCGGGAACCCCAAAACAGTGGGAAATACCTCATGAAAACGACCATAAAACATGAAAACGACGAGTTTTTAGTCATATATCTCAAACATGTAACGGGACTTACTTGCCTTACAGATCCGCTTGGAACACAAAAACAGTGGCAAATAACTCATGAAAATGGCCAAAAAACACGAAAACAATGAGTTTTTGGTCATAACTCTCAAACATGTATCGGTTCTTAAGGTCATCGTATATCGCCGTAGAATCCCAAAACAATGGGCAATAGCTCATCAAAACGGTATTAAAACACGAAAACGACGAGTTTCTGCTCATATCTCATAAACATGTAAGGGTCCTTTCGAGGCATGCAAATCCGCCTGGAACCCTAAAACTGTGGGCAATAACTAATTAAAATGACCATAAAACACGACAACGACAAGCTTTTGGTCATACCTCTCAAACATGTATCGGGTCTTAAGGTTGATGTAAATCTCCCTAGAACCATAAAATTGTGGGCAATAGCTCATGAAAACGGCCATAAAATGCGAAAACTTCGACTTTTGGGTCATGTCTCTCCAACAAGTATCGAGTCTTATGGTCGTTGTAAATCGCCTGGGAACCCCAAAACAGTGGGAAATACCTCATGAAAACGACCATAAAACACGAAAACGACGAGTTTTTACTTATATCTCTCAAACATGTAACATGACTTACAGGCCTTGCAAACCCGCTTGGAACACAAAAACAGTGGGAAATAACTCATGAAAATGGCCAAAAACACGAAAACAACGAGTTTTTGGTCATAACTCTCAAACATGTATCTGTTCTTAAGGTCGTCGTAAATCACCGTAGAACCTCAAAACAATGGGCAATAGCTCACTAAAACGGTATTAAAACACGAAAACGACGAGTTTCTGCTCATATCTCATAAACATGTAAGGGTCCTTACAGGGCATGCAAATCCGCCTGGAACCCCAAAACTGTGGGAAATAACTCATGAAAACGACCATAAAACACGAAAACGACAAGTTTTTGGTCATAACTCTCAAACATGTATCAGGTCTTAAGGTTGATGTAAATCGCCCTGGAACCATAAAACTATGGGCAATAGCTCATGAAAACGGCCATAAAATGCGAAAGCTGTGAGTTTTGGGTCAAATCTCTCCAACAAGTATGGAGTCTTACGATAGTTGTAAATCGGCCTGGAACCCCAAAATAGTGGGCAATACCTCATCAAAACGACCATAAAACGCGAAAGTTATGAGTTTTTAGTCAGATCTCTCAAACATGTAATGGTTCTTAGAGGCCTTGCAAATCCGCTTGGAATGCAAAAACAGTGGGAAAGAACTCATGAAAATGGGCAAAATACACGAAAACGATGAGTTTTTGGTCATAACTCTCAAACATGTATCGGTTCTTAAGGTCGTTGTAAATCACCTAGAACCCCAAAACAGTGGGCAATAGGTCATCAAAACGGTATTAAAACACGAAAACAACGAGTTTCTGCTCATATTTCATAAACATGTAAGGGTCCTTACAGGGCATCCAAATCCGCCTAGAACCCCAAAACTGTGGGCAATAACTCGTGAAAACGACCATAAAACAAGAAAACGACAAGTTTTTGGTCATAATTTTCAAACAAGTACCAGGTCTTAAGGTTGATCTAAATCTCCTTGGAACCATAAAACCGTGGGAAATAGCTCATGAGAACGGCTATAAAATGCGAAAGCTGAGAGTTTTGGGTCAAATCTCTCCAACAAGTATGGAGTCTTACAATCGTTGTAAATCGCCCTAGAACACAAAAATAGTGGGCAATACCTCATCAAAAGGACCATAAAACGCGAAAATGATGAGTTTTTAGTCAGATCTCTCAAACATGTAACGGGTCTTGCAGGCCTCGCAAATCTGCTCGGAACGCAAAACAGTGGGAAACAATTCATGAAAATGGCAAAAAAACACGAAAACGATGAGTTTTTGGTCATACGTGTCAAACATGTATCGGTTCTTAAGGTCATTGTAAATCTCCCTAGAACCCCAATATAGTGGGTAGTACCTCATCAAAACGGCCATAGAAAGGGAAAACGATGATTTTCTTGGCATTTCTCTTAGACATGTAAGGGGTATTATGGGCCATGCAAATCGCCACGGAACCCCAGAAATGTGGGTAATAGCTCATTAAGACGGCCATAAAACACGAAACCGATAAGTTGTTGCTCATAACTCTAATACATTTATCGGTTCTTAAATTCGATGAAAGTCACCTTGGAACCAAAAAATTATGGGTAATAGCTCACGAAAACAACCATAAAACGCGAAAACTGCGAGTTTTGGGTCATATCTCTCCAACATGTATCGGGTCTTACGGTCATTGTAAATCGCTCTAGAACACCAAAACATCGGGCAATGGGTCATGAAAACAGCCATAAAATGCTAAAATTACGAGTTTTTAGTCATATATCTCAAACATGTAACGAATCTTACAGGCCTTGCAAATCCGCTTGCAACGCAAGAACAATGGTAAATAACTCATGAAAATGGCCATAAAACATGAAAACGATGAGATTTTGGTCCAAACACTCAAACATGTATCGGTTCTTAAGGTCGTCGTAAATCGCCGTAGAACCCCAATACAGTGGGCAATAGCTCATCAAAACGGTTTTAAAACACGAAAACGACGAATTTTTGCTCATATCTCATATACATGTAAGGGTCCTTACGAGGAATGCAAATCCGCCTAGCACCCTAAAACTGTGGGCAATAAATCATTAAAATAAGCATAAAACACGAAAACGACAAGCTTTTGGTCATACCTCTCAAACATGTATCAGGTCTTAAGGTTGATGTAAATCTCCCTGGAACCATAAAATTGCGGGCAATAGCTCATGAAAACAGCAGTAAATGCGAAAACTTCGACTTTTGGGTCATGTCTCTCCAAAAAGTATCGAGTCTTATGGTCGTTATAAATCGCCCGAGAACCCCAAAACAGTGGGAAATACCTCATGAAAATGACCATAAAACACGAACACGACGAGTTTTTAGTCAGATCTCTCAAACATGTAACGGGTCTTACAGGCCTTGCAAATCCGCTTGGAACACAAAAACAGTGGTAAATAACCCATGAAAATGGCCATACAACACGAAAACAAGGAGATTTTGGTCCAAACTCTCAAACATGTATCGATTCTTAAGGTCGTTGTATATCGCCTAGAACCCCAAAACAGTGGGCAATAGCTCATCAAAACGGTATTAAAACACGAAAACGACGAGTTTCTGCTCATATCTCAAAAACATGTAAGGGTCCTTACAGGGCATGCAAATCCGCCCGGAACCCAAAAACTGTTGGCAATAACTCATGAAAACGATAATAAAACACGAAAACGAAAAGTTGTTGGTCATAACTCTCAAACATGTATCAGGTCTTAAGGTTGATGTAAATCGCATTGGAACCATAAAACTGTGGGCAATAGCTCATGAGAACGGCCATAAAATGCAAAAGCTGCGAGTTTTGGGTCAAATCTTTCCAACAAGTATGGAGTCTTATAGTCGTTGTAAATCGGCCTAGAACCCAAAAATAGTGGGCAATACCTCATCCAAAGGACCATAAAACGCGAAAATGATGAGTTTTTAGTCAGATCTCTCAAACATGTAACGGGTCTTATAGGCCTTACAAATCCGCTTGGAACACAAAAACAGTGGGAAATAATTCATGAAAATGGCCATAAAACACGAAAACGACGAGATTTTGGTCCAAACTCTCAAACATGTATCGGTTCTTAAGGTCATTGTAAATCGCCCTAGAACCCCAAAATAGTGGGCAATAGCTCATCAAAACGGCCATAAAACGCGAAAATGAGGATTTTCATGTCATTTCTCTTAGACAAGTAAGGGTCCTTACAGGGCATGCAAATCCGTCTAGAACCCAAAAACTGTGGGCAATAACTCATGAAAACGACCATAAAACACGAAAACGACAAGTTTTTGCTCATAACTCTCAAACATGTATCAGGTCTTAAGGTTGATGTAAATCGCCCTGGAACCATAAAACTGTGGGCAATAGCTCATGAAAACGGCCATAAAATGCGAAAGCTGCGACTTTTGAGTCAAATCTCTCCAACAAGTATGGAGTCTTTCGATCGTTGTAAATCGGCCTGGAACCCCAAAATAGTGGGCAATACCTCATCAAAACGACCATAAAACCCTAAAATTATGAGTTTTTAGTCAGATCTCTCAAACATGTAACGGGTCTTATAGGCCTTGCAAATCCGCTTGGAACACAAAAACAGTGGTAAATAACCCATGAAAATGGCCATACAACACGAAAACAAGGAGATTTTGGTCCAAACTCTCAAACATGTAACGGTTCTTAAGGTCGTTGTAAATCACCTAGAACCCCAAAACAGTGGGCAATAGCTCATCAAAACGGTATTAAAACATGAAAACAATGAGTTTCTGCTCATATCTCATAAACATGTAAGGGTCCTTACAGGGCATGCAAATCCGTCTAGAACCCAAAAACTATGGGCAATAACTCATGAAAACGTCCATAAAACACGAAAACGACAAGTTGTAGGTCATAACTCTCAAACATGTATGAGGTCTTAAGGTTGATGTAAATCGCATTGGAACCATAAAATTGTGGGCACTAGCTCATGAGAACGGCCATAAAATGCGAAAGCTGCGAGTTTTGGGTCAAATCTCTCCAACAAGTATGGAGTCTTACGGTCGTTGTAAATCGGCTGAACCCCAAAATAGTGGGCAATACCTCATCAAAACGAACATAAAACCCTAAAATTACGAGTTTTTAGTCATATATCTGAAACATGTAACGGGTCTTACAGGCCTTGCAAATCCGCTTGGAACACAAAAACAGTGGTAAATAACCCATGAAAATGGCCATAAAACATGAAAACAACGAGATTTTGGTCCAAACTCTCAAACATGTATCGGTTCTTAAGGTCGTTGTAAATCACCTAGAACCCCAAAACAGTGGGCAATAGCTCATCAAAACGGTATTAAAACACGAAAATAATGAGTTTCTGCTCATATCTCATAAACATGTAAGGGTCCTTACAGGGCATGCAAATCCGTCTAGAACCCAAAAACTGTGGGCAATAACTCATGAAAACGACCATAAAACACGAAAACGACATGTTTTTGGTCATAACTCTCAAACATGTATTAGGTCTTAAGGTTGATGTAAATCGCATTGGAACCATAAAACAGTGGGCAATAGCTCATAAGAGCGGCAATGAAATGCGAAGTCATGTTTTGGGTCAAATCTCTCCAACAAGTATGGAGTCTTATAGTCGTTGTAAATTGGCCTAGAACCCAAAAATAGTGGGCAATACCACATCAAAAGGACCATCAAACCCTAAAATTACGATTTTTTAGTCATATATCCGAAACATGTAACAGGTCTTACAGGCCATGCAAATTCGCTTGGAACATAAAAACAGTGGTAAATAACTCATGAAAATGTCCATAAAACACGAAAACGACGAGATTTTGGTCCAAACTCTCAAACATGTATCGGTTCTTAAGGTCGTTGTAAATCACCTAGAACCCCAAAACAGTGGGCAATAGCTCATCAAAACGGTATTAAAATACGAAAACAACGAGTTTATGCTCATATCTCATAAACATGTAAGGGTCCTTACAGGGCATGCAAATCCGTCTAGAACCCAAAAACTGTGGGCAATAACTCATGAAAACGACCATAAAACACGAAAACGACAAGTTGTTGGTCATAACTCTCAAACATGTATCAAGTCTTAAGGTTGATGTAAATCGCATTGGAACCATAAAACTGTGGGCAATAGCTCATGATAACGGCCATAAAATGCGAAAGCTGCGAGTTTTGGGTCAAATCTCTCCAACAAGTATGGAGTCTTACGGTCGTTGTAAATCGGCCTAGAACCCCAAAATAGTGGGCAATACCTCATCAAAACGACCATAAAACCCTAAAATTCGAGTTTTTTGTCATATATCCGAAACATGTAATGGGTCTTACAGGCCTTGCAAATCCGCTTGGAACACAAAAACAGTGGTAAATAACTCATGAAAATGGCCATAAAACACGAAAACAACGAGATTTTGGTCCAAACTCTCAAACATGTATCGGTTCTTAAGGTCGTTGTAAATCGCCGTAGAATCCCAAAACAGTGGGCAATAGCTCATCAAAACAGTATTAATACACGAAAATGACGAGTTTCTACTCATATCTCATAAACATGTAAGGGTCCTTTCGAGGCATGCAAATCCGCCTGGAACCCGAAAACTATGGGCAATAACTAATTAAATGACCATAAAACACGAATTTGACAAGCTTTTGGTCATACCTCTCAAACATGTATCAGGTCTTAAAGTTGATGTAAATCTCCCTGGAACCATAAATTGTGGGCAATAGCTCATGAAAAACGGCCATAAAATGCGAAAACTGCGACTTTTGGGTCATGTCTCTCCAACAAGTATCGAGTCTTATGGTCGTTGTAAATCGCCCGGGAACCCCAAAACAGTGGGCAATACCTCATGAAAACGACCATAAAACACGAAAACGACGAGTTTTTAGTCATATCTCTCAAACATGTAACGGGACTTACATGCCTTGCAAATCCGCTTGGAACACAAATAGAGTGGGAATAATTCATGAAAATGGCCATAAAACACGAAAACGACGAGATTTTGGTCCAAACTCTCAAACATGTATCGGTTCTTAAGGTCATTGTAAATCGCCCTAGAACCCCAAAATAGTGGGCAATAGCTCATCAAAACGGCCATAAAACGCGAAAATGAGGATTTTCTTGTCATTTCTCTTAGACAAGTAAGGGTCCTTACAGGGCATGCAAATCCGTCTAGAACCCAAAAACTGTGGGCAATAACTCATGGAAACGACCATAAAACACGAAAACGACAAGTTTTTGCTCATAACTCTCAAACTTGTATCAGGTCTTAAGGTTGATGTAAATCGCCCTGGAACCATAAAACTGTGGGCAATAGCTCATGAAAACGGCCATAAAATGCGAAAGCTGCGACTTTTGAGTCAAATCTCTCCAACAAGTATGGAGTCTTTCGATCGTTGTAAATCGGCCTGGAACCCCAAAATAGTGGGCAATACCTCATCAAAACGACCATAAAACCCTAAAATTATGAGTTTTTAGTCAGATCTCTCAAACATGTAACGGGTCTTATAGGCCTTGCAAATCCGCTTGGAACACAAAAACAGTGGTAAATAACCCATGAAAATGGCCATACAACACGAAAACAAGGAGATTTTGGTCCAAACTCTCAAACATGTAACGGTTCTTAAGGTCGTTGTAAATCACCTAGAACCCCAAAACAGTGGGCAATAGCTCATCAAAACGGTATTAAAACATGAAAACAATGAGTTTCTGCTCATATCTCATAAACATGTAAGGGTCCTTACAGGGCATGCAAATCCGTCTAGAACCCAAAAACTATGGGCAATAACTCATGAAAACGTCCATAAAACACGAAAACGACAAGTTGTAGGTCATAACTCTCAAACATGTATGAGGTCTTAAGGTTGATGTAAATCGCATTGGAACCATAAAATTGTGGGCACTAGCTCATGAGAACGGCCATAAAATGCGAAAGCTGCGAGTTTTGGGTCAAATCTCTCCAACAAGTATGGAGTCTTACGGTCGTTGTAAATCGGCCTGGAACCCCAAAATAGTGGGCAATACCTCATCAAAACGAACATAAAACCCTAAAATTACGAGTTTTTAGTCATATATCTGAAACATGTAACGGGTCTTACAGGCCTTGCAAATCCGCTTGGAACACAAAAACAGTGGTAAATAACCCATGAAAATGGCCATAAAACATGAAAACAACGAGATTTTGGTCCAAACTCTCAAACATGTATCGGTTCTTAAGGTCGTTGTAAATCACCTAGAACCCCAAAACAGTGGGCAATAGCTCATCAAAACGGTATTAAAACACGAAAATAATGAGTTTCTGCTCATATCTCATAAACATGTAAGGGTCCTTACAGGGCATGCAAATCCGTCTAGAACCCAAAAACTGTGGGCAATAACTCATGAAAACGACCATAAAACACGAAAACGACATGTTTTTGGTCATAACTCTCAAACATGTATTAGGTCTTAAGGTTGATGTAAATCGCATTGGAACCATAAAACAGTGGGCAATAGCTCATGAGAGCGGCCATAAAATGCGAAAGCTGCGAGTTTTGGGTCAAATCTCTCCAACAAGTATGGAGTCTTATAGTCGTTGTAAATTGGCCTAGAACCCAAAAATAGTGGGCAATACCACATCAAAAGGACCATCAAACCCTAAAATTACGATTTTTTAGTCATATATCTGAAACATGTAACAGGTCTTACAGGCCATGCAAATTCGCTTGGAACACAAAAACAGTGGTAAATAACTCATGAAAATGTCCATAAAACACGAAAACGACGAGATTTTGGTCCAAACTCTCAAACATGTATCGGTTCTTAAGGTCGTTGTAAATCACCTAGAACCCCAAAACAGTGGGCAATAGCTCATCAAAACGGTATTAAAATACGAAAACAACGAGTTTATGCTCATATCTCATAAACATGTAAGGGTCCTTACAGGGCATGCAAATCCGTCTAGAACCCGAAAACTGTGGGCAATAACTCATGAAAACGACCGTAAAACACGAAAACGACAAGTTGTTGGTCATAACTCTCAAACATGTATCGGTTCATAAAACTATGGGCAATAGCTCATGAGAATGGCCATAAAATGTGAAAGCTGCGAGTTTTGGGTCAAATCTCTTCAACAAATATGGAGTCTTACGGTCGTTGTAAATCGGCCTAGAACCCCAAAATTCGAGTTTTTTGTCATCAAAACGACCATAAAACCCTAAAATTCGAGTTTTTTGTCATATATCTGAAACATGTAATGGTTCTTACAGGCCTTGCAAATCCGCTTGGAACACAAAAACAGTGGTAAATAACTCATGAAAATGGCCATAAAACACGAAAAGAACGAGATTTTGGTCCGAACTCTCAAACATGTATCGGTTCTTAAGGTCGTCGTAAATCGCCGTAGAACCCCAAAACAGTGGGCAATAGCTCATCAAAACAGTAGTAATACACGAAAATGATGAGTTTCTACTAATATCTCATAAACATGTAAGGGTCCTTTCGAGGCATGCAAATCCGCCTGGAACCCGAAAACTGTGGGCAATAACTCATGAAAACGATCATAAAACACGAAAACGACAAGTTGTTGGTCATAACTCTCAAACATGTATTAGGTCTTAAGGTTGATGTAAATCGCATTGGAACCATAAAACTGTGGGCAATAGCTCATGAGAACGGCCATAAAATGCAAAAGCTGCGAGTTTTGGGTCAAATCTCTCCAACAAGTATGGATTCTTATAGTCTTTGTAAATTGGACTGGAACCCAAAAATAGTGGGCAATACCTCATCAATAGGACCATCAAACCCTAAAATTACGATTTTTTAGTCATATATCTGAAACATGTAACGGGTCTTACAGGCCATGCAAATTCGCTTGGAACACAAAAACAGTGGTAAATAACTCATGAAAATGGCCATAAAACACGAAAACGACGAGATTTTGGTCCAAACTCTCAAACATGTATCGGTTCTTAAAGTCGTTGTAAATCACCTAGAACCCCAAAACAATGGGCAATAGCTCATCAAAACGGTATTAAAACATGAAAACAACGAGTTTCTACTCATATCTCATAAACATGTAAGGGTCCTTACAGGGCATGCAAATCCGTGTAGAACCCAAAAACTGTGGGCAATAACTCATGAAAACGACCATAAAACACGAAAACGACAAGTTGTTGGTCATAACTCTCAAACATGTATCAAGTCTTAAGGTTGATGTAAATCGCATTGGAACCATAAAACTGTGGGCAATAGCTCATGATAACGGCCATAAAATGCGAAGTCTGAAGTTTTGGGTCAAATCTCTCCAACAAGTATGGAGTCTTACGGTCGTTGTAAATCGGCCTGGAACCCCAAAATAGTGGGCAATACCTCATCAAAACGAACATAAAACCCTAAAATTACGAGTTTTTAGTCATATATCTGAAACATGTAACGGGTCTTACAGGCCTTGCAAATCCGCTTGGAACACAAAAACAGTGGTAAATAACCCATGAAAATGGCCATAAAACATGAAAACAACGAGATTTTGGTCCAAACTCTCAAACATGTATCGGTTCTTAAGGTCGTTGTAAATCACCTAGAACCCCAAAACAGTGGGCAATAGCTCATCAAAACGGTATTAAAACACGAAAATAATGAGTTTCTGCTCATATCTCATAAACATGTAAGGGTCCTTACAGGGCATGCAAATCCGTCTAGAACCCAAAAACTGTGGGCAATACCTCATGAAAACGACCATAAAACACGAAAACGACATGTTTTTGGTCATAACTCTCAAACATGTATTAGGTCTTAAGGTTGATGTAAATCGCATTGGAACCATAAAACAGTGGGCAATAGCTCATGAGAGCGGCCATAAAATGCGAAAGCTGCGAGTTTTGGGTCAAATCTCTCCAACAAGTATGGAGTCTTATAGTCGTTGTAAATTGGCCTAGAACCCAAAAATAGTGGGCAATACCACATCAAAAGGACCATCAAACCCTAAAATTACGATTTTTTAGTCATATATCCGAAACATGTAACAGGTCTTACAGGCCATGCAAATTCGCTTGGAACATAAAAACAGTGGTAAATAACTCATGAAAATGTCCATAAAACACGAAAACGACGAGATTTTGGTCCAAACTCTCAAACATGTATCGGTTCTTAAGGTCGTTGTAAATCACCTAGAACCCCAAAACAGTGGGCAATAGCTCATCAAAACGGTATTAAAATACGAAAACAACGAGTTTATGCTCATATCTCATAAACATGTAAGGGTCCTTACAGGGCATGCAAATCCGTCTAGAACCCAAAAACTGTGGGCAATAACTCATGAAAACGACCATAAAACACGAAAACGACAAGTTGTTGGTCATAACTCTCAAACATGTATCAAGTCTTAAGGTTGATGTAAATCGCATTGGAACCATAAAACTGTGGGCAATAGCTCATGATAACGGCCATAAAATGCGAAAGCTGCGAGTTTTGGGTCAAATCTCTCCAACAAGTATGGAGTCTTACGGTCGTTGTAAATCGGCCTAGAACCCCAAAATAGTGGGCAATACCTCATCAAAACGACCATAAAACCCTAAAATTCGAGTTTTTTGTCATACCATGCTTAATTGTATTAACCGGAAACATTAATACTTGTGTGATTTGTAAACTAAAATAAGAGTCCCTAGTAAAGCCTCTTGTTAAACTAGCTTGTTGGTTAATATATGATCATGGTTTCCTAATCATGAACATAGAGATGTTATTAACAACAGGATCATATCATTAGGAGAATGATGTGATGGACATACTCCTATAGATAAGCGTAGCATAAAGATCAAGTCATTTAAATAGTTCAATTGCTATATGCTTTCTGATACATAGTAACCTAATTCCTTCGACCATGAGATCATGCATATCACCTTTACCGGATGGATGCTTTGATGACATCAAACACCACACCGTGGCGGGTGGCTATAAAGGTGGCATTGAGTGTTCGGAAAGTATTGGTTGAAACACATGGATCAAGTGGGATTTGTCCATCCATATGACGGATAGATATACTCTGGCCCTCTCGGTGGAATGTCATCCAATTAGCTTGCAAGCATGTGACTGGCTCACAAGGGATCACATATCATGGGAACGAGAAAAGAGTACTTATCGGTACGAGGCTGAACTAGGTATGCAGAGATACCGACGATCATAACCTCGGATAAGTAAACTATCGTGAGACAAAGGGAAATTGGTATCGTATGTAAGTGGTTCTTTCGATCGCAAAGTAATCGTAGAAATATGTGGGAGCCATATGAATTTCCAGATTCCTCTATTGGTTATTGTTCGGAGAAGTGTCTCGATCATGTCCGCATAATTTACGAACCGTAGGGAGACACACTTAAGGATTCGATGTTGTTTGAGTAGTTATGGTATTATGAGAAAGAGACCGAATGTTGTTCGGAGTCTCGGATGGGATCCGGGATATCACGAGGTGATCCGGAATGGTCCGGCGAATAAGATTCATATAAGGAAAGTCCCGTTTCGGAGTTCGGGAATGATTTCGGTGTTTTCATCGGGAATGTTCTGGAAGGTTCCGGATTGTCCGGCACTCCGGAGGGGAAGGGGTACATGAATGTGTCATTGCATATTGGAATGATTGCATCATGTACTAAGTGTTCTTGCTGTTCCAAAACTGAAAAGTCAAACTGCCAGTTTGAAAGTCAAACGGCTAAAACAGGAAACTGTGGAAAACAGGAAACCGTGGGAAACAGGAAACTGTGGGAAACAAGCAAGAGGTGGTTGGAACCGACTTGGGGGAGGAGTCCCTCCAAGCCGGCGCGCCAACCAAGACTTGGGGAGGGACTACCCTCCCCTTGGCCGCCCCTCCCACCTATAAAAGGAGGGGCAGGGCCTCCTCCTCTAGACACACAAGTTCCTATCCTCTAATCTCCGGTTTAGAGCCGTTTTGGTTTAGAGCTTCTAATTGCTCTAGCCTGCAGTTTAGAGCCTTCTAATTGGTGTGTCTAATCCCTAGACCACTAATATCTCTCTCATACTCCACCATACTCGCTTCGGCTTAAGGCGAAGCCTGCGGGATCTCCCTCTACTTCAGGTACCACGCCCGTTGTCTTTAGGAATCATGAGGAGAGTGCTACAACCTCCACTTCTTTGGAACAAGGAGAGGAAGGTATTCGAGTACCGAACGATGTGACCGATCGCGGAAGCGCTTGCCGGAGCCACGGAAGGACCGTCTACGCGATCTTGAGATCGGAAAAAGTACGAATACATCACCCACGAGAATCTGCTCTCGTTAAACACTTTGGAATCTTCGAGGGTAAGTTATTCCATCGACTCGTTGCTACAATCTAGTAGATAGATCTTGGCTTGTTTGTTTGTATGCGATAGAAATTTTTGTTTTCCATGCTACGAACCCCTACAGTGGTATCAGAGCCGTGTCTATATGTAGATCTGTTGCACGAGTAGAACACAATGGTCATTGTGGGCGTTGATGCTTTATTGTCGATTGCTTCTTGTGTACTTTGCATCTTGCGGTATGTTGGGATGAAGCGGCCCGGGCTAACCTTACATGACATCGTTCATGAGACTTGCTCCACGCTTGACATGCAACTTGTATTGCATAAGTGGCTTTGTGGGTGCCTGTTTCTCCTAGCATAGTTAAGATCCAATTTACAACGGGTGATTAACAATACTAGTATCAATGTTGTGGTTCTTGTTCGTAAGTTAGAACGACACTTATTGAAAGCCCCAAACCACGTAAAATATGCAAAGAAAGTAGAGGCGTCTAACTTTGTTTTGCAGGGGTGTGCTGTGATGTGATATGGCCATGATTGTGATTATATATGATGTATGCAATGTTCCTTATTGTAAGTTGGCAACGGCGAGCCATATGGTTGTCTTTAATTTATGTTAAGACCAGCGTGTCTATTCAAAGTAGTTGTAATAGTTGAAGCGGTGGGCGACAACCATGGAGAAGCGTCATTGACCTTGATGCAATGCCGATGATGATGGAGATCATGTTTGTGCTTGAAGATGGAGATCGGAAGCACAAAGAAGAAAACATATCATATCACATATTATTGAATTTCATGTGATGTTAATCCTTTATGCATCTTGTATTGCTTAGTAGGCACGGTAGCATTATAAGATGATCCCTCATGCACATGAATTTCAAGTCATAAAGTGTTCACCCTTAGTTAGCACCGTTGCTAAAGCTTGTTGTTTGAGCACCACGTGATGATCGGTGTGTTAGATTCTACAAGTGTATACAACGTGAGCAAGCCAGATTTGCTCATGCAGAAACTAAGGTTTGATCTTGACGAGCCTAGCATGTACAGACATGGCCTCAGGAACACGGATTACCGAAAGGTAGAGCATGAGTCATATAGTAGATATGATGAACATGTTGATTGTTCGCCATTTAAGCTATATCAACTCTCGTGATAATCGGTTTTGATGTGGTGGATTTGGTTCGTGTGATCACTAAAACAATGTGAGGGATATTGTTTTGAGTGGGAGTTCACCTAGACTTAATTTAATTATTAAATAGAACTCAATTTATCATAAACTAAATCAAAGTGAAATTGCATAGTTGTTGTAGTCATTGGCATCCGTTTACCACCTTGCGCTTAGTTATAATTGAGATAATAGAACTATAGAATTCTGGTTAGTTACTTTACGAACTGGTATCGTATTGTTTTGAAGTGTTAATCTAAAGTTTAAAAGTCCTATTGCAAACTTTCAGTAAGTTCCGGTTACTCCATGAAGTTTAATAATTAGTATTAAATCAAGAGTAACAATTCCAAGTGTTAGTGTATAAGTATCATGTTTGTTTCCATGATTCTTGATATTCAAAGGATTGTCTTAATATCAAGGTTATCTAGGATCTGAAAGAGTTGTTTCAGAAACCATGATGTGTGGAAGATATTGTGATATCTGAAACGAAGTTTTGGTTGCAACATGATAGAGTATAATATGGCTAAAGTCATGTTCTCATATTTGATGAGAATTTGCAAAAGGTTGGAGACACTAGTTGTCCTAATCGTCCAAAAGGATTTGGAGAGCAACATTATACTCATGATTCACCGTTATAAGCTAAAAGTAGCTTGATCATGGATAAATCCATGATGAGGGTGAATATTTGATGTAGGTAAAATGTTTACTACACCAAGAGATTACTAAAGAAAGGAATTTGAAAGAACACCAAACATTAGATAATGGTGATCTACTTCAAAGTGCAAATCCAAAGACATTGGTATTTAACTATACATGCTTTGGACTATGTGTTATATGTATGACTCCACTATTGATGTTGATAGATTCTTTCGAATAGAAAAGGAAATCTTGAAGAGAATCTCATAAATATATGGCAGAAAATAAAAGACTAGAATTGTTCAGCTTAAGTATATAGAAGATATACATGTTATGGCTATATTCTTTGCTTATTAAACAATGTGGTTCTCAAGTATTTGATACTGAATTTGTTGGTGTGAATCGTCATACGGAACAACACAATTCATGAACTACAATGGCCTAAGTAACTAGCAAAAGAATATGTGATGATGTTCATCGAGAACAAATAAAGGGTTATTGTGTTGCTCATTAAACATCAAAGCTTGCCTTCAAAGATTTGTTTTATCAGGTATTATGAGAACAAAAGGATTGTTCAAATAATTGCCGTAATCCATAAAAGATGGATGATTCACAAATCTCATTGGAGAAATCACATCCATAAAACTAGTGCTAAAAATGTCGAAAGACAAATTGATTAAAAGATCGCTTAGGAAGTGACATCGCCGTTTAAATTATATTGGAAAGAAAACATGAAGAAACTCCATATGGATGGAATTTTGGAGTCTATTTGATTTTGATCAAATGACGCTTGTGAAACTTTTCTAGAGATAATTAAAACTTCGTTCATAGGCCAAAAGGGAACGAATGACTAGCTTATTGGAACTTGTACATTTGTACGAAGTCCATTATGTGTAGTCAAGAGCGATGGATTTAACTTCATTTGCTTTTTTCGAAATTTTGAGTGAATATATGAATATTTACTTAATAAGGATGAACTATGAAACATTTGAAAAGTTCAAAGACTTTCAAGATGAAGTGCAAAATCATTGTAACAAGAATATAAACAGTTTATGATAAAGATCATAAAGGAAGATATTTGAGTTACAAAGTTTAGCATAATACCTAAGATTTAAGGAATCGTTCCGTGGATTTGCATTTCCCGAAACACCATAAGGGTATGGAGCGTTCGAGGTATGTAATTAAACCTTGTTTGACATGGTAAGATCAAAGGTATAATTCATAAAACTGCCATTATATTTTAAAGATTAAAAGCTTTAGAGACTACCGTTTTTCCACTGAAAAGAGCTCCATCATAATCCGTTGAAATGACACCATATAAAGTTATGGTTTGGGATAAAACCCAAGTTGTCCTTTCTTAAACATTGGTATGCTTTTCATAAGAAAGATGTTTGCAACCAAAGTCGGATGAACCTGTCTTTGTATGTTATTTTGAATAACTGTTAAGTATTCCTCCATAACACCAGAGACAAAAGTGTTTGTCGCTTAGAACGTCAAGTTTCTTTGGGAAGGAATTTTTCGTGAAAAGTTAAGTGGGAGGACAATAGAACTTTGATAAGGTTAAAAGAACCTTAGCTATATGTGCAGAGTTGTGCGGTAGAAAAGTGTTCGGGCGGCAACAAAGCTCATGGCTCACGTACCTCAGAGGTTGTGGTCACGGAGATCTAAGTTCCTATTGAAACAAGTAGATCGGGTAAACAATCAAATACCAAGATTTGAGGGTTGAATCATTATTTGAGAATAATGAACCGACTACATGCAAAGAAGCGATGATGGGCCCTGACTCCGTCAAATGGCTTGAAGCCATAAAATCCGTGATAGTTCCATACACGAGAAATCAAGTTTTGAACTTGAAGGACCCTCGAGAAAGGTGTAAGACCTTACAGTTGTATCTGGATCTATAAAGAAATAGACATGGATGTTTTACATCTATGAAATAGTCGACATGTTGGGAAAGAGTTCACAAAATGTTCAAAGGTTGACTATGACAAGATTTGATCTTTCATAGTGATATTTAGTCTAGACGGATTAATGTAGCAACCACTACATATAATTTGTTATATGGTAGTTGAATAAACAAAACAAGTTCTTCTAATAGAATCGTTACCTAGGACATGTGCATAACACGGTCCATAGGGTTTTGTTAATTCAAAAGGATGCTAAAAGCATATGCAAACTTCAATGTTTAAAGTGAGCATCATGAGTTGGAATCTTCACTGTGATGAAACTGTTAAAGGAGTTTAAAAGTTCATCAGAGTCGATGGAGATGCTTGCATTTGCAAGAAATTAAGTGGGAGCGCTAAGACATGTTTCTAATACATTATGTGGAAGACATATTGTTGATTGGAAATAATGTATCTTTTATTAACACATATTAAGAATTTCATCCCGATGAAAGACTTAGGCAAAACCCAAATATTTGGCATCAATGACGCTAATATGGTTGTGCCAGAAGTACATAGACGAGATATTGAATGAGTTCAATATAGAAACTACAAGAAAGGTTCTTGTCGCACCGAAATGATTGAAAGAGTTCAAATGTTGATGATATATTCAAGTGTATTGACATTTGGTAAAGTGAAACAAATAATCAAGTATAGATTGATACTTGATGTATGAAATCACAAAGAGTATTTATATCAATCATACTGTGATATTTACAAATCCAGATATGTCCTATGCTCTAAATGTTGTGAGCATATACGAATGATTAAAGATGATCATTGGACAATAGTAAAGATATTCTTATGATCTTTTGGAAGAACTAAGAGTATAATATTTGTAGAAGTGACAAATAGATGGTTAGTTCATTGTAAAAGTACTACATTGATACTAGTTTTGTCACAAAGTACAAATTAAGTTTATCTCAATCTAAACTAAGGGTGGCACAATATAATAGAAAGTGAGTTCCATAATGGATTTGGATGAGTTCCAAAGTTAATACATTGTGACAGATACTACAACAAAGGCTAAGTATATGACTTCTATTTTAGCAGCAAAAGAGGGCATTTGTGTCAAGTAGTTTGTTATCAAACTAGGTGTAGTTCATAGTGGGATAATACTATGAAGATATATTGTGACAATATTATCAACATGTTTTAACCCCAAAGAGCTAAAGGTCACACGAAGACCAAACTTATACAAAGCCATCTCATTAGAGAATGAGTGATGCGTAGAGACGCAAAGACATGCAATTACACACGGACCTGGAAGTGTCAGATCCGGAGATCAGTTGACCACTAGCAATCGTGTACATACAACACCGTAAACCCATAGGTGTTGAATACACAAAGGTTTGAAACTAGATTATTGACTCTAGTGCAAGTGGGAGACTGTTGGAGATATGCCCAAGAGGCAATAATAAAGTGGTTATTATCATATCTTCACACTTATGATAAATTTTTACATACCATGCTATAATTGTATTAACCGGAAACATTAATACTTGTGTGATTTGTAAACTAAAATAAGAGTCCCTAGTAAAGCCTCTTGTTAAACTAGCTTGTTGGTTAATATATGATCATGGTTTCCTGATCATGAACATAGAGATGTTATTAACAACAGGATCATATCATTAGGAGAATGATGTGATGGACATACTCCTATAGATAAGCGTAGCATAAAGATCAAGTCATTTAAATAGTTCAATTGCTATATGCTTTACGATACATAGTAACCTAATTCCTTCGACCATGAGATCATGCATATCACCTTTACGGATGGATGCTTTGATGACATCAAACACCACACCGTGAATCGGGTGGCTATAAAGGTGGCATTGAGTGTTCGGAAAGTATTGGTTGAAACACATGGATCAAGAGTGGGATTTGTCCATCCATATGACGGATAGATATACTCTGGGCCCTCTCGGTGGAATGTCATCCAATTAGCTTGCAAGCATGTGACTGGCTCACAAGGGATCACATATCATGGGAACGAGAAAAGAGTACTTATCGGTAACGAGGCTGAACTAGGTATGCAGAGATACCGACGATCATAACCTCGGATAAGTAAACTATCGTGAGACAAAGGGAAATTGGTATCGTATGTAAGTGGTTCTTTCGATCGCAAAGTAATCGTAGAAATATGTGGGAGCCATATGAATTTCCAGATTCCTCTATTGGTTATTGTTCGGAGAAGTGTCTCGATCATGTCCGCATAATTCACGAACCGTAGGGAGACACACTTAAGGATTCGATGTTGTTTGAGTAGTTATGGTATTATGAGAAAGAGACCGAATGTTGTTCGGAGTCTCGGATGGGATCCGGGATATCACGAGGTGATCCGGAATGGTCCGGCGAATAAGATTCATATAAGGAAAGTCCCGTTTCGGAGTTCGGGAATGATTTGGTGTTTTCATCGGAATGTTCGGAAGGTTCGGATTGTCCCAAGACTCGGAGGAAGGGTACATGAATGTGTCATTGCATATTGGAATGATTGCATCATGTACTAAGTGTTCTTCTGTTCCAAAACTGAAAAGTCAAAGCCAGTTTGAAAGTCAAACGGCTAAAACAGGAAACTGTGGAAAACAGGAAACCGTGGGAAACAGGAAACTGTGGGAAACAAGCAAGAGGTGGTTGGAACCGACTTGGGGGAGGAGTCCCTCCAAGCCGGCGCGCCAACCAAGACTTGGGGAGGGACTACCCTCCCCTTGGCCGCCCCTCCCACCTATAAAAGGAGGGGCAGGGCCTCCTCCTCTAGACACACAAGTTCCTATCCTCTAATCTCCGGTTTAGAGCCGTTTTGGTTTAGAGCTTCTAATTGCTCTAGCCTGCAGTTTAGAGCCTTCTAATTGGTGTGTCTAATCCCTAGACCACTAATAGCTCTCTCTCATACTCCACCATACTCGCTCCGGCTTAAAGCCTGCAGGATCTCCCTCTACTTAGGTACCACGCCGTTGTCTTTGCGGAATCATGAGGAGAGTGCTACAACCTCCGCTTCTGCTGGAACAAGGAGAGGAAGGTATTCGTCGAAATACCGAACGTGTGACCGATCTGAAGCGCTATGGACGCAGCGCCGGAAGGATCGTCTGCGATCTTGAGATCGGAAAGAGTACGACTACATCACCCGAGAATCTGCTCTCGTTAAACACTTTGGAATCTTCGAGGGTAAGTTATTCCATCGACTCGTTGCTACAATCTAGTAGATAGATCTTGGCTTGTTTGTTTGTATGCGATAGAAATTTTTTGTTTTCCATGCTACGAACCCCTACAGTGGTATCAGAGCCGTGTCTATATGTAGATCATTGCACGAGTAGAACACAATGGTCATTGTGGGCGTTGATGCTTTTGTTGTCGATTGCTTCTTGTGTACTTTGCATCTTGCGGTATGTTGGGATGAAGCGGCCCGGGCTAACCTTACATGACATCGTTCATGAGACTTGCTCCACGCTTGACATGCAACTTGTATTGCATAAGTGGCTTTGCGGGTGCCTGTTTCTCCTAGCATAGTTAAGATCCAATTTACAACGGGTGATTAACAATACTAGTATCAATGTTGTGGTTCTTGTTCGTAAGTTAGAACGACACTTATTGAAAGCCCCAAACCACGTAAAATATGCAAAGAAAGTAGAGGCGTCTAACTTTATTTTGCAGGGGTGTGCTGTGATGTGATATGGCCATGATTGTGATTATATATGATGTATGCAATGTTCCTTATTGTAAGTTGGCAACCGGCAGGAGCCATATGGTTGTCTTTAATTTATGTTAAGACCCGCGTGTCTATTCAAAGTAGTTGTAATAGTTGAAGCCGGTGGACGACAACCATGGAGAAGCGTCATTGACCTTGATGCAATGCCGATGATGATGGAGATCATGTTTGTGCTTGAAGATGGAGATCGGAAGCACAAAGAAGAAAGGCCATATCATATCACATATTATTGAATTTCATGTGATGTTAATCCTTTATGCATCTTGTATTGCTTAGTAGACGACAGTAGCATTATAAGATGATCCCTCATGCACATGAATTTCAAGTCATAAAGTGTTCACCCTTAGTTAGCACCGTTGCTAAAGCTTGTTGTTTCGAAGCACCACGTGATGATCGGGTGTGTTAGATTCTACAAGTGTATACAACGTGAGCAAGCCAGATTTGCTCATGCAGAAACTAAGGTTTGATCTTGACGAGCCTAGCATGTACAGACATGGCCTCAGGAACACGGATTACCGAAAGGTAGAGCATGAGTCATATAGTAGATATGATGAACATGTTGATTGTTCGCCATTTAAGCTATATCAACTCTCGTGATAATCGGTTTTGATGTGGTGGATTTGGTTCGTGTGATCACTAAAACAATGTGAGGGATATTGTTTTGAGTGGGAGTTCACCTAGACTTAATTTAATTATTAAATAGAACTCAATTTATCATAAACTAAATCAAAGTGAAATTGCATAGTTGTTGTAGTCATTGGCATCCGTTTACCACCTTGCGCTTAGTTATAATTGAAATAATAGAACTATAGAATTCGTTAGTTACTTTACTAACTGGTATCGTATTGTTTTGAAGTGTTAATCTAAAGTTTAAAAGTCCTATTGCAAACTTTCAGTAAGTTCCGGTTACTCCATGAAGTTTAATAATTAGTATTAAATCAAGAGTAACAATTCCAAGTGTTAGTGTATAAGTATCATGTTTGTTTCCATGATTCTTGATATTCAAAGGATTGTCTTAATATCAAGGTTGTCTAGGATCTGAAAGAGTTGTTTGAAACCATGATGTGTGGAAGATATTGTGATATCTCAAACGAAGTTGTTGTTGTAACATGATAGAGTATAATATGGCTAAAGTCATGTTCTCATATTTGATGAGAATTTGCAAAAGGTTGGAGACACTAGTTGTCCTAATCGTCCAAAAGGATTTGGAGAGCAACATTATACTCATGATTCACCGTTATAAGCTAAAAGTAGCTTGATCATGGATAAATCCATGATGAGGGTGAATATTTGATGTAGGTAAAATGTTTACTACACCAAGAGATTACTAAAGAAAGGAATTTGAAAGAACACCAAACATTAGATAATGGTGATCTACTTCAAAGTGCAAATCCAAAGACATTGGTATTTAACTATACATGCTTTGGACTATGTGTTATATGTATGACTCCACTATTGATGTTGATAGATTCTTTCGAATAGAAAAGTAAATACTGAAAGAGAATCTCATAAATATATGGCAGAAAATAAAAGACTAGAATTGTTCAGCTTAAGTATATAGAAGATATACATGTTATGGCTATATTCTTTGCTTATTAAACAATGTGGTTCTCAAGTATTTGATACTGAATTTGTTGGTGTGAATCGTCATACGGAACAACACAATTCATGAACTACAATGGCCTAAATAACTAGCAAAAGAATATGTGATGATGTTCATCGAGAACAAATAAAGGGTTATTGTGTTGCTCATTAAACATCAAAGCTTGCCTTCAAAGATTTGTTTTATCAGGTATTATGAGAACAAAAGGATTGTTCAAATAATTGCCGTAATCCATAAAAGATGGATGATTCACAAATCTCATTGGAGAAATCACATCCATAAAACTAGTGCTAAAAATGTCGAAAGACAAATTGATTAAAAGATCGCTTAGGAAGTGACATCGCCGTTTAAATTATATTGGAAAGAAAACATGAAGAAACTCCATATGGATGGAATTTTGGAGTCTATTTGATTTTGATCAAATGACGCTTGTGAAACTTTTCTAGAGATAATTAAAACTTCGTTCATAGGCCAAAAGGGAACGAATGACTAGCTTATTGGAACTTGTACATTTGTACGAAGTCCATTATGTGTAGTCAAGAGCGATGGATTTTAACTTCATTTGCTTTTTTCGAAATTTTGAGTGAATATATGAATATTTACTTAATAAGGATGAACTATGAAACATTTGAAAAGTTCAAAGACTTTCAAGATGAAGTGCAAAATCATTGTAACAAGAATATAAACAGTTTATGATAAAGATCATAAAGGAAGATATTTGAGTTACAAAGTTTAGCATAATACCTAAGATTTAAGGAATCGTTCCGTGGATTTGCATTTCCCGAAACACCATAAGGGTATGGAGCGTTCGAGGTATGTAATTAAACCTTGTTTGACATGGTAAGATCAAAGGTATAATTCATAAAACTGCCATTATATTTTAAAGATTAAAAGCTTTAGAGACTACCGTTTTTCCACTGAAAAGAGCTCCATCATAATCCGTTGAAATGACACCATATAAAGTTATGGTTTGGGATAAAACCCAAGTTGTCCTTTCTTAAACATTGGTATGCTTTTCATAAGAAAGATGTTTGCAACCAAAGTCGGATGAACCTGTCTTTGTATGTTATTTTGAATAATCATAAGTATTCCTCCATAACACCAGAGACAAAAGTGTTTGTCGCTTAGAACGTCAAGTTTCTTTGGGAAGGAATTTTTCGTGAAAAGTTAAGTGGGAGGACAATAGAACTTTGATAAGGTTAAAAGAACCTTAGCTATATGTGCAGAGTTGTGCAGCGCCGAAAAGTGTTCCGGAGGCAGCAACAAAGCTCATGGCTCACGTACCTCAGAGGTTGTGGTCACGGAGATCTAAGTTCCTATTGAAACAAGTAGATCGGGTAAACAATCAAATACCAAGATTTGAGGGTTGAATCATTATTTGAGAATAATGAACCGACTACATGCAAAGAAGCGATGATGGGCCCTCGACTCAAATGGCTTGAAGCCATAAAATCCGTGATAGTTCCATACACGAGAAATCAAGTTTTGAACTTGAAGGACCCTCGAGAAAGGTGTAAGACCTTACAGTTGTATCTGGATCTATAAAGAAATAGACATGGATGTTTTACATCTATGAAATAGTCGACATGTTGGGAAAGAGTTCACAAAATGTTCAAAGGTTGACTATGACAAGATTTGATCTTTCATAGTGATATTTAGTCTAGACGGATTAATGTAGCAACCACTACATATAATTTGTTATATGGTAGTTGAATAAACAAAACAAGTTCTTCTAATAGAATCGTTACCTAGGACATGTGCATAACACGGTCCATAGGGTTTTGTTAATTCAAAAGGATGCTAAAAGCATATGCAAACTTCAATGTTTAAAGTGAGCATCGCGGAGTTGGAATCTTCACTGTGATGAAACTGTTAAAGGAGTTTAAAAGTTCATCAGAGTCGATGGAGATGCTTGCATTTGCAAGAAATTAAGTGGGAGCGCTAAGACATGTTTCTAATACATTATGTGGAAGACATATTGTTGATTGGAAATAATGTATCTTTTATTAACACATATTAAGAATTTCATCCCGATGAAAGACTTAGGCAAAACCCAAATATTTGGCATCAATGACGCTAATATGGTTGTGCCAGAAGTACATAGACGAGATATTGAATGAGTTCAATATAGAAACTACAAGAAAGGTTCTTGTCGCACCGAAATGATTGAAAGAGTTCAAATGTTGATGATATATTCAAGTGTATTGACATTTGGTAAAGTGAAACAAATAATCAAGTATAGATTGATACTTGATGTATGAAATCACAAAGAGTATTTATATCAATCATACTGTGATATTTACAAATCCAGATATGTCCTATGCTCTAAATGTTGTGAGCATATACCAGAATGATTCGTAAGATGATCATTGGACAATAGTAAAGATATTCTTATGATCTTTTGGAAGAACTAAGAGTATAATATTTGTAGAAGTGACAAATAGATGGTTAGTTCATTGTAAAAGTACTACATTGATACTAGTTTTGTCACAAAGTACAAATTAAGTTTATCTCAATCTAAACTAAGGGTGGCACAATATAATAGAAAGTGAGTTCCATAATGGATTTGGATGAGTTCCAAAGTTAATACATTGTGACAGATACTACAACAAAGGCTAAGTATATGACTTCTATTTTAGCAGCAAAAGAGGGCATTTGTGTCAAGTAGTTTGTTATCAAACTAGGTGTAGTTCATAGTGGGATAATACTATGAAGATATATTGTGCGACAATATTATCAACATGTTTTAACCCCAAAGAGCTAAAGGTCACACCGAAAGACCAAACTTATACAAAGCCATCTCATTAGAGAATGAGTGATGCGTAGAGACGCAAAGACATGCAATTACACACGGACCTGGAAGTGTCAGATCCGGAGATCAGTTGACCACTAGCAATCGTGTACATACAACACTGGAAACCCATAGGTGTTGAATACACAAAGGTTTGAAACTAGATTATTGACTCTAGTGCAAGTGGGAGACTGTTGGAGATATGCCCAAGAGGCAATAATAAAGTGGTTATTATCATATCTTCACACTTATGATAAATTTTTACATACCATGCTATAATTGTATTAACCGGAAACATTAATACTTGTGTGATTTGTAAACTAAAATAAGAGTCCCTAGTAAAGCCTCTTGTTAAACTAGCTTGTTGGTTAATATATGATCATGGTTTCCTGATCATGAACATAGAGATGTTATTAACAACAGGATCATATCATTAGGAGAATGATGTGATGGACATACTCCTATAGATAAGCGTAGCATAAAGATCAAGTCATTTAAATAGTTCAATTGCTATATGCTTTCTGATACATAGTAACCTAATTCCTTCGACCATGAGATCATGCATATCACCTTTACCGGATGGATGCTTTGATGACATCAAACACCACACTGTAACTGGGTGGTTATAAAGGTGGCATTGAGTGTTCGGAAAGTATTGGTTGAAACACATGGATCAAGAGTGGGATTTGTCCATCCATATGACGGATAGATATACTCTGGGCCCTCCCATTGGAATGTCATCCAATTAGCTTGCAAGCATGTGACCTGCTCACAAGGGATCACATATCATGGGAACGAGAAAAGAGTACTTATCGTAACGAGGTTGAACTAGGTATGCGAGATACCGACGATCATAACCTCGGATAAGTAAACTATCGTGAGACAAAGGGAAATTGGTATCGTATGTAAGTGGTTCTTTCGATCGCAAAGTAATCGAGAAATATGTGGAGCCATATGAATTTCCAGATTCCTCTATTGGTTATTGTTCGGAGAAGTGTCTCGATCATGTCCGCATAATTCACGAACCGTAGGGAGACACACTTAAGGATTCGACGTTGTTTGAGTAGTTATGGTATTATGAGAAAGAGACCGAATGTTGTTCGGAGTCTCGGATGGGATCCGGGATATCACGAGGTGATCCGGAATGGTCCGGAGAATAGATTCATATAAGGAAAGTCCCGTTTCGGAGTTCGGGAATGATTCCGGTGTTTTCATCGGGAATGTTCTGGAAGGTTCCGGATTGTCCGGCACTCCGGAGGGGAAGGGGTACATGAATGTGTCATTGCATATTGGAATGAGTGCATCATGTACTAAGTGTTCTTGCTGTTCCAAAACTAAAAAATGTCAAACTGCCAGTTTGAAAGTCAAACGGCTAAAACAGGAAACTGTGGAAAACAGGAAACTGTGGGAAACAGGAAACTGTGGGAAACAAGCAAGAGGTGGTTGGAACCGACTTGGGGAAGGAGTCCCTCCAAGCCGGCGCACCAACCAAGGCCGACTTGGGGAGGGACTCCCCTCCCCTTGGCCGCCCCTCCCACCTATAAAAGGAGGGGCAGGGTGTAACACCCTCGCCTGATAAGGTTGAGTTCATGTGTATAGTGCCAATCCCTGGATCGGTTCACTGGCACACACAGTACAAAATGATACCAAATATAACTGTGCATCATAAATACAACGAATATGATCCAGAATTTACATTATTTATTCAAGTACACAGCGGAAAACAAATACAAGGTAGATCTCCATCCTTCAAATGTGCCACAGGCGAACAAATGTTGAGTGGAGTCTCGCGACCTATGAACGATCACTCAGATACGATATAACCTGCAACATGAAACGTTGCAGCCACGAATGGTCAATACATTGAATGTATGGCAAGTAGGCTAAAGTGGTTAACAACAGATCTATCAACTACATGCTTATTTGGCCAAGTGGAGTTCAGGCTTATTTGCATAAAGCAATACAACTTTTCCCTACTTTCAAAATACTTTTCTTTCTTCAAAAACAATCTTCTAAGGACATACCAGCATAAACCCATGTAGATACAAGATGTTCAGCTTTTGTATGCTCCTAAACCCATGTTCATCCATCAAGTTTTAGTAATTAAGAAATTGGGATGAGTGAGAAATATCATAGCATCGATTCGGTCGCTCAAATTGTCCATAACCGGGACACGGCTAAGCACTTAGTTTATACACCTAGGGTTAGTACACTTACCCATGTGACTTGGCCAGCCCATTGCATCACCACTCTCATATTGGGTGATGATAGGGAGAAGTCCAAGAAGGAACCGTTCGAAGTAGCTCCCCAATCCCGACGCCAAGTCCAACCTACACTATCTACATCTCTCGATACGCGGGTTTGAGTTACCACAACCCATCGAGTTCAACCAACCGCCCATTTCATTATTGGCACATGGTTGCACACGAAAGCTTCAAACAAAGAAACCAATCCTTTCTCGGTGTCTGGCGGCATTCCCCACCAAAATCCACACTCGATGACCCAATCAATGCCATTCCGCCCAGGTGGTTCATTAAAACATGTTGGTTTGTCATTTAGCAAAACATAAGCCTTTCAAAACATATAAATTTTCATGATGTGATTCCCTTCCTCGTCTAAATAGCATAGCTAAGCAATCTACCAATACGATGGCTCATAAACAAGGAATACTAGGGAATAATATGGGACATAGCATAGCATATACACATCAATTCCTACATATGCAATTCTACAAAACATCTACAATGCATAGGAAAACAATAGGACATTTATGACCAAGATAGCACCACTTGCCTTTTGTTGTAGATGTAGTCGATTATATAATCCTCACAATCCTCATAGATACAATGGTTGCACTCGTCATAACCACAATACTTGCAATCATAGTAGTTGCAATCACAGTAGTTGCACTCCTCGCAATCTAACGTTTGAAGCAAACACAACAAACACACCATTCAAAACATTGCAAACATACAACAGTGCAACATTACAAGAAAACAATGATGAACAGATGCATGCATGATGATTTAATGAGTCACAATGGTTGCATTTAGTGTTCTAAACATAGTTAGATTACATGATGCATGTGGAAAGTCATTTAATGCACTAAAGCTTTTATTACTAAAGTTGTATCGATTTAATATGGTGTATACCACTTTAATTTAACTAAATATGTTTATGTCATATTATATTGTGAGCTAGATGCTACTGGATAGGTAATGCAATTTAGAGACAGTGGCAATTTGAATCACCTAAAAAGGAGTTATAGATATTTTCCTATGATTAAAACACTATTTCAATGGGTTTAAATATTTCTGTATGAATTTCTGTTTTAACAGTACCAAATAATTTGTCATGCAATTTCTCTGTATAGCTAGTGTCAATACAAAACCTTAGCACTTGGATTCTCCCTAATCGGAGTTATAGATCTTTTTATATGATTTAAATAGTGTTTAATGGGTTTTAAATGATTCATATAGTTTCTGTTGCCTAAAAATCAAACTAAAATTATATCTGTAATCTCCACGGAATTGTGATTTCAGGGACATATTATTTGTAATTTTCTGAATAGTATTTATTTTCTTACGAATTTATTACTCTAAATAAGCCATTAAACTATTTAAATCTTCACGTCAAAACCTTACAGTAAAATGCCGAACTAATTGCAGATTGATGATCTACATGGAACCAGCTTTCCATCGGTATATCATTTGTATTTTTGTGACAAGCAATTAACTTACTATGAATTTAATGATTTATAAAGGCATTAAAACTAATTAAATTTCTACGGGTTAAATAATCTGCAAAGGCTAGATCCAACCAGATATTATTAAAGTACATTACAGTAGCTTCAATTTGATATATTGTTCATATTTTCGGAGTTACAGATAATTTCTTATGAATTTATTAACCTAAAAGACCATTAAAACTAATTAAATTACTGCAGTAACCACATACAGTAAAAGTTGGATCTAATCTGATAAGACGATTCTACGTGAAATTATCTTCAATTTGATATATTATACGCAATTTTTGGACATGGTATGAATTTCTAATGAATTTTACAAGTTAGATCTATAATATGCAAATTTAAATTCGAACGGAATATTCCAGGGAATATTCCGCTGACCTGACAGTTGACTTTGCATGCTTGACTGGACTAGATGTTGACCTTGACGTGGTGTTGATGAGGAAGATGACCGGGATGACGACATGGCACGCACCGGTTTGATTGGATCTCGACCGTCTGGATAGGATCCACATGGTAGAAGAGATCAATCGATTTTGGCCGGAATAGACAAGAAATAGATCTGTGTTAGAGAGACAAATCCGTAGGTCAAATCGAAAAACTCAGAACATGAAAGTTGTGGGGAATCATAATTCCTACCTTCTCACCAAAGGAATTTGGATTTGAAGAAACGAGCGCGAGTACATCTTGGATTTACACCGTAAGATCTGAAATATTGCGATACGAAATTCTCCGGCTGTGGTGGATGAAAAGAGGTGAGGTTTGTCGGGATTGAAAGATTTCGACGATCCCTACAACTTTCGTGTTTTGACCGAAAGCAAACGACGAAGTCTAGATGGGTTAAAAGCGAAACAAGATTCGGGAATAGGTAGATTCGGGATTTCGAGAATAGAAACTCGTACAGCCGTGGCTCCATGAGTTTATATGGGGGTTTGAGACGTTGTAGAGATAGGCCTTGGAGTAAGGAACAAGTAGAAACAAACGGAAGTCGATTAGGAGTTGTAGATAAAAAGTTATAAGAGTTTTAGGATTGATAGGTATAGAAAATCAGCTTCAGACGCTTTTGGAGCAACCGACCGGTATGTGCACGCGTGGGGCTCCTGTCGCTGGCTGGTCTGGTGGGCCGCCTGCTTTTTTTTTTTTTTTATATATACTTGTTTCCCTCATATCTTTTGCATACGAACTCCAAATGACATGATTCTTGTTTCTAAATTTTTCTAAAATCGAATAGATCATTATAGGATCAAATTTGTAATATTTTACTAGTTTGGAAGTAAGTGGTTTACAAATCCTTGTATATTTCATTTTACTTATATCTTTATGTGTTTGTATTTATTTCATACTAGCTCCAAATGAGCTCAATTTTGTTTCTAAAATTTTGTAGTATTAATTAGATCTCTTTAGGCTATAACTATCAATAATTTATGCCCTAAAAATAATGGGTTTTATAAAGTCAATTTAATTACCCTTAGAAACATTTGGGCGAATCAACTATAGGATTTAGATACCAGGATTTGGATTCAGTTTGTGAGATCTTTGCATGGATGAAATGCTTATGAATGATTCATGATTTTCATTTTGAAATCTTGCACACCAACTCTACAATCCAAGGTCAAACCATGCCTTTTTGCCTATATGGCTACTTAGGTATTAGCAAAAGAATATAAGATTTTGAATTCAAGGTTGAGAGGGTTTTCTATTGCAAAAAGTTTCTTCTCTTTGAGAATTTTCAACATAGTCAAACAATCAATCAAACTTATTTATTTATTTCACATTCCAAAATTAGGAGAATTTTGGGATGTGACAGACTACCACCCTTAAAGGAAATCTCGTCCCGAGATTTGGGAAGGCTAGAAAAAAAGAAAGGTTCGGGATCCTTTAGGATGCTACCACCCTTAAAATAAAATTTACTAGGTCGCTTCTCGAGGATTCACTTGGCTAAGGTAAATTCTCCTCTAGACATTTATTGACACAATGTCTCTAGCACATTATAAACATCATGATTGATAGTTTCCGAGAAAGCACTTCTTAAACTAGCAAAACTCTCATGGTGGGCAAATAGGGAGCGTTTACTTCACGGTGCCCATAATTCACGGTTGGGATTCATCCTTACCGTACATCCTATGATTAGCAATGGATGCTTTTAGAAGGGTGTAACAATATACCATTCTAGGGTTTAGGCTCAACGTCGACTCTCTGCTAAGGTTGAAAAGGGCACTCAAGATTCGCAAAGCCAACAGTACAAGAGCGAATAATAAGAGTAGTAGGAATGGTGATCAATCCATCCTGCACCCAAATCATTACCCTGTATGAGGATAGGTGAATCACGTTTTTCTATCACTCGGGCATTCTCACTTGCCTTGAAGAATGTTTCCATGGGCACGAACTAATGCTCTATGTATACTCCCATGTATTCAATCAACAAGGCTACTACTAAAACTAAACTATCAATACTTCAACTTTCCGGTTGGGTAATCTACTACATGACATCATGTGCAACACTTCATACTTCCACGTTTTTTTTTTCCATTAGGTGAAGCATTCTCCTTCCTAAATGCATTGTGTTGTCAAACCCTCCACTTAACACATCATTATATCTCCAAGGTTTCAAGATAGGAAAGAATAGATTCTATAGGAAAGAAATGACTAAGAAAATAATCCTACCCATAACTATATGAAGCATTCAATGTCACAAACAAGCAAACAATCATAAGGAATCAACACACAAGCAAGCACTTGCATAACAATAATACAGAGGTCTAAACTTAGTAGTATATAACCACAAAATAGTTTGAAAGCATTGGGAACAATACTAGAATAAAACATAGCAACATATAAACAATAAACTAAATATGTCAAAATAGTACAGCAGGTTTCACGAATTTTTCTGACTAACTTAAACTCGTCAGGAATTTTAGCCAATTTTTGTGCACGTACTACAGGTAATTAAGCTCCAGATCCTATTTTTTTAGATTTTTCTGAGTTACCAATAAAATATGAAAAATCGCGCGGTACAACAGGTCATGCTGAAAACTGCAACAGTAAAGTCACGAATTTCAATCAAATTACACCATTAAAATAATTTTAAAACCACACGAAAACTCCAGGAACTTTAGAGTTTCAAAACAACAGATCCTAAACAAGGCATCACTCAATATGGCTCAATACAAACAAGCAAGCAACCTATATTGTCATACCACATAAGTTGGTAAGAACAATATGCTAACACGATAGCGACGATCTCCTAAAGAGATAAAATGTGGAGGTCCAGACCTAACCAAACTTGATGAGAAGTTTATTTATGTCATACTATTTGTTCTTTTACTTAGATAACTCTCATATAAGTATTATAAGAATGGACAACTATAAATTTTGAACAAGAAGAGGTTATAGAAAAGATAGATAAGGAATATAAGAACTCTAGTAAGTATAAAATGTGATAGTTCTCCTAATAGAGGTCTTCTATTGCTAATCCATTTCTAAGGTCACGATCCTACAGCCAACACACAGCTCTGATACCATCTTGTAACACCCTCGCCTGATAAGGTTGAGTTCATATGTATAGTGCCAATCCCTGGATCGGTTCACTGGCACACACAGTACAAAATGATACCAAATATAACTGTGCATCATAAATACAACGAATATGATCCAGAATTTACATTATTTATTCAAGTACACAGCGGAAAACAAATACAAGGTAGATCTCCATCCTTCAAATGTGCCACAGGCGAACAAATGTTGAGTGGAGTCTCGCGACCTATGAACGATCACTCAGATACGATATAACCTGCAACATGAAACGTTGCAGCCACGAATGGTCAATACATTGAATGTATGGCAAGTAGGCTAAAGTGGTTAACAACAGATCTATCAAGTACATGCTTATTTGGCCAAGTGGAGTTCAGGCTTATTTGCATAAAGCAATACAACTTTTCCCTACTTTCAAAATACTTTTCTTTCTTCAAAAACAATCTTCTAAGGACATACCAGCATAAACCCATGTAGATACAAGACTTCAGCTTTTGTATGCTCCTAAACCCATGTTCATCCATCAAGTTTTAGTAATTAAGAAATTGGGATGAGTGAGAAATATCATAGCATCGATGTGTCGCTCAAATTGTCCATAACCGGGACACGGCTAAGCACTTAGTTTATACACCTGCAGGGTTAGTACACTTACCCATGTGACTTGGCCAGCCCATTGCACCACCACTCTCATATTGGGTGATGATAGGGAGAAGTCCAAGAAGGAACCGTCGAAGTAGCTCCCAATCCCGACGCCAAGACCGTCCAACCTACACTATCTACATCTCTGGATACGGGTTTGAGTTACCACAACCTACTGAATTCAACCAACCGCCCATTTCATTATTTGCACATGGTTGCACACGAAAGCTTCCAAACAAAGAAACCAATCCTTTCTCAGGGTCCTGGACTGCATTCCCCACCAAAATCCACACTGATGACCCAATCAATGCCATTCCGCCCAGGTGGTTCATTAAAACATGTTGGTTTGTCATTTAGCAAAACATAAGCCTTTCAAAACATATAAATTTTCATGATGTGATTCCCTTCCTCGTCTAAATAGCATAGCTAAGCAATCTACCAATACGATGGCTCATAAACAAGGAATACTAGGGAATAATATGGGACATAGCATAGCATATACACATCAATTCCTACATATGCAATTCTACAAAACATCTACAATGCATAGGAAAACAATAGGACATTTATGACCAAGATAGCACCACTTGCCTTTTGTTGTAGATGTAGTCGATTATATAATCCTCACAATCCTCATAGATACAATGGTTGCACTCGTCATAACCACAATACTTGCAATCATAGTAGTTGCAATCACAGTAGTGCACTCTCGCAATCTAACGTTTGAAGCAAACACAACAAACACACCATTCAAAACATTGCAAACATACAACAGTGCAACATTACAAGAAAACAATGATGAACAGATGCATGCATGATGATTTAATGAGTCACAATGGTTGCATTTAGTGTTCTAAACATAGTTAGATTACATGATGCATGTGGAAAGTCATTTAATGCACTAAAGCTTTTATTACTAAAGTTGTATCGATTTAATATGGTGTATACCACTTTAATTTAACTAAATATGTTTATGTCATATTATATTGTGAGCTAGATGCTACTGGATAGGTAATGCAATTTAGAGACAGTGGCAATTTGAATCACCTAAAAAGGAGTTATAGATATTTTCCTATGATTAAAACACTATTTCAATGGGTTTAAATATTTCTGTATGAATTTCTGTTTTAACAGTACCAAATAATTTGTCATGCAATTTCTCTGTATAGCTAGTGTCAATACAAAACCTTAGCACTTGGATTCTCCCTAATCGGAGTTATAGATCTTTTTATATGATTTAAATAGTGTTTAATGGGTTTTAAATGATTCATATAGTTTCTGTTGCCTAAAAATCAAACTAAAATTATATCTGTAATCTCCACGGAATTGTGATTTCAGGGACATATTATTTGTAATTTTCTGAATAGTATTTATTTTCTTACGAATTTATTACTCTAAATAAGCCATTAAACTATTTAAATCTTCACGTCAAAACCTTACAGTAAAATGCCGAACTAATTGCAGATTGATGATCTACATGGAACCAGCTTTCCATCGGTATATCATTTGTATTTTTGTGACAAGCAATTAACTTACTATGAATTTAATGATTTATAAAGGCATTAAAACTAATTAAATTTCTACGGGTTAAATAATCTGCAAAGGCTAGATCCAACCAGATATTATTAAAGTACATTACAGTAGCTTCAATTTGATATATTGTTCATATTTTTCGGAGTTACAGATAATTTCTTATGAATTTATTAACCTAAAAGACCATTAAAACTAATTAAATTACTGCAGTAACCACGTACAGTAAAAGTTGGATCTAATCTGATAAGACGATTCTACGTGAAATTATCTTCAATTTGATATATTATACGCAATTTTTGGACATGGTATGAATTTCTAATGAATTTTACAAGTTAGATCTATAATATGCAAATTTAAATTCGAACGGAATATTCCAGGGAATATTCCGACCTGACCTGACAGGCTGACTTTGCATGGGACTAGATGTTGACCTTACGTTGACGTGGTGTTGATGAGGAAGATGACCGATGATATACGACGCACCGGTTTGATTGGATCTCGGCCGTCTGGATAGGATCCGCCATTAGAAGAAGAGATTGACCCGATTTTGGCTCAGAATAGACAAGAAATAGATCTGTGTTAGAGAGACAAATCCGTAGGTCAAATCGAAAAACTCAGAACATGAAAGTTGTGGGGAATCATAATTCCTACCTTCTCACCAAAGGAATTTGGATTTGAAGAAACGAGCGCGAGTACATCTTGGATTTACACCGTAAGATCTGAAATATTGCGATACGAAATTCTCCGGCTGTGGTGGATGAAAAGAGGTGAGGTTTGTCGGGATTGAAAGATTTCGACGATCCCTACAACTTTCGTGTTTTGACCGAAAGCAAACGACGAAGTCTAGATGGGTTAAAAAGCGAAACAAGATTCGGGAATAGGTAGATTCGGGATTTCGAGAATAGAAACTCGTACAGCCGTGGCTCCATGAGTTTATATGGGGGTTTGAGACGTTGTAGAGATAGGCCTTGGAGTAAGGAACAAGTAGAAACAAACGGAAGTCGATTCGGAGTTGTAGATAAAAAGTTATAAGAGTTTGAGTAGAGATAGGTATAGAAAATCAGTTTTCGCACGCTTTTTGGAGCAACCGACCTGTACGTGCGCGCGCGTGGGGCTCCCGGTCGCTGGCTGGTCTGGTGGGCCGGCGGCCCGCCCGTTTTTTTTTTTTAATACTTGTTTCCCTCATATCTTTTGCATACGAACTCCAAATGACATGATTCTTGTTTCTAAATTTTTCTAAAATCGAATAGATCATTATAGGATCAAATTTGTAATATTTTACTAGTTTGGAAGTAAGTGGTTTACAAATCCTTGTATATTTCATTTTACTTATATCTTTATGTGTTTGTATTTATTTCATACTAGCTCCAAATGAGCTCAATTTTGTTTCTAAAATTTTGTAGTATTAATTAGATATCTTTAGGCTATAACTATCAATAATTTATGCCTTAAAAATAATGGGTTTTATAAAGTCAATTTAATTACCCTTAGAAACATTTGGGCGAATCAACTATAGGATTTAGATACCAGGATTTGGATTCAGTTTGTGAGATCTTTGCATGGATGAAATGCTTATGAATGATTCATGATTTTCATTTTGAAATCTTGCACACCAACTCTACAATCCAAGGTCAAACCATGCCTTTTTGCCTATATGGCTACTTAGGTATTAGCAAAAGAATATAAGATTTTGAATTCAAGGTTGAGAGGGTTTTCTATTGCAAAAAGTTTCTTCTCTTTGAGAATTTTCAACATAGTCAAACAATCAATCAAACTTATTTATTTATTTCACATTCCAAAATTAGGAGAATTTTGGGATGTGACACAGGGCCTCCTCCTCTAGACACACAAGTTCCTATCCTCTAATCTCCGGTTTAGAGCCGTTTTGGTTTAGAGCTTCTAATTGCTCTAGCCTGCGGTTTAGAGCCTTCTAATTGGTGTGTCTAATCCCTAGACCACTAATAGCTCTCTCTCATACTCCACCATACTCGCTCCCGGCTTAAAGCCTCAGGATCTCCCTCTACTTAGGCCTGCACGCCAGTCTTAGGAATCACGAGAGTGCTACAACCTCATTTTCTTTGGAACAAGGGAGAGGAAGGTCTTCGCGAAATCGAACGTGTGATCGATTGCGAAGCGCCTTGAACGCAGCCGGAAGGATCGCTCACGATCTTGAGATCGGAAAGAGTACGACTACATCACCCACGAGAATCTGCTCTCGTTAAACACTTTGGAATCTTCGAGGGTAAGTTATTCCATCGACTCGTTGCTACAATCTAGTAGATAGATCTTGGCTTGTTTGTTTGTATGCGATAGAAATTTTTTGTTTTCCATGCTACGAACCCCTACAAGACCCATACTGACTCCCACACATTCAACGATGGCTTTCTTGTGATCGTCGGAACCTTTTACGCTAGTATCTTAAGCCCTTTGTTTCACGATATATTACATGTCCGAGATTCGACCATTGGTATCTCCATACCTAGTTTGATCTTGTTACTGACATGCACTCTTTTCTCGTTCCCGTGATATATCATTCTAGTGATCAAATCACTTGCTTGCAAGCTAACCAATGTGATATCACCGAGAGGGCCCAGAGTATATCTATCTGTCATCAGGATGAACAAATTCCAATCTCGATCCATGGGCCTCAACATAACACTTTATTAGTTCTGAATCCATCTTTATAATCACCCTGTTACGGTGTGACATTTGATGTTATCTAGAAACTCTGCTGGTATTAGTGATTGACATGATCTCATGGTCTAAGGATTAGGATCACTTCGTAAGTTGTTATGGCAATATAAACTCAATGACTTTGATCGTAATGCTATACTTCGAATGAATGTTCATCACACCATTACACTAATGTTGTGATCCCGTTATTAACAACATCCACTGTCCATGATCAGGAAACCTTGATCATCTTGTTAATCAACGAGCTAGTTTATGAGAGAGGCATAACTAGGAACTTTCTGTTTGTTTATTAAACACACATGTATTAACGTTTCCTATTAATACAATTATAGCATGAAAAATAAACATTTATCATAAACAAGGAATACGATAATAACCATTTTATTATTGCCTCTCGGGCATATTCCCTTCAGTCTCCCACTTGCACTAGAAACAATAATCTAGTTTGAAAACTTTGCGTATTGAACAATTATGGCTTTCTGGTGTTCCATATACACAACTGCAAATGGTTAACATAATCTACGGATCTGACGCTTTCAGGTCCGTGTGTATTTGCATGTCTTTGCGTCTTCACGCATCACTCATTCTCCAATGAGATGACATTGTATAAATTTGGTCTTTCGGTGAGACCTTTAGTTCCTTGGGGTTAAAACACGTCGATACTATTGTCATACAATATATCTTTAGTGTTAGCCCGTTGTGAACCACACGTTAGTTTGATAACAAACTACTTGACACAAATTCCCTCCTTTGCTGCTACTATAGCAGTCATATACTTAGCCTTTTTGTTGTAGTATTCGTCACAATGTCTTAACTATGGATTTCATCCAAATCCATCATGGAATCTCCTTTCCATTGCATTGTGCCACCCATAGTTTAAATTGAGATAAATTTAATTTGTATCTTGTGACAAAACTAGTATCAATGTAACAATTTACAATGAACTATTTGTAAATTTTTGTCACCTCTACACAAATATATTCTTAGTTCTTCCAAAAGATCATATGAATATCCTTACTATCTTCCAATGATCATTTTATGATTCATTCTGGTATATGCTCATAACACTTAGAGCATAGGACATATCTGGATGTGTAAATATCATGGTATGATTGATCAAAACATTCTCATGATTTCACTCATCAAGTGTCAAAGCACTTGAATCTTGTTTCACTTATCAAGTGTCAATACACTTGAATCTTGATTCAATTCTTTCCATGTGATAAGAACTATTTCTTGTTGTTTCTATATTGAACTCCTTCAATATCTCATATATGTACGTTTGGCACAACCATATTAGCGTCACAATATATCCACTATAGACATTCATGCTAAATATTCGGGTTTTGCCTAAGTTTTTCATCGAAATGAAATTCTTAACCTTTGTCAATAAAAGATACATCATTTCTAATCAACAAGATGTCATCCACATAATTTATTAGAAATATTTCTCAGCGCTCCCACTTAATTTCCTGCAAATGCAAGCATCTTCATCGTCTCTTGAGGAAAACTCATTTTCATTAAGATGAAGAATCGAACTTCGCGATCCTTACTTCAACCGTTGAAGTTTGCATGCCCTTTTAGCATCCTTTGAATTTTAACAAAACCCTTTGGACCGTGTCATGTACACGTCCTAGGTAACCATTCTATTAGAAGAATTTTGTTTTGTTTATTCATCTACCATATACCAAATTATATGTAGTGGTTGCTACCTTAATCCGTACAGACTAAATATTGCTATGAAAGATCAAATCTTGTCATAGTCAACTCCTTGAACATTGTCGTAAAATACTTTACGACATGTCGACTATTTCATAGATGTGAAACATCCATGTTTGTTTCTTTATAGATCCAAATACGACCGATAGGTTTTTACACCTTTCCGGAGGGTCTTCCAAGTTCAAAACTTGATTTCTCGTGTATGGAACTATCACGGATTTTATGGCTTCAAGCCATTTGACGGAGTCAGGGCCCATCATCGCTTCTTTGCATATAGTCGTTTCATCATTGTCAAACAATACTGATTTACTCTCAAATCTTAGTACTTGATTGTTTTTTCAACCTACTCGGTTCAATAGGAACTTAGATCTCCGTGACCACAACCTTTGAGGCACATAAGCTACGAGCATTATGGCAGCCTCCAGAACGATTTCTGGCGCTGCGCAACTCAGCACATTTAGCTAAGGTTCGTTAACCTTATCAAAGTTCTATTGTCCTCCCACTTAACTTTTGAGAAAAATTCCTTCTCCAAGAAACTTCACGTTTCAAGAGACAAACCCTTTTGTCCTTGGTGTTATGAAGGAATAACCAATTGTTATTCAAAATAACCTACAAAGACATGCTCATCCGACTTCGGTTGTAAACATCTTACTTATGTTTAGCATACCAAAATTTTTAAGAAATGACAACTTGGGTTTTACCCCAAACCATAACTTCGATGGTGTCATTTCAACGGATCAAGATGGAGCTCTTTTCAGTGTAAAAGCGGAAGTCTCTAAAGCTTTAATCTTTTAAAACATAATGGCAGTTTTATGAATAACACCTTTGATCCAACCATGTCAAACAAGGTTTCATTACAAATCTCAAACACTCCATACTCCTATGGTGTTTCAGGAGATGTAAATCTAGGTGTTTTCCTAGACTTGCAACTCAAATAAATCCCTTTTATGATAAAATCATAAATCATTTATTTTATTGTTACACTTGTAACTCAAATAAATCCCTTATGATAAAATCAAAAACCATTTATTTTCTTGTTACAATGATTTTTCACTTCATCTTGAAAGTCTTTGAAAAGTTTTTCAAATATTTCATACTTCTTTCTCATTAAGTGAATATTCACTCAAATTTCTGGAGAAAGCATATGAAGTTGAAACCCATCGCTTACAACTACACATAATGGACTACATACATCGATATGTATAAATTCCAATATTTTAGTCGTTCGTTCTTCTTTGGCCTTTAAACGAAGTTTTAATTATCACGTGAAAAGTCTCACAAGCGTCACTTGATCACATCAAAGACTCCAAAAATCCATGAATATGGAGATTCTTCATGTTTTCTTTCCAATATAATTTAAACAGCGATGTCACTTCGTAAGTGATCTTTCAATCATTTGTCTTGCGACATTTTAGCATTAGGTTTTATGGATGTGATTTCTCCAACTAGATTTTTAAATCGTCCATATTATATGGAATACGGTAATTATTTGAACAACCTTTGTTCTCATAATACCTGATTCAAATAACAATTATTAAAACAAATCTTGAAGTCAAGCCTTGATGTCAACAAGAAATACAAACAACGGTTTGTTTGTTTTCGATGAACATCATCACATATTCTCTTGCTAGTTACTTAGGCCATTGTGGTTCATGAATTGCGTCGTTCTGTATGAAATTACATACCAAACAATTCGGTATCCAATACTGAAGAACCACATTGTTTAACAAGCAAAGAATACAACCATAAAATGTATATCATTTATATACCTAAATTGGATATTTCCAATCTTTTATTTTCTGCCAAATATATTTTATAGATTCTCTTTCAACATTTCCTTTTCCTTTTAATAGAATCTATCAACATCAAAAGTGGCGCCATATACATGACACATAGTCCAAAGCGTGTATATTCAAATAATAATACCTTTGGACTTGCACTTTGTAGATCACCATCATCAAATGATCGACGTTCTTTCAAAATCCATTCTTTAGTAATCTTTTAGTGTAGTAAACACTTTACATACATCTTCTATTCATCCTTATCATGACGACTTTCATGATCAAGCTACTGTAGCTTATAAATATGAATCATGAGTATAACGTTACTTTCCAAAACCCTTTTGGATGATTAGGATGTCTAGCATCTCCAACCTTCGTAAATTCTCATCCAATATGAGAACATATATTATACTCTATCATATTGCAACCAAAACATTGTTTCAGATATCGTTATATCTGCCACACATGATGGTTTCTGAAACAATTCTTTCAGCTCCTAGATGAACTTGATATTAAAACAATCAAGAATCATGGAGGCAAACATGATACTTAAAATACTAACACTAGAATTGTTACTATCGATTTAATACCAACTATTAAATTTCCCGGAGTAAATAGAGTTTGCTGAAAGTTTGCAATATGACTTTAAACTTTAGATTGACACTCAACACAATACGATACCAATTCGTAAAGTATATATCCAGAATTCTATAGTTCTATTATCTCAATTACAACTATGCATAAGGTGGTGAACGAATGCCAATGACTACAAAAAATTATGCAAATTCACTTTGATTTAATTTATGATAAATTGAGTTCTACTAATCCAAATTAGAAATGAACTCCCACTCAAAAATGACATCCCTTGTGCCTTTTTGGTGATTACATGAACCAAATCCACTACACCAAGTCCGATCATCACGTGAGTCGGCGTAGCTTCAAAGGTGAGCATCCATATGGTCATCATATCTATTATATGACTCATGCTTAACCTTTCGGTCCGTGTTCCGAGGCCATGTATGTACATGCTAGGCTCGCCAAGTAAGAACCTTAGTATTCGCGTGTGTAACTGTCTTACACCCGAGATATGCTCATGGATTCAAGTACACCCGATCATCACGTGATGTCTTGAAGCGATGAAACATTGTCGGTGCATACTTAAGGAAGAACACATTCTTATCTTGATATTTAAATGAGGGATCATCTTATTATGCTAATAAAACGCCAAACAAGCAATATAAGATGCTATCAAAACAACACATGTTTATAAGTGAAATGATATGGTTCCCGCATATGATCTCCATCATGTGCACCGTGGTATGATCTCTATCATACCTTTATGTGTAAGGCCAAGGTCTATGGAACTTACACGCTATGTGTGTTGTAAGAGTATCATCTCATACTTTTACTTACAACATCACCATATCAGAACACTAGCCTAGCAACATTCTAAAATGGACGCCTCTAATTTATCCATAAGTTTTACGTGGCTTAGGGTTTTCGAAGATAGAACCGTTCTTACCTACGAACATGAACCACAACGAGGATAACCAAGTTGTTGACAACTCGTTGCAATTTAGATATTGACTATAGTAGGAGAGACAGACACCCGCTAGCCACTTATGCAAAACTAGTTGCATGTCAAGCGTGGAACAGGTCTCATGTGCGAGGACATGTAAAGTTTGTCCGGGACGCTTCATCCCACTATGCCACCAATATCCAAACTACAACTAAGAAGCAATAAAATGATCATCATTTCCCACATACTCATATGTGTACTACCCGTGCAAAGCATCTACGCATATATCCGGCTCTGATACCACTGTAGGGTTCGCAGCATAGAAAACAAAAAATTTCCTACGATGGGAACAACTATGTACCAAGATCTATCTACTAGATACAAACAACGGGAGGATGTACATCCGTAGAGAACATACCCTTGAAGACCGACAAAGCTTAACGAGTCCAAACTCGTGGTTGATGTAGACGATCTCTTGCCGATCTCAAGATTGAGAGGAAGTCCTAGCGCAAGAAACAGCAAGATCCGTGCTCGCACACACATTCGAGGCACCGAGCAACCTCCGCCTCGCTCCAGCGATGCAATGGAAGCACAACTCTTTCTTGCCGAATAGCCACCGGAACATGTATCTCGCTAGTTCGAGACCATGGGGGATAAATTATAGAGGGGGAGAGAGATCCTTCATGAGGAGGTGTGAGTGAGAAGTGAGAGGAGGGGCTCCTTATATAGGGGAGGGGGCACCCAAGGGGCATGGTCACGGCCATGGAGGGTGCCCCACCTCTCCCTCATTCATGTGGTGGACACTCCACTCACAAAATGGCCCTTCAATTTTCTCCACTCAAAACCCACTCAAATTCCCATTAAATTTCCACCAAATTTAATGCAAACTCTCATTAAATAAAACTCTTTTATTTTATTCAGAATTTTGTCAATTACTTTAATGACAAACATTCACAAATAACCCCTTGATAGAATTCTATTTCACATGCATAACCACTTTATGCAATTTCACCAAAACTGTTGGTATCTAGTGAAATAAATTCCTCGCTTGTTCATTCTTTTTCGCATGAAACTTTTGCTCCAAATGGATGTCGGTGTCTCTTAAGTGTGTCACCCTACGGTTCGTGAATAATGTGGACATGATCGAGACCCTCTCGGATCAATAATCGGTCGGATCTAGAGACCCATACTGACTCCCACACATTCAACGATGACTTTCTTGTGATCGTCGGAACCTTTTACGCTAGTATCTTAATCCCTTTGTTTCATGATATATTACATGTCCGAGATTCGATCATCGATATCTCCATGCCTATTTTGATATCGTTACTGACATGCACTATTTTCTCGTTCCCGTGATATAACATTCTAGTGATCAAATCACTTGCTTGCAAGCTAACCAATGTGATATCACCGAGAGGGCCCAGAGTATATCTATCCGTCATCAGGATGAACAAATTCCACTCTCGATCCACGGGCCTCAACATAACACTTTATTAGTTCTGAATCCATCTTTATAATCACCCTGTTACGGTGTGATGTTTGATGTTATCAAGAAACTCTTCTGGTGTTAGTGATTGACATGATCTCATGGTCTAAGGATTAGGATCACTTCGTAAGTTGTTATGGCAATATAAACTCAATGACTTTGATCGTAATGCTATACTTCGAATGAATGTTCATCACACCATTACACTAATGTTGTGATCCCGTTATTAACAACATCCGCTGTCCATGATCAGGAAACCTTGATCCTCTTGTTAATCAACGAGCTAGTTTATGAGAGAGGCATAACTAGGAACTTTCTGTTTGTTTATTAAACACACATGTTACCGTATTAATACAATTATAGCATGCAAAATAAACATTTATTATAAACAAGGAATACGATAATAACCATTTTATTATTGACTCTCGGGCATATTCCCTTCACTTTCGAGGCATGAAATCTGCCTGGAACACTAAAACTGTGGGCAATAACTAATTAAAATGACCATAAAACACGAAAATGACAAGCTTTTGGTCATACCTCTCAAACATGTATCGGGTCTTAAGGTTGATGTAAATCTCCCTAGAACCATAAAATTATGGGCAATAGCTCATGAAAACGGCCATAAAATGCGAAAACTTCGACTTTTGGGTCATGTCTCTCCAACAAGTACCGAGTCTTATGGTCGTTGTAAATTGCCTGGGAACCCCAAAATAGTGGGAAATACCTCATGAAAACGACCATAAAACACGAAAACGACGAGTTTTTGGTCATAACTCTCAAACATGTATCTGTTCTTAAGGTCGTTGTAAATCGACGTAGAACCTCAAAACAGTGGGCAATAGCTCATCAAAACGGTATTAAAACACGAAAACGAGGAGTTTCTGTTCATATCTCATAAACATGTAAGGGTCCTTACAGGGCATGCAAATCTGCCTGGAACCCCAAAACCGTGGGCAATAACTCATGACAACGACCATAAAACACGAAAACGACAAGTTTTTGGTCATAACTCTCAAACATGTATCAGGTCTTAAGGTTGATGTAAATCGCCCTGGAACCATAAAACTGTGGGCAATAGCTCATGAAAACGGCCATAAAATGCGAAAGCTGCGAGGTTTGGGTCAAATCTCTCCAACAAGTATGGAGTTTTACGGTCGTTGTAAATCATCCTGGAACCCCAAAACATCGGGCAATACCTCATCAAAACGACCATAAAACCCTAAAATTACGAGTTTTAGTCATATATCTGAAAGATGTAACGGGTCTGACAAGCCTTGCAAATCTGCTTGGAACACAAAATTAGTGGTAAATAAGTCATGAAAATGGCCATCAAACACGAAAACGACGAGATTTTGGTCCAAACTCTCAAACATGTATCGGTTCTTAAGGCCGTCGTAAATCGCCGTAGAACCCAAAAACAGTAGCAATAGCTCATCAAAACGTTATTAATACACGAAAACGACGAGTTTCTACTCATATCTCATAAACTTGTAAGGATCCTTTCGAGGCACGCAAATCCGCCTGGAACCCTAAAACTATGGGCAATAACTAATTAAAATGACCATAAAACACGAAAACGACAAGCTTTTGGTCATACCTCTCAAACATGTATCAGGTCTTAAGGTTGATGTAAATCTCCCTGGAACCATAAATTGTGGGCAATAGCTCATGAAAAACAACCATAAAATACGAAAACTGCGACTTTTGGGTCATGTCTCTCCAACAAGTATCGAATCTTATGGTCGTTGTAAATCGCCCGGGAACCCCAAAACAGTGGGCAATACCTCATGAAAACGACCAAAAAACACGAAAATGACGATTTTTTAGTCATATCTCTCAAACATGTAACGGGACTTACATGCCTTGCAAATCCGCTTGGAACATAAAAACAGTGGGAAATAATTCATGAAAATGGCCATAAAACACGAAAACGACGAGATTTTGGTCCAAACTCTCAAACATGTATCGATTCTTAAGGTCGTCGTAAATCGTCATAGAACACCAAAACAGTGGGCAATAGTTCATCAAAACGGTATTGAAACACGAAAACGACGAGTTTCTGCTCATATCGCATAAACATGTAAGGGTCCTTTCGAGGCATGCAAATCTGCCTGGAACCCTAAATCTGTGGGCAATAACTAATTAAAATGACCATAAAACACGAAAACGACAAGCTTTTGGTCATACCTCTCAAACATGTATCAGGTCTTAAGGTTGATGTAAATCGCATTGGAACCATAAAACTGTGGGCAATAGCTCATGAGAACGGCCATAAAATGCGAAAGCTGCGAGTTTTGGGTCAAATCTCTCCAACAAGTATGGAGTCTTATAGTCGTTGTAAATCGGCCTAGAACCCAAAAATAGTGGGCAATACCTCATCAAAAGGACCATAAAACGCGTAAATGATGAGTTTTTAGTGGTTGTAAATCGGCCTGGAACACCAAAATAGTGGGCAATAACTCATCAAAACGACAATAAAACACAAAAGCGATGAGTTTTTAGTCAGATCTCTCAAACATGTAATGGGTCTTACAGACCTTGCAAATCCGCCTGGAACACAAAAACAGTGGGAAATAATTCATGAAAATGGCCAAAAAACACGAAAACGATGAGTTTTTGGTCATAAGTCTCAAACATGTATCGGTTATTAAGGTCATTGTAAATCGCCATAGACCCCCAAATTAGTGGGCAATACCTCATCAAAACGGCCATAAAACGTGAAAACGACGATTTTCTTGTCATTTCTCTTAGACATGTATGGGGTATTATGGACCATGCAAATCGCCATGGAACCCCAGAAACGTGGTCAATAGCTCATTAAGACGGCCATAAAACACGAAACCGATGAGTTGTTGCTCATAACTCTAATACATTTATCGGGTCTTAAAGTCGTTGTAACTCAGATTGGAACTAGAAAATTGTGGGTAATAGCTCATGAAAACAACCATAAAACGCGAAAACTGCGAATTTTGGGTCATAAGGTCGTTGTAAATCGCTCTAGAACCCCAAAACATCGGGCAATGGCTCATGAAAAACATCCATAAAACGCTAAAATTACGAGTTTTTAGTCATAAATCTCAAACATGTAACGGGTCTTATAGGCCTTGAAAATCCGCTTGGAACACAATAACAGTGGTAAATAACTCATGAAAATGGCCATAAAACACGATAACGACGAGATTTTGGTCCAAACTCTCAAACATGTATCGGTTCTTAAGGTCGTCGTAAAGAGCCGTAGAACCCCAAAACAGTGGGCAATAGCTCATCAAAACGGTATTAATACACGAAAACGACGAGTTTCTACTCATATCTCATAAACATGTAAGGGTCCTTTCGAGGCATGCAAATCCGCCTAGCACCCTAAAACTGTGGGCAATAACTAATTAAAATGACCATAAAACACGAAAACGACAAGCTTTTGGTCATACCTCTCAAACATGTATCAGGTCTTAAGGTTGATGTAAATATCCCTGGAACCATAAATTGTGGGCAATAGCTCATGAAAAACGGCCATAAAATGCGAAAACTGCGACTTTTGGGTCATGTATCTCCAACAAGTGTTGAGTCTTATGGTCGTTGTAAATCGCCCGGGAACCACAAAACAGTGGGAAATACCTCATGAAAATGACCATAATACACGAAAACGACGAGTTTTTAGTCATATCTCTCAAACATGTAACGGGACTTACATGCCTTACAAATCCGCTTGGAACACAAAAACAGTGGGAAATAACTCATGAAAATGCCAAAAAAACACGGGGCTTATAGCTCCCATGCGACGTCTTTACACGGAATTGGAAGGAACGCGACATCGTTGCAACGAATAGCTCGCATGCGACACTTTTGAAGCGGCAAATAGCTCCCGTGTGACACTTCCAGTTAACCCCACGAGACCGTCAACGAATTCGAATCAGCTGAGCACAATAGGACCCACAGCCTCTCCACGTCACGGCAGAACTGTAACTACCTCGGTGAACTACGCTCCTAGATACAAGCCTGGATGAGTGATAGTGGTTGAAATAGTACGGTGGGGCCCCAAAAGCCACTCACTGGTAGTCCTTCCAGACGTCCCAACCACTACCCTCTCAACGGGACCTGTACGGGCGGCGTAGTCGGCATGCGAAGGGATCAACTACGTACACAAGTGGGTATGTACGCAAGCCACCATACAAGAGTACATCAGAGCCAAACCATCTATAAAGAAAGGAAATATACCAACGCCATACGGCAAGATTCAAATGACCTGGATAAATCTATATTTTAGGATAACTCCTCATACAACACACATCAGAGTATCATGCGGAAGCGGCAAACAAGATCCGAGTACGGATAAGAAGCAAATCAGCATAAGATGCCAGAGAAAATAAGCACATCCCAACTACAGGTCTCACGGATCCCCGTTCCCGGAATCTCTACACCGAACGATCGTTGCCCACATCTTCGGCTTCTTCCACCCAGTATCCGTCCTGAGAAGGTACCTGTTCATCTGAATCAAGAATTTATCGTGTGAGACCCTAAGGGTACTCAGCAAGTCTTAATGCCTCTAAAGGGGACACAACCTGGGGTGACGCAATTGCAGCGAAAGATAAACCCTAGCAATTCTACAGATAAACGCTAACCGTCCGCCTAACCAATGATAGACGGATGTCCGTGAATTTAAGTACAACAGTTATAATGGTAATCTCATCCGATCCATCCTCCTCCCTGCTTACCAACAAGGAAGCGGACGAACCACCCCCCATCCGTTGGCAATTTTATTATCCATTCCATGAGTATTGCACTATTTACTAGTCAAGTTACTTTAGTCAGATTAAAAGCGGTACTTTAGTTATGCTTGTCTATGATCAAGAAACTGTGCTCCAAGTCGTCCATATCCGCGGACACGGCTTTCAGAAAGTTTTACCCGGCCGGGGTGCACCAATAGCAACACACGCTCGATCAACCTCGGAAAAACCAAATCAAAACCCAACGAGGCTTTCACGACTGAACAATCACAAGATTCAGAAATATTTCAGGGGGCCACCCCTTTGATTAGATCCCGCAACGAAGTAAGCAAGCTTCGAGACGGACTCAAGGTTAGCGTCAATGGCTGTAAGCGACTGGGAACCCGAAAACTCGGGGTTGTCGATACCGCGTAATCACTCCACCATCCTAAACCGTACAGTGTGCAGTACCTCGCACAATTTAAATACAGAAAAGTAGCATGGCATAAGTACAGGAACATAAATAAAACCTCAAACTAGTTTGTGGCCCCAAGAAATAAGACGGAATCAAGCTCTGGCCCAGGGGGGTCCCATATACCTCCCGGATGTGGATAGCGCGATAAATCAAGGAACAGGAATCAAGTACTCGGGGTCTTACGGGACACAAGTGAGCAGGAAAAACCAAATAGCAGATGTTGCTCACCGGTGCCACTTTCTTTAGTTATCCCAGAACTACTCAGGTTAAGTTGTTTAGGTACCTCATTATTCATCAGACTCTCACAAACCCTACACATGATGTTCTACGACTCGCATGGCTCAAGCAACTCCTATAGTAGTGGCTCATGGGATGGAGGAAACAAGCTTGGTGGGGTTTAAAAGTAAAGGCTATGCATACTTGGGATTCAATTTAATGCAATCGCGACTCAATGATGCAGGAATAAGATAGAGGCAATAGGTACTGTATGTATGCAAGCATGTGGAAGTGCTTGCCTGGTATCTCTGTTGAAGCAAGGGACGGATCTGGGTAGTGCTCCTGGTTCTCTTGATACAACCCCCGCCAAAGGTTCATCCGAGAAAACCAAACAAACAAGGCCAACATGAATATAGAGCACAAGCATTTGAATTAAATGCGTCAAGCAAACAATCATGCCATGATGAATGATGCACAAGTTGCATGGCAATAAGTAGCATGGCATAGGTGAGGTGTGGAGGACAAGAAAATAACATTTGAATTGGGTTTTAGTCACATTTTGTTGCCATAATAGTTGCTGTTCATTATATTTTTATATGATGCATGATGCAATTGAAGACATGGATATCATAAACAGAAAGGTCTCGTCGAGCTGATCATTTTAGACACATCATTTGCTTAATTTGGAATTATAAAACAAAAGTTATTAAATTATTAAATTCCAATGGCATTTGTGGTAATTTAAATAAACTTGGAATTTTAATTGTGCAAAAGTCAAATTGGAGGGCATATTTGAAATCCTCTCATCTTGCTGATATCTAAACATATATCATTTGTCAAATTTGGCTTTACAAATAAAAATTTATTTAAAACTGAATTGGATTTTGAATTTTGAATTTATTTAAAACAAATTTGAATTAACCAGACGCAGATACATTTAATACACAGCCAGACTTAACCACAGAGGCTTACAGGTGGGGGACCAGGGGCTTGCGGTCCCACGCGCCAGCGGCTGTGGAAAGGCTGGACCGCGGGTGGAGCTCCTGAAAATACAGGAGCCTTTTTGCAAAACGCTACGCAGGCCGACAGGTGGGGTTTGGGGAGCGCGGGTTGACGCAGAAAAAGAGGCAGGGGGTTATGAGCAAAACAGCCACCGCTGGTACTGTGGATCTTCCTCTGAATCTGTTTGTCGAGGCAGGTGCACGAAGGCGGCGCGCTGGCTCGATCTCGACGCTATGCGCCATGAGGCGAGCGCCTACTGGTCGGGCTTGGTGTTAGGGAAACGGACGAGGCCGATCTAGACCGCTACGCGGAACGCGAGCGTGCAGGCGCCAGCGAACCCGACGCCCGGACGGCGTTCGACGGAAGGCACGGCGGCGCTAGGGCGAGATCGGCCAGAGGGGGTTGTCTAGGAGGGTCGCGGGCTCACCGGGAGTTTGCTGGTGGCGTTGGATCGGGCCGGCGAGCAGAGGATCAGCGTCGAGGCAGACGGACGGCGAGGCTAGGGTTCCGGCTCGGCGTCGACGTGCAGGAACGGGGCAGACCTTCTCCTCCTCGCCTGGCACGGACGCCGCAGCCCTGTGGGCTCCTCGACACCTGCAGCAACTCACGGCTAGATCGACCGCAGGTGGGGTAGCCGGGCGTGGGCGAGGAGACGCTGGTCGGTAGAAGAAGGGTAGAGGAGGAGCGGCAGGGCTGGGCGGATCGGGAGAGGCCGAGAGGGGGGAGGATAAGAAGGAAGAGGGCAGGTTGTAGCGTGGGGAGGAAGTCTGGGGTGGCGTGCCACCTCTCGATCACGTGCTTGCAGCCAGGCCAGTAAGGCAGGCACTGTGGCAAGGCAGGGGGTGGGTAGCTAGGTGGGGCGCAGGCAGGTGGGCCTGAGGGAGAGAAAACGAGAGGAGGGGAGAGGGCCGGCTCGGGCTAGGGTTTAGATAGCTAGGGGAGGGGTCCTTGGTCGGGTGTGGGGGCAGCTAGGTGGGTTGCTGGGGTGGGGCCTGCAAGGAAGAGAGTAGAGCGAGCTAGGGTTGGGTGTAGGTGATCAAGCAAGGTAGAGGGGAAGAGGAGGGGTAGGCTTAGGGTTTTGTTTAGGATAGATGTAGTTAGGGTTTAGGTTTAGGATAGAAAGGGGAGAGAGGGAGCACTTGGTTTTGCATATACTAGGTGGGTTTGTGGATTAGCTAGTTTGGGGTTTGGGGTTGGGTTAGGGTTTTTGCTAAGAGGGGGAAGAGATGGTGGTTCCTAAGGTTGATCATGCATGCTCCCATACAAACACACATGATCAAGCAAAAGAGAAAGGGGGAAAGATAGGGAGAGGTGAACAAGGTGATGGGGTGGTTCTATGGTCCAAGCATGATCCAACAAAGAACAAGCAAGATCAAAGAAAAAGGTAGGGAGAAGGGTGGGGTTGGTGTTGTGTATGCCACATAAACACATGTGTGTGCATGGGCATGGGGTAGGGGTTAGCTAAAGGGGAAAAGAGAGGGAGATAGCTAGAGTATTATTCTCACAAAACAAGATCAAGCAATGAAGGAGGGATCCATTTAGAAATCCAAATAAACCAAAACTGGAAAAAGGTGGCACTTGCATGGCCCATGCAAGATGATTAATGCCCAACTAATCCTTGTGAAAACAATAAGATTAATATGGCATTATTCATATGCATTCCCAAAAGGTGGGCAAGGCCAAGCAAAAGAAGATGGGTGGTTCCAACCAACTAATCATGAGCTAGGGAGAAAATCAACAAAAGCCAAGCTCATGTTTGTTGGGTGGTGGAATTATAGGGTGGTGAAAGAAAAGGTGGTGGAGTCAACAAGAGAGATGCCCTCAACTCAACTTGGGCATGTAACAATGTATCAAGAGCCAAATACAATATCAAGAGGCAAATACAATTAATCGTGCACATGAGATAAAAACCAAACAAGAAAAGGGTTTTATATGATGCTCAAAAGCAAGGTGGTATGATGGTATGAGCATGATATGATGATGATGCAACAATTATATGTTGGAAGTGGCCCTTTTTATTATTATGACATGTAGCATTACAGGGGTTAGACAACTGGGATGCTACAACTCTCCCCCACTAAACAGGAATCTCGCCCCGAGATTCTAGGAAGAAGAAGAAGAAGAAGATACAAAGAGAGAAGGATGGTTGACACGGAGTTCATCTTCACGCTCCCATGTGGCTTCATCAACAGAATGGTGTGACCACTGCACCTTGCAAAACTTGATGGACTTGTTGCGAGTCCTACGCTCATGGTCTCAAGGATTTTGGTGGGTGTTCTTGATAAGACAGATCTTCTTGGAGGTCGATTAGCTCATGATCCACGGTCTTGCCGGGATCTTTGAAGCACTTCTTGAGCTGAGAGATGTGGAAAACATCATGGACTTTGAGTTTTTCCGGAAGCTCAAGTGCATAAGCAACTTCTCCTCTTCTACCACGTATCTTGAAAGGACCGATGTATCTAGGAGCCAGCTTTCCTTTGATACCGAAGCGGTGTGTTCCTCTCATGGGAGTGACACGAAGGTAGACGAGATCACCAGGCATATACCATATCTGTGCTTCTGTCATAGTTGCTCTTCCGACGACTCGAGCAATCTTCGTGTTCTCCGTAATGATATGCACCTTCTCCTCTGCTTGGGTTACAATGTCAGGGCCAAACCAGATTCTTTCTCCTGCACCTGACCAACCAATGGGAGTTCTGCACTTGCGTCCATAGAGAGCCTCGAATGGTGCCATCTTTAGACTCTTCTGGAAGCTGTTGTTGTAGGAGAATTCAGCATATGGAAGGCATTCCTCCCACTTCATGCCAAACGAGATGACGCAAGCTCTAAGCATGTCCTCGAGAATCTGATTGATCCTCTCCACTTGTCCTTGCGACTGAGGGTGGTAAGCAGTGCTGAAGTTCAACTTTGTTCCCAAAGCTTTTTGGAAACTCTCCCAGAACTTGGAGGTGAAGATGCTCCCACGATCTGAACTGATTTCAAGTGGAACCCCATACAAAGAGACAATCCTGTTGATATAGAGCTCAGCCAACTGAAGTCCAGAAATTGTTTCTTTGACTGGGAAGAAATGAGCCACTTTAGAAAGCCTGTCGATGACAACAAAAATTGCATTGTTGCCCTTCATGACCTTGGAAAGCCGTGATGAAGTCCATCTCAACTTTCTCCCATTTCCATTCCGGAGGTTTCAATGGCTGTAGAAGGCCAAATGGTTTCGATGGACAGCCTTGACTCATGCGTACATCACATTCGAGACATACTTAGCACAATACCGCTTCAACCTGTGCCACCAAGATTGTGTTTTCAAGTCCATGTACATCTTTGTGCTGCCAGGATGGATAGAAAGAACCGACTCATGTGCCTCCTTGAGAACTTGGTCTCTCAGACCCGGGTAGTTTGGAACAAACATCCGGTGTTCAAAGAAGAGCGTGCCTTGATCATCAACATGGAAGGCCTCATACTTCGGAAGGTCAAGCTTAGCGATGAGCTTTTTGGTGTGAGGATCGCCAAGCTGACGAGAACGAATCTGTTCTTCCAAGAGAGGGGTAGCCAGAAGATTCAGGAGATGACCTTGTTCCACAACTTCAAGGTTGAGCTGACGGAATTCCTCGCACAAGAGAGGCTGCTGCTCTTCTATCATGAGGTTGTTGACATAAGCTTTACGGCTAAGCGCATCTGCCATGACATTTGCTTTTCCTGGAGTGTAGTTGATGGTCACATCGAAGTCATTGATTGCTTCAATCCATCTCCTCTGCCGAAGATTGAGATCCGGTTGAGTGAAGATATACTTCAAACTCTTGTGGTCCGAGAAGATCTCACAACGGTTACCAAGCAAGTAGTGCCTCCATAGCTTCAAAGCAAAGACCACTGCTGCTAGCTCAAGGTCATGTGTGGGGTAGTTGACCTCATGTGTCTTCAACTGACGAGAGGCATAAGCAACCACCTGTCTCTCTTGCATAAGGACCGCACCCAATCCTTGCAAAGAGGCATCACAGAATATCTGGAAAGGCTTAGATGTATCCGGAGGAACCAAGACTGGTGTGGAAGTGAGCTTCTCTTTGAGTGTCTCAAAACTCTCTTGGCAAGGTGTGTCCAGTGTACTTCTTGCCTTTCTTGAGGAGGTCGGTAAGAGGCTTTGCTATCTTCGAGAAGTTCTGCACAAAGCGACGACAATAGCTAGCCAAGCCGAGAAAACTCCGCACTTCCTTGACATTAGCAGGAGGAAGCCATTCAACTATTGTCTTCACGGTTTCCGGGTTGACTGCAATGCCCTTGGCAGAGATAACATGACCCAGGTATGTTACTTCAGGCAGCCAAAACTCACACTTTGAGAACTTTGCATACAAGCGGTTCTCACGAAGCTTGTTCAGGACACACCGCAGGTGCTCTTCATGCTCCTCCTTGGACTTGGAATAAACCAGAATGTCATCCAGATATACCACAACAAACTTGTCCAGGTACTCCATGAAAACGGAGTTCATCAGCCTCGAGAAGGTAGCAGGTGCGTTGGTGAGGCCGAAAGACATGACCGTGTACTCATACAGGCCATAGCGGGTGGTGAAAGCTGTTTTGGGCACATCCTCTTTGCGAATTTTGATTTGGTGATAACCACTTCTCAAGTCCAGCTTAGAGAACACCACAGCTCCTGCTAGCTGATCAAATAGATCATTTATCCGAGGAAGAGGATATTTGTTCTTGATGGTTTTAGCATTTAGAGCCCGGTAGTCAACACATAGCCTATCGGTTCTGTCACGCTTCTTCACAAAGATTGTTGGGCTACCCCAAGAAGAAGTGCTGTGTTGAATGAAACCCAACTTCTCTTGTTCATCAAGTTGTCGTTTGAGTTCAGCCAACTCAGAAGGACCCATTTTATATGGTCTCTTGGAGATAGGAGCCGTTCCAGGTTCAAGCTCAATCACGAATTCAACTTCGCGATCCGGAGGCATACCCGGCAACTCTTCAGGGAAAACATCTGGGAATTCACAGACCACTGGTACCTTCTGAATAGCTTCCATAGCATCATCATTCAGAGTAGCCAAGGAATAGAGCTGGACAGCAGGAGTCAGACTTGGAGAAAAGGCTATATGGCCTTCAGGAATCTTTAGAGACACTGAGCGTTCAGCACAATCAATCACAGCTGCATTTGCTGTCAACCAATCCATGCCCAAGATGACATCAATGTCAGAGTTGCCCAGAACAATCAAAGAAGCCAAGAAGGAAGAACCACCGATCTCAACTTTGTTGCCATGACTGATTTGCGCAGCTGCCATTGTTGCTCCAGGAGAAAGAACCATTAACCGCTTTCGAAGAGGAACCAAGACTAACTCATTGTCGTCTGCAAACTTGTGCGACACAAAGGAATGCGACGCACCAGAATCAAAGAGAACACATGCAGGAACTGAGTTAACTGAAAGCATACCCATGACAACTCCAGGTGCGAGTTCAGCTTGAGAGGCGTTGACGCAGTTGGCGCGAACAACCGCAGACCCGGGCTTAGTGTTGATGTTGAGAGCCCGAGGCGGTGGTGCACGAACCGAAGGAGAGCTTGCGCATCTTGGCGGGGTTGAGGGAGAGCTTTGTTCTTCATTGACAGCCGATTTGGGGATGTCCAGGATCTCCACATGTGTAGCAGGCACCAGCTGTACGTGGAGCAGAGTAGCCAGGGACTCCGCCAGGCGCTCCAGGGTAAGGGTTGTTGTAGCCCCTGGGAGCTGCAGTGGTGAAGTTTGGTGGCCTTGACATGAAACTCGCAGGTCTTGGTGGAGCCGGGAGCGACGGTGGGGTGTTAGGAACCCAGACACGCCGCTTAGAAGGAGCTGCCATTGTTGCCGAGCTTGATGCATCCCTGTTGTGTTTCTTGGACTCTTCAAACATTTGCCTGCTAGCCTCCTCTTGTAGTGCCATATGCTGCAGTTCCAGGAAGGTTGCCGGTCTTGCATGCGTGAGTGCATACTTGATCGACGCATTGAGCCCTTGCCTGAACCTCTTCTGCTTCTTCTTGTCATCAGACACCTCATCACCACCATAGCGAGACAGGTTCATAAAGTTCCTGATATAGGTGTTGACGTTATCATCTCCCTGCTTCAGGTTTAGGAAAGCCTCCTTCATCCTTTCCATCACAATCTCTGAGAGAAACTGCTCTTTGAACGCTCCAGTGAACCTCTCCCAAGTAGGCTGGAACCCAGTGCAGCTTGCCTTCAAGTAGTTTTCCCACCAAAGGCTGCATCTCCCTTGAGCAGGTGAGTAGCACACTTTACCCACTCCTGTTCTGGAACATCAGCAGTCTCGAGCAACCTTGAGATCTCGCGCAACCAATCATCCGCGTCAAGAGGTCGGCCAGACACATCAAACTGTCGCGGGTTGAACTTGAGGAAGCTCTTGATGTCACCACGCTTGGGAGGTGGAGGAAGTGGAGCAAACTCATTCCTTCTGACGCTCTCCTCGAAGCGCTGTTGGTTCTCCTGCATTGCCGCCAAAGCATTAGCTATGCTTGACAAAGGCCGAGCCCAGCCCGAGGATGTCCTCTTCATCCAGTGGGGAGCCATCCTGTCATTGATATAAAACTCAAGTCAGTACTATAATGGAGAATGATAATAATCCAAAACAGTACCAAGATGGAATTAACCAAGATTAAGGATACAATTTACTGAGATGATATGAAAATATCGACAAAGTTCATAGCACCTAAAAGATATTAAGCATATCGCACACGACTGAAAAGGAGTGTGGTACACAAACATATCAAAGAAAAATTTTCCACAAATTTCGGCATTAGAATACCAATAGATGCGCAAAATTACTTAACGAATCAAGATTAGTGACTCTACCGATTCAATATACAAAAGCGAATGATACAAGTAGTGGTATGGTCGCGACTCCATCCCGCACTAAAATCATTACTCCGCACATGAACAAGTGGAACACATATCCTAACCCCTTCTTCTCACGACGAAACCTAAGATTGGTATCTACGGAAACGAACACCCCAAACAAGATTGCGTCGGATACAAAAGGAAGATAGATTGCGTCGGTTTACAAAAGCCTGTCGGTATGGAATGTACCAACAGTTGATAACCAAAGGCAGATAAGATAACAACTTGGATGCAACAGATAGACAAGGGATTACACACACACACACAACCTATGGTACTACGGAAACCCAGAACACGTGAATCCTAGTTTGAACTTGGAGAAGAGGATTGAAAACGTTACACTTCCTTACCAGAAAAGGGTGGGTGGGAGGTTAAGAAGAAAAATGGAAGCAGTCCTACTCTCGCGTTTTGTTTTTCCCTAATATACATAACTACCAAAATATTTGCTAGACTGACAACGACCGCTTGGTGAAACCACAAGGTCGGGATGGCTCGATACCAATTGTAACTACCTCGGTGAACTACGCCCTAGATACAAGCCTGGATGAGTGGTAGTGGTTGAAATAGTACGGTGGGGCCCCAAAAGCCACTCACCGGTAGTCCTTCAGACGTCCCAACCACTACCCTCTCAACGGGACTCAGACGGGCGTGAGTCGGCAGCGAAGGGATCAACTACGACACAAGTGGGTATGTACGCAAGCCACCATACAAGAGTACATCGAGCCAAACCATCTATAAAGAAAGGAAATATACCAACGCCATACGGCAAGATTCAAATGACCGGATAAATCTATATTTTAGGATAACGCCTCATACAACACACATCAGAGTATCATGCGGAAGCGGCAAACAAGATCCGAGTACGGATAAGAAGCAAATCAGCATAAGATGCCAGATAAAATAAGCACATCCCAACTACAGGTCTCACGGATCCCCGTTCCCGGAATCTCTACACCGAACGATCGTTGCCCACATCTTCGCTTCTTCCACCCAAAGATCCGTCCCGAGAAGGTACCTGCTCATCCGAATCAAGAATTTATCGTGTGAGACCCTAAGGGTACTCAAGAAGTCTTAATGCCTCTAAAGGGGACACAACCTGGGTGACGAATTGCAGCGAAAGATAAACCCTAGCAATTCTACGATAACGCTAACCGTCCGCCTAACCAATGATAGACGGATGTCCGTGAATTTAAGTACAACAGCTTATAATGGTAATCTCATCCGATCCATCCTCCTCCTCGCTACCAACAAGGAAGCGGACGAACCACCCCCCATCCGTTGGCAATTTTATTATCCATTCCATGAGTATTGCACTATTTACTAGTCAAGTTACTTTAGTCAGATTAAAAGCGGTACTTTAGTTATACTTGTCTATGATCAAGAAACTGTGCTCCAAGTCGTCCATATCCGCGACACGGCTTTGAAAGTTTTACCGGCCGGGTGCACCAATAGCAACACACGCCGATCAACCTCGAAAACCAAATCAAAACCCAACGAGGCTTTCACGACCGAACAATCACAAGATTCAGAAATATTTCAGGGGCCACCCTTTGAGTAGATCCCGCAACGGCAAGCAAGCTTCAGACGGACTCAAGGTTAGCGCCAATGGTCAGAAGCGATCGGGAACCCAAACTCGGGGTTGTCGATACAGCGTAATCACTCCACCATCCTAAATCGCAAAGTGCAAAGACTCGCACAATTTAAATACGTAAAAGTAGCATGGCATAAGTAGAACGTAAATAAAACCTCAAACTAGTTTGTGGCCCCAAGAAATAAGACGGAATCAAGCTCGCCCAGGGGTCCCATATACCTCCGGATGTGGATAGCGATAAATCAAGGAACAGGAATCAAGTACTCGGGGTCTTACGGGACACAAGTGAGCAGGAAAACCAAATAGCAGATGTTGCTCACCGGTGCCACTTTCTTTAGTTATCCTAACTACTCAAAGTTAAGTTGTTTAGGTACCTCATTATTCATCGACTCTCACAAACCCTACACATGTTTCTACGACTGCATGGCTCAAGCAACTCCTATAGTAGTGGCTCATGGGATGGAGGAAACAAGCTTGGTGGGGTTTAAAAGTAAAGGCTATGCATACTTGGGATTCAATTTAATGCAATCGCGACTCAATGATGCAGAATAAGATAGAGGCAATAGGTATCGTATGTATGCAAGCATGTGGAAGTGCTTGCCTGGTATCTCTGTTGAAGCAAGGGACGGATCTGGTAGTGCTCACGGTTCTCTTGATACAACCCCGCCAAGGTTCTATCCGAGAAAAACCAAACAAACAAGGCCAACATGAATATAGAGCACAAGCATTTGAATTAAATGCGTCAAGCAAACAATCATGCCATGATGAATGATGCACAAGTTGCATGGCAATAAGTAGCATGGCATAGGTGAGGTGTGGAGGACAAGAAAATAACATTTGAATTGGGTTTTAGTCACATTTTGTTGCCATAATAGTTACTGTTCATTATATTTTTATATGATGCATGATGCAATTGAAGACATGGATATCATAAACAGAAAGGTCTCGTCGAGCTGATCATTTTAGACACATCATTTGCTTAATTTGGAATTATAAAACAAAAGTTATTAAATTATTAAATTCCAATGGCATTTGTGGTAATTTAAATAAACTTGGAATTTTAATTGTGCAAAAGTCAAATTGGAGGGCATATTTGAAATCCTCTCATCTTGCTGATATCTAAACATATATCATTTGTCAAATTTGGCTTTACAAATAAAAAGTTATTTAAAACTGAATTGGATTTTGAATTTTGAATTTATTTAAAACAAATTTGAATTAACCAGACGCAGATACATTTAATACACACAGCGGACTTAACCACGAGGCTTACGGTGGGGACCAGGGGCTTGCGGTCCCACGCGCCAGCGGCTGTGGAAAGGCTGGACCGCGGGTGGAGCTCCTGAAAATACAGGAGCCTTTTTGCAAAACGCTACGCAGGCCGACAGGTGGGGTTTGGGGAGCGCGGGTTGACGCAGAAAAAGAGGCAGGGGGTTATGAGCAAAACAGCCACCGCTGGTACTGTGGATCTTCCTCTGAATCTGTTTGTCGGCTGCAGCAGGCGGTGCAATGGCCTTGCGAGGCTCGATCTCGACGCTATGCGCGAGGCGGAGCCGCTGCGCTGGGTCGGGCTTGGTGTTAGGGAAACGGACGGGGCCGATCGCCACGCTGAATGCGAAAGCAGCGCGCTTATAACCCGACGCCCGGACGGTGTTCGACGGAAGGCACGGCGGCGCTAGGGCGAGATCGGCCAGAGGGGGTTGTCTAGGAGGGTCGTGGGCTCACTGGGAGTTTGCTGGTGGCGTTGGATCGGGCCGGCGAGCAGAGGATCAGCGTCGAGGCAGACGGACGGCGAGGCTAGGGTTCCGGCTCGGCGTCGACGTGCAGGGACGGGGCAGACCTTCTCCTCTCGCCTGGCACGGGACGCCGCAGGCCCTGTGGGTTCCTCGACACCTTGCAACTCCTCGCCGGCTAGATCGACCGGGCAGGTGGGGTAGCCATGGGGCGGCGAGGAGACGTCGGGTCGGTGTAGAAGAAGGGTAGAGGAGGGGAGCGGTGCAGGGCTGCTGGGCGGATCTGGGGAGAGGCCAGAGAGGGAAGGGGAGGATAAGAAGGAAGAGGGGCAGTTTGCGTGGGGAGGGGAAGCTGGCAGGGGCGTCGGCCACCTCTCGATCACGTGCTTGCACGGCAGGCTGTGCAAGGCAGCTGTGGGCACCAGGGGGTGGGGTAGCTAGGTGGGCGCAGTGTGGGCTGAGGGAGAGAAAACGAGAGGAGGGAGAGGGCTCGGGCTAGGGGTTTAGATAGCTAGGGAGGGTCCTTGGTCGTGTGGGGCAGCTAGGTGGGCTTTGGGGTGGGGCCTGCAAGGAAGAGTAGAGCGAGCTAGGGTTGGGTGTAGGTGATCAAGCAAGGTAGAGGGGAAGAGGAGGGGTAGGCTTAGGGTTTTGTTTAGGATAGATGTAGTTAGGGTTTAGGTTTAGGATAGAAAGGGGAGAGAGGGAGCACTTGGTTTTGCATAGACTAGGTGGGTTTGTGGATTAGCTAGTTTGGGGTTTGGGGTTGGGTTAGGGTTTTTGCTAAGAGGGGGAAGAGATGGTGGTTCCTAAGGTTGATCATGCATGCTCCCATACAAACACACATGATCAAGCAAAAGAGAAAGGGGGAAAGATAGGGAGAGGTGAACAAGGTGATGGGGTGGTTCTATGGTCCAAGCATGATCCAACAAAGAACAAGCAAGATCAAAGAAAAAGGTAGGGAGAAGGGTGGGGTTGGTGTTGTGTATGCCACATAAACACATGTGTGTGCATGGGCATGGGGTAGGGGTTAGCTAAAGGGGAAAAGAGAGGGAGAGAGCTAGAGTATTATTCTCACAAAACAAGATCAAGCAATGAAGGAGGGATCCATTTAGAAATCCAAATAAACCAAAACTGGAAAAGGTGGCACTTGCATGGCCCATGCAAGATGATTAATGCCCAACTAATCCTTGTGAAAACAATAAGATTAATATGACATTATTCATATGCATTCCCAAAAGGTGGGCAAGGCCAAGCAAAAGAAGATGGGTGGTTCCAACCAACTAATCATGAGCTAGGGAGAAAATCAACAAAAGCCAAGCTCATGTTTGTTGGGTGGTGGAATTATAGGGTGGTGAAAGAAAAGGTGGTGGAGTCAACAAGAGAGATGCCCTCAACTCAACTTGGGCATGTAACAATGTATCAAGAGCCAAATACAATATCAAGAGGCAAATACAATTAATCATGCACATGAGATAAAAACCAAACAAGAAAAGGGTTTTATATGATGCTCAAAAGCAAGGTGGTATGATGGTATGAGCATGATATGATGATGATGCAACAATTATATGTTGGAAGTGGCCCTTTTTATTATTATGACATGTAGCATTACAGGGGTTAGACAACTGGGATGCTACAAGAACTCACCTCATGTCCACCTCATATCGTGGGACCCACCCTGTGGTTAAAGAGAGCCGTTAGCCCCGATCTGTCCCCGCACCCGAGCACTCCCGCCACTGTTCCAGCATCTCATCCCCTTTCGTTTTCTTCTCCGGCGAGCAAGTGCGGCAACGCTGGCGAGGGATGTCGAGCTCTGCTTCCTCCCACCGCTCATGGCCTCGGTATGGTGCGGTGCCGATGAGGACTTGCCCCGATTGCCCCCGTACCATGCCCCTGAAGCGGCTTGTCACATCCACCGACAAGAACGACAACATTGGCTGGGAATTTGTGAAGTGTGAGAGCAAGCCCGAGCCGGGAAAGGTGAGATCTGAGTTTTCCGAGCGCCAATTTCTCGCTTTTCTTTCGAAATTTCATGCATTTCATCGAATTTGGGATTTAGGGTTCATCTCTGCGATTTCAGGAACTGCTAAAATGTGGGCATTTTGAGTGGCTTGATGAGTACATCGAGCGAATTGGGGTGGAGGTAGCATCCCAGGAGCTCGAAAACCCGTCCGTGGTGGAGCAATTGGGATGTGTCTACCCCATTTCTGCTGGTACTACGGTGGATGCGAAAGTGAAGGCCGAGCTGAAGAAGATGAACAATCAGCTAAGGCAAATCATCGAATTGAAGAAGCAGGACAATCTGATGGCCGTTTTTTTATTTTTGTGTAATTTCCCTCGGATTAGTTTATCTCCTGATCGTTAGTCATAATAAAGCGCAATCAGTGTTCGAGTGATGCTTTGTAATGGATGTAATGGTCTATGTGTAGGGTTCGCAGCATAGAAAACAAAAATTTTCCTACGATGGGAACAACTATGTACCAAGATCTATCTACTAGATACAAACAACGGGCGGATGTATATCCGTAGAGAACATACCCTTGAAGACCGACAAAGCTTAACGAGTCCAAACTCGTGGTTGATGTAGACGATCTCTTGCCGATCTCAAGATCGAGAGGAAGTCCTAGCGCCGCAAAACAATGCAGATCCGTGCTCGCACACACGCTCGAGGCACCGAGCAACCTCCGCCTCGCCCAGCGATGCAGCGGAAGCACAACTCTTTCTTGCCGAATAGCCACCGGAACATGTATCTCGCTAGTCCGAGACCATGGGGAATAAATTCTAGAGGGGAAAGAGATCCTTCACGAGGAGGTGTGTTGTGAGAGGAGGAGAGGGCCCTTTATAGGGGAGAGGGGGCACCCAAGGGCATGGCGCCCAGCCATGGGCTGCCCCACCTCTTCCACATTCATGTGGGTGGATCTCCACTCAAAATGAAAAGCCTCCACTCCCATTAAAAAGCCTCCACTCAAAAATCCACTCACATGCATTAAATTTCCACCAAATTTAATGCAAGCTCTCATTTAAATAAAACTCTTTTATTTATTTATTCAGAATTTTGTTAATTACTTTAATTAACAAACATTCACATAAAACCCCTTGCTAGTATTCCATTTCACATGCAGAACCAGTTTCAGCAATTTCAACCGAAACAGTTTCGGTGTCTAGTGAAATAAATTCCCGTGCTTTCCTTTTCTTTTCGGCATGAAACTTTTGCTCCAATTGGATGTCGGTGTCTCTTAAGTGTGTCACCCTACGGTTCGCGAATAATGTGTACATGATCGAGACCCCTCTCAGATCAATAATCAGAAGCGGATCCGAGACCCATCTTGACTCCCACATTCAACGATGACTTTCTTGTGATCGTCGGAACCTTTTACTCTAGTATCTTAATCCTTTTGCTTCGCGATATATTACATGTCCGAGATTCGATCATCGGTATCTCCATACCTAGTTTGATCTCGTTACCGACATGCACTCTTTTTTCGTTCTCGTGATATAACATTCTAGTGATCAAATCACTTGCTTGCAAGCTAATCAATGTGATATCACCGAGAGGGCCCAGAGCGTATCTATCCGTCATCGGGATGAACAAATTCCACTCTCAATCCATGGGCCTCAACATAACACTTTATTAGTTCTGAATCCATCTTTATAATCACCCTGTTACCGTGTGACGTTTGATGTTATCAAGAAACTCTTCCGGTGTTAGTGATTGACATGATCTCATGGTCTAAGGATTAGGATCATTTCGTAAGTTGTTATAGCAATATAAACTCAATGACTTTGATCGTAATGCTATACCTCGGATGAATGTTCATCACACCATTACACTAATTTTGTGATCCCGTTATTAACAACATCCAATGTCCATGATCAGGAAACCTTGATCATCTTGTTAATCAACGAGCTAGTTTATAAGAGAGGCATAACTAGGAACTTTCTATTTGTTTATTAAACACACATGTATTAACGTTTCCGTATTAATACAATTATAGCATGCAAAATAAACATTTATCATAAACAAGGAATACGATAATAACCACTTTATTATTGCCTCTCGGCATATTCCTTCGCCTCCCACTTGCACTAGAGACAATAATCTAGTTTGAGAACTTTGCGTATTGAACACCTATGGCTTTACGGTGTTCCATATACGCAATTGCAAGTGGTTAACATAATCTACTTAACTGAATCCGTGTGTGTATTTGCATGTCTTTGCGTCTTCACACATCACTCATTCTCCAATGAGATGACATTGTATAAATTTGGTCTTTTGGTGAGACCTTTAGTTCCTTGGGGTTAAAACACATCGATAATATTGTCATACAATATATCTTTAGTGTTAGCCCCCGCTGAACCACACCTTAGTTTGATAACAAACTACTTGACACAAATTCCTCCTTTGCTACTATAGCAGTCATATACTTAGCCTTTTGTTGTAGTATTCGTCACAATGTCTTAACTTTGGAACTCTTCCAAATCCATCATGGAATCTCCTTTCCATTACATTGTGCCACCCATAGTTTAAATTGAGATAAACTTAATTTGTATCTTGTGACAAAACTAGTATCAATGTAACACTTTACAATGAACTATTTGTAATTGTTTGTCACCTCTACACAAATATATTCTTAGTTCTTCCAAAAGATCATAAGAATATCCTCACTATCGTCCAATGATCATTTTATGATTCATTCTGGTATATGCTCATAACACTTAGAGCATGGGACATATCTGGATGTGTACATATCATGGTATGACTGATCAAAACATTCTCGTGATTGCACTCATCAAGTGTCGATACACTTGAATCTTGATTCAATTCCTTTCCATGCAACAAGAACTGTTTCTTGTCGTTTCTATATTGAACTCCTTCAATATCTCATATATGTACGTTTGGCATAAACATATTAGCGTTACAGTCTATCCACTATAGACATTCATGCTAAATATTCGGGTTTTGCCTAAGTCTTTCATCAAAATGAAATTCTTAGCCTTTGTCAATAAAAGATACATCATTTCCAATCAACAAGATGTCATCCACATAATGTATTAGAAATATGTCTCAGCGCTCCCACTTAATTTCTTGAAAATGCAAGCATCTTCATCGTCTCCAGATGAAAAACTCATTTTTCATCATGGTGAAGATTCCAACTCATGATGCTTACTTCAACCATTGAAGTTTGCATGCCCTTTTAATATCCTTTGAATTTAACAAAACCCTTTGGACCGTGTCATGTACACGTCCTAGGTAACCATTCTATTAGAAGAACTTTGTTTTGTTTATTCATCTACCATATACCAAATTATATGTAGTGGTTGCTACTTTAATCCGTCCAGACTAAATATCGCTATGAAAGATCAAATCTTGTCATAGTCAACTCCTTGAACATTGTCATAAAATACTTTACGACATGTCGACTATTTCATAGATGTGAAACATCCATGTCTGTTTCTTTATAGATCCAATACGACCGATAGGTTTTACACCTTTCCGGAGGGTCTTCCAAGTTCAAAACTTGATTTCTCGTATGGAACTATCACGGATTTTATGGCTTCAAGCCATTTGACGAGCTGTGGCCCATCATCGCTTCTTTGCATATAGTCGGTTAATCATTGTCAAACAATGATGATTTACTATCAAATCTTAGTATTTGATTGTTTATCCGACTTGGTTCAATAAGAACTTAGATCTCCGTGACCACAACCTTTGAGGCACATAAGCTATGAGCATTATGGCAGCCTCCTAATTTTCCGTGTCGCAACTCATCACATATAGCTAAGGTTCGTTAACCTTATCAAAGTTCTATTGTCCTCCCACTTAACATTTATGAAAAATTCCTTCTTCAAGAAACTTCACGTTTCAAGCGACAAACCCTTTTGTCCTTGGTGTTATGGAGGAATAACCAATTGTTATTCGAAATAACCTACAAAGACATGCTCATCCGACTTCGGTTGTAAACATCTTACTTATGTTTAGCATACCAAAATTTAAGAAATGACAACTTGGGTTTTACCCCAAACCATAACTTCGATGGTGTCATTTCAACGGATCAAGATGGAGCTCTTTTCAGTGTAAAAGCGGAAGTCTCTAAAGCTTTAATCTTTTAAAACATAATGGCAGTTTTATAAATAACACCTTTGATCCAACCATGTCTCACAAGGTTTCATTACAAATCTCAAACACTCCATACTCCTATGGTGTTTCGGGAGATGTAAATCTAGGTGTTTTGCTAAACTTGCAACGCAAATAAATCCCTTTATGATAAAATCATAATTCATTTATTTTCTTGTTACACTTGTAACTCAAATAAATCCCTTTATGATCAAATCATAATTCATTTATTTTTCTTGTTACAATGATTTTCCACTTCATCTTGAAAGTCTTTGAAAACGTTTTTCAAATATTTCATACTTCTTTCTCATTAAGTGAATATTCACTCAAAATTCCGGAAAGCATATGAAGTTGAAACCCATCGCTTACGACTACACATAATGGACTACATACATCGATATGTATAAATTCCAATATTTTAGTCGTTCGTTCTTCTTTGGCCTTTGAACGAAGTTTTAATTATCCCGAGGAAAGTCTCACAAGCGTCACTTGATCAAATCAAAGACTCCAAAAATCCATGAATATGGAGATTCTTCATGTTTTCTTTCCAATATAATTTAAACAGCGATGTCACTTCATAAGTGATCTTTCAATCATTTGTCTTGCAACATTTTAGCATTAGGTTTTATGGATGTGATTTCTTCAACTAGATTTGTAAATCATCCATCTTATATGGAATACGGTAATTATTTGAACAACCTTTGTTCTTATAATACCTGATTCAAATAACAATTATTAAAACAAATCTTGAAGTCAAGCTTTGATGTCAACGAGAAATACAAACAACGGTTTGTTTGTTTTCGATGAACATCATCACATATTCTCTTGCTAGTTACTTAGGCCATTGTGGTTCAGAATTGCGTCATTCCGATGAAATTTCATACCAACCAATTCGGTATCCAATACCCAAGAACCACATTGTTTAACAAGCAAAGAATACAACCATAACATGTATATCATCTATATACCTAAATTGGATATTTCCAATCTTTTCTTTTCTGCCAAATATATTTTATAGATTCTCTTTCAGCATTTCCTTTTCCTTTTAAAAGAATCTATCAATATCAAAAGTGGCGCCATATACATGACACATAGTCCAAAGCGTGTATATTCAAATAATAATACCTTTGGACTTTCACTTTGAAGTAGATCACCATCATCAAAATGATCGATATTCTTTCAAAATTCATTCTTTAGTAATCTTTTAGTGTAGTAAACATTTTACATACATATTCTATTCACCCTTATCATGACGACTTTCATGATCAAGCTACTTTAGCTTATAAAGGCGAATCGTGAGTATAACATTACTTTCCAAAACCCTTTTAGATGATTAGGATGTCTAGCATCTCCAACCTTCGTAAATTCTCATCCAATATGAGAACATATATTATACTCTATCATATTGCAACAAACATTGTTTCAGATATCGTTATATCTGCCACACATGATGGTTTCTGAAACAATTCTTTCAGCTCCTAGATAAACTTGATATCAAACCAATCAAGAATCATGGAGGCAAACATGATACTTAAGATACTAACAATGGAATTGTTACTCTCGATTTAATACCAATTATTAAATTTCACGGAGTAAATAGAATTTTGCTGAAAGTTTGCAATAGGACTTTAAACTTTAGATTGACACTCAACACAATACGATACCAGTTCGTAAAGTAAATATCCAGAATTCTATAGTTCTATTATCTCAATTACAACTATGCATAAGGTGGTGGAATTCCAATGACTACAACAAATTATGCAAATTCACTTTGATTTAATTTATGATAAATTGAGTTCTACTAATCCAAATTAGAAATGAACTCCCACTCAAAAACGACATCCCTCGTGCCTTTTTGGTGACTACATGAACCAAATCCACTATACCAAGTCCGATCATCACGTGAGTCGGTGTAGCTTCAAAGGCGAGCATCAAATGGGCATCATATCTACTATATGACTCATGCTTAACCTTTCGGTCCGTGTTCCGAGGCCATGTCTGTACACGCTAGGCTCGCCAAGTAAGAACCTTAGTATTCGCGTGTGTAACTGTCTTACACCCGAAATATGGTCGTGGATCCAAAAACACCCGATCATCACGTGATGTCTTGGAGCGACGAGAACATAATCGGTGCATACTAAAGGAAGAACACATTCTTATATTGATATTTAAATGAGGGATCATCTTATTATGCTAATAAAACGCCAAACAAGCAATATAAGATGCTATCAAACATCACATGTTTATTAGTGGAATGATATGGTTCCCGCATATGATCTCTATCATGTGCACCGTGGTATGATCACTATCATACCTATATGTGTAAGTCCAAGGTGTATGGAGATTACACGTTATGTGTGTTGTAAGGGTATCAGCTCATACTTCTACTTACAACATCACCATATCATAACACTAGCCCAAAGAACAATCTAAACTAGACGCCTATAATTTATCCATTGCAAATTTTACGTGGCTTAGGGCTTTCGAGATAGAACCGTTCTTACCTACGAACATGAACCACAAGGATAACCAAATTGTTGACAACTCGTTGCAAATTAGATATTGACTATAGTAGAGAGACACCCGCTAGCCACTTATACAAAACTAGTTGCATGTCAAGCGTGGAACAGGTCTCATGTGCGAGGACATGTAAAGTTTGTCCGCCGCTTCATCCCACTATGCCACCAATATCCAAAGTACAACTAAGAAGCAATAAAATGATCATCATCACCCACATACTCATATGTGTACTACCGTGCAAAGTATCTACGCATAGATCCGCTCGATACCACCGTAGGGTTCGCAAGATAGAAAACAAAAATTTTCCTACGATGGGAACAACTATGTACCAAGATCTATCTACTAGATACAAACAACGGCGGATGTATATCCGTGAGAACATACCCTTGAAGACCGACAAAGCTTAACGAGTCCAAACTCGTGGTTGATGTAGACGATCTCTTGCCGATCTCAAGATCGAGAGGAAGTCCTAGCGCCGCAAAACAGAGCGCATCCGCTTTCGCACACACGCTCGAGGCACGGGCAACCTCCTCCTCGCTCCAGCGATGCAGCGGAAGCACAACTCTTTCTTGCCGAATAGCCACCGGGAACATGTATCTCGCTAGTCCGAGACCATGGGGAATAAATTCTAGAGGGGGAGAGAGATCCTTCACGAGGAGGTGTGTTGTGAGAGGAGGAGAGGGGGCCTTTTATAGGGGAGAGGGGGGGCACCCAAGGGGCATGGCGCCCAGCCATGGGGCTGCCCCCACCTCTTCCACATTCATGTGGGTGGAGCTCCCACTCAAAATGAAAAGCCTCCACTCCCATTAAAAAGCCTCCACTCAAAAATCCACTCACATGCATTAAATTTCCACCAAATTTAATGCAAGCTCTCATTTAAATAAAACTCTTTTATTTATTTATTCATTCAGAATTTTGTTAATTAATTTAATTAAAAAACATTCACATAAAACCCCTTGCTAGTATTCCATTTCACATGCAGAACCAGTTTCAGCAATTTCAACCGAAACAATTTCGGTGTCTAGTGAAATAAGTTCCTGCGCTTTCCTTTTCTTTTCGGCATGAAACTTTTGCTCCAATTGGATGTCGGTGTCTCTTAAGTGTGTCACCCTACGGTTCGCGAATAATGTGGACATGATCGAGACCCCTCTCAGATCAATAATCAGAAGCGGATCCGGAGACCCATCGACTCCCACACATTCAACGATGACTTTCTTGCGATCGCGAGAACCTTTTACGCTAGTATCTTAATCCTTTTGCTTCGCGATATATTACATGTCTGAGATTCGATCATCGGTATCTCCATACCTAGTTTGATCTCACATCGACATGCACTCTTTTCTCGTTCGTGATATAACATTCTAGTGATCAAATCACTTGCTTGCAAGCTAATCAATGTGATATCACCGAGAGGGCCCAGAGCATATCTATCCGCCATCGGGATGAACAAATTCCACTTTCGATCCATGGGCCTCAACATAACACTTTATTAGTTCTGAATCCATCTTTATAATCACCTGCTACTGTGACGTTTGATGTTATCAAGAAACTCTTCCGGTGTTAGTGATTGACATGATCTCATGGTCTAAGGATTAGGATCACTTCGTAAGTTGTTATAGCAATATAAACTCAATGACATTGATCGTAATGCTATACCTCGGATGAATGTTCATCACACCATTACACTAATGTTGTGATCCCGTTATTAACAACATCCAATGTCCATGATCAGGAAACCTTGATCATCTTGTTAATCAACGAGCTAGTTTATAAGAGAGGCATAACTAGGAACTTTCTATTTGTTTATTAAACACACATGTATTAACGTTTCCGTATTAATACAATTATAGCATGCAAAATAAACATTTATCATAAACAAGGAATACGATAATAACCACTTTATTATTGCCTCTCGGGCATATTCCCTTGACTATGTATTTGTCTTGAATAAAATGCAACACAAATTCGGGCAAATTTTGAGCTGCTCTGTTTTCAAAATCAGTGTTCCTTCAGTTTCGTCAGTGTTCCTTCAGTTTTATCAATGTGCAGGGGGAGCCCCTGTGCAGGGAAGGGGGAGGGGTTGAAGAGTTAAAAAAACAATTGATGAGGATTGAAAAAGGCCAGGCCCAAATAGAACTTAGCCAGGCAAAAATGGTCGTATCCAGGCCCAATAGTAACTAAATGTTGATTGGGCAAAAAAAATGATACTCACGTTACAATCTAAATAGGGACGTGTGGATCTGCAGATACTCGTGCTCAGATCACAATCTTTTATTTTTTGCAAAAATAAATATATAAATGAAGTCCAGGGGCATCCATTTAACTAACATAACTTGGGCGCTCCTTTAACTTATGTAAATATGTAAATGTCTTGTTTGAAAATGAACCATGTGTTGTTTGAAAATAATCAACCAACATAACGTTAACTTATTCTTCCTTTTGAGATTTTCTAATTTCACTCATTTTATAAATATTGCACGAGTATTATATGAGAACTTGTTTTTGTGTCTTTTGTTTTATGCACTTGTTGTTTTGGGTGTTTTGACAAATGACAATACAATAAAACACATATTACAATAAAAAAAGGGGATAGATTATATATCAGATAACATTTATATTAGATAGCCTGATCGATAACATTGGGATAACATTACAATAAAAAGAAAAGGGTACAATAATATAGAAGGGAATAGGCGCCTAAACCCTGGGCTAGCCCCTAAACCCTAACAATAGCTACCCTACTCCATCGGCGGTGGAGGCGGTGCTGGTGCCGCCGTCCTTCGAGCCGCCGCAGCATTCCAATCCGCCAGCCTCCCTGCCTCATTGCCGCTGCTCCTCCGCAAGGCCCAGCCGATTGGCCTGGCTGCCTCCTCCTCCCGTCTGCGCCTTTTCTTCAAGGCGCGCTTGGCCCGCTTCTCCTCCCACTTGGCGTAAGCAGCCAGCTCCGCCTCCTCCTCCTTCTCCGCCACCTTCCAGTACTCTTCAGAGGGGCCGTCGTCGGGGAGGTTGCCACCGCCGGGGACGGGGTTGTGGACTAAGGGGCCCTCCGCCCAGGGGCAGGGCGGGGCTTTGCGTCCCTTTTTGCCACGCTTGGGGCGCGTGGGCGCCTCCTGCTCTGAGACCTACTTGTGGTCCGGGTGGTTGTCCTCATCGCTAACTTCGGTGTCGGAAGGGAAACGGAGGGGGGAGGTCGCCATGGTCGCCGGAGTGTTTTAGGGCTGGGAGGAGGCAAAGGGACGGGCTCGAGGTTGAAGATGAGGGGCAAGAAGAGATGAGGAGGAAAAGGTGTTTTGCCTATTTATTGAGGACGGGGCGTGAAGGGTGGCGTGGGAATCCAGCGTTGGCGCAACCGCGTGCGCTGCGTTGAGTGTAGGCAGCGGGCGTAGCCACGTGCGTGATCAATGTGGTCAGTGCAAAAAAAATTGCTAGGATGCGACGTGACCCCTGCACCGTCGCCCCCGCCCCTGCATTCATGCATTTATGCGAAAGAGAGAAAAAACGTCCAAGGTAGTTGTTCATTGGCAGTGAAAAATAAAAGAGAAAATAGAATTTAGCCTTGATTTACTCGGTAATAAATGCAGAAATCGAGTACCATGGTACTCGCTCGTTTTTATACACCGCATGCAACAAACTCGTTCGTTTTTACACACGCAAGAAAAATCAGTGGGAGTAATCAGAGGGATGTCAATTGGAGGGAATAGAGGGAGTTTGAAACTAAGTTTATAATATTTTAGATTTTGTTTTTTTTCTTATATATGTAGTCAAAGTTGATATTTTAGATTCATAAATATTGACTTTTTGTATGGCGCATGAACCGGATGGGATTAAGTTTGACTGGAGAAATTTGTTCGACGTACACTTATTTAATGCGACGGAGGGAGTAAATACGCTGCGCTGTTGCACGAAAAATAGTTAGACTGTGACGCGACAGGCAGCTGCATAGCATGCATGGTGCAGCCCGGCCGCCCAGCGCCCTCGCATGCCACGCTCGGTCCAACGGTCAATGGAGTGTGTCATGCTGTACGTTATATTTATTACATATTTTAGATTTTGATATTTTTTCTTAGGCTGGTCATAGTGACATGCATACTCCCTCTGTCCACAAATAAGTGTACGTTTGGCTTCAAAATTTGTCCATAAAAAGTGTACTTCTATCTTTCCAATGCACAAGTAGAAAAAATTGCTTCACGAAAATCAAATCCAATAACATTTAGCAAATGGTCTCTTCAATTTATTTGCGGACGGAGGGAGTATGTGGGAGTAACTTAGAGTAGTAACATGCATATGTTACTAGTCTAAGTTACTACTCCATAGTGCAAAATAACATAGATGTGGTATTATGCAAAGTCTCATTTATTACAATGTAGACTCATTCTGTCTTGAAATCTGTGATGTTTATGGTAATATTTGCTAGTTGACAATACATGTAGGACTATGTTACTATGCAAGTTACTCCCACTATGACTAGCCTTATATACATAGTCAAATTTTATAAATATTGAATTTTTCTATAGCGCATGAACCTGAGGGTAGTAAGTTTGACTGAAGAAAGTTGTTAGACGTACACTTATTTAATGCGACGAAGGGAGTAAATACGTTGTAGCGCTTTGCATGCAAAATAGCTAGACTACGATGCTAGGGGCAGCTGCATAGCATGCATGCATGGTGCAGCCCGCCCCGCCCAGCGCCCTCGCATGCCACGCTCGGTCCAACGGTCAATGGAGTGTGCCACGCTGTACCTTATCTGTTCATGGAAAAACGATGAAGCCAATCGGAATCCAGAATCATCCATCCCACGGATCGCCAAGAGCTAGCCGCGAAATCCTTCTAAGAGACACCAACCAATCAGGTTGCAGAACAAGCCCTTCCACGGATCGCCCAGAGCCACCAGTGGAATCCTTCTAGAAGACGCGATCGGACGGCCACAGTGCCGCGCTAGGGTTAGATCTACGTTCCTCATTCGGCCTTAGTGTTAGCTAGGTTTAAGATGCAGTCAACGGGGTTTCACAAGTTTGACCATACATTCAAATGTGCATAATTAATTCAAAAAATATCAAAAAATACAAAACCTTCGCATGGTGTCATGTTATGTGACATAGTTGTGAGGAAAAATATCAAACTTGGTATATTGATCATATTTCAAAAAACCCTTCACAAAATGACCTATCTCCTCCGAGGTTTTTTGGCTTTCGGGTCAAATGACCAATGATATGGCTAGAATCAAGGAATAGTTTGTGATAATGTGCCCATATTGGGCATGAATGTGTATAATGGGATGACTAATAATGTTGTATCACAAAGGTTTCCTTTTCGACGAACAGAAAATCCATTTTCTGAGTGCCGAAAGAGGGGGGGATTTGTTAAGCAACCACCAAATTGAAGTTTCAAAATGGTAACATCCTATTTTTCAAAAATACTAGACCACCTAGCATGTAAAATTTCCCAACTTGAGTATCTCAAACCTTTTATTCCATCCCTGGTGAAAAAGAAAAATACTGCCGAATCGGTTGGAAGTGGGTAAGATATGAACTACAGGTACATGATTTCATGCTGATGATTTTTTTGTAAAAATCATTTTTAGGTTCACAACATTCTATTTCATCAGAGATCGAATGCTAGTTTTGTGAGCCTCAGCCCCTAGCTAAGAGTATTTATGAAAACCCTTCAAAAAGTTTGACCACACATTCAAATGTGCATAACTAATTCAAAAAAAATCAAAAAATACAAAACCTTCGCATGGTGTCATGTTATGTGACATAGTTTTGAGGAAAAATATCAAACTTGGTTTTAGAAATGGTCGAAAAAAACTTGCTTAGAAATGGGGTGGTTTACCCTAGCTTTGGAGCCCATTTCTACCACATTTTGGGTGAGGGTGAGTTGTACTTCACAAAAGGGATCAGGGTGAGGATGAGTTGTATTGTACATATGAGAAAAACGTTGGAAACTCATACAAACATAGAAAGTGACATAGCTACATTTGTTGAAATTCAAATTTACCATCATATTTGATTATTTTCCAAATTATCAACAAGTGACAAATTATTATAATAACAAATGTTTACAACAACAACAACTGCCAAATTATTACAATAACAAATGTTTACAACAAAAAGTGCCAAATTCAAAGTCTATTTCTTTTGGCTCTTCTTACCCCTCGTTTTCTTCTCCTTCACAAGTTTCACACCACACAACAGGTTAATGCTCTTCTTTTTCTTACCATTACCATATGGCCTCCCCACAACACGTCCAAGAGTCTCCTTCACCTCCTGCACCTCCTCAACAACATAATTTGGCACCAGAGCCTCATTAACATGGTCACTTTGCACCATAGCCTCAACAACATGGTCAGTTTGCACCAGAGCCTCAACAACAGGCTCATTTTGCACCAGAGCCTCAACAACAGGCTCATTTTGCACCAGAGCCTCAACAACAGGCTCATTTTGCACCAGGGCCTCAACAACAGGCTCATTTTGCACTAGAGCCTCAACAACATGTTCATTTTCCACTAGAGCCTCAACAACAGGTCATCTTGCCCCTCATTTTGCACCAGAGCTTCCAAATCATAAATAGTGTGCCCTAAAGCCTCAACAGTTTGCACATCATCCTCCAAAACAAGTTCAGATTGCACCTCAGCAGCACTAAACATGATCTGGTTAGTTCTCTTCTTTCTTTGTCCATTGATTCTTGCCCTTTTCACTGGCCAGCATTCGTCAACAACAAGAGGTGGGCCTTTTTCTCCATGATTCCTCCTAAAAACAAGCAAGTTAGCTGGGGGAGAAAAATCATCAACAATAATTGGGATAGATTTTGGATGAACATACTTTGGCTTTTCAGCAATGTATTTGCACTTGGTAGAGCCAACTCGGTGTCCAAGTTCTTCATAGAGTTTGATCTATACTTGTTACCTTTTTGGGCCCTTTTTGGCTTGGCATCTTTCTTTTCATCTTTCTTTCCCTTCTTGCTGCTCCCACCTTTCTCAAACCAAGCCTTGAATCTACTCTGCTTGGGCCTGCCAGCCTTTCTTTTCATCAAAGGAGGACACAAGGAGAACTGAATGTCCACTTCAGGACACTGAGACTGATCTGTAAGTGCTGGAATTGGTGTTCCATATGCAGCCTTGAATTTTGCTACAGAATAATACTCATGCAAATATGGGTGCATATTTAGCTTATGTTTGGAGGCCAAGAAAAGTATGGCATGCTCAAGGCTTCCCAAAGTGTTGCCACTCAAGACATGTGCATTCATGCAATTGAGTGTCAACAACATGCCTCTGCCGCCTTTGTATCTCGACTTCAAAGACCCCACAATGAGGATTTCTCAACACGGAAATGTGCAAGATTTCTGCTCCTGTTGACCACCTGCTGCACAACATCAGGAAGCTTATCTCCTTAAAGAACATCAGCAAGCCTTCTTCTCAATTCCCACAACCTCATGATCCTAATCCTGATCTGGTCAACCATGTCATGGATAGGCAAGTCTTAACTCCTTCACTTTGTTGTTGAAACTTTCTGCCAAATTATTGTTGATAGGATCACATTTGATGGCAGTGTTAAAACCAGACCTGTACCATAAAACTTGACCCTATCCTCCTCAGAGCATGCCGCCTTAATCTTCTCAAGGTGATACGAATTTGTCTGCCTGGTGTAAGATATTGCTGCTGGCCACATGCGTCCAAAATCATCTCCTCTGAATTTTTTGATCAAATTCATCCACATATGGCCGAAACACTCCCTCTGCTCAGAATGAGGGGAAACAATCTTCACTGCATTTTCTAAACCTTTACATGCATCTGTGTGCACTGCCCATGGAGAGACTGGCCCTATGCATCTTTTCAACTGCATCATGAACCATGTCCATGATGCCTCTGTCTTAGACTGAAACATGCCAATAGCTACAGGGAACATCCAATTGTGTCCATCTAAAGCATTGCATGTTGGTAGTTGACCATTCCACTTTCCAGTCAAGAAAGATGAGTCTATACTCAAATATGGACGACACCCTGCTTTGAAGCCATCGATGCAAGGCTTTAAAGCCATGAAGAATTTAGAGAAGAAGACTTTCCCATCAACTGTTACCTCAGTATCTATCTCCACAACACTGCCAGGTGACCTCTTCTCTACTTCTGCTATGAAGTTATAAATCATTCGAAAGGTATTTGCCCAATCACCATATAGCTCTTTCATTGCCCTTTGCTTTGCCTTCCGCACTGTAGTATAATTCATCTTAATGGAGTACTGCTTTTCCAAGTCTATTTTCAGTCTCTTTGTAGTGTTGTTTGGTGTTGTGGCTAAAATGGGCTTGATCTTTTCTGCAACCCATAATTGTGATGTCATCTTTGTAACTGTTTGAGAACCTGTAATGCAAGTATGAGGTTTTGGAATTTGATTCACTCTTATTGTCCTTCCATCAGGTTGGCGTCTAGCAGATATATACCACTTGCAAGGCTTGGCACCACCATCATAACCTACGCATTTTGCATAGAACTTATTTTTATCAGTCCACATAGTCTTGGTAGCAAACTCACGTTTGACTGCATATATCTTAAAACACATCCTGAATTCATCCATGTTTGGAAACAATCTCCCAACTTCAATAACTGGGTCCTCTTTGTCATAAACTGTTACTAACTCATCATCATGTGCATCATCTACATGAACTGCAGCATTTTCCAACAACTCTAGATCTATATCTGCCTCTTCATATCTTAAATGGTTGTCACCATCATTTTCAGCTTCATCCCTCTTCTTCTCCTTGTCTCTGTCATCTATATGAATGCCAAAAAGCTTTGCCATTTCAATGTCATCTATTGGTGCAATGAACAAATCATTCCGGTCATGTATCTCAACTGAATTCCAGTCAACAGTTACAATCCTTTGTGTATTAGCATCTGCATCATCCCCTTGTGCATTAGCATCATCCTCCACTGTTAACACTTCCAACTCAGTAAGTATAGGCATTACTTGGCTTTGTGCAGCCTAATCATCCTCGACCATCTGAGCAGCCAGCTTCGAGGCCACACATCCAACCCTCGAATCAGGTTTCAGATCAATGAGCTCTGCTAAAAATAGAACAATTTTGCTTGTCCAACCGTTTCGCTCATCGATTTCATCAACTATATGTTCCCCTGTCTCAACCCTAACATAGTCACATTTGCAATCATCAAATCGTAACAAAGAAACTTCTTGCTCTGGCCCCCAAACCACACTATCCCCAATTTTTCCACCATTTTCCTCACCGCCTCCTCTCCCATGTTTATTAGCTCTTGGGGATCAACATGTTCTAATTCCACCTCCCATTTAACAATAGTGTCTCTCTCAATGAGCTGCGTGCTGCCATCAACTAAAACAACCCTAGAGGGAAAGAAATTGATGCGAAATTCGAAGGTTTGGCGCGCAACATAGTCTCCCCTGTTTTTGGCGGGCACTGTGAGCTAGCGGAAGCGAACAAAGAGCTCAACCTTAGAGAAATTAAGTGCAGAGATACGGGATATACCGATTAGAAGTACCATCTCCATTCTCCATCTTGTTCCCCTTGCCCCGTTCAGCACACCCTCGCCTCCACAATCTAGCATCAATGGGCACGCTCAGATCTCGAATTGAGAAGAATGGGAGAGGAATTATCTTTCAAATGGCACTCACCACCTTTGTCGTCGAACGAAAGCGCCGGCGCTGGCGCCGGCACATAGATCGATGGGTGAGGTCCGCCGCCGCCGTCGGGGAAGCTACAGTCAGTGTGACGCGCGCTCTCGGTCAGAAGCGGTTGGTTTGACTGGCTTGACTGGATGTCCCAACCGACTGGTTTGGCTTAACCCTAATCTTGGAACAAAGTTAAATGTGTCCTTAACGACTGTTTTATGGCCCGTGTGGCCCTGGGATATTAGCTGCCTCACAACCGTCGCATGCGAGCTGTTCTTTTCAATGATGTTGTGTTCCTTCAATTTCGCGTAAAGACGTCACATAGGAGCTATAAGCCCAAAAACACGAAAACAACGAGTTTTTGGTCATAACTCTCAAACATGTATCGGTTCTTAAGGTCGTCGTATATCGCTATAGAACCCCAAAAAAGTGGGCAATAGCTCATCAAAACGGTATTAAAACACGAAAACGACGAGTTTCTGCTCATATCTCATAAACATGTAAGGGTCCTTACGAGGCATGCAAATCTGCCTGGAACCCTAAAACTGTGGGCAATCACTCAGGAAAACGACCATAAAAAACGAAAACGACAAGTTTTTGGTCATAACTCTCAAACATGTATCAGATCTTAAGGTTGATGTAAATCGCCTTCGAACCATAAAACTCTGGGAAATATCTCATGAGAACGACCATAAAATGCGAAAGCTGCGAGTTTTGGGTCAAATCTCTCCAACAAGTATGGAGTCTTACAATCGTTGTAAATCGGCCTTGAACCCAAAAATAGTGGGCAATACCTCATCAAAAGGACCATAAAACGCGAAAATGATGAGTTTTTAGTCAGATCTCTCAAACATGTAAAGGGTCTTACAGGCCTTGCAAATCCGCCTGGAATGCAAAACAGTGGGAAATAATTCATGAAAATAGCAAAAAACGATGAGTTTTTGGTCATAACTCTCAAACATGTATTGGTTCTTAAGGTCGTTGTAAATCGCCCTAGAAACCCAAAATAGTGGGCAATATATCATCAAAACGGCCATAAAAAGCGAAAACGACGATTTTCTTGTCATTTCTCTTAGACATGTAAGGGGTATTATGGACCATGCAAATCGCCACGGAACCCCAGAAATGTGGGCAATAGCTCATTAAGACGGCCAGAAAACACGAAACCGATGAGTTGTTGCTCATAACTCTAATACATTTATCATATCTTAAAGTCGCTGTAAGTCACCTTGGAACCAAAAAATTGTGGGTAATAGCTCATGAAAAGAACCATAAAATGCGAAAACTACGAGTTTTGGGTCATATCTCTCCAACATGTATCGGGTCATAAGGTCGTTGTAAATCGCTCTAGAACCCCAAAATATCGGGCAATGGATCATGAAAACGGCCATAAAACGCTAAAATTACGAGTTTTTAGTCATATATCTCAAACATGTAACGAGTCTTACAGGCCTTGCAAATCCGCTTGGAACGCAAAAACAATGGTAAAGAACTCATGAAAATGGCCATATAATATGAAAACGACGAGTTTTTGGTCCAAACTCTCAAACATGTATCGGTTCTTAAGGTCATCGTAAATCGCCGTAGAATCCCAAAACAGTGGGCAATAGCTCTGTCACATCCCAAGATTTTACAAATCTTGTAATGTGAAAAATAAATAAACAAAATAAATTATTGTTGAAATTTAGGGTGAAAAGAAACGTTTTGTTTCTAAATGGAAACTTAAAATCTCATCTTCAACAAACTTTAATTAAAGTTTGAATCCAAATTCAAATCAAAAGAAATGCATTCCTCATAAAATACATCTGGATATTTAAACACTTGGAAAGTAAATCCAAACCCTAAACCCTAATGGAATAAAATCATTTCCAAGTTATCTCCAAGCCTATGGATTTTGATCCATACAAAAATCTTGTCAACAAACATTTACAAATGATCAAGAAAGACAAATATAAATATTATAAAACCATAGGAATTGATTTCACTTAAATTGGAACCATAAATAAAATCTTATGAATAAATCCATACCAATTGGTGAGCAAATAATCTTAAAGGGATTTAAAAAGATAAATATATATTATATAAGATTTTACAAATTGGAATCACCAAGTTTGGAACTCTAAATAAAAAGATATGGATTTTATAAGATGAAGAAAGAAATATTAAATAAAAAATATTTAAAGACCAAATTAAATCTTGGCAAAGACCATAAGCAAATGGAATGAATAGAAACCAAATCAAGTAAAATAAAAGGATAAAGAATTTCCAAAATAAAATAAAATGAAATTCCATTTGAATAAAGACAAAACCCTATTAGAAATAATTGATTAAATCTTGGGAAAATAGTATTTTGGAATTTACCCAAATGAAATAAAATTTGTTTAATTCAACTTAAATAATATTAAAGAAATCTTCCAAATAAACCATAGGTAATTAAAACTATAATTAATTCTATTTGAATTAAAACAAATACCCAATCTGAATGATTAATAAATCATATTAAAAATTATTCCAAATAATTCAAAGTGAATTATTTTGACACCCTATTAATCAAATAAAAACCTACTAAAAAGATTTAGGAGGATTTATTAATATCCAATTTTATTAAAAATAAAGGTTTTACCATTTTAATTAAACATCAAAAACTTGTTATATTATTTTAAACAAGTCTTCCAAGTATTTTATATTTTCAAATAAAAACCTACTGAGTGGTTTTGATAATATTTAGATTTCAAATGGAGATTTTAAATAAATCAAATCCTATTTGATTTAATAACTAAGGACTATTTTATTTAATTAATAAATGGATCCTAAAAAGAAAAATAAAAATATTATTTTGTTTTGGACTTTAATTTGTGTTGTTAAACAGAACTAAACACAATACAAAGTTTGATGGAAGTTTGATTTGAATTGGTGTTTGAATTGTTTGATTGAATTTCAAAACAGAAATTGAAATGGAAAAAGGAAAAAGATTCAGTACAAAAAAAAGAGAAACAAACAGCCCAACCCTTCTGGCCCAGCAAGCCCAGTTCCAGCCCAGCTACTGTCCCCATGCGCGAATCGTTTTCCCACCGAAGACGCAAACAACGCGATCTGCGGCAGTGCCTTCCTCCCCGTTGAACTCGCCACCGCTTCGCCATTGATGCCGCGATTGAATTCGCTTCAATGCCACGCTTAATCCTCGTCGTGACCCTGCGGTATTAATCGCCACGCTCTCCTCTTCTTTTCCCCTCAGATCCCACTCGACGAGAGCCACTAGGCTGCCCAAATTGCAACCTCGACTGCCACTGTCCCGACAAACTCCGGCGACGATTCCGGCTGAAACCTGCCGCCCCTTGCCTCCTCGAGCACACAGCCGTGATCTCCACCTCCAGGCGCACCTGCCCGTGTACTCCACTCGCACGCGCGCGCTCAGAATAGTCGGCAACGACAACAACCTGAGCGCCACCGTCTGTTTGCTACTCCGGCGACTCTTCTAGTAAGCACATGACCGCCCCTCTCCTTCCCAATGACACTCCTACACTCGCCACACTCGGCCGCATCTAAGCGTGCCCTTGTTTTCCCTCGGGGTGAACCACAGCGTCGCCTCGACGACCTCCAGAGTCGCCCGACGCCGCCACCTACTCCGGCGAGGAATCCCCATCGCTTCGGAACGCCCCTTGCCTAGCCGACCACACGTTGAGCATCGTCGTGACCTCCTGAACGCAGTGAGAACCTCCCCTTTACCCTTCGCCTCCTGTAGCGTCGGCACCGTCGTCGTCCGACAGCTCCGCCGCCAGTCGCCGCCGCTAGGCTATGGTCAAGGCCACATCAGCCGTTAGATGTAGATCTTGCGGTTTAAATTAGATCTGAGCGAAAAGTTTTCTTTTGATCTGGAGCGTTGGATCTAACTTGATCCGACGGCACGGAAGCATGATCCTGAGCGAAACGGTACCGACCAATAGGATCACGCCGCGTGGTAGTAGTTTAGATTTAATACAGATTTTGAATCAGATTATAGTTCAAATTTGTTTTGTTTATAACTTTTGATTCCCACGTTAGATTGTGACAAATTTTATATCGTTGGAATCAGGAGAACAAGATCTTTCATAAAATGCAATGTGTTTAATGTTTTGCATCTGTTAAAATGGTTTCTTTTGCAAAAACATGTGTATGACTTATTTAATTATATGAATTGTTTAGGAATTGTTTTTAGTGCTAAATAAATTTAGTTTGGCAAGTTTCTGACTTGTTTAGGATTCAGTACTATGCACTTGCTTGGTTGAGTTTTAAAAATCATCACTTAGCATTTTGCATGCATGCATATATATTTTTGCTTGTTTGTATATGTTGTGTGTAATTTGTTGCTACCAATCTTTGTGTAGACTTTGGTGCTAGTGATTGTGATTGTGAAGAGTGATACTCTCCCAACTACCAAGGCAAGTGGTACTTCATGAATATTTCTATTCCTGTATTTTATACTAAGCATTAGAAATATTTTGCTAAGTCTTGCATGTTATTATTTTTGCCTATATGCCAAGTTGGGAAATCCTAAGTAGTTGTAGAATTGCTAGGAAAATTCTAAGTTAAGTTACTATCTATGCCATGCTTAGCCTAGATAGTAGCAAACAAGGGTTGGTGAAATATACCTGCTATGATAAAAATATTTCTAAGTCTTTTAACTTATGTTTTGCTTAATAAAACAACTAAGTCAATGAATCACCTGGGTGGAAAGGGACTTGATTGGTAGATTTTGGTTGAGTGGTTACACAAGCCCCATGGCTATGGTTTACCTTGTGTATCTCACTTGTGGTAAGCCACCCAGGAACAAAGATATTTTAGTGCCCAAGTGTTAAGAAGCTTCTAGTGCAGCCACTTGGCAATATGGGCTCTACCTGGATCACATAAGTTGCTAGAACTTAGCTATTTGGACAGTTGGTGGTAGTGGGAATAATAGGATGGAACGCGTCCATTTGGTCTAAGGGAAGGCTTCTGAAAGGTCCTGTCTTGGTGAAACCAAGTCTGGTGGGGAAAGTGCACAACCTCTGCAGATGGAAAAATCTAAGTACTTAGCCAAGTCCATGGCAATGGACAATTTGAGCATCAAGGCATGGAAGCTATCAAGAATCTCCTCATCCAAATTTCTAAGTAAAATCATGTGGGTGAACAAGGGTGAAGGACCTCAATGTCTATTGGTGGTTCCTTAGAAAAGTTTTGATAAAGAAAAACTTAGTGTTTTCAACTAATAGGAAAAATCTATTTTGAGCAAAGCAAGCCAAACTACACTTAGCCAAATTTGCATATAGAATCTAGTCCACTTAAATTATACTAAGGTATCACTTGCCAATACAATTCAAATGTATTGACCCTTGTGGCTGTAACTTGTTATGTTGCAGGTTTGATTGATATTAGTGAAGTTTAATGATTAGGATTACAAGTCTACAACCAACATGTATGCCTGTGGCACTTTGAAGATGAAGGACCCCATGCTATTGTTATATTCTGCTGCATTGTAATGAGATATCCAACTGAGCTATGTAAGATGTAATAAATTATTTTATTCCTGGTTATAAAGTTGTATTATGACCTTTGTTTCTTCATATTACATCTTAACTGTGGATGCTAGCTATTGATACAGGGACTAGCATTGCAATCACAGGGATCCTTTTTCTTTTACAAAGGAGGGATCTTACAAGCTCATCAAAATGGTATTAAAACATGAAAACGACGAGTTTCTGCTCATATCTCATATATATGTAAGGATCCTTACGAGCCATGCAAATCCGCCTTTAACCCTAAAACTGTGGGCAATAACTCATTAAAATGACCATAAAACACGAAAATGACAAGCTTTTGGTCATACCTCTCAAAGATGTATCAGGTCTTAAGGTTGATGTAAATCTCCCTGGAACCATAAAATAGTGGGCAATAACTCATGAAAACGGCCATAAAATGCGAAAACTGTGACTTTTGGGTCATGACTCCCAACAAGTATCAAGTCTTATGGTCGTTGTAAATCGCCCGGGAATCCGAAAATAGTAGGCAATACCTAATGAAAACGACCATAAAACACGAAAACGACGAGTTTTTAGTCATATCTCTCAAACATGTAACAGGACTTACAGGCCTTGCAAATCCGCTTGGAACACAAAAAATAGTGGGAAATAATTCATGAAAATGGCCAAAAACACTAAAACAACGAGTTTTTGGTCATAACTCTCAATCATGTATTGGTTCTTAAGGTCATCGTAAATCGCCGTAGAACCCCAAAACAATTGGCAATAGCTCATCAAAACGGTATTAAAACACGAAAACGACGAGTTTCTGCTCATATCTCATAAACATGTAAGGGTCCTTACAGGGCATGCAAATCCGCCTGGAACCCAAAAACCATGGGCAATAACTCATGAAAACGACCATAAAACACGAAAACGACAAGTTTTTGGTCATAAGTCTCAAACATGTATCACGTCTTAAGGTTGATGTAAATCGCCCTGGAACCATAAAACTGTGGGCAATAGCTCATGAAAACGGCCATAAAATGCGAAAGCTGCGAGTTTTGGGTCAAATCTCTCCAACAAGTATGGAGTCTTACGGTGGTTGTAAATCGGCCTGGAACCCCAAAATAGTGGGCAATAACTCATCAAAATGACAATAAAACGCAAAAGCGGTGAGTTTTTAGTCAGATATCTCAAACATGTAATGGTTCTTACAGGCCTTGCAAATCCGCTTGCATGTAAAAACAGTGGGAAATAACTCATGAAAATGGCCAAAAAACACGAAAACGATGAGTTTTTGGTCATAACTCTCGCACATGTATCGGTTCTTAAGGTCGTTGTAAATCGCCCTAGAACCCCAAAACAGTGGGAAATAGCTCATCAAAACGGCCATAAAAAGCGAAAACGACGATTTTCTTGTCATTTCTCTTAGACATGTAAGGGGTATTATGGACCATGCAAATCGCCACGGAACCGCAGAAATGTGGGCAATAGCTCATTAAGACGGCCATAAAACACGAAACCGATGAGTTGTTGCTCATAACTCTAATACATTTATCGGGTCTTAAAGTCGATGTAAGTCACCTTGGAACCAAAAAATTGTGGGTAATAGCTCATGAAAACAACCATAAAACGCGAAAAATGCGAGTTTTGGGTCATATCTATCCAACATGTATCGGGTCATAAGGTCGTTGTAAATCGCTCTAGAACCCCAAAAGATCGGGCAATGGCTCATGAAAACGGCCATAAAATGCTAAAATTACGAGTTTTTAGTCATATATCTGAAACATGTAACGAGTCTTACAGGCCTTGCAAATCCGTTTGCAACAAAAAAACAGTGGTAAATAACTCATGAAAATAGCCATAAAACATGAAAACGACGAGATTTTGGTCCAAACTCTCAAACATGTATCGTTTCTTAAGGTCGTCGTAAATCGTCGTAGAACCCTAAAACAGTGGGCAATAGCTCATCAAAATGGTATTAAAACACGAAAACGACGAGTTTCTGCTCATATCTCATAAACATATAAGGGTCCTTACGAGGCATGCAAATCCGCCTTGAACCCTAAAACTGTGGGCAATAACTCATTAAAATGACCATAAAACACGAAAACGACAAGCTTTTGGTCATACCTCTCAAACATGTATCAGGTCTTAAGATTGATGTAAATCTCCCTGGAAACCATAAACGGCCATAAAATGCGAAAACTGCGACTTTTGGGTCATGACTCTCCAACAAGTGTCGAGTCTTATGGTCGTTGTAAATCGCCCGGGAATGCGAAAACAGTGGGCAATTCCTCATGAAAACGACCATAAAACACGAAAATGACGAGTTTTTAGTCATATCTCTCAAACATGTAACGAGACTTACGGGCCTTGCAAATCCGCTTGGAACACAAAAACAGTGGGAAATAACTCATGAAAATGGCCAAAAAACAAGAAAACAACGAGTTTTTGGTCAAAACTCTCAAACATGTATCGGTTCTTAAGGTCGTCATAAACCCCTGTAGAACCCCAAAACAATTGGCAATAGCTCATCAAAACGGTATTAAAACACGAAAACGACGAGTTTACGCTCATATCTCATAAACAAGTAAGGGTCCTTACAGGCATGCAAATCGCCGGAACCCAAACAACATGGGCAATAACTCATGAAAATGATCATAAAACACGAAAACGAAAAGTTTTTGTCATAACTCTCAAACATGTATCAGGTCTTAAGGTTGATGTAAATCGCCTGGAACCATAAAAGCTGTGGGCAATAGCTCATGAAAAGCGGCCATAAAATGCGAAAAGCGAGTTTTGGGTCAAATCTCTCCAACAAGTATGGAGTCTTACGGTGGTTGTAAATCGGCTGGAACCCCAAAATAGTGGGCAATAACTCATCAAAACGACAATAAAACGCAAAAGCGATGAGTTTTTAGTCAGATCTCTCAAACATGTAATGGTTCTTACAGGCCTTGCAAATCCGCTCGCATGTAAAAACAGTGGGAAATAACTCATGAAAATGGCCAAAAAACACGAAAACGATGAGTTTTTGGTCATAACTCTCGAACATGTATCGGTTCTTAAGGTCGTTGTAAATCGCCCTAGAACCCCAAAACAGTGGGAAATACCTCATCAAAACGGCCATAAAAAGCGAAAAATACGATTTTCTTGTCATTTCTCTTAGACATGTAAGGGGTATTATGGACCATGCAAATCGCCCCGGAACCGCAGAAATGTGGGGAATAGCTCATTAAGACGGCCATAAAACACGAAACCGATGAGTTGTTGCTCATAACTCTAATACATTTATCGGGTCTTAAAGTCGATGTAAGTCACCTTGGAACCAAAAAATTGTGGGTAATAGCTCATGAAAACAACCATAAAACGCGAAAAATGCGAGTTTTGGGTCATATCTATCCAACATGTATCGGGTCATAAGGTCGTTGTAAATCGCTCTAGAACCCCAAAAGATCGGGCAATGGCTCATGAAAACGGCCATAAAATGCTAAAATTACGAGTTTTTGGTCATATATCTCAAACATGTAACGAGTCTTACAGGCCTTGCAAATCCTCTTGGAACGCAAAAACACTGGTAAATAACTCATGAAAATGGCCATAAAACACGAAAACGACGAGATTTTGGTCCAAACTCTCAAACATGTATCGGTCCTTAAGGTCGTCGTAAATCGCCGTAGAACCCCAAAAGAGTGGGCAATAGCTCATCAAAATGGTATTAAAACACGAAAACGACGAGTTTCTACCCATATCTCATAAACATGTAAGGGTCCTTATGAGGCATGCAAATCCGCATTGAACCCTAAAACTATGGGCAATAACTCATTAACATGACCATAAAACACGAAAAGGACAAGCTTTTGGTCATACCTCTCAAACATGTATCAGGTCTTAAGATTGATGTAAATCTCCCTGGAAACCATAAACGGCCATAAAATGCGAAAACTGCGACTTTTGGGTCATGACTCTCCAACAAGTATCGAGTCTTATGGTCGCTGTAAATCGCCCGGGAATGCGAAAACAGTGGGCAATTCCTCATGAAAACGACCATAAAACACGAAAATGACGAGTTTTTAGTCATATCTCTCAAACATGTAACGAGACTTACGGGCCTTGCAAATCCGCTTGGAACACAAAAACAGTGGGAAATAACTCATGAAAATGGCCAAAAAACAAGAAAACAACGAGTTTTTGGTCAAAACTCTCAAACATGTATCGGTTCTTAAGGTCGTCATAAACCCCTGTAGAACCCCAAAACAATTGGCAATAGCTCATCAAAACGGTATTAAAAAGCAGCGACGAAGTTTACGCTCATATCTCATAAACAAGTAAGGGTCCTTACAGGCATGCAAATCCGGAACCCAAACACTGGGCAATAACTCATGAAAATGATCATAAAACGAAAACGAAAAGTTTTAGTCATAACTCTCAAACATGTATCAGGTCTTAAGGTTGATGTAAATCGCCTGGAACCATAAAAGCGTGGGCAATAGCTCATGAAAACGGCCATAAAATGCGAAAGCTGCGAGTTTTGGGTCAAATCTCTCCAACAAGTATGGAGTCTTACGGTGGTTGTAAATCGGCCTGGAACCCCAAAATAGTGGGCAATAACTCATCAAAACGACAATAAAACGCAAAAGCGATGAGTTTTTAGTCAGATCTCTCAAACATGTAATGGTTCTTACAGGCCTTGCAAATCCGCTTGCATGTAAAAACAGTGGGAAATAACTCATGAAAATGGCCAAAAAACACGAAAACGATGAGTTTTTGGTCATAACTCTCGAACATGTATCGGTTCTTAAGGTCGTTGTAAATCGCCCTAGAACCCCAAAACAGTGGGAAATACCTCATCAAAACGGCCATAAAAAGCGAAAAATACGATTTTCTTGTCATTTCTCTTAGACATGTAAGGGGTATTATGGACCATGCAAATCGCCACGGAACCGCAGAAATGTGGGCAATAGCTCATTAAGACGGCCATAAAACACGAAACCGATGAGTTGTTGCTCATAACTCTAATACATTTATCGGGTCTTAAAGTCGATGTAAGTCACCTTGGAACCAAAAAATTGTGGGTAATAGCTCATGAAAACAACCATAAAACGCGAAAAATGCGAGTTTTGGGTCATATCTATCCAACATGTATCGGGTCATAAGGTCGTTGTAAATCGCTCTAGAACCCCAAAAGATCGGGCAATGGCTCATGAAAACGGCCATAAAATGCTAAAATTACGAGTTTTTAGTCATATATCTGAAACATGTAACGAGTCTTACAGGCCTTGCAAATCCGTTTGCAACAAAAAAACAGTGGTAAATAACTCATGAAAATAGCCATAAAACATGAAAACGACGAGATTTTGGTCCAAACTCTCAAACATGTATCGTTTCTTAAGGTCGTCCTAAATCGTCGTAGAACCCTAAAACAGTGGGCAATAGCTCATCAAAATGGTATTAAAACACGAAAACGACGAGTTTCTGCTCATATCTCATAAACATATAAGGGTCCTTACGAGGCATGCAAATCCGCCTTGAACCCTAAAACTGTGGGAAATAACTCATTAAAATGACCATAAAACACGAAAACGACAAGCTTTTGGTCATACCTCTCAAACATGTATCAGGTCTTAAGATTGATGTAAATCTCCCTGGAAACCATAAACGGCCATAAAATGCGAAAACTGCGACTTTTGGGTCATGACTCTCCAACAAGTATCGAGTCTTATGGTCGTTGTAAATCGCCCGGGAATGCGAAAACAGTGGGCAATTCCTCATGAAAACGACCATAAAACACGAAAATGACGAGTTTTTAGTCATATCTCTCAAACATGTAACGAGACTTACGGGCCTTGCAAATCCGCTTGGAACACAAAAACAGTGGGAAATAACTCATGAAAATGGCCAAAAAACAAGAAAACAACGAGTTTTTGGTCAAAACTCTCAAACATGTATCGGTTCTTAAGGTCGTCATAAACCCCTGTAGAACCCCAAAACAATTGGCAATAGCTCATCAAAACGGTATTAAAACACGAAAACGACGAGTTTCTGCTCATATCTCATAAACAAGTAAGGGTCCTTACAGGGCATGCAAATCCGCCCGGAACCCAAACACTGCTGGCAATAACTCATGAAAATGATCATAACACACGAAAACGAAAAGTTTTTAGTCATAACTCTCAAACATGTATCAGGTCTTAAGGTTGATGTAAATCGCCCTGGAACCATAAAACTGTGGGCAATAGCTCATGAAAACGGCCATAAAATGCGAAAGCTGCGAGTTTTGGGTCAAATCTCTCCAACAAGTATGGAGTCTTACGGTGGTTGTAAATCGGCCTGGAACCCCAAAATAGTGGGCAATAACTCATCAAAACGACAATAAAACGCAAAAGCGATGAGTTTTTAGTCAGATCTCTCAAACATGTAATGGTTCTTACAGGCCTTGCAAATCCGCTTGCATGTAAAAACAGTGGGAAATAACTCATGAAAATGGCCAAAAAACACGAAAACGATGAGTTTTTGGTCATAACTCTCGAACATGTATCGGTTCTTAAGGTCGTTGTTAATCGCCTAGAACCCCAAAACAGTGGGAAATACCTCATCAAAACGGCCATAAAAAGCGAAAAAGACGATTTTCTTGTCATTTCTCTTAGACATGTAAGGGGTATTATGGACCATGCAAATCGCCACGGAACCGCAGAAATGTGGGCAATAGCTCATTAAAACGGCCATAAAACACGAAACCGATGAGTTGTTGCTCATAACTCTAATACATTTATCGGGTCTTAAAGTCGATGTAAGTCACCTTGGAACCAAAAAATTGTGGGTAATAGCTCATGAAAACAACCATAAAACGCGAAAAATGCGAGTTTTGGGTCATATCTATCCAACATGTATCGGGTCATAAGGTCGTTGTAAATCGCTCTAGAACCCCAAAAGATCGGGCAATGGCTCATGAAAACGGCCATAAAATGCTAAAATTACGAGTTTTTAGTCATATATCTGAAACATGTAACGAGTCTTACAGGCCTTGCAAATCCGTTTGCAACAAAAAAACAGTGGTAAATAACTCATGAAAATAGCCATAAAACATGAAAACGACGAGATTTTGGTCCAAACTCTCAAACATGTATCGTTTCTTAAGGTCGTCGTAAATCGTCGTAGAACCCTAAAACAGTGGGCAATAGCTCATCAAAATGGTATTAAAACACGAAAACGACGAGTTTCTGCTCATATCTCATAAACATATAAGGGTCCTTACGAGGCATGCAAATCCGCCTTGAACCCTAAAACTGTGGGCAATAACTCATTAAAATGACCATAAAACACGAAAACGACAAGCTTTTGGTCATACCTCTCAAACATGTATCAGGTCTTAAGATTGATGTAAATCTCCCTGGAAACCATAAACGGCCATAAAATGCGAAAACTGCGACTTTTGGGTCATGACTCTCCAACAAGTATCGAGTCTTATGGTCGCTGTAAATCGCCCGGGAATGCGAAAACAGTGGGCAATTCCTCATGAAAACGACCATAAAACACGAAAATGACGAGTTTTTAGTCATATCTCTCAAACATGTAACGAGACTTACGGGCCTTGCAAATCCGCTTGGAACACAAAAACAGTGGGAAATAACTCATGAAAATGGCCAAAAAACAAGAAAACAACGAGTTTTTGGTCAAAACTCTCAAACATGTATCGGTTCTTAAGGTCGTCATAAACCCCTGTAGAACCCCAAAACAATTGGCAATAGCTCATCAAAACGGTATTAAAACACGAAAACGACGAGTTTCTGCTCATATCTCATAAACAAGTAAGGGTCCTTACAGGGCATGCAAATCCGCCCGGAACCCAAACACTGCTGGCAATAACTCATGAAAATGATCATAAAACACGAAAACTAAAAGTTTTTAGTCATAACTCTCAAACATGTATCAGGTCTTAAGGTTGATGTAAATCGCCCTGGAACCATAAAACTGTGGGCAATAGCTCATGAAAACGGCCATAAAATGCGAAAGCTGCGAGTTTTGGGTCAAATCTCTCCAACAAGTATGGAGTCTTACGGTGGTTGTAAATCGGCCTGGAACCCCAAAATAGTGGGCAATAACTCATCAAAACGACAATAAAACGCAAAAGCGATGAGTTTTTAGTCAGATCTCTCAAACATGTAATGGTTCTTACAGGCCTTGCAAATCCGCTTGCATGTAAAAACAGTGGGAAATAACTCATGAAAATGGCCAAAAAACACGAAAACGATGAGTTTTTGGTCATAACTCTCGAACATGTATCGGTTCTTAAGGTCGTTGTAAATCGCCCTAGAACCCCAAAACAGTGGGAAATACCTCATCAAAACGGCCATAAAAAACGATTTTCTTGTCATTTCTCTTAGACATGTAAGGGGTATTATGGACCATGCAAATCGCCACGGAACCGCAGAAATGTGGGCAATAGCTCATTAAGACGGCCATAAAACACGAAACCGATGAGTTGTTGCTCATAACTCTAATACATTTATCGGGTCTTAAAGTCGATGTAAGTCACCTTGGAACCAAAAAATTGTGGGTAATAGCTCATGAAAACAACCATAAAACGCGAAAAATGCGAGTTTTGGGTCATATCTATCCAACATGTATCGGGTCATAAGGTCGTTGTAAATCGCTCTAGAACCCCAAAAGATCGGGCAATGGCTCATGAAAACGGCCATAAAATGCTAAAATTACGAGTTTTTAGTCATATATCTGAAACATGTAACGAGTCTTACAGGCCTTGCAAATCCGTTTGCAACAAAAAAACAGTGGTAAATAACTCATGAAAATAGCCATAAAACATGAAAACGACGAGATTTTGGTCCAAACTCTCAAACATGTATCGTTCTTAAGGTCGTAAATCGTCAGAGAACCCCAAAAGCAGTGGGCAATAGCTCATCAAAATGGTATTAAAACACGAAAGCACGAAGTTTACGCTCATATCTCATAAACATATAAGGGTCCTTACGAGGCATGCAAATCGCCTTGAACCCTAAAAGCGTGGGCAATAACTCATTAAAATGACGATAAAACACGAAAACGACAAGCTTTTGGTCATACCTCTCAAACATGTATCAGGTCTTAAGATTGATGTAAATCTCCCTGGAAACCATAAACAGCCATAAAATGCGAAAACTGCGACTTTTGGGTCATGACTCTCCAACTAGTATCGAGTCTTATGGTCGTTGTAAATCGCCCGGGAATCCGAAAACAGTGGGCAATTCCTCATGAAAACGACCATAAAACACGAAAATGACGAGTTTTTAGTCATATCTCTCAAACATGTAACGAGACTTACAGGCCATGCAAATCCGCTTGGAACACAAAATAGTGGGAAATAACTCATGAAAATGGCCAAAAAACAAGAAAACAACGAGTTTTTGGTCAAAACTCTCAAACATGTATCGGTTCTTAAGGTCGTCATAAACCCCTGTAGAACCCCAAAACAATTGGCAATAGCTCATCAAAACGGTATTAAAAAACGAAAACGACGAGTTTCTGCTCATATCTCATAAACAAGTAAGGGTCCTTACAGGGCATGCAAATCCGCCCGGAACCCAAACACTGCTGGCAATAACTCATGAAAATGATCATAAAACACGAAAACTAAAAGTTTTTAGTCATAACTCTCAAACATGTATCAGGTCTTAAGGTTGATGTAAATCGCCCTGGAACCATAAAACTGTGGGCAATAGCTCATGAAAACGGCCATAAAATGCGAAAGCTGCGAGTTTTGGGTCAAATCTCTCCAACAAGTATGGAGTCTTACGGTGGTTGTAAATCGGCCTGGAACCCCAAAATAGTGGGCAATAACTCATCAAAACGACAATAAAACGCAAAAGCGATGAGTTTTTAGTCAGATCTCTCAAACATGTAATGGTTCTTACAGGCCTTGCAAATCCGCTCGCATGTAAAAACAGTGGGAAATAACTCATGAAAATGGCCAAAAAACACGAAAACGATGAGTTTTTGGTCATAACTCTCGAACATGTATCGGTTCTTAAGGTCGTTGTAAATCGCCCTAGAACCCCAAAACAGTGGGAAATACCTCATCAAAACGGCCATAAAAAGCGAAAAATACGATTTTCTTGTCATTTCTCTTAGACATGTAAGGGGTATTATGGACCATGCAAATCGCCACGGAACCGTAGAAATGTGGGCAATAGCTCATTAAGACGGCCATAAAACACGAAACCGATGAGTTGTTGCTCATAACTCTAATACATTTATCGGGTCTTAAAGTCGATGTAAGTCACCTTGGAACCAAAAAATTGTGGGTAATAGCTCATGAAAACAACCATAAAACGCGAAAACTGCGAGTTTTGGGTCATATCTCTCCAACATGTATCGGGTCATAAGGTCGTTGTAAATCGCTCCAAAACCCCTAAATATCGGGCAATGGCTCATGAAAACGGCCATAAAATGCTAAAATTACGAGTTTTTGGTCATATATCTCAAACATGTAACGAGTCTTACAGGCCTTGCAAATCCGTTTGCAACAAAAAAACAGTGGTAAATAACTCATGAAAATAGCCATAAAACATGAAAACGACGAGATTTTGGTCCAAACTCTCAAACATGTATCGTTTCTTAATGTCGTAGTAAATCGTCGTAGAACCCTAAAACAGTGGGCAATAGCTCATCAAAATGGTATTAAAACACGAAAACGACGAGTTTCTGCTCATATCTCATAAACATATAAGGGTCCTTACGAGGCATGCAAATCCGCCTTGAACCCTAAAACTGTGGGCAATAACTCATTAAAATGACGATAAAACACGAAAACGACAAGCTTTTGGTCATACCTCTCAAACATGTATCAGGTCTTAAGATTGATGTAAATCTCCCTGGAAACCATAAACGGCCATAAAATGCGAAAACTGCGACTTTTGGGTCATGACTCTCCAACAAGTATCGAGTCTTATGGTCGTTGTAAATCGCCCGGGAATGCGAAAAAAGTGGGCAATTCCTCATGAAAACGACCATAAAACACGAAAATGACGAGTTTTTAGTCATATCTCTCAAACATGTAACGAGACTTACGGGCCTTGCAAATCCGCTTGGAACACAAAAACAGTGGGAAATAACTCATGAAAATGGCCAAAAAACAAGAAAACAACGAGTTTTTGGTCAAAACTCTCAAACATGTATCGGTTCTTAAGGTCGTCATAAACCCCTGTAGAACCCCAAAACAATTGGCAATAGCTCATCAAAACGGTATTAAAACACGAAAACGACGAGTTTCTGCTCATATCTCATAAACAAGTAAGGGTCCTTACAGGGCATGCAAATCCGCCCGGAACCCAAACACTGCTGGCAATAACTCATGAAAACGACCATAAAACACGAAAACGAAAAGTTTTTAGTCATAACTCTCAAACATGTATCAGGTCTTAAGGTTGATGCAAATCGCCTTGGAACCATAAAACTGTGGGCAATAGCTCATGAAAACGGCCATAAAATGCGAAAGCTGCGAGGTTTGGGTCAAATCTCTCCAACAAGTATGGAGTCTTACGGTGGTTGTAAATCGGCCTGGAACCCCAAAATAGTGGGCAATAACTAATCAAAATGACAATAAAACGCAAAAGCGATGAGTTTTTAGTCAGATCTCTCAAACATGTAATGGTTCTTACAGGCCTTGCAAATCCGCTTGCATGTAAAAACAGTGGGAAATAACTCATGAAAATGGCCAAAAAACACGAAAACGATGAGTTTTTGGTCATAACTCTCGCACATGTATCGGTTCTTAAGGTCGTTGTAAATCGCCCTAGAACCCCAAAACAGTGGGAAATACCTCATCAAAACGGCCATAAAAAGCGAAAACGACGATTTTCTTGTCATTTCTCTTAGACATGTAAGGGGTATTATGGACCATGCAAATCGCCACGGAACCCCAGAAATGTGGGCAATAACTCATTAAGACGGACATAAAACACGAAACGGATGAGTTATTGCTCATAACTCTAATACATTTATCGGATCTTAAAGTCACCTTGGAACCAAAAACTTGTGGGTAATAGCTCATGAAAACAACCATAAAACGCGAAAACTTCAAGTTTTGGGTCATATCTCTCCAACATATATCGGGTCATAAGGTCGTTGTAAATCGCTCTAGAACCCCAAAATATCGGGCAATGGCTCATGAAAACGACCATAGAACGCTAACATTACGAGTTTTTAGTCATATATCTCAAACATGTAATGAGTCTTACAGGCCTTGCAAATCCGCTTGGAACGCCAAAACAGTGGTAACTCATGAAAATGGCCATAAAACATGAAAACGACGAGATTTTGGTCCAAACTCTCAAACATGTATCGTTTCTTAAGGTCGTCCTAAATCGTCGTAGAACCCTAAAACAGTGGGCAATAGCTCATCAAAATGGTATTAAAACACGAAAACGACGAGTTTCTGCTCATATCTCATAAACATATAAGGGTCCTTACGAGGCATGCAAATCCGCCTTGAACCCTAAAACTGTGGGAAATAACTCATTAAAATGACCATAAAACACGAAAACGACAAGCTTTTGGTCATACCTCTCAAACATGTATCAGGTCTTAAGATTGATGTAAATCTCCCTGGAAACCATAAACGGCCATAAAATGCGAAAACTACGACTTTTGGGTCATTACTCTCCAACAAGTAGCGAGTCTGATGGTCATTGTAAATCGCCCGGGAATCCGAAAACAGTGGGCAATTCCTCATGAAAACGACCATAAAACACGAAAATGACGAGTTTTTAGTCATATCTCTCAAACATGTAACGAGACTTACAGGCCTTGCAAATCCGGTTGGAACACAAAAACAGTGGGAAATAACTCATGAAAATGGCCAAAAAACAAGAAACAACGAGTTTTTGGTCATAACTCACAAACATGTATCGGTTCTTAAGGTCGTCGTAAATCGCCGTAGAACCCCAAAACAGTGGGCAATAGCTCATCAAAACGGTCTTAAAACACGAAAACGAAGAGTTTCTTCTCATATTTCATAAACATGTAAAGGTCCTTACAGGGCATGCAAATCCGCCCGGAACCCAAACATCACCGGCAATAACTCATGAAAATGATCATAAAACACGAAAACAAAAGTTTTAGTCATAACTCTCAAACATGTATCAGGTCTTAAGGTTGATGTAAATTGCATTGGAACCATAAAAGCTGTGGCAATAGCTCATGAAAACGGCCATAAAATGCGAAGTCAGCTGAGTTTTGGGTCAAATCTCTCCAACAAGTATGGAGTCTTACGGTCGTTGTAAATCGCCCGGGATCCCAATAACAGTGGGCAATACCATAAAACGTGAAAACGACCATAAAACGTGAAAACGACGAGTTTTTAGTCATATCTCTCAAACATGTAACGAGACTTACAGGCCTTGCAAATCCGCCTAGAATGCAAAACAGTGGGAAATAATTCATGAAAATAGCCAAAAACACGAAAACGATGAGTTTTTGGTCATAACTCTCAAACATGTATTGGTTCTTAAGGTCGTTGTAAATCCCCCTACAAACCCAAAATAGTGGGAAATACCTCATCAAAACGGCCATAAAAAGCGAAAAAGACGATTTTCTTGTCATTTCTCTTAGACATGTAAGGGGTATTATGGACCATGCAAATCGCCACGGAAACTCAGAAATGTGGGCAATAGCGCATTAAGACGGCCATAAAACACGAAACCGATGAGTTGTTGCGCATAACTCTAATACATTTATTGGGTCTAAAAGTCGAAACCTTGGAACCAAAAAATTGTGGGTAACAGCTCATCAAAACAACCATAAAACGCGAAAACTGCGAGTTTTGGGTCATATATATCCAACAAGTATGGAGTCTTACGGTCGTTGTAAATCGCTCTAGAACCCCAAAAAAGATCGGGCAATGGCTCATGAAAAGGACCATAAAATGCTAAAATTATGAGTTTTAGTCATATCTCAAACATGTAATGGGTCTTACATGCCTTGCAAATCCGTTTGCAACAAAAAAAGCAGTGGAAATAACTCATGAAAATGGCCATAAAACATGAAAGCAGCGAGATTTTGGTCCAAACTCTCAAACATGTATCGGTTCTTAAGGTCGTAAATAAATCGTCAGAGAACCCCTAAACAGTGGGCAATAGCTCATCAAAATGGTATTAAAACACGAAAACGACGAGTTTCTGCTCATATCTCATAAACATATAAGGGTCCTTACGAGGCATGCAAATCCGCCTTGAACCCTAAAACTGTGGGAAATAACTCATTAAAATGACCATAAAACACGAAAACGACAAGCTTTTGGTCATACCTCTCAAACATGTATCAGGTCTTAAGATTGATGTAAATCTCCCTGGAAACCATAAACGGCCATAAAATGCGAAAACTGCGACTTTTGGGTCATGACTCTCCAACAAGTATCGAGTCTTATGGTCGTTGTAAATCGCCCGGGAATGCGAAAAAAGTGGGCAATACCTCATGAAAACAACCATAAGACACGAAAACGACGAGTTTTTAGTCATATCTCTCAAACATGTAACGGGACTTACATGCCTTCCAAATCCGCTTGGAACACAAAAACAGTGGGAAATAACTCATGAAAATGGCCAAAAAACACGAAAACGATGAGTTTTTGGGCATAACTCTCAAACATGTATCGGTTCTTAAGGTCGTCATAAACCCCTAGAACCCCAAAACAATGGGCAATAGCTCATCAAAGCGGTATTAAAACGAAAGCGACGTTTACGCTCATATCTCATAAACATGTAAGGGTCCTTACAGGGCATGCAAATCCGCACGAAACCCAAACACTGTTAGTAATAACTCATGAAAACGATCATAAAACACGAAAACGAAAAGTTTTTGGTCATAACTCTCAAACATGTATCAGGTCTTAAGGTTGATTTAAATTGCACTAAAACCATAAAACTGTGGGCAATAGCTTATGAAAACGGCCATAAAATGCAAAAGCTGCGAGTTTTGGGTCAAATCTCTCCAACAAGTATGGAGTCTTACAGTCGTTGTAAATCGGCCTAGAACCCCAAAATAGTGGGCAATACCTCATCAAAACGACCATAAAACTCGGAAATGATGAGTTCTTAGTCAAATCTCTCAAACATGTAATGGTTCTTACAGGCCTTGCAAATCCGCTTGGAATGCAAAAACAGTGGGAAATAACTCATGAAAATGGCCAAAAAACACGAAAACGATGAGTTTTTGGTCATGACTCTCAAACATGTATCGGTTCTTAAGGTCGTTGTAAATCACCCTAGAACCCCAAAACAGTGGGCAATAGCTCATTAAAAAGGTATTAAAACACGAAAACAACGAGTTTCTGCTCATATCTCATAAACATGTAAGGGTATTATGGACCATGCAAATCGCCATGGAACCCTAAATTTGTGGGCAATAACTCATTAAGCGACCATAAAACACGAAAACAACAAGTTGTTGGTCATAACTCTAATACATGTATCGGATCTTAAAGTTGATGTAAATCACCTTGGAACCATAAAAATTGTGGGTAATAGCTCATGAGAACAACCATAAAATGCGAAAATGCGAGTTTTGGGTCAAATCTATCCAACATGTATCGGGTCATAAGGTCGTTGTAAATCGCCTAGAACCCCAAAAGATCGGGCAATACCAAATCAAAAGGACCATAAAATGCTAAAATGATGAGTTTTTAGTCATATATCTCAAACATGTAATGGGTCTTACATGCCTTGCAAATCCGTTTGCAACAAAAAAAAGTGGAAATAACTCATGAAAATGGCCATAAAACACGAAAACGACGAGATTTTGGTCCAAACTCTCAAACATGTATCGGTTCTTAAGTTCGTCATAAATCGTCGTAGAACCCCAAAACAGTGGGTAATAGCTCATCAAAATGGTATTAAAACACGAAAACGATGAGTTTCTGCTCATATCTCATAAACATGTAAGTGTCCTTACGAGGCATGCAAATCCGCCTTCAACCCTAAAACTGTGGGCAATAACTCATTAAAATGACCATAAAACACGAAAACGACAAGCTTTTGGTCATCCCCTCGAACATGTATCAGGTCTTAAGGTTTGTAAATATCCATGGAAACATAAAATTGTGTGCAATAGCTCATGAAAATGGCCATAAAATGCGAAAACTGCGAATTTGGGGTCATGAATCTCCAAAAAGTATCGAGTCTTATGGTCGTTGTAAATCGCCCGGGAATCCGAAAACAGTGGGCAATACCTCATGAAAATGACCATAAAACACGAAAACGACAAGTTTTTAGTCATATCTCTCAAACATGTAACGAGACTTACATGCCTTCCAAATCGCTTGGAACACAAAAGCAGTGGGAAATAACTCATGAAAATGGCCAAAAACACGAAAACAACGAGTGTTTGTTCATAACTCTCAAACATGTATCGGTTCTTAAGGTCGTCATAAACCCGTAGAACCCCAAAACAATGGGCAATAGCTCATCAAAACGGTATTAAAACACGAAAACGACGAGTTTCTGCTCATATCTCATAAACATGTAAGGGTCCTTATAGGGCATGCAAATCCGCCCGGAACCCAAACACTGTTAGTAATAACTCATGAAAACAATCATAAAACACGAAAACGAAAAGTTTTTGCTGATAACTCTCAAACATGTATCAGGTCTTCAGGTTGATTTAAATTGCATTGGAACCATAAAACTGTGGGCAATAGCTTATGAAAACGGCCATAAAATGCGAAAGCTGCGAGTTTTGGTTCAAATCTCTCCAACAAGTATGGAGTCTTACGGTCATTGTAAATCGGCCTGGAACCCCAAAATAGTGGGCAATACCTAATCAAAAGGACCATAAAACGCATAAATGTTCAGTTTTTAGTCAGATCTCTCAAACATGTAATGGGTCTTACATGCCTTGCAAATCCGCCTGGAACGCAAAAACAGTGGGCAAGAACTCATGAAAATGGCCAAAAAACACGAAAACGATGAGTTTTTGGGCATAACTCTCAAACATGTATCGGTTCTTAAGGTCGTTGTAAATCACCCTAGAACCCAAAACAGTGGGCAATAGCTCATTAAAACGGTATTAAAACACGAAAACAACGAGTTTCTGCTCATATCTCATAAACATGTAAGGGTCCTTACGAGGCATGCAAATCCGCGTGGAACCCTAAATTTGTGGGCAATAACTCATGAAAACGACAATAAAACACGAAGACAACAAGTTTTTGGTCATAACTCTCAAACATGTATCAGATCTTAAGGTTGATCTAAATCGCCTAGGAACCATAAAACTGTGGGCAATAGCTCATGAGAACAACCATAAAATGCGAAAGCTGTGAGTTTTGGGTCAAATCTCTCCAACAAGTATGTAGTCTTACAGTCGTTGTAAATCGCCCGGGAATCCGAAAACAGTGGGCAATACCTCATGAAAATGACCATAAAACACGAAAACGACAAGTTTTTAGTCATATCTCTCAAACATGAAATAGGATTTACATGCCTAGCAAATCCTCTTGGAACACAAAAATAGTGGGAAATAATTCATGAAAATGGCCAAAAACACTAAAACAACGAGTTTTTAGTCAAAACTCTCAAACATGTATTGGTTCTTAAGGTCATCGTAAATCTCCGTAGAACCCTAAAACAGTGGGCAATAGCTCATCAAAATGGTATTAAAACACGAAAACAACGAGTTTCTGCTCATATCTCATAAACATGTAAGGTTCCTTATGAGGCATGCAAATCCGCCTGGAACCCTAAAACTGTGGGCAATAAGTCATGAAAACGACCATAAAACACGAAAAGGACAAGCTTTTGGTCATACCTCTCAAACATGTATCAGGTTTTAAGGGTTATGTAAATCTCCCTGGAACCATAAAATTGTGGGAAATAGCTCATGAAAACGGCCATAAAATGCGAGAACTATGACTTTTGGGTCATATCTCTCCAACAAGTATGGAGTCTTACGGTCGTTGTAAATCGCCCGGGATCCCAATAACAGTGGGCAATACCTCATGAAAACAACCATAAAACACGAAAACGACGAGTTTTTAGTCATATCTCTCACACATGTAACGGGACTTACATGCCTTCCAAATCCGCTTGGAACACAAAAACAGTGGGAAATAACTCATGAGAATGGCCAAAAAACACGAAAACAACGAGTGTTTGTTCATAACTCTCAAACATGTATCGATTCTTACGGTCGTCGTAAATCGCCGTAGAACCCCAAAACAATGGGCAATAGCTCATCAAAACGGTATTAAAACACGAAAACGACGAGTTTCTGCTCATATCTCATAAACATGTAAGGGTCCTTACAGGGCATGCAAATCCGCCCGGAACCCAAACACTGTTAGTAATAACTCATGAAAATGATCATAAAACACGAAAACGAAAAGTTTTTGGTCATAACTCTCAAACATGTATCAGGTCTTAAGGTTGATTTAAATTGCATTGGAACCATAAAACTGTGGGCAATAGCTTATGAAAACGGCCATAAAATGCGAAAGCTGCGAGTTTTGGGTCAAATCTCTCCAACAAGTATGGAGTCTTACGGTCATTGTAAATCGGCCTGGAACCCCAAAATAGTGGGCAATACCTCATCAAAACGACCATAAAACTCGGAAATGATGAGTTCTTAGTCAAATCTCTCAAACATGTAATGGTTCTTACAGGCCTTGCAAATCCGCTTGGAATGCAAAAACAGTGGGAAATAACTCATGAAAATGGCCAAAAAACACGAAAACGATGAGTTTTTGGTCATGACTGTCAAACATGTATCGGTTCTTAAGGTCGTTGTAAATCACCCTAGAACCCCAAAACAGTGGGCAATAGCTCATTAAAACGGTATTAAAACACGAAAACAACGAGTTTCTGCTCATATCTCATAAAAATGTAAGGGTCCTTATGAGGCAGGCAAATCCGCCTGGAACCCTAAAACTGTGGGCAATAACTTATGAAACGACCATAAACACGAAAACGACAAGTTTTTGGTCATAACTCTCAAACATGTATCAGATCTTAATGTTGATGTAAATCGCCTTGGAACCATAAAACTGTAGGTAATAGCTCATGAGAATGGCCATAAAATGCGAAAGCTGCGAGTTTTGGGTCAAATCTCTCCAACAGGTATGGAGTCTTACAATCGTTGTAAATCGGCCTAGAACCCAAAAATAATGGCAATACCACATCAAAAGGACCATAAAACGCGAAAATGATGAGTTTTTGGTCAGATCTCTCAAACATGTAACGGGGTCTTACAGGCCTTGCAAATCCGCCTGGAATGCAAAACAGTGGGAAATAATTCATGAAAATGGCCAAAAAACACGAAAACGACGAGATTTTGGTCCAAACTCTCAAACATGTATCGGTTCTTAAGGTCGTCGTAAATCGCCGTAGAACCCCAAAACAGTGGGCAATAGCTCATAAAAATGGTATTAAAACACGAAAACGACGAGTTTGTACTCATATCGCATAAACATGTAAGGGTCCTTACGAGGCATGCAAATCCTCCTTGAACCCTAAAACTGTGGGCAATAACTCATTAAAATGACCATAAAACACGAAAAGGACAAGCTTTTGGTCATACCTCTCAAACATGTATCAGGTCTTAAGGTTGATGTAAATCTCCCTGGAACCATAAAATTGTGGGCAAACGGCCATAAAATGCGAAAGCTGCGACTTTTGGGTCATGACTCTCCAACAAGTATCGAGTCTTATGGTCGTTGTAAATCGCCTGAATCCGAAAATAGTGGGCAATACCTCATGAAAACAACCATAAAACACGAAAATGACGAAGTTTTAGTCATATCTCTCAAACATGTAACGGGACTTACATGCCTTCCAAATCGCTTGGAACACAAAAGCAGTGGGAAATAACTCATGAAAATGGCCAAAAACACGAAAACAACGAGTGTTTGTTCATAACTCTCAAACATGTATCGGTTCTTAAGGTCGTCAGAATCGCCGTAGAACCCCAAAACAATGGGCAATAGCTCATCAAAGCGGTATTAAAACACGAAAGCAGCGAGTTTCTGCTCATATCTCATAAACATGTAAGGGTCCTTACAGGGCATGCAAATCCGCCCGGAACCCAAACACTGTTAGTAATAACTCATGAAAACGATCATAAAACACGAAAACGAAAAGTTTTTGGTCATAACTCTCAAACATGTATCAGGTCTTGAGGTTGATTTAAATTGCACTGGAACCATAAAACTGTGGGCAATAGCTTATGAAAACGGCCATAAAATGCGAAAGCTGCGAGTTTTGGGTCAAATCTCTCCAACAATTATGGAGTCTTACGGTCATTGTAAATCGTCCTGGAACCCCAAAATAGTGGGCAATACCTCATCAAAACGACCATAAATCTCGGAAATGATGAGTTTTTAGTCAGATCTCTCAAACATGTAATGGTTCTTACAGGCCTTGCAAATCCGCTTAGAATGCAAAAAAAAGTGGGAAAGAACTCATGAAAATGGCCAAAAAACACGAAAATGATGAGTTTTTGGGCATGAAACTCTCAAACATTTATCGGTTCTTAAGGTCATTGTAAATCACCATAGAACCCCAAAACAGTGGGCAATAGCTCATTAAAACGGTATTAAAACACGAAAACAACGAGTTTCTGCTCATATCTCATAAACATGTAAGGGTCCTTACGAGGCATGCAAATCCGCGTGGAACTCTAAATTTGTGGGCAATAACTCATGAAAACGACCATAAAACACGGAAACAACAAGTTTTTGGTCATAACTCTCAAACATGTATAAGATCTTAAGGTTGATGTAAATCGCCTAGGAACCATAAAACTATGGGCAATAGCTCATGAGAACAACCATAAAATGCGAAAAAATGTGAGTTTTGGGTCAAATCTCCCCAACAGGTATGTAGTCTTACAGTCGTTGTAAATCGGCCTAGAATCCAAAAATAGTGGGCAATACCAAATCAAAAGGACCATAAAACGCAAAAATGATGAGTTTTTAGTTATATCTCTCAAACATGTAATGGGTCTTACATGCCTTGCAAATCCGCCTGGAACGCAAAAACAGTGGGAAATAATTCATGAAAATGGCCAAAAAACACGAAAACGACGAGATTTTGGTCCAAACTCTGAAACATGTATCGGTTCTTAAGGTCGTCGTAAATCGCCGTAGAACCCCAAAACATAGGGCAATAGCTCATAAAAATGGTATTAAAACACGAAAACGACGAGTTTGTACTCATATCGCATAAACATGTAAGGGTCCTTACGAGGCATGCAAATCCTCCTTGAACCCTAAAACTGTGGGCAATAACTCATTAAAATGACCATAAAACACGAAAAGGACAAGCTTTTGGTCATACCTCTCAAACATGTATCAGGTCTTAAGGTTGATGTAAATCTCCCTGGAACCATAAAATTGTGGGCAATAGCTCATGAAAACGGCCATAAAATGCGAAAACTGCGACTTTTGGGTCATGACTCTCCAACAAGTATCGAGTCTTATGGTCGTTGTAAATCGCCCGGGAATCCGAAAATAGTGGGCAATACCTCATGAAAACAACCATAAAACACGAAAACGACGAGTTTTTAGTCATATCTCTCAAACATGTAACGGGACTTACATGCCTTCCAAATCCGCTTGGAACACAAAAACAGTGGGAAATAACTCATGAAAATGGCCAAAAAACACGAAAACAACGAGTGTTTGTTCATAACTCTCAAACATGTATCGGTTCTTAAGGTCGTCGTAAATCGCCGTAGAACTCCAAAACAGTGGGCAATAGCTCATTAAAACGGTATTAAAACACGAAAACAACGAGTTTCTGCTCATATCTCATAAACATGTAAGGGTCCTTACGAGGCATGCAAATCCTCCCGGAACCCAAACACTGTTAGTAATAACTCATGAAAACGATCATAAAACACGAAAACGAAAAGTTTTTGGTCATAACTCTCAAACATGTATCAGGTCTTAAGGTTGATTTAAATTGCATTGGAACCATAAAACTGTGGGCAATAGCTTATGAAAACGGCCATAAAATGCGAAAGCTGCGAGTTTTGGGTCAAATCTCTCCAACAAGTATGGAGTCTTACGGTCATTGTAAATCGGCCTGGAACCCCAAAATAGTGGGCAATACCTCATCAAAACGACCATAAAACTCGGAAATGATGAGTTTTTAGTCAGATCTCTCAAACATGTAATGGTTCTTACAGGCCTTGCAAATCCGCTTAGAATGCAAAAAAAAGTGGGAAAGAACTCATGAAAATGGCCAAAAAACACGAAAATGATGAGTTTTTGGGCATGAAACTCTCAAACATTTATCGGTTCTTAAGGTCGTTGTAAATCACCCTAGAACCCAAAACAGTGGGCAATACCTCATTAAAACGGTATTAAAACACGAAAACAATGAGTTTCTGCTCATATATCATAAACATGTAAGGGTCCTTACGAGGCATGCAAATCCGTGTGGAACCCTAAATTTGTGGGCAATAACTCATGAAAACGACCATAAAACACGAAAACAACAAGTTTTTGGTCATAACTCTCAAACATGTATCAGATCTTAAGGTTGATGTAAATTGCCTAGGAACCATAAAACTGTGGGCAATAGCTCATGAGAACAGCCATAAAATGCGAAAGCTGTGAGTTTTGGGTCAAATCTCTCCAACAGGTATGTAGTCTTACAGTCGTTGTAAATCGGCCTAGAAACCAAAAATAGTGGGCAATACCAAATCAAAAGGACCATAAAACGCAAAAATGATGAGTTTTTAGTCAGATATCTCAAACATGTAATGGGTCTTACATGCCTTGCAAATCCGCCTGGAACGCAAAAATAGTGGGCAATAATTCATGAAAATGGCCAAAAAACACGAAAACGACGAGATTTTGGTCCAAACTCTCAAACATGTATCGGTTCTTAAGGTCGTCGTAAATCGCCGTAGAACCCCAAAACAGTGGGCAATAGCTCATAAAAATGGTATTAAAACACGAAAACGACGAGTTTGTACTCATATCTCATAAACATGTAAGGGTCCTTACGAGGCATGCAAATCCGCCTTGAACCCTAAAACTGTGGGCAATAACTCATTAAAATGACCATAAAACACGAAAAGGACAAGCTTTTGGTCATACCTCTCAAACATGTATCAGGTCTTAAGGTTGATGTAAATCTCCCTGGAACCATAAAATTGTGGGCAATAGCTCATGAAAACGGCCATAAAATGCGAAAACTGCGACTTTTGGGTCATGACTCTCCAACAAGTATCGAGTCTTATGGTCGTTGTAAATCGCCCGGGAATCCGAAAATAGTGGGCAATACCTCATGAAAACAACCATAAAACACGAAAACGACGAGTTTTTAGTCATATCTCTCAAACATGTAACGGGACTTACATGCCTTCCAAATCCGCTTGGAACACAAAAACAGTGGGAAATAACTCATGAAAATGGCCAAAAAACACGAAAACAACGAGTGTTTGTTCATAACTCTCAAACATGTATCGGTTCTTAAGGTCGTCGTAAATCGCCGTAGAACCCCAAAAACATGGGCAATAGCTCATCAAAACGGTATTAAAACACGAAAACGACGAGTTTCTGCTCATATCTCATAAACATGTAAGGGTCCTTACAGGGCATGCAAATCCGCCCGGAACCCAAACACTGTTAGTAATAACTCATGAAAACGATCATAAAACACGAAAACGAAAAGTTTTTGCTCATAACTCTCAAACATGTATCAGGTCTTAAGGTTGATTTAAATTGCATTGGAACCATAAAACTGTGGGCAATAGCTTATGAAAACGGCCATCAAATGCGATAGCTGCGAGTTTTGGGTCAAATCTCTCCAACAAGTATGGAGTCTTACGGTCATTGTAAATCGGCCTGGAACCCCAAAATAGTGGGCAATACCTCATCAAAACGACCATAAAACTCGGAAATGATGAGTTTTTAGTCAGATCTCTCAAACATGTAATGGTTCTTACAGGCCTTGCAAATCCTCTTAGAATGCAAAAAAAGTGGGAAAGAACTCATGAAAATGGCCAAAAAACACGAAAACGATGAGTTTTGGGGCATAACTCTCAAACATGTATCGGTTCTTCAGGTCGTTGTAAATCACCATAGAACCCAAAACAGTGGGCAATAGCTCATTAAAACGGTATTAAAACACGAAAACAACGAGTTTCTGCTCATATCTCATAAACATGTAAGGGTCCTTACGAGGCATGCAAATCCGCGTGGAACACTAAATTTGTGGGCAATAACTCATGAAAACGACAATAAAACACAAAAACAACAAGTTTTTGGTCATAACTCTCAAACATGTATCAGATCTTAAGGTTGATGTAAATCGCCTAGGAACCATAAAACTGTGGGCAATAGCTCATGAGAACAGCCATAAAATGCGAAAGCTGTGAGTTTTGGGTCAAATCTCTCCAACAGGTATGTAGTCTTAAAGTCGTTGTAAATCGGCCTAGAATCCAAAAATAGTGGGCAATACCAAATCAAAAGGACCATAAAACGCAAAAATGATGAGTTTTTAGTCAGATCTCTCAAACATGTAATGGGTCTTGCATGCCTTGCAATCCGCCTGGAATGCAAAAAAAGTGGGAAATAATTCATGAAAATGGCCAAAAAACACGAAAACGACGAGATTTTGGTCCAAACTCTCAAACATGTATCGGTTCTTAAGGTCGTCGTAAATCGCCGTAGAACCCCAAAACATAGGGCAATAGCTCATAAAAATGGTATTAAAACACGAAAACGACGAGTTTCTACTCATACCTCATAAACATGTAAGGGTCCTTACGAGGCATGCAAATCCGCCTTGAACCCTAAAACTGTGGGCAATGACTCATTAAAATGACCATAAAACACGAAAAGGACAAGCTTTTGGTCATACCTCTCAAACATGTATCCGGTCTTAAGGTTGATGTAAATCTCCCTGGAACCATAAAATTGTGGGCAATAGCTCATGAAAACGGCCATAAAATGCGAAAACTGCGACTTTTGGGTCATGACTCTCCAACAAGTATCGAGTCTTATGGTCGTTGTAAATCGCCCGGGAATCCGAAAATAGTGGGCAATACCTCATGAAAACAACCATAAAACACGAAAACGACGAGTTTTTAGTCATATCTCTCAAACATGTAACGGGACTTACATGCCTTCCAAATCCGCTTGGAACACAAAAACAGTGGGAAATAACTCATGAAAATGGCCAAAAAACACGAAAACAACGAGTGTTTGTTCATAACTCTCAAACATGTATCGGTTCTTAAGGTCGTCGTAAATCGCCGTAGAACCCCAAAACAATGGGCAATAGCTCATCAAAACGGTATTAAAACACGAAAACGACGAGTTTCTGCTCATATCTCATAAACATGTAAGGGTCCTTACAGGGCATGCAAATCCGCCCGGAACCCAAACACTGTTAATAATAACTCATGAAAACGATCATAAAACACGAAAACGAAAAGTTTTTGGTCATAACTCTCAAACATGTATCAGGTCTTAAGGTTGATTTAAATTGCATTGGAACCATAAAACTGTGGGCAATAGCTTATGAAAACGGCCATAAAATGCGAAATCTATGAGTTATGGGTCAAATCTCTCCAACAAGTATGGAGTCTTACGGTCATTGTAAATCGGCCTGGAACCCCAAAATAGTGGGCAATACCTCATCAAAACGACCATAAAACTCGGAAATGATGAGTTTTTAGTCAGATCTCTCAAACATGTAATGGTTCTAACAGGCCTTGCAAATCCTCTTAGAATGCAAAAAAAGTGGGAAAGAACTCATGAAAATGGCCAAAAAACACGAAAACGATGAGTTTTTGGGCATAACTCTCAAACATGTATCGGTTCTTAAGGTCGTTGTAAATCACCCTAGAACCCAAAACAGTGGGCAATAGCTCATTAAAATGGTATTAAAACACGAAAACAACGAGTTTCTGCTCATATCTCATAAACATGTAAGGGTCCTTACGAGGCATGCAAATCCGCGTGGAACCCTAACTTTGTGGGCAATAACTCTTGAAACCGACCATAAAACACGAAAACAACAAGTTTTTGGTCATAACTCTCAAACATGTATCAGATCTTAAGGTTGATGTAAATCGCCTAGGAACCATAAAACCGTGGGCAATAGCTCATGAGAACAGCCATAAAATGCGAAAGCTGTGAGTTTTGGGTCAAATCTCCCCAACAGGTATGTAGTCTTACAGTCGTTGTAAATCGGCCTAGAATCCAAAAATAGTGGGCAATACCAACTCAAAAGGACCATAAAACGCAAAAATGATGAGTTTTTAGTCAGATCTCTCAAACATGTAATGGGTCTTACATGCCTTGCAAATCCGCCTGGAACGCAAAAACAGTGGGAAATAATTCATGAAAATGGCCAAAAAACACGAAAAGCAGCGAGATTTTGGTCCAAACTCTCAAACATGTATCGGTTCTTAAGGTCGTAAATAAATCGTAGAACCCCAAAACATAGGGCAATAGCTCATAAAAATGGTATTAAAACACGAAAACGACGAGTTTCTACTCATACCTCATAAACATGTAAGGGTCCTTACGAGGCATGCAAATCCGCCTTGAACCCTAAAACTGTGGGCAATGGCTCATTAAAATGACCATAAAACACGAAAAGGACAAGCTTTTGGTCATACCTCTCAAACATGTATCAGGTCTTAAGGTTGATGTAAATCTCCCTGGAACCATAAAATTGTGGGCAATAGCTCATAAAATGCGAAAATCACGACTTTTGGGTCATGACTCTCCAACAAGTATCGAGTCTTATGGTCGTTGTAAATCGCCCGGGAATCCGAAAATAGTGGGCAATACCTCATGAAAACAACCATAAAACACGAAAACGACGAGTTTTTAGTCATATCTCTCAAACATGTAACGGGACTTACATGCCTTCCAAATCCGCTTGGAACACAAAAACAGTGGGAAATAACTCATGAAAATGGCCAAAAAACACGAAAACAACGAGTGTTTGTTCATAACTCTCAAACATGTATCGGTTCTTAAGGTCGTCGTAAATCGCCGTAGAACCCCAAAACAATGGGCAATAGCTCATCAAAACGGTATTAAAACACGAAGCAGCGAGTTTCTGCTCATATCTCATAAACATGTAAGGGTCCTTACAGGGCATGCAAATCCGCCCGGAACCCAAACACTGTTAGTAATAACTCATGAAAACGATCATAAAACACGAAAACGAAAAGTTTTTGGTCATAACTCTCAAACATGTATCAGGTCTTAAGGTTGATTTAAATTGCATTGGAACCATAAAACTGTGGGCAATAGCTTATGAAAACGGCCATAAAATGCGAAAGCTGCGAGTTTTGGGTCAAATCTCTCCAACAAGTATGGAGTCTTACGGTCATTGTAAATCGGCCTGGAACCCCAAAATAGTGGGCAATACCTCATCAAAACGACCATAAAACTCGGAAATGATGAGTTTTTAGTCAGATCTCTCAAACATGTAATGGTTCTAACAGGCCTTGCAAATCCTCTTAGAATGCAAAAAAAGTGGGAAAGAACTCATGAAAATGGCCAAAAAACACGAAAACGATGAGTTTTTGGGCATAACTCTCAAACATGTATCGGTTCTTAAGGTCGTTGTAAATCACCCTAGAACCCAAAACAGTGGGCAATAGCTCATTAAAACGGTATTAAAACACGAAAACAACGAGTTTCTGCTCATATCTCATAAACATGTAAGGGTCCTTACGAGGCATGCAAATCCGCGTGGAACCCTAAATTTGTGGGCAATAACTCATGAAAACGACCATAAAACACGAAAACAACAAGTTTTTGGTCATAACTCTCAAACATGTATCAGATCTTAAGGTTGATGTAAATCGCCTAGGAACCATAAAACTGTGGGCAATAGCTCATGAGAACAGCCATAAAATGCGAAAGCTGTGAGTTTTGGGTCAAATCTCCCCAACAGGTATGTAGTCTTACAGTCGTTGTAAATCGGCCTAGAATCCAAAAATAGTGCGAAATACAAAATCAAAAGGACCATAAAACGCAAAAATGATGAGTTTTTAGTCAGATCTCTCAAACATGTAATGGGTCTTGCATGCCTTGCAAATCCGCTGGAACAAAAAAAACGTGGGAAATAATTCATGAAAATGGCCAAAAAACACGAAAAGCAGAGATTTTGGTCCAAACTCTCAAACATGTATCGGTTCTTAAGGTCGTCAAATCGTAGAACCCCAAAACAGTGGGCAATAGCTCATAAAAATGGTATTAAAACACGAAAACGACGAGTTTCTACTCATATCTCATAAACATGTAAGGGTCCTTACGAGGCATGCAAATCCGCCTTGAACCCTAAAACTGTGGGCAATGACTCATTAAAATGACCATAAAACACGAAAAGGACAAGCTTTTGGTCATACCTCTCAAACATGTATCAGGTCTTAAGGTTGATGTAAATCTCCCTGGAACCATAAAATTGTGGGCAGTAGCTCATGAAAACAGCCATAAAATGCAAAAACTGCGACTTTTGGGTCATGACTCTCCAACAAGTATCGAGTCTTATGGTCGTTGTAAATCGCCCGGGAATCCGAAAATAGTGGGCAATACCTCATGAAAACAACCATAAAACACGAAAACGACGAGTTTTTAGTCATATCTCTCAAACATGTAACGGGACTTACATGCCTTCCAAATCCGCTTGGAACACAAAAACAGTGGGAAATAACTCATGAAAATGGCCAAAAAACACGAAAACAACGAGTGTTTGTTCATAACTCTCAAACATGTATCGGTTCTTAAGGTCGTAAATCGCCGTAGAACCCCAAAACAATGGGCAATAGGTCATCAAAACGGTATTAAAACACGAAAACGACGAGTTTCTGCTCATATCTCATAAACATGTAAGGGTCCTTACAGGGCATGCAAATCCTCCCAACCCAAACACTATTAGTAATAACTCATGAAAACGATCATAAAACACGAAAACGAAAAGTTTTTGGTCATAACTCTCAAACATGTATCAGGTCTTAAGGTTGATTTAAATTGCATTGGAACCATAAAACTGTGGGCAATAGCTTATGAAAACGGCCATAAAATGCGAAGCTGCGAGTTTTGGGTCAAATCTCTCCAACAAGTATGGAGTCTTACGGTCATTGTAAATCGGCCTGGAACCCCAAAATAGTGGGCAATACCTCATCAAAACGACCATAAAACTCGGAAATGATGAGTTTTTAGTCAGATCTCTCAAACATGTAATGGTTCTTACAGGCCTTGCAAATCCGCTTAGAATGCAAAAAAAGTGGGAAAGAACTCATGAAAATGGCCAAAAAACACGAAAACGATGAGTTTTTGGGCATAACTCTCAAACATGTATCGGTTCTTAAGGTCGTTGTAAATCACCCTAGAACCCAAAACAGTGGGCAATAGCTCATTAAAACGGTATTAAAACACGAAAACAACGAGTTTCTGCTCATATCTCATAAACATGTAAGGGTCCTTACGAGGCATGCAAATCCGCGTGGAACCCTAAATTTGTGGGCAATAACTCATGAAAACGACCATAAAACACGAAAACAACAAGTTTTTGGTCATAACTCTCAAACATGTATCAGATCTTAAGGTTGATGTAAATCGCCTAGGAACCATAAAACTGTGGGCAATAGCTCATGAGAACAGCCATAAAATGCGAAAGCTGTGAGTTTTGGGTCAAATCTCTCCAACAGGTATGTAGTCTTATAGTCGTTGTAAATCGGCCTAGAATCCAAAAATAGTGGGCAATACCAAATCAAAAGGACCATAAAAGCATAAAAATGATGAGTTTTAGTCAGATCTCTCAAACATGTAATGGGTCTTACATGCCTTGCAAATCCTTTGGAACATAAAAGCAGTGGGAAATAATTCATGAAAATGGCCAAAAACACGAAAAGCAGAGATTTTGGTCCAAACTCTCAAACATGTATCGGTTCTTAAGGTCGTAAATCGCCGTAGAACCCCAAAACATGGGCAATAGCTCATAAAATGGTATTAAAACACGAAAGCAGCGAGTTTCTACTCATATCTCATAAACATGTAAGGGTCCTACGAGGCATGCAAATCCTTGAACCCTAAAGCTGTGGGCAATGACTCATTAAAATGACCATAAAACACGAAAAGGACAAGCTTTTGGTCATACCTCTCAAACATGTATCCGGTCTTAAGGTTGATGTAAATCTCCCTGGAACCATAAAATTGTGGGCAATAGCTCATGAAAACGGCCATAAAATCAGCTGTGACTTTTGGGACATGACTCTCCAACAAGTATCGAGTCTTATGGTCGTTGTAAATCGCCCGGGAATCCGAAAATAGTGGGCAATACCTCATGAAAACAACCATAAAACACGAAAACGACGAGTTTTTAGTCATATCTCTCAAACATGTAACGGGACTTACATGCCTTCCAAATCCGCTTGGAACACAAAAACAGTGGGAAATAACTCATGAAAATGGCCAAAAAACACGAAAACAACGAGTGTTTGTTCATAACTCTCAAACATGTATCGGTTCTTAAGGTCGTCGTAAATCGCCGTAGAACCCCAAAACAATGGGCAATAGCTCATCAAAACGGTATTAAAACACGAAAACGACGAGTTTCTGCTCATATCTCATAAACATGTAAGGGTCCTTACAGGGCATGCAAATCCGCCCGGAACCCAAACACTGTTAGTAATAACTCATGAAAACGATCATAAAACACGAAAACGAAAAGTTTTTGGTCATAACTCTCAAACATGTATCAGGTCTTAAGGTTGATTTAAATTGCATTGGAACCATAAAACTGTGGGCAATAGCTTATGAAAACGGCCATAAAATGCGAAAGCTGCGAGTTTTGGGTCAAATCTCTCCAACAAGTATGGAGTCTTACGGTCATTGTAAATCGGCCTGGAACCCCAAAATAGTGGGCAATACCTCATCAAAACGACCATAAAACTCGGAAATGATGAGTTTTTAGTCAGATCTCTCAAACATGTAATGGTTCTTACAGGCCTTGCAAATCCTCTTAGAATGCAAAAAAAGTGGGAAAGAACTCATGAAAATGGCCAAAAAACACGAAAACGATGAGTTTTTGGGCATAACTCTCAAACATGTATCGGTTCTTAAGGTCGTTGTAAATCACCCTAGAACCCAAAACAGTGGGCAATAGCTCATTAAAACGGTATTAAAACACGAAAACAACGAGTTTCTGCTCATATCTCATAAACATGTAAGGGTCCTTACGAGGCATGCAAATCCGCGTGGAACCCTAAATTTGTGGGCAATAACTCATGAAAACGACCATAAAACACGAAAACAACAAGTTTTTGGTCATAACTCTCAAACATGTATCAGATCTTAAGGTTGATCTAAATCGCCTAGGAACCATAAAACTGTGGGCAATAGCTCATGAGAACAACCATAAAATGCGAAAGCTGTGAGTTTTGGGTCAAATCTCTCCAACAAGTATGTAGTCTTACAGTCGTTGTAAATCGGCCTAGAATCCAAAAATAGTGGGCAATACCAAATCAAAAGGACCATAAAACGCAAAAATGATGAGTTTTTAGTCAGATCTCTCAAACATGTAATGGGTCTTACATGCCTTGCAAATCCGCTTTGGAGCATAAAAGCAGTGGGAAATAATTCATGAAAATGGCCAAAAAAAGCAGCGAGATTTTGGTCCAAACTCTCAAACATGTATCGGTTCTTAAGGTCGTCAGAATCGTAGAACCCCAAAACATAGGGCAATAGCTCATAAAAATGGTATTAAAACACGAAAACGACGAGTTTCTACTCATACCTCATAAACATGTAAGGGTCCTTACGAGGCATGCAAATCCGCCTTGAACCCTAAAACTATGGGCAATGACTCATTAAAATGACCATAAAACACGAAAAGGACAAGCTTTTGGTCATACCTCTCAAACATGTATCCGGTCTTAAGGTTGATGTAAATCTCCTTGGAACCATAAAATTGTGGGCAATAGCTCATGAAAACGGCCATAAAATGCAAAAACTGCGACTTTTGGGTCATGACTCTCCAACAAGTATCGAGTCTTATGGTCGTTGTAAATCGCCCGGGAATCCGAAAATAGTGGGCAATACCTCATGAAAACAACCATAAAACACGAAAACGACGAGTTTTTAGTCATATCTCTCAAACATGTAACGGGACTTACATGCCTTCCAAATCCGCTTGGAACACAAAAACAGTGGGAAATAACTCATGAAAATGGCCAAAAACACGAAAACAACGAGTGTTTGTTCATAACTCTCAAACATGTATCGGTTCTTAAGGTCGTCGTAAATCGCCGTAGAACCCCAAAACAATGGGCAATAGGTCATCAAAACGGTATTAAAACACGAAAGCGAGTTTACGCTCATATCTCATAAACATGTAAGGGTCCTTACAGGCATGCAAATCCATGGAACCCAAACATCATTAGTAATAACTCATGAAAACGATCATAAAACACGAAAACGAAAAGTTTTTGGTCATAACTCTCAAACATGTATCAGGTCTTAAGGTTGATTTAAATTGCATTGGAACCATAAAACTGTGGGCAATAGCTTATGAAAACGGCCATAAAATGCGAAAGCTGCGAGTTTTGGGTCAAATCTCTCCAACAAGTATGGAGTCTTACGGTCATTGTAAATCGGCCTGGAACCCCAAAATAGTGGGCAATACCTCATCAAAACGACCATAAAACTCGGAAATGATGAGTTTTTAGTCAGATCTCTCAAACATGTAATGGTTCTTACAGGCCTTGCAAATCCTCTTAGAATGCAAAAAAAGTGGGAAATAACTCATGAAAATGGCCAAAAAACACGAAAACGATGAGTTTTTGGGCATAACTCTCAAACATGTATCGGTTCTTAAGGTCGTTGTAAATCACCCTAGAACCCAAAACAGTGGGCAATAGCTCATTAAAACGGTATTAAAACACGAAAACAACGAGTTTCTGCTCATATCTCATAAACATGTAAGGGTCCTTACGAGGCATGCAAATCCGCGTGGAACCCTAAATTTGTGGGCAATAACTCATGAAAACGACCATAAAACACGAAAACAACAAGTTTTTGGTCATAACTCTCAAACATGTATCAGATCTTAAGGTTGATGTAAATCGCCTAGGAACCATAAAACTGTGGGCAATAGCTCATGAGAACAGCCATAAAATGCGAAAGCTGTGAGTTTTGGGTCAAATCTCTCCAACAGGTATGTAGTCTTACAGTCGTTGTAAATCGGCCTAGAATCCAAAAATAGTGGGCAATACCAAATCAAAAGGACCATAAAACGCAAAAATGATGAGTTTTTAGTCAGATCTCTCAAACATGTAATGGGTCTTACATGCCTTGCAAATCCGCCTGGAACGCAAAAACAGTGGGAAATAATTCATGAAAATGGCCAAAAAACACGAAAACGACGAGATTTTGGTCCAAACTCTCAAACATGTATCGGTTCTTAAGGTCGTCGTAAATCGCCGTAGAACCCCAAAACAGTGGGCAATAGCTCATAAAAATGGTATTAAAACACGAAAACGACGAGTTTCTACTCATATCTCATAAACATGTAAGGGTCCTTACGAGGCATGCAAATCCGCCTTGAACCCTAAAACTGTGGGCAATGACTCATTAAAATGACCATAAAACACGAAAAGGACAAGCTTTTGGTCATACCTCTCAAACATGTATCAGGTCTTAAGGTTGATGTAAATCTCCCTGGAACCATAAAATTGTGGGCAATAGCTCATGAAAACGGCCATAAAATGCGAAAACTGCGACTTTTGGGTCATGACTCTCCAACAAGTATCGAGTCTTATGGTCGTTGTAAATCGCCCGGGAATCCGAAAATAGTGGGCAATACCTCATGAAAACAACCATAAAACACGAAAACGACGAGTTTTTAGTCATATCTCTCAAACATGTAACGGGACTTACATGCCTTCCAAATCCGCTTGGAACACAAAAACAGTAGGAAATAACTCATGAAAATGGCCAAAAAACACGAAAACAGTGAGTGTTTGTTCATAACTCTCAAACATGTATCGGTTCTTAAGGTCGTCGTAAATCGCCGTAGAACCCCAAAACAATGGGCAATAGCTCATCAAAACGGTATTAAAACACGAAAACGACAAGTTTCTGCTCATATCTCATAAACATGTAAGGGTCCTTACAGGGCATGCAAATCCGCCCGGAACCCAAACACTGTTAGTAATAACTCATGAAAACGATCATAAAACACGAAAACGAAAAGTTTTTGGTCATAACTCTCAAACATGTATCAGGTCTTGAGGTTGATTTAAATTGCACTGGAACCATAAAACTGTGGGCAATAGCTTATGAAAACGGCCATAAAATGCGAAAGCTGCGAGTTTTGGGTCAAATCTCTCCAACAATTATGGAGTCTTACGGTCATTGTAAATCGGCCTGGAACCCCAAAATAGTGGGCAATACCTCATCAAAACGACCATAAAACTCGGAAATGATGAGTTTTTAGTCAGATCTCTCAAACATGTAATGGTTCTAACAGGCCTTGCAAATCCTCTTAGAATGCAAAAAAAGTGGGAAAGAACTCATGAAAATGGCCAAAAAACAAGAAATCGATGAGTTTTTGGGCATAACTCTCAAACATGTATCGGTTCTTAAGGTCGTTGTAAATCACCCTAGAACCCAAAACAGTGGGCAATAGCTCATTAAAATGGTATTAAAACACGAAAACAACGAGTTTCTGCTCATATCTCATAAACATGTAAGGGTCCTTACGAGGCATGCAAATCCGCGTGGAACCCTAACTTTGTGGGCAATAACTCTTGAAACCGACCATAAAACACGAAAACAACAAGTTTTTGGTCATAACTCTCAAACATGTATCAGATCTTAAGGTTGATGTAAATCGCCTAGGAACCATAAAACTGTGGGCAATAGCTCATGGGAACAGCCATAAAATGCGAAAGCTGTGAGTTTTGGGTCAAATCTCCCCAACAGTTATGTAGTCTTATAGTCGTTGTAAATCGGCCTAGAATCCAAAAATAGTGGGCAATACCAAATCAAAAGGACCATAAAACGCAAAAATGATGAGTTTTTAGTCAGAACTCTCAAACATGTAATGGGTCTTACATGCCTTGCAAATCCGCCTGGAATGCAAAAACAGTGGGAAATAATTCATGAAAATGGCCAAAAAACACGAAAGCGACGAGATTTTGGTCCAAACTCGGAAACATGTATCGGTTCTTAAGGTCGTCGTAAATCGCCGTAGAACCCCAAAACATAAGGCAATAGCTCATAAAAATGGTATTAAAACACGAAAACGACGAGTTTCTACTCATACCTCATAAACATGTAAGGGTCCTTACGAGGCATGCAAATCCGCCTTGAACCCTAAAACTGTGGGCAATGACTCATTAAAATGACCATAAAACACGAAAAGGACAAGCTTTTGGTCATACCTCTCAAACATGTATCCGGTCTTAAGGTTGATGTAAATCTCCCTGGAACCATAAAATTGTGGGCAATAGCTCATGAAAACGGCCATAAAATCAAAGCTGCGACTTTTGGGTCATGACTCTCCAACAAGTATCGAGTCTTATGGTCGTTGTAAATCGCCCGGGAATCCGAAAATAGTGGGCAATACCTCATGAAAACAACCATAAAACACGAAAACGACGAGTTTTTAGTCATATCTCTCAAACATGTAACGGGACTTACATGCCTTCCAAATCCGCTTGGAACACAAAAACGGTGGGAAATAACTCATGAAAATGGCCAAAAAACACGAAAACAACGAGTGTTTGTTCATAACTCTCAAACATGTATCGGTTCTTAAGGTCGTCGTAAATCGCCGTAGAACCCCAAAACAATGGGCAATAGCTCATCAAAACGGTATTAAAACACGAAAACGACGAGTTTCTGCTCATATCTCATAAACATGTAAGGGTCCTTACAGGGCATGCCCATACGACCGGAACCCAAACAGGATTAGTAATAACTCATGAAAACGATCATAAAACACGAAAACGAAAAGTTTTTGGTCATAACTCTCAAACATGTATCAGGTCTTAAGGTTGATTTAAATTGCATTGGAACCATAAAACTGTGGGCAATAGCTTATGAAAACGGCCATAAAATGCGAAAGCTGCGAGTTTTGGGTCAAATCTCTCCAACAAGTATGGAGTCTTACGGTCATTGTAAATCGGCCTGGAACCCCAAAATAGTGGGCAATACCTCATCAAAACGACCATAAAACTCGGAAATGATGAGTTTTTAGTCAGATCTCTCAAACATGTAATGGTTCTTACAGGCCTTGCAAATCCTCTTAGAATGCAAAAAAAGTGGGAAAGAACTCATGAAAATGGCCAAAAAACACGAAAACGATGAGTTTTTGGGCATAACTCTCAAACATGTATCGGTTCTTAAGGTCGTTGTAAATCACCCTAGAACCCAAAACAGTGGGCAATAGCTCATTAAAACGGTATTAAAACACGAAAACAACGAGTTTCTGCTCATATCTCATAAACATGTAAGGGTCCTTACGATGCATGCAAATCAACGTGGAACCCTAAATTTGTGGGCAATAACTCATGAAAACGACCATAAAACACGAAAACAACAAGTTTTTGGTCATAACTCTCAAACATGTATCAGATCTTAAGGTTGATGTAAATCGCCTAGGAACCATAAAACTGTGGGCAATAGCTCATGAAAACGGCCATAAAATGCGAAAACTGCGACTTTTGGGTCAAATCTCCCCAACAGTTATGTAGTCTTATAGTCGTTGTAAATCGGCCTAGAATCCAAAAATAGTGGGCAATACCAAATCAAAAGGACCATAAAACGCAAAAATGATGAGTTTTTAGTCAGAACTCTCAAACATGTAATGGGTCTTACATGCCTTGCAAATCCGCCTGGAATGCAAAAAAGTGGGAAATAATTCATGAAAATGGCCAAAAAACACGAAAGCGACGAGATTTTGGTCCAAACTCTGAAACATGTATCGGTTCTTAAGGTCGTCGTAAATCGCCGTAGAACCCCAAAACATAAGGCAATAGCTCATAAAAATGGTATTAAAACACGAAACGACGAGTTTGTACTCATACCTCATAAACATGTAAGGGTCCTTACGAGGCATGCAAATCCGCCTTGAACCCTAAAACTGTGGGCAATGACTCATTAAAATGACCATAAAACACGAAAAGGACAAGCTTTTGGTCATACCTCTCAAACATGTATCCGGTCTTAAGGTTGATGTAAATCTCCCTGGAACCATAAAATTGTGGGCAATAGCTCATGAAAACGGCCATAAAATGCGAAAACTGCGACTTTTGGGTCATGACTCTCCAACAAGTATCGAGTCTTATGGTCGTTGTAAATCGCCCGGGAATCCGAAAATAGTGGGCAATACCTCATGAAAACAACCATAAAACACGAAAACGACGAGTTTTTAGTCATATCTCTCAAACATGTAACGGGACCTACATGCCTTCAAAATCCGCTTGGAACACAAAAACAGTGGGAAATAACTCATGAAAATGGCCAAAAAACACGAAAACGACGAGTGTTTGTTCATAACTCTCAAACATGTATCGGTTCTTAAGGTCGTCGTAAATCGCCGTAGAACCCCAAAACAATGGGCAATAGCTCATCAAAACGGTATTAAAACACGAAAACGACGAGTTTCTGCTCATATCTCATAAACATGTAAGGGTCCTTACAGGGCATGCAAATCCGCCCGGAACCCAAACACTGTTAGTAATAACTCATGAAAACGATCATAAAACACGAAAACGAAAAGTTTTTGGTCATAACTCTCAAACATGTATCAGGTCTTAAGGTTGATTTAAATTGCATTGGAACCATAAAACTGTGGGCAATAGCTTATGAAAACGGCCATAAAATGCGAAGCTGCGAGTTTTGGGTCAAATCTCTCCAACAAGTATGGAGTCTTACGGTCATTGTAAATCGGCCTGGAACCCCAAAATAGTGGGCAATACCTCATCAAAACGACCATAAAACTCGGAAATGATGAGTTTTTAGTCAGATCTCTCAAACATGTAATGGTTCTTACAGGCCTTGCAAATCCTCTTAGAATGCAAAAAAGTGGGAAAGAACTCATGAAAATGGCCAAAAAACACGAAAACGATGAGTTTTTGGGCATAACTCTCAAACATGTATCGGTTCTTAAGGTCGTTGTAAATCACCCTAGAACCCAAAACAGTGGGCAATAGCTCATTAAAACGGTATTAAAACACGAAAACAACGAGTTTCTGCTCATATCTCATAAACATGTAAGGGTCCTTACGAGGCATGCAAATCCGCGTGGAACCCTAAATTTGTGGGCAATAACTCATGAAAACGACCATAAAACACGAAAACAACAAGTTTTTGGTCATAACTCTCAAACATGTATCAGATCTTAAGGTTGATGTAAATCGCCTAGGAACCATAAAACTGTGGGCAATAGCTCATGAGAACAGCCATAAAATGCGAAAGCTGTGAGTTTTGGGTCAAATCTCTCCAACAGGTATGTAGTCTTACAGTCGTTGTAAATCGGCCTAGAATCCAAAAATAGTGGGCAATACCAAATCAAAAGGACCATAAAACGCAAAAATGATGAGTTTTTAGTCAGATCTCTCAAACATGTAATGGGTCTTACATGCCTTGCAAATCCGCCTGGAACGCAAAAACAGTGGGAAATAATTCATGAAAATGGCCAAAAAACACGAAAACGACGAGATTTTGGTCCAAACTCTCAAACATGTATCGGTTCTTAAGGTCGTCGTAAATCGCCGTAGAACCCCAAAACAGTGGGCAATAGCTCATAAAAATGGTATTAAAACACGAAAACGACGAGTTTCTACTCATACCTCATAAACATGTAAGGGTCCTTACGAGGCATGCAAATCCGCCTTGAACCCTAAAACTGTGGGCAATGACTCATTAAAATGACCATAAAACACGAAAAGGACAAGCTTTTGGTCATACCTCTCAAACATGTATCCGGTCTTAAGGTTGATGTAAATCTCCCTGGAACCATAAAATTGTGGGCAATAGCTCATGAAAACGGCCATAAAATGCGAAAACTGCGACTTTTGGGTCATGACTCTCCAACAAGTATCGAGTCTTATGGTTGTAAATCGCCCGAATCCGAAAATAGTGGGCAATACCTCATGAAAACAACCATAAAACACGAAACGCGAGTTTTTAGTCATATCTCTCAAACATGTAACGGGACTTACATGCCTTCCAAATCCGCTTGGAACACAAAAACAGTGGGAAATAACTCATGAAAATGGCCAAAAACACGAAAACAACGAGTGTTTGTTCATAACTCTCAAACATGTATCGGTTCTTAAGGTCATCGTAAATCGCCGTAGAACCCCAAAACAATGGGCAATAGCTCATCAAAACGGTATTAAAACACGAAAACGACGAGTTTCTGCTCATATCTCAAAAACATGTAAGGGTCCTTATAGGGCATGCAAATCCTCCCGGAACCCAAACACTGTTAGTAATAACTCATGAAAACGATCATAAAACACGAAAACGAAAAGTTTTTGGTCATAACTCTCAAACATGTATCAGGTCTTAAGGTTGATTTAAATTGCATTGGAACCATAAAACTGTGGGCAATAGCTTATGAAAACGGCCATAAAATGCGAAAGCTGCGAGTTTTGGGTCAAATCTCTCCAACAAGTATGGAGTCTTACGGTCATTGTAAATCGGCCTGGAACCCCAAAATAGTGGGCAATACCTCATCAAAACGACCATAAAACTCGGAAATGATGAGTTTTTAGTCAGATCTCTCAAACATGTAATGGTTCTAACAGGCCTTGCAAATCCTCTTAGAATGCAAAAAAAGTGGGAAAGAACTCATGAAAATGGCCAAAAAACACGAAAACGATGAGTTTTTGGGCATAACTCTCAAACATGTATCGGTTCTTAAGGTCGTTGTAAATCACCCTAGAACCCAAAACAGTGGGCAATAGCTCATTAAAACGGTATTAAAACACGAAAACAACGAGTTTCTGCTCATATCTCATAAACATGTAAGGGTCCTTACGAGGCATGCAAATCCGCGTGGAACCCTAAATTTGTGGGCAATAACTCATGAAAACGACCATAAAACACGAAAACAACAAGTTTTTGGTCATAACTCTCAAACATGTATCAGATCTTAAGGTTGATGTAAATCGCCTAGGAACCATAAAACTGTGGGCAATAGCTCATGAGAACAGCCATAAAATGCGAAAGCTGTGAGTTTTGGGTCAAATCTCCCCAACAGGTATGTAGTCTTACAGTCGTTGTAAATCGGCCTAGAATCCAAAAATAGTGGGCAATACCAAATCAAAAGGACCATAAAACGCAAAAATGATGAGTTTTTAGTCAGATCTCTCAAACATGTAATGGGTCTTACATGCCTTGCAAATCCGCCTGGAACGCAAAAACAGTGGGAAATAATTCATGAAAATGGCCAAAAAACACGAAAACGACGAGATTTTGGTCCAAACTCTGAAACATGTATCGGTTCTTAAGGTCGTCGTAAATCGCCGTAGAACCCCAAAACATAGGGCAATAGCTCATAAAAATGGTATTAAAACACGAAAACGACGAGTTTCTACTCATACCTCATAAACATGTAAGGGTCCTTACGAGGCATGCAAATCCGCCTTGAACCCTAAAACTGTGGGCAATGGCTCATTAAAATGACCATAAAACACGAAAAGGACAAGCTTTTGGTCATACCTCTCAAACATGTATCAGGTCTTAAGGTTGATGTAAATCTCCCTGGAACCATAAAATTGTGGGCAATAGCTCATGAAAACGGCCATAAAATGCGAAAACTGCGACTTTTGGGTCATGACTCTCCAACAAGTATCGAGTCTTATGGTCGTTGTAAATCGCCCGGGAATCCGAAAATAGTGGGCAATACCTCATGAAAACAACCATAAAACACGAAAACGACGAGTTTTTAGTCATATCTCTCAAACATGTAACGGGACTTACATGCCTTCCAAATCCGCTTGGAACACAAAAAGAGTGGGAAATAACTCATGAAAATGGCCAAAAACACGAAAACAATGAGTGTTTGTTCATAACTCTCAAACATGTATCGGTTCTTAAGGTCGTCGTAAATCGCCGTAGAACCCCAAAACAATGGGCAATAGCTCATCAAAACGGTATTAAAACACGAAAACGACGAGTTTCTGCTCATATCTCATAAACATGTAAGGGTCCTTACAGGGCATGAAAATCCGCCCGAAACCCAAACACTGTTAGTAATAACTCATGAAAACGATCATAAAACACGAAAAGTTTTTGGTCATAACTCTCAAACATGTATCAGGTCTTAAGGTTGATTTAAATTGCATTGGAACCATAAAACTGTGGGCAATAGCTTATGAAAACGGCCATAAAATGCGAAAGCTGCGAGTTTTGGGTCAAATCTCTCCAACAAGTATGGAGTCTTACGGTCATTGTAAATCGGCCTGGAACCCCAAAATAGTGGGCAATACCTCATCAAAACGACCATAAAACTCGGAAATGATGAGTTTTTAGTCAGATCTCTCAAACATGTAATGGTTCTTACAGGCCTTGCAAATCCGCTTAGAATGCAAAAAAGTGGGAAAGAACTCATGAAAATGGCCAAAAAACACGAAAATGATGAGTTTTTGGGCATAACTCTCAAACATGTATCGGTTCTTAAGGTCGTTGTAAATCACCCTAGAACCCAAAACAGTGGGCAATAGCTCATTAAAACGGTATTAAAACACGAAAACAACGAGTTTCTGCTCATATCTCATAAACATGTAAGGGTCCTTACGAGGCATGCAAATCCGCGTGGAACTCTAAATTTGTGGGCAATAACTCATGAAAACGACCATAAAACACGGAAACAACAAGTTTTTGGTCATAACTCTCAAACATGTATAAGATCTTAAGGTTGATGTAAATCGCCTAGGAACCATAAAACTATGGGCAATAGCTCATGAGAACATCCATAAAATGCGAAAGCTGTGAGTTTTGGGTCAAATCTCTCCAACAGGTATGTAGTCTTACAGTCGTTGTAAATCGTCCTAGAATCCAAAAATAGTGGGCAATACCAAATCAAAAGGACCATAAAACGCAAAAATGATGAGTTTTTAGTCAGATCTCTCAAACATGTAATGGGTCTTACATGCCTTGCAAATCCGCCTGGAACGCAAAAACAGTGGGAAATAATTCATGAAAATGGCCAAAAAACACGAAAACGACGAGATTTTGGTCCAAACTCTGAAACATGTATCGGTTCTTAAGGTCGTCGTAAATCGCCGTAGAACCCCAAAACATAGGGCAATAGCTCATAAAAATGGTATTAAAACACGAAACGACGAGTTTCTACTCATACCTCATAAACATGTAAGGGTCCTTACGAGGCATGCAAATCCGCCTTGAACCCTAAAACTGTGGGCAATGACTCATTAAAATGACCATAAAACACGAAAAGGACAAGCTTTTGGTCATACCTCTCAAACATGTATCCGGTCTTAAGGTTGATGTAAATCTCCCTGGAACCATAAAATTGTGGGCAATAGCTCATGAAAACGGCCATAAAATGCGAAAACTGCGACTTTTGGGTCATGACTCTCCAACAAGTATCGAGTCTTATGGTCGTTGTAAATCGCCCGGGAATCCGAAAATAGTGGGCAATACCTCATGAAAACAACCATAAAACACGAAAACGACGAGTTTTTAGTCATATCTCTCAAACATGTAACGGGACTTACATGCCTTCCAAATCCGCTTGGAACACAAAAACAGTGGGAAATAACTCATGAAAATGGCCAAAAAACACGAAAACAACGAGTGTTTGTTCATAACTCTCAAACATGTATCGGTTCTTAAGGTCGTCGTAAATCGCCGTAGAACCCCAAAACAATGGGCAATAGCTCATCAAAACGGTATTAAAACACGAAAACGACGAGTTTCTGCTCATATCTCATAAACATGTAAGGGTCCTTACAGGGCATGCAAATCCGCCCGGAACCCAAACACTGTTAGTAATAACTCATGAAAACGATCATAAAACACGAAAACGAAAAGTTTTTGGTCATAACTCTCAAACATGTATCAGGTCTTAAGGTTGATTTAAATTGCATTGGAACCATAAAACTGTGGGCAATAGCTTATGAAAACGGCCATAAAATGCGAAAGCTGCGAGTTTTGGGTCAAATCTCTCCAACAAGTATGGAGTCTTACGGTCATTGTAAATCGGCCTGGAACCCCAAAATAGTGGGCAATACCTCATCAAAACGACCATAAAACTCGGAAATGATGAGTTTTTAGTCAGATCTCTCAAACATGTAATGGTTCTTACAGGCCTTGCAAATCCGCTTAGAATGCAAAAAAAGTGGGAAAGAACTCATGAAAATGGCCAAAAAACACGAAAACGATGAGTTTTTGGGCATAACTCTCAAACATGTATCGGTTCTTAAGGTCGTTGTAAATCACCCTAGAACCCAAAACAGTGGGCAATAGCTCATTAAAACGGTATTAAAACACGAAAACAACGAGTTTCTGCTCATATCTCATAAACATGTAAGGGTCCTTACGAGGCATGCAAATCCGCGTGGAACCCTAAATTTGTGGGCAATAACTCATGAAAACGACCATAAAACACGAAAACAACAAGTTTTTGGTCATAACTCTCAAACATGTATCAGATCTTAAGGTTGATGTAAATCGCCTAGGAACCATAAAACTGTGGGCAATAGCTCATGAGAACAGCCATAAAATGCGAAAGCTGTGAGTTTTGGGTCAAATCTCTCCAACAGGTATGTAGTCTTACAGTCGTTGTAAATCGGCCTAGAATCCAAAAATAGTGGGCAATACCAAATCAAAAGGACCATAAAACGCAAAAATGATGAGTTTTTAGTCAGATCTCTCAAACATGTAATGGGTCTTACATGCCTTGCAAATCCGCCTGGAACGCAAAAACAGTGGGAAATAATTCATGAAAATGGCCAAAAAACACGAAAACGACGAGATTTTGGTCCAAACTCTCAAACATGTATCGGTTCTTAAGGTCGTCGTAAATCGCCGTAGAACCCCAAAACAGTGGGCAATAGCTCATAAAAATGGTATTAAAACACGAAAACGACGAGTTTCTACTCATATCTCATAAACATGTAAGGGTCCTTACGAGGCATGCAAATCCGCCTTGAACCCTAAAACTGTGGGCAATAACTCATTAAAATGACCATAAAACACGAAAAGGACAAGCTTTTGGTCATACCTCTCAAACATGTATCAGGTCTTAAGGTTGATGTAAATCTCCCTGGAACCATAAAATTGTGGGCAATAGCTCATGAAAACGGCCATAAAATCAAAAAGCGACTTTTGGGTCATGACTCTCCAACAAGTATCGAGTCTTATGGTTGTAAATCGCCCGGGAATCCGAAAATAGTGGGCAATACCTCATGAAAACAACCATAAAACACGAAAACGACGAGTTTTTAGTCATATCTCTCAAACATGTAACGGGACTTACATGCCTTCCAAATCCGCTTGGAACACAAAAACAGTGGGAAATAACTCATGAAAATGGCCAAAAAACACGAAAACAACGAGTGTTTGTTCATAACTCTCAAACATGTATCGGTTCTTAAGGTCGTCGTAAATCGCCGTAGAACCCCAAAACAATGGGCAATAGCTCATCAAAACGGTATTAAAACACGAAAACGACGAGTTTCTGCTCATATCTCATAAACATGTAAGGGTCCTTACAGGGCATGCAAATCCGCCCGGAACCCAAACACTGTTAGTAATAACTCATGAAAACGATCATAAAACACGAAAACGAAAAGTTTTTGGTCATAACTCTCAAACATGTATCAGGTCTTAAGGTTGATTTAAATTGCATTGGAACCATAAAACTGTGGGCAATAGCTTATGAAAATGGCCATAAAATGCGAAAGCTGCGAGTTTTGGGTCAAATCTCTCCAACAAGTATGGAGTCTTACGGTCATTGTAAATCGGCCTGGAACCCCAAAATAGTGGGCAATACCTCATCAAAACGACCATAAAACTCGGAAATGATGAGTTTTTAGTCAGATCTCTCAAACATGTAATGGTTCTAACAGGCCTTGCAAATCCTCTTAGAATGCAAAAAAAGTGGGAAAGAACTCATGAAAATGGCCAAAAAACAAGAAATCGATGAGTTTTTGGGCATAACTCTCAAACATGTATCGGTTCTTAAGGTCGTTGTAAATCACCCTAGAACCCAAAACAGTGGGCAATAGCTCATTAAAATGGTATTAAAACACGAAAACAACGAGTTTCTGCTCATATCTCATAAACATGTAAGGGTCCTTACGAGGCATGCAAATCCGCGTGGAACCCTAAATTTGTGGGCAATAACTCATGAAAACGACCATAAAACACGAAAACAACAAGTTTTTGGTCATAACTCTCAAACATGTATCAGATCTTAAGGTTGATGTAAATCGCCTAGGAACCATAAAACTGTGGGCAATAGCTCATGAGAACAGCCATAAAATGCGAAAGCTGTGAGTTTTGGGTCAAATCTCCCTAACAGGTATGTAGTCTTACAGTCGTTGTAAATCGGCCTAGAATCCAAAAATAGTGGGCAATACCAAATCAAAAGGACCATAAAACGCAAAAATGATGAGTTTTTAGTCAGATCTCTCAAACATGTAATGGGTCTTACATGCCTTGCAAATCCGCCTGGAACGCAAAAACAGTGGGAAATAATTCATGAAAATGGCCAAAAAACACGAAAACGACGAGATTTTGGTCCAAACTCTCAAACATGTATCGGTTCTTAAGGTCGTCGTAAATCGCCGTAGAACCCCAAAACAGTGGGCAATAGCTCATAAAAATGGTATTAAAACACGAAAACGACGAGTTTGTACTCATATCGCATAAACATGTAAGGGTCCTTACGAGGCATGCAAATCCTCCTTGAACCCTAAAACTGTGGGCAATAACTCATTAAAATGACCATAAAACACGAAAAGGACAAGCTTTTGGTCATACCTCTCAAACATGTATCAGGTCTTAAGGTTGATGTAAATCTCCCTGGAACCATAAAATTGTGGGCAATAGCTCATGAAAACGGCCATAAAATGCGAAAACTGCGACTTTTGGGTATTGACTCTCCAACAAGTATCGAGTCTGATGGTCGTTGTAAATCGCCCGGGAATCCGAAAATAGTGGGCAATACCTCATGAAAACAACCATAAAACACGAAAACGACGAGTTTTTAGTCATATCTCTCAAACATGTAACGGGACTTACATGCCTTCCAAATCCGCTTGGAACACAAAAACAGTGGGAAATAACTCATGAAAATGGCCAAAAAACATGAAAACAACGAGTGTTTGTTCATAACTCTCAAACATGTATCGGTTCTTAAGGTCGTTGTAAATCGCCTAGAACCCAAAACAATGGGCAATAGCTCATCAAAATTAAAAGCGACCACAGCGAGTTTTGCTCATATATCTCCAACATGTAAGGGTCCTTACAGGCATGCAAATCGCCTGGAACCCAAAAACAGTAGTAATAACTCATGAAAATGACCATAAAACAGCGACGAGTTTTTGGTCATAACTCTCAAACATGTATCGGTTCTTAAGGTTGATTTAAATTGCATTGGAACCATAAATAGTGGGCAATAGCTCATCAAAGCGGTATTAAAACACGAAAACAACGAGTTTTGGGTCATATCTCATAAACATGTAAGGGTCTTACGGTCATGCAAATCGCTGGAACCCAAAATAGTGGGCAATAACTCATGAAAACGACCATAAAACACGAAATGATGAGTTTTGGTCATAACTCTCAAACATGTATCAGGTCTTAAGGTTGATGTAAATCGCCCTGGAACCTTAAAAATGTGGGCAATAGCTCATGAAAACGGCCATAAAATGCGAAAGCTGTGAGTTTTGGGTCAAATCTATCCAACAAGTATGGAGTCTTACGGTCGTTGTAAATCGGCCTGGAATCCCAAAATAGTGGGCACAACGACCATAAAACGCGAAAATGATGAGTTTTTATTCAGATCTCTCAAACATGTAACGAGTCCTCTAGGCCATGCAAATCTTCTTGGAATTCAAAAACAGTGGGAAATTACTGATGAAAATGGCCAAAAACACGAAAACGATGAGTTTTTGGTCATACCTCTCAAACATGTATCGGTTCTTAAGGTCGTTGTAAATCTCCCTAGAACCCCAAAATAGTGGGAATTAGCTCATCAGAACGGCCATAAAACGCGAAAACGACGATTTTCTTGTCATTTCTCTTAGACATATAAGGGGTATTATGGACCATGCAAATCCCCATGGAACCCAAGAAATGTGGACAATAGCTCATTAAACGGCCATAAAACACGAAACCGACGAGTTGTTTCTCATAACTCTAATACATTTATCGGGTCTTAAAGGCGATTTAAGTCACCTTGGAACCATAAAACTGTGGGTAATAGCTCATTAAACCAACCATAAAACGCGAAAAATGCGAGTTTTGGGTCATATCTACCAACATGTATCGGGTCATAAGTTTGTTGTAAATCGCTCTAGAACCCCAAAACAGCGAGCAATGGTTCATGAAAACAGCCATAAAATTCTAAAATTACGAGTCTTACAGGCCTTGCAAATCCGCTTGGAACGCAAAAACAGTGGTAAATATCTCATCAAAATGGCCATAAACATGAAAACGACGAGATTTTGGCCCGAACTCTCAAACATGTATCGGTTCTTAAGGTCGTCGTAAATTTCCGTAGAACCCCAAAACAGTGGGCAATAGCTCATCAAAACGGCCATAAAACGCGAAAACGACGATGGACCATGCAAATCGCCATGGAACCCAAGAAATGTGGGCAATAGCTCATTAAAACGGCCATAAAACACGAAACCGATGAGTTGTTGCTCATAGCTCTAATACATTTATCGGGTCTTAAAGTCGATGAAAGTCACCTTGGAACCACAAAACTGTGGGTAATAGCTCATGAAAACAACCATAAAACGCGAAAACTGCGAGTTTTGGGTCATATCTCTCCAACATGTATCGGGTAATAAGGTCGTTGTAAATCGCTCTAGAACCCCAAAACAGCGGGCAATGGCTCATGAAAATAGCCATAAAACGCTAAAATTATGAGATTTGTTCATAACTCTCAAACATGTATTGGTCTTAAGGTCGTAAATCAAATGTAGAACCCCAAAAACTGGGAAATAGCTCATCAAATGTTCTTAAAAACACGAAGCGAGTTTTTCTCATATCTCATAAACATGTAAGGGTCCTTACGAGGCATGCAAATTTTCCTGGAACCCTAGAACTGTGGACAATTACTCATGGAAACAACCATAAAACACGAAAACGACAATATTTTGGTCATACCTATCAAAAAAATATCAGGTCTTATGGTTGATGTAAATCTCCCTCGAACCATAAAACTGTAGGCAATAGCTAATGAAAATAGCCATAAAATGCGAAAACTACGACTTTTGGGTCATGTCTCTCCAACCAGTATCGTGTCTTACGATCGTTGTAAACGCCCGGAAACTCCAAAATAGTGGGCAATACCTCCTAAAAACGACCATAAAACGTGAAAACGACGAGTTTTTGGTCATAACTCTCAAACATGTATCGGTTCTTAAGGTCGTCGTAAATCGCCGTTGAACCCCAAAACAGTGGGCAGTATCTCATCTAAACGGTCTTAAAACACAAAAACAACGAGTTTCTGCTCATATCTCATAAACATGTAAGGGTCCTTACAGGACATGCAAATACGCTTGGAACGCAAAAACAGTGGGAAATAACTCATGAAAATGGCCAAAAACACGAAAACAATGAGTTTTTGGTCATAACTCTCATACATGCATCGGTTCTTAAGGTCGTTGTAAATCGCCCTAGAACCCCAAAATAGTGGGTAATAGCTCATCAAAACGGCCATAAAACGCGAAAACAACGATTTTTTTGTCATTTCTCTTAGACATGTAAGGGGTATTATGGACCATGCAAATCGCCATGGAACCCCAGCCATGTGGGCAATAGCTCATTAAAATGGCCATAAAACATGATACCGACGAGTTGTTTCTCATAACTCTAATACATTTATCGGGTCTTAAAGTCGATGTAAGTCACCTTGGAACCAAAAAACTGTGTGTAATAGCTCATGAAAACAACCATAAAACGTGAAAACTGCGAGTTTTGGGTCATATCTCTCCAACATGTATTGGATCATAAGGTCGTTATAAATCGCTCTAGAACCTTAAAACAACGGGCAATAGCTCATGAAAACGGCCATAAAACGCTAAAATTACGAGTTTTTAGTCATATATATCAAACATGTAACATGTCTTACAGGCCTTGCATATCCGCGTGGAATGCAAAAACAGTGGTAAATAACTCATGAAAATGGCCATAAACACGTTAACAACGAGATTTTGGTCCGAACTCTCAAACATGTATTGGTTCTTGAGGTCGTCGTAAATTGCCGTAGAACCCCAAAACAGTGCGCAATAGCTCATCAAAACGGTCTTAAAACATGAAAACGACGAGTTTCTGCTCATATCTCATAAACATGTAAGGGCCCTTGCGAGGCATGCAAATCCGTTTGGAACCCTAAAACTATGGGCAATGACTCATGAAAATGACCATAAAACACGAAAACGACAAGCTTTTGGTCGTACCTCTCAAACATGTATCAGGTTTTAAGGGTTATGTAAATCTCCCTAGAACCAGAAAATTGTGAGCAATACCTCATGAAACCGGCCATAAAATGCGAAAACTGCGATTTTTGGGTCATGTCTCTCCAACAAGTATGGAGTCTTACGATCGTTGTAAATTGCCCAGGAACCCAAAAACAGTGGGCAATACCTCATGAAAACAACCATAAAACGTAAAAACGATGAGTTTTTAGTCATATCTCTCAAACATGTAACGGGACTTAGAGGCCTTGCAAATCCTCTTGGAACGCAAAAACAGTGGGAAATAACTGATGAAAATAGCCAAAAAACATGAAAACAACGAGTTTTTGGTCCGAACTCTCAAACATGTATCGGTTCTTAAGGTCGTTGTAAATCGCTGTAGAACCCCAAAACAGTGGGAAATAGCTCATCAAAACGGTATTAAAACACGAAAACTACGAGTTTCTGCTCATATCTCATAAACATGTAAGGATCCTTACAGGACATGCAAATCCGCCTGGAACCCAAAAACTGTGGGCAATAACTCATGAAAACGACCTTAAAGCACGAAAACGACAAGTTTTTGGTCATAACTCTCAAACATGTATCAGGTGTTAAGGTTGATGTAAATTGCCCTGGAACCATAAAACTATGGGAAATAGCTCATGAAAATGGCCATAAAATGCGAAAGCTTCGAGTTTTGGGTCAAATCTATCCAACAAGTATGGAGTCTTACGGTCGTTGTAAATCGGCCTGGAACCCCAAAATAGTGGGAACAACGACCATAAAACGCGAGAATGATGAGTTTTTATTCAGATCTCTCAAACATGTAACGGGTCTTATAGGCCATGCAAATCCGCTTGGAATTCAAAAACAGTGGGAAATTACTGATGAAAATGGCCAAAAAACACGAAAACAATGAGTTTTTGGTCATACCTCTCAAACATGTATCGGTTCTTAAGGTCGTTCTAAATCTTCCTAGAACCCCAAAATAGTGGGAAATAGGTCATCAGAACGGCCATAAAACGCGAAAACGACGATTTTCTTGTCATTTCTCTTAGACATATAAGGGGTATTATGGACCATGCAAATCCCCATGGAACCCAAGAAATGTGGGCAATAGCTCATTAAACGGCCATAAAACACGAAACCGACGAGTTGTTGCTCATAACTCTAATACATTTATCGGGTCTTAAAGTCGATTTAATTCACCTTGGAACCATAAAACTGTGGGGAATAGCTCATTATACCAACCATAAAACGCGAAAACTGCGAGTTTTGGGTCATATCTCCCAACATGTATCGGGTCATAAGTTCGTTGTAAATCACTCTAGAACCCCAAAACAGCGAGCAATGGTTCATGAAAACGGCCATAAAATTCTAAAATTACGAGTCTTACAGGCCTTGCAAATCCGCTTGGAACGCAAAAACAGTGGTAAATATCTCATCAAAATGGCCATAAACACAAAAATGACGAGATTTTGGCCCGAACTCTCAAACATGTATCGGTTCTTAAGGTCGTCGTAAATTGCCGTAGAACCCCAAAACAGTGGGCAATAGCTCATCAAAACGGCCACAAAACGCGAAAACGACGATGGACCATGCAAATCGCCATGGAACCCAAGAAATGTGGGCAATAGCTCATTAAAACGGCCATAAAACACGAAACCGATGAGTTGTTGCTCATAGCTCTAATACATTTATCGGGTCTTAAAGTCGATGAAAGTCACCTTGGAACCACAAAACTGTGGGTAATAGCTCATGAAAACAACCATAAAACGCGAAAACTGCGAGTTTTAGGTCATATCTCTCCAACATGTATCGGGTAATAAGGTCGTTGTAAATCGCTCTAGAACCCCAAAACAGCGGGCAATGGCTCATGAAAACAGCCATAAAACGCTAAAATTATGAGATGCTGGTCTGAACTCTCAAACATGTATTGGTTCTTAAGGTCGTCGTAAATCGCCGTAGAACCCCAAACTGTGGGAAATAGCTCATCAAAATGGTCTTAAACCGAGAAAACGACGAGTTTCTTCTCATATCTCATAAACATGTAAGGGTCCTTACGAGGCATGCAAATCTTCCTGGAACCCTAGAACTATGGACAATTACTCATGGAAACAACCATAAAACACGAAAACGACAATATTTTGTTCATACCTATCAAAAAAATATCAGGTCTTATGGTTGATGTAAATCTCCCTCGAACCATAAAACTGTAGGCCATAGCTAATGAAAACAGCCATAAAATGCGAAAACTACGACTTTTGGGTCATGTCTCTCCAACCAATGTCGAGTCTTACGACGGCCTAAACGCCTGGAACTCCAAAACAGTGGGCAATACCTCCTAAAAACGACCATAAAACGTGAAAACGACGAGTTTTTGGTCATAACTCTCAAACATGTATCGGTTCTTAAGGTCGTCGTAAATCGCCGTTGAACCCCAAAACAGTGGGCAGTATCTCATCTAAACGGTCTTAAAACACAAAAACAACGAGTTTCTGCTGATATCTCATAAACATGTAAGGGTCCTTACGAGGCATGCAAATCCGCCTAGAACCCAAAAACTGTGGGCAATAAGCCATGAAAACGACCATAAAACACGAAAACATCATGTTTTTGGTCATAACTCTCAAACATGTATCAGGTCTTATGGTTGATGTAAATCGCCCTGGAACCAAAAAAATGTGGGAAATAGCTCACGAAAACGGCCATAAAATGCGAAAGCTGCTAGTTTTGGGTCAAATCTCTCCAACAAGTATGGAGTGTTACAGTCGTTGTAAATCGGCCTAGAACCCCAAAATAGTGGGCAATACCTCATCAAAACGACCATCAACGCGAAAATGATGAGTTTTTAGTCAGATCTCTCAACAATGTAACGGGTCTTACAGGCCTTGCAAATACGCTTGGAACGCAAAAACAGCGGGAAATAACTCATGAAAATGGCCAAAAAACACGAAAACAATGAGTTTTTGGTCGTAACTCTCATACATGCATCGGTTCTTAAGTTCGTTGTAAATCGCCCTAGAACCCCAAAATAGTGGGTAATAGCTCTTCAAAACGGCCATAAAACGCGAAAACAACGATTTTCTTGTCATTTCTCTTAGACATGTAAGGGGTATTATGGACCATGCAAATCGCCATGGAACCCCAGCTATGTGGGCAATAGCTCATTAAAATGGCCATAAAACATGAAACCGACGAGTTGTTTCTCATAACTCTAATACATTAATCGGTTCTTCAAGTCGATGTAAGTCACCTTGGAACCAAAAAACTGTGGGTAATAGCTCATGAAAACAACCATAAAATGTGAAAACTGCGAGTTTTGGGTCATATCTCTCCAACATGTATTGGGTCATAAGGTCGTTATAAATCGCTCTAGAACCTTAAAACAACGGGCAATAGCTCATGAAAACGGCCATAAAACGCTAAAATTACGAGTTTTTAGTCATATATATCAAACATGTAACATGTCTTACAGGCCTTGCATATCCGCGTGGAATGCAAAAACAGTGGTAGATAACTCATGAAAATGGCCATAAACACGTTAACAACGAGATTTCGGTCCGAACTCTCAAACATGTATCGGTTCTTGAGGTCGTCGTAAATCGCCGTAGAACCCCAAAACAGTGGGCAATAGCTCATCAAAACGGTCTCAAAACACGAAAACGACGAGTTGCTGCTGATATCTCATAAACATGTAAGGGCCCTTGCGAGGCATGCAAATCCGTTTGGAACCCTAAAACTATGGGCAATAACTCATGAAAATGACCATAAAACACGAAAACGACAAGCTTTTGGTCGTACCTCTCAAACATGTATCAGGTTTTAAGGGTTATGTAAATCTCCCTGGAACCAGAAAATTGTGAGCAATAGCTCATGAAAACGGCCATAAAATGCGAAAACTGCGATTTTTGGGTCATGTCTCTCCAACAAGTATGGAGTCTTACGGTCGTTGTAAATCGCCCAGGAACCCAAAAACAGTGGGCAATACCTCATGAAAACGACCATCAAACGTGAAAACGATGATTTTTTAGTCATATCTCTCAAACATGTAACGGGACTTAGAGGCCTTGCAAATCCTCTTGGAACGAAAAAACAGTGGGAAATAACTGATGAAAATAGCCAAAAAACATGAAAACATCGAGTTTTTGGTCCGAACTCTCAAACATGTATCGGTTCTTAAGGTCGTCGTAAATCGCTGTAGAACCCCAAAACAGTGGGAAATAGCTCATCAAAACGGTATTAAAACACGAAAACTACGAGTTTCTGCTCATATCTCATAAACATGTAAGGATCCTTACAGGACATGCAAATCCGCCTGGAACCCAAAAACTGTGGGCAATAACTCATGAAAACGACCTTAAAGCCCGAAAACGACAAGTTTTTGGTCATAACTCTCAAACATGTATCAGGTGTTAAGGTTGATGTAAATTGCCCTGGAACCATAAAACTATGGGAAATAGCTCATGAAAATGGCCATAAAATGCGAAAGCTTCGAGTTTTGGGTCAAATCTATCCAACAAGTATGGAGTCTTACGGTCGTTGTAAATCGGCCTGGAACCCCAAAATAGTGGGAAAAATGACCATAACACGCGAGAATGATGTGTTTTTATTCAGATCTCTCAAACATGTAACGGGTCTTATAGGCCATGCAAATCCGCTTGGAATTCAAAAACAGTGGGAAATTACTGATGAAAATGGCCAAAAAACACGAAAACAATGAGTTTTTGGTTATACCGCTCAAACATGTATCGGTTCTTAAGGTCGTTGGAAATCTCCCTAGAACCCCAAAATAGTGGGAAATAGCTCATCAGAACGGCCATAAAACGCGAAAACGACGATTTTCTTGTCATTTCTCTTAGACATATAAGGGGTATTATGGACCATGAAAATCCCCATGGAACCCAAGAAATGTGGGCAATAGCTCATTAAACGGCCATAAAACACGAAACCGACGAGTTGTTGCTCATAACTCTAATACATTTATTGGGTCTTAAAGTCGATTTAAGTCACCTTGGAACCATAAAACTGTGGGTAATAGCTCATTAAACCAACCATAAAACGCGAAAAATGCGAGTTTTGGGTCATATCTACCAACATGTATCGAGTCATACGTTCGTTGTAAATCGCTCTAGAACCCCAAAACAGCGAGAAATGGTTCATGAAAACGGCCATAAAATTCTAAAATTACGAGTCTTACAGGCCTTGCAAATCCACTTGGAACGCAAAACCAGTGGTAAATATCTCATCAAAATGGGCATAAACACGAAAACGACGAGATTTTGGCCCGAACTCTCAAACATGTATCGGTTCTTAAGGTCGTCGTAAATTGCCGCAGAACCCCAAAACAGTGGGCAATAGCTCATCAAAACGGCCATAAAACGCGAAAACGACGATGGACCATGCAAATCGCCATGGAACCCCAGAAATGTGGGCAATAGCTCATTAAAACGGCCATAAAACACGAAACCGATGAGTTGTTGCTCATAGCTCTAATACATTTATCGGGTCTTAAAGTCGATGAAAGTCACCTTGGAACCACAAAACTGTGGGTAATAGCTCATGAAAACAACCATTAAACGCGAAAACTGCGAGTTTTGGGTCATATCTCTCCAACATGTATCGGGTAATAAGGTCGTTGTAAATCGCTCTAGAACCCCAAAACAGCGGGCAATGGCTCATGAAAACGGCCATAAAACGCAAAAATTACGAGATTCTGGTCTGAACTCTCAAACATGTATTGGTTCTTAAGGTCTTCGTAAATCGCCGTAGAACCCCAAACTGTGGGAAATAGCTCATCAAAATGGTCTTAAACCGAGAAAACGACGAGTTTCTGCTCATATCTCGTAAACATGTAAGGGTCCTTACGAGGCATGCAAATCTTCCTGGAACCCTAGAACTGTGGACAATTACTCATGGGAACAACCATAAAACACGAAAACGACAATATTTTGGTCATACCTATCAAAAAAATATCAGGTCTTATGGTTGATGTAAATCTCCCTCGAACCATAAAACTGTAGGCCATAGCTAATGAAAACAGCCATAAAATGCGAAAACTACGACTTTTGGGTCATGTCTCTCCAACTAGTATCGAGTCTTACGGTCGTTGTAAACGCCCGGTAACTCCAAAACAGTGGGCAATACCTCCTAAAAACGACCATAAAACGTGAAAACGACGAGTTTTTGGTCATAACTATCAAACATGTATCGGTTCTTAAGGTCGTCGTAAATCGCCGTTGAACCCCAAAACAGTGGGCAATATCTCATCTAAACGGTCTTAAAACACAAAAAAACGAGTTTCTGCTCATATCTCATATACATGTAAGGGTCCTTACGAGCCATGCAAATCCGCCTAGAACCCAAAAACTGTGGGCAATAAGTCATGAAAACGACCATAAAACACGAAAACATCATGTTTTTGGTCATAACTCTCAAACATGTATCAGGTCTTAAGGTTGATGTAAATCGCCCTGGAACCAAAAAAATGTGGCAAATAGCTCACGAAAACGGCCATAAAATGCGAAAGCTGCTAGTTTTGGGTCAAATCTCTCCAACAAGTATGGAGTCTTATAGTCGTTGTAAATCGGCCTAGAACCCCAAAATAGTGGGCAATACCTCATCAAAACGACCATAAACGCGAAAATGATGAGTTTTTAGTCAGATCTCTCAAACATGTAACGGGTCTTAGAGGCCTTGCAAATACGCTTGGAGCGCAAAAACAGTGGAAAATAACTCATGAAAATGGCCCAAAAAACACGAAAAAGATGAGTTTTTGGTCATAACTCTCAAACATGCATCGGTTCTTAAGGTCTTTGTAAATCGCCCTAGAACCCCCAAATAGTGGGCAATAGCTCATCAAAACGGCCATAAAATGCGAAAAGAACGATTTTCTTGTCATTTCTCTTAGACATGTAAGGGGTATTATCGACCATGCAAATCGCCATGGAACCCCAGACATGTGGGCAATAGCTCATTAAAACAGCCATAAAACATGAAATCGACGAGTTATTCCTCATAACTCTAATACATTTATCGGGTCTTAAAGTCGATGTAAGTCACCTTGGAACCAAAAAACTGTGGGTAATAGCTCATGAAAACAACCATAAAACATGAAAACTGCGAGTTTTGGGTCATATCTCTCCAACATGTATTGGGTCATAAGGTCGTTATTAATCGCTCTAGAACCTTAAAACAACGGGCAATAGCTCATGAAAGCGGCCATAAAAAGCTAAAATTACGAGTTTTTAGTCATATATATCAAACATGTAACATGTCTTACAGGCCTTGCATATCCGCGTGGAATGCAAAAACAGTGGTAAATAACTCATGAAAATGGCCATAAAACGTTAACAACGAGTTTTCGGTCCGAACTCTCAAACATATATCGGTTCTTGAGGTCGTCGTAAATCGCCGTAGAACCCCAAAACAGTGGCCAATAGCTCATCAAAACGGTCTTAAAACACGAAAACGACGAGTTTCTGCTGATATCTCATAAACATGTAAGGGCCCTTGCGAGGCATGCAAATCCGTTTGGAACCCTAAAACTATGGGCAATGACTCATGAAAATGACCATAAAACACGAAAACGACAAGCTTTTGGTCGTACCTCTCAAACATGTATCAGGTTTTAAGGGTTATGTAAATCTCCCTGGAACCAGAAAATTGTGAGCAATAGCTCATGAAAACGGCCATAAAATGCGAAAACTGCGATTTTTGGGTCATGTCTCTCCAACAAGTATGGAGTCTTACGGTCGTTGTAAATCGCCCAGGAACCCAAAAACAGTGGGCAATACCTCATGAAAACGACCATAAAACGTGAAAACGATGAGTTTTTAGTCATATGTCTCAAACATGTAACGGGACTTAGAGGCCTTGCAAATCCTCTTGGAACGCAAAAACAGTGGGAAATAACTGAGGAAAATAGCCAAAAAACATGAAAACAACGAGTTTTTGGTCAGAACTCTCAAACATGTATCGGTTCTTAAGGTCGTCGTAAATCGCTGTAGAACCCCAAAACAGTGGGAAATAGCTCATCAAAACGGTATTAAAACACGAAAACTATGAGTTTCTGCTCATATCTCATAAACATGTAAGGATCCTTACAAGACATGCAAATCCGCCTGGAACCCAAAAACTGTGGGCAATAATTCATGAAAACGACCTTAAGCACGAAAACGACAAGTTTTTGGTCATAACTCTCAAACATGTATCAGGTCTTAAGGTTGATGTAAATTGCCCTGGAACCATAAAACTATGGGAAATAGCTCATGAAAATGGCCATAAAATGCGAAAGCTTCGAGTTTTGGGTCAAATCTATCCAACAAGTATGGAATCTTACGGTCGTTGTAAATCGGCCTGGAACCCCAAAATAGTGGGAACAACGACCATAAAACGCGAGAATGATGAGTTTTTATTCAGATCTCTCAAACATGTAACGGGTCTTATAGGCCATGCAAATCCGCTTGGAATTCAAAAACAGTGGGAAATTACTGATGAAAATGGCCAAAAAACACGAAAACAATGAGTTTTTGGTCATACCTCTCAAACATGTATCGGTTCTTAAGGTCGTTGTAAATCTCGCTAGAACAACAAAATAGTGGGAAATAGCTCATCAGAACGGCCATAAAACGCGAAAACGACGATTTTCTTGTCATTTCTCTTAGACATATAAGGGGTATTATGGACCATGCAAATCCCCATGGAACCCAAGAAATGTGGGCAATAGCTCATTAAACGGCCATAAAACACGAAACCGACGAGTTGTTGCTCATAACTCTAATACATTTATCGGGTCTTAAAGTTGATTTAAGTCACCTTGGAACCATAAAACTGTGGGTAATAGCTCATTAAACCAACCATAAAACGCGAAAACTGCGAGGTTTGGGTCATATCTCCCAACATGTATCGGGTCATAAGTTCGTTGTAAATCGCTCTAGAACCCCAAAACAGCGAGCAGTGGTTCATGAAAACGGCCATAAAATTCTAAAATTACGAGTCTTACAGGCCTTGCAAATCCACCTGGAACGCAAAAACAGTGGTAAATATCTCATCAAAATGGCCATAAACACGAAAACGACGAGATTTTGGCCCGAACTCTCAAACATGTATCGGTTCTTAAGGTCGTCGTAAATTGCCGCAGAACCCCAAAACAGTGGGCAATAGCTCATCAAAACGGCCATAAAACGCGAAAACGACAATGGACCATGCAAATCGCCATGGAACCCCAGAAATGTGGGCAATAGCTCATTAAAACGGCCATAAAACACGAAACCGATGAGTTGTTGCTCATAGCTCTAATACATTTATTGGGTCTTAAAGTCGATGAAAGTCACCTTGGAACCACAAAACTGTGGGTAATAGCTCATGAAAACAACCATAAAACGCGAAAACTGCGAGTTTTGGGTCATATCTCTCCAACATGTATCGGGTAATAAGGTCGTTGTAAATCGCTCTAGAACCCCAAAGCAGCGGGCAATGGCTCATGAAAACGGCCATAAAACGCTAAAATTACGAGATTCTGGTCTGAACTCTCAAACATGTATTGGTTCTTAAGGTCTTCGTAAATCGCCGTAGAACCCCAAACTGTGGGAAATAGCTCATCAAAATGGTCTTAAACCGAGAAAACGACAAGTTTCTGCTCATATCTCGTAAACATGTAAGGGTCCTTACGAGGCATGCAAATCTTCCTGGAACCCTAGAACTGTGGACAATTACTCATGGAAACAACCATAAAACACGAAAACGACAATATTTTGGTCATACCTATCAAAAAAATATCAGGTCTTATGGTTGATGTAAATCTCCCTCGAACCATAAAACTGTAGGCCATAGCTAATGAAAACAGCCATAAAATGCGAAAACTACGACTTTTGGGTCATGGCTCTCCAACCAGTATCGAGTCTTACGGTCATGTAGCAGTAACTCCAAAACAAGGCAATACCTCCTAAAACGACCATAAAGCGTGAAAGCAGCGAAGTTTTGGTCATAACTCTCAAACATGTATCAGTTCTTAAGGTCGTCGTAAATCGCCGTTGAACCCCAAAACAGTGGGCAGTATCTCATCTAAACGGTCTTAAAACACAAAAACAACGAGTTTCTGCTCATATCTCATAAACATGTAAGGGTCCTTACGAGGCATGCAAATCCGCCTAGAACCCAAAAACTGTGGGCAATAAGTCATGAAAACGACCATAAAACACGAAAACATCATGTTTTTGGTCATAACTCTCAAACATGTATCAGGTCTTAAGGTTGATGTAAATCGCCCTGGAACCAAAAAAATGTGGGAAATAGCTCACGAAAACGGCCATAAAATGCGAAAGCTGCTAGTTTTGGGTCAAATCTCTCCAACAAGTATGGAGTCTTACACTCGTTGTAAATCGGCCTAGAACCCCAAAATAGTGGGCAATACCTCATCAAAACGACCATAAACGCGAAAATGATGAGTTTTTAGTCAGATCTCTCAACAATGTAACGGGTCTTACAGGCCTTGCAAATACGCTTGGAACGCAAAAACAGTGGGAAATAACTCATGAAAATGGCCAAAAAACACGAAAACAATGAGTTTTTGGTCATAACTCTCATACATGCATCGGTTCTTAAGGTCGTTGTAAATCGCCCTAGAACCCCAAAATAGTGGGTAATAGCTCATCAAAACGGCCATAAAACGCGAAAACAACGATTTTCTTGTCATTTCTCTTAGACATGTAAGGGGTATTATGGACCATGCAAATCGCCATGGAACCCGAGCCATGTGGGAAATAGCTCATTAAAATGGCCATAAAACATGAAATCGGCGAGTTGTTTCTCATAACTCTAATACATTTATCGGGTCTTAAAGTCGATGTAAGTCACCTTGGAACCAAAAAACTGTGGGTAATAGCTCATGAAAACAACCATAAAACGTGAAAACTGCGAGTTTTGGGTCATATCTCTCCAACATGTATTGGGTCATAAGGTCGTTATAAATCGCTCTAGAACCTTAAAACAACGGGCAATAGTTCATGAAAACGGCCATAAAACGCTAAAATTACGAGTTTTTAGTCATATATATAAAACATGTAACATGTCTTACAGGCCTTGCATATCCGCGTGGAATGCAAAAACAGTGGTAAATAACTCATGAAAATGGCCATAAACACGTTAACAACGAGATTTCGGTCCGAACTCTCAAACATATATCGGTTCTTGAGGTCGTCGTAAATCGCCGTTGAACCCCAAAACAGTGGGCAATAGCTCATCAAAACGGTCTTAAAACACGAAAACGACGAGTTTCTGCTCATATCACATAAACATGTAAGGATCCTTAGAGGACATGCAAATCCGCCTGGAACCCAAAAACTGTGGGAATAACTCATGAAAACGACCTTAAAGCACGAAAACGACAAGTTTTTGGTCATAACTCTCAAACATGTATCAGGTATTAAGGTTGATGTAAATTGCCCTGGAACAATAAAACTATGGGAAATAGCTCATGAAAATGGCCATAAAATGCGAAAGCTTCGAGTTTTGGGTCAAATCTATCCAACAAGTATGGAGTCTTACGGTCGTTGTAAATCGGCCTGGAACCCCAAAATAGTGGGAACAACGACCATAAAACGCGAGAATGATGATTTTTATTCAGATCTCTCAAACATGTAACGGGTCTTATAGGCCATGCAAATCCCCTTGGAATTCAAAAACAGTGGGAAATTACTGATGAAAATGGCCAAAAAACACGAAAACAATGAGTTTTTGGTCATACCTCTCAAACATGTATCGGTTCTTAAGGTCATTTTAAATCTCCCTAGAACCCCAAAATAGTGGGAAATAGCTCATCAGAACGGCCATAAAACGCGAAAACGACGATTTTCTTGTCATTTATCTTAGACATATAAGGGGTATTATGGACCATGCAAATCCCCATGGAACCCAAGAAATGTGGGCAATAGCTCATTAAACGGCCATAAAACACGAAACCGACGAGTTGTTGCTCATAACTCTAATACATTTATCGGGTCTTAAAGTCGATTTAAGTCACCTTGGAACCATAAAACTGTGGGTAATAGCTCATTAAACCAACCATAAAACACGAAAACTGCGAGTTTTGGGTCATATCTCCCAAGATGTATCGGGTCATAAGTTCGTTGTAAATCGCTCTAGAACCCCAAAACAGCGAGCAATGGTTCATGAAAACGGCCATAAAATTCTAAAATTACGAGTCTTACAGGCCTTGCAAATCCGCTTGGAACGCAAAAACAGTGGTAAATATCTCATCAAAAAGGCCATAAACACGAAAACGACGAGATTTTGGCCCGAAATCTCAAACATGTATCGGTTCTTAAGGTCGTCGTAAATTGCCATAGAACCCCAAAACAGTGGGCAATAGCTCATCAAAACGGCCATAAAACGCGAAAACGACCATGGACCATGCAAATCGCCATGGAACCCCAGAAATGTGGGCAATAGCTCATTAAAACGGCCATAAAACACGAAACCGATGAGTTGTTTCTCATAGCTCTAATACATTTGTCGGGTCTTAAAGTCGATGAAAGTCACCTTGGAACCACAAAACTGTGGGTAATAGCTCATGAAAACAACCATAAAACGCGAAAACTGCGAGTTTTGGGTCATATCTCTCCAACATGTATCGGGTAATAAGGTCATTGTAAATCGCTCTAGAACCCCAAAACAGCGGGCAATGGCTCATGAAAACGGCCATAAAACGCTAAAATTACGAGATTCTGGTCTGAACTCTCAAACATGTATTGGTTCTTAAGGTCGTCGTAAATCGCCGTAGAACCCCAAAGCTGGGAAATAGCTCATCAAAATGGTCTTAAACCGAAAAAGCGAGTTTACGCTCATATCTCATAGACATGTAAGGGTCCTTACAAGGCATGCAAATCTTCCTGGAACCCTAGAACTGTGGACAATTACTCATGGAAACAACCATAAAACACGAAAACGACAATATTTTGGTCATACCTATCAAAAAAATATCAGGTCTTATGGTTGATGTAAATCTCCCTCGAACCATAAAACTGTAGGCAATAGCTAATGAAAACAGCCATAAAATGCGAAAACTACGACTTTTGGGTCATGTCTCTCCAACCAGTATCGAGTCTTACGGTCGTTGTAAACGCCCGGTAACTCCAAAACAGTGGGCAATACCTCCTAAAAACGACCATAAAACGTGAAAACGACGAGTTTTTGGTCATAACTCTCAAACATGTATCGGTTCTTAAGGTCGTCGTAAATCGCCGTTGAACCCCAAAACAGTGGGCAGTATCTCATCTAAACGGTCTTAAAACACAAAAACAACGAGTTTCTGCTCATATCTCATAAACATGTAAGGGTCCTTACGAGGCATGCAAATCCGCCTAGAACCCAAAAACTGTGGGCAATAAGTCATGAAAATGACCATAAAACACGAAAACGTCATATTTTGGTCATAACTCTCAAACATGTATCAGGTCTTAAGGTTGATGTAAATCGCCCTGGAACCAAAAAAATGTGGGAAATAGCTCACGAAAAGGGCCATAAAATGCGAAAGCTGCTAGTTTTGGGTCAAATCTCTCCAACAAGTATGGAGTCTTACAGTCGTTGTAAATCGGCCTAGAACCCCAAAATAGTGGGCAATACCTCATCAAAACGACCATAAACGCGAAAATGATGAGTTTTAAGTCAGATCTCTCAACAATGTAACGGGTCTTACAAGCCTTGCAAATACGCTTGGAACAAAAAACAGTGGGAAATAACTCATGAAAATGGCCAAAAAACACGAAAACAATGAGTTTTTGGTCATAACTCTCATACATGCATCGGTTCTTAAGGTCGTTGTAAATCGCCCTAGAACCCCAAAATAGTGGGTAATAGCTCATCAAAACGGCCATAAAACGCGAAAACAACGATTTTCTTGTCATTTCTCTTAGGCATGTAAGGGGTATTATGGACCATGCAAATCGCCATAGAACCCCAGCCATGTGGGAAATAGCTCATTAAAATGGCCATAAAACATGAAACCGACAAGTTGTTTCTCATAACTCTAATACATTTATCGGGTCTTAAAGTCGATGTAAGTCACCTTGGAACCAAAAAAATGTGGGTAATAGCTCATGAAAACAACCATAAAACGTGAAAACTGCGAGTTTTGGGTCATATCTCTCCAACATGTATTGGGTCATAAGGTCGTTATAAATCGCTCTAGAACCTTAAAACAACGGGCAATAGCTCATGAAAACGGCCATAAAACGCTAAAATTACGAGTTTTTAGTCATATATATCAAACATGTAACATGTCTTACAGGCCTTGCATATCCGCGTGGAATGCAAAAACAGTGGTAAATAACTCATGAAAATGGCCATAAACACGTTAACAACGAGATTTCGGTCCGAACTCTCAAACATGTATCGGTTCTTGAGGTCGTCGTAAATCGCCGTAGAACCCCAAAACAGTGGGCAATAGCTCATCAAAACGGTCTTAAAACACGAAAACGACGAGTTTCTACTCATATCTCATAAACATGTAAGGATCCTTACAGGACATGCAAATCCGCCTGGAACCCAAAAACTGTGGGCACAAACTCATGAAAACGACCTTAAAGCACGAAAACGACAAGTTTTTGGTCATAACTCTCAAACATGTATCAGGTGTTAAGGTTGATGTAAATTGCCCTGGAACCATAAAACTATGGGAAATAGCTCATGAAAATGGCCATAAAATGCGAAAGCTTCGAGTTTTGGGTCAAATATATCCAACAAGTATGGAGTCTTACGGTCGTTGTAAATCGGCCTGGAACCCCAAAATAGTGGGAACAACGACCATAAAACGCGAGAATGATGAGTTTTTATTCAGATCTCTCAAACATGTAACGGGTCTTATAGGCCATGCAAATCCGCTTGGAATTCAAAAACAGTGGGAAATTACTGATGAAAATGGCCAAAAAACACGAAAACAATGAGTTTTTGGTCATACCTCTCAAACATGTATCGGTTCTTAAGGTCGTTGTAAATCTCCCTAGAACCCCAAAATAGTGGGAAATAGCTCATCAGAACGGCCATAAAATGCGAAAACGACGATTTTCTTGTCATTTCTCTTAGACATATAAGGGGTATTATGGACCATGCAAATCCCCATGGAACCCAAGAAATGTGGGCAATAGCTCATTAAACGGCCATAAAACACGAAACCGACTTATCGGGTCTTAAAGTCGATTTAAGTCACCTTGGAACCATAAAACTGTGGGTAATAGCTCATTAAACCAACCATAAAACGCGAAAAGTGCGAGTTTTGGGTCATATCTCCCAACATGTATCGGGTCATAAGTTCGTTGTAAATCGCTCTAGAACCCCAAAACAGCGAGCAATGGTTCATGAAAACGGCCATAAAATTCTAAAATTACGAGTCTTACAGGCCTTGCAAATCCGCTTGGAACGCAAAAACAGTGGTAAATATCTCATCAAAATGGCCATAAACACGAAAACGACGAGATTTTGGCCCGAACTCTCAAACATGTATCGGTTCTTAAGGTCGTCATAAATTGCCATAGAACCCCAAAACAGTGGGCAATAGCTCATCAAAACGACCATAAAACGCGAAAACGACCATGGACCATGCAAATCGCCATGGAACCCCAGAAATGTGGGCAATAGCTCATTAAAACGGCCATAAAACACGAAACCGATGAGTTGTTTCTCATAGCTCTAATACATTTGTCGGGTCTTAAAGTCAATGAAAGTCACCTTGGAACCACAAAACTGTGGGTAATAGCTCATGAAAACAACCATAAGACGCGAAAACTGCGAGTTTTGGGTCATATCTCTCCAACATGTATCGGGTAATAAGGTCGTTGTAAATCGCTCTAGAACCCCAAAACAGCGGGCAATGGCTCATGAAAACGGCCATAAAACGCTAAAATTACGAGATTCTGGTCTAAACTCTCAAACATGTATTGGTTCTTAAGGTCGTCGTAAATCGCCGTAGAACCCCAAACTGTGGGAAATAGCTCATCAAAATGGTCTTAAACCGAGAAAACGACGAGTTTCTGCTCATATATCATAAACATGTAAGGGTCCTTACAAGGCATGCAAATCTTCTTGGAACCCTAGAACTATGGACAATTACTCATGGAAACAACCATAAAACACGAAAACGACAATATTTTGGTCATACCTATCAAAAAAATATCAGGTCTTATGGTTGATGTAAATCTCCCTCGAACCATAAAACTGTAGGCAATAGCTAATGAAAACAGCCATAAAATGCGAAAACTACGACTTTTGGGTCATGTCTCTCCAACCAGTATCGAGTCTTACGGTCGTTGTAAACGCCCGGTAACTCCAAAACAGTGGGCAATACCTCCTAAAAACGACCATAAAACGTGAAAACGATGAGTTTTTGGTCATAACTCTCAAACATGTATCGGTTCTTAAGGTCGTCGTAAATCGCCGTAGAACCCCAAAACAGTGGGCAATAGCTCATCAAAACGGTCTTAAAACACGAAAACGAAGAGTTTCTTCTCATATTTCATAAACATGTAAAGGTCCTTACAGGGCATGCAAATCCGCCCGGAACCCAAACACTGCTGGCCATAACTCATGGAAACGACCATAAAACACGAAAACATCATGATTTTGGTCATTAATCTCAAACACGTATCAGGTCTTAAGGTTGATGTAAATCGCCCTGGAACCAAAAAAATGTGGGAAATAGCTCACGAAAACGGCCATAAAATGCGAAAGCTCCTAGTTTTGGGTCAAATCTCTCCAACAAGTATGGAGTCTTACGGTCGTTGTAAATCGGCCTAGAACCCCAAAATAGTGGGCAATACCTCATCAAAACGACCATAAACGCGAAAATGATGAGTTTTTAGTCAGATCTCTCAAACATGTAACGGGTCTTAGAGGCCTTGCAAATACGCTTGGAGCGCAAAAACAGTGGAAAATAACTCATGAAAATGGCCCAAAAAACACGAAAAAGATGAGTTTTTGGTCATAACTCTCAAACATGCATCGGTTCTTAAGGTCGTTGTAAATCGCCCTAGAACCCCAAAATAGTGGGTAATAGCTCATCAAAACGGCCATAAAACGCGAAAACAACGATTTTCTTGTCATTTCTCTTAGACATGTAAGGGGTATTATGGACCATGCAAATCGCCATGGAACCCCAGCCATGTGGGCAATAGCTCATTAAAATGGCCATAAAACATGAAACCGACGAGTTGTTTCTCATAACTCTAATACATTTATTGGGTCTTAAAGTCGATGTAAGTCACCTTGGAACCAAAAAACTGTGGGTAATTGCTCATGAAAACAACCATAAAACGTGAAAACTGCGAGTTTTGGGTCATATCTCTCCAACATGTATTGGGTCATAAGGTCGTTATAAATCGCTCTAGAACCTTAAAACAATGGGCAATAGCTCATGAAAACGGCCATAAAACGCTAAAATTACGAGTTTTTAGTCATATATATCAAACATGTAACATGTCTTACAGGCCTTGCATATCCGCGTGGAATGCAAAAACAGTGGTAAATAACTCAAGAAAATGTCCATAAACACGTTAACAACGAGATTTCGGTCCGAACTCTCAAACATGTATCGGTTCTTGAGGTCATCGTAAATCGCTGTAGAACCCCAAAACAGAGGGCAATAGCTCATCAAAACGGTCTTAAAACACGAAAACGACGAGTTTCTGCTCATATCTCATATACATGTAAGGATCCTTACAGGACATGCAAATCCGCCTGGAACCCAAAAACTATGGGCAATAACTCATGAAAACGACCTTAAAGCACGAAAACGACAAGTTTTTGGTCATAACTCTCAAACATGTATCAGGTGTTAAGGTTGATGTAAATTGCCCTGGAACCATAAAACTATGGGAAATAGCTCATGAAAATTGCCATAAAATGCGAAAGCTTCGAGTTTTGGGTCAAATCTATCCAACAAGTATGGAGTCTTACGGTCGTTGTAAATCGGCCTGGAACCCCAAAATAGTGGGAACAACGACCATAAAACGCGAGAATGATGAGTTTTTATTCAGATCTCTCAAACATGTAACGGGTCTTATAGGCCATGCAAATCCGCTTGGAATTCAAAAACAGTGGGAAATTACTGAGGAAAATGGCCAAAAAACACGAAAACAATGAGTTTTTGGTCATACCTCTCAAACATGTATCGGTTCTTAAGGTCGTTGTAAATCTCCCTAGAACCCCAAAATAGTGGGAAATAGCTCATCAGAACGGCCATAAAACGCGAAAACGACGATTTTCTTGTCATTTCTCTTAGACATATAAGGGGTATTATGGACCATGCAAATCCCCATGGAACCCAAGAAATGTGGACAATAGCTCATTAAACGGCCATAAAACACGAAACGAGTTGTTGCTCATAACTCTAATACATTTATCGGGTCTTAAAGTCGATTTAAGTCACCTTGGAACCATAAAAGCTGCGGTAATAGCTCATTAAACCAACCATAAAAGCGAAAAGTGCGAAGTTTTGGGTCATATCTCCCAACATGTATCGGGTCATAAGTTCGTTGTAAATCGCTCTAGAACCCCAAAACAGCGAGCAATGGTTCATGAAAACGCCATAAAATTCTAAAATTACGAGTCTTACAGGCCTTGCAAATCGCTTGGAGCATAAAAAGCGATGGTAAATATCTCATCAAAATGGCCATAAACACGAAAACAGCGAGATTTTGGCCGAACTCTCAAACATGTATCGGTTCTTAAGGTCGTCATAAATTGCCATAGAACCCCAAAACAGTGGGCAATAGCTCATCAAAACGGCCATAAAACGCGAAAACAACGATGGACCATGCAAATCGCCATGGAACCCCAGAAATGTGGGCAATAGCTCATTAAAGCGACCATAAAACACGAACCGATGAGTTCTTTCACATAGCTCTAATACATTTGTCGGGTCTTAAAGTCGATGAAAGTCACCTTGGAACCACAAAACTGTGGGTAATAGCTCATGAAAACAACCATAAAACGCGAAAACTGCGAGTTTTGGGTCATATCTCTCCAACATGTATCGGGTAATAAGGTCGTTGTAAATCGCTCTAGAACCCCAAACAGCGGGCAATGGCTCATGAAAACGGCCATAAAACGCTAAAATTACGAGATTCTGGTCTAAACTCTCAAACATGTATTGGTTCTTAAGGTCGTCGTAAATCGCCGTAGAACCCCAAACTGTGGGAAATAGCTCATCAAAATGGTCTTAAACCGAAAGCAGCGAGTTTACGCTCATATCTCATAAACATGTAAGGGTCCTTACGAGGCATGCAAATCTTCTGGAACCCTAGAACTGTGGACAATTACTCATGGAAACAACCATAAAAACGAAAAGCGACAATATTTTGGTCATACCTATCAAAAAATATCAGGTCTTATGGTTGATGTAAATCTCCCTCGAACCATAAAAGCTGTAGGCAATAGCTAATGAAAACAGCCATAAAATGCGAAAACTACGACTTTTGGGTCATGTCTCTCCAACCAGTATCGAGTCTTACGGTCGTTGTAAACGCCCGGTAACTCCAAAACAGTGGGCAATACCTCCTAAAAACGACCATAAAACGTGAAAACGATGAGTGTTTGGTCATAACTCTCAAACATGTATCGGTTCTTAAGGTCGTCGTAAATCGCCTTGAACCCCAAAACAAGCGATATCTCATCTAAACGGTCTTAAAACACAAAAAGAACGAGTTTCTGCTCATATCTCATAAACATGTAAGGGTCCTTACGAGGCATGCAAATCCGCCTAGAACCCAAAAACTGTGGGCAATAAGTCATGAAAACGACCATAAAACACGAAAATTTGGTCATAACTCTCAAACATGTATCAGGTCTTAAGGTTGATGTAAATCGCCCTGGAACCAAAAAAGTGTGGGAAATAGCTCACGAAAACGGCCATAAAATGCGAAAGCTGCTAGTTTTGGGTCAAATCTCTCCAACAAGTATGGAGTCTTACAGTCGTTGTAAATCGGCCTAGAACCCCAAAATAGTGGGCAATACCTCATCAAAACGACCATAAACGCGAAAATGATGAGTTTTTAGTCAGATCTCTCAACAATGTAACGGGTCTTACAAGCCTTGCAAATACGCTTGGAACAAAAAACAGTGGGAAATAACTCATGAAAATGGCCAAAAAACACGAAAACAATGAGTTTTTGGTCATAACTCTCATACATGCATCGGTTCTTAAGGTCGTTGTAAATCGCCCTAGAACCCCAAAATAGTGGGTAATAGCTCATCAAAACGGCCATAAAACGCGAAAACAACGATTTTCTTGTCATTTCTCTTAGACATGTAAGGGGTATTATGGACCATGCAAATCGCCATGGAACCCCAGCCATGTGGGAAATAGCTCATTTAAATGGCCATAAAACATGAAACCGACAAGTTGTTTCTCATAACTCTAATACATTTATCGGGTCTTAAAGTCGATGTAAGTCACCTTGGAACCAAAAAGCGTGGGTATAGCTCATGAAAACAACCATAAAATGTGAAAACTGCGAGTTTTGGGTCATATCTCTCCAACATGTATGGGTCATTAGGTCGTTGTAAATCATCTAGAACCTTAAAACAATGGGCAATACCTCATGAAAGCGACCATAAAACGCTAAAACGATGAGTTTTAGTCATATATATCAAACATGTAACATGACTTAGGCCTTGCAAATCCTCTTGGAATGCAAAAACAGTGGGAAATAACTCATGAAAATGTCCAAAAACATGAAAATAACGAGTTTTGGTCAACTCTCAAACATGTATCGGTTCTTAAGGTCGTCGTAAATCGCTGTAGAACCCCAAAACAGAGGGCAATAGCTCATCAAAACGGTCTTAAAACACGAAAACTACGAGTTTCTGCTCATATCTCATATACATGTAAGGATCCTTACATGACATGCAAATCCCCCTGGAACCCAAAAACTGTTGGCAATAACTCATGAAAACGACCTTAAAGCACGAAAACGACAAGTTTTTGGTCATAACTCTCAAACATGTATCAGGTCTTAAGGTTGATGTAAATTGACCTGGAACTATAAAACTATGGGAAATAGCTCATGAAAATTGCCATAAAATCGAAAGCTTCTTGAGTTTTGGGTCAAATCTATCCAACAAGTATGGAGTCTTACGATTGTTGTAAATCGCCTCGAACCCCAAAATAGTGGGAACAACGACCATAAAACGCGAGAATGATGAGTTTTTATTCAGATTTCTCAAACATGTAACGGGTCTTATAGGCCATGCAAATCCGCTTGGAATTGAAAAACAGTCGGAAATTACGGATGAAAATGGCCAAAAAATACGAAAACAATGAGTTTTTGGTCATACCTCTCAAACATGTATCGGTTCTTAAGGTCGTTGTAAATCTCCCTAGAACCCCAAAATAGTGGGAAATAGCTCATCAGAACGGCCATAAAACGCGAAAACGACGATTTTCTTGTCATTTCTCTTAGACATATAAGGGGTATTATGGACCATGCAAATCCCCATGGAACCCAAGAAATGTGGGCAATAGCTCATTAAACGGCCATAAAACACGAAACCGACGAGTTGTTGCTCATAACTCTAATACATTTATCGGGTCTTAAAGTCGATTTAAGTCACCTTGGAACCATAAAACTGCGGGTAATAGCTCATTAAACCAACCATAAAACGCGAAAAATGCGAGTTTTGGGTCATATCTCCCAACATGTATCGGGTCATAAGTTCGTTGTAAATCGCTCTAGAACCCCAAAACAGCGAGCAATGGTTCATGAAAACGGCCATAAAATTCTAAAATTACGAGTCTTACAGGCCTTGCAAATCCGCTTGGAACGCAAAAACAGTGGTAAATATCTCATCAAAATGGCCATAAACACGAAAACGACGAGATTTTGGCCCGAACTCTCAAACATGTATCGGTTCTTAAGGTCGTCATAAATTGCCATAGAACCCCAAAACAGTGGGCAATAGCTCATCAAAACGGCCATAAAACGCGAAAACAACGATGGACCATGCAAATCGCCATGGAACCCCAGAAATGTGGGCAATAGCTCATTAAAACGACCATAAAACACGAAACCGATGAGTTGTTTCTCATAGCTCTAATACATTTGTCGGGTCTTAAAGTCGATGAAAGTCACCTTGGAACCACAAAACTGTGGGTAATAGCTCATGAAAACAACCATAAAACGCGAAAACTGCGAGTTTTGGGTCATATCTCTCCAACATGTATCGGGTAATAAGGTCGTTGTAAATCGCTCTAGAACCCCAAAACAGCGGGCAATGGCTCATGAAAACGGCCATAAAACGCTAAAATTACGAGATTCTGGTCTGAACTCTCAAACATGTATTGGTTCTTAAGGTCGTCGTAAATCGCCGTAGAACCCCAAACTGTGGGAAATAGCTCATCAAAATGGTCTTAAACGAAAGCAGCGAGTTTCTGCTCATATCTCATAAACATGTAAGGGTCCTTACGAGGCATGCAAATCTTCCTGGAACCCTAGAACTGTGGACAATTACTCATGGAAACAACCATAAAACACGAAAACGACAATATTTTGGTCATACCTATCAAAAAAATATCAGGTCTTATGGTTGATGTAAATCTCCCTCGAACCATAAAACTGTAGGCAATAGCTAATGAAAACAGCCATAAAATGCAAAAACTACGACTTTTGGGTCATGTCTCTCCAACCAGTATCGAGTCTTACGGTCGTTATGGCGCGTAACTCCAAAAGAGTGGGCAATACCTCCTAAAAACGACCATAAAACGTGAAAACGACGAGTTTTTGGTCATAACTCTCAAACATGTATCGGTTCTTAAGGTCGTCGTAAATCGCCGTTGAACCCCAAAACAGTGGGCAGTATCTCATCTAAACGGTCTTAAAACACAAAAACAACGAGTTTCTGCTCATATCTCATAAACATGTAAGGGTCCTTACGAGGCAAGCAAATCCGCCTAGAACCCAAAAACTGTGGGCAATAAGTCATGAAAACGACCATAAAACACGAAAATTTGGTCATAACTCTCAAACATGTATCAGGTCTTAAGGTTGATGTAAATCGCCCTGGAACCAAAAAAGTGTGGGAAATAGCTCACGAAAACGGCCATAAAATGCGAAAGCTGCTAGTTTTGGGTCAAATCTCTCCAACAAGTATGGAGTCTTACAGTCGTTGTAAATCGGCCTAGAACCCCAAAATAGTGGGCAATACCTCATCAAAACGACCATAAACGCGAAAATGATGAGTTTTTAGTCAGATCTCTCAACAATGTAACGGGTCTTACAAGCCTTGCAAATACGCTTGGAACAAAAAGCAAGGGAAATAACTCATGAAAATGGCCAAAAACACGAAAACAATGAGTTTTTGGTCATAACTCTCATACATGCATCGGTTCTTAAGGTCGTTGTAAATCGCCTAGAACCCCAAAATAGTGGGTAATAGCTCATCAAACGGCCATAAAACGCGAAAACAACGATTTTCTTGTCATTTCTCTTAGACATGTAAGGGTATTATGGACCATGCAAATCGCCATGGAACCCAGCCATGTGGGAAATAGCTCATTAAATGGCCATAAAACATGAAACCCAAGTTGTTTCTCATAACTCTAATACATTTATCGGGTCTTAAAGTCGATGTAAGTCACCTTGGAACCAAAAAACTGTGGGTATAGCTCATGAAAACAACCATAAAATGTGAAAACTGCGAGTTTTGGGTCATGTCTCTCCAACAAGTATGGAGTCTTACGGTCGTTGTAAATCATCCAGGAACCCAAAAACAGTGGGCAATACCTCATGAAAACGACCATAAAACGTGAAAACGATGAGTTTTTAGTCATATCTCTCAAACATGTAACGGACTTGAGGCCTTGCAAATCCTCTTGGAACATAAAAACAGTGGGAAATAACTAATGAAAATAGCCAAAAACATGAAAATAACGAGTTTTTGGTCGAACTCTCAAACATGTATCGTTCTTAAGGTCGTCAGAATCATTGTAGAACCCCAAAACAGTGGGAAATAGCTCATCAAAACGGTATTAAAACACGAAAACTACGAGTTTCTGCTCATACCTCATAAACATGTAAGGATCCTTACAGGACATGCAAATCCGCCTGGAACCCAAAAACTGTGGGCAATAACTCATGAAAACGACCTTAAAGCACGAAAACGACAAGTTTTTGGTCATAACTCTCAAACATGTATCAGGTCTTAAGGTTGATGTAAATTGACCTGGAACTATAAAACTATGGGAAATAGCTCATGAAAATGGCCATAAAATACGAAAGCTTCGAGTTTTGGGCCAAATCTATCCAACAAGTATGGAGTCTTACGGTCGTTGTAAATCGGCCTGGAACCCCAAAATAGTGGGAACAACGACCATAAAACGCGAGAATGATGAGTTTTTATTCAGATTTCTCAAACATGTAACGGGTCTTATAGGCCATGCAAATCCGCTTGGAATTGAAAAACAGTCGGAAATTACGGATGAAAATGGCCAAAAAATACGAAAACAATGAGTTTTTGGTCATACCTCTCAAACATGTATCGGTTCTTAAGGTCGTTGTAAATCTCCCTAGAACCCCAAAATAGTGGGAAATAGCTCATCAGAACGGCCATAAAACGCGAAAACGACGATTTTCTTGTCATTTCTCTTAGACATATAAGGGGTATTATGGACCATGCAAATCCCCATGGAACCCAAGAAATGTGGGCAATAGCTCATTAAACGGCCATAAAACACGAAACCGACGAGTTGTTGCTCATAAATCTAATACATTTATCGGGTCTTAAAGTCGATTTAATTCACCTTGCAACCATAAAACTATGGGTAATAGCTCATTAAACCAACCATAAAACGCGAAAACTGCGAGTTTTGGGTCATATCTCCCAACATGTATCGGGCCATAAGTTCGTTGTAAATCGCTCTAGAACCCCAAAACAGCGAGCAATGGTTCATGAAAACGGCCATAAAATTCTAAAATTACGAGTCTTACAGTCCTTGCAAATCCGCTTGGAACGCAAAAACAGTGGTAATTATCTCATCAAAATGGCCATAAACACGAAAACGACGAGATTTTGGCCCGAACTCTCAAACATGTATCAGTTCTTAAGGTCGTCGTAAATTGCCGTAGAACCCCAAAACAAAGGGGCAATAACTCATCAAAACGGCCATAAAACGCGAAAACGACGATGGACCATGCAAATCGCCATGGAACCCCAGAAATGTGGGCAATAGCTCATTAAAACGGCCATAAAACACGAAACCGATGAGTTGTTGCTCATAGCTCTAATACATTTATCGGGTCTTAAAGTCGATGAAAGTCACCTTGGAACCACAAAACTGTGGGTAATAGCTCATGAAAACAACCATAAAACGCGAAGTTTTGCGTCATATCTCTCCAACATGTATCGGGTAATAAGGTCGTTGTAAATCGCTCTAGAACCCCAAAACAGCGGGCAATGGCTCATGAAAACGGCCATAAAACGCTAAAATTACGAGATTCTGGTCTGAACTCTCAAACATGTATTGGTTCTTAAGGTCGTCGTAAATCGCCGTAGAACCCCAAACTGTGGGAAATAGCTCATCAAAATGGTCTTAAACCGAGAAAACGACGAGTTTCTGCTCATATCTCATAAACATGTAAGGGTCCTTACGAGGCATGCAAATCTTCCTGGAACCCTAGAACTGTGGACAATTACTCATGGAAACAACCATAAAACACGAAAACGACAATATTTTGGTCATACCTATCAAAAAAATATCAGGTCTTATGGTTGATGTAAATCTCCCTCGAACCATAAAACTGTAGGCAATAGCTAATGAAAACAGCCATAAAATGCGAAAACTACGACATTTGGGTCATGTCTCTCCAACCAGTATCGAGTCTTACGGTCGTTGTAAACGCCCGGTAACTCCAAAAGAGTGGGCAATACCTCCTAAAAACGACCATAAAACGTGAAAACGACGAGTTTTTGGTCATAACTCTCAAACATGTATCGGTTCTTAAGGTCGTAAATCGCCTGAACCCCAAAACAAAGGGCAATCTCATCTAAACGGTCTTAAAACACAAAAACAACGAGTTTCTGCTCATATCTCATAAACATGTAAGGGTCCTTACGAGGCAAGCAAATCCGCCTAGAACCCAAAAACTGTGGGCAATAAGTCATGAAAACGACCATAAAACACGAAAACGTCATGTTTTTGGTCATAACTCTCAAACATGTATCAGGTCTTAAGGTTGATGTAAATCGCCCTGGAACCAAAAAAGTGTGGGAAATAGCTCACGAAAACGGCCATAAAATGCGAAAGCTGCTAGTTTTGGGTCAAATCTCTCCAACAAGTATGGAGTCTTACAGTCGTTGTAAATCGGCCTAGAACCCCAAAATAGTGGGCAATACCTCATCAAAACGACCATCAACGCAAAATGATGAGTTTTAGTCGATCTCTCAACAATGTAACGGGTCTTACAAGCCTTGCAAATACGCTTGGAACAAAAAACAAGTGGAAATAACTCATGAAAATGGCCAAAAAACACGAAAACAGTGAGTTTTTGGTCATAACTCTCATACATGCATCGGTTCTTAAGGTCGTTGTAAATCGCCCTAGAACCCCAAAATAGTGGGTAATAGCTCATCAAAACGGCCATAAAACGCGAAAACAACGATTTTCTTGTCATTTCTCTTAGACATGTAAGGGGTATTATGGACCATGCAAATCGCCATGGAACCCACCATGTGGGAAATAGCTCATTAAAATGGCCATAAAACATGAAACCGACAAGTTGTTTCTCATAACTCTAATACATTTATCGGGTCTTAAAGTCGATGTAAGTCACCTTGGAACCAAAAAACTGTGGGTATAGCTCATGAAAACAACCATAAAATGTGAAAACTGCGAGTTTTGGGTCATGTCTCTCCAACAAGTATGGAGTCTTACTTGTAAATCACCCAGAACCCAAAAACAAGGCAATACCTCATGAAAACGACCATAAAAGCGTGAAAACGATGAGTTTTTAGTCATATCTCTCAAACATGTAACGGGACTTAGAGGCCTTGCAAATCCTCTTGGAACAAAAAACAGTGGGAAATAACTGATGAAAATAGCCAAAAACATGAAAATAACGAAGTTTTGGTCAAACTCTCAAACATGTATCGGTTCTTAAGGTCGTCAAATCATTGTAGAACCCCAAAACAGGGAAATAGCTCATCAAAACGGTATTAAAACACGAAAACTACGAAGTTTACGCTCATATCTCATAAACATGTAAGGATCCTTACAGACATGCAAATCCGCTGGAACCCAAAAAGCGTGGGCAATAACTCATGAAACGACCTTAAAGCACGAAAACGACAAGTTTTTGGTCATAACTCTCAAACATGTATCAGGTCTTAAGGTTGATGTAAATTGACCTGGAACTATAAAACTATGGGAAATAGCTCATGAAAATGGCCATAAAATACGAAAGCTTCGAGTTTTGGGCCAAATCTATCCAACAAGTATGGAGTCTTACGGTCGTTGTAAATCGGCCTGGAGCCCCAAAATAGTGGGAACAACGACCATAAAACGCGAGAATGATGAGTTTTTATTCAGATTTCTCAAACATGTAACGGGTCTTATAGGCCATGCAAATCCGCTTGGAATTGAAAAACAGTCGGAAATTACGGATGAAAATGGCCAAAAAATACGAAAACAATGAGTTTTTGGTCATACCTCTCAAACATGTATCGGTTCTTAAGGTCGTTGTAAATCTCCCTAGAACCCCAAAATAGTGGGAAATAGCTCATCAGAACGGCCATAAAACGCGAAACGACGATTTTCTTGTCATTTCTCTTAGACATATAAGGGGTATTATGGACCATGCAAATCCCCATGGAACCCAAGAAATGTGGGCAATAGCTCATTAAACGGCCATAAAACACGAAACCGACGAGTTGTTGCTCATAAATCTAATACATTTATCGGGTCTTAAAGTCGATTTAATTCACCTTGCAACCATAAAACTATGGGTAATAGCTCATTAAACCAACCATAAAACGCGAAAACTGCGAGTTTTGGGTCATATCTCCCAACATGTATCGGGCCATAAGTTCGTTGTAAATCGCTATAGAACCCTAAAACAGCGAGCAATGGTTCATGAAAACGGCCATAAAATTCTAAAATTACGAGTCTTACAGTCCTTGCAAATCCGCTTGAACGCAAAAAACAGTGGTAATTATCTCATCAAAATGGCCATAAACACGAAAACGACGAGATTTTGGCCCGAACTCTCAAACATGTATCAGTTCTTAAGGTCGTCGTAAATTGCCGTAGAACCCCAAAACAGTGGGCAATAGCTCATCAAAACGGCCATAAAACGACGATGGACCATGCAAATCGCCATGGAACCCCAGAAATGTGGGCAATAGCTCATTAAAACGGCCATAAAACACGAAACCGATGAGTTGTTGCTCATAGCTCTAATACATTTATCGGGTCTTAAAGTCGATGAAAGTCACCTTGGAACCACAAAACTGTGGGTAATAGCTCATGAAAACAACCATAAAACGCGAAAACTGCGAGTTTTGCGTCATATCTCTCCAACATGTATCGGGTAATAAGGTCGTTGTAAATCGCTCTAGAACCCCAAAACAGCGGGCAATGGCTCATGAAACGGCCATAAACGCTAAAATTACGAGATTCTGTCGAACTCTCAAACATGTATTGGTTCTTAAGGTCGTCAGAATCGCCAGAAACCCCAAACTGTGGGAAATAGCTCATCAAAATGGTCTTAAACCGAGAAAACGACGAAGCTCATATCTCATAAACATGTAAGGGTCCTTACGAGGCATGCAAATCTTCACGGAACCCTAGAACTGGACAATTACTCATGGAAACAACCATAAAACACGAAAACGACAATATTTTGGTCATACCTATCAAAAAAATATCAGGTCTTATGGTTGATGTAAATCTCCCTCGAACCATAAAACTGTAGGCAATAGCTAATGAAAACAGCCATAAAATGCGAAAACTACGACATTTGGGTCATGTCTCTCCAACCAGTATCGAGTCTTACGGTCGTTGTAAACGCCCGGTAACTCCAAAAGAGTGGGCAATACCTCCTAAAAACGACCATAAAACGTGAAAACGACGAGTTTTTGGTCATAACTCTCAAACATGTATCGGTTCTTAAGGTCGTCGTAAATCGCCGTAGAACCCCAAAACAAGGCGATATCTCATCTAAACGGTCTTAAAACACAAAAACAACGAGTTTCTGCTCATATCTCATAAACATGTAAGGGTCCTTACGAGGCAAGCAAATCCGCCTAGAACCCAAAAACTGTGGGCAATAAGTCATGAAAACGACCATAAAACACGAAAACGTCATGTTTTTGGTCATAACTCTCAAACATGTATCAGGTCTTAAGGTTGATGTAAATCGCCCTGGAACCAAAAAAGTGTGGGAAATAGCTCACGAAAACGGCCATAAAATGCGAAAGCTGCTAGTTTTGGGTCAAATCTCTCCAACAAGTATGGAGTCTTACAGTCGTTGTAAATCGGCCTAGAACCCCAAAATAGTGGGCAATACCTCATCAAAACGACCATCAACGCAAAAATGATGAGTTTTTAGTCAGATCTCTCAACAATGTAACGGGTCTTACAAGCCTTGCAAATACGCTTGGAACAAAAAACAGTGGGAAATAACTCATGAAAATGGCCAAAAAACACGAAAACAGTGAGTTTTTGGTCATAACTCTCATACATGCATCGGTTCTTAAGGTCGTTGTAAATCGCCCTAGAACCCCAAAATAGTGGGTAATAGCTCATCAAAACGGCCATAAAACGCGAAAACAACGATTTTCTTGTCATTTCTCTTAGACATGTAAGGGGTATTATGGACCATGCAAATCGCCATGGAACCCCAGCCATGTGGGAAATAGCTCATTAAAATGGCCATAAAACATGAAACCGACAAGTTGTTTCTCATAACTCTAATACATTTATCGGGTCTTAAAGTCGATGTAAGTCACCTTGGAACCAAAAAACTGTGGGTATAGCTCATGAAAACAACCATAAAATGTGAAAACTGCGAGTTTTGGGTCATGTCTCTCCAACAAGTATGGAGTCTTACGGTCGTTGTAAATCATCCAGGAACCCAAAAACAGTGGGCAATACCTCATGAAAACGACCATAAAACGTGAAAACGATGAGTTTTTAGTCATATCTCTCAAACATGTAACGGGACTTCGAGGCCTTGCAAATCCTCTTGGAACGCAAAAACAGTGGGAAATAACTAATGAAAATAGCCAAAAAACATGAAAATAACGAGTTTTTGGTCAGAACTCTCAAACATGTATCGGTTCTTAAGGTCGTCGTAAATCATCAGAGAACCCCAAAACATTGGGAAATAGCTCATCAAAACGGTATTAAAACACGAAAACTACGAAGTTTACGCTCATATCTCATAAACATGTAAGGATCCTTACAGACATGCAAATCACTTTGGAACCCAAAAAACTGGGCAATAACTCATGAAACGACCTTAAAGCACGAAAACGACAAGTTTTTGGTCATAACTCTCAAACATGTATCAGTCTTAAGGTTGATGTAAATTGACCGGAACTATAAAACTATGGAAATAGCTCATGAAAATGGCCATAAAATACGAAAGCTTCGAGTTTTGGGTCAAATCTATCCAACAAGTATGGAGTCTTACGGTCGTTGTAAATCGGCCTCGAACCCCAAAATAGTGGGAACAACGACCATAAAACGCGAGAATGATGAGTTTTTATTCAGATTTCTCAAACATGTAACGGGTCTTATAGGCCATGCAAATCCGCTTGGAATTGAAAAACAGTCGGAAATTACGGATGAAAATGGCCAAAAAATACGAAAACAATGAGTTTTTGGTCATACCTCTCAAACATGTATCGGTTCTTAAGGTCGTTGTAAATCTCCCTAGAACCCCAAAATAGTGGGAAATAGCTCATCAGAACGGCCATAAAACGCGAAAACGACGATTTTCTTGTCATTTCTCTTAGACATATAAGGGGTATTATGGACCATGCAAATCCCCATGGAACCCAAGAAATGTGGGCAATAGCTCATTAAACGGCCATAAAACACGAAACCGACGAGTTGTTGCTCATAAATCTAATACATTTATCGGGTCTTAAAGTCGATTTAATTCACCTTGCAACCATAAAACTATGGGTAATAGCTCATTAAACCAACCATAAAACGCGAAAACTGCGAGTTTTGGGTCATATCTCCCAACATGTATCGGGCCATAAGTTCGTTGTAAATCGCTCTAGAACCCCAAAACAGCGAGCAATGGTTCATGAAAACGGCCATAAAATTCTAAAATTACGAGTCTTACAGTCCTTGCAAATCCGCTTGGAACGCAAAAACAGTGGTAATTATCTCATCAAAATGGCCATAAACACGAAAACGACGAGATTTTGGCCCGAACTCTCAAACATGTATCAGTTCTTAAGGTCGTCGTAAATTGCCGTAGAACCCCAAAACAGTGGGCAATAGCTCATCAAAACGGCCATAAAACGCGAAAACGACGATGGACCATGCAAATCGCCATGGAACCCCAGAAATGTGGGCAATAGCTCATTAAAACGGCCATAAAACACGAAACCGATGAGTTGTTGCTCATAGCTCTAATACATTTATCGGGTCTTAAAGTCGATGAAAGTCACCTTGGAACCACAAAACTGTGGGTAATAGCTCATGAAAACAACCATAAAACGCGAAAACTGCGAGTTTTGCGTCATATCTCTCCAACATGTATCGGGTAATAAGGTCGTTGTAAATCGCTCTAGAACCCCAAAACAGCGGGCAATGGCTCATGAAAACGGCCATAAAACGCTAAAATTACGAGATTCTGGTCTGAACTCTCAAACATGTATTGGTTCTTAAGGTCGTCGTAAATCGCCGTAGAACCCCAAACTGTGGGAAATAGCTCATCAAAATGGTCTTAAACCGAGAAAACGACGAGTTTCTGCTCATATCTCATAAACATGTAAGGGTCCTTACGAGGCATGCAAATCTTCCTGGAACCCTAGAACTGTGGACAATTACTCATGGAAACAACCATAAAACACGAAAACGACAATATTTTGGTCATACCTATCAAAAAAATATCAGGTCTTATGGTTGATGTAAATCTCCCTCGAACCATAAAACTGTAGGCAATAGCTAATGAAAACAGCCATAAAATGCGAAAACTACGACATTTGGGTCATGTCTCTCCAACCAGTATCGAGTCTTACGGTCGTTGTAAACGCCCGGTAACTCCAAAAGAGTGGGCAATACCTCCTAAAAACGACCATAAAACGTGAAAACGACGAGTTTTTGGTCATAACTCTCAAACATGTATCGGTTCTTAAGGTCGTCGTAAATCGCCGTTGAACCCCAAAACAGTGGGCAGTATCTCATCTAAACGGTCTTAAAACACAAAAACAACGAGTTTCTGCTCATATCTCATAAACATGTAAGGGTCCTTACGAGGCAAGCAAATCCGCCTAGAACCCAAAAACTGTGGGCAATAAGTCATGAAAACGACCATAAAACACGAAAACGTCATGTTTTTGGTCATAACTCTCAAACATGTATCAGGTCTTAAGGTTGATGTAAATCGCCCTGGAACCAAAAAAGTGTGGGAAATAGCTCACGAAAACGGCCATAAAATGCGAAAGCTGCTAGTTTTGGGTCAAATCTCTCCAACAAGTATGGAGTCTTACAGTTGTAAATCGCCTAGAACCCCAAAATAGTGGGCAATACCTCATCAAAACGACCATCAACGCAAAAAATGATGAGTTTTTAGTCGATCTCTCAACAATGTAACGGTCTTACAAGCCTTGCAAATACGCTTGGAACAAAAAAACAGGGTGAAAGAACTCATGAAATTGGCCAAAAAACACGAAAACAGTGAGTTTTTGGTCATAACTCTCATACATGCATCGGTTCTTAAGGTCGTTGTAACGCCCCTAGAACCCCAAAATAGTGGGTAATAGCTCATCAAAACGGCCATAAAACGCGAAAACAACGATTTTCTTGTCATTTCTCTTAGACATGTAAGGGGTATTATGGACCATGCAAATCGCCATGGAACCCCAGCCATGTGGGAAATAGCTCATTAAAATGGCCATAAAACATGAAACCGACAAGTTGTTTCTCATAACTCTAATACATTTATCGGGTCTTAAAGTCGATGTAAGTCACCTTGGAACCAAAAAACTGTGGGTATAGCTCATGAAAACAACCATAAAATGTGAAAACTGCGAGTTTTGGGTCATGTCTCTCCAACAAGTATGGAGTCTTACGGTCGTTGTAAATCACCCAGGAACCCAAAAACAGTGGGCAATACCTCATGAAAACGACCATAAAACGTGAAAACGATGAGTTTTTAGTCATATCTCTCAAACATGTAACGGGACTTAGAGGCCTTGCAAATCCTCTTGGAACGCAAAAACAGTGGGAAATAACTGATGAAAATAGCCAAAAAACATGAAAATAACGAGTTTTTGGTCAGAACTCTCAAACATGTATCGGTTCTTAAGGTCGTCGTAAATCGCTGTAGAACCCCAAAACAGTGGGAAATAGCTCATCAAAACGGTATTAAAACACGAAAACTACGAGTTTCTGCTCATATCTCATAAACATGTAAGGATCCTTACAGGACATGCAAATCCGCCTGGAACCCAAAAACTGTGGGCAATAACTCATGAAAACGACCTTAAAGCACGAAAACGACAAGTTTTTGGTCATAACTCTCAAACATGTATCAGGTCTTAAGGTTGATGTAAATTGACCTGGAACTATAAAACTATGGGAAATAGCTCATGAAAATGGCCATAAAATACGAAAGCTTCGAGTTTTGGGCCAAATCTATCCAACAAGTATGGAGTCTTACGGTCGTTGTAAATCGGCCTGGAACCCCAAAATAGTGGGAACAACGACCATAAAACGCGAGAATGATGAGTTTTTATTCAGATTTCTCAAACATGTAACGGGTCTTATAGGCCATGCAAATCCGCTTGGAATTGAAAAACAGTCGGAAATTACGGATGAAAATGGCCAAAAAATACGAAAACAATGAGTTTTTGGTCATACCTCTCAAACATGTATCGGTTCTTAAGGTCGTTGTAAATCTCCCTAGAACCCCAAAATAGTGGGAAATAGCTCATCAGAACGGCCATAAAAACGCAGCAACGACGATTTTCTTGTCATTTCTCTTAGACATATAAGGGTATTATGGACCATGCAAATCCCATGGAACCCAAGAAATGTGGGCAATAGCTCATTAAACGCCATAAAACACGAAACCGACGAGTTGTTGCTCATAAATCTAATACATTTATCGGGTCTTAAAGTCGATTTAATTCACCTTGCAACCATAAAACTATGGGTAATAGCTCATTAAACCAACCATAAAACGCGAAAACTGCGAGTTTTGGGTCATATCTCCCAACATGTATCGGGCCATAAGTTCGTTGTAAATCGCTCTAGAACCCCAAAACAGCGAGCAATGGTTCATGAAAACGGCCATAAAATTCTAAAATTACGAGTCTTACAGTCCTTGCAAATCCGCTTGGAACGCAAAAACAGTGGTAATTATCTCATCAAAATGGCCATAAACACGAAAACGACGAGATTTTGGCCCGAACTCTCAAACATGTATCAGTTCTTAAGGTCGTCGTAAATTGCCGTAGAACCCCAAAACAGTGGGCAATAGCTCATCAAAACGGCCATAAAACGCGAAAACGACGATGGACCATGCAAATCGCCATGGAACCCCAATGTGGGCAATAGCTCATTAAAACGGCCATAAAACACGAAACCGATGAGTTGTTGCTCATAGCTCTAATACATTTATCGGGTCTTAAAGTCGATGAAAGTCACCTTGGAACCACAAAACTGTGGGTAATAGCTCATGAAAACAACCATAAAACGCGAAAACTGCGAGTTTTGCGTCATATCTCTCCAACATGTATCGGGTAATAAGGTCGTTGTAAATCGCTCTAGAACCCCAAAACAGCGGGCAATGGCTCATGAAAACGGCCATAAAACGCTAAAATTACGAGATTCTGGTCTGAACTCTCAAACATGTATTGGTTCTTAAGGTCGTCGTAAATCGTCGTAGAACCCCAAACTGTGAGAAATAGCTCATCAAAATGGTCTTAAACCGAGAAAACGACGAGTTTCTGCTCATATATCATAAACATGTAAGGGTCCTTACAAGGCATGCAAATCTTCCTGGAACCCTAGAACTATGGACAATTACTCATGGAAACAACCATAAAACACGAAAACGACAATATTTTGGTCATACCTATCAAAAAAATATCAGGTCTTATGGTTGATGTAAATCTCCCTCGAACCATAAAACTGTAGGCAATAGCTAATGAAAACAGCCATAAAATGCGAAAACTACGACTTTTGGGTCATGTCTCTCCAACCAGTATCGAGTCTTACGGTCGTTGTAAACGCCCGGTAACTCCAAAACAGTGGGCAATACCTCCTAAAAACGACCATAAAACGTGAAAACGACGAGTTTTTGGTCATAACTCTCAAACATGTATCGGTTCTTAAGGTCGTCGTAAATCGCCGTTGAACCCCAAAACAGTGGGCAGTATCTCATCTAAACGGTCTTAAAACACAAAAACAACGAGTTTCTGCTCATATCTCATAAACATGTAAGGGTCCTTACGAGGCATGCAAATCCGCCTAGAACCCAAAAACTGTGGGCAATAAGTCATGAAAACGACCATAAAACACGAAAACGTCATGTTTTTGCTCATAACTCTCAAACATGTATCAGGTCTTAAGGTTGATGTAAATCGCCCTGGAACCAAAAAAATGTGGGAAATAGCTCACGAAAACGGCCATAAAATGCGAAAGCTGCTAGTTTTGGGTCAAATCTCTCCAACAAGTATGGAGTCTTACAGTCGTTGTAAATCGGCCTAGAACCCCAAAATAGTGGGCAATGCCTCATCAAAACGACCATAAACGCGAAAATGATGAGTTTTTAGTCAGATCTCTCAACAATGTAACGGGTCTTACAGGCCTTGCAAATACGCTTGGAACGCAAAAACAGTTGGAAATAACTCATGAAAATGGCCAAAAAACACGAAAACAATGAGTTTTTGGTCATAACTCTCATAGATGCATCGGTTCTTAAGGTCGTTGTAAATCGCCCTAGAACCCCAAAATAGTGGGTAATAGCTCATCAAAACGGCCATAAAACGCGAAAACAACGATTTTCTTGTCATTTCTCTTAGACATGTAAGGGGTATTATGGACCATGCAAATCGCCATGGAACCCCAGCCATGTGGGCAATAGCTAATTAAAATGGCCATAAAACATGAAACCGACGAGTTATTTCTCATAACTCTAATACATTTATCGGGTCTTAAAGTCGATGTAAGTCACCTTGGAACCAAAAAACTGTGGGTAATAGCTCATGAAAACAACCATAAAACGTGAAAACTGCGAGTTTTGGGTCATATCTCTCCAACATGTATTGGGTCATAAGGTCGTTATAAATCGCTCTAGAACCTTAAAACAATGGGCAATAGCTCATGAAAACGGCCATAAAACGCTAAAATTACGAGTTTTTAGTCATATATATCAAACATGTAACATGTCTTACAGGCCTTGCATATCCGCGTGGAATGCAAAAACAGTGGTAAATAACTCAAGAAAATGGCCATAAACACGTTAACAACGAGATTTCGGTCCGAACTCTCAAACATGTATCGGTTCTTGAGGTCATCGTAAATCGCCGTAGAACCCCAAAACAGTGGGCAATAGCTCATCAAAACGGTCTTAAAACACGAAAACGACGAGTTTCTGCTCATATCTCATAAACATGTAAGGGCCCTTGCGAGGCATGCAAATCCGTTTGGAACCCTAAAACTATGGGCACTGACTCATGAAAATGACCATAAAACACGAAAACGACAAGCTTTTTGTCGTACCTCTCAAACATGTATAAGGTTTTAAGGGTTATGTAAATCTCCCTGGAACCAGAAAATTGTGAGCAATAGCTCATGAAAACGGCCATAAAACGCGAAAACTGCGATTTTTGGGTCATGTCTCTCCAACAAGTATGGAGTCTTACGGTCGTTGTAAATCGCCCGGGAACCCAAAAACAGTGGGCAATACCTCATGAAAACGACCATAAAACGTGAAAACGACGAGTTTTTAGTCATATATCTCAAACATGTAATGGGACTTACAGGCCTTGCAAATACGCTTGGAACGCAAAAACAGTGGGAAATAACTCACGAAAATGGCCAAAAAACACGAAAATGATGTGTTTTTGGTCATAAATCTCAAACATGCATCGGTTCTTAAGTTCGTTGTAAATCGCCCTAGAACCCCAAAATAGTGGTTAATAGCTCATCAAAACGGCCATAAAATGCGAAAACAACGATTTTCTTGTCATTTCTCTCAGACATGTAAGGGGTGTTATGGACCATGCAAATCGCCATGGAACCCCAGAAATGTGGGCAATAGCTCATATAAACGGCCATAAAACATGAAACCGACGAGTTGTTTCTCATAACTCTAATACATTTATCGGGTCTTAAAGTCAATGTAAGTCACCTTGGAACCAAAAAACTGTGGGTAATAGCTCATGAAAACAACCATAAAACATGAAAACTGCGAGTTTTTGGTCATATCTCTCCAACATGTATTGGGTCATAAGGTCATTATAAATCGCTCTAGAACCTTAAAACAACGGGCAATAACTCATGAAAACGGCCATAAAACGCTAAAATTACGAGTTTTTAGTCATAGATATATATCAAACATGTAACATGTCTTATAGGCCTTGCATATCCGCGTGGAATGCAAAAACAGTGGTAAATAACTCATGAAAATAGCCATAAACACGTGAACAACGAGATTTTGCTCCGAACTCTCAAACATGTATCGGTTCTTGAGGTCGTCGTAAATCGCCGTAGGACCCCAAAACAGTGGGCAATAGCTCATCAAAACGGTCTTGAAACACGAAAACGACGAGTTTCTACTCATATCTCGTAAACATGTAAGGGCCCTTACGAGGCATGCAAATCCGTTTCGAACCCTAAAACTGTGGGCAATGACTCATGAAAATGACCATAAAACACGAAAACGACAAGCTTTTAGTCGTACCTCTCAAACATGTATCAGGTTTTAAGGGTTGTGTAAATCTCCCTGGAACGAGAAAATTGTGAGCAATAGCTCATGAAAACGGCCATAAACGCAAAAACTGCGAATTTTGGTTCATGTCTCTCCAACAAGTATCGCGTCTTACGGTCGTTGTAAATCTCCCGGGAACCCAAAAACAGTGTGCAATACCTCATGAAAACGTCCATAAAACATGAATACGACGAGTTTTTCGTCATATCTCTCAAACATGTAAAGGGACTTACAGGCCTTGCAAATCCGCTTGGAACACAAAAACAGTGGGAAATAACTGATGAAAATAGCCCAAAAACAAGAAAACAAAAAATTTTTGGTCATAACTCTCAAACATGTATCGGTTCTTAAGGTCGTCGTAAATCTCCGTAGAACCCCAAAACAGTGGGCAATAGCTCACCAAAACGGTATTAAACCACGAAAACAATGAGTTTCTGCTCATATCTCATAAACATGTAAGGGTCCTTACAGGACATGCAAATCCGCCTGGAACCCAAAAATTGTGGGCAATAACTCATGAAAACGACCTTAAAGCACGAAAATAACAAGTTTTTGGTCATAACTCTCGAACATGTATCAGGTCTTAAGGTTGATGTAAATCGCCCTAGAACCATAAAACATTGGGCAATAGCTCATGAAAACGGCCAGAAAATGCTAAAGCTGCGAATTTTGGGTCAAATCTATCCAACAAGTATGGAGTCTTACGGTCGTTCTAAATAGGCCTGGAACCCCAAAATAGTGGGCAAAACAACCATAAAACGCGAAAATGATGAGTTTTTATTCAGATCTCTCAAACATGTAACGGGTCTTATAGGCCATGCAAATCCGCTTGGAATACAAAAACAGTGGGAAATTACTGATGAAAATGGCCAAAATCCCAAAATAGTGGGCAATAGCTCATCAAAACAGCCATAAAACGCGAAAACGACGATTTTCTTGTCATTTCTCTTAGACATATAAGGGGTATTATGCACCATGCAAATCGCCATGGAACCCCGGAAATGTGGGCAATAGCTCATTAAACGACCATAAAACACGAAACCGACGAGTTGTTGATCATAACTCTAATACATTTATCGGGTCTTAAAGTCAATGTAGGTCACCTTGGAACCATAAATCCGTGGGTAATAGCTGATTAAAACAACCATAAAACGCGAAAACTGCGAGTTTTGGGTCATATCTCTCCAACATGTATTGGGTCATAAGGTCGTTGTAAATCGCTCTAAAACCCCAAAACAGCGAGCAATAGCTCATGAAAACGGCCATAAAATGCTAAAATTACGAGTCTTACAGGCCTTGCAAATCCGCTTGGAACACAAAAACAGTGGTAAATAACTCATCAAAATGGCCATAAACACGAAAATGACGAGATTTTGGCCTGAACTCTCAAACATGTATCGGTTCTTAAGGTCGTCATAAATCGCCGTAGAACCCCAAAACAGTGGGCAATAGCTCATCAAAACGGCCATAAAACGCGAAAATGACGATATTCTTGTCATTTCTCTTAGACATGTAAGGGGTATTATGGACCATGCAAATCGCCATGGAACCCCAGAAATATGGGCAATACCTCATTAAAACGGCCATAAAACACGAAACCGACGAGTTGTTGCTCATAACTCTAATACATTTATCGGGTCTTACAGTTGATGTAAGTCACCTTGGAACCATAAAACTGTGGGTTATAGCTCATGAAAACAAAAGGAAACGCGAAAACTGCGAGTTTTGGGTCATATCTCTCCAACATGTATCGGGTAATAAGGTCGTTGTAAATCGCTCTAGAACCCCAAAATAGCGGGCAATGACTCATGAAAATGGCCATAAAATGCTAAAATTACGATATTCTTGTCTGAACTCTCAAACATGTATCGGTTCTTAAGGTCGTCGTAAATCGCCGTAGAACCCCAAAACAGTGGGCAATAGCTCATCAAAACGGTAATAAAACACGAAAACAACGAGTTTCTGCTCATATCTCATAAACATGTAAGGGTCCTTACAGGACATGCAAATCCGCCTGGAACCCAAAATCTGTGGACAATAACTCATGGAAACGATCATAAAACACGAAAACGACAAGCTTTTTGTCATACCTATCAAACATGTATCAGGTCTTAAGGTTGATGTAAATCTCCCTGGGACCATAAAACTGTGGGCAATAGCTAATGAAAACGGCCATAAAATGCGAAAACTGCGACTTTTGGGTCATGTCTTTCCACCAAGTATCGAGTCTTACGGTCGTTGTAAATCGCCCGGGAACTCCAAAACAGTGGGCAATACCTCATGAAAATGACCATAAAACGCGAAAACAGCGAGCTTTTGGTCATAACTCTCAAACATGTATCGGTTCTTAAGGTCGTCGTAAATTGCCGTTGAACCCCAAAATAGTGGGCAATAGCTCATCTAAACGGTCTTAAAACACAAAAACAACGAGTTTCTGCTCATATCTCATAAACATGTAAGGGTTCTTACGAGGCATGCAAATCCGCCTAGAACCCAAAACTATGGGCAATAACTCATGAAAACAACCATAAAACACGAAAACGTCATGTTTTTGGTCATAACTCTCAAACATGTATCAGGTCTTAAGGTTGATGTAAATCACCCTGGAACCAAAAAAATGTGTGAAATAGCTCACGAAAACGGCCATAAAATGCGAAAGCTGCTAGTTTTGGGTCAAATATCTCCAACAAGTATCGAGTCTTACGGTCCATGTAAATCGGCCTAGAACCCCAAAATAGTGGGCAATACCTCATCAAAACGACCATAAACGCGAAAATGATGAGTTTTTATCAGATCTCTCAAACATGTAACGGGACTTACAGGCCTTGTAAATACGCTTGGAACGCAAAACCAGTGGGAAATAACTCATGAAAATGACCAAAAAAGACGAAAACGATGAGTTTTTGGTCATAACTCTCAAACATGCATCGGTTCTTAAGGTCGTTGTAAATCGCCCTAGAACCCCAAAATAGTGGGCAATAGCTCATCAAAACGGCCATAAAACACGAAAACAACGATTTTCTTGTCATTTCTCTTAGACATGTAAAGGGTATTATGGACCATGCAAATCGCCAGGGAACCCCAGAAATGTGGGCAATAGCTCATTAAAACGGCCATAAAACATGAAACCGACGAGTTGTTTCTCATAACTCTATTACATTTGTCGGGTCTTAAAGTCGATGTAAGTCACCTTGGAACTAAAAAACCGTGGGTAATAGCTCATGAAAACAACCATAAAACGTGAAAACTGCGAGTTTTGGGTCATATCTCTCCAACATGTATTGGGTCATAAGGTCATTATAAATCGCTCTAGAACCTTAAAACAACGGGAAATAGCTCATGAAAACGGCCATAAAACGCTAAAATTACGAGTTTTTAGTCATATATATAAATATATATATCAAACATGTAACCTATCTTACAGGCCTTGCATATCCGCTTGGAATGCAAAAACAATGGTAAATAAATCATGAAAATGGCCATAAACACGTTAACAACGAGATTTTGGTCCGAACTCTCAAACATGTATCGGTTCTTGAGGTCGTCGTAAATCGCCGTAGAACCCAAAACAGTGGGCAATAGCTCATCAAAACGGTCTTCAAACACGAAAACGACGAGTTTCTGCTCATATCTCATAAAAATGTAAGGGCCCTTACGAGGCATGCAAATCCGTTTGGAACCCTAAAGCTGTAGGCAATGACTCATGAAAATGACCATAAAACACAAAAAATGACAAGCTTTTAGTCGTACCTCTCAAACATGTATCAGGTTTTAAGGGTTGTGTAAATCTCCCTGGAACGAGAAAAATGTGAGCAATAGCTCATGAAAACGGCCATAAAATGCGAAAACTACGACTTTTGGGTCATGTCTCTCCAACAAGTATCGAGTCTTACGGTCGTTGTGAATCGCCCGGGAACCCCAAAAACAGTGGGCAATACCTCATGAAAACGACCATAAAACGTGAAAACGACGAGTTTTTAGTCATATCTCTCAAACATGTAACGGGACTGACAGGCCTTGCAAATCCGCTTGGAACACAAAAACAGTGGGAAATAACTGATGAAAAGAGCCCAAAAACATAAAAACAACGAGTTTTTGGTCATAACTCTCAAACATGTATCGGTTCTTAAGGTCGTCGTAAATCGCCGTAGAACCCCAAAACAGTGGGCAATAGCTCATCAAAACGGTATTAAAACACGAAAACAACGAGTTTCTGCTCATATCTCATAAACATGTAAGGGTCCTTACAGGACATGCAAATCCGCCTGGAACCGAAAATCTGTGGACAATAACTCATGGAAACGATCATAAAACACGAAAACAACAAGCTTTTTGTCATACCTATCAAACATGTATCAGGTCTTAAGGTTGATGTAAATCTCCCTGGGACCATAAAACTGTGGGCAATACCTAATGAAAACGGCCATAAAATGCGAAAACTGCGACTTTTGGGTCATGTCTTTCCACCAAGTATCGAGTCTTACGGTCGTTGCAAATCGCCCGGGAACTCCAAAACAGCGGGCAATACCTCATGAAAATGACCATAAAACGCGAAAACAGCGAGCTTTTGGTCATAACTCTCAAACATGTATAGGTTCTTAAGGTCGTCATAAATCGCCGTTGAACCCCAAAACAGTGGGCAATAGCTCATCTAAACGGTCTTAGAACACAAAAACAACGAGTTTCTGCTCATATCTCATAAACATGTAAGGGTTCTTACGAGGCATGCAAATCCGCCTAGAACCCAAAACTATGGGCAATAACTCATGAAAACAACCATAAAACACGAAAACGTCATGTTTTTGGTCATAACTCTCAAACATGTATCAGGTCTTAAGGTTGATGTAAATCGCCCTGGAACCAAAAAAATGTGTGAAATAGCTCATGAAAACGGCCATAAAATGCGAAAGCTGCTAGTTTTGGGTCAAATATCTCCAACAAGTATCGAGTCTTACGATCCATGTAAATCGGCCTAGAACCCCAAAATAGTGGGCAATACCTCATCAAAACGACCATAAACGCGAAAATGATGAGTTTTTATCAGATCTCTCAAACATGTAACGGGACTTACAAGCCTTGTAAATACGCTTGGAACACAAAACCAGTGGGAAATAACTCCTGAAAATGACCAAAAAAGACGAAAACGATGAGTTTTTGGTCATAACTCTCAAACATGCATCGGTTCTTAAGGTCGTTGTAAATCGCCCTAGAACCCCAAAATAGTGGGCAATAGCTCATCAAAACGGCCATAAAACGCGAAAACAATGATTTTCTTGTCATTTCTCTTAGACATGTAAAGGGTATTATGGACCATGCAAATCGCCATGGAACCCCAGAAATGTGGGCAATAGCTCATTAAAACGGCCATAAAACATGAAACCGACGAGTTGTTTATCATAACTCTATTACATTTTTCGGGTCTTAAAGTCGATGTAAGTCACCTTGGAACCATAAAACCGTGGGTAATAGCTCATGAAAACAACCATAAAACGTGAAAACTGCGAGTTTTGGGTCATATCTCTCCAACATGTATTGGGTCATAAGGTCATTATAAATCGCTCTAGAACCTTAAAACAACGGGCAATAGCTCATGAAAACGGCCATAAAACGCTAAAATTACGAGTTTTTAGTCATATATATATATATCAAACATGTAACCTGTCTTACAGGCCTTGCATATCCGCATGGAATGCAAAAACAATGGTAAATAAATCATGAAAATGGCCATAAACACGTTAACAACGAGATTTTGGTCCGAACTCTCAAACATGTATCGTTCTTGAGGTCGTCGTAAATCGCCGTAGAACCCCAAAACAGTGGGCAATAGCTCATCAAAACGGTCTTCAAACACGAAAACGACGAGTTTCTGCTCATATCTCATAAAAATGTAAGGGCCCTTACGAGGCATGCAAATCCGTTTGGAACCCTAAAACTGTAGGCAATGACTCATGAAAATGACCATAAAACACAAAAATGACAAGCTTTTGGTCGTACCTCTCAAACATGTATCAGGTTTTAAGGGTTGTGTAAATCTCCCTGGAACGAGAAAAATGTGAGCAATAGCTCATGAAAACGGCCATAAAATGCGAAAACTACGACTTTTGGGTCATGTCTCTCCAACAAGTATCGAGTCTTACGGTCGTTGTGAATCGCCCGGGAACCCAAAAACATTGGGCAATACCTCATGAAAACGACCATAAAACGTGAAAACGACGCGTTTTTATTCATATCTCTCAAACATATAACGGGACTTACAGGCCTTGCAAATCCGCTTGGAACACAAAAACAGTGGGAAATAACGGATGAAAAGAGCCCAAAAACATAAAAACAACGAGTTTTTGGTCATAACTCTCAAACATGTATCGGTTCTTAAGGTCGTCGTAAATCGCCGTAGAACCCCAAAACAGTGGGCAATAGCTCATCAAAACGGTATTAAAACACAAAAACAACGAGTTTCTGCTCATATCTCATAAACATGTAAGGGTCCTTACAGGACATGCAAATCCGCCTAGAACCCAAAATCTGTGGGCAATAACTCATGAAAACGACCTTAAAGCACGAAAACGACAAGTTTTTGGTCATAACTCTCAAACATGTATCAGGTCTTCAGGTTGATGTAAATCGCCCTGGAACCATAAAACTATGGGCAATAGCTCATGAAAACGGCCATAAAATGCGAAAGCTGCGAGATTTGGGTCAAATCATTCCAATATGGAGTCTTACAGTCGTTGTAAGTCGGCCTGGAACCCCAAAATAGTGGGCAAAACGACCATAAAACGCGAAAATGATGAGTTTTTATTCAGATCTCTCAAAATGTAACGGGTCTTATAGACCATGCAAATCCGCTTGGAATACAAAAACAATGGGAAATTACTGATGAAAATGGCCAAAATCCCAAAATAGTGGGCAATAGCTCATCAGAACGGCCATAAATCGCAAAAAACGACGATTTTCTTCTCATCTCTCTTAGACATATAAGGGGTATTATGGACCATGCAAATCGCCATGGAACCCCGGAAATGTGGGCAATTGCTCATTAAACGGCCATTAACACGAAACCGTCGAGTTGTTGCTCATCACTCTAATACATGTATCGGGTCTTAAAGTCAATGTAAGTCACCTTGGAACCATAAATCTGTGGGTAATAGCTCATTAAAACAACCATAAAACGCGAAAACTGCGAGTTTTGGGTCATATCTCTCCAACATGTATCAGTTCATAAGGTCGTTGTAAATCGCTCTAAAACCCCAAAACAGCGAGCAATGGCTCATGAAAACGGCCATAAAATGCTAAAATTACGAGTCTTAGAGGCCTTGCAAATCCGCTTGGAACGCAAAAACTGTGGTAAATAACTCATCAGAATGGCCATAAACACGAAAATGACGAGATTTTGGCCCGAACTCTCAAACATGTATCGGTTCTTAAGGTTGTCGTAAATCGCCGTAGAACCCCAAAACAGTGGGCAATAGCTCATCAAAACGGCCATAAAACGCGAAAACGACGATTTTCTTGTCATTTCTCTTAGACATGTAAGGGGTATTATGGACCATGCAAATCGCCATGGAACCCCAGAAATCTGGGCAATACCTCATTAAAACGGCCATAAAACACGAAACCGACGAGTTGTTGCTCATAACTCTAATACATTTATCGGGTCTTAAAGTCGATGTAAGTCACCTTGGAACCTTAAAACTGAGGGTAATAGCTCATGAAAACAACAGAAAACGCGAAAACTGCGAGTTTTGGGTCATATCCCTCCAACATGTATCGGTTAATAAGGTTGTTGTAAATCGCTCTAGAACCCCAAAACAGCGGGCAATGACTCATGAAAACGGCCATAAAACGCTAAAATTACGAGATTCTGGTCTAAACTCTCAAACATGTATTGGTTCTTAAGGTCATCGTAAATCGCCGTAGCACCCCAAACTGTGGGCAATAGCTCATCAAAATGGTCTTAAAACACGAAAACGACGAGTTTCTGCTCATATCTCATAAACATGTAAGGGTCCTTACGAGGCATGCAAATCCGCCTCGAACCCTAGAACTATGGACAATAACTCATGGAAACGACCATAAAACATGAAAACGACAAGCTTTTGGTCATACCTATCAAACATGTATCAGGTCTTAAGATTGATGTAAATCTACCTGGAACCACAAAACTGTGGGCAATAGCTAATGAAAACGGCCATAAAATGCGAAAACTACGACTTTTGGGTCATGTCTCTCCAACAAGTATCGAGTGTTACGGTCGTTGTAAATCGCCCGGGAACTCCAAAACAGTGGGCAATACCTCATGAAAATGACCATAAAACGCGAAAACGGCGAGCTTTTGGTCATAACTCTCAAACATGTATCGGTTCTTAAGGTCGTCGTAAATCGCCGTTGAACCCCAAAACAGTGGGCAATAGCTCATCTAAACGGTCTTAAAACACAAAAACAATGAGTTTCTGCTCATATCTCATAAAAATGTAAGGGTCCTTACGAGGCATGCAAATCCGCCTAGAACCCAAAACTGTGGGAAATAACTCATGAAAACGACCATAAAACACGAAAACATCATGTTTTTGGTCATAACTCTCAAACATGTATCAGGTCTTAAGGTTGATGTAAATCGCCCTGGAACCAAAAAATGTGGGAAATAGCTCACGAAAACGGCCATAAAATGCGAAAGCTGCTAGTTTTGGGTCAAATCTCTCCAACAAGTATGGAGTCTTACGGTCATTGTAAATCGGCCTAGAACCCCAAAATAGTGGGCAATACCTCATCAAAACGACCATAAACGCGAAAATGATGAGTTTTAAGTCAGATCTCTCAAACATGTAATGGGTCTTACAGGCCTTGCAAATACGCTTGGAACGCAAAAACATTGGGAAATAACTCATGAAAATGGCCAAAAAACACGAAAACAATGAGTTTTTGGTCATAACTCTCAAACATGCATTGGTTCTTAAGGTCGTTGTAAATCGCCCTAAAACCCCAAAATAGTGGGCAATAGCTCATCAAACGGCCATAAAACGCGAAAACATTGATTTTCTTGTCATTTCTCTTAGACATGTAAGCGGTATTATGGACCATGCAAATCGCCATGGAACCCCAGCCATGTGGGCAATAGCTCATTAAAATGGCCATAAAACATGAAACCGACGAGTTGTTTCTCATAACTCTAATGCATTTATCGGGTCTTAAAGTCGATGTAAGTCACCTTGGAACCAAAAAACTGTGGGTAATAGCTCATGAAAACAACCATAAAATGTGAAAACTTCGAGTTTTGGGTCATATCTCCAACATGTATTGGGTCATAAGGTCGTTATAAATCGCTCTAGAACCTTAAAACAATGGGCAATAGCTCATGAAAACGGCCATAAAACGCTAAAATTACGAGTTTTTAGTCATATATATATCAAATATGTAACATGTCTTACAGGCCTTGCATATCCATTTGGAACCCTAAAACTGTGGGCAATGACTCATGAAAACATGTATCGGTTCTTAAGGTCGTCGTAAATCGCCATAGAACCCCAAAACAGTGGGCAATAGCTCATCAAAACGGTATTAAAACATGAAAACAACGAGTTTCTTCTCATATACCATAAACATGTACGTGTCCTTACGAGGCATGCAAATCGATTATAAACGCGGCCATGGAACCCCAGAAATGTGGGCAATAGCTCATTAAACCGGCCATAAAACACGAAACCGATGAATTGCTACTCATAACTCTAATACATTTATCGGGTCTTAGAGTTGATGTAAGTCACCTTGGAACCATAAAACTATGGGTAATAGCTCATAAAAACAACCATAAAACGCGAAAACTGCGAGTTTTTGGTCATATCTCTACAACATGTATCGGGTCATAAGGTCGTTATAAATCGTCCTAGAACCCGAAAATAGTAGGCAATGGCTCATAAAAACGTCCATAAAACGCTAAAATTACGAGTTTTTAGTCATATATCTCAAACATATAACGGGTCTTATAGGCCTTGCAAATCAGCTTGGAACGCAAAAACAGTGGGAAATAACTCATGAAAATGGCCATAAAACACGAAAACGACGAGATTTTGGTTATAACTCTCAAACATGTATCGGTTCCTAAGGTCGTCGTAAATCGCTATAGAACCCCAAAACAGTGAGCAATAGCTCATCAAAACGGTATTAAGACACGAAAACGACGAGTTTCTACTCATATCTCATAAACATGTAACGTTCCTTACAGGGCATGCAAATCCGCTTGGAACCCTAAAACAGTGGGCAATAACTCATGAAAACGACCTTAAAACACAAAAACGATAAGCTTTTGGTCAAACCTCTAAAACATGTATTAGGTCTTAAGGTTGATGTAAATCTCCCTGGAACCATAAAATTGTGGGCAATAGCTCATGAATACAACCATAAAATACGAAAACTGCGGGTTTTGGGTCATGTCTCTCCAACAAGTATTGAGTCTTACGATCGTTGCAAATCGCTCGGGAACGCCAAAACAGTGGCCAATACCTCATGAAAACGGCCATAAAACACGAAAGCGACGAGTTTCTAGTTAGATCTCTCAAACATGTAATGGAACTTATAGGCCTTGCAAATCCGCTTGGAACGCAAAAACAGTGGGAAATAACTCATGAAAATGGCCAAAAAACACGAAAACGTTGAGTTTTTGGTCATAACTCTTAAACATGTATCGGTTGTTAAGGTCGTCGTAAATCGTCGTTGAACCCCAAAACAGTGGGCAATAGCTCATCTAAGGTCTTAAAATACAAAAACAACGATTTTATTCTCATATCTCATAAACATTTAAGGGTCCTTATGAGGCATGCAAATTCGCCTTGAACCCAAAAAACCGTGGGCGATAACTCATGAAAACGACCATAAAACGTGACAACGACAAGTTTCTGGTCATAACTCTCAAACATGTATCATGTCATAAGATTGATGTAAATAGCCTTGGAACCATAAAACTGTGGGCAATAGCTCATGAAAACGACCATAAAATGCGAAAGCTACGAGTTTTGGGTCAAATCTCTCCAACAAGTATGGAGTCTTATGATCGTTATAAATCGGCCTAGAACCCCAAAATAGTGGGCAATACCTCATCAAAACAACCATAAAACACGAAAACGACGAGTTTTTAGTCAGATCTCTCAAACATGTAACGAGTCTTACAGGCCTTGCAACTCCGCTTGAAACGCAAAAACTGTGGGAAATAACTCATGAATATGGCCAAAAAACACGAAAACGACGAGTTTTTGGTCATAACTCTCAAACAGTAGGAATGTTTGGGACAAATCAAGGCTGCTCACGTAAAGTCGAAAATGAAATAACCTTATAGTAAATCATTGACACCCACTTCAAAAATATTGACTTTCTAGCACCCAATATTTTCCTTTTTTTCTAGAATTTCAATTCTTTGGTGGTGAGATGATGCCAAGAGTTTTCATTGGTTTCAAACAATCTTTGCACAACAATAACTTTCAGTTTTGCTTTAATACTACACCCATGAGATCAATAGTTTTGCCCATATGTAGCTGGCTACAATTGAAGGAAATGCAAGTGAGTGCTTGAGATCTTCACATAAAAGTTAATCATATGTGGTAGCCATGTGCACCATAGATGTGCTCATAAAATATTTAAACTATATGGCAGTAAATTTCTCATAGGTCAAATCAAGGATAATGCGTGGGTGTGTGGAAGTTGCAGCCAACACGAGATCCCGAATGATCTTGATGCGCATGGAATGATATGGTAGAGTATGAGGAAGTCAACCGAGTATAGATGCGCCAGCAGCTACCTGATAACTTATTCCAGGCTGGGCTAGCTTGGTAGGAAAGCCCGGTACTTGTAGCATCGGATCCAAATTTCATGGCGTTGCGTACGTGCATTCAATATGCTTACACAGATTTGGTAATGTAAATAGCCTGTTTACTTTATACACTGATATTCTGTGACAATGTTTTTACAATACAAGTTCTCCATCGGCCTTGTTTGGGTAGAAGCAACCACCCTATAATGTTCTTGTTTATTTTATGCCGAACCATAAGATTTTGGCATTGTCGCAGGAACAATGGAAATCCACTTCAAAGGCAGATGTTGCTTACTCAAAGTTGCACCTGGCATTTTGCTCACTAAATTTCTTCTTTCTGCAGAATACATATGCAAGTTTCAACCCAATCTAAAGAAAACTCTTATTAAAGTGTAGATTGGTTTTGAAAACAGAAGCAAGTAAGTAGCATCCCTGGACGACAGATCCTCGTAACTTAAAGTAACGCTTTGTCGGTAAGCAATTTCATAAGTCTTCTACTCACAGATGAAAGCGAAGGTGATTGAGTGTGTGCGATCGTCTATACAGAATCGTTTTGCCCCCTTTATAAAAGAAGATCCTATCTCTGGTAGCCATGTGTGCACCGTAGTTGTGCTCATAAAATGTTGACACTGTCGGCATATATGGCAGTTAATTTCTCGTCATAGGTGAAATCAACGATGAGGCATATGCATGGTCGGGTGTGTGCAAGTTGCTGGCAACACACAGAGATCCCGGAAGATCTGGATGCGCATGTGATCTCGATCGTGGGAGCCTATAGGAAGTCAACCGTAGGTGTACAGGGCGGCAGCCAGGCAGGTAGAGCTAGCTTTGCTATACAACAGAGACGCCACCATCGAATGCATCTCTCTATATAATTAAGCGCAGGTAGCTCAAGGGTGGATAGAAACTAATTAAGGCAGGTCGAGCGAGGAAGCAGCAGCAGGTAAGGAAGCTCCTCCTGCAGGTTCTTCTTCAGTAGTGTCTGTCCACCATATATCTTGGCCATGATGATGCAGGTGAAGAAGAGGCTCGGCGTCCTCGTCCTCCTCCTCCTGCTAGTCGCTGGCGGTGGCATTGTCGCCGATGGCGTGTGCGTCGACCTCGTCGATGTCCAAACAACACTGAGCAGTCGTCCTGACTTGGTTGCCACATTCATCGCGTCCGACAGGAACAACGCCGAGGTCTGGAGGCGGACGCTGGGGCCTGGCACGAGTGGCAGCTTCGGTCCAGGCATCTCCTCGTACCAATTCGTGGCCGCCAACTCGGATGTGGAGATGTGCGCGGTGGACCCTTGCAGTCTCACCCTCCTACTTGACAACGCCAAGGTATCGGACTTCTGGGTGCCTCTTTCCGTCCGCATCCGAGGCTACGACTCCAATGGCGGCCTACTAGGCGAGAGGACTTTTAACGTGATACCGCCGAAGCTGGTTAATCGTGACAGCAAAATTGTACTCAGCCAGTGTTAAGGATCTGTATGTTGCCGCCGGACATTTCTTTAATTTCCACCTACTATCGTTTCCTTCATTTTCTTTCAAAAAAAAAGGATGGCTTAAGCTTTGTATTCAAGCACCACCACAGACATTTGTTTGTCGTGTACTTCTTGTATCATTTTATTTCTTTCCAAATCGAGTGCGTTTGCTTTGCAAGTTTTCTCGAATCGGCGGGCCAGGGCGCTTGTTTCTGTCTGTCTCTTCACTTTCCTTCTTACGTTTTTACCGATCCCCGGCCGCTGTATTGGTTTGTATGTAATAATTCTACCTGCTCGGACTTTTTGCAACAATGCATGGATCATATCATATATGTCTTACAGTTTATGTTTGTGTTCCAAGTTTAACCGATTACAGATGTACACAAGCTGGACTTGGATAGTTTATAACTAGGATGCACACATGTTCGATCACAAAAAAGAAAGGAAGCAAGCATATGAAATACATGAAATTATTAGATATTGCATAACCCCTAAGAAGATGGAGGACATATCCTAACATCACGCTCTCATCCATGTCGGGTAAAAACATCTCTCGCCGTATCCACCAACACCATAAACGGAGCGTAGTGGTACACCGGTAGATAACATTCTAAAGAGAAGAAATTTTATATTTTATAACATTGTCCATTTCTACATAGCCATAGAAACCTAATAACGACGAGTGCTCCCACCCTAAGAAGGATTCTGAACTCCTAGTCAATCCCATGTAGCCAATTGCCAATATGTTGGAAACTCTACGAGTATGATACAACCAAGAAGCTACCTTTGCAAGAGTTCTTTTTGTGAGCTTATTTTATTTTCTCAACTTGTTTTTTCAATATTTGCTAAATTCCCAAATTGTTTGGGGTATATCTTTTATTCTCCAATTCCACCCACCATTTCTAACCATTCTATTCTTCTACCCTTGCAAGCTTGATCTTTAGATTGCATTTGTATCTCTCTTTTTCTGCTTCCTCAAAACCCTAAGTTGGTTTTATCCTAGAACGCTAACTGACATTTATATATGGTGTATTTGTTCCTATAACTAAAACCCTAAAAATCCAAACCCTAAGATAACATATATAAGTGGTATTTTGAATATCAATTACTAAAACCCTAACACCTCTCTCTCTCTATTCTCTTTGTTACTAATAAAACTAACCCATCCAATACCTCTCTCTGGGTGTCCTCTTCAAATCTGTTCAAAATATTTTGAAACAAATCAAATCACCTCAAATGCTTTGGTAAAATTATTTCAGAAAAAAAAATAATTAGCACCGGTAGAAACGTATGCCTAGGCCCTTTTCTCTCTTCACGGCACATCTTGCCTCTCTCTCTCTCTCTCTCTCAACCTGCTTTCTCTTTTCCCCGTCCTAGGCACTGTTCACAGTGGAGAGTGGCACTCTCCACTGTTTGTCTTCTTCCCGTGAGGAGCACAAGCCGCACGTGAGCTCCTGCTGCATCAGCCCTAGACTCCCTCCTCCACACGCTGCCCTCACTCTTATCCTCTCCACACTAGTAAGAAAACCCTTATAGCATACATTTTGCAGTGGCGTCCAATATATAATGCGCCACCCCTCCTCCTTACTTCCCCCTCTCCCTGCCACCACCGCCCCATAGATCCCCCCTCTCCCTGCCGATGCCACCCCGCATCTGACGACTTCGCTCGATTTTCCGCCGCCCCACCGCCTCGTCACCGACCAAGCTGCAAACTCTCTTGGCCCTCCCTGATCCGCCGGTCGCTGCAACCTTCCCATCGCCAAGCCTCGTCACCGACCACGCGGTGAGCCATCCCCCACGCCTCCTTTTTTTTATAGAAACTTAGAAATTAGAGATGTAACACTAGTGTTTAGATACTAGACTTGGGCTCAAATTCTAGATATAGGAATGTTAGATAGTGCTTTATAGATAGTATTTAGATAGTGATAGTAACACTAGTAGGAAAAGCTAGATAGATGATTTAGTTTAGATAATAGTAGATGATTTAGTGTAGATGATTATGTATAGATGATTTTAGTGTAGATGATTTTAGGGGTAGAAAATTTAGATAACTTTAGGGATAGATGTAGCATGCTACTTAGCTCACTCACTTCGTCCATGTAATTATTTTGCGTCGAATACAAATATGAGGCCCTACTTTTAGGTTGATTTTGGTTTTGTATTTCCATATGGCCGATGATTGAAATGTGAGAATGCAATGTCAGGGGTGGTGCGAGTGAGCCTTGTGATATGCACAAATAAATAATTTGTGCATCCTACTTGGCTCACTTACTCCGTCCCTATAATAATGCAAATATGAGACCCTACTTTTAGGTTGATTTTTGTTTTGTACTTCCATATGGCCGATAATTACAGTGTGATAATGCAATGTCGGGGATGGTGTGAGTGAGCCTTGTGATATGCACAAATAAATAATTTGTGCATCCTACTTGGCTCACTCACTCCATTCCTGTAATTATTTTGCGTATAATGCAAATATGAGGCCCTACTTTTAGGTTGATTTTGGTTCTGTACTTTCATATGGCCGATGATTTGTGCATACTACTTGCCTCGCTTACCCCATACCTTAAGCCCTTGGAGTTTTCTATAAACAACACCACCCATCGATTATTTATTTGCTTAGGATTATTTAGTTTAGGGAGTATTTTGTTGACATCAATTTGGAGCAACCACACACTTAGGACTTTGTTATTTTCATCAAATGCCTACTTTAAGATGCCCATCCCGCATCCTCGGCGTCGACTCGGCGGCAACGACAAAGGTCTAGGCTCCGCCGGGCATGTCCAGGACTGGGCTCCACCGGGCTGGCACTGGGAGGTGCTACCTTCCGGGATGCGTAGCTTGGTGAGGAATATAGGTGTCATCATGGACCCGGAGCTTCTTTGGTGGCGGTCTTCTGGTCCACTATCGGTGCAGAGGGAGCCGGCCCCTGAGGAGGTGGTACAGAATTGTGTCAGGGAGGAGAACAAGCACGTCCATCCCTATATGGTTGCGTTGGACGTCACTCTCTCTAATAATTGCCAGTTTCTTCAGGGATCTCACCTGAGCTATGCTCCTGTGATGGTTCTTTCTCTTTGGGTGTTCACCGCCCGTGGCTTAGGACCCGAGAGTCGATGTTCAGTTTGATTGAGCGAGTTGTATTAGTTATATTTAACCGCTTGTGATGTGTTTAACCTCTTGTGATATTTTTAACCGCTTGTTACGTGATAATGCATTTCGTGTTGTTATATTGCGCCATTTCTATGAATATGTTTTGCTGTGGTGTCAATATTCAATTGGATGCACTAGATATTTTTTAATTTTAAAAAACTCACTTGTGGCGCTCAAATTAACTCGAGCGCCACTATTAGGATATGTACCACTAGATACACTACTGATGGAGTTTGGTGGAGACGCCGTCACTATGTTCTACCAGTGGCGTGATATTAGTGGCATGCGGGTTAAACGCCACGAACCACCTTTCCCGAACACCGCCACTAGGATTTTCCTACTAGTACCATGCCCAGATTGCCTCTCCTCAACCACCCCAGATTATTTCCCCTTCTCCATGCTTCACCATCACCACCTCTCACCATGGAAGCCGCCTCGGACACCTAGCTCTCCGGCGGTACAAGGCCTCCGCCGCAACGGCATCCATAGTATAAGGAGCACCTTGACGTCCTTGTCAAGCTACCACACATACCGAAGAGGAGTAGCAACTTATCACGCGAATTGGACGTTTTCTCCTCTACGGACGCTGAAAGTTCTTCGCCAATCGCCACTGTTAAATGCCTCCCCAGCCTCTCTTCTCTTTGCCATAGGTACGTTGGTGAGCCGCCGATGCCCTAGCACCCCTCTCCCGCTTGATGTAACTGTCGTGGCCTCCATTTCATGTACATTCTGTAATCCTGAGCCACGCGCACTCTTCACCATCACTAGAACCCTCTTCTGGCGCACAACTACCTTCTGCAGTTTCCCCTTGTTCTCCCTCCCTCTATTCCTTTGCCTCGGATGCATCCGCCACCCATTTTTGGTTCCCGATGACAAGCCACCGCCATGCAACTTCTGATGACAACAGCACCAACGACCGAGCGCCGCCTCTCTGAACATCCACGTTTCCCCGACGCACCAACGCATCTCCGACGAATACCAAAGTCTGCGTACTTACAATCCCATGACGACTAAAGCCCATTGGGCCCCAGCCCATGGAACGCCCCGGCTATGTTTTTATGCCCAAACTATCCCTATTTTAGTGGCTAACTATATATATATAGATGATAGACTAGAAGCCCTAATTAGGATATTTCTAGTTGTGTCCCATCTCCCTTGACGAGGGACCCCTTACTATCATCACCAACCTATTTGGCTTTTATCATCGTGACATCCTAAGTTGTACAAGGCATTCTCTTAAGAGTGTTATCAAGGATCTCGCCAATAGTGTCTTCCCCCAAAGATTGGGCTCGAGGGACGAGTTGGCCGATACCTCTACTCCTGCAGGATATTGGACCGGTGGTCACCAGGGAGAGCAAATCAACCTTTTATCGTGTTTGTGTGCTTATGTGCATGTGTTCTTCGTGTGATGCGTGTTCGCTTCTGCCTCATTTCCTCTCCCCCGCGCGAATTCTCTTTAGAATCTGTAGGATCGTGCTATCCGAGGTTAGCCCCCATAGGGATTGAAGCACCTCACATCTGACTCAGATTTCTAGCTGCCAAAGTAAACAGTTCCAAACAGATTACAGTGCACTAGCAATCACATGGACTCGAGTTTAATAGTTCTCCCTCCGTTTCAAAATATAAGATGGTTTAGGTTTATGATGATAATGTATCTAGACATTTTTTAATGTGTGTAGATTCAGAGTGAACCTCTCCAATCCTGCACACTAAAAGGCGTCTAGGTATACTATATATTTACAAAGCTAAAACATCTTATATTATAAAACAGAGGGAGTACTAGCAAACGAAGCCATGCGGGCTGCATGCTACTTTAATACAGGGATTGTCGGATGTTATTTCTTTCAATGGTTCAATAAATACAGGGGCGATGACGCCTAGCTTGAGCCAAATGTCAAATAAATTAATCAAGCCCCCTGGGCTAGGAGTTCTCGAGTACGAAATAATCAGCTTCATTACCTTTGGCCAAAAATTATCCCATATGTGAACTGCTAAAACATGTGAAATGGTCATTTTTTCTATAATTCCATGTGGTCAATAAAGCTTCCATTCTAAAAAAAAGTATATGATATCTCAACATTTTACTCCTCCTGCAATAACAACAAATTTAAGGTAGCCACTCCAATTTGATAATGCATGGCTTTTTTCTCACCAAAAATATTCATTTTTTTGCGTAATAGAAACGCAAATTTCAACCCAATCTAAATAAAAAACGTAAAAGTCCACATGGCTTCTATGATGCATGCGAGAGAAATGACGTCATAAGGGAAGCTGAGTGAGTCCGTGTGTGTGCAAATCTTTACAGAATCTCTTTAGCCTTCATTATAGCTAATCCTATTCGGTACTCATCGATATTTAAATCCTCGGCTTGGCAGGTAATTTCTCATAGTAGTTGGCGATGGTCAAATCAAGGATGATATGTCGGTGTGTGGAAGTTGCCTTTAGCTAGAAATGATGGTATGTGTATCTAGGGTGTCAAGTGGTATCCCACCACCTAAGTCCTACCTCTGGATGATTTGAAAGAGAGATGCCCTCTCTAGAGTAACTGAGAAAGTGCAACAGAAGTCATCTATAGGGAGGTGAATAGACTTTTAAAATAATTATGGGTTAGACTCTAATAAACACAGAATAAAACTAGTGTTTAATTTATAGAGATCAAAACCTTAAACCACTAGGTTCAACTAAGTGCACGAACAACCTATATTAACAATACAAGCAACAAGGTGATATATATCAAGATAAAATAATTCAAGCACAAGGGTTATCGCAATATAAATTGCATAAGTAAAGGGACCGGTCAACAGATAACCGATGGATGCGGAGACGATGATTTTTATCCTGAAGTTCACTTCTAAAGAAGCTACGTCTCTATTGGAGAGGTGTGATGGCGAAATTCTCTCCAAACGCCACACGTGGCTCACCTTGAGGTGTGGTGGCTCGATGCTCAACCAACGCCACACAAGGCATCACTCCAAGATGCGAAGGCAAGATAGGCTCACTCTATTCTCCCGTGAGCTCACCACAAAGGCATACTCACGATTCACTATAGGACACTTGAGAGCGGTAACCGATCCCGTACATGGTTGGGGCTAGCTCCACAAGTCAATTAGAGGCTCCCAGCAACAAAGCCACAAAAGGCTACAAGATTAAGGATTCTCCACAACTTAATAGGAGGCCGCAAGAAGTCAACAGACCAACCACACAATCGTCTAGGGTTCCAAGAACCTAACAAGCTCACAAGCTTGTACTCATAGAATCTCCGAGGAGAACTCAAAATTATGAACCAAGTGCAAGGGGAAGTCCTTCCCTTCCAAATCCCACCAAAGCTACAAAATCTATTGGGTGGATAAGATAGGAAGAACACAAGAGAAGAACACCAAATTCCTCCAAGATCTAGATCTCAAGATTTCATTCACTAAGAAGAGATATGATTTGGTAGAGTTGTAGATCTAGATCTCCTATCACTTTTCCCTCAAAAATATGCAAGAATAATGGGAGGGATAGGGAGTAAGAAAGCTCAAATAGGTCAACAATAGTGGGCAAAAATGAGCTCCAAAGATGGGGATCCATCGGGGAAGAAGCCCCCTTAAATAGGACAAGAAAAAACTAACCGTTTGGGCCAGATCCGCGCGCCACCGGAAATTCCGATGCTCTATCGGTATTACCAGTAAATATAAACACAAGTTACTGAACAAAAACCAGTTTTCACCAGAAGTTTGGGCAGAAGACCGCCCAAGAAAAAAAGTTGGGCATCATTGGACGAAAATTTCAATAGCTTTTGCGGACTCCGATTTCGATGAGCTTTGGCTAGTTTTGAAGAGACCAACAAGCTCTACAAGATTATTCAAAGAAACAGCATAGTAAAACATGTGAGGATAAAAATAAAATGGAGAAAGGTATGACCTCTCTAGAAGCGACAAACCGGCAAAACCTCCAAAACCTCCAAAACCTAAAACACAAGAAGTTGAGCTTGAAAACTTCAATTGGGATGAAACCAATTTTATTGGAAAGATATTTCCAAGATGTGGAGCTGAAAAACCCGAAGATCAAAAACGCAATAAGATATTCAAGGGAAAACGTTTTTGATGAACGAGATCTTGTTATGAAGATAACCACAAGTTCTAGATGCTCTCATGGACAACATCCAAACAACAACTTAGAAAGATGATGCTATGTATGCAAAGGTTTGAGTTCTCTTTGAAAGATGCGATCGAGTTACTCACTCGAGAGACCCTCTTGATAGGGCTATCTATCCTAAACCCAGTCTCCCAACTAATAACATGAGACTGGCAAAAGAGAAACCGTATCAAGATATATCTTTGCCCTGAGAATTCCACATGTGCTTGATATAGACCGTATTATCCTTCTCAAGATGGAACACCTTTCTTAATTACTCTTGCTCACTCTTGCTTGATGAAGACGTGCAAATTGCTCCCCTAAACACCGTACGTTGGTCTCTTCCTTGAATTTTTCTTTATCAATCCTTGATCACCAAGGATAGCAAGCTTCAACCATGAGATCTACTAGAGATGACGCATCTTGAGCTTTCCCTTCTTCATTCCTTCTTGAGGTCGAGCCATCTCGATTCAACTCTTTGCACCTGTCTTGATCAACCTTCAATCTTCTTCATCTTTCAACTTTGAGACCAACACATGGCTCAAGCGATGCCAATGGACAGAACCAAATCACACATTAGTCAATAGACATTGCAATTAATTACCAAAACCGCACATGAGGCCGGGTATACATGCCCTTTCAGTGAACATAGATTCCAACTTGACGGCTTCAAAGGAACTACCGCTGCGAAGTGGTGGAAGCACTTCAATGCTTGAAGGTCCCATTGACACTGAATCCAAGAAAGGGCTGTGTAAATCAAGTAGTGCAATAAATAAGATGATAAGTGCCTTTGAAAGCAGCTCTCCGCAGGTTTTATACTCATCCCAATATGATAGACAAATCGATTATTTTACTTCTCGACCAAAAAAGGTCCGTAACATATATACATGTACAGAGATGGGAACAATAATGCATGAGACCTAATCCTAACACATTGAACATGTACTTGAATTGTAGGGTGTGCGTTCAGTGCCATGGATCAAATCACAAAGCTCGTTAAAACCTGCGTCATATTGTACATATACAAGTCTTGCGGATGATACATGTTCCCGTCCGTGGTCGGGAAAGCAGGTTATGTTCGCCAGCAAGAGACCAGCCACAACTAGCTAGACTCACTGGTGTGCTGGATGCTGCTACGACGTTGATATTCTGCAGACCGCTTCTCCGCTGTACTCGTCTTGGCTACCTGCTGGAGCAAGTCGCCGAGACAGACGCTCGCTCGACTCCACTCCGCGGTTCAGCCTATAGCCGAGCAGCTCATGGTGTCGCCGCCAGGAGCAGCCTCGCGTGTGGCGCGGCCATTGCTCGCCTGTGTCCACTCCCACATGGAACAAAGGAGTCGGAAATCGAGAAACTTCAGTCCAGTGTGACTGTCGTGGACCGAAACGAATCGAGCCCTTTTGGACGCAATGCTAGAAAAGATCTATCTTGGCCTGCCAATATTGAGCCCGGCCGTTTGCAAAGCATCTAGATCCTCTTTCAAGCAACAAAAGAGTTCCCGTGTAATATATAGTTCTAAACAGATTTTGCTGCAGCGCTGCAATCAGATGGACTCAAGTTTTATAATAACAGTCTAAGCCGCACGGGTCGCGTGGTACTCTTGTATATCATTAAGCCAAAGGACGAATCAATTTTCAACACCAATCGGCAAGGAGTTCTGGAGTAATCTACTTGATCATTATAGCAAAAAAATCGGGCCTATGATGAAATACTAATACATACCTAATGGAAACTACAGGAAATAACTAAGGCGCCGACGGCCGGCCGGCTACGCCGACGGGCCGTCGGCATAGCTGCCTTCCTGGCGAGCTGACTAGACTGGCCGTCGGCGTAGATGACGGTGCCGAGGATATCCGTCGGCTTAGCCTGGTCGTCGGTGTAGTAGAGAGGGTTGTGCCGACGATGGCCTCGACGTAGGTACAGCCCTCGGCGTAGCCCCAGTTTAGACACGATGACGGAACCGGCGTGGCGGACACTGGCCGTCGGCACAGCTCTTTGGAAAATTTTGTTTGGTCTGAGCCGACGGCCTAGCCGTCGGCGTAGGCCTCCAGAATAAATTGCTTTGCCGGAAGAAATTCTGAAGAAACGAGTAAGTTAAGCGTGCTAGAGCTAGGATGGGTGACCGAACGAGAACTTTGACTATGACTGTAATTTAATCAACTATTAACTATAGATAGTGTCAAAATAATTAAAGTGGGAGATTAAGCAGTCAAACAAATCAAAGATTAAAAAAATAAAAAAAATTAGACTGTGCCGACGGCCTGGCCGTCGGCGTTGCTCCAGGCTGGACCGTATCGAAGACGGCCATTGACTGACACACGGGGCCCACTGGAAGACGCTATGCCGAGGAGGAGGGCTGTGCCGACGGCCACGGTGCTGTGTCGACGAGGACGTACGCCGAGAAGGCTACGCCGACGGCCACCGTCGGCACAGCCGACGGCAGCCGGTCGTCGGCGTAGCAAATCTTTCCTGTAGTAAATAAGTTCAGGAGAATTTATTATTTGATGCATGCGAACTACTAATCGTGAGCTTGGACAAACACAAAGTGAAGGGAATGTGAGCGTACGTGTGTGGGATACAGTCGTCATGGTAATAGCTGCCAAAGTAAACAGTCCCAAACAGATTCCAGTGCACCAGCAATCACATGGATTCGAGTTTAATACGAAGCTGTGCGGATCGCATGCTACTTAATGGAGTGTCAGATATTATTTCTTTCGATGCTTCATTAAATGCAGGGGCGACGACAACGTCTAGCTTGAGGCCTTGAGCCAAATGTCAAATAAATTAATCAAACCCACTGGGCTAGGAGTTCTCGAGTACGAAATAATCAGCTTCATCATTTTGGCCAAAACTTCACCCATACGTGAACTGCTAAAACATGTGAAATGGTAACAAAAAATTCTATAATTTCATGTGATCAATAAAGCTTCCATTCTAAAATAAAGAATATGATATCTCAACATTTTACTCCTCCTGCAATAATATTCATGCATGGCCTTTTGCTCACCAAAAATAATCATTTTTTTGAGGAATAGGAACGAAAATTTCAACCCAATCTAAAGGAAAAAACATAAAAGTTCACACGGCTTCTATGATGCATGCGAGAGAACAAACAGAAGGGAAGCTGAGTGAGTGCATGTGTGCGAATCTTTAAAGAATCGGTTTAGCCTTTGTTATAGCTGATCCTATCCGGTACTCATAATTATTTAAATCCTCGGCTTGGCGGTTTATTTCTCATAGTAGTTGTCATCTCTGGAATCTCTAGAAAAAAGGAATGGTCAAATCAAGGATGATACGATCGTTGTGTGGAAGTTGCCTTTGGGTAGGAAGGGTGTGGTATTTGTACCTAGGGTGTCAAGTGCTATCTCACCACCTAAGTCCTACCTCTAGTTTATTTTAATATTTTTAGTGTAAAATTTTGACAATTTTTTGCACTACAAAATCTAAAATGAACAAGAAGTGGGATCACTAGTGCATCAAAGGCCGACCGGAACACGGCGCCTCGGGAAAGGCTTTTCGCCGTGTGTCTAGGCACACGGAGCACTGCAAAGTCTTTGCCGTGTGTCTTATGCGGCTACATGGCAAAGAAAAGCTACTTCACGATTCTGTCCGTTAACGGAGCTAGTGGTTCTTTGCCGTGTGGGGTTTTTTTGCCGTGTGTCACTCCTTTGCCGTGTACCGCGGGTATTGCCGTGTGTGTATGCTTTGCCGTGTGCCGCTCGTATGCCGTGTGTGTGGACTTTGCCTTGTGCCGCGCGTATGCCGTGTGCGTAGGCTTTGCCGTGTGCTGCGCATATGCCATGTGTGGGCTTTGCCGTGTGTCACAGGGAGGTTCCACACGGCAACGATTTTCCTGTTGCCGTGTGCATGCGCAAGAGAGCACACGGCAAAGGCCATGTGTACACAGAGCAGCTGGCTCAGGCTGCAGCCGCGTGGCTTTTTTGCCGTGTGTATACACACGACAAATTGACCATTTGGCACGGCAAAGGACCCTACTTTTTTCTTTTTTTCTGTTTCCTCTTATTTCATGCAATTTAAAACACATAATATATATTTATATGATCATATATATCATCACCAACATAAAATACATGTATACGATCATAAAGATTATCACCAACACCAAAATGCATAATGAACAACAATAATATTTCTGGGGCGCCACCACTAGAAAATAGTTGAGGCGTTCAACACACAGGAGATGCCTCCATTAAAGTGTAGTTCCGGCATTCAAACTACAGGGGACGCCACCACTAAAGTTTTTCACAAAAATAATATTTGTAATTAAAAACATAACTACGTTGTTTTTCTTTCTTTCAACCTTGCATAGAACTAGGTTTGTTTATAACAAATAATTTTGTTTACAAAAAGCAAGGTTTGGATGGATTCCGACACTCTAAACCGCCTTCTCCGATGAATCCCTCAACCCGCGCCCCCAGATCGTCTACTCCTTCAAACCACATCGAACTAGTAGGTCCACCAATGGACTTTTCTCTTGCTTTGTGTTATCATAGGCCATAGGAACACAAAGAAGAAAAATATTCATATTAAATGCACCTATGGGAGACTATATTGGTTAATTGTGGCTCCTACCATTGTAGTGGCGTTTAGCATCAGTCGAACTCCACTACTAGATGACAGGTTTTTACGGCGTTTGAAGTTACCGCATGCCGTTAGTATTTTCGGTAGTAGAGGCGTTCGGGTATGGCGAATGCCTAGGATATTTTGGTCCCCGCTCACATCTTGACCCCCGCTTAGTGTCGGCGTTCCTGATTCCTCGAACACTAGGACTACCACTTTGTGTTGGTGTTCGCGATTCCTCGAGCACCACGTTTATTTTGCACTAGAGTGGTGGCGCCAATATTATTCCATACGCCACTAGGAAAAATGACTGCTATAAGATTTTTCCTACTAGTAAATGTGACATGTACCAATAGACATAATACAAGGTCTGTAGACACACCCATTGGAGAAATAATCAAATAGGATGCAAATAACAATAATACGCATCTGGTCAAAATATCAAGATTTTGCAAGACAAATCATAAAGCCTCGAGAATATAGAAATGCGAGATGCATAAGAGGAAAATGTTTGATGGGGGAGTGCTCCCCCTATGTTTAAGAACACATGTCATGACAACGCAAAAATATATGCTTCTCATGTTGTAACCAGAAAGGAGAAAGGACACAGAATAGAAGAGAAGTCCACTAGTGTCTTCCATGCGACTCATGTTGTAACCATTCTAATTTTGATTTTGGCTTCGTGCCCACCACATATCCAGTGGTGAGGCACCTCCAACATATCCAACAAAAAATTTCACTTGGCTCATCGTCATACTCCAGCTAGCTAGTTCCCTCCTCTAACAAATATGGTTATTATATTCTTCAGTTGTTGTTGCAGTAGGAGTAGATCTTGATCATGCAATGTGACCCACGATAAAAATCTGCTCTGGCTACAGAGGAGGAAGGACATAGAATAGAAGAGAAGTCAACATGTGTCTCCCATGAGACTCAGATTTCTAGCTGGCAGATTATCCCCTGTAAATAGTTTCAAAGAGATTGTGTTGGACCTGCAATAACATGGAATCTAAGTTTTATATTAACCATCGAAGCCACGCGGGTCGTGTGGTACTGAAGCTGTTAATTCAATGCCTAGGTTACACTGAATAAAAATCATGATGTAACCATTCTAATTTTTAATGTGGCTTCGTGCCCACCACATAGGCAAAAGTTTATCCGATAATACTTTTTTTTAGCATAACAAGCTAGCGTTGAGTGGTGAGGCACCCACCAACACATCCCACAAGTTTTCATTTGGCTCATGGGCATACTTCAGCTAGCTAGTTCCCTCGTCTATCAAATTTCACAATTAATTTCTCAATTTGTTGCTGGAGTTGGTGGAGATCAAGATAATGCAATGTGACACATGATATGTCAACAGAGGAGGAATGATATAGAATAGAAGAGAAGTCCACCGGTGTCTCCCATGCGCTTAGATTTCTAAATGGAAGAGTATCACATGTAATAGTTCCAAAGAGATTATGCTAGACCTGCAATCACATGGAATCAAAGTTTTATATTAACAGTCGAAGCCACAGGGAGCGTTGTAATCAAACTCTTTAGTCAACAACGAGGCTTCACATAATCAAAATCATGTTGTATAAATTATAGTTTTGAATTTGGGTTCGTGCCCACCACATATATAAAATTTTACACAATAAGCTTTTTTTAGCATAACTAGCTAGCAGTCAGTTGTGAGGCACCCACCAACACATCCCACAAGTTCACATTTGGCTCACGGTCAAACTCCAGCTAGCTAGTTCTCTCCTCTATCAAATATGGTAATTAATTTCTCGAGGAGTTGTTGTTGCTATTGGTGTAGATCTAGATCATGCAATGTGACACATGATAAAAATCAGCTCTAGCAACAGAGGAGGAAGGATATAGAAGAGAATAGAAGAGAATTCCACTGGTGTCTCCCACGAGATGTGGATTTCTAGCTGGTAGAGTATCCCGTGTAATAGTTCCATAGATATTATGGTATACCTTTAATCACATCAAATCAAAGTTTTATATTAACCGTCGAAGTCATATGGGTCGCGTGGTACTGAAGCTCTTTAGTCAATGCCGAGGCTATACATAATCAAAATCATGTTGTAGAAATTCTAGTTTTGAATTTGACTTCATTTCCCACCACATATGCAAAATGTCACCCGATAATTCTTTTTAGCATAACTAGCTAGCATTCAGTGGCAAGGCGCCCACAAACACATCCCACAAGTTCTCGTTTGGTTCACGATCATACTCCAGCTAGATAGTTCCCTCCTCTACCAGTTATGGCAATTAATTTCTCGAGTTGTTGTTGCGGTTGGTGTAGATCTAGATCATGCAATGTGTCACACGATAAAAATCATCGCTGGCAACATAGGAGGAAGGACACAGAATAGAAGAGAAGTCCACTGGTGTCTCCCATGCGACTAAAATTTCTAGCTACCAGAGTATCCCGTGTAATAATTCCAAAGAGATTATGCTAGACCTGCAATCACATGGAATCAAAGTTTTATATTAACCGTCAAAGCCACACACGGATCGCGTGTCTTTATTCAACCCGAGGTCACATTGAATCAGAATCATGTTGTAGCAATTCTAATTTTGAATTTGATGTCTCGTGCCCACCACATATGCAAAATTTACTTTTGCTTCAGTGTTCCCCTTCCCCAAAACTTTACAAACATAAACTCATGAATATTTAGAATTTTACGGTACTGTTTCGGTGCGAATCTTGTACAAACTCACTCAGAGACCGTATGGCTTTGCCTGGACGTACAGTCCATGTGTATATAACAACGTCGCCCCGCGTAGCCTGTATATAGGGACGCGGAATATACCCTACTCTATCTCATATATTGATACACGGATATACATGATCTGAATATGAGTTTTGCTGGGGATAAAACTTATCTCTTCAAGTTTCAGTGGTGGGTGGATGGGGAGGGAGGGGGAGACTGAAGCAAGCCTCGGCAAAATTTTACCCGATTATACCTTTTTAGCATAACTAGCCAGCATTCAGTGGTGAGGCACCCACCAACAAATCCCAAAAATTCTCATTTGGCTCACACGGTCACACTCCAACTAGCTAGTTCCCTCCTCTATCAAATATGGCAATTGCATTCTCGAGTTGGAAAGGGATTGTGTTAGATCTGCAAACTCATATTGTAGCCCTTCTAATTTTGAATTTCCCTTGGTGCCCACCACATATGCAAAATGTTACCACATAATATTATTTGTTACATTAATTAGCTAGCATTCAGTGGAGAGGCACCCACCAACACATCGCACAAGTTTTCATTTGGCTCAGGGTCAGATTGTAGCTAGCTAGTTCCTTCCTCGATCAAATATGGAACTTAATTTGTCGAGGGAGTTGTTGTTGCTGTTGGTGAAGATCCAGAACATGCATGCATCTGATTGCATGTACAATGGTTGATTCAAAGGATTGCTCGGCTGCATTTTGCTATGTTACGGGAGCAAGACTATGGTATGTCGACTCCTTCAGCTGTGTGAGCTCCTATTGCATCCCAAATGACTACGAGATCCTTTTGAAGTCTCTATCACAGTTGTCGAATCGTGTGAAGCTTCCGCGGATGGTTATGACACCCTTGGGTCCTGGCATTTTCATCATGAGGTAGGCGTAGTTAGGCATGATGAGTCCAAAATTGGAGCACATGTACATCTAAATTTAGCATATGTAGAGTAGGGGTTTTAGCATTTTATTGCGTTTGCGTGCATCTTTTTTCCTTGTTTCAACAAGATCCTAAATTACTAAGTGTATTATGAACATATCAATTGGAACTATCATATATGTTGTAATATGATATTTTTAAGTGATAAAATACATTTAATTGATTTATCTTCACACCTAGGAGATTTACATACGCGAAAGAGGAGGACACAAGGGCCTTAGCAACCACTGGTACGGGCAGAGCCAGCCCGTACCATCCGCCCGTACCATACGGCAGCACGTCCTCCTCGTCAAATACTTTCACCTCACGAAGACGGATCTAAGATCCGATATTCATAGAAACTTCCAGCAGCAACGAAAAACCACACTAGAAAAGGATCTGGAGAAGAAACTTGGAGAAGGGCGAATCATTGCTACTTCACGGATCATTGGAGGACATCGTAGCACCCCCTTCATCATCAACCGCTGCATCACCATCATCATTACTATCCCCATCTTCCATCCATTATATTTTGTTGTAATTTCAGATTTAATTGTGGTTTGCACTAGATTTATTTCCATACTTTTATCTATCCATTTGATTATGATGATGTTGTTGATTGCCTCCATGTGTGAGTATTTTCCTGCGTTCATGGGGAGATGGAGAAACCCTAGCATTATTATGAATAAAATAAGTATGATCTATTACTTGTGTTCATGATCTATTGATCTATGATGTGTGTTTGAACTCTCTCTTTAGATGGTATGTGTAGTTAGCCACATATCATTTGCCCTTGGGTCTAAACAAGAAGGTGAAATCCTTTGGACATGTTTAGAAGTGTGCCCGGAGCTATTGTGACTAGAAGCACCGGCTAACAACCTACATGGTCAAAAGAGGAATAAAGAGAGATTGACTAAGTTAATTACGATATTCATAGGGAGACCCTTAATTGCGTTAGCCTGTATGGGTGACTCATCTAGACATCTCGGTGGTTATTTAGAGATGACGTCATTTTTGGCTCAACAAAGTGAATGCCTACGAGCCTTGTAGTAAACATCTTATTAGGAAGCTCTCTCCACACATATCATGACATAAGAAATAGGTTATCCTAATTATGTTTAGTTACAACATGCTAGTGGTGTATCCTACATCCCCGAGAACGCTTTAGACTTATTAAGTTCAAACACCATTATAAACGGTTTCGTTACTTGTTTTTTACTTGTTTTCATTACTTTTCTGCATTTAACCAAAAACCTTTCAAGGACCCTTTATTTGAAATCAAAGGCAGCTTACAAGTATCCGTTGGTAGACAATGATGAGGAGCATAAAGACCTTAACCAAATAGCTCTTTGTGGGTTGGATACTCTTATTTCGAAACTAGCTACAATCGATCTGTATACTTGCAGTCATCAAGACACTGCCATGAATCGGATGAACGTGACTCGCCCAAGAATGACATGGTATTGTGATGGCCAATCGAGCCTTTCGTACCTGAAGTTGTAAGGCTTGCCGAAGATCACGTCTAGGGAGATTTTGTTAGATTGATCTCAATCGTGACCGAGTCCAACGACTCGATCACACCCCTTGACCGCGTCCTGATCGGGGACGCCCAACCTCCAGGTTGGTGGGCCCCTGTCACATGCGCGTATATAAAGAGGTGGGGTCCGGTGGCACAACTAATGAGGTTTGTCCTGCGCCACTCCCCACGCCCTTCCGATCGAGGGCTCGCGCAGAGTGACGGGAAGCACCACCGACGCCGCCTCGCTCTCCCACGCTCACGTCGTCGCCCTCTACCATGGCCACTAGCTCGGTATGTTTCTCTTCCTAACTGATCTCTTCCCTCTCCTCTCAGTTCTTGGACAAGATCTTGCATAGGCAAAAGCAGCTACCGAATTGATCTAGCCTAGATGATCCTAAGGCAGTTGTAACATTGGTATCAGAGCCTGCTAGTTCTAGATCTTTTACGGTAGAAAAGAATCAAAAGAAACCATAGTTCGTCCCGCAGAAAATCCGGAAAAAGAAATCCCGAAAAGAAAAATCCCCAAAATCAAACCCTAACCCTAAAATCAAAAGGGGGAAAAGGGAAAAGGACACTCACCGGCTCGCCGGCAAAGCTGCGCCGCCGTTCTGGCCGCGCTGCTCCTCTCGATCCAAGTCCGCATCGGCAAGCCGAGGGACTGGACGAAGAGCACGGGCAGAGGAGGAGGCCGCGCCTCCGCCACTGCCGAAGGAAAGATCCCCTTCGGGGGCAAAGGGCGAGCCACCTAGCTCCGTCGCACAGCGCCGTGAACCTCCACCGAGCGCACGCCATGGGCAGTGGGGGGGCGCCGCCGCGCCTCTCTCTCTCGCCTACGGGCTGCTTCAAGGAGAGGAAAGGAAAGGGGGAGGGAGGCTCGCCACAGCAGGGTCGCGCCGTCCACAGGAGGCCGCCGGCGCTGGCGCGTTTTCTCTTCCCGTGGGCGCCGCCGTGCGGGACAGAGAGAGGCGAGCGAGTGGGGCGAGTGGACGAGTGGAGCTAGGGTTTTCGAAGGGGGTCTGATCGGGGTTGGTTTTGTTCGGGCTAAACGCGCGGACGGCCGTCCGATCTGATCCGATGGTCAGGAGAAAGTGGCGGCCGGCATGGTGGGCTGTGGGCTACTTTGCTCATTAAACGGTCCGCCCAGATGGGCCACACAGGATGACGCACAGGGCAGCACGCACGGTGCGCGGGCCATGTCGCTGAGGCCGCAAAGCAGCGCCCGTGCGGCAAATAGGAGGCAGGCCGTGGGCCGGGCCAAGAAAGAAAATAAACTTCCCTGTTCATTTTTACATATCACAGTTTTAGTGTTTTTGTTCAATTTGTTTTGGCAAATTTCACTCAGTTATTCTATTCAAAGTTATCGAACGAAAATTTTGTTTAGAAAATAAAAAAGTAACAGAAATCTTTTCTGTAAAGTATTAAAGTTCATGAATCTTTATTCATATTCCGCTGCAAATAGTTAAAGATAATTGCTTAAATGCAATAAAGTGATAGTTAATTTTTCAAAAGATGTGATAAAGTGATATTAAAATGTGATTATGTTTCTGTTATTATATAACCAACGTTATTAATAGCATGATCATGATTTGTCATTTTATGTTAAAAGGTGCATTTATCTATGTAAATAGTTAAAAATGTTTATTAAAGGTTTAAAGTCAGAATTAAATTTTAAAAGTATGTTAAAGTAATTATTGAAACAATTATGGTTCTGTTATTTTTATGACCAACGTTATTGATAACATGATCATGTTTTGTTGCAATAATATGTGCATTTATCTCTATTATCTGCCCAACGGTGATATAGATTTAATTGCATAAACAGTTGTATGTTTTAATTTATACCAACGTTGGATTAATGCATGCAATTGTTGTTATGGTTACACATCATTGTGGTTTAAAGAAGAAAAGATGATGATGTTGCATGGCAGGAAAACAAAAAGGACCATGCTCTATTGGAGATGGCATATACCTTAGAGAACCAAAAGATGTTTAATAACGACAAAAGCTACACCACCTGCTAAAACAGCCGGTGACAGAAAGGTACAATGGGGGTGCACATGGCATAAGAGACTCCGGATGAGCGACATAACAGCTAAGCTTAAACCCATGGATGCTGATTTGGAGCTAAAGGCTGCACTCCTTGTTCACTTGGTGATGGCTTCACTGCCTCAACAGTTTGACACCTTTGTTGTCAATTATAGCATGTTCCCAGAAAAATGGGACATAGAAAAGACTAAAAGCCTTCATTACACAGAAACTTGATAAGTATCTCGTGTGGACAAAGATAACTATGAGTGTGATGTGGCAAGTGTGCCATATGGTTTAATAATGCTTATGTGGGTGTTGTTTTGCTTCACTATGAGCTTTATTTGTTATCCCTGCATGAGAAAGTTCTTTCTGTGTGTGATGTGAATGAAAAAAGTTTCCTTGTCGAACAAAGAACAAAAGAAAAGAAAGCGAACTCTTGACTCATCGAAACTATGGCACTGTAGACTAGGCCATATTTCGAGGGGAAGAATAGAAAACCTCGTTAAAAATGACATTCTTCCTCCGTTAGAGTTCTCAGACATAGAACAATGCATAGATTGCATCAAAGGAAAGTATGTCAAACAGATTAAAAAGGGTGCAAACCGAAGCAAAGCTACACTAGAAATAATCCACACGGATATTTGTGGACCGTTTCTTGTGAAAAGTGTGGATGGCTATGATTCATTCATAACATTCACGGATGATCACTCCCGGTATGGTTATATTTATCCAATCAAAGAAAGATCTGAAGCGTTGGATAAATTTAAAATTTTCAAAGCTGAAGTAGAAAATCAGCACGATAAAAGAATCAAAATAGTTCGGTCCGATCGTGGGGGGGGAGTACTACGGTCGGCATACTCCATATGGTCAAGTACCAGGACCCTTTGCACGGTTCCTGCAAGAAAATGGAATAGTCGCCCAGTATTCAATGCCGGGCGAACCTCAAGAAAGCAGATGGTGAAAGGCGCAACCGTACCCTTATGGATATGGTGCGCAGCATGATGAGCTATTCCACCCTCCCATTGGGATTGTGGATGGAGGCGCTTAAAACCGCCATTCATATTCTCAACAGAGTACCAAGTAAGTAGGTGCCCAAAACACCGTATGAATTGTGGACAGGCAGAGTCCCCTCTCTGCACCACTTGAGGGTCTGGGGGAGCCCAGCTGAGGCAAAAGTCTTCAATCCAAACATTGCAAAGTTAGACCCCAAAATAGTATCTTACCATTTTATTGGCTATCCAGATAAGTCCAAAGGCTATCGCTTCTACTGTCCCGACAGATACACAAAGTTTGTAGAAACGAGACATGCAGTCTTCTTGGAGGACGAATTGATGAGGGGGGGCACGGTAGCTAGGAAAATTGATCTTGAGGAGAAGAGGGTGCATGCACCTAATCCGATGATTCAGGAGCCTTTTTTCTCGCTACCTGTTGTGCCACCATCTACAACCCCTGAGGTTGTGGTGCCGGCACCTGTTGTGACTCCACACGTGACAACAATGGGCGAAAGTTCGGAACCTGTCCATCAGGAGCCACCTGAACCCAATGTTGAGCACGAAAGGGAGCCAGAACAGCCACCTAGATTAAATGTGTCTGAACCCGAGGCAAGAAATGATCAAGAGTCTGATGAACTCAGACGGTCTAAAAGAGAACGAAGACCAGCCATTTCCAAAGAAATCTACAAAGTTTACAATGTAGTTCATATGGAGGGCGATCCTACCACATATGAAGAAGCCATGAGCAGCCCTCACTCAGCCAAGTGGGTGGAGGCAATGGAAGATGAAATGAAATCGATGAGTTCCAACAATGTTTGGGACTTAGAGGAAATTCCCAAAGGAGCCAAAACAGTAGGATGCAAGTGGGTCTACAAAACAAAGTATGACTCCAATGGGAACGTAGAAAAGTACAAAGCTAGACTCGTGGCAAAAGGCTTTACGCAAAGAGAAGGTGTAGATTACAATGAGACTTTTTCTCCGGTCTCATGTAAGGACTCCTTCAGAATCATCATGGCACTAGTTGCACATTTTGATTTAGAGTTACATCAAATGGATGTCAAGACGGCATTTCTAAATGGAGATTTAGAAGAGAATGTTTACATGAAACAACCCAAGGGTTTTTTCATGGAGGGGAAGGAACATATGGGATGCCGCCTAAAGAAATCCATTTATGGGTTAAAGCAAGCCTCTAGGCAGTGGTATTTAAAGTTTAATGATACCATTAAAAGATTTGGATTCAAAGAAAATGTTGAGGACAATTGCATTTATGCAAAGTTCAAAAGTGGGAAATATATTTTCCTAATTCTATATGTGGATGACATTCTGCTTGCTAGCAGTGATGTTAGTCTACTACTAGAAACAAAGAAATTCTTGTCATCAAACTTTGACATGAAAGACCTTGGTGAAGCATCTTATGTTTTGGGCATAGAAATTCACCGAGACAGAAAGAATGGAGTGTTAGGACTGTCATAGAAAGCGTATTTGAAAAGATTTTAAAGAAATACAATATGCATGCGAGTAATTCAACACCTGCTCCCATAGTCAAGGGCGATAGTTTTGGGAAATCCCAATGTCCAAAGAATCAATATGAGATCGATCAAATGAAGTCAGTACCATATGCTTCGGCTGTTGGAAGCTTACAGTATGCACAAGTGTGCACTCGCCCTGACTTAGCATTTATCACCGGGGTACTCGGTAGATATCAAGAGAATCCAGGCATAGAGCACTGGAAGATGGTAAAGAAAGCTTTGCGTTATGTGCAAGGCACAAAAGGCCTCATGCTTACATATAGAAGATCTGATTCCCTAGAGATAAAGGGGTACTCAGATGCAGATTTTGCGGGAGATAAAGACGACCGAAAGTCCACGACAGGGTATGTCTTTACTCTCGCAGGGGGTGCTATTTCGTGGAGAAGCGCCAAACAGTCGATAGTTGCATCATCTACGATGTATGCAGAATTCATAGCATGTTATGAGGCCATGGGACAGGCGTTATGGTTAAAGAAATTCTTACCCGACTTGAAAGTGGTTGACTGCATTTGCAGGCCACTAAAGATGTACTGTGACAACGAGCCCGCAGTATTCTATGCTCACAACAACAAGTCGAGTAATGCTTCAAAGTCTATAGATATAAAGTATTATGTTGTGAAGGACAAAGTCCAGGATCAAACTATAAGTCTCGAGCATATAAGGACAAAGGATATGCTTGCGGATCCGCTAACGAAAGGCTTACCACCCAATGTGTTCAAGGAGCACATAGCCGGCATGGGTTTAACGGGAAGCCTATGATTCCTGGACCATAGAGGCCCCAAAAGTAACAGGATTTGTTTCAAAACATGAAGGTATATAGTGGCTGTCTGATTCCATCGGCAATTGAGCTGAGACGATGAAACATGCTCTATGTACTGATCTGTGATGAAACGAGTAAAATATAAAGTTAGAAGTAAAAAAGTTGAGATCAAGGGGGAGAATGTTAGATTGATCTCAATCGTGACCGAGTCCAACGACTCGATCACACCCCTTGACCGCGTCCTGATCGGGGACGCCCAACCTCCAGGTTGGTGGGCCCCTGTCACATGCGCGTATATAAAGAGGTGGGGTCCGGTGGCACAACTAACGAGGTTTGCCGTGCGCCACTCCCCACGCCCTTCCGATCGAGGGCTCGCGCAGAGTGACGGGAAGCACCACCGACGCCGCCTCGCTCTCCCACGCTCACGCCGTCGCCCTCTACCATGGCCACTAGCTCGGTATGTTTCTCTTCCTAACTGTTCTCTTCCCTCTCCTCTCAGTTCTTGGACAAGATCTTGCATAGGCAAAAGCAGCTACCGAATTGATCTAGCCTAGATGATCCTAAGGCAGTTGTAACAGATTTTGCCTATGGGGAGGAGTACTTGTTTACCCAGGACAATGCCATCGCAAGGTGGTATCGGATTGCTCAAGGCTTTATATTGCACGTAAAATAGAAGTACAGGGCCACTCAAGTCAGTTTTATATTAACACTCAAAGCTGCACATGTAGCATGGCACTGATGCAAGATTGCAAGTGATTATTGGCTGTGAAGATATTATTATTTTGTATCATTAGTCAATGCCGTGGTGACGCCGTTTAGCTTAAGCCAAGGGCCAAATCAATTAATCAAACCCAACCGGCAAGAAGGTTGTGGAGTAATCAACATCATCGTTATGGCAAAAAAATCATGCATGCAATGAAATACATGCGAACTACTAATTGTGAGCTTGGAGAAGTGGGAAACAATCGTCATGGTAGAACCTTTCCATTTATCAAAGATGGTTATGGCGTGTAGCCATGTGCATTGTAGGTGTACTCATCGCTATAGTCTCATCACCACTACTGGCGGGTCGATTTGAGATAGTGGTTTTTAATACATCTGACTCAGATTTTTAGTTGCCGAAGTAAACAGATTCCAATGCACTAGCAATCACATGAACACGGGTTCTTCATTCAGTGCAGGGCCAAGACGTGTCTAGCTTGACCCAAATGCCAAATAAATTAACAAAACCCACTGGGCTAGAGTGCGAGTAACTTCATCATTTTTGCAAAATATTCACCCATACGTGAACTCCTAATACATGTGAAATGGCAAAAACAACAAATTTAATGTAGCCACTCCAATTTGAACATGCATGGCCTATTGTTCACTAATTGTTCACCCATACTAGTCGCGGAAGTGTTGCCTTTAGGATGCAGTGGTACTTGTACCATCGGATACAAATTCAGTGGTGCTGCGCGGATTCAAGAAGTGTACCGAAATATATTTTCATGCACACAATAAAAAAAGACAAAATGTAGCATGTAACTAATAATTTTGATGCTGAAATTATGATTTCGCGCAGTGTAGAGTGTGATCACACACATCTTATATATGCTAGCTGGATGCATTAATTGTACATGTATATTGGTCAAACGACTAAGGATGAAACGTGGGTGTGAGATCCCGGCGGACGACGTGGATGCGCATGTGATCACGCGTGGCAGCGTATATGGAAACTCAACCGTATAGAGGAGCGGCAGGCTGCAGGCGAGCCAGACACCATGGATCTCCCTCTTCTATATATAGGTGCAGCTAGCTACCTCAACATGGACAGAAAAGCATATCGAGCACTGGTGAGTAGCTAGCTAGTCCACCACAATATTCAGATAGCGAGAGGTGATCATGGCCACGGCTCAGGTGAAGTTGGGCCTCCTCATCGTCGCCATCGTCGCCGGCACCGCCATGGGTCAGTGCGACCCAAACAAGTGCAACTACGTGGTCGATGTGGTATCGACATTGGGCGACCCTAGCTTGAGTATATTCTTCGCCGCCGCCAATTGGCAGACGGTGAAGGGGCCAGGCATGAATGGTAATTTCAATGCACTCGCCTCCTACCAATTCGAGATCGCCGACACGGACTGCTTGGACCCTTGCTTGCTCAAGCTCAGAGTTATAAGCGGAACGAACCCCAACTGGGTACCTGCTTCCGTCCGTCTCCGAGCCTTCAAGGGCGAGGACATGATGTTCCACAGGACATTTACATTGTTGCCAGCGGAGGTGGTTACCAATACCAAAACCACTGAAAAGTGGGTATGCTAGTCTTGTTGCCAGTGCATGCATGTGTGTTTTTGTTGCTTGTTTCCCTTTTTATCATTTCGTTTTTCTTTCCGGTCAGGTTTGTATTCGAGCCATTGTACGTACCATTTTATTTCCTTCCAAATCGTGTGTATTCCAACACCGAATGATTAAATACAAAAGGAATGCGGCAGGGCGGTTGTTTCTGTGCGCGCGATCTGTTGAATTCGCACCGATTTACATTGCGTAGAACGGCGATAAATACAAGAGGAAAAATGATAATAGGTCTTTTTAGTTTTTAAAAAACTATGTCTGTCTAGCCCCAGGGGGCGAGAACCAAATAGGGCGAGGAGAGCATTTTATGGTCTCGTGGGTCAAAAAGAAAATATGATAGGCACGCTAAATTGAGCTAGCAAGGTGATGTACGTGTATATAGAGCTCGTTATCCTTCCCACTCTACCCTTTTCTTCTCACAGAAAATTTCGCCCTCGTATTTCCCATCGATGAACACTAAGAAGGGTCGGTGCCGCTGCTCGCTCGGTTATATTTTGTGTATTCATGCCTTGCCAAAGAGGAGACATTCCGTTGTTGCTATAGAATGTCCAGATCGCTATCCCTTGAGGCCAAGTTCATTTGGCCCGCGAATATTTCTTTTTAATTAACAGAAGGACGAGTTGGGCTGAATTCAACGTTTCACATCGTCCCATTCAATCTTTCCATCTATATAGGTACAATAAGGACATGCTAACCTACTCTGAACCATCAGTAGGGCCACTTTTCAAACTTTCTCATTAAAATGGATTCCTTTCTTAGACTTAAATTCAAACTAATTGACCTTCCATTTTTATGGCTAGTTTGGCAAAAATCTGCGCAAAACTATACATAGGCCGGCCGGAGTTGGCTCGAGCTGAGTTGCTTGGAGGGGATCGTGTGAAGTCTCGGGCTGGCTCGGTCTCGCCAGTTTTGGCTCGTGTGCAGTCCCGAGCCGACTTGCGTTCACCTATAATTTCAGCCTCTATGCTCAGTTTGCCACCTTCAACTCTCCCATCTAGTTTCCCTACTCTTCATTTTGTCATCCTGTGTGGATGCACGAGGTGCTTTGGTATTTTATGCTTGCTTCAGTGTCCTTCCCCCTCCCCCCCCCCCCTCGGTTCGGTCGACGAGTTGAAGGGTTACAAACCCCATGTGGGTTAAGCTTCGTGTCTAGCTCCACCCGAAACCCGGTAGCAGGCGGCGTATCCCCACCATATTCGATACGAGGTGGAGTCAATTTGTACACAGCGTCAACGCGTGCCGGTCCCACCTCCTGAAATCGTGCGTACAAGTGGCACCGATCGAGACCGCTGTCGCCTCAGGAAAAAGAGTCCATGAAGGCCGCCGAGGTTGCCTGGGAGACATTGTTTCTCTCTGATCTGATCTAATCTAAAAAGTGTAGGGTCCCTTCAAAAAGGGGAGCTACCAGAACCGTAACCCAAACTCTGTAGCGACGGCGAGGCAACGCGGCCAGACGACGTGACGCAGACAAGGTTCACCTTGTAACCGCCCTCCAGAGATCTGGTTACCTTGGGAGGTGACCAATCTAGGGTTTGATTCATCGGTTTTTGATTTTTGATTTTCGCACTAGCATAGGTGGTGTCGGAATCAAGTAGGATAGAGAAAGATTTTGGGCACACGGACGATGATGAATACTCTAGCTCTGAATAGGTTAATCGGTCTTTGGGTGATCGTTGTAAGGTTCCTTGACTACTATAATTATGGAAGTGCTAGACATTAGTGTTGAAATCAAATCCCATACAATATGGGATGGCACCGAGACGAGATTCTATCTAAATTCTAGAGCTGAGAGCATAACAAAACTAAATGAGACATTGCCTGGAAGAGTGAAGCTTGGTGGAGGCTATGTACGTCCGTAGGCAATACTGAAACGGTACACCGCACTAAAAAATACCCTAACCGTAAGGCGTTAGCGAGCCGTAATAGTCATCAGCCTACGGACGTACTGCCTCCATTTCAAATATAAGATGTTTTAGGTTTGTGAAGAAAATACATCTAGACTTTTTTTAGTGTGTAGATTCGTTTTAAACTTAAGTAAACCTAGATACTAAAAGTAGTGTAGATATATTTTCTTTATAAAACTAAAACATCTTATATTTTGAAACGGAGGGAGTACATATTAAAAAAACATGCACCTAAAATAAATAGGAAGTCCACCGTGTCTCCCACGGTACTCAGATTTCTAGCTGCCAGAGCGTCCGTGTAATATTTTTATACAGATTCTGCTACAGCTGCAAATAGATGGACTCAAGTTTTATATTTTTTTAGGTTAATAGAGATTTTCTCCCCCGAGTTCCCGTTCATAGCAGAGAAGAAACACAAAGTTCAACAACCTTACACCACCGAGTATATAAAGACCAGGACACATGCGGAAGGAGAAGCCTAACACATTATAGTTCCAGGAAGACTACCTCAAAAGACCACCTAAAACCACTACAGGGAAGCATGGAGAAACTAGGACTACGAAAGATCACAACCTTTTGACAAGTTTAGCTATGTTTATGCTATCTTCTATGGAAATTCCTAAGGGGGGTAAGGAAACGTTTGGATTTTTATAGGTCTTGCTTTTTCTGGCAAAATGATGAAAATAAAAGAAAATATAGATTAACTAAATGGAATATCATTTGTAGACCAAAAGATCAGGGAGGTCTAGAAATTGAGGTCTTGCAGATTAAAAATAAATGTTTACTAAGCAAATGGCTTTTTAAACTTTTGTCTGAAGAAGGGTGTGGCAAGAATTGCTGCATAACAAATATCTTAGTCAAAAAACCTTGTCTGAAACCAAAGCAAAACCGACCGACTCTCCATTTTGAAAGGGACTTATGAAGGTGAAGAATGAGTTCTTCGCCAGAGGCCATTTCACAGTATGGGATGGTTCATGTGTTGGAATGTTAGGCATAATTTCCATGATTAATTCCAGAATATAAATGATGACAAAACCAGCTACTAGCTCATGTAACTCGAACATACTAGATGTACTAAACAACAGGATGATCAAAAACAAACAACAGCTTAGCATATACTCGCAGAACATGATGAATAACCAAACAGGAGCATGTAGCACATACCGTTCGGTTGTCGTAGTATAAACTTTGGGGAATAGTGATCGCAGCAGATGGCGACGAAGATGACGATACGCAGCACCGCCTGACTTGGATGGAAGACGACCCGTGATGGAGAACTCGAGCAGTCGCGCGGAGCGCTTCCCAAAAACCTTATTCGCCCTCTCCCGTACAGGATCACAAGGGCGAGTGGTTCCGGAGACCTGCTCTCCCGTCCGCCGGTGCACGCCGGCAAGCGGGATGGAGGAGACTACGGTGACGACGCAAGTAGAAAGGATGGCAAAACCCTAAATTGGTTTTCGGTGGTATCGTGGCGGTAGCCGTGCAGGACTTTATATAGAGAAGCTGAGGAAACCCTAACGGAGGCGAACGTGGGCCGAGTCCACGTTACGCACGTTCGGGTCGGTTACAGTAGCCCACGATCCGGGAGCGACCAGAATAAGCTAACTGTTTGAAATGTCTGTCAAAACCTCATAGTTTTCCTGAGCAGCAAAATAAAGCTCGGCTCGGCGAGATTCCCGCAACCTCATGTCGTGTCGTGTCGTGTCATGACGAGCAGGCGGGCGGGCGGGCGTGCGTGCGTGCGAGCGGCGGTGGCGTCGGAGGAGGAGGAGGAGCGCGCACGTGTATCTCTCTTATTGCCACTCACTTACAAAGTGGTGCAACACTCCACCTTATAAGGTGGTGCAACTCTCCTCCAACTTTCCATGTGGGACTAAACTTGAGCTCCCACTCCACTTCCGTGTGAGCTGCCACAAACATGGGGCCAAACACATATGGGCTGCCACAGATTTGGGCTTTGAGATTTAGGGAAAATCTGAAATACACATGGGCCTAAATGGATTAGCCCCATTATTTTTAACAATCCCCAAACAGATCTCAAATGCCCATTGAAAGATTTTTCAATCCTTGCTACTTGTTTATATACCAGTATTTCAGCAGAGACTGTTAAGTTGAACTTCCGCCTAGAATCTTGAACTACGTCTATCAACAACTTGAACAATGGACAAACCTTGAATTGCAAGTTTGGTGCCAATAGATTTCGCTCAAAATCATAACTAGTACTTGGCTGTCAGTAGCCTACCCCGCGGGTTGGAGCATATGCGTCATACTCCCTGGTCTCTTCATGAGTTTACTAGAGATCACCCAAGTCTCGTAGACCGCGACGTTTACAGTCGAGCTCATATAGGTGTGTTCTTTCAAGAATTCCCTGTAGGACGGCATCTTTGCTAATTAAAGCCAACAGAAACACATTAAGGCATGTTGCCAACCTGCCTTACAGATTATGAGAGTTATGCATCTTCACATAGAGAGGGTTACAAAATACTCTCCTCAGTCAAACCACTAGCTTGTTCTTCCCAGGTCCTAATTCACGGGCTCTCCGATCACATAGGTTGGGTTACCACTAGGTGTGACATCCATGGGTCTCAATCCCATCTCCCTCGATGCACTTTCTATCACATTTCGTGATAGTCCCTTTGTAAAGGGATCTGCCAGGTTTTTGTCTGTTTGAATATACGTAACAGTTATTACTCCGGAGTTTCTAAATTTCCTGACAGATTTCAAACGTCTCTTCACGTGTCTTGATGACTTCGCGTTATACTTAGAATTGTTTACTTTGACAATAACAGTTTGGTTGTCACAATTCAAAAGGATTGCCGGCACAGGTTTCTCAACCACAGGAAAGTCCATCAAGAGCTCACGCAGCCATTCTGACTCAACAGTGGCTGTGTCTAAAGCAGTAAGTTCTGCTTCCATAGTTGACCTAGTCAATATGGTTTGTCTAGACCTCCATGACACTGCGCCACCTCCAACGGTAAACACATACCCACTCGTGGCGTAGAGTTCATCAACGTCAGAGATCCAGTTCGAATCACTATCACTACTGGAAAACAGGCCTTCGGTTCGATCTGAACAACGTCACCAATCTCGGCCCGTCACGAACCGCGACTAGTGCTAGCACTAGTCCCGGGCCGTGAGGCCTCCAACGGCTAGAAATGGCCAAAGACACTAGTCCCGGGCCGGACCAGAGCTCTAGTCCCGGTCCGTAATACGGCCCGGGACTAATAAGCTGGAGCGGGCCAATAGCTCTTTTCAGGGACTATTAGTCCCGGGTCGTATCACGGCCCGGGACTAGTTGTCCATCAGTACATATATAGCTTCCTGGCCAGCTGCGCCCTAAAGCATATGGTGGCCATTTTTCTCAAAGAAGGCAAGAGATTTCATGCCATTTTTTTCTCAAAGATTTGTCAAGATTTAGTTTGCAACGCATAAATCCAAAGCTTTAAAAGGTTAGAACTTCATTCTTTCATCTCTTATTGCTACTTTAGCTCTATAATTCTCTAGAAGTATAGATATATGGATCAAATGCATGCATGCTCTAGAAGTAGCTAGAAGGATTTTGATATATATGTGTAACAAATTTTGATTAGGCACATAGTTACTGAAAATTGAAATATGTAATTTTAGAGTTTCAGAGCTTAGAATGGAATGAGGTTTTCACTGATAGAACAATAATAAAAAACTCCACATTTATCATGTTGATTGTTTTCTCCAATTCAAAAATTAGTGCATGTAAATTTTTCAAAATTCAAAATTAATGCTCTAGAAGCTCTCAATATAACTTGTAATAATTTTATCATGTTGTGTAATGGTTTTTGATATACTTTTACTATAATGCAGATGGTCCGGGAATGGATGTACGATACTGACCGACGCTCTGGCGAGTTCATTAATGGCGTGCATGAATTCATCCGTGTTGCTGATGCAAACAAGTACAATGGTTTTGTATTCTGTCCATGTAATGGATGTAGGAATCAGAAGGATTACTCTGACTCAAAAACCCTTCAGCCCACTGTTGAAGTCCGGCTTCATGCCCGATTATAATTGTTGTACCAAGCACGGAGAGAGGGGTTATAATGGAAGACAATGAAGAAGAGGAGGAGGATGACAACTATCATGGTTTCCGAGTGCGGAGATACTTCCATGGGGATCTTTGAAGGGAGGATGAAGAAGAGACACATGATGAACCTGCTGATGATCTTGGTCGGACCATTGCCGATGAACGAAGAGATTGTGAAACTGAAAAGGATAGGGAGAAGTTCAATCACATGCTAGAGGATCACAAAAAGTTGTTGTACCCAAATTGCGAAAATGGTCTGAAAAAGCTGGGCAGCACACTGGAATTGCTGCGATGGAAGGCTGAGTGTGCTATACCTGACTCCTCATTTGAAAAGTTGCTGAAAATGATGAAGAATATGCTTCCAAAAGATAACGTATTGCCCGCCAATACGTACGAAGCAAAGAAGGTTGTCTTCCCTCTAGGTTTACAGGTTCAGAAGATACATGCATGCCCTAATGACTGCATCCTCTACCGCGGTGAGGAGTATAAGAATTTAGATGCATGCCCGGTATGCACTTCACTTTGGTATAAGATTAGACGAGATGACCCTGGTGACGTTGAGGGCGAGCCGCCCCGGAAGTGGGTTCCTGCGAAGGTGATGTGGTATGCTCCTATAATACCATAGTTGAAACGCTTATTCAGAAACAAAGAGCACACCAAGTTGTTGCGATGGCATAAAGAGGAACGTAAGTCAGACGGGATGTTGAGACACCCCGCTGATGGGTCGCAATGGAGATAAATCGATAGAAAGTACCTGGACTTTGCAGATGACGCAAGGAGTTTAAGGTTTGGTCTAAGTACAGATGGCATGAATCCATTTGGGGAGCAGAGGTCCAGTCACAACACCTGGCCCGTGACTCTATGCATCTATAATCTTCCTCCTTGGTTGTGCATGAAGCGGAAGTTCATTATGATGCCAATGTTGATCCAAGGTCCGAAGCAACCCGGCAACGACATTGATGTGTACCTGAGGCCATTAGTGGAAGAACTTTTATAGTTGTGGCACGAACCCGGGATACGCGTGTGGGATGAACACAAGCAGGGAGAATTTAACCTCCGAGCATTGCTTTTCATAACAATCAATGATTGGCCTGCTCTTAGTAACCTTTCAGGACAGTCAAACAAGGGATACAATGCATGCACACACTATTTAGATGAGACTGAAAGTATATATTTGGAACATTTTAAGAAGATTGTATACAATGAGCATCGTCGATTTCTTTTTTCCAAGCTGTAACACCCTCAGAATCGGCCCTATGCAAGTTTTAGCAAAACTCGCCAAACCCGCATAGAAACGATTCGAAGGTGCCCACCAGGCACTTTCGTGCGGGTGGAAAGCAAAGTAATAACATTACACAACAGTCCTCGATGGGACCCACAGAACAGATATATATACAACAGCGACTCGAAGAGTCAAGAATACAAATATACGGTACAAAGATCCAAATCACCTTGAAAACGATGGGGCGTCCGACTACGGACAAGATGCAAATGGGGCTAAGAGCCCTGAAGAATAACCAATGGCGTCCATAACCCTGCCCAGGCCAAGCCGGAAGGGTAACCCTGCTAACGGCGTCGATCTCAAAACCTGCTTAACAAAAGGGGTGCCGACAAAGGGCAAAGGAAAAAGAAGGAGCGTCAGTACTGAGGCCAGTACACGGCGAGGCTAGAATTCGGCGGTCCTCGCCTACATAGGTATGGTGGACTGAAGCGGCAGCGGCAGCATGCACTAAACAACCTATAGAGACTCGATACAACTGGCGGATATCAGAGAGGGATAAGAATGACCTAACCGGACCCAACCTGAAGCTATCACCAAACAAACCCATCCTGGTTTTTCCCCCTCGAGACCAAACGAGGAAGTCAACCGAGGAACTCACACGGTTGGCAGTTTTACTTATTCGGTTATAGTTGCGGCACTTTACTAGTCAGGTTTAGATAATCATCCTGATAAAGTATGCAGTGGGCACTTTTAGTTAACCATTCCGTTATAGTTGCAACAATTACTAATCAGGTACAGATAGCATGAGATAAACCCCAAAACCCGGCAGTTGTTGGTACTTTTACTTAGCCATTCCGTTGTAGTGAAGCTGATTACTAGGCAAATCGAATACAAGTCAATTCATAACAGTAAACTTTAGTTATAGTTGTCTATGATCAAGCACTGTGCTCCAAGTCGTCCATAACCGCGGACACGGCTTCTCGAAAAGATTTAACCCTGCAGGGGTGCACCAAAGTATCCACAGGCACTTCGACCCTTTTTGCCAGATCAGTTAACATACACCCATCGGTATGTCGGCGGGGCCTAAGTCACGACGTTCCCAGACCCAAAGCAAGCACGGGGGGCCACCCCACTAAGTACACCCGCAACGAAGTCGGCCGGTCTCCGAGACGGACTTAGGGTTGGGAAGACGGCTGTGAACGACAGTACGCCCCCAAACGGGGACTGTCGACACCGCGAAATCGTGGCCCGATCCTAAATGATGCAGTGCTCCTCGCACAAACGTAAATACATAAGTAGCATGGCATAAGTACAGGATAGTAAAAACACCTCAAACTAGTTGTGGCCCCCAGTACAATACTTTGAAATCAGGTAATTATCAATGGGGGGCCCATATCTCCCCACCTGTGGTTAGCGCGCTCGATCTCGGAACAGGTGTCAAGAACTCGGGTCCTACGGGACACAAGTGGGCGGTCGGAAACCAAATCTTACCTATCACCCACCGATGCCTCTGCTTAATTCAATTTTAGTTGTTAAACAGGAATTAAAGTGATACAATAATTAAAGCCGTGATCATCTCCGACATCAACATGCGGCAATTCTCCAACAAAGGTGGTACTTGACGACAAGCAAAACACTTGAGCAAGCGACTACGACTCGCGGGTCCAACTATCTACCAAACAACAGGTAATAGGATGTGTCCAAGGCTATATATGGCTGCAAGGGATATCACGGGTACGAAACTAGAGCAACGCAACACAGATAGCAATAGATCAACAGGAGGGAAGTAAATACTATAAAAGTAAGATAGGTAGAAAGGGGGAGATGCTCTTTGAAAACATTGCGAAGGGTTCAACCGAAGATCGGTAAGCTCACATCAACTCAACAGCCTTATCCGCGAAGAAGCAAAACACTAGAAGAAACACCGGATGCAATATTTAATACACGGCAGAAGATCGGCATGATGCATGTATGATGTATGGCATGGCAAGGTGCGATGCAATTAGGTCAAGATTAAGCGGAACCGGGGTCCCGAAAATTGATTATATTGTTCAAGTTATTTAATTACCCCGCAAATTAAATGTTGTTTTAGCAAGACAGAATATATCACCGGTTCGCTACACAAGTTTAAATGAGGCCGATATGAGACTAGATTTGCCCGCATATGGGCCCCATATTTAATTATTAGGTGAATCGGCATAAGGCCCCAAACCACATGAATGGATGCATGCATGAACAATTTATATGCAACAGTTATATAGGTGTCATTTATAAATTAGGGTTCTCGGATAAGGGGTTCACACATGAGGGGTCTCGACGAACTTGGGGTTTCCGGGGTTCGGGGTCCAGGGTTCGACGGGGGGTCAGATCTTGGGGTTCCGGGGTAGTTCTCGGTAACGGGGTAGTTCTTGTTGCGTCCGTGTCTTCGGTTCATGTTGTCGGTCAAGGCGTTCGGGACGAAGCACTTGTCGCATTCGGGGTCTTGGTGGATTCGGTGTCCGGGGTGAAGATCTTGGCGTCCTCAAGGCATCGCTCGGTGTATCCGTGTCGGCGAACTTGGCGTTCAGGGGAAGTTCCCGGTGTCCGAGGAGCAGATCTTGTCGGTTCCACTTCGAAGTCCTCGTTGTCCTGCCGTGGGGATCATGGTCATCGGGGTCCGGTTCTTGGTAATGTTGCCGGTAGCTCTTGGTGTCCAGGGGTCGTCGCTCTGGGAGGTGGATCTTGTCGTCTTGGCGTCATCGTCCCTAGTTTCCGCGGCGAAGTACTCGGGGTTCCCTTCGGTTGTCGGTGTCGAGCTCGGGTGCGGCGTCGATGGTTCTTGGTGGGGGTCGATGCGCTCGTCACGGGGTCGGTCTCGGTTATCGGGTCCACGTGGAAGAACTTGGCGGCCGGAGGCGGCCTCGGCGAGTGCTCTGGCGAGAGGTCTTCTGCGGACCCGGGCGCTGGAACCGAGCCCTCTGGCAGCGGCCGGTATTAGGCGGCGAGGCTCACTGGCCTGGAGGGCAGGCGACGTGGCGGGCCGGAGGAGCACGCTGTGATCGGCTGCCCGGCGGAGGCGGGCGAGCGGCGCCTTGTGGGAAGGAGGCGGCCGGGCGGCCGGAGACCACCGGGCAGCAGGCCGAGAATCGCCGCGGAGGCGGCGGAGCACGGCAGCGGGCGGAGTGGGGGCCAGGCCAGGCGAGTGCAGCGAGCGAGCAGTGGCGGGCGCTGAGGCGAAGCTCCCGGACAGCGGGGTTCATGCCGGCAGCGGCGAAGGTGTCTTGGGAGGCGGGACGGAGGAAGGCGGCGTCGGGTGGCTCATGAGGCGAGGGAGGCGGGCAGGCTGGCGGCGGGGCATGGGCCGGAGGCCGGCAGCAGCGTCAGGCAGGTCGGGAGGTCGGCTGCTGCGGCTGCTGCGAGGAGAAGGTGGCAGCTTGCGGGTGGCCAGGTGGCGCGGGGCCAGGACAGGGGAAGGCGATGGGGCGGTTCACGCCGGCGAGGGCCGCTGAGGGAGGAAGGAGGGAGGAGGAGCGGGTCGCGGGCGGAAGGTAGGAGACGGGGAGGGGAGGATGTGCGGGGGAAGAAAGGGGAGGGAGAGAGGGCGGGGCCCATGGGCAGGGTGGGTCCAGCGTGCGATGGCGTCGTCTGAGGTCGAGGCAGGCCTTGTGGGGCTGGTTGGTGTGTGTGTGTGTGGTGTTGGCAGGGAGTGGGGGTGTGAGGGAGAGGTTGGGCCACGTGGCAGGTGGGGATTGGGTGAGGGTTAGGGAGAGGGTGAGGTGGCACATGCCTATTGGTTGGGGTGAGGTGGAGGATGGGTTGGGTAGGATAGAGGGTAGCTTTAGGATTTAAAGAGGTGGACCGTTTAATTTACGGGTCGTTCGGCTAAATCGGCCCGTTCATTTGCCCGCTAAAACTAAATAATAATTTTATTTAATTTTGAAACGCATCGTTTTGCAAAACATAGCCGACAACAAAATAATCCGGAGGGCCGGGGTTTTGCGTTTAAATTAAGTTGGGGCGTTTGGAAAACAAAAATTAGGTTTTCGAAATTACTTTTAGGCAAACAATGCATGATGATGACGATGCAATGCACAAATTCAACGCGATTTTCTAGTAGTGGTTTTGCGGGATGCCACAATTCGACACCACTAACAATGGATCTCGCCCTCGAGATCCGCCTCATGGTACCGGAAGGAAAAGTCGGCGATCTGCGTCTTCTCGCTTCGTGTAGATCTTCGCGACACCACTAACAAGAGGTCGTTGTCCGTGATCGTCGAGAGAGCACTCCGGAAAACAAAAAGGTCGGAGGTAGAGGTATCAACAATTAAAGCCACCTCTAGCTTCCGTGGACGGAGTAAAATTGCATCGATCCACCATTTGATATACAACGCAAATGATAAGAGTAGTGGTATGGTCGCGACTCCATCCCGCACTCAAAGCATTACTCTGTACACGAATAGACAGATCATGCAACCAACCCTCGGATTCAGACTGAAGATCTCGACAAGCGAGGTTCGGATCAAAGGAGTGATGCAGACTCTGCATCGGATCTGGCGTAGAGGATGCCGTCGCGTCGGGAAACACCGGAAGGCACAAACAAGGAACAAAAGAATGGTACCACAGACGAAGGATTCCTCGGATAGCATGAAGACCCGATGTAGCACCACCGTTATCAAAGGAGGAAGCGAAACCCTGAAGGTACGACGGAAACCCAACCACGAAAATTCCTGGACTCGAAGAAAGAGAAGAGGGCGGATTCAAAACACGTAGGGGTAAGAGGAGAACAGCAGAGGGGTAAGGAGTAAAATCAGACCTAACCAGAACTATCCAACCGGTTTTGCAAAAATAGTTTTGACACTCTACTTCGGCCGTTAGCTAGGTTATCCTGAAATTTGGACTTGTGGGGTATCGCATAACTGAGCTCGATACCACTCTGTAACACCCTCGAGAATCGGCCCTATGCAAGTTTTAGCAAAACTCGCCAAACCCGCATAGAAGCGATTGAAGGTGCCACCAGCACTTTCGCATGGGTGGAAAGCAAAGTAATAACATTACACAACAGTCCTCGATGGGACCCACAGAGCAGATATATATACAACGACTCGAAGAGTCAAGAATACAAATATCTGGTACAAAGATCCAAATCACCTTGAAAAGCGATGGGGCGTCCGACTACGGACAAGATGCAAATGGGGCTAAGAGCCCGAAGAATAACCAATGGCGTCCATAACCCTGCCCAGCCAAGTCGGAAGGGTAACCACCTAACGGCGTCGATCTCAAAACCTGCTTAACAAAGGGTGCCGACAAAGGGCAAAGGAAAAGAAGGCGTCGATCGAGGCCGATGCAGCGAGGCTAGAATTCGCGGTCCTCGCCTACATAGGTAAGGTGGAAGCGGCGTGACGGCACTAAACAACCTATAGAGACTCGATACAACTGGCGGATATCAGAGAGGGATAAGAATGACCTAACCGGACCCAACCTGAAGCTATCACCAAACAAACCCATCCTGGTTTTTCCCCCTCGAGACCAAACGAGGAAGTCAACCGAGGAACTCACACGGTTGGCAGTTTTACTTATTCGGTTATAGTTGCGGCACTTTACTAGTTAGGTTTAGATAATCATCCTGATAAAGTATGCAGTGGACACTTTTAGTTAACCATTCCGTTATAGTTGCAACAATTACTAATCAGGTACAGATAGCATGAGATAAACCCCAAAACCCGGCAGTTGTTGGTACTTTTACTTAGCCATTCCGTTGTAGTGAAGCTGATTACTAGGCAAATCGAATACAAGTCAATTCATAACAGTAAACTTTAGTTATAGTTGTCTATGATCAAGCACTGTGCTCCAAGTCGTCCATAACCGCGGACACGGCTTCTCGAAAAGATTTAACCCTGCAGGGGTGCACCAAAGTATCCACAGGCACCTCGACCCTTTTTGCCAGATCAGTTAACGTACACCCATCGGTATGTCGGCGGGGCCTAAGTCACGACGTTCCCAGACCCAGAGCAAGCACGGGGGGCCACCCCACTAAGTACACCATAGCAGTCGGCCGGTCTCGAGACGGACTTAGGGTTGGGAAGGCAGTGTGAGCGACGGTCGCCCCAAACGGGACCGCTGTCGACACCGGAAATCGTGGCCGATCCTAAGCTTGATGCAGTGTGCTCCTCGCACAACGTAAATACATAAGTAGCATGGCATAAGTACAGGATAGTAAAAACCTCAAACTAGTTGTGGCCCCAGACAATACTTTGAAATCAGGTAATTATCAATGGGGCCCATATCTCCCCGTGGTTAGCGCTCGATCTCGGAACAGTGTCAAGAACTCGGGTCCTCACGGACACAAGTGGGCGATCGAAACCAAATCTTACCTATCACCCACCGATGCCTCTGCTTAATTCAATTTTAGTTGTTAAACAGGAATTAAAGTGATACAATAATTAAAGCCGTGATCATCTCCGACATCAACATGCGGCAATTCTCCAACAAAGGTGGTACTTGACGACAAGCAAAACACTTGAGCAAGCGACTACGACTCATGGGTCCAACTATCTACCAAACAACGGGTAATAGGATGTGTCCAAGGCTATATATGGCTGCAAGGGATATCACGGTGCGAAACTAGAGCAACGCAACACGGATAGCAATAGATCAACAGAGGGAAGTAAATACTATAAAAGTAAGATAGGTAGAAAGGGGAGATGCTACTTTGAAAACATTGCGAAGGTTCAACCGAAGATCGGGCGAAGCTCACATCAACTCAACGGCCTTATCCATGAAGAAGCAAAACACTAGAAGAAACACGGATGCAATATTTAATACACGGCGTAAGATCGGCATGATGCATGTATGATGTATGGCATGGCAAGGTCGATGCAATTAGGTCAAGATTAAGCGGAACCGGGTCCCGACAATTGATTATATTGTTCAAGTTATTTAATTACCCATAAATTAAATGTTGTTTTAGCAAGATGAATATATCACCGGTTCGCTACACAAGTTTAAATGAGGCCGATATGAGACTAGATTTGCCCGCATATGGGCCCCATATTTAATTATTAGGTGAATCGGCATAAGGCCCCCAAACCACATGAATGGATGCATGCATGAACAATTTATATGCAACAGTTATATAGGTGTCATTTAGAAATTAGGGTTCTCGGATAAGGGGTTCACACATGAGGGGTCTCGACGAACTTGGGGTTTCCGGGGTTCGGGGTCCAGGGTTCGACGGGGGTCAGATCTCGGGGTTCCGGGGTAGTTCTCGGTAACGGGGTAGTTCTTGTTGCGTCCGTGTCTTCGGTTCATGTTGTCGGTCAAGGCGTTCGGGACGAAGCACTTGTCGCATTCGGGGTCTTGGTGGATTCGGTGTCCGGGGTGAAGATCTTGGCGTCCTCAAGGCATCGCTCGGTGTATCCGTGTCGGCGAACTTGGCGTTCAGGGGAAGTTCCCGGTGTCCGAGGAGCAGATCTTGTCGGTTCCACTTCGAAGTCCTCGTTGTCCTGCCGTGGGGATCATGGTCATCGGGGTCCGGTTCTTGGTAATGTTGCCGGTAGCTCTTGGTGTCCGGGGGTCGTCGCTCTGGGAGGTGGATCTTGTCGTCTTGGCGTCATCGTCCCTAGTTTCCGCGGCGAAGTACTCGGGGTTCCCTTCGGTTGTCGGTGTCGAGCTCGGGTGCGGCGTCGATGGTTCTTGGTGGGGGTCGATGCGCTCGTCACGGGGTCGGTCTCGGTTATCGGGTCCACGTGGAAGAACTTGGCGGCCCCGGAGAGCGGCCTCGAGCGAGTGCTCTGGCGGGAGGTGCTTCTGCGGGACCAGCGGTGCTCGGAACCCGGGCCCTGGCGGCGGTCTTAAGGCGAGGCTCACTGGCCCAGGGGCGCGAGGCGGCGGAGGAGCACGCTGTGATCAGGCTGCAGGCGGCAGGGCGTAAGGCGCCTTGAAAGGAGGCCGGCCGCTGCGGAGACCACCGGGCAGAGAGGGTCCGGCCAGGCGGGCGGAGGAGCACAGAGGCGGGCGGAGGAGCCTGGCAGAGGCGGGTGGGGAGCCAGCGTGGCGGCGACGGGTGCGCGAGGAGCGGCGAGCAGTGGCGCGCTGGAGGCGAAGCTCCCGGACAGCGGCGGGTTCGTGCCTTGGCAGCGGAGGTGTGTCTTGGGAGGGCGGAGGGAAGGCGAGGCGGCGTCGGGTGGCTCATGAGGCGAGGCGGGCGGGCCAGGCTGGGCGGGGGCATGGACGGCGGAGGCCGAGGCCGCGGCGGCAGCGGGTGAGGTGGAGTCTGCTGCGGGGAGAAGGTAGCGCTTGCGGGTGAGCGGTGGGGCGGGGAGGACCCGGCGGGAAGGCGATGGGCAGTTCACGGCGAGGCTGAGGAGGAAGGAAGGAGGAGGAGCGGGTCGCGGGCGGAAGGTAGGAGACGGGGAGGGGAGGATGTGCGGGGGAAGAAAGGGGAGGGAGAGAGAGGGGGCGGGGCCCGCGGGCAGGTGGGTCCAGCGTCTTGATGGCGTCGTCTGGGGTCCAGAGGCAAGGCCATGGTGTGCGTGTGTGTGTGGTGTTGGCAGGGAGTGGGTGGGGCTGAGAGGGTGTGAGGGAGAGGTTGGGCCACGTGGCAGGTGGGGATTGGGTGAGGGTTAGGGAGAGGGTGAGGTGGCACATGCCTATTGGTTGGGGTGAGGTGGAGGGATGGGTTGGGTAGGATAGAGGGTAGCTTTAGGATTTAAAGAGGTGGACCGTTTAATTTCTGGGGCGGTCGTTCGGGCTAAATCGGCCCGTTCGACTGCCCCGCTAAAACTAAATAATAATTTTATTTAATTTTGAAACGCATCGTTTTGCAAAACATAGCCGACAACAAAATAATCCGGAGGGCCGGGGTTTTGCGTTTAAATTAAGTTGGGGCGTTTGGAAAACAAAAATTAGGTTTTCGAAATTACTTTTAGGCAAACAATGCATGATGATGACGATGCAATGCACAAATTCAACGCGATTTTCTAGTAGTGGTTTTGCGGGATGCCACACAAGCATCCCTTAAGAAAGAAAGGCAAGCATTTCAACGGTCTGGCATGTCACCAGACGAAGCCTAAGGAGCGTACTGGTGCTGATATATTTGATATGGTCAAAGATTTGGATCAACTGGTAACCTTTGGAAAGGGTCCTGGAGGAAAATCTGTTCCGAAAGAAGCTGAAGGACACGCACCCATGTGGAAGAAGAAATCTATATTTTGGGAGCTACCATATTGGAAATTCTTAGAGGTCCGCTCTGCAATTGATGTGATGCATGACGAAGAATCTTTGCGTGAACCTGCTAGGCTTCTTAGGCATGTATGGGAAGACAAAAGATACACCGAAAGCACAAAAGGACCATCAACGTATGAAAGACCCAGATGGCTTGCATCCAGAATGGTTTCAAGGTCATGCCAGCTACGCTCTTACCAAACAAGAGAAGGAAATATTTTTTGAATGCCTAAGCAGTATTAAGGTCCCGTCTATAAATCGAATATAAAGGGGATAATAAATATGGCAGAAAAAAAGTTCCAAAACCTAAAGTCTCATGACTGCCACGTGATTATGACGCAAATGCTTCCGACTGCATTGAGGGGGCTTCTACCAGATAATGTTCGAGTACCCATTGTGAAGCTATGTGCATTTCTCAAGAAATCTCTCAGAAGATAATAAATCCTGAAGAGCTACCACTGTTACAGAATGATGTGGTCCAATCTCGGTCCTGTATTTCTACATAATATGTTTCCCTTTGAGAGGTTCATGGGAATCTTAAAGAAATATGTTCTTAATCGTGCTAGGCCAGAAGGAAGCATCTCCAAGGGCTATGGAACAGAGGAGGTCATTGAATTTTGTGTTGACTTTGTTCCTGACCTTAAGCCGATTGGTCTTCCTCAATCGCGGTATGAGGGGAGCCTGAGTGGAAAGGGTACTCTAGGAAGGAAATCAATAATATGTAGGGACGGACATTCTTACACCGAAGCACATTACACTGTTCTACATAATTCTATCTTCGCAGCCCCATATATCGAGGAACACAAGAAAATCTTACGCTCCAACAACCCTGGAAAGCATGACTCTTGGATTAGCGATGAACACATGAAGAGTTTCGGCGGTTGGTTGCAACATCTCATCAAAAACAACACTCTTGGAGATCAGCTATACTTGTTGTCTAGGTCACCATCTTCGACTATATCGACTTTCCAAGGGTACGAGATAAATGGGTATACATTTTACACGATAGCCCAAGATAAAAAGAGCACCAACCAAAACAGTGGTGTCCGCTTTGATGCAACAGACAACAATGGGTCAAAGACCACATATTATGGTTACATAGAGGAGATATGGGAACTTGACTATGGACCTACTTTTAAGGTCCCCTTGTTTCGGTGCAAATGGGTCAAGCTGACAGGAGGAGGGGTTGAGGTAGACAAGAAATACGGAATGACATCGTTGGATCTCAACAATCTTGGGTACTTAGACGAACCATTCGTCCTAGCCAATGATGTGGCTTAGGTTTTCTATGTGAAGGACATGTCTACCAAACCTAGAAAAAGAAAAAATAAGAAAAAGAATACATCAGACGATGATCCAAAGCGCCACATAGTTCTTTCAGGAAAAAGAAACATCGTGGGAGTGGAGGACAAGACAGACATGTCAGAAGATTGTGATAAGTTTCATGAAATTCCGCCCTTAGCGGTGAAGGATGACCCAAGCATCATGTTAATGAATGAAGATGCTCCATGGATACGACGGGATCAGAAAGGAACACACGTGAAGAAATGATATGTAATAATTGTAACATTTTATGAGTGAAGATGCTCCATGCATGTATCCATTTTTATAGTGTTGTCTACAAACAATCTTGAGTGTGTTAGTCCCGTTTTGTGGCTGGACCGGGACTAAAGGGGGGCCTTTAGTACCGATTCATACTTACCATTAAGATCTGATCTCCAAACGCGTGATGTCACATATTAGAGAGTGCCTCTATGACGGTTTCTCGAGATGCGGAGGATGGGCTCCGTCGACATCTCCCTGAAACTGGCCGTAGTGGTGTACCTGCTCTCGAAAACCATCTTGCAGCTTGTAACTTCTCTAACTAGATCAATACGCCTAGGAGCTAACTAATTTCACATATTAGGGAGTGCCTCTATGACCAGTTTCTCGGAGATGCCGGAGGACTGGGCTCCGTCGGCATCTCCCTGAAACTGGCCGTAGTGGTGTCCCTGCTCTCGAAAACCATCTTGGAGATGCCTCAAACTGGCTGGAGGACTGGACTCACAAGGATGCCTATTTATAGTACAAGCAGCTCGGCATAATGTCGACACTCGCGACATAATGACGACACTCACCCCTATTATTAGTGCTGACTCATGTTTAGTCCCGGTTGGTGTCTCCAACCGGGACTAAAGGTTCATCTTTAGTCCCGGTTGGTGACACCATCCGGGACAAGGTACAAGCGGCACGACATAATGTCGACACTCACCCCTATTATTAGTGTTGCCTGGCCCAGTCTGCCGCAATCCCTTCAGTCGCGGTTGGTTTCTCCAACCGGGACTAAAGATGAACCCTAGGCATTTCCCTCTATTTATTAGGTAACACTCAAGACATTTATTAATATTAAAAACCGGGACAAACCGGGACTAGCTAACACTCAGGACTAAAGCCGCCCCCTTTAGTCATAATCATGCCTAGTCCTATAGTACGCAGCTTCAGGGTCTTCTTCGTCATCGTCATCATCATCGTCATTGTCACCTGCCACTCCTGGGATCCTAAGCCCATCCATGGCATATACCAGGGGCCATTCCAGCCTCGGATTCACGGCGGGCGGGGGAGGGGTCTCCTGGAATACGATGCCTCTACCGTCGGGCCGGTGTGGGGCCTTTTTTTGGCTCTATGGCGGGTGGACTCGTGGGCACCACAGGCGAGGATGGTCTCCCCCGGCGATGTAGCGCATCACTCCGATGATAGTACGGTTCGCCCACCACAGAAGACGGCCGGCTTCATTGTGGTTCACCGGTGGTGGGCCATCACCCTCGTACCTGAAGGGAATATGCCCTGAGAGGCAATAATAAATTGTTTATTATGTGTATTCCAAGTATATGATAGATGTTTATTTTGCATGCTATAATTGTATTAATACGGAAACGTTAATACATGTGTGTTTAATAAACAAACAGAAAGTTCCTAGTTAAGCCTCTCTCATAAACTAGCTCGTTGATTAACAAGATGATCAAGGTTTCCTGATCATGGACATTGGATGTTGTTAATAACGGGATCACAACATTAGTGTAATAATGTGATGAACATTCATCCGAAGTATAGCATTACGATCAAAGTCATTGAGTTTATATTGCTATAACAAATTACGAAGTGATCCTAATCCTTAGACCATGAGATCATGTCAATCACTAACACCGGAAGAGTTTCTTGATAACATCAAACGTCACACCGTAATGGGTGATTATAAAGATGGGTTCGTAACTAATAAAGTGTTATGTTGAGGCTCATGGATCAAGAGTGGAATTTGTTCATCCCGATGACGGATAGATATACTCAGGCCCTCTCGGTGATATCACATTGATTAGCTTGCAAGCAAGTGATTTGATCACTAGAATGTTATATCACGGAACGAGAAAAGAGTGCATGTCGGAACGAGATCAAACTAGGTATGGAGATACCGATGATCGAATCTCGGACATGTAATATATCGTGAGACAAAGGGATTAAGATACTAGCTAAAAGGTTCCACGATCACAAGAAAGTCATCGTTGAATGTGTGGAGAAGATGGGTCTCCAGATCCCGCTTCTGATTATTGATCTGAGAGGGGTCTCGATCATGTCCGCATTATTCACGAACCGTAGTGTGACACACTTAAGAGACACCGACATCCAATTGGAGCAAAAGTTTCATGCCGAAAGAATAAACAAGCGCAGGAATTTATTTCACTAGATACCGAAACAGGTTTTCGGGTGAAATTGCATAAAGTGGTTATGCATGTGAAATAGAATTCTAGCAATGGGTTATTTGTGAATGTTTGTCATTAAAGTAATTGACAAAATTCTGAATAAAATAAAAGAGTTTTATTTAATGAGAGTTTGCATTAAATTTGGTGGAAATTTAATGGGATCTTTGAGTGGGATTTTGAGTGGAGGAATTTGGAGGAGTTTTGTGAGTGGAGTGTCCACCCACATGAAGAGGGGAGGGCAAGGGGGCAGCCCCATGCACTGCCACCCCTTGGGGTTCCCTCCTCCTATAAAAGGAGCCCTCCTCACTTCTCACTCACACCTCCTCGTGAAGGATCTCTCTCCCCTCTAGAATTTATACCCCATGGTCTCGGACTAGCGAGATACATGTTCCCGTGGCTATTCGGCAAGAAAGAGTTGTGCTTCCGCTGCATCGCTGGGCGAGGAGGCGGAGGTTGCTCGGTGCCTCGAGCGTGTGTGAGCACGGATGCTGGCTGATTTGCGGCGCTAGGACTTCCTCTCGATCTTGAGATCGGCAAGAGATCGTCTACATCAACCACGAGTTTGGACTCGTTAAACTTTGTCGGTCTTCAAGGGTATGTTCTCTACGGATGTACATCCGCTGTTTGTATCTAGTATAAATAGATCTTGGTATATAGTTCACATCGTAGGAAAATTTTTGTTTTCTATGCGAACCCTTCAAAGGGTATCGAGCCGGATCTATGCGTAGATACTTTACACGGGTAGTACACATATGAGTATGTGGGCGATGATGATCATGTTGTTGCTCCTTTCTTGTGATTTTGGATATTGGTGGCATAGTGGGATGAAGCGGCCGGACAAACTTTACATGTCCTCGCACATGAGACCTGTTCCACGCTTGACATGCAACTAGTTTGCATAAGTGGCTAGCGGGTGTCTGTCTCTCCTACTATAGTCAATATCTATTTTGCAAGCGAGTTGTCAACAATTTGATTATCCTTGTTGTGGTTCATGTTCGTAGGTAAGAACGGTTCTATCTCGAAAGCCCTAAGCCACGTAAAACTTGCAATGGATAAATTAGAGGCGTCTAGTTTAGATTGTTGCTGGGCTAGTGTTATGATATGGTAGTGTTGTAAGTAGAAGTATGAGATGATACTCTTACAACACACATAGCGTGTAAAATCCATAGACTGTGGATTTACACATATAGGTATGATAGTGATCATACCACGATGCACATGATAGAGATCATTTGCGGGAACCATATAATTTCACTAATAAACATATGATGTTTTATTGCATCTTATATTGCTTGTTTAGCGCTTTGTTAAGCATAATAAGATGATCCCTCATTTAAATATCAAGATAAGAATGTGTTCTTCCTTTAGTATGCACCGATTATGTTTTCGTCGCTCCAAGACATCACGTGATGATCGGTGTACTTGGATCCTCGACCATACTTCGGGTGTAAAACAGTTACACACGCAAATACTAAGGTTCTAACTTGGCGAGCCTAGCATGTACAGACATGGCCTCGGAACACAGACCGAAAGGTTAAGCATGAGTCATATAGTTGATATGATGCCCATTTGATGCTCGCCTTTGAAGCTATACCGACTCACGTGATGATCGGACTTGGTGTAGTGGATTTGGTTCATGTAATCACCAAAAGGACACGGGGGATGTCGCTTTTGAGTGGGAGTTCATTCGTAATATAGATTAGTTGAACTCAATCTATCATACACTTAGTCTAAACTTTACAAATTCTGTTGTAGATGGCACCACCTGCTTTTAATTTCAATGCGTTCATGGAGAAAGAGAAACTAGCAACGAACGGTAGCAACTTTACTGAATGGGCCATGAATTTGAGTATTCTCCTATCTGCTGCACAAAAGCAATATGTGCTAGAAGCTCCGTTAGGCCCCCCACCTTTTGACGATGCCCCTGACGAGGAGAAGAATGTCTATCTGACTCGTCAGGAGGACCACAACTTAGTTCATTGCGGCATATTGTATGGGCTAGAGCCGGAACTTCGAAAGCGTTTCGAAAACGGCAATGCTTTTGATACAATGGGTGAGTTGAAAATGATTTTCGACACACATGCTGTAGAGAGCTACAATGCTTGTAAAAGTTCTTTAGCTGCATGATGGAAGAGAACAGCTCGTTAGTGAGCATGTACTCAAGATGTCGGGTTACGCCGATAAGCTTGTGTCCTTGGGAATAACGATTCCCATTGACTTAGGCATCCATCGTGTTCTCAGTCTACGCCACCTAGCTATAAGAGCTTCGTGATGAACTATAATATGCAAGGCATGAAGAAGTCTCTCCCGAGCTTCATCAATGCTTAAAAGCTGCAAGTGGAGATCAAAAGGAACATCAAGTGTTGATGATCAATAGGAACACTGGTTTCAAGAAAGACAAGAAGGGAAAACGGAAGGGAAGGCGGCAAGCCTTTGCCGCTGAAAAGAAACCCCGAGTTGGACCTAAGTCCGATACCGTGCTACTATTGTAAGGGATCGCCATCGAAGCGCAATCGCCCCAAGTATCTGGCGGCATAAGAAGGCCGCAAGGCAAACAAAGGTATATATGATATACATGTTATTGATGTGTACTTGACTAGTGCTCGCAGTAGCACCAGGTATTTGATACCGTTCGCCTAATATTTGTAACTTTCGAATCGTGGAACAGGCGACCGCTAGCAAGGGTGAGGTCAAGATGCGTGTCGGCAATGGATCAAGTGTTGATGTGATCGCCGAACGCTACCTCTCCACTTACCGTCGGGATTAGTCATAAACTTAAATAAATGTTATCCGGTGCCCTGACCGAGCATGAACATTGTATCTGGATCATGTTTGATGCAAAGTGGTTATTCATTTAAGTCTGAGAACAATGGTTGTTCCATTTATATGAATGAAATCTTTTATGGTCATGCACCGATGATGAATGGTTTATTTCATAGATCTCGATGATAATGTTACACATATTCATAATGTTGATGCTAAAAGGATTAAACTTGATGATGATATATCCGCATATATGTGGCAATCGCCGTCTAGGTCATATTGGCATTAAACGCATGAAGAAGCTCCATTCGGATGGACTTTTGGAATCACTTGATTATGAATCATTTGATACATGTGAGCCATGCCTTATGGGCAAGATGACTAGAACGCCGTTTTCGGTTCAATGGAACAGGCGATGATTTATTGGAAATCATACATTCGATGTATGTGGTCCAATGAGTGTCGACGGGAGGTGGATATCGTTATTTTGTTACTTTCACGGATGATTTGAGTAGATATGGTTATATCTACTTGATGAAACACAAGTCTGAAACCTTTGAAAAGTTCAAGGAATTTCAGAATGAAGTGGAAAATCATCGTAATAGAAAGATCAAATTTCTTGATGCGACCGTGGAGGTGAGTATCTAAGTTACGAGTTTAGCACTCACATGAAAGAGTGTGGAATTGTTTCACAACTCACACCTGCCGGAACACCACAGCGAAATGGTGTGTCGGAACGTCGTAATCGTACTTTATTAGATATGGTTCGATCTATGATGTCTCTGACGGACTTGCCGTTGTCATTTTGGGGTTATGCACTAGAAACTGCTGCATTCACTTTAAATCGGGCACCATCTAAATCCGTTGAAACGACACCGTATGAATTGTGGTTTGGAAACAAACCTAAGCTGTCATTTCTTAAAGTTTGGGGTTGCGATGTTTATGTGAAGAAACTTCAACCGGATAAAATCGAACCCAAAGCGGAAAAATGCGTCTTCATAGGATACCCTAAAGAAACTATTGGGTATTCCTTCTATCACAGATCCGAGGGCAAGGTTTTTGTTGCCAAGAATGGATCCTTTCTAGAGAAAGAGTTTCTCGCGAAAGGTGTGAGTAGTCGGAAGGTAGAACTCGAAGAGGTTATGGAACCTTCTCTTCAAAGTATGGCGAGTAGCGCAGCACCGGAAGTTGTTCCGGAGTTGGCTCCACCTGTTGAAGAGGGAACTAATGATAATGATCATGAAACTCTGAAAGAGAGTACTACCGAACCTCGCAGGTCAAACAGGACGCGTGCATCTCCCGAGCTGTACGGAAATCCTGTCATAAATTTCATGGTTGATGAAAACAATGACCCTGCGACGTATGAAGAAGCGATGATGAGCCCGGATTCCAACAAATGGTTAGAAGCCATGAAATCCGAGATGGAATCCATGTATGAAAATCAAGTTTGGAACTTGGTGGAATTACCTCACGACCGAAAGGCCGTGGAGAACAAATGGATTTTCAAAAGGAAAACGATGTCGATGGTAATGTGACCATCTATAAAGCTCGACTTGTTGCAAAGGGGTTTCGACAAATTCAAGGAGTTGACTACGATGAGACTTTCTCTCCGTAGCGATGCTAAAGTCGATTAGGATTATGTTAGCAATTGCTGCATATTTCGACTATGAAATATGGCAGATGGATGTCAAAACCGTGTTTCTCAATGGTAATATTGAAGAAGAGTTGTATATGATACAACCAAAGGGTTTTGTCGATCCTAAGGATGCTAACAAGGTGTGCAAGCTTCAACGATCCATCTATGGATTGAAGCAAGCATCACGAAGTTGGAATCTCCGCTTTGATGAGGTGATCAAAGAGTTTGGATTTGTCCAAACTTATGGAGAAGCTTGTATTTACAAGAAAGTGAGTGGGAGCAATGTGGCATTTCTGATATTATATGTGGATGACATATTATTGATCGGAAATGATATAGAACTTTTAAACAGTGTTAAAAGTTATCTAAACAGCAAATTTTCAATGAAGGACCTAGGTGAAGCGTCATACATATTAGGCATAAAGATCTATAGAGATAGATCTAGGCGCCTAATAGGGCTATCGCAAAGTACATACCTTGATAAGATTTTAAAGAAGTTTAAAATGGACGGAAGTAAGAAGGGGTTCTTACCTATGTTGCAAGGCAAGACATTGAGTAAGACTCAAAGTCCGGCTTCGGAGGAAGAAAGAGAGATAATGGACAAAGTCCCCTATGCTTCAGCCATAGGCTCTATAATGTACGCCATGCTATGTACAAGACCGGATGTGGCACACGCTATTAGTTTGACTAGTAGGTACCAATCGGATCCAGGTTCGGAACACTGGATAGCGGTCAAGAATATCCTTAAGTACTTACGAAGAACTAAGGATATGTTTCTTGTATACGGAGGTGAAGAAGAGCTCGTCGCTAAGTGTTATGTCGACGCTAGCTTTGACACCGATCCGGATGACTCTAAGTCTCAATCCGGATACGTATTTCTCATGAATGGCGGAGGTTAGTTGGAGGAGCTCCAAACAACCTGTGGTAGCGGATCAACAACGGAGGCCGAATATGTTGCCGCTTGAGCGGCTCAGAAGCGATTTGATGAAGGAGTTCATATCCGAACTAGGAGTTGTGGCAAGCGCTTGGACCCAATGGTGATCTATTGTGACAACAATGGTGCCATTGCCAATGCCAAAGAGCCAAGGTCTCACAAGCATTCCAAGCATATTAAGCGCGTTTCACTCCATCCATGAGCATGTCAAGGATGGAGATATAAAGATTTAGAAGTACATACGGATCTCAATGTAGCAGATCCGTTGACTAAAACTCTCCTAGAGCAAAACATGATCAACACCGTAACTCAATGGGTGTTAGATATATCACTATGTAACTAGATTATTGTCTCTAGTGCAAGTGGGAGATCAAGGAATATGCCCCGAGAGGCAATAATAAATTGTTTATTATGTGTATTCCAAGTATATGATAGATGTTTATTTTGCATGCTATAATTGTATTAATACGGAAACGTTAATACATGTGTGTTTAATAAACAAACAGAAAGTTCCTAGTTAAGCCTCTCTCATAAACTAGCTCGTTGATTAACAAGATGATCAAGGTTTCGATCATGGACATTGGATGTTGTTAATAACGGATCACAACATTAGTGTAATGATGTGATGAACATTCATCCAAGTATAGCATTACGATCAAAGTCATTGAGTTTATATTGCTATAACAAATTACGAAGTGATCCTAATCCTTAGACCATGAGATCATGTCAATCACTAACACCTAAGAGTTTCTTGATAACATCAAACGTCACCGTAATGTGGGTGATTATAAAGATGGGTTCGTAACTAATAAAGTGTTATGTTGAGGCTCATGGATCAAGAGTGGAATTTGTTCATCCCGATGACGGATAGATATACTGGGCCCTCTCGGTGATATCACATTGATTAGCTTGCAAGCAAGTGATTTGATCACTAGAATGTTATATCACGGAACGAGAAAAGAGTGCATGTCGATAACGAGATCAAACTAGGTATGGAGATACCGATGATCGAATCTCGGACATGTAATATATCGTGAGACAAAGGGATTAAGATACTAGCGTAAAAGGTTCCGACGATCACAAGAAAGTCATCGTTGAATGTGTGGAGTCGTATGGGTCTCCGGATCCCGCTCGATTATTGATCCGAGAGGGTCTCGATCATGTCCGCATTATTCACGAACCGTAGGGTGACACACTTAAGAGACACCGACATCCAATTGGAGCAAAAGTTTCGTGTGCGAAAGAATAAACAAGCGAGGAATTTATTTCACTAGATACATTAACAGGTTTTTGGGTGAAATTGCATAAAGTGGTTATGCATGTGAAATAGAATTCTAGCAAGGGGTTATTTGTGAATGTTTGTCATTAAAGTAATTGACAAAATTCTGAATAAAATAAAAGAGTTTTATTTAATGAGAGTTTGCATTAAATTTGGTGGAAATTTAATGGGATCTTTGAGTGGGATTTTGAGTGGAGGAATTTGGAGGAGTTTTGTGAGTGGAGTGTCCACCCACATGAAGAGGGAGGGCAAGGGGCAGCCCCATGCGCCGCCACCCCTTGGGGTTCCCTCCTCCTATAAAAGGAGCCCTCCTCACTTCTCACTCACACCTCCTCGTGAAGGATCTCTCCCTCTAGAATTTATCCCCATGGTCTCGGACTAGCGAGATACATGTTCCCGGTGGCTATTCGGCAAGAAAGAGTTGTGCTTCCGCCGCATCGCTGGAGCGAGGAGGCGGAGGTTGCTCGGTGCCTCGAACGTGTGTCGAGCACGGATGCGCTGATTTGGCGCTAGGACTTCCTCTCGATCTTGAGATCGGCAAGAGATCGTCTACATCAACCACGAGTTTGGACTCGTTAAACTTTGTCGGTCTTCAAGGGTATGTTCTCTACGGATGTACATCCGCCCGTTGTTTGTATCTAGTATAAATAGATCTTGGTATATAGTTCACATCGTAGGAAAATTTTTGTTTTCTATGCTGCGAACCCTTCAGTACCTGGCGAGCTCCCTTTCCCGCCTATTAGCGAAGAAGGAATTCCAGGTGTCGTAGTTGTCGGGATCCCACTGGGGATTCATCCGCTGCTCCGGCGTGAGCTCGTGGTAGAAGTGATGGCAGATGGTCATGCATGGAACCTTGAGGGACAGGAGGACAAGAACCCTCCAGGCCAAAGATCCAAATGCGGGCGTAGTCGGAGGACAAGGGTATTTGGAGGCGCACAGCGCCTCGGTCTCCTCGAGGGTCAGAATGGCCCAGTAGGCGTTGTCCATTGTTCTAAGAGAGGAAGGTATGGATGTGTGGATAGCCATGGCGCGATTGCCCTAAATATAGAGGGAAAGGGTGGGAAAACTTGGCGTGAAGCTTTGGTAAATGGCGAGAAATATCTTTAGTCCCGGTTAGTGACTACATCCGGGACTAAAAGCTCTCGTAGAAAGGAAAGGGCGGGAAAACTTGGCGGGAAGCGGTGGGAATTGGCGATAAATATCTTTGGTACCGGTTTGTGACTACAATAGGGACTAAATGGATATTATATTAAGATTCTTTATATTTTTCTGATAATAATAGACATATTATTTGTGTTATTTGGATTATTACAATAATAGATATGATTTTCCAAAGTTTTTATATTAATTTTGTATTAAAAAAGGAAAATTTACAAATGAAATAATTTATAAATGATGCAAACAGATCAATGGATATTATATTAAGATTCTTTATATTGTTCTGATAATAATAGACATATTATTTGTGTTATTTGGATTATTAAAATAAAAGATATGATTTTCCAAAGTTTTTATATTAGTTTTGAATTAAAAAAGAAAATTTACAAATGAATAATTTATAAATGATGCAAACAGATAAATGGATATTATGTTAAGATTCTTTATATTTTTCTGATAATAATAGACATATTATTTGTGTTATTTGGATTATTACAATAAAATATATGATTTTCCAAAGTTTATATATTAGTTTTGAATTAAAAAATAAAATTTAAAAATGAAATAATTTATAAATGATGCAAACAGATAAATGGATATTATAGTAAGATTCTTTATATTTTTTTGACAATAATAGACATATTATTTGTGTTATTTGGATTATTACAATAAAAGATATGATTTTCCAAAGTTTATATATTAGTTTTGAATTAAAAAAAGGAAATTTACAAATGAAATAATTTATAAATGATGCAAACAGATAAATGGATATTATAGTAAGATTCTTTATATTTTTCTGATAATAATAGACATATTATTTGTGTTATTTGGACTATTACAATAAAAGATATGATTTTCCAAAGTTTTTATATTAGTTTTGAATTAAAAAAGGAAAATTTAGAAATGAAAGAATTTATAAATGATGCAAACAGATCAATGGATATTATATTAAGATTCTTTATATTGTTCTGATAATAATAGACATATTATTTGTTTTATTTGGATTATTACAATAAAATATATGATTTTCCAAAGTTTTTATATTAGTTTTGAATTAAAAAAAGAAAATTTACGAAAAAACAATTAGTCGCGGGTCGTAGCTGGACCCGGGACTAAAGGGTGCCTGCGCGCGCAAAAACGAAGCGGCCGAAAAAACCCTTTAGTCCCGGGCCGTGGCTTAACCCGCGACTAAAGGGGGGTCTTTAGTCGCGGGTTAAGCCACAGCTCGCGACAAAAGACCCTTTAGTCGCGGGCGGTGGCTTAGCCCGGGACTAAAGGTATGTCCCTTTATATTCTGGCGCCAGGGGAGGTGCTACCCCAACACTTCGCATTTCCCGTCGAAGACGAAGCATAGACGAAGACGAAAGCAGGGGAGGTGCTGTCCGATTCCGCCGCCGCTCCGTCGTGCCGCCGCCGCTCCACAGGTGTCGCTCGGGGTGGCCCAGAACATCGACAACGACGGTGCCTCTGCGACGGTTAGGGTTCGGCCAGGGAAAGGAAACGAGAGAGGGAACGAGCCTAGGGGGAATGAGAGGATAGGGGAGAGGCGTTCTCTCCAGGGCGTCGCCACACCGAGCAGCTTGGCCATAGTACGATAGGGGGAAGGACGGTCGGCGAGGTATTGGGCCAAGGCTGGTGGGCCGTGTTGGGCTGCTGGCTGCGCATGCAAGCGACAGGAAAGGAAGAGGGGAGAGATGGGCCGGCCTGGTGGGGTTCGGGCTACTGTTTTTATTTTCCAAAAATTTCTCTTTTTCTGTTTTTCCTTTTCTCATTGTATTTTTTAAATACAAATATGTTTTATATTATTGTTTTTATTTATTGTTTTAATTATAATTAGCTAGGATTAGGATTATATTGTTAGCTAGGGTTATTTTAATTATAATTAGCTAGGGTTATTTTTTTAATTATTGTTTTAATTGTAATTAGCTAGGGTTATTTTTTTGTTTTAGTTATTAGCTATGATTATATTGTTTTACCACAATTAATTTTAGGATTATTGTTTTACCACAAATAATATTAGGTTTTACCATAATTAATATTAGGAAATGTTATAGTTTTATTTTCTATAGTTTTTTTTATATTAGGGTTTTTTGTTTTAGTATTAGGATTATTGTTTTAATTAAAATATTAGAATTAGGATTAGTATTATTGTTTTAGTGATTTTTTTGTTTTATTTATTAAGATTAGAATTAGGATTAGGATTAGGGTTATTTTTTGTTTTAGTTATTATGATTATTGTTTTAGCACAAATAATATTAGGATTATTATAATTAGGATTATATTGTTTTAGTTATTAGGATTATTGTTTTTTCTAACCTGTTTAACTCTCTTTTTGTTATAGATAATTAAGTCATGGATCCATCCGAAGATCCTGGTCGCATCGGTGAAGGTTTTCTTCAGGGCATGATAAGAGGTGAAATTCCTCTTAATATTATTACCGGCGCCGAAGATATTTTGCTAGAGGAAGAGATATCCTCATATCTGAATCCATCCGGTGATGGACTAGAGGAAAACTTAATGTGTCAAGGGGAAGACCAGATGGACGAAGGGCAAACAAATAACAACAATAATGATGGCCCCTCGAGAGGATCCGGCGAGGTACATATATATATGTATAAAGTCTCATGTTACCTCTATTCATTAACTGATCTAGATATATATTAATCACTCTCTCTTCTTCTTTTAGCCCACCGGATCGAAGCAATCGACAGCTCGAACGAAACGAGGGCCGAACAAAAAGTTGGATGGTAATTAGAGGTTCACCATCGAAGAAATAGATGATGATGGTGAACCGATTGCTCTAGAGAAGCACCGGAGGATGTTTATAAATCAATGCGGGGTGCTTGTTAGGGACAACCTTCCGATCACCATCCAAGAACGGAATAAGTCAAAGAAAGCCGGTGAAGAATCCAACTGCTATGTCACCGATGATGCCAAAGATGACCTTTGGCAGAATCTCATAGCGCATTTCATACTACCTCCAGAGTATGAGGAATTTGAGGTAGATGGTATTACCCCAAGGCCGGGTGGGCTTGAAAATAGAGCGAAAGTCAAGGAGTGGGCACTAAGCAAGATGGTTGAACTGTACCGGAACCACAAGAAAAGTTTATACGCGAAATATGTCGCGAAAAAGAAAACTCCAGACTTCAAAGGAGTAAACGAGAAGTTGAGAGAACAGTGGCCCGATTTTGTACAGAACATAAAGCAAAGGCAAAGTCGGCAAAGAACGCGTTAAATGCTGCCAACAAGAAATACCATCATAAAATGGGGACAAGTGGCTACAAGAGTGCCATCCCTAAGTGGGAAACTATGGAGAAGGATATGAGGGCTAGAGGCGTCACTCCTGGTACAGATGGATGGCCCGAGAGGTCAAAGCACTGGTGGTACAGGAACGGGGGATCCTTGGACCCAGAAACAGGGAAGACATTATTTCATGATAAAATTCTAAAACCCTCCCAAGACCTTACTCAAGCAATGAACGATGCTCAATTGGGATTGTTCTGTCCCGAGAGAGAGAGAACGACGAGCTGACACGCACCTTAGGGAATCCTAAAAAGGGAGGACGAACACGAGGCAAAGGCGCCGGTGTCTCATGGAAGAAAGGGTTTCCTCAGTACGATGCCAGCTACATAAGCCGTCAGAGAAAGAAGGACCGGGAGGCAGAACGGATCTCCAGGGTAGAGCACGAACTAGCTGATCTGAAGAACCTCATGCATGAAATTAGCCAAAGGCCGCCGTCGTCAACTCACCCGCAGTCTAATGATCCTGCATTGGATCTTAGCCAACGGAGAAGCAGCGTGGCTTCCATGGAGGTCCGTGCTGATGATCAAGCACTGCTGGATGATGCACCGGCTCCTCACTACCCCGTGGATGATGTTAGAGAGATGGCACATTGTGAGCTACATCAGCCAATGAACAACCTGTCCTTCAAGGTGGCGATCGGCACTGCTTTACCTTGTCTACCTGGAGCACTCCACCATTCACTTCCGATTCCACCAGGCTATGCTCGTGTCACGGTGGATGACATAGTGGAGGATTTTGCGGACCTAGAGATTGAAATCGCTATGCCTGAAGGCCTTACAAAACTAGGAGATGTCAAGCGCAACATCATTCTATGGAATAAGAAGTACATCAAGTTTCCAGGTTCGGCGCCAAGGCCACCGACTCCAAGGAATCCAAATCCACCCCGCATCGAATATCGTCAACCTCCAAGTCCACCCCAACCCGATTATCGCCAACCTCCAAGTCCACCCTGCCCCGCTGACGATCGCCGCAGCAGGAGTACATCAACGCGATCTCCGCCTCCGCCTCCGTGCAATACTACTACCTCGTCGAAGAAACGGAAGTTCAACGGTCCCCCGCGCCCCACATCGAAGAAAGGTCAAACGCCGAAGATAGTCGATATCCCGCCGGCTCTTCCAAAGAGACCTTATGACAAGACCGATGAGGAAACTAATGCGGATGTGGCTGCCCAAGTTAAGGCGCATTTTGCACCCAAAAAGCCTGAGCCAAAGCCGGTATATAACAAAAAACCAAAAAGTGGGCTAAGTCCTTTCTTGAGCAACCATCCCAGATATCGATGAATCTGGAATCAGACTATGACCGGGAGATTATTAAGCAAGCACAGAAGAAAAAAATCACAAGTGCAAAAAGCGGGAAGCAAGTTGCCCAGCTCGGAGCACAGAAGAATCAATCGGTCGCCCCGCTCAAAGTCATTTCAGACCTCGACTAGGCCTTCAGAGCTGAAATGGATATGGACATGCAAATAATGGACCCCAGAGCCCGTACTAATGCTGCACTAATGGGCATAACTGTATCGCAGGCCAAAGCACTTGCTACTGAAGCAAATATGTCTCTTGGTCAATATTTAGGCTATGAAGATACGCCAGTGGGTCAGATAGTACGGCGGTATGTCCAAGGGGATCCTCTAGTCAGTAATGAGGAGCTCACGTGTTTATCCACACATATGCGAAATCTGCACGAATGGTACATGTCGCAAGCACAAAAAAAGCATCAGAAAGATTGGTTTCCGGTGGACGTTAGATTGGAGCATCACTTCAAATAATACTCGATACAGGTACAAATGACCGAACTGTTTCAGTTATACAACCAACGCGCCCTCGACAAATCTATCATTGGTTGCTACTGTCTGTAAGTTATTTATTTCTATAATGAAGGATCTAGCTTTAGCTCGTTCATTGCATTTAATATATTATCCTAACTATATATCCTTTTGTATGATGAAATTATATTCTGCAGAATGAAGATGCTTGAATGCAAAAGAGCTAGAAGATACGACGTTGGGTTCATTGACCCATATATCGTTAATGAATATACGTTAAAGAATCACCCCAAGGACGTGGAGGAAGACCTGTGCAGGTTCTTAACCGAGAATAATTTTGTTAAGGAAATACTATTTCCTTACAACTTCAAGTGAGTGTTTATATCTTGTACACATTTTATTTTTGCTTACTCGATGAGCTATATATGCATGTATTCTTATGTAAACATCCGCAGATTACACTGGATCTTGCTAAACATTCAAATTGACAACTCCCTAGTTGAAGTCCACGACTCATTAAGTTGGGACCAAGAGCAGTGGAGCGACATGAAAGCAATGCTCCATAAGTAATTTCAATCATTATCGCATTATATCGTCCTCTTTCATTCATTTCTTGATATCAAGTAACTAATAACTCCTTTGTTTATTTTCTTTGCCGAGCAGGTGTTTGACACGGTTCAGACAGAAAATACCAGGTCCATTCAAAGAGGAGCTAACTTATAAAATGGCGAAGACTTTACAGCAGCCATCGGGAACTCATTTATGTGGATACTACGTTTGCGATTACATCCGTGAGTTGACTAGTGAGCGGAAAATTGACTCACATTATATTTATGATTTGCGGGAGAAACTAGAGCCAGACCAGCGTATAAGAGCAATTCAAGAGGAGCTGGCGGGATTTATGATGAAGGAAGTCTTTGATGTACATGGAGAGCATTATGCAGATGACGTGGAACTCGATTTGCCTTAGTCATCTACATGTATCTCATATGATATATATATTCATCAATGACCTTGTAATTTCAAAACATTTCTTCCTTTTGATATGATTGATTATATGTATGCTTGCAAGGGATCGATTAATTATATAAATGCATCGACGTGTAGTGTGTATGTAGCAGCGTATAATATGTATAATAAAATATATGTTTGAATTATAGTGAAACACAAAACCAAAAAGAAACGAAATGGCAAAAAAAAGGAAATACACAATCTCTGCCGCGGCAGAGAAACACACAATTCTTTGCCGCGGCAGGAAACCTCCTAGTCCCGGGTGGTGTTATGGCCCGGGACTAGAGGTTTTCTTGACATCAAACAGCCACGTGGCTGTTATCGATCATGAGCGATGTGGCCGGGACTAGAGGGGGGCCTCTAGTCCCGTTTTCGCAGTCCCGGGACCAAAACCGGGACTAGAGCCAGTTGCGGCCCGGGACTGGAGGCCCTTTTTGCTTCATTTGCACTGGATCTAGCGTGCATGTAAGAAACGTCCATTAGCTTCATTTTCTTTGAGATTTGTATCAAAAAAATAATCTTTGCATGCACATAGTACCAGAGCTGACTAGTCCACATGACCCTTTTTCCCACTCATTTAACTCTCCATCCAAGATTTAAAATATTCGCAAAATTTGCAATAATTATCAAATTAAAAATCTATTTGAACCTGTATATTTATGTCGATTAAATATTTTAAATAAGCCTAAATTTAATAATATTGAAAACTTAAATTTTGAAACACAATAAAGTGTCATGATTCTGAATGAAATAGATTGTGTTATTGTTTTCTTTTTTTCCTTACTATATTTTTTGGTTTGAACACGAAGGAATTTGTCAATTGTTTTTTAACTATGATGGACGAACTTTGAAACACAAATAAATAGTTTGTTTTAACAATAAAAAAACCACCATATTTCGTACAGTTTTTTATTATTTCATCAAGTTTTAAAAGTCAATTTACAAATATTATTAGAATATATTTAATATTACTCTTGTTTTGAAGCTCTCTTTATTAGAATCTCAGAAGTACAAACGGTTTTTAAATTAGACTTATGGTTCAAAATCTATAAGCGTTTTAAATTATACAATAATATGGAAGAGAAGGGATTAGTCTGCCACAAAATCAATGAAACAGAGGAGAGAGAGGGGGTGGGGTCGTGCACGTTATATACTGTGCATGGTAGAATTGCCGTTCTGTCGTTAACTGGCTATAGGTTCCACATGCACACCGACGCTTCACTAGTGGAAACGAGGCCTTTGGTTGAGGTCGGAAAGGGCTTTAACACGAACCGGTGTTAAAGGGGGCGCCCGTACCAGCATGGTACAGAGAGCAAAAAGGAGCACCCCCTTTAACATCGGTTCGAGCCATGAACCGGTGTTAAAGGCCCTGCACTAGTGGCCCACGCAGCCCCTCCTTTAACACCGGTTCGTGGGTGTGCCTATATAACAGACCGCATCCCACACACCTCTCTCTCATTTTTTTACTCTCTCATTTTGGAGCTTAGCAAGAGGGTGAGAGGTGTGCTTGTTTGTGTTTTTTTCCTATGCACAAGAGGTGTTCGGTGAAATGCCCGAGAGCTCGAATTAAGTTTTCTCGTTGCTCTTTCCTTCTCGGTCGAGGTTGGCAACTTTATCCTTTCATGTGTCATTGATGTACTGTATAAGTGGTCATCTCCCTATTAATTTTTGATATAGTATTATATAATGCAGATGAACCGGCAATGGATGTACGGTGACCGACGCACTTCCGAGTACATTACGGGCCTCCAAAATTTTATCGTTGTGGCTAATGCAAACCATGGTAAAATTGGTTTTATGTGTTGTCCGTGTGTTCAATGTCAGAACAAGAAAGACTATTCAGGTACATGATCTGTCGCCCGTGATTTTTTGAAAAAATTATTTTTAGACTCGCAATATGTGGTTTCTTCAGAGATCCAATGCAAGTTCTAAATGAGTCATTTTTCTTCCCGCCATTTTTTCCCGGCATTTCTCCCGCCATTTCTTCCCTTGATTTTTCCTTGATTCTTCCCTTGATTATTTTCTGCCATTTCTCACTACATATATATGTAGGGTTGGCCTCCATTGTCATTGCACATCTGTAGACTCATATCTGCAACCTCATCACTCTTTCCCATGACTTCCACCATAGCACTAACTCCCAGGGAGGCGGAGGCGCTTTGCGCCTCGAACTACTGCCAAGACTCTTGTGTCCCCGTCGGCCGGATCTTGCCGAAGGCCGGAGGCATGCCGGTTCCTCCTGTCCCTCTAGGTGTGGCGCGTCGGATGGCCATCACGAACCACTACTACTTCGAGCTCACGCCGGAGCAGTGGAGGAATCCCAGATGGCATCCCGACTATTTCCCGACTTGGGAAGCCTTCTTCGTGGAACGGCGTGAGAGGGCGCTCGCCAGGCACGAGGACGATGGCCCACCTCCTCCGAACTTCAACGAGGTCGGCCGTCAGTTGTGGTGGCGCGGTCGGACTCTCCAGAGCGTCATGGCCTATGACACGGCCGCCGACTCTAGCCCCCGCCTGCGCTACCCTCAAGTCCAGCCCACTCGTACTCAGCCTTTAAGGTTCAACTACGGTGACCCCGACGACGGCCGCGGCGAGTACGACGACTACAATGGCGAGTATTACAGGTGTAGGCAGGAGCATGAGTGAATCAATCCAACATTGCAAAACAAGTTCGGCCGATTGTGGCTTAATCTGGCCATGTATCTTAATTTCCAGTTCTTCTATGTAACTTTGGGTTAGTTGCGTTATGTACTTTAATTCCAGTTCTACCCTAATAAAATTTTCTTTCCGCCCATTATTTCCTGTCCTTTTTTCCCTCCCATTAATATATAAAAGATATAAGTTAATTCAAATCCAAATTAAAACACCGAAAATGGTTTTGAATTATTTATTCAAATCCAAACACTTTTTATGTTTAAAGTTTTTATAAATTCCAAATGAATATTCAAAAAATATAAGTTAATTCATTTTTAATTTTAAATGGTTCATAGTTTTAATGGTTAGATTAATTATTTTTAAAAACATAAAATGGTTTTGAATTAGTTATTCAAATTCAAACACTTTTTATGTTTAAATTTTTTCTAAATTACAAATAAATATTCAAAAAATATAAGTTAATTAATCTTTAATTTTAAATGGTTCATAGTTTAAATGGTTACATTAATTATTTTTTAAAATAGAAAATGCTTTTGAATTATTTATTCAAATCTATACACTTTTTATGTTTAAAGTTTTTCTAACTTCCAAATTAATATTCAAAAAATATAAGTTAATTCATTTTTAATTTTAAATGGTTCATATTTTAAATGGTTACATTAATTATTTTTAAAAACAGAAAATTGTTTTGAATTAGTTATTCAAATTCAAACACTTTTTATGTTTAAATTTTTTCTAAATTCCAAATAAATATTCAAAAAATATAAGTTAATTAATCTTTAATTTTAAATGGTTCATAGTTTAAATGGTTACATTAATTATTTTTTAAAATGGAAAATGGTTTTGAATTATTTATTCAAATCTAGACACTTTTTATGTTTAAAGTTTTTCTAAATTCCAAATTAATATTCAAAAAATATAAGTTAATTCCTTTTTAATTTTAAATGGTTCATCGTTTAAATGGTTACATTAATTATTTTTAAAAACAGAAAATTGTATGAATTAGTTATTCAAATTCAAACACTTTTTATGTTTAAATTTTTTCTAAATTCCAAATAAATATTCAAAAAATATAAGTTAATTAATTTTTAATTTTAAATGGTTCATAGTTTAAATGGTTACATTAATTATTTTTTTAAAATAGAAAATGGTTTTGAATTATTTATTCAAATCTAGACACTTTTTATGTTTAAATTTTTTCTAAATTCCAAATTAATATTCAAAAAATATATGTTAATTCATTTTTAATTTTAAATGGTTCATAGTTTAAATGGTTACATTAATTATTTTTAAAAACAGAAAATTGTTTTGAATTAGTTATTCAAATTCAAACACTTTTTATGTATAAAGTTTTTCTAAATTCCAAATTAATATTCAAAAAATATAAGTTAATTCATTTTTAATTTTAAATGGTTACATTAATTATTTTTTAAAAATAGAAAATGGTTTTGAATTAGTTATTCAAATTCAAACACTTTTTATGTTTAAAGTTTTTCTAAATTCCAAATTAATATTCAAAAAATATAACTTAATTCATTTTTAATTTTAAATGGTTCATAGTTTAAATGGTTACATTAATTATTTTTAAAAATAGTAAATGGTTTTGAATTAGTTATTCAAATTCAAACACTTTTTATGTTTAAAGTTTTTCTAAATTCCAAAGTAATTATCATTTAAAAAACATTACAAAATTAAACCCCGATATAAAAAATAAGGCGGGAACAGAGAAAAAATTTGAAAACAGGGTCATTTGTCCCGGTTGGAGACACCAACCGGGACTAAAGACCCCATGCGCGCCCCTTGATCAGCTGAAAAAGTTGGAGTATACGTCCCGGTTGGTGGCTCCAACCGGGACGTATGACCCTTTAGTCCCGGTTGTTGGCATCAACCGGGACGTATTCTCCCTCCCCTTTATACATGACGCCCCTTCTCATTCTCCTTCTTCCCCGTTCCTCATCAACCGCAACAGATCATCGCCGCGCTTGAGACAAGCGCTTCGGACGCTGTCAGTGCCAATCACCGCCCATTGCCGGCCTTCACCCGCCGCCGTAGAACGCGCCACGCCTCATTGTCGCACCTCCACGTGCTCCTTGCCGGCGCTCCAAGCCTCGCCGACTCCGGCCACCACTGATTCCGGCCACCCCGAACCCCTCCGTCAAGTTTTTCGAGCTCCTGGTGAGTTTCTGAATCTCAAGGAAAGCTCCGTTTGCCTGCTTGCTTGCTGTAGCCGCCGCGCGTCATGTCCGAGCAAGCTCCACCGCTCGCCTCTATCGTGACCACTGTTCCGATGACCACAAGCGGGCGGCGCTTCCACCACTAGGTCCGCCTTGATCTCCTCTTTCCAACTAGCCTACCCACTAGCCCGCGCGTGCAGCGAATCGACGGATTCGAGCCCAACCCGAGGATCCCCATTGCTGATGTCATGCTGACATCAGCATGAGGCAATATATCCTATTTTCTTTTTATTAAAATCATTCCTATAATTTGTTTTTGGAAATAATTATAATAACCCATGGGGCCCAGACATCAGTGACTGTGAGTAGCCCCAGATCGAATGAGAAATGTTTCCCAGCCTATGGTGACGTCAGCCTGAAGTCATAAATGTTTTAAAATTGATTAAATAAATTTCATAAAATGATTTAATATTGTAAAACCAATAACTTATTATTTATTAGTTAGAAAAATATGTATAATATACCAAAATATTCATAAAAATGAAACCTACCTCTTTAAGCTATAATCATGCATTGTTAAGCAACTTAAATGACAAGTTTGATTAGAATAACATAGTAACCCCTCACAGGTGATTCCGGATTTTCCCCGAGTTAGGGTTGGCGCCCCTCAGAATCTCGTTTAATTTGTCGAGCATGCTTTTGGGTTACTTTTCAATACAATTTAACTTGTCATATCATCATACTTGCTTGATCATTGCATCGATGCCATGTGTTGATTGTTCCCCTCTCTTTCTGGCGTTCGGTTCTTCGCGGTAGAATACGAGATCGAGATCAAAGACCGAGGTCAACACCATCGAAGATTTCTTGATAGCCATCGTATTGTAGATGCTTAGCCATGATATTAGTTTTCATAGACCCCAGTTGAATCGATGTTGCACCTAGGGTTAGACTGTGTGTCCTCGCCAGGGCATCCCGAACCCGAGGGTTGATTGATTGTTGCCTTTCTTTCCGGTATTGGTTCTTCGCTTTATACACGATGCGCCTGATGTAATAAATTGTTTTATAATTCCAGAAAATGATTAAATATTGTAAAATTCATATCTTATTATTTATAAGTTAGAAAAATACAAATAATATATCAAAATGTTCAGAAAAATGAGTTCTACCTTTTTAAGCTATAATCATGCATTGCTAATCAAGTTTAATGACAATTTTAATTAGAGAACTAAATCAACCCCTCTCATGTGTTTCCGGAGTTTCCCAAGTTAGGGTTTTCAACCCTCGGAACCCCTTTTAAATTGCCGAGCAAGTTTTAGAGTTTCATTTCAATGCAATTGAACTTGTCATATCATCATCCTTGTTTGAGCATTCGGCCTATCCCTCCTCCCCGACCTCCACAGCGCCTCCGTCTCCGTCCATCGCCACGCGCTCCAGCCGCCCCTTCCCTTTTAGTGTGTATGTATATATAGTGTGTATGTATATATAGTGTGTATGTATATATAGTGTGTATGTATATATTTTTATTATTGTGTATGTATATATTAGGGTTTCTCTGAATTAGGGTTTATCCGTTTTTCCACCTATGCATAAAATATGGACCCACACGTCAGAGACGAAGAAAAGGAAGAGTTGATCCAAGGTGTGATCCGCGGGGAAGAAAATTTAGATGTATCGACGTTTCTGAACAACTCCGGTGAGGGTGATCCTGTTTTTGCCGGAATAGACGACTTGTTTGAGGTTGAAGGTGTTGCCTTCCGCGAGGGAGAAGGCGATGCCTTGTGTAATCGAGAAGACGACCGCTCTGCTATCTATATAGAAATAGTAACGACGATCTTTCTTCTTTTAGCCCTCCGGATCGAACAAATCTACTGAAAAGAGCGGACGAGGCCCAACCAAAAAGTTGGAATACCATGAGAGGTTCAGGATCGAAGATATCGCTGAAGACGGCAAACCGACGGCTCCCGAAGTTGTCGCAATCAAATTTGTGGCACAATGCGGAGTAATCATTAGGGACTTAATCCCGATCACCATTCAAAATTGGAATAGGCCTGCTGATGCTAAAGAAGAGGGAACATGTTTGTTTGTCCCTAACAAAGCCAAAGATTTACTATGGAAGAGGCTCATGGTTAATTTCAAACTACCGAAGATAGAGCTGGATCCAAATGCGGAGGATTCAGTGAGGACGCCTTAGAACATGGGAGAGCCATGGAGGCTAAGGTCAGGGAGTGGGCTATGAAGAAGATGGCCCAGTGTTTCACCAACTGGAAGAAAAGATTGCACCTTGACTATGTTGTGAAAGAGAAGACTCCGGATTTCAAGAAGACTCAGTTTGAGAAGATAAAACCATTTTGGGCTGAGTTTGTAAATTACAAGACATCATAAAAAGCTAAGAAAATGTCTGCAACGAATAAGCTGAATGCTGCTAACAAGAAGTATCACCATACTATGGGGCAAGGTGGCTACAGGGCTGGCATTCCTAAGTGGGAGAAACTTGAGAATGAACTGCGTGCTAAAAATATCACCCCAGAGACAGACGATTGGGTAGAACGTGCAAGGAATTGGTTTTACGGGCATGGGGCACGTTGGACTCGGAAGGGATGTGTATATATAACATACGACATAAAGAAGACCCCTTGCCAATCGAGAGGATGAGAAAAGCAGTAAAGGTTGTTCTTCCCAGCAGACCGATGATGACAATGTTCTTCCCATTTTCATCGCTTTTCGGTATGTTTCTGGTTTGCTTGACTTTGACAGATGGCCCTCCCATTTTTTCGTCTGTGACGTTGCGGATGGCTTCGAGCCAACAGACCGCTGTTGTTGGATGAGTGGAACCTACGCCTATAAAGATTAGTCAATTATTTTCTTTAAACGGACGGCTTCAAGGAATGTGTTGTCAGATGAGTGGAACCTATGCCCATAAAGATTAGTTAGAAAAAATTTTAAAACAGAAATGGATATGCTCAAACAGACGTATGCGGTGAAAAATAGCAAATGGCATACCTGCCTGACGCTCTCGATAAGTTCTCGATGAATAAAAATATGCTCGATTTGTGTTAACAAAAAAAGAATATGCTCCCTCTCTATATGTTGGAGAGGACACTAGTTCTTGGTTTGTATGTTGTTGGGTGTGAAAGGTAAAGAACACGCGCTATGGAAAATGACAAGGACGACGCAAGGATTTGTGCTTATGGATGCATGCATTGTTTGCGTGTAAAGCCGACACCATGCTTCTGATACAACGGCCGTTAGTTTTCTACTAGCTTTGTAATGCAACCGTCAATCTCTTTATGCTCTCTTTAGACTAATCCTACAGTGGTGCGGGTACGCACAACTAGCCCCATAGACAGCCCACTATTTTGCATGTGTATATATATTGTTATTGTTGTGTATTGTTGTATATATTGTTGTATATATGTGTATATATTGTTGTGTATATGTGTATATATTGTTGTATATATATGTGTATATATATTGTTGTTGTTGTATATTGTTGAATGTATATATATTGTTATTGTTGTATATTGTTGAATATATGTATATTATTGTTGTATATATATATGAAAGCAGTGTATTGTATATATATTGTTGTGATTGAATATATGCCACCGTGCGCCCCCGCGCCGTCGGCCACACCGACGACCACCGCGACCATTGCCGTTGAACCTGACCCGCTGCCCTCGCTGAGCCTACACACGCGTTGTGTTGGTTCGAACGCACACCCCCACGCATCCCCGCTCTCTCCCTAGCGCCGCCAACCGCTGCCCTAGCACACCTCTCATTGTTAATAGCATCCGAATTAGGGTTTTGACCCCGTTTAAAATGACCAAGCATGTATTAGGGTTACATTTCAATACTTTTAACCTATCATATCATCATCCTTGCTCGAGCATTTCAATAGATGTATTACTGATATTTGTATGATAATATTATTGTTTTAGAAAACATGGATCCACTCAGTAGAAACCTTGAAGATGAAGAAATAATGGAGAACATGATCCACGAGGACACCTCACAATATCTGAACTTGGAGGGACATGATGACAACTCAAGTAGTCATGGAGAAGATGACAACTCCGGTGAACGCACTTTAGTGATTACAAAGTCCATTGAGGTATATGCATGGATTAAGCCTCTGCTGACTTGCACCGATTGATTTGTATATATATGTACATGTATTAATTAACGCTTCTTTCTTCTTTTAGCCCTCCGGATTGACCAACCAGCACCAATCTTTTTCTACAAAAAAGAGAAAGCGAGGCGCGAGCCATCGGTTGAAATATCGAGCAAAGTTCATGATCAAAGCAGTCCGTGTTGATGGTAGGCCGATGGAGCCCAAGAAGGCCACAGACAAATTTATACGTCAGGCTGTAGTTCTTGTTTGGGACCAAATCCCAATCATAATTGAATATTGGAATAAGCCAAAGAAGGGCGACGGTACCTTTGTCGATGAAAGATCCAAAGAAACACTTTGGAATTCGCTGTTGGTAAATTTCACCCTACCGCCAGAGGAGGATGAAAATAAACCGGTTCTAAAGGAAAAGGACAAAGAGTGGACTCTAAAGAAGATGGCTGACGCTTTCCGCAACTGGAAGACAAAAATGAAATAATTTGTCAAAGTTCGCGAGACTTCAGATTTCGAAGATGCATATTATGCGAAGATAAGACCTCACTGGCCCGAATTTGTGGCATACAAGGAAGGTGCTATAGCTACAAAGAGGTCAGAAACCAATACGCTAAATGCCCAGAAGAAGGAATATCACCAGAGGACGGGGTCAGGTGGCTACATATGTTAGAGGCCTAAGTGGGAGGAAGCTGAGAAGGCCCTGCGCAATAGAGGGATCACAGCCCAGACACATGGGTGGGGCCTACGTGCAATTATAATAATCCTAATTATAATCATTTTTATAAAAATCCTAACTAAAAAAACTATAACAAAATAATTATAATTAATTCTAACACTCTAGCTAATTATAATTAAAATAATTATAATTAATCCTAACTCTAGCTAGAAAAAACTATAACAAAAATTATAATTAATCCTAACCCTAGCTAAAAATATAATCCTAATCCTAATTAATAACAAAAACTATAATTCTAAATAAAACAAAAACTATAATCCTAACCCTATAGCTAGCTAACTAATAATTACAAAAAAAAACGGCCACCAGTACCCCTCCCTCGCGAGCACACCGATCGAAGCCGCGGCGGCAGCACATGGCATGGCGAGGCGGCGTCTTGGCGCGTCGAGCCAGCGCCGGCGGCGAGGCACCTGTGGCACGAGGTAAGCGTGGCGCGGTGGCACGAGATAAGGCTAGAGGCGAGGCGGCGCACGGTAGAGCGGCGGCACGTCGGAGCACGCACGGCGGAGCGGCACGGCGGCGGCGGATAAGACCTCCCCTGCGTTGCGTCGTCGCCTGTGAGAGTGCTTCGTCTTCATCGAGGAATGCCAAGTGCTAAGCCACGGGACGGGACTAAAGACTCTTTAGTCGCGGGCCATGGCTTAACCCGCGACTAAAGGCCCCCTCTTAAGTCGGGGTACCCGTACGCGTGTGCGATCACGGATGCACCACTGCTTTGAGGTGCTGGACTTGATCGTGCTGGACCGGCTGGACCAGATGGACTTCATCACGATCTTGAGATCGGCAAGCGTTCATCTACAGCATCCACGAGTACAACCTCGTTAACGCTATTCGGTCTTCGAGGGTATGTATTCTATGGATGTATATCCACCCGTTGCTTGTATCTAGTAGATAGATCTTGGTACTTAGTTGTTCCCATCGTAGGAATTTTTTTGTTTTCTATGCTGCGAACCCTACAATTTCTCCACGGACCACAGACTGCAGTATATATTTGGATTTTGGTAGATGCTTGTTTAGATTGTAAAACATCAGTTTAGAACTGTATATTGTTGTAGAAATTCATCAACTCGTACATTACTGCAAATTAGAAGTAAAATATCAACTTGAGAATACTCAAATATGATCCTTATTTCATTTATATCAAATTTCCACTGAAGAACTTATCAGTAGAAGATCATAGTCTTGGGATGATCTTGTTATTATCATAGCAGTGGTATGTCGATTTTATCTCTGTTATATAACATGATCTGTGTCATATAGTTTTTGGCTGTCTTTCTCATCAAGTCATGGTTTCATTAAAGTCAATCTTTTACATAGGTACTCATACAGCTTTACCATATATATCCCAGCCTTTTTTATTTAAGTCATTTTATGGAATTGCTAGGTCAGTTCAAAGTAGAAGGAAACCAGTCGCACCAGCGGATGCTAGACACTTTTGAAACAACCCTCCTTTCGCAGTACAGATCCCGTGACCACCTCGTCGAACTGGTGAGTTTCCCCACCCTTCCCTTGGCTGTTTGTGTGTATGCCTTGGTAGAGCGAGATGTGATCTGTTTGATCCATCCGCTCGGTGTGGTCTCGACAAGATCTAAACTGTCATTGCCCTGTGTGGCCTCTGAAATCCGATGAAATATTTGTTCTATTGATTGCATAGCTGTAACATGTATAGTAGAAAATGCATTCGTACATTTTTTATTCCAATTCATTAATTTTTCTGTTATTTCCTTAGTAGTCTGTAGTTACACCTACTGTTGTTTTTCTCTTCGGCAACATTCTTCTTCCTGCTGTTACAATATATGTGGTCTCGTCATGTTTTCTTTTTTGGTATGACATTGACTGTTCTTTTTTGAACACATGGAAACTACTGTTGTAGTTTCAAATTTTTTTATACTAGAGTTATTAGGCAGCAACCTCTGCTATTTGTGTTGCGATGGAATTATATTCACTATTTAATTAACATAATTACCAATGTAACAGAGATTGTGAAATCTAGAGCGAACATTTATGATAAGTAGCTGCAGATATAGTTAGGGACTGATCTATTTAGTAACATAGAAAAGGTCAATTTTTCATGTTGTGAACATTTGAAACCCTCTTGCAACTGAAAATAAAGTAATGTATTGTTTATGTGGGCTAGGATATTGCTTTATTTGATGTCCATAAACATGCCCATTTGTTCTTTGCATAACTTACTGTTAGATACTTTACTGTTATTATCTCACGTGTTCTATTGCTGCTACCAGATATATTGTGGTGTCATCTTACATGAGCTCCGGACTGAAGTTCAAAGAAGGCAGAAGACTGATGCGGGTTTTGATCACATGATTGTACAGTTCTTGTAGCAAGTGTCTCGAGATGTACATACTTGCAGTTTTCCACGGTTGTAATATACTAGTGTACGATTTGTAGCTGTTTTATATTCTTGGGTGATGTCAAATATGTCCTGAGTGTAATATTGATCTAAATTTGGTCATCATTCATAAAAATTAATGTTATTTGGCCTATCCATAAGTAAATATTTGATGTTTACTGTTGTTTTTTTGAAATGAAATAAATGCTAGATGGGCTGTAAAAAGGCCTTGACACAATTTTAGACTGGAGATGTGTGTAATTTCATAAAATGGTTGAAAATAAAAAAGAAACGAACCTTTTAAAGGAAAAGGCCATGAAAATAGAGAAGGCAAACTTGTTGGGCTTGGCCCAACAAATCAACTGAATTGACACAAAAATTAATTGACCAAGTTGTTGGGCTTGGCCCATATAAACAGCAGGTATGGACTGGGCTGATTTCGTGCCACGTCGGACTGACCAAGTGGGATCTGACCTGGCCATGTCAGTTTTCCCATGACGATATCGGATCGTCATAACAGTTATGACGATCCAATATCGTTATAGACGATTATGAAAATTTCACTAAAATCGTCGTTATAGTTCTTTGCGACGCCCAGCTTTCGACGATCTCAAAATCGTCATAGAATCGTCATAAACGGACTATTGTGACGATTTTGTGACGAAAATAGAGAGTCATATATAGCCAGATTCCTTGTAGTGTATGGAAGAATTATGTAAGCCAATTCCCCACTCATCTACTATTGAGGTACGCTCTCTCCACCACTTTGATGAAGGTGATATTCCATATGGTAAGCATCTTGATCAATGTTTAGAGGAACTTGACATTTTCATTGTTAAGCAAGGTAATTTTAACAAACAAGTTCAGAATCATTTACTGGAAAACTCTAAAGTTATTAAAGAGTTGAAAGATATTGTGGAAATAATTTCTAATGATATTAAAATGCTTTGTAAACACTTTCAAATGGTTCAAACCCAACTTAATCAACTTGCTAATGATATGTACCAAATCTGTGTACGCATATTGAATGCGCGAATTGGATCTGATGCTACAAGTACAGGGCTTTCCTACCAAGCTAGGCCAGCCTGGAACGAGTTATCAGGTAGCCGTTGGCGCATCTATAATCGGTTGACTTCCTCATACTTTAATATATCATTCCATGTGCATCAAGATCATTCGGGATCTTGTGTTGGCTGCAACTCCACACACCCACGCATTATCCTTGATTTGAACTATGAGAAATTTACTGCCATATATCCCGAGAGTTTCAACATTTTATGAGCACATCTACGGTGCACATGGCTACCAGATATGATTAATTAGCCTTTATGTGAAGATCGCAGGCACTCACTCGCATTTCCTTCATTTGTAGCCAGCTACCTATGGGAAAAACTATTGGTCTCATGGGTGTAGTATTAAAGCAAAACTTGAAGTTATTGTTGTGCAAAGATTGTTTGAAAAAAATGAAAACTCTTGGCATCATCTCACCACCAAAGAATTGAAATTCTAGATAAATAAGGAAAAGATTGGGTGCTAGAAATTCAATATTTTCGAAGTGGGTGTCAATGATTTACTCTAACTTTGTTTCTCTTTCAACTCTACTTGAGCACCCTTGATTTTTCCCAAGCATTCCATGCTTAAAACATTTCTACTCTCACTAAAAGAGAGGCACTAAAACAATCGATTTTCGGGCCTAACTAAAATCTTGACACTCTCTATTGGATTAAGATTTATTTGCTAGTGAGTTACACCTGGTTAGGACGAGAGATTATGTGCAACCATTCAAATATATTATAATTATGTTTAAAGTTGCTAGGTTTTGAAAATGGAATATGATATCAACTCGAACTTGTGAGTTTTGATATCCAAGTTTATTTCTCGATATGCTTCTTTATCACTTTGTCACTTGTAGGAGAGTAACAACTAAACTTGGAGATGTTGATAGCTCCAAATATTAACACTTTTTCACTGAGGTTTTTTCCATTGGTTTTCATCGGGTTTCATTAGATTTTCACCTTTCAACTAACACTAATATCTTAATTTAGTGAACCCTTATTCTACAATCTGAGTTTCAGGTATTGGACACTTACGGAAGGATCCTAGGACATTTATGGGCTATTTGAGCAAAACAAGTAAATCTCCAATTAAAGTCATTTTGATTCGAAGTGTACATGGGGGTTAACGACCATCAGTACGAGCGGGTCTCGCCCATACTGCCCGCCTATACCAAGGGCCATCGTCTACTCCTTATCAATCCAAAAAAAATTAGTGAAGGCGGGAGGAGCCAATAGCAGATGCAGCCGCCATGAAACACCCCAGAACAAAGGAAATCAGATAGGAAAAAGAAGAGGGAGGATTCCATCGATTGTTCCCAAGATCTCCAACCTCTAAATAATCCATTCCTCCACAATTCCTTTTAGTTGTACAGAGAGAGAGAGAGAGAGAGAGAGATTCACATTTGTAAGATTGGGTATTTGAACCCATATTTCTACTTTGGTTTGTATTTGATTCGATCTTCAAGTTTATTTTGGCTTGCTATGGTAATATCGAGATGAAATCTATTTATATTGTTATAACATCGTTGTGTTATTATCCTCTCATGTGCGAGTAAATCGCCATAGGAGTGGGATATATATAGGGAATTGGTGAGATGTAATGTCCCTATTTTATCTTCATCTATTTGTGATGATCATTGTGATTATTCTGTATGAGAATGATTGTCTACCTATGACTAATGCTTGTTATCTATTTTAAGGGTGTACATAACATGATCTTAAGAACTCATAGACACGAACTTGTTTGCTAGTGAATCGGCGACCCCCGAGTGACACAACCGATATCAAAGAGGATCTAGTATAACTAAAGGACAACAAGGAACCACTAAGTTGAAAGCTTTGATCTGGTGTCACAACCTTAATTGATGCGTTGGCCATGGTTTTGGTGGCAAGCAGACGAATCATTGGAGTCCGGCGAATCTACAAAGAGAAGTCTAGACTATCACATGGCTTACTTGCCTACTCACACATTGATAAGAAGTATTATGATCACTTACTTCGCTTATTTCATTTGGCACATTCACTATCACCATGAACCGCATCTCTCCGCTCTAATCTTTCATCTGCAGGAAACTCCAAACAACTTTCATATTGTTTAATTTTATGCTCTTTAATTTAAGCACGGTTCAATATACAAGACCCTTTCATTCACATTCACTCTTTTTTTCACCTCAACACTTGAATTCAATTCACTCAAGACTAGGGACACTTGAGTGTGACAGAAACATCACAGATAAACACTTTCTTAATCTCCTTATTGGTATTCGATATTAAAACTGAAAATAATAGTGATACGTCCATTTTGCATCACTATTATATATCATAATTTACTTCTATTCATCGATATATTTCATATTAAGAGGTGATACTTATGTTATTTCATCTATTTTTGCATGTTGGATGAATTTTGGAGGATGAACTGCCGGAGTCAGGATTCTGATGGAAAAAGCGGTGTCAAGATGCAATATTCGCAAAGATCATAAAATTCCAGAAAATATACGGAAAATCATATTTTTCTAGAAGACAAAGGAAGCCAGAAGGGGAGGCGAAGATGGGCCACAGGGGGCCCACAACATCCCCTGGCGCGGCCCCACCCTGGGCCACACCAGCAAGGGGTGTGGCTACCCTGGCCCATCTCATGCTTCGCCCCTTTGCCTATAACTTCCTCTCGAAACCCTAATACTCAGGGACCGACCACATAAAGATTCCGCCGCCTCTGCGGGGTGGAAACTATAGAGAGAGAAAGAGCTCTCCGGCATGCAGATTTCTGTCTGGGAAATTCCTTCCCGGAGAGGGGAGATCGTCGCCATCAACAGCGTCATCAAGCTAGAATTCATCTGGATGATCATCGTCATCCTCACCACCATCTCCAGCAGCACCATCATCACCACTCCACACCGCTGTAACAATTGGGTTGAATCTTGCATATCTTAGGGGAAAATTTCCCGGTGTTGATTACTTTTGTAGTTGATGCTTGTGAGTGGAACCATTGAATCATTGTTTATGTTCAGTTTTTTATTCATCATTATATCATCTCTGATGTTGATCCATATGATGTCTCGTGAGTAGTGCGTTTAGTTCTTGTGGACATGGTATAAGTCATGTTGTTAGTAGTGGAATTGTGTTGAGTAATATTCAATGGTTTGATATTTAAGTTGTGGTGCTATTCTTCTAGTGGTGTCATGTGAACATCGACTACATGATACTTCACCATTTATGGGCCTAGGGGAATGCATTGTGTATTTGGCTACTAATTTTGGGAATGCCGGAGTGACAGAAACCTGAACCCCCGTTAGGAAACCTTTGCACAAGGGAGTGGAGGATCTCAGAGTTTAATGTTGTGGTTAGGTTTTTATCTTAATTACTTTCTTATAGTTGCGGATGCTTGCAAGGGTTTAATTACAAGTATGTATTAGTCCAAGTAAGGTCGGTACATTAGCACAGGTTCACCCACACACAACACTTATCCAACCAAAGAAGTTTAATCAACTATATGAAGTGAAAGCACTTGATAATATTCCCATATGTCCTCCAAAACGTTTGGTCCTCATAAGTAATACAACCGGCTTGTCCTTTGCTGAAGAAAGTATTGGGCCACTCGCTAAAATTATTATTATTGTCTTTATTTACTTGCACTTTATTTCTTTGCATTATCAAAAAACCATAAAAATCCGTTTGTTAAGTATTTATAGAGAATTCCGGATCCAAACCACTAGTCAACACCTTCTTCTCCTTGTTGGGATCGACACTTCTATTTATCAAAAGTACTACGATACACCCTCTATACTTGTGGGTCATCAATACTATTTTCTGGCGCCGTTGTCGGGGAGTGAAGCGCTATTGAAGAGTGGAACTGGTAAAGGAAAATTCTACTGTGAGTATTGATATTATTTCTATTTGTTACTTTGTTTCCAATATGGATAACCCACTTGGTTTCCTATTCGGGAAAGCTACTACCACTGCTAGGGTAGTAGATGAACTACCGCCTGCTGAGATAGATCATTTTAAGATACCTACAAGAATTGTTGATCGTGTTATGGATAACTATTATTTTGGGGATGGAACTGTCCATCCTGGTGATCACTTGCTTTTTATCCATGAATTATGCGGGTTGTTTAAGTGTGCAGGTATCACAACAGAACAAGTCAAGAAAAATTTACTCTCTATATCATTAAAAGGAAGAGCTGAAGAATGGCATAAGCTGCTGAAGAATGGATAATCTATGGAATGGGAGAAAATAGTTCTCTCTTTTATTCTAAATTCTATCCTCCCAGTGAGATTCATAAAGACCGGAATCAAATATATAATTTTTGGCCTCGTGATGGAGAGAGTACAACCCAAGCTTGGGGGAGATTGAAGTTACTAATGCTTAAATGTCCTATTCATGAGCTCCCTAATAATATTATTATTAATAACTTTTATGCAAGACTTTCTCTTCATGATAAATATTTATTAGATGCTTCTTGTGCTGGATCATTCACACGTATGAAAGAAGAAGCTAAATGGGATCTCCTAGACCGTATTCAATAAAATACCGAAGCATGGGAGAATGACAAAGAAAGAAAGTCAAGTACAAATTATTATTATGAATGCATTAAATCTTTTATGGGAACTAATGACTTTCTTGATTTTAAAAGTATTACCAATTGTTAAGGCCTTTGCCTCTTATATATAAATTCCCAAAAAGAAGTGGAACAAGTAGCATGTACCTTATAAAGATGTTGTTAATCATGTTCCTGCTAGAAATACTGAAGTTTGTACTGTTGATCATATTTTGCCTGAACCTTTTCCTTCTAAGGTAAAGGAACATTCTATTATAGCTAATGTGGTTAGCAAAAGTACAAAAAAACTATAGAACCTGATGAACAAATAAATATTGAACCAGTAGTAGCTATTGTGAAAGATCTTGTCACTAAAAATGTAGAAGATGGGCACATTATATTTTGTGAAGATGCTTCTAATATTGTCTCTCATACTGGTAAAACTAGGAGACCTAGTGTCCCTATGATTTTTGTTAGAATTGGTGATCATTGCTATTATGGTTTATGTGATATTGGTGCAAGTTCAAGTGCTATTCCCTATGAGCTTTACAAAGAAATTATGCATAAAATTGGTTCTTGTGAACTTGAGGACATTGATGTGGCTATTCACCTTGCTAATAAAGAAACCATCTCTCCCATTGGCATTGTAAGGGATGTGGATGTCCTTTGTGGCAAGATAAAATATCCTTTTGATTTTCTAGTGCTTGGTTCAGCATCTAGCAAAACTTCTCCTATCATTTTTTGTAGACCTTTCTTGAACACTTGTGGAGCTATTATAGATTTTAAGAAGGATAAAATTTGAACTAAGTTTGATGGAGAATCTTATGAGTTTGATACTGACGATCAGACCTTGGATAAGTAAAATATCGCAAGAAAAAGGGAAATTGGTATCGTATGTAAATGGTTCATTCGATCGCAAAGTAATCGTAGAAATATGTGGGAGCTATATGAATTTCCAGATTCCTCTATTGGTTATTGATCGGAGAAGAGTCTCGGTCATGTCTGCATAATTCACGAACCGTAGGGAGACACACTTAAGGATTCGATGTTGTTTAGTAGATATGGAAAGTGAGTAAAGAGACTGAATGTAGTTCGGACTCTCGTATGGGATCCAGGATATCACGAGGATATCTGTAATGGTCCAGAGAATAAGATTTATATAAGGAAAGTCCGATTCCGGAGTTCGGGAATGGTTTCGGTATTTTCACCGGAATGTTCTAGAAGGGTCTAGAAGGTCCACCAATCCGGAAGGGGAACGGTACATGGATGTGTCATGACAAATTGGAATGGTTGCATCATGTCCTAAGTCACTTGGCTGGACACTTGGAAGAGAGAAATTAAACTCTAGTTTAAAAGTCAAAAAGCCAGTTTGAAAAAATCAAAAGCCAACATAGGTTTCCTTGTGGAGGGAGGGAAGGAATCCTACCTAAGGGAGGATTCCTCCCTCTCCTTGTCGCCGGCCACATGAAGTGTAGTTGGGAGAGGATTCCCCCCTTGTCGCCTCCCCACCTATAAAAGGAGGGGTAGGGCTCCTCCTTACCCCTCACAACAAACCCTAGCAAGGCGCCACCACCTCTCAAGCCGCCGCTGCCTAGGGCTCCTCTAGTCGCCGACTTGGGGCAAACCATAGCCCCTAGGTGATGGACACACCACCCCCTTGGCGCCCTCTAAACCCTAGATCGCCGAGGCCCTCTTATACTCCACCATACCCACTCCAGCTTGGGCGAAGCCCTGCGGGATTTCCCCTCCAAATCCTGACACCAAGTTATTGTGCTGCCAAAACCGCGAGGAGAGATCTAACACCTCCACTGCCTTCTGGAACAAGGGAGAGGAAAGTCTTTATCGAATACTGAACGTGTGACCAACTGCGGGAGCGCTGCCGGAACACGGCGACGGAATGATCGTCTAAACGATCTTGAGATCGGCAAGTGAACGACTACATCACCAACGAGAATCCGCTCTCGTTAACCGCTTTCGAATCTTCGAGCGTGAGTACTCTATAGACTCGTTGATACAATTTAGTAGATAGATCTTGGCTTTGTGTGTTCATGCGGTAGAATTTTTTTGTTTTCCATCCTACGAACCCCTATAGTGGTATCAGAGCCCTATAGTGGAATCTTCGAGGAGATATCTAACACCTCCAATGCTATGAATGCTAATCAAGTGACATAATAGAAATCTCATCAATATTTAATCATATATCTTGTTCTTAATGCCACACCACAATTTTGTGAGAGAGTAGAAAAAGGAACCCATAAACCCCAATACACTTTTTATTATAAGAAACACCTTTTACTTACTTTTACTTTCTTTTAAATTTTTATCTTTAATTTATTCTAAAAATATAAAAACATAGCACGCAGCGATTAACGCATGGAAAATCCCGATTGTTTTGCCGTGCCACGCTATCCAAGACACACGACAAAGATATGGCACACGGAAAACTGTGTGCTTGGACCACCCTGTGCAGCCCATGGCGGAGAATAATGCACAGCAAACTGTTGGAAGAAAAACGCATGGCAAAATAATCTCGCATCGCAAACTGCAAGTAGGCCCGCTGGACGACGTCGTCGCTGTCTCAGCATCGTCAACCACTTTACGCTGCCGTGGTACCTATTGTGGCACACGGCAGAGTCTTTGCTGTGTGGATTTGGTAAAGCACACGGCAACAGCTTTTTGCCGTGATGATCTTTTCCGTACGAGCTGTGCCGCGTGCCAGCTCACGGCAAGGCTTTATTGATCTCAGTGAAACTTTACTAATACTAGCCTTCTCTGTGAACATTGATAAAGCAAATTGGTCAATATTGCGCAGACAGACAATAGTGACTTGCAATGGTATATCCGTACAAAAGATGTATCGGCGTTGTTAAAGTTTTAACCGAATATGTCCCATCCCATTAATTACATTTCAATAATTCATGAAATCCTAGAGGCCAATGTGGCCCATTTATACATGACAATAGCCGGAACAAAAGTTTAATCCGACATTGGTAGTTGAGTGAAAGTTAGACCAACGTATAAGATGATCCTCGATGGAATTAAAATACCCTATCCCGATTGGCCCGACTTTCCCAAATAGCCCGACTTTCCCAAATATCGACCACCAGGCCTTTTCCTTTAGTATGGATCTTGATTTCTTGTTATGTTTTCGCATTAGTCGTGGTAACACTACGGGACACGCGCGCTACGCCGAGGGCAAAAGGCCGTCGGCGTAGGCCAAAATGCCCTCGGCGTATGGTACGCCGAGGGCTGCCCTCGGCGTAGCCTCCTCGGCAAAGATCTCCCTCGGCGGAGCACACTCAAGCCGTCGGCGTATCAAAATGCCGTCGGCGTATGCTACGCCGAGGGCTTTGCCGTCGGCGTAGCGGCCGTCGGCATAGCCTGTCGACTGGTTGCAAAAATATATTTTTTTTGATTTTCTTTTTGAAAAAATATTTTTTTTATTTTTTTTTCTCAATTTTTTTATTCTTTGAATTGTTTCACTTGTTAATCTCCTACTTTGAACATTTTTAACACTAATTATACTTACTATTTGATTAAATTCCAGTCTTAGTCAAACTTCCCAGCAGGTCACCCATCCTAATACTACTCCAGCTTCAGCACGCTTAACATCCTCGTTCCTTCAGAATCCGTTTCCGCAAAGTAATTCATACATTGGTGTCAATACTATGATATCAATCCTATTAACTCTTATATCATCATGTCACATGTTTGTATTTTTTGAAATTACAAACAATTATTTAAGTAAATATTAATGAATAAGTAAAAATATTATTGAATTCAAATAAAAATATAATAATTTTATTTTTTTGTATTTTTCTATTTAATATAGAATAATTAATATCTTTAAATCTGTAAATCGAAATTCAACAAATAATATGTTTAAAATGATCAGAAAAATGAGAGGAATCCAAATATGATATCCATATCAAATAATCACAAACCCTCCGTTTTTGAATTAGCTATTTGGTGGTTGCTTTAGAAAATTCCCTTTTTGCGCTCGGATAATGAAAAATGCCTTTTTGGTGCGATGAAAGGAAAACTTGCATTGGATCTTTGATAAAATAGCATATTGTGAACCTAAAAATGATTTTTTGTAAAAAAACATGAGCATCGGATCATGTACCTGTAGTTCATATCTGACCCACTTCCTACCGATTCGACAGGAATTTGTCTTTTTCACCAAAGGTGGACGGAAAGGTTTCGGATCCCCCTGTTGGGACATTGTCCATATAAGGTGGTATAGTATTTTTGTAAAATGTGGTGGTAGTATTTTGAATTAGCCATTTGGTGGTTGCTTCACAAAACCGTCCGTTTTTTATACTCTGAAAATAGAAAATGGCCTTTTGGTGCGACGAAAAGGAAAACTTCCTCCTGCAACATTGTTCGCCATCCCATGATACATGTGTATGCATAATATGGGCACATTATCACAAACTATACCTTGATTCTAGCCATAACATTGGTCATTTGACCCGAAAGCCAAGAAACCTCGAATGAGATAGGTCATTTTGTGAAGGGTTTTTTGAGACATAATCAATATATCAAGTTTGCTATTTTTCCTTATAAATATGTCACATAATATGACACCACGCGAAGGTTTCGCATTGTTTCGATCATTTTTCATTTTTTTATGCCCGTTTTAAACTATCGCTAAACTTTGTCGAATCCGGACATAAAGATTCTTAGCTCGGGGCGAGCCTCGCTAAACTTTCATTAGATCTTTGATAAAATAACATATTGTGAACCTAAAATGATTTTTGTAAAAAACATGAGCATCGGATCATGTACTGTAGTTCATATTCGACCACTTCCTGCCGATTCTAGGAATTTGTCTTTTCACCAAAGGTGGACGGAAAGGTTTCGGATCCCCTGTTGGGACATTGTCCATATAAGGTGGTATAGTATTTTGTAAAATGTGGTGGTAGTATTTTGAATTAGCCATTTGGTGGTTGCTTCACAAAACCGTCTGCTTTTTATGCTCGGAAAATGAGAAATGGCTTTTGGTGCGAAAAGGAAAACTTCCTCCTGCAACATTGTTCGCCATCCCATGATGCATGTGTATGCACAATATGGGCACATTATCACAAACTATGCCTTGATTCTAGCCATAACATTGGTCATTTGACCCGAAAGCCAAGAAACCTCGAATGAGATAGGTCATTTTGTGAAGGTTTTTTTGAGACATAATCAATATATCAAGTTTGATATTTTTCCTTATAAATATTTCACATAATATGACACCACACGAAGGTTTCGCATTGTTTCGATCATTTTTCATTTTTTTATGCCCGTTTTAAACTATCGTTAAACTTTGTCGAACGGCGGACATAAAGATTCTTAGCTCGGGGCCGAGCTTCGCTAAACTTTCATTAGATCTTTGATCAATAGCATATTGTGAACCTAAAAATGATTTTTATAAAAAAACATGAGCATCGGATCATGTACCTGTAGTTCATATCTGACCCACTTCCTGCCGATTCGGCAGGAATTTGTCTTTTTCACCAAAGGTGGACGGAAAGGTTTCGGATCCCCCTGTTGGGACATTGTCCATATAAGGTGGTATAGTATTTTTGTAAAATGTGTTGGTAGTATTTTGAATTAGCCATTTGGTGGTTGCTTCACAAAACCGTCCGTTTTTTATGCTCGGAAAATGAGAAATGGCTTTTTGGTGCGACGAAAAGGAAAACTTCCTCCTGCAACATTGTTCGCCATCCCATGATGCATGTGTATGCACAATATGGGCACATTATCACAAACTATGCCTTGATTCTAGCCATAACATTGGTCATTTGACCCGAAAGCCAAGAAACCTCGAATGAGATAGGTCATTTTGTGAAGGTTTTTTTGAGACATAATCAATATATCAAGTTTGATATTTTTCCTTATAAATATTTCACATAATATGACACCACGCGAAGGTTTCGCATTGTTTCGATCATTTTTCATTTTTTTATGCCCGTTTTAAACTATCGTTAAACTTTGTCGAACGGCGGACATAAAGATTCTTAGCTCGGGGCCGAGCTTCGCTAAACTTTCATTAGATCTTTGATCAATAGCATATTGTGAACCTAAAAATGATTTTTATAAAAAAACATGAGCATCGGATCATGTACCTGTAGTTCATATCTGACCCACTTCATGCCGATTCGGCAGAAATTTGTCTTTTTCACCAAAGGTGGACGGAAAGGTTTCGGATCCAGCTGTTGGGACATTGTCAATATAAGGTGGTATAGTATTTTTGTAAAATGTGGTGGTAGTATTTTGAATTAGCCATTTGGTGGTTGCTTCATAAAACCGTCCGTTTTTTATGCTCGGAAAATGGGAAATGGCTTTTTGGTGCGACAAAAAGGAAAACTTCCTCCTGCAACATTGTTCGCCATCCCATGATGCATGTGTATGCACAATATGGGCACATTATCACAAACTATGTCTTGATTCTAGCCATAACATTGGTCATTTGACCCGAAAGCCAAGAAACTTCGAATGAGATAGTTCATTTTGTGAAGGTTTCTTTGAGACATAATTAATATACCAATTTTAATATTTTTCCTTCTAACTATGTCACATAATATAACACCACGCGAAGGTTTCGCATTGTTTCGATCGTTTTTGAATTTTTTATGCCCGTTTTAAACTATATATAATGTTTTATATTTTACTTAATTTTTATTTATAAATGTGTAATATTTAAGTGTAGATAGATAGGTCTTATTTTTCTGCAAATTTTGATATATTATTTGTATTTTTCCGAATTAGAATGATTTAGTTATGATTTTTCAAAGTTTAATGAGATAAAATAAAAAATAGCTATGCCGAGGGCAGCCGTCGGCGTATGCTACGCCGAGGGCAGCCGTAGCATAGAATATGCCGAGGGCAATTTTACGCCGACGGCTGCTTGGCGGGGCTGGCCTGAACGATGGCTACGCCGACGGCCCCGACGTTTCGCCGTCGGCGTAGCGACCGGCCGTCGGCGTAGCTTCCCAGTCCTGTAGTGTAATGCTCTTACACCACTTGTACGAGAATGATAAGAAAATACATATATACATGTGCTCCTCCTCCTGCTCCTCCCCTGCGGCCCTCGCGCTATGGGTCGCGGGAAATAATCCGAGCCGTGCAACAAGCTATGGTTATCATTTTGGTTCGGCTACCGAAGCAAAAGTCTTCATGAAAATCCAATCTTTGTACTATGCACGCAACACCATGAAATTCAGATCCGATGCTACAAGTACCAGGCTTTCCTATAACATCTAGAAACAAGTCCAAAATATTTGGAAGGAACCAAAATGATGCCACAATAACATCCAGAAACATGCACACAAGAAGCATGAAGTCACGTACACACCAACAACCGTCCCGCCGCGTCTTTGTGTATTAATCATTCATTGCTGGAAATACACTCAAATTGGAAGGAAATATAATGGTACTCCAATGCATCCAGAGACAGGAGTACTTCATTGCTGGAAATACACTCAAATTGGCTGGAATACAAACCTGACCGGAAAGAAAAACGAAATAATAAAAAAGGGAAACAAGCAACAAAAACACCCATGCATGCGCGGCGGTGGTGGCACTGGTAACAAGACTAGCATACCCACTTTTCGGTGGTTTTGGTATTCGTCACCACCTCCGCTGGCAACAAAGTAAATTTCCTGTCGAACCTCATGTCCTCGCCCTGGAAGCCTCGGAGGCGGACGGAAGCAGGTACCCAGTTGGGGTTCGTTCCGCTTATAACTCTGAGCTTGAGCGAGCAAGGGTCCAAGCAATCCGTGTCCGCGATCTCGAATTGGTAGGATGCGAGTGCATTGAAATTACCATTCATGCCTGGCCCCTTCACCGTCTGCCAATTGGCGGCGGCGAAGAAGATACTCAAGCTAGGGTCGCCCAATGTCGATACCACATCGACCACGTAGTTGCACTTGTTTGGGTCGCACTGACCCATGGCGGTGCCGGCGACGATGGCGACAATGAGGAGGCCCAACTTCACCTGAGCCGTGGCCATGATCACCTCTCGCTATCTCCGATCCAGATATGAATGGATGAATATATTGTGGTGGACTAGCTAGCTACTCACCAGCGATCTACTTGCACGATATGCTTTAATTTCTGTCCATGTTGAGCTAGCTAGCTGCACCTATATATAGAAGAGAGAGATCCATGGTGTCTGGCTCGCCTGCAGCCTGCCGCTCCTCTATACGGTTGACTTTCCATACGCTGCCACGCGTGATCACATGCGCATCCACGTCGTCCGCCGGGATCTCACACTAACTAATTGGCTGCATGGTGCACACCCACGCTTCATCCTTAGTCGTTTGACCAATATACATGTACAACTAATGCATCCAGCTAGCATATATAAGATGTGTGTGATCACACTCTACACTGCGCGAAATCATAATTTCAGCATCAAAATTATTAGTTACATGCTACATTTTGTATTTTTTTATTGTGTGCATGAAAATATATTTCGGAAGTACATGCTACATCTTGAATCCGCGCAGCACCACCGAATTTGTATGCGATGGTACAAGTACCACTGCATCCTAAAGGCAACTTCCGCGACTAGTATGAGAAATTACACATCTTGTATGCGATGGTACAAGTACACATCTTGAATCCGCGCAGCACCACCGAATCCGCGCAGCACCACCGAATTTGTATGTACATATGCTCCAATTTTGGACTCATCATGCCTCACTACGCCTACCTCATGACGAAAATGCTAGGACCCAAGGGTGTCATAACCATTCGCGGAAGCTTCACACAATTCAACAACTGCGATAGACACTTCAAAAGGATCTCATAGTCATTTGGGATGCAATAGGAGCTCACATAGCTGAAGGAGTCGACATACCATAGTCTTTGATACGTTGGAAACGTATCTATAATTTTTGATGATCCATGCTTGTTTTGTATCTACTTTGCTTTACTTGTCCACACTTTGAGGTGCTTTTTACATGTTTTCTGGTACTAACCTATTAACAAGTTGCAACAGTGGCAGATGCCTATTTTCTGCTGTTTTTTGTTTCAAAAATTTTAGTAAAGAAATATTCTCAGAATTGGACGGGACGCAGGAAAAAGTCAATAACTTTTCGTGGGGAACAAGAAGTCCAGAGGAGAGCCCGAGGGGACGGACCCCCCCTCCCCCAGGCGTGGCCACAGGTGGGCCCGCGCCTGGCTAGGGTTTGGCTGCCCTGGCGGCCGCCTCGGTCTCCCCCTTCGCCTATAAGAAGCCTCCGATGACGGTCTATGTATATTGTTGTATTGCCCAATCAACCTCATAGAATCTTCCTGGCTAATAATTGCATTGTTATGCCTTGCTCAGCTCCTGACAATTGCCCCGCTGTAATTTGTTTACCCTTCATGCCATGTTGTTTATCTAAGGAGAGCACCTCTAGTGAACTATGGACCCCGGTCCAATCTTTACCATTGATACATCTTTCATTGTTACTTGTTTACTTGCTGCAAATCATTGTCTTCCACACCATACGTTTAATTCTTTGTTACAGCAAACCGGTGAGCTTGACAACCTCATTGATTCGTTGGGACAAAGTCTTGAGTTTGTGTTGTGCAGGTCTCCACGTTGTTTGCAACACCCGTGTGACGTTTCCTTCCTCCTTCTGGTTCGATAACCTCGGTCTCAACTGAGGGAAAACTTGCGGCTTGCTCTTCACACATCCTACGATTGGGGTTACCAACAAAGTACCACGTCGAGCATCATCAGTCTTCCTCCCGTGACATAGCGAAATGCAGCCGAGAAATCCTTCGAATCAACCATTGTACATGCCATGAGATGCATGCATGATTTGTATCTACACCAACATCAACAACAACTCCCTCGACAAATTAATTTCCATATTTGACCGAGGAAGGAACTAGCTAGCTACAATCTGACCATGAGCCAAATGAAAACTTGTGCGATGTGTTGGTGGGTGCCTCACCACTGAATGCTAGCTAATTATGCTAACAAATAATATTATGTGGTAACATTTTGCATATGTGGTGGGCACCAAGGCAAGTTCAAAATTAGAAGGGCTACAATATAAGTTTGCAGATCTAACACAATCTCTTTCCAACTCGAGAATGCAATTGCCATATTTGATAGAGGAGGGAACTAGCTAGTTGGAGTGTGACCGTGTGAGACAAATGAGAATTTTTGGGATGTGTTGGTGGGTGCCTCACCACTGAATGCTTGCTAGTTATACTAAAAAGGTATTATCGGGTAAAATTTTGCAGAGGCTTGCTTCGGTATCCCCCTCCCTCCCCGTCCCTATATCCAGACGACGCGGGGCGACGTCGTTATATACAAATGGACTGTACGTTCGGGCAAAGCCATACGGTCTTTGAGTGAGTTTGTACAAGATTCGCACCGAAACAGTACCGTGAAATCCTAAATATTCATGAGTTTATGTTTGTAATGTTTTGGAGAAGGGGGACACCGAAGCAAAAGTAAATTTTGCATATGTGGTAGGCACGAGACGCCAAATTCAAAATTAGAATTGCTACAACATGATTCTGATTCAATGTGACCTCGGGTTGAATAAAGACACGCGATCCGAGTGGCTTTCACGGTTAATATAAAACTTTGATTCCATGTTATTGCAGGTCTAGCATAATCTCTTTGGAATTATTACACAGGATACTCTGGTAGCAAGAAATTTGAGTCGCATGGGAGACACCAGTGGACTTCTCTTCCATTCTATGTCATTCCTCCTATGTTGCCAGAGATGATTTTTATCGTGTGACACATTGCATGATCTAGATCTACACCAACTGCAACAACAACTCGAGAAATGATCGTGTGACACATTGCATGATCTAGATCTACACCAACTGCAACAACAACTCCAATGAGGAGGGAACTATCTAGCTGGAGTATGATCGTGAGCCAAACGAGAACTTGTGCGATGTGTTTGTGGGTGCCTCGCCACTTAATGCTAGCTAGTTATGATAAAAAGTATTATCGGGTAAAGTTTTGCATATGTGGTGGGAATGAAGCCAAATTCAAAACTAGAATTGCTACAACATGTTTTTGATTATGTACCACGCGACCCATATGACTTCGACGGTTAATATAAAACTCTGATTTGATGTGATTAAAGGTATATCATAATATCTATGGAACTATTACACGGGATACTCTGCCAGCTAGAAATCCACATCTCGCGGGAGACACCAGTGGACTTCTCTTCTATTCTCTTCTATATCCTTCCTCCTCTGTTGCTAGAGCTGATTTTTATCATGTGTCACATTGGATGATCTAGATCTACACCAACTGCAACAACAACTCCTTGAGAAATTAATTACCATATTTGATAGAGGAGAGAACTAGATAGCTGGAGTTTGACCGTGAGCCAAATGTGAACATGTGGGATGTGCTGGTGGGTGCCTCACGACTGACTGCAATTTAGTTATGCTAAAAAAAGTTGTAACACCCCAATTTTAGTTAAATAAGATTTAGGGTTTGATTGTGCAATCATGAGCATCATAATTTAAATTGTGCACTCAATAAAATAAATGAAAAACTCTAAACCCTACCCTCTCCCTCTCTTTGAAACAATTCAAATGATTTTGAATATTTTGGAAAACTACCAAAATAATGGAGCCCAAATGGTCTACAAGGGCCCCTAATCATTTTATATATTTCACAAAAACTCTGGTAATTTTAATTGGTTCAAAACAGATTTGAAAATGAAATTTACAAAGAGGAAATCAAATCAGAAAAAGGAAAAGTTTCTGGAAATAAAAATAACCCAAAGCCAGACCATCTCAGGCCGCAGCCCAGGCCGGCCCAACTCCCTCTCCTCTCTCCCTGCCGCTCAGCATGCATTCCATACCCAGCCCACCTTGGCCCATTTTGGCCCAGTGCCGCTTCGGCGACGCCTCTGTCGTCTTCCTCGCACACCGCAAGCAGCAGTCTGTCGCCGCCGCCGTTGTCGATCCGCGCCGCCTCCTCGCCGTCGTCCATCGCTTCCTCGGGGAGGATAAGATCACCGCCTCGACGCCCGGTCGTCCTCATCCATTACCCCCTCTCCAGAGACCTCCCTCTCTCTCTTCCTGCGCGAGACAAACCCTAGTCGCCACCGTCGCCGTGCGTTGCCGCCGTTGCAGGCCGCCCCGGGCCTCGCCGTGAAGCCTGGAAGATCCGGCTCGCCGTCCTCTTCTCCTCCGCCAACGGAATCGATCTGAGGATGCGTAAATCGACAACGCCATCCATTTCTTCCCCGATCCCGATGACCTCCGCCGCTCGACTCACCGTCGCTCCGACCACCGCCTCGCCTCGCCGTCACCACCAACCGCTTCGGGGAGAGCCTCTGGTGCCCTAGGCACCCTCCGCTTGCTCGCTGTAGCCACCGCTCGCCGTTCACCTGCAAGTTCTGCCGCCGCGCGCTGCCGTGTCCCATGCTCCGGTGACCATTTAGCAGTGGCGCCGCCCTCTTTAGACTCGCCTCGGTCGTCTGCGTCTAGCGTGCATAGTCTCGCAAGCCCGCGCGCCCTCCTCCGCTGTCTGCCACCGTCGTCTGGCCCGTTGGCCGGCGAGCCGACGTGGCTCCTGTGTGGCGACCACGTGGTGCCTGCGTGGCCCATGCACCACCCGTCAGCCTCTCTGGCTATCCCAGCCCTCTCTGTAAAACAATTTAGGGCATGTGCTGATGTCAGCATGACGCACTAATCAATTTTAATTGATTTAAATAATTCCAGAAAATGGTTTAAACTTGTAAATTCAATCACTAATTCATTTTAAGTCATAAAAATATGTGTAAATATATCAAAATGTTCAGAAAAATGAGCTCTATCTATCTAATATATAGTCATACATTGATAATCAACTTAAATGACAAGTTTAATTGGAGAACTAATCAACCCCTCTCATATACATTCGGAGTTTCCCTGAGTTAGGGTTTTCACCCCTCGGAACCCCGATTAAATTGTTGAGCGTGCCTTAGAGTTACATTTCAGTACTAATGAACTTGTCATATCATCATACTTGCTTGAGCATTGCATCGATGCCATGTGTTGATTGTTTCCCTCTCTTTCCGGTGTTTGGTTCTTTCTGATAGAATACGATATCGAGATCGAGATCGACGACCAAGACCAAGACCATCAAAGATCGACGAACAATACTTGATCAACTATAATCAAGTCAAGTACAAGGCTTCTGAAGATCTGCTTATCTGTTATCAACTGGGAAAGGCAAGCATAGCCCCATCATGATATAATCCTATGTTTCCGAAAGCATTTCAATTCTTTCCATGATGCATACGATTCTACTGTGGTCTTTTATCGATAGATAGAGTATTCTATATGTTGCATTACTCCCTTTGAGCTTATAATACCTGATCCACTGCTCCTAGCATAACTAGGTTTGGCTTGTGTGCACTACTAAAGCTTATATATGTGTCCTGCTTAGCCATGCATAGCTGCTAGAGCTGATTCATCCAGATGATGTATCAGATGCAGATAATCTAGTATGACAGGAGAACGTGATGAGATGAGATCAGTGATATGAGATTAAACATGCTAAGGCTCGTATGGGAGGCCATAGTGGGATGTGGTTTTTCTAGTCCCATGCTCGCCATCACTAGGACCCGAGTTCTTGCCTTTGGAACCAAGACGAGCGTACAACCACACGGGGCCTGGACAACCTCATGACTAACTAACTTGCCTAGTAGATTTCATGAGTCATATAGTTTGGGCATTCCATTCGACATGCATTCTGGATCTTCTCGAAGACGGTGAAGGAGGTGCATTCATAACAGTTAGGTAAGCGTGGTCGGGGTTGCTTGGGGTCGATGGAGACCCTGGTGAACTAACCTCGCCTCACATGTTTAAGTACCAGCTTCGGGATTTGACTCGTTATGGCGGAACCATACTTATTGCGTGACTCATGGTCTCCGTGAAAGCAAGGTAAAGGTCGTGTCTAACCACCCTCTGCCGGCCTTCCAAGGAAGAGGGCTATTACTAGTGGCATTAACATAAGGTTAGTACGTGTGGGTAAAGTTGTACACCCCTGCAGGGTAATAATATTTTCGAAAAGCCGTGTTCACGGTTATGAACGACTTGGCGACCAAGATCATAGAGAACTATAACCTAATCGTAAAACTTGGCAGATCAACGTGTGCTTAAGGATGCTTCCTCATGGGTACGAGGGGGTGATCCTAGTTGGTAGATGATGATGATGATTTGGTGGATATCAAAAGATGATGATCAATATTTCGGAGATGTCGCTCTCGTATCCCCTTTTACAATACTCTGAATAGATGAGCTTCTTCTCCCTCTTGTTTTATAAACAAAAGATGGTTTTATGCAAAACAACTCCACCAGCCATAAGTCTTGCGGAGTACACCCTGTACTCACCCTTTATTTGATGATACTTTTGGCAGAGTAAGTGTTCACCTGAAGATGAGTTCGTACTACATCGACATCGACGAGTAGCTTGGGGTTCCCGGCCGGCATCCTGGAATCTATGGGCTGGGACGTCATGGTTATACTTCAGGCCTCTTAGGCCATTTTTTAAGTTTGCTATACTTAATATCATAATTTGCCTTCCGTTGTTTGATGTTTGTGGTCAGTGACCTCTTCTTGTAATAATTTGGTTCTCTGCTCAGTTATGAGCTTGTTGTAATAAATTTTGTGTCGTAGGGTCACCGTTGTGTTACCGATTCTTCGCTGGATATTCTCGAGCTCAAGGTTAAGATTATGTTCACACGGAGGTCTGGTATTTGTTTAGCCCTGATCCCGAGGGTGTCACAGGTCTTGGTATCAGAGCAGTACCGACCGTAGGAAAACCTTGCTATTGGTCGATGTTGAGTCTAGTATTTGTGAAGGCTATTTTAAAGTTGAAAATTATTTGCGAAAACTCAAGTATGCTTCTTTTTTTCCTTATCCAGTTTCGCTCTAACTCTGGGTTATCTTATCTTGTGTTGATTTTGGAAAAGTTTTGATATCACTTCTAGTCTTTCAAAACTTAGGTGCCTTTTTGCCATGCCGTTTCTCAACCAGTTGACCTAGTGTTGAGTTATCTAGAGTTGTGTGTGTTGTGAATTCCTTGTTCCCCTTTTGTTCATGTTCATCTGAGAGATTCCTTCCTAACATGATCTCTCTGTTTTATGGATCCTACAATATAATGATCCACAGTGTTCTGCTCTAGGCTTCGAGGTTTCCTTTCGCCTCGTGTGCCTCCTTTTGATTTGTTGGGTACTTCAGAAGTTGTTTCTTCTTTTGGAAGCTACCTTGTGATTACTATCTTGCAGTGTACGCTGTGTCACTCAAGTAGCAGTTACTTCTTTTCTCGGGTTTTAACCCTTGGACTTGGACCGAAGATCCCCGATTGTGCTGGATTCTGGTGTTGTGAATCTTGTGCATGAAGCGGACCTTTAACCCAAGATCCTTCCTTTGACCCCTGTTGTTGATGTTCATACATTACCTCAGGATGGCTGGTAATACAATTCTAGCCTTCAAGCTTGTGGTCTTTGTCGCGATTGAATTTTGACAACTAAGGACTTCCCCTACCACTAGCCACGGCAGATGTTCTTTAATGGAACCAAATATATCACGACAAGAGTACTCCTCGAGAGTCTCGCATCTACATTCGTGACTCTGCCACACCTTACCTCTTTTATGCATTGGTTTCCGGAAGATTGTTGACTTATGCATCCACATCTCGGGATTCTACTCTGAGTATGTTCTTTTCCCCTTGTTGTTTTCCGACCTTTGTTTACCGGTTGGTAACCAAGTAGTAAATGTGCATTGGTGTCTTCCAATGAAATATACTCTTATGGTTCGTCATAACAAACCATTTCGAAAATGTCTAGGAGAAACAAACTCTAGCACCTCGTCATATCTAGGACCAGGTCAAAGTGTTGTAATCTGCATATCAAGAGGCATTGATTAGCTTCTACCTGTTCTACCTTAAAGTGTCACACTCTTTTATACTTAGAGGTCGTGCTGAGTTTCATGACAAATTAATAAAGTGATGCTCTTACACATAATTACCCACCCTTACTCGAGCTTTCACGCTCATGAATGATGCGTGTGCGCAATAATGTGGCCATCTGAGATCCTTAGCAATTATTATTGATTTGAACTCCAAGGACATTTGTGTCATTCTTAGCGTGATTGGTTAACCCTTTCATGAAGCAAAGGATGATTATGTTACCAAGTCCGCTATTCTGGTGCACTCTCTTCGGTCTTCTTGTCTTACAAAGCAAGTTTCCTCTCGAACTAAGTGATATATCGGTGGTTCGTGATATTCTGGACGTCTTTCTAGAAATATCGCCATGTTGCCACATGACCGTGTTGTCAAGTTCTTGAGCAAGCAAGTTCTCTGAACTGCTCCTTTCTCCAAGGATCCATAGTGGATACCCCTAAACTAGTTGGTCGACCTTAAACAACAACTTGGAGAGTTGTAAGACAGAAGTTCTAACCAACTTTGTCACTTCTTAAAGGGATATCTAGTTTTGTTCGTGTTGAAGAAAGATAGTATCTCCTTTGTGGATATGTTATCGTTCCCCATCTTTGATTTGATTTGGGTTATCGTCAAATCAAACTCAGTTCCAAGGATTATCTTGATGATGTTTCTTCTTGTGATGTTTCACTTAAGTACATCTTCATGTCCTTTGGTCTGACCAATAGTACTGCCTCGTTCACGCAACAAATGAGACCATCTTCTTGGAGTGTCTCCATAAGTTTGTTGTTGAGCCCATCGACAATATCCTTATTTTCTCCATGTTATATTAGAATCATATGGAATATTGGGCATTAATGTTGGAAACTTTCGAGAACCATCTTCGAGTCATCTTGAAGTATGTGTTCTGGATGTTAGAAGTGACCTTCTCTGATTCATGTGCAATTGTTGAAAGATGTCGTCGTGGATTCAAGTAGAGTTATTTACGTTCCTTAAGGACACATGTGTGTTTGATTGTCAATATTATGTGTGTGCAGTTGTCTATCGACAAGTTGCTAAATACATGGGTATAGAAATCTAGCTCATCTTCTGGAGCTTAACATTGTAGTTCATACCTTGAGACTCTAGTAACTTTATCTTTGCGGTAAATGTTGCAGACTTTCTATTCAGACATGCTGAGTCTGAAGTATCATTCCACCTAACCAAAGCTGAATCTCAAGCAGCAATGATGGTTGGTGTTCTTCAAGGTTTTGACATAGGTCTCTTCGTAAACCAGCAAAAATTGATGCAATGGTTGACACAATTATCCAGAAGTCCTATTGTCATATCCTCTTGAATCATCAGTAACAACAACTCTTCATGAGGCTTCTTCTATGATTTATTATAGGAGTCGTGCTTATGATTTCCTTTGTATCCGAAGTCCGACCTTTACTTTGATGCTTCGTATCTCGAACATCAAGGAGAACATTTAAAGTAGTGCTGCTAAATGTCTCTCGGTCGATCCTCCAGACTCTTTTATGTTGGCAATTTTGCTGTGCCAAGTAATTGAAGTCTAAGAATGAAGTTTCTTTCTTCTCGTGTCATCAGGAATCTTCTTAACTATTCATCTTAGTGGTGTAAATTGTTGTCATGATCTTTGGCAAAGATTTTGGTATACCTGGATGAGTAAAGAGTTTCCTTCGTTTTCTCAATCATGTGTTAAGAGTGACATGATTTTAGTAATCAATAGTTTCTCTGATACGTGTCCCTTGTGAATCATATGAGTCCTCGCCACAAAACACCTTTCTGTCTTGGCCTTCTGTTGGATGAAATAGTGACCCTTATGTGTCAAAAGTAGTTCAACAGCTTGGTTTTGTTGATCCACATCTCTACAACCTGAAATCTCTACTTAAGCCGTTTAGTAGAGGTTCCCGCTCGAAGTTTGTGGACATGTTCTTTCTGTTGGAACCTTCCTTCAGAAGCTTAAACCCTTCTGAGTTCCATGGTCTCAATCCTTATGAAGACCATCTATCTAACAAATTGAAACCTTCTCCTCTTGTTTCCTCCGTTACCTTGACGTGTTTCATGTTGTCATCTCAGAGTTGTTTTTGAACACTCCATCCATGAGTTGACCATGAGGTACTCTGTGTATGTTTAGTGTGTTTCTCTCTTGTCTTTAGAGTGACCCTGTTTCTTTCTCTCTCTTTCTCTTTTCCTACCTTTGGAATCTCGGGTCGAGATTCTTGTAAGGGGGATAGAGTTGTAACACCCTAGTTTTAGTTAAATAATATTTAGGGTTTGATTGTGCATTCATGAGCATCATAATTTAAATTGTGCACTCAAGAAAATAAATGAAAAACTCTAAACCCTACCCTCTCCCTCTCTTTGAAACAATTCAAATGGTTTTGAATATTTAGGAAAACTACCAAAATAATGGAGCCCAAATGGTCTACAAGGGCCCCTGATTATTTTATATATTTCACAAAAACTCTGGTAATTTTAAATGGTTCAAAACAGATTTGAAAATGAAATTTACAAAGAGGAAATCAAATCAGAAAAAGGAAAAAAATTCTGGAAATAAAAAAACCCAAAGCCAGACCATCTCAGGTCGCAACCTAGGCTGGCCCAACTCCCTCTCCTCTCTTCCTGACGCTCAGCGTGTATTCCGTAGCCGGCCCACCATGGCCCATTTCGGCCCAGTAACGCTTCGGCGACGCCTCTGTCGTCTTCCTCGCGCACGGCAAGCACCTGCCTGTCGCCGTTGATCCACGTCGCCTCCTCACCGCCTCCTCACCGCCGTTTATCACTTCCTGGGGGAGGATAAGATCACCGCCTCGACGCCCAGCCATCCTCATCCATTCCCTCCTCTCCAGAGACCTCCCTCTCTCTCTTCTCGTGCGAGAACAAACCCTAGCTGCCACCGTCGCCGTCGTTGCAGGCCGCCCCGAGCCTCGTCGTGAAGCCTGGAAGATCTGCCTCGCCGTCCTCTTCTCCTCTGCCAACGGAATCAATCCGGGGATGCGTAAATCGACAACACCATCCATTTCTTCCCCGAGCGCGATGACCTCCGCCGCTCGACTCACCGTCGCTCCGGCCACCGCCTCGCCTCGCCGTCACCACCAACCGCTTCGGGGTGAGCCTCTGGTGCCCTATGCACCCTCCGCTTGCTCGCTAGCTCGCTGTAGCCGCCGCGAGCCGCCGTGTCCCATGCTTCGGTGACCATTTAGCAGCGGCGCCGCCCTCTTTAGACTCGCCTCGGTCGTCTGCGTCTAGCATGCATATTCTCGTAAGAACGTGCGCCCTCCTCCGTTGTTTGCCACCGCCGTCTGGCCCGTTGGCCGGCGAGCCGACGTGGGTCCTACGTGGCGACCACGTGGTGCCTGTGTGGCCCATGCCCCACCCGTCAGCCTCTCTGGCTAGCCCAGCCCTCTGTGTAAAACAATTTAGGGCGTGTGCTGATGTCAGAATGACGCAGTAATCAATTTTAATTGATTTAAATAATTCCAGAAAATGGTTTAAACTTGTAAATTCAATAACTAATTTATTTTAAGTCAGAAAAATATGTGTAATATATCAAAATGTTCAGAAAAATGAGCTCTATCTATCTAATATATAGTCATACATTGTTAATGAACTTAAGTGACAAGTTTAATTGCATAAGTAATCAAACCCTCTTATAAACATCCGGAGTTTCCATGAGTTAGGGTTTTTTACCCCTCGGAACCCTGACTAAATTATCGAGCATGCCTTAGGGTTACATTTCAGTACTAATCAACTTGTCATATCATCATACTTGCTTGAGCATTGCATCGATGCCATGTGTTGATTGTTTCCCTCTCTTTCCGGTGTTTGGTTCTTTCTGGTAGAATACGAAATCGAGATCGAGATCGACGACCAAGATCAAGACCATCGAAGATTGACGAACAATACTTGACCAACTATAATCAAGTCAAGTACAAGGCTTCTGAAGATCTGCTTATCTGTTATCAACTAGCAAAGGCAAGCATAGCCCCACCATGATATAATCCTATGTTTTCGAAAGCATTTCAATTCTTGCCATGATGCATAAGATTCTATTGTGGTCTTTTATCATAGATAGAGTATCCTATCTGTTGCATTACTCCCTTTGAGCTTATAATACCTGATCCACTGCTCCTATCATAACTAGGTTTGGCTTGTGTGCACTGGTAAAGCTTATATCTGTGTCCTGCTTAGCCATGCATAGCTGCTAGAGCTGATTCATCCATATGATGTATCAGATGCAGATAATCTAGTATGATAGGAGAACGTGATGAGATGAGATAAGTGATATGAGATTAAACATGCTAAGCCTCGTATGGAAGGCCACGGTGGGATGTGGTTTTTCTAGTCCCATGCTCGCCACCACTAGGACCTGAGTTCTTGCCTTTAGAACCAAGACGAGCGTACAACCACACGGGGCCTGGACAACCTCATGACTAACTAATTTGCCTAGTAGATTCCATGAGTCACATAGTTCGGGTGTTCCATTCGACATGCATTCTAGATCTTCTCGAATGCGGCGAAGGAGGTGCATTCATAACAGTTAGGTAAGCGTGGACGGGGTTGCTTGGGGTCGATGGAGCCCCTGGTGAACCAACCTCGCCTCGCATCTTTAAGTACCGATTTCGGGATTTGACACGTTACGGCAGAACCATACTTATTGCATGACTCATGGTCTCGGTGAAAGCAAGGTAAAGGTCGTGTCTAACCACCCTCTGCCGGCCTTCCAAGGAAGAGGGCTATTACTAGTGGTATTAAGAGAAGGTTAGTACGTGTGGGTAAAGTTGTACACCCTTGCATGGTAATAATATTTTTGAAAAGCCATGTTCACGGTTATGAACGACTTGGTGACCGGACTCAAGATCATAGAGAACTATAACCTAATCAAAAACTTGGCAGATCAACGTGTGCTTAAGGATGCTTCCTCATGGGTACGAGGGGGTGATTCTAGTTGTTAGATGATTATGATTTGGTGGATATCAAAAGATGATGATCAATATTTCGGAGATGTCGCTCTCTTATCCCCTTTTAAAATACTCTGAATATACCAGCTTCTTCTCCCTCTTGTTTTATAAACAAAAGATGGCTTTATGCAAAACAACTTAACCAGCCATAAGTCTTGTGGAGTACACCCTGTACTCACCCTTGCTTTGTTGATACTTTTAGCAGAGTAAGTGTTCACCTGAAGACGAGTTCATACTACATCGACATCGACGAGTAGCTTGGGGTTCCCGGCTGACAGCCTGGAATCTATGGTCTGAGACGTCATCGTTATGCTTCAGATCTCTTAGGCCATTTGTTAAGTTTGCTATACTTAATAGCATAATTTTCCTTCCGTTGTTTGATGTTTGTGGTCAGTGACCTCTGCTTGTAATAATTTGGTTCTCTGCTCAGTTATGAGCTTGCTGTAAGAAATTTTGTGTCATAGGGTCACTGTTGTGTTACAGATTCTTCGCTGGATATTCTCTAGCTCAAGGTTAAGCTTATGTTCCGATGGAGTTCTGGGATTTGTTTAGCCCTGATCCCGGGGGTGTCACAAAAGCTTATTGGGTAAAATTTTATATATGTGGTGGGCACGAACCCGAATTCAAAACTAGAATTTATACAACATGATTTTGATTATGTGTAGCCTCGTTGTTGACTAAAGAGTTTGATTACCATGGTTAATATAAAACTTTGATTCCATGTGATTGCATGTCTAGCATAATCTCTTTGGAACTATTACATGTGATACTCTGCCAGCTAGAAATCTAAGCACACGGGAGACACCGGTGAACTTCTCTTCTATTCTATATCATTCCTCCTTTGTTGACATATCGTGTGTCACATTGCATTATCTTGATCTCCACCAACTCCAGCAACAAACTGAGAAATTAATTGTCAAATTTGATAGACGAGGGAACTAGCTAGCTGAAGTATGCCCATGAGCCAAATGAAAACTTGTGGGATGTGTTGGTGGGTGCCTCACCACTCAACGGCTTGTTATGCTAAAAAAGTAATATCGGATAAACTTTTGCCTATGTGGTGGGCACGAAGGCACATTAAAAATTAGAATGGTTACATCATGATTTTTATTCAGTGTAACCTAGGCGTTGACTTAACAGCTTCAGCACCACGCGACCCGTGTGGCTTTGATGGTTAATATAAAACTTTGATTCCATGTGATTGCAGGTCCAACATAATCTTTTTGAAACTATTTACAGGGGATAATCTGCCAGCTAGAAATCTGAGTCTCATGGGAGACACATGTTGACTTCTCTTCTGTTCTATGTCCTTCCTCCTCTGTAGCCAGAGCAGATTTTTATCGTGGGTCACATTGCATGATCAAGATCTACTCCTACTGCAACAACAACTGAAGAATATAATAGCCATATTTGTTAGAGGAGGGAACTAGCTAGCTGGAGTATGACCGTGAGCCAAATAAAAAAATTTGTTGGATATGTTGGAGGTGCGTCACCACTGGATATGTGGTGGGCAAGAAGCCAAAATCAAAATTAGAATAGTTACAACATGAGTCGCATGGAAGACACCAGTGGACTTCTCTTCTATTATGTGTCCTTTCTCCTTTCTGGTTACAACATGAGAAGCGTCTATCTTTGCATTGTCATGACATGTGTGCTTAAACACAGGGGGAGCACTCCCCCATCAAACATTTGCCTCTTATGCATCTCACATTTCTATATTCTCGAGGCTTTATGATTTGTCTTGCAAAATCTTGATATTTTGACCAGATACATATTATTGTTATTTGCATCCTATTTGATTATTTCTCCAATGGGTGTGTCTACAAACCTTGTATTATGTCTATTGGTACATGTCACATTCACTAGTAGGAAAAGGCTTATAGCAGTCATTTTCCTAGTGGTGTGTGGAATAATATTGCCGCCACCACTCCAGTGCAAAATAAACGTGGCGCTTGAGGAATCGCGAAAACCAACACTAAGTGGTAGTCCTAGTGTTCGAGGAATCGGGAACGCCGACACTAAGTGGGGGTCACGATGCGAGCGGGGACCAAAATATTCTAGGCATTCGCCATACACGAACGCCTCTACTACCGAAAATACTAACGGCATGCGGTAACTTTCAATGCCGTAAAAACCTGCCATCTAGTAGTGGAGTTCGACTGATGCTAAATGCCACTACAATGGTAGGAGCCACAATTAACCAATATAGTCTCCCATAGGTGCATTTAATATGAATATTTTTGCTTCTTTGTGATCCTTATGCCTATGCTAACACAAATCAAGAGAAAAGTCGATCAGTGGACCTACGTTCGATGCGGTTTGACGGAGTAGACGATCTGGGGGGCGCGGGTTGAGGGTTTCATCGGAGAAGGCGGTTTAGAGTGTCGGAATCCATCCAAACCTTGTTTTTGGTAAACCAAATTATTTGTTATAAACAAACCTAGTTCTATGCAAGATTGAAAGAGTTATGTTTTTAATTACAAATATTATTTCTGTGAAAAACTTTAGTGGTGGCGTCCCCTATAGTTTAAACTCCTGAACTATATTTTAATGGAGGCATCTCCTGTGTGTTGAAAGCCTCAACTATTTTCTAGTGGTGGTGGCGTCCCAGAAATATTATTGTTGTTCATTATGCATTTTGGTGTTGGTGATAATCTTTATGATTGTATACATGTATTCTATGTTGGTGATGATCTATATGATCATATATATCTATTATGTGTTTTAAATTGCAGGAAATAAGAGGAAACAGAAAAAAATTGGAAAAAAGTGGGGTCCTTTGCCATGCCAAATGATCACTTTGTCGTGTGTATCACTTTGGCATGTGTATAAGGAGCCACATGGCTGCAGTCTGCGCCAGCTGCTCCGTGTGCGCATGGCCTTTGCCGTGTGCTCCCATGCGCATGCGCACGGCAAAAGAAAAATCATTGTCGTGTGGAACCTCCCTATGGCACACGGCAAAGCCCACACATGGCATACACGGCACACAGCAAAGCCTATGGACACGGCATACGCGTGGCACAAGGCAAAGTCCACACACACGGCATATGCGCGGCACACGGGAAAGCATACACACACGGCATACGGCGCGGTACACGGCAAAGGAGTGACACACGGCAAAAAGCCCATACGGCAAAGAACCGCTGGCTCCGTTAACGGACGAAATCGTGAAGTAGCTTTTCTTTGTGTAGCCGCATTAAACACACGGCAAAGGCCGTGTTCCATGTGTCTAGACACGGCAAAAAGCGTTTCCCGTGGCGGTTGCTGCCGTGTGATTACACACGGCACGGCCGTTGCCGTGTTTCGGTTGGCCTTTGTCGTGTGGATGTGTCCACACGGCAAAGAACGGCTATCCGGTAGTGATCCCACTTCTTGTTCATTTTAGATTTTATAGTGCAAAAATTTGTCAAAATTTTACACTAGAAATATTAAAATGAACTAGAGGTAAGACTTAGGTGGTGCGATACCACTTGATACCTTAGGTACAAACACCACACCCTTCCTACCTAAAGGCAAGTTCCACACACCGACGTATCATCCTTGATTTAACCATTCCTTTTTTCTACAGATTCCAGATACGGCAACTACTATGAGAAATAAACCGTGAAGCCGAGGATTCAAATATTGATGATTACCGGATATGATCAGCTATAACAAAGGCTAAACCGATTCTTTAAAGATTCGCACACACGCACTCACTCAGCTTCCCTTCTGTCTGTTCTCTCGCATGCATCATAGAAGCCGTGTGAACTTTTACGTTTTTTCTTTTAGATTGGGTTGAAATTTTCGTTTCTATTCCTCAAAAAAATGATTATTTTTGGTGAGCAAAAGGCCATGCATAAATATTATTGCAGGAGTAAAATGTTGAGATATCATATTCTTTTTTTAGAATAGAAGCTTTATTGATCACATGAAATTATAGAATTTTTTCTTACCATTTCACATGTTTTAGCAGTTCACGTATGGGTGAAGTTTTGGCCAAAATGATGAAGCTGATTATTTATTTGGTACTCGACAACTCCTAACCCAGTGGGTTTGATTAGTAATTTTTTTCAAATTTGGCTCAAGGCCTCAAGCTAGACATCGTCGTCGCCCCTGCATTTAATGAAGCATCGAAAGAAATAACATGTGACACTCCCTTAAGTAGCATGCGACCCACACGGCTTCGTATTAAACTCGAGTCACTAAAATAGGGGTAGTTTGGGCATAAAAACATAGCTTGGGCATTCCATGGGCTGGGGTCAACGGGCTTTAGTCGTCATGGAATTGTAAGTACGGAGACTTTGGTATTCGTTGGAGATGCGTTGGTGCGTCGGGGAAACGTGGATGTTCAGAGAGGCGGCGCTTGGTCGTTGGTGCTGTTGTCATCAGAAGTTGCACGGCGGTGGCTCGTCGTCGGGAACCAAAAATGGGGGGGCGGATGCGTCCGAGGCAAAGGAATATAGGGAGGGAGAACGAGGGGAAACTGAGGAAGAGGGTTCCAATGATGGTAAACAGTGCGCCTGGCTCGGGATTATAGAATGTACATGAAATGGAGGCCACGGCAGTTACATCGAGCAGGAGAGGGGTGCTAGGGCATCAGCGGCTCACCAGCGTACCTATGGCAAAGAGAAGAGAGGCTGGGGAGGCAGGTAGCAGTGGTGATCGGCGAAGAACTGTCGGGGGCCGTTGAGGAGAAAACGTCCAATTCACGTGATAAGATGCTACTCCTCCTCGGTCTGTGTGGTAGCTTGACGAGGACGTCGAAGTGCTCCTTATACTACGGATGGCGTTGTGGCGGAGGCCTTGTACCACCAAAGAGCTAGGTGCCCGAGGCGGCGGCCATGGTGAGAGGTGGTGATGGCGAAGCATGGAGAAGGGGAAAGAATCTGGGGTGGTTGAGGAGAGACATGCTGGGCGTGGCACTAGTAGGAAAAGCCTAGTGGTGGCGTTTGGGAAAGGTGGTTCATGGCGTTGAACCTGCACGCCACTAATCTCACGCCACTGGTAGAAGATAGTGGTGGCGTCTCCACAAAACTCCATCGGTAGTGTATCAAGTGGTGGCATTTACTACAAGCGCCACCATTACATATCCTAATAGTGGTGCTCAAGTTAATTTGAGCGCCACAAGTGAGTTTTCAAAAATTAAAAAAAATCTGGTGCTTCCAATTTAATATTGACACCACAGCAAAATATATTCATAGAAATGGCGCAATATAACATCACGAAACGCATTACCACGTAACAAGCGGTTAAAAATATCACAAGATGTTAAACACATCACAAGCGGTTCAATATAACTAATACAACTCGCTCAATCAAACTGAACGTCGACTCTCGGGTCCCGAGCCGTGGGCGGTGAACACCCAAAGATAAGGAACCATCACAGGAGCATAGATCAGTGAGATCCTGAAGAAACTGCCAGTTATTGGAGAACCTGACGTTCAACGCAACCATATAGGGATGGACGTGCTTGTCCTCTTTCCTGACATGATTTTGTACCACCTCCTCGGGGGCTACCTCCCTCTGCACCGATAGTGGACCAGAATACCGCCATCAAAGAGGATCCGGGTCAACAACGAGACCTATATTCCTCACCAAGATACGCATCCCGGAAGGCAGCACCTCCCAGTGCTAGCCCGGTGGAGCCCAGTCCCAGACATGCCCGGCGGAGCCTAGTCCTCCGTCGTTTCCTCCGAGTCGATGACGAGGATGCGGGATGGGCATCCTAAAGTAGGAATTTGATGAAAATAACAAATTCCTAAGTGTGCGGTTGCTCCAAATTGATGTTAACAAATAATCCCTAAACTAAATAATCCTAAGCAAATAAATAACGACGGGTGGTGTTGTGTATAGAAAACTCCAAGGGCTTAAGGGATGGGGTAAGTGAGGAAAGTAGTATGCACAAATCATCGTCCATATGAAAGTACAAAACCAAAATCAACCTAAAAGTAGGGCCTCATATTTGCATTAGACGCAAAATAATTACAGAACGGAGTGAGTAAGCCAAGTAGGATGCACAAATTATTTATTTGTGCATATCACAAGGCTCACTCACACCATCCCTGACATTGCATCCTCACACTGTAACTATCGGCCATATGGAAGTACAAAACCAAAATCAACCTAAAAGTGAAGAGGGGCTCCACCACATAATTCAGTTGACCAACATTCTATGGCGCATATGTCCGTATGCGCTACAGAAAGTGATGTTGCTATATGCGCCATAGAATGTGAAAAAACAGATCCCCGGGATCCCTTTTAATGTTTGTTAAAAACAAACGAAAATGATAAAAACTTCAAAAAAATAATTCCTTTGAGATGTAGTTATATTTTGTGGTATAGTTATAGGTAAAATTGAAAAGCATGAATTTTGATGTATTTTGCAAAAAAAAAGGTCGTGGCACAGTAAAACTGCCATAGCTTTTGCATACGATGTAAGAAAAAAGTTTTACCCATCAAAATGATCCTCTTGAAATTTCCTACTCAATTTTAATGGCCAAAGGCCATTCTGGAATTTACAGATTCTCCAAATTCGAACAAAGTAAAAAGTTATGGCAGAGAGAAGATTTTTTCCTGCAAAAAAATAAAAAGGAGGACAAACTTCTGTGACGCATTTCTCACATATTGGCGACAGAAGTCTTGGGCGGGATATGAAATTTGAATCCCGCAGCCCCTTCTCCCTCTCTTTTCTCCTCCACACTTCTCCTCCACACTTCTCCTCCCTCCACTTCTTCTCTCCTTATCCTCCCCTTCTTCCTCACCTTCTCCTCCACCTCCCTCCTCCTCCACCCTGGTGAGCCCCTCCTCCTCTCCACCGGCGAGCTCCTCCTCCTCCGACCACCATCGGCTTGCTTCTCCTCCTCCTCCACCCACCTCCGGCCACTGGCCAATTTTTTTTTGGAATTTGGAAAACAAAATGTGTAATGCATATTCGCAATATGCGCCACGGAAGTTTGAGATCTGGCTCGCTTTTTTTTTAATTTTGAAAAACACTTCTGTGGCGCATATTGGAAATATGCACCACCGAATTACAATTCAGTGGCATGACTTCAGTGGCGCATTCTCATATACGCCAATGAAGTCCAAAACCAATGCGTCACATATATCCGTTTTCCTAGTAGGGAGTTCTGGTTCTTGCAGGGTTTGCTCCTCTGTAATCTCATGGTTTTCGTGGTTGTGATATTTTTTTCGAAAAGGGGATGTACCCCGGCCTCTACATAGGTCGATGCACACTACCTTTTATTAAAAATTCAAACTTCAAAAGTATTACAAATCATCGATCGCTTAAGGTCGACACCAAAATCAACCAGCAAAAAATAATAAAAGAGAGACTAAACATCATAATCTAATCTATCAGAATGCATCCAAGCAGACTGGCTGAAGATGTGCCCAGCGACCATCAGGAGACGGCTGCACCTAGTAGCCATAATATCCCGCTGGTCTGGTGTATATAGGAATGCCCAAATCTGCACCTAATGTGCCACCATGTGGATAACCTGCATAAAATTAAATTTTTTTTGGATTTGTTAAAGATAATATCATTCCTGCATCTCCAAATAGACCAACATAAGGCTGAAGCACCGATGCGAATCCTAGCCTTAGATGACTTATCAAAACTATGTAACCAATTACCAAACATGTTCACAATATCATTCGGAGGGGGTAAATCATAAGCAAAATGGACAATTCGCCACAAAAGGCGAGCAAAAGGGCAAGATATAAATAAGTGTTTTATGGTTTCATGTGACCCATAAAAACAACACTTCGTACATCCTACCCAATTTATTTTAACCAGATTATCCTTTGTGTGCAAAACCTTATTATTAAGAAACCACATAAAACTTTTGATTTTGAGAGGAATTTTTAATTTCCAAAGGTATTTCCGAAGAAAGACAGTATGATCATTCATAAGGTCTTCATACATGTATTTAACTGAGAACATCCCGGATGATGTCAAGTTCCATACAAATTTATCATGGCCATCCGACAGCTGAACCGCTTATTAAGTGTAACTAATCATCCCACTTATTACCAACAAGTACCCTTTTGAAACCAATGTTTAGGGGTATTTGAGATAGTACTTGTGCAACCGTCACGTTCTTCCGCTGCACAATATTGTACAATGATGAATATTGCTATGCTAAGGGAGTATCTCCCAACCATGTGACCTCCCAAAACCTAGTACATGATGTTAGAAATAATGGGGCTAATCCATTTAGTCCCATGTGTATTTCAGATTTTCCCTAAATCTCAAAGCCCAAATTTGTGGCAGCCCATATGTGTTTGGGCCCATGTTTGTGGCAGCTCACATGGATGTGGAGTGGGAGCTCAAGTTTAGTCCTACATCGAAAGTTGGAGGAGAGTTGCACCACCTTATAAGGTGGAGTATTGCACCACTTTGTAAGTGAGTGGCAATAAGAGAGATACACGCGCGTGCTCCTCCTCCGACGACGCCGCCGCTCGCACGCACGCACGCCCGCTCGTCTCGTCACAGATGTGTCAAACAGTTAGCTTATTCGGGTCGCTCCCGGATCGTTGGCTACTGTAACCGACCCGAACGTGCGTAACGTGGACTCGGACCACGTTCGCCTCCGTTAGGGTTTCCTGAGCTTCTTTATATAAAGTCCTGCGCGGCTACCGCCACAATACCACCGAAAACCAATCTAAGGTTTTGCCATCCTCTCTACTTGTGCCGTCACCATAGTCTACTCCATCCCGCTTGGCGGCGTGCACCGGCGGACGGGAGAGCAGGTCTCCGGAACCACTCGCCCTTGTGATCCTGTAAGGGAGAGGGCGAATAAGGTTTTTGGGAAGCGCTCCGCGCGACTGCTCGAGTTCTCCATCATGGGTCGTCTTCCATCCAAGTCAGGCGGTGCTGCCTACCGCCGTCTTCGTCGCCATCTGCTGCGATCACTATTCCCCAAAGTTTCTACTACGACAACCGAACTGTACGTGCTACGTGCTCCTGTTTGGTTATTCATCATGTTCTGCGAGTACATGCTAAGCTGCTGTTTGTTTCCGATCATCCTGTTGTTTAGTACATCTAGTATGTTCGAGTTACATGAGCTAGTAGCTGGTTTTGTCATGATTTATATTCTGTAATTAATCGTGGAAATTATGCCTAATATTCCAACAATCCAAAAACCTTATTGTAGGCAATTTCCTGAATTAACAATGGCTGGTTTTACCGATGCACTGAGGCCGGATAAGTTTACCGGTGTGCACTTTAAGAGGTGGAAGTACAAGGCTGAGCTTTGGCTGACCACGATGAAAGTGTTCCATATCAGTAAAGGCAAACCTGAAGGAACTATATCTGACGAGGATCAGAAGATGTTCGAGGATGCTAATACTGTCTTTGTGGGATGTATTCTGAGCATTCTTGCTGACCGTCTGTGTGATGTGTTTATGCACATAAAAGACGGGAAGGAGCTCTAGGATGCACTGGATGCGAAGTTTGGTACTGCAGATGCTAGCAGTGAACTGTATATCATGGAGAGCTTTCATGATTTTAATATGACAAAGGACCTTCCTGTGGTTTAACAAGCTCATGAGATACAATGCATTTCCAAAGAGCTCGAACTCCTTAAGTGTACCTTACCCGACAAGTTTGTGGCGGGTTGCATTATTGCTAAGTTGCCCCCTTCATGGAGGAACTTTGCCACAACTCTCAAATACAAGAGACAAGATATATCAGTTGAAAATCTGATAGCGTCTCTTGATGTTGAGGAGAAGGCTCGGGCTAAGGACACTACTGAGAAAGGAGAGAGTCATGCTACTGCCAACTTTGTGCAGAAAGGAAAATATGTAGGCAAGAACAAAGGGAACTTCAAACACTCCTTTAACAAGCCTGTAAAGACTACAACCTTCAAGAGAAGAAGACGAACAGGGACAAGAGTGAACTGTCTTGTTACACTTGTGGAGAGCCCGGGCACTTTTCCAAGGACTGTCCAGAACGCGCAGACCGCAGAGGAAAAAAGTCCAAGACTGTCAACATCGTGACCGCTAGCAGTACTGATGGGTATGGTAATTTATTTATTGTTCTTTCAGTATTTCAATCACCGTGTTGGTGGCTTGATACGGGTGATAATGTTCATATGTATGCTGACATCTCTATGTTCACTTCTTATCAGGTCGCTCGGGATTCTTTCGTCCTAATGGGGAATGGATCACATGCTTCTGTTCATGGTGTTGGCACGGTGGATCTGAAGTTTACTTCCGGAAAGATCATGCAGCTGAAGAACGTGCAGCATGTCCCTACTATGAACAAGAATCTCGTTAGTGGCTCCCTTCTTTGCAGAGATGGGTTTAAGGTTGTCTTAGAGTCTAATAAAGTTGTTGTTTCGAAACATGGACAATTTATTGGTAAAGGTTATGAGTTTGGAGGCTTGTTCCGGTTTTCACTTTCAGAGTTTTGTAATAAATCCGTGAATCATATTTGTGGTGGTGTTAATGATGATACCAGTATTTGGCATTCTCGTTTATGTCACATTAATTTTGGTTTGATATCTCGGATGTCCAGTATGAGTTTAATTCCGAATTTCACTATTGCCAAAGGTTCTAAGTGCCACAGTTGTGTGCAATCAAAGCAACCTCGAAAGCCTCACAAGGCTGCCGAAGAGAGAAACTTGGCACCTCTAGAACTCATACATTCTGATCTATGCGAGATGAATGGTGTGTTGACAAAAGGTGAAAAGAGATATTTCATGACGTTGATAGATGATGCTACTGAATTTTGCTATGTTTACTTGTTGCAAACTAAAGATGAGGCTTTAGACTACTTTAAAATCTATAAGGCCGAAGTTGAAAATCAACTAGAGAGAAAGATCAAGCGTCTTAGGTCGGATCGTGGTGGTGAGTATTTTCCCAAAATATTTGACGAATTCTATCAGGAACACCGAATTATTCATGAGAGGACGCCTCCCTACTCGCCCCAATCAAATGGGGTTGCTGAGAGGAAAAAACGCACGCTGACTGACTTGGTGAATTCCATGTTAGCCACTGCTGGTTTATCAAAGGCATGGTGGGGGAGGCTTTGTTGACTTCATGTCATGTCCTGAATAGAGTTCCTAACAAGAATAAAGAAAAGACCCCTTATGAGGAGTGGGTTGGGAGAAAACCATCACTTTCGTATCTGCGCACTTGGGAGTGTTTGGCGAAGGTCAACATACCAATCCCCAAGAAACGCAAGCTCGGACCCAAGACAGTGGATTGTATCTTTCTAGGATATGCTCCACGGAGTGTAGGCTATAGATTTCTAGTGGTTAAATCTGAGGTACATGATATGCATGTTGATACTATAATGGAATCTCGTGATGCAACATTCTTTGAGAATATTTTTCCTATGAAAGATATGCATAGCATTGGTAGGATTTCTTGTGAAATACTTCGTGAATCTAGTGCATCTATTGAGAATTCTGAACAACCACATGAGGAATTTCTTGAGAAGGATGACGATGAACCTCTCACGAGGAGTAAGAGACAGAGGGTTGCAAAATCCTTTGGTAATGACTTCATCGTGTACCTTGTGGATGATACTCCCAGATCCATTACTAAGGCATATGCATCTCCTGATGCAGATGATTGGAAAGAAGCTGTCCAAAATGAGATGGACTCGATTCTTTCTAATGGAACTTGGGAATTATCAGAAAGACCCTATGGTTGTAAACCTGTGGAATGTAAGTGGGTGTTCAATAAGAAACTAAGGCCTGATGGTACTATTGAGAAGTACAAGGCGCATCTTTTAGCTAAGGGCTACACACAGAAAGAAGACGAAGATTACTTCGACACCTATTCACCTGTCGCTAGACTGACCACCATTCGAGTATTACTATCCCTGGCTGCCTCTTATGGTCTTCTCGTTCATCAAATGGACGTGAAGACAACTTTCCTTAATGGAGAGTTGGAAGAGGAGATCTATATGGATCAGCCGGATGGGTTTGTGGTAAAAGGTGAAGAGACAAAGGTGTGTAAGTTATTAAAATCTTTATATGGCCTGAAACAAGCAGTTAAGCAATGCCATGAGAAGTTTGACAGAACTCTACTTTGTGCTGGCTTTGTCATTAATGAGGTTGATAGGTGTGTTTACTATCGCCATGGTGGGGGCGATAGCGTTATATTATGTTTGTACGTGGATAACATTCTGATCTTTGGTACAAACATGAAAGTGATAAATGAAGTCAAGTCTTTCCTGTCAAAGAGTTTTGATATGAAAGATCTAGGAGAGGCTGATGTCATTCTGAACATCAAGCTTATTAAGAACGAGAATGGGATTACTTTAACGCAATCTCATTATGTTGAGAAGGTCTTGAGCCGATTTGGCTTTAATTATGGCAAGACTTTTCCAACATCTTATGATCCCAGTTTGACATTACGAAATAATAAGAAGGAACCAACATATCAGCTAAAATATTCACAAGTTGTCGGTTCTCTCATGTACTTAGCAAGAGCTACAAGACCCGATATCTCTTTTGCTCTGATCAAGTTGAGTAGGTTCATGTTTAACCCGGGTATTGATCATTGGCATGCACTTGAAAGGATCATGCGCTATCTATGTGGTACAATGAGCTATGGGATTCACTATTCAGGGAATCCTACTGTGCTTGAAGGATATACACTGGTGGAAACCAGGGCTGTAGTCCCGGGCCGCAACGGGCTCTAGTCCCGGTTTTGGGCTCGGGACTGCGAAAACGAGACTAGAGGCCCCCCTCTAGTCCCGGCTCGCAACGGCTCGCGACTGATAACAACCACGTGGCTGTTTCAGCGCCGCGGGGGGCGGAAACCCTCTAGTCCCGGGCTATAACACCACCCGGGACTAAAAGGTTTCCTATCGCGGCAGAGAAACACCACATTTCTCTGTCGCGGCAGAGATTGTGTATTTCCTTTTTTTTTTGCCATTTCGTTCCTTTTTCGCTTTGTGTTTCACTATAACAAACATATATTTCAGTATACATATTATACGCTACTACATACACACTACACGACGATGCATTTATATAATTAATCGATCCCTTGAAAGCATACATATAATCAATCATATCAAAAGGAAGAAATGTTTTGAAATTACATGGTCATTGATAAATATATATATATCATATGAGCTACATGGAGATGACTAAGGCAAATCGAGTTCCACGTCATCCACATAATGCTCTCCATGTACATCAAGGACTTTCTTCATCATAAATCCCGCCAGCTCCTCTTGAATTGCTCTTATCGTTGTCCGCTCTAGTTTCTCCCATAAATAATAAATATAATGTGAGTAAACTTTCCGCTCCTTTGTCAACTCATGGATGTACTCATGACGTAGTATCCACATAAATGAGTTCGGTGGCTCATAAACTCTTCGCCATTTTATAAGTTAGCTCCTCTTTGAATGGACCTGGTATTTTCTGTCTGAACCGTGTCCAACACCTGCTTAGCAAAGAAAATGAACAAAGGAGTTATTAGTTACTTGATATCAGGAAATGAATGAAAAAAGACGATATAATGCGATAATGATTGAAATTACTTATGGAGCATTGCTTTCATGTCGCTCCACTGCTCTTGGTCCCAACTTAATGAGTCATGGACTTCAACTAGGGAGTTGTCAACTTGAATGTTTAGCAAGATCAAGTGGAATCTGCGGACATTTACATAAGCATACATGCATAGCTCATCCAGTAAGCAAAAATAAAATGTGTACAAGATATAAACACTCACTTGAAGGTGTAAGGAAATAGTATTTCCTTAACAAAATTATGCTCGGTTAAGAACCTGCACAGGTCTTCCTCCACGTCTTTAGGGTGATTATTTAACGTATATTCATTAATGATATATGGGTCAATGAACCCCACGTCGTATCTTCTAGCTCTTTTGCATTCAAGCATCTTCATTCTGCGGAATAAAATATCATCATACAAAAGGATATATAGTTAGGATAATATATTCAATGCAATGAACGAGCTAAAGCTACAAACTTAATTATAGAAATAAATAACTTACAGATAGTAGCAACCAATGATAGATTTGTCGGGGGCGCGTTGGTTGTATAACTGAAACAGTTCGGTCATTTGAACCTGTATCGAGTATGGTTTGAAGTGATGCTCCTTTCTAACGTCCACCAGAAACCAATCTTTATGATGCTTTTTTCTGCTTGCGACATGTACCATTCATGCAGATTTCTTATATTTGTGGATAGACGTGCGAGCTCCTCATTACTGACTAGAGGCTCCCCTTGGACATACTGCCGTACTATCTGACCCACTAGCGTATCTTCATAGCCTAAATATTGACCAAGAGACATATTTGCTTCGTTAGCAAGTGCTTTGGCCTCCGATACAGTGATTCCCATAAGTGCAGCATTATTACGGGCTCTAGGGTCCATTATTTGCATGTCCATATCCATTTCAGCTCTGAAGGCCTTGTCGAGGTCTGAAATGATTTTGAGCGGGGCGACCGATTGATTCTTCTATGCTCCGAGATGGGCAACTTGCTTCCCGCTTTTTGCACTTGTGATTTTTTTCTTCTATGCTTGCTTAATAATCTCCCGGACATAGTCTGATTCCAGATTCATCGATATCTAGGATGGTTGCTCAAGAAAGGACTTAGCCCACTTTTTGGTTTTTTCGTTATATACCGGCTTTGGCTCAGGATTTTTGGGCGCAAAATGCGCCTTAACTTGGGCAGCCACATCCGCGTTAGTTTCATCATCGGTCCTTTCATAAGGTCTCTTTGGAAGAGCCGGCGGGATATCGACTATCTTCGGCGTTTGACCTTTCTTCGATGTGGGGCGCGGGGGACCGTCGAACTTCCGTTTCTTCGACGAGGTAGTAGTATTGCACGGAGGCGGAGATCGCGTTGATGTACTCCTGCTGCGGCGATCGTCAGCGGGGCGGGGTGGACTTGGAGGTTGGCGATAATCGAGTTGGGGTGGACTTGGAGGTGTGATAATCGGGTTGGGGTGGACTTGGAGGTTGACGATATTCGATGCGGGGTGGATTTGGATTCCTTGGAGTCGGTGGCCTTGGCATCGAGCCTGGAAACTTGATGTACTTATTATTCCATAGAATGATGTTGCGCTTGACATCTCCTAGTTTTGTAAGGCCTTCAGGCGTAGCGATTTCAATCTCTAGGTCCGCAAAATCCTCCACTATGTCATCCACCGTGACACGAGCATAGCCTGGTGGAATCGGAAGTGAATGGCGGAGTGCTCCAGTCATTTTAAAAGGTTACATTAATTATTTTTTAAAAATAGAAAATGGTTTTGGATTATTTATTCAAATCCATACACTTCTTATGTTTAAAGTTTTTCTAAATTCCAAATTAATATTCAAAAATATAAGTTAATTCATTTTAAAAGGTTACATTAATTATTTTTTAGAAATAGAAAATGGTTTTGGATTATTTATTCAAATCCATACACTTCTTATGTTTAAAGTTTTTCTAAATTCCAAATTAATATTCAAACATATAAGTTAATTCATTTTAAAAGGTTACATTAACTATTTTTTAGAAATAGAAAATGGTTTTGGATTATTTATTCAAATCCATACACTTCTTATGTTTAAAGTTTTCTAAATTCCAAATTGATATTAAAAAATATAAGTTAATTCATTTTAATTGTAAATGGTTCATATTTTAAATGGTTACATTAATTGTTTTTAAAAGCGAAAATGGTTTTGAATTATTTATTCAAATCCAAACACTTTTAATGTTTAAAGTTTTTCTAAATTCCAAATTAATATTCAAAAATATAAGTTAATTCATTTTAAAAGGTTACATTAATTATTTTTTAAAAATAGAAAATGATTTTGGATTATTTATTCAAATCCATACACTTCTTATGTTTAAAGTTTTTCTAAATTCCAAATTGATATTAAAAAATATAAGTTAATTCATTTTTAATTATAAATGGTTCATATTTTAAATGGTTACATTAATTATTTTTTAAAACAGAAAATGGTTTTGAATTATTTATTCAAATCCAAACACTTTTTATGTTTAAAGTTTTTCTAAATTCCAAATTAATTATCATTTAAAAAACAATACAAATTTAAACCCCAAAATAAAAAATAAGGCGGGAACAGAGAGAAAATACCTGAAAAAATTTGAAATCAGGGGAATATGTCCCGGTTGGAGCCACCAACCGGGACTAAAGACCCCCTGCGCGCCAACCCTTGGTCTGCTGAAAATATTGGACTATACGTCCCGGTTGGTGGCTCCAACCGGGACGTATGCCCCTTTAGTCCCGGTTGGAGCCACCAACCGGGACTAAAGGCCCTTCGTTTATAACTGACGCGTCTCCTTTCTTCTTCCCCATCTCACTTCTCTGCTTCTCACCGATGTGCGCACTCGACGCCGGCCAGTTGCTGCGAGCTCGCCGCCACCAGCTGTTCCGCCGCCACCGCCCGCCTCGTCCACGCGCCCTGCTACTTTTCCCTCGCGTGACCTCAATCGCTGGATTGGAAGCTCTATCCGCGTCGCCTCCGTCGATTCGGCGTCTCCGAGCTCGCCGCCTCGCCACCACCTCCGTGTCCCTGGTGAGCTGCCGATCCTCACGGTGTTCTTCTTTCTCTCCTCTCCTCATACTACTCTCCCGCGTGTGCCCGCCGCCGCTGCCGCTCTACGGAGGCGACGCTCGGTGACCAACAAGGAGCGGCCGCCACTCTCCTTTCTCCACGCCGCGCTCTCTCTAACGCGCCCATCCGCGCGTCCAGGGGTGCCCGCTATCGCCGCCGCTGCCGCTGCCTGGGAGCTCACCGCCAGCGTGACGTCGTGCTGACGTCACTCGTGCTCGCGTGGCGGCTGATGTGGCCTGGGGCCCATCAGTCAGCCTTAGTGGGTAGACTTCTCTGTGGTAGGAAACTGATTTGTACGCGTGGAGGCTGAGTTGGCACTGGGCCCTTCTATCAGTCTCACTGGCTAGGGGGCGCCCCGGTGTAAAAACTATTTGCCTTTTTTTTAATTGCAGAAAATGATTTAATATTGTAAAATCAATAACTTATTGTTTATAAGTCAGAAAAATACAAATAATATATCAAATTGTTCAGAAAAATGAAACCTATCTATCTAAACTATAATCATGCATTGTTCAACAACTTAACTGACAAGTGTAATTAGAAGAACAAATGCACCCCTCTCATATGTTTCGGAGTTTCCCCGAGTTAGGGTATTCACCCCTCGGAACCCCGATTAAATCGTCGAGCATGTCTTAGGGTTACATTCAATGCAAATTAACTTGTCATATCATCATACTTGCTTGAGCATTGCATCGATACCATGTGTTGATTGTTTTCCTTTCTTTTCGGTGTTTCGATTATTAGGTTTATTATTAGTTAGGTATTATTAGGTTTATTAATTACTTTGGTATTATTGGTCTTCGGCCCCACTGGTCAGTCACTGTGGGTAGCCCCTGACCCGATTCACATTGTCAAGCAACTTAGGTGCATGTGGGTTCGACGATGTGCCTATCTACTACACGGTTTCCCTTTCTCTTCATTTTTATTATTGTGTATGTATATATTAGGGTTTCTCTGAATTAGGGTTTATATCTCTCAACACCGTACTTAACTTTCTCCTTTAGCCGCTTTGACTTATTCGTTTTTCCACCTATGCAGAAAATATGGACCCACAAGTCAGAGGCGAAGAAAAGGAAGAGTTGATCCAAGGTGTGATCCGTGGGGAAGATAATTTAGACGTATCAACGTTTCTGAACAACTCCGGTGAGGGTGATCCTATTTTTACCGGAGTAGACAACTTGTTTGAGGTTGAAGGTGTTGCCTTCCGCGAGGGAGAAGGCGATGCCTTGTGTAATCGAGAAGACGACCGCTCCGGCGAGGTGCATGTAATATAAATCAATTCATTAATTAATCATCTGCTATCTATATAGAAATAGTAACTACGATCTTTCTTATTTTAGCCCTCCGGATCGAAGGAATCTACTGAAAAGAGCGGACGAGGCCGAACCAAAAAGTTGCAAGACCATGAGAGGTTCAGGATCGAAGATGTCGCTGAAGACGGCAAACCGACGGCTCCCGAAGTTGTCGCAACCAAATTTGTGGCACAATGCGGAGTAATCGTTAGGGACTTAATCCCGATCACCATTAGAAATTGGAATAGGCCTACTAATGCGGATGAAGAGGGAACATGTTTATTTGTCCCTAACCACGCCAAAGATTTACTGTGGTAGAGGCTCATGGTTAATTTCAAACTACCAAAGATAGAGCTGGATCCAAATGCGGAGGATCCAGTTGAGGACTCCTTACAACATGGGAGAGCCATGGAGGCTAAGGTCAGGGAGTGGGCTTTGAAGAAGATGGCCCAGTGTTTCACCAACTGGAAGAAAAGATTGCACCTTGACTATGTCATGAAAAAGAAGACTCCCGATTTAAAGAATATTCAGTTTGAGAAGATAAAACCATTCTGGGATGAGCTTGTGGAATACAAGAAATCAGAAAAAGCTAAGAAAATGTCTGAAACGAATAAGCTGAATGCTGCTAACAAGAAGTATCACCATACTATGGGGCAAGGTGGCTACAGGGCTGGCATTCCTAAGTGGGAGAAACTTGAGCAGGAACTGCGTGATAAAAAGATCACCCCAGAGACAGACGATTGGGTAGAACATGCAAGGAATTGGTTTTACGGGCCTGGGGGCACGTTGGACTCGGAAGGGGGTGTATATATAACATACGACATAAAGAAGACCCCTTACCAATCGAGAGGATCAGAAAAGCAGTAAAGGCTGTTAAAGATGGGGACTTCATTCCCGATAGAGAGAATGATGAGCTCACACTCGCCCTTGGAAATAAGGAACATGATGGACGAACACGAGGCACAATAGGCTACCAATCATGGAGGATTGGGTTTCGCGAAGAGAGGAAGAAATATCCTGATAAAAGCCGTCAGAGGAGTAAGGACAGGGCGGCAGTTGAAGCAGAAAGTCAGAAAGAGCGAATGCGTTTAATTGAAGAACGATTAAAGCAACAACAAGATGAAATTAACGCACTTAAAGAGCAAAGTACTACGGCCCATCTCAAAGACTGCGCATTCGATGCTACCGCCTATCGAATAATCGAAAAGCGATGTGGCTTCCACCGAGGTCGGGTGATGACAATGGCGATGACGATGATGCCGACGATGGCTCTGTTGGCTACCCAGTGGATGATATCACGAGATGACACATGCGAGCTACATGTCAAAGTTGTGAACATATCAATGAAGGTGGCGATCGGCTATGCCTTACCAATTGGACCCACACCAACTTACCGTCGTCCGGTTCGGAGGGCTACTGTTGTTGGCGTGGATGAAATCATGCCCACCTTTGAGGTTTTGGATCTTCACTACCTGCCGGTGAAGGGGATGTGGTGTCTTTGGGTGACGCAAAACGTCACCATTCTTTGGCGAAGGAATGTATCGTGCTTCAAAATCACACGCCAAGGCCATCTTCGCCGCCACACCCGTCTCTCCGGAGGTCGCCGCCGCAGCAGCCGTCTTCGTCGCCTCACCCGGCTCCGTCGCCTCACCAATCTCCGGTGCAGTCATCGCCGCGGGAGCCATCGCCGGCGCCTCGGGATAAAAAGCGTAAGCGTACCACTACTATGCGTCGAAAGCGATCGCCGAAACGTAAACAAGAGCCTCTTCCAAAAGTACCAACGGTTCCTCCCAAGAGAGCTTATGGTGTCTTGAAGAGGAGATGCGGCGATCGTTGATCTTAAGCAACAGCGTTTTAAGCTAAGGCGGCCGAAAGAGCGAGTTCCCCAAAGACCAAAGAAGAAAAAGGCAAAGTGTTGAAAATGCTAAAGAATCTTCATCAACCCGAGCCAAAGCTGTCATCAGACTATGAGCGTTCTATTCTCAAGTCACATGCGGCACAAAAAGCCTCGAAGAGGAGTACTGATGCAAGTGGGAAATCTGTTGCCCAGCTCGGAGAACAAGCAAAACAGACTTGCACCCCTCTCAAGGTGATTTCTCAAACCAATGTGGGGTCGAGCAAATATGGGGCCGAAGAGCAGTATGATCCAGAGGTAGTTGCACTGTCTGGAGAAGCCGCTGCTCAAGGTATGAGTATTGCCCGAGACTTATCCCGATTAGAGTTCTTCCCGTGAGTGAAGTAGCATACAAATACCGATCTGGAAAACCTCTCGTCAAACTGAGGAGGTAAACAATCTTCCAACAAAAATGCGAAGATTGCATAATCGGTACATGCATGCCACAAGGGCCAGGCTAAGCGGATAGTCTTTGAGGGTTACAAAAAAGCATCATGGGAAAGATAAGGATGACATGATATCCATTGAATTTGATGAACTATTTCAATTATTCAATCAAGACGCCTTGGACAAATCGATCATCAGTGCCTATTGTCTATAAGTACTAATTCTGTAATTAATTTAGTCCCCGGCTATATTATTTTGTTTATTGCATGTATATAATCATACTGTAATATGCAGAATGAAGATTCTCGAATGCAGTAGAGGACAAATCTATGACATTGGCTTCATTGACCCATATTGGGTTCATGAAGCTAATCTCAAAATAAGCCCCCAGGATACGGAGGATAATATAGTACACGCGTTAAGGTTTCAAGAAACCAAAAGGGAAATACTATTTCCTTACAACTTCGAGTGAGTGTTATTGTCTTGTATACACTTTCTATTTTGCTTACTCGATGTTAAGTATATAATTGATTAGTTATGCATTTGCAGCTTCCACTATATTCTGTTAATCATTCAACTTGACAAAGGGCGTGTACTCACTACAAGGAATCTGGCTATATATGACCCTCTATTTTCGTCACAAAATCGTCACAATAGTCCGTTTATGACGATTCTATGATGATTTTGAGATCGTCGAAAGTTGGGCGTCGCAAATGAACTATAACGACGATTTTAGTGAAATCGTCATAATCGTCTATGACGATATTGTATCGTCATAACTGTTATGACGATCCGATATCGTCATGGAAAAACTGACATGGCCAGGTCAGATCCCACGTGGCCAGTCCGACGTGGCACGAAATCAGCCCAGTCCATACCTGCTATTTATATGGGCCAAGCCCAACAACTTGGTCAATTAATTTTTGTGTCAATTCAGTTGATTTGTTGGGCCAAGCCCAAGAAGTTGGCCTTCTATTTTCACGGCCTTTTCCTTTAAAGGTTCGTTTCTTTTTATTTTCAACCATTTTAAAATTATGTCGAGGCCTTTTTACAGCCCATCTAGCATTTATTTCATTTCAGACAAACAACAGTAAACATCAAATATTTACTTATGGATAGGCCAAATAACATTAATTTTTATGAATGATGACCAAATTTAGATCAATATTACACTCAGGCCATATTTTACATCACCCAAGAATATAAAACAGCTACAAATCATACACTAGTATATTACAACCGTGGAAAACTTCAAGTATTTACATCTCGAGCCACTTGCTACATGAACTGTACAATCATGTGAGCAAAACCCGCATCAGTCTTCTGCCTTCTTTGAACTTAGTCTGGAGCTCATGTAAGATGACACCACAATATATCTGGTAGCAGCAATAGAACATGTGAGATAATAACAGTAAAGTATCTAACAGTAAGTTATGCAAAGAACAAATGGGCATGTTTCTGGACATCAAATAAATCACTATCCTAGCCCACATAAACAATACATTACTTTATTTTCAGTTGTAACAGGGTTTCAAATGTTCACAACATGAAAAATGGACCTTTTCTATGTTACTAAATAGATCAGTCCCTAACTATACCTACAACTTCTTATCAGATATGTTCGCTCTAGATTTCACAATCTCTGTTACATTGGTAATTGTGTTAATTCAATGGTGAATATAATTCCATCGCAACACAAATAGCAGAGGTTGCTGCCTAATAACTCTAGTATAAAAAAAATTAGAAACTACAATGACGGTTTCCATGTGTTCAAAAAGAACGACCAATGTCATCCCAAAAAGAAAACATGCCGATACCGCATATATTGTAACAGCAAGAACAAGAATGTTGCAAGAGAAAAACATCGAGGTGTAACTGAGACTACTAAGGAAATAATGAAACATTGATGAATTGGAATAAAAATACGAATGCCCGATTTTCTACTATACACATTACCGCTATGCAATTAATAGAACAAATATTTCATCGGTTGAGAGGCCACACGGGCAATAACAGTTCGAGATCTTGTCGAGACCACACCGGCGGATGGATCAAACAGATCACATCTCGCTCTGCCAAGGCATACACACAAACAGCCAAGGGAAGGGTGAGGAAACTCACCAGTTCGACGAGGTGGTCACGGGATCTGTACTGCGAAAGGGGGGTTGTTTCAAAAGTGTCTAGCATCCGCTGGTGCGACTGGTTTCCTTCTGCTTTGAACTGACCTAGCAATTCCATAAAATAACATAAATAAAAAAGGCTAGGATAGATATGGTAAAGCGGTATGATTACCTATGTAAAAGATTGGCTTTAATGAAACCATGACTCGATGAGCAAGACAACCAAAAACTATGTGACACAGATCATGTTATATAACATAGATCAAATCGACATACCACTGCTATGATAATAACAAGATCATCCCAAGACTATGATCTTCTACTGATAATTTCTTCAGTGGCAATTTGATATAAATGAAATAAGGATCATATTTGAGTATTCTCAAGTTGATATTTTACTTGTTATTTGCAGTAGCATGTACCAGTTGATGAATTTCTACAACAATATACAGTTCTACACTGATGTTTTACAATCTAAACAAGCATCTACCAAAATCCAAATATATACTGTAGTCTGTGGCCTGGAGAAATTTCAAGGCGTGTTAACTACATCGTCACAGCATCCAGCATGTCAGAGCGTGTAGCATGTCAACTTTCTATACCTATTCAAGTAAAGGGAGGATCTTAGTACAGTTCATATATGATGCAAAGCTAGCTAAGGATTTCCAAGCAGTCCTAAAAAGATTTCAGAAAACTGAACTGTCAGCGGTAGATAGAGAAGCTGCATGTGCAGAATATTCATGCTCCAATTAACTAACAGTAATGAGCTAGAACATTCAGAACTGAAACTGGTTGTGGGCAAATATTGCAGCTATAAAGGAAAAAAATAGCTGCAATAGAATCAACACAATTGGAGGCAGAAGAGATATTTATACTATACATAGTTTACTAATTAACGCAAAGCAGAAAAGAACAATAGCTTAGTTTACTAATTAACTGCAACGCAGAACAGAACAACAGCTCATGGTAAAACTGAGATAAACACCAACAATGAATGATATTTGCACTACTAGCTGCTAATTACTTGGAGCAAAACCAAATAGCACTTGATACAAACAGAGCACTGTTGATTGGTGACAATATGTTCTAGGCTTATTTGTGCAAAGCACTACAATGATCAGTTCAGGAGGTAATGGAATAGTAGGATAGCATGAATGAATCTATCCTTGGCAAATATCTCTGCCAACATCTGTTTTAAACTCTATTTGTTTCAATTTTAGTCTGATAGCTTTATGATATGAGCAAGTTGATGATCTGACAATCTTAAGGTTGTTTTTCCATACTTTCAATACAAAGTGCATACAGCCATATAAGTCAATAGGCTCAGGGCTTTGTGTGGTGGTTCCATATTAGCATATAGCCACATCTTAACTAAGGGGAATCTAAATTTGAGAAGTTGCATCTAAAATTTATGTTGATATCAATCTATGAATAAATTAATTTCTTGCTGTTACAGCTCAAGCATAAGAACACACTTAAAGAACACTACTCTGCATAGTCCAATAGAATATGAAAAGAACCTGTACAATTTCCATCCCCTCCCTCTAATTTAAGCACATCATATATGTATCAGTAAAACCACAGAAGAATGCACAAGCCACTAGCTATGCCACGAACATGAACAAGCCACTAGCTAGGGTTTGCTAGGGAGTACATCTTGCTAGGGTTTGCTAGGGATTTTGGGGAGATGGGAGAGGAAGGGACTCACAGGTTGATGGCGTATCGGCTCTGGATCTGGACCTCGCACAAAGTCATGGACGCGGCCAGACTTTCTAGCACCATTTGCCTTCCGCCGCTGTGACCAAGAAAGTCTTGAGATCCGCATCCGCCTACGGCGCTGCCCTTGGCCGAAGAACGAGGAGGAAGGATGGCGACGGCGCCACGACGGCGTCCTCCTGCTGGCTGCGGGGATGCCATGCCGGAGAGTGGGAGGATAGGGCCGCCCTGTGCTGAGCTCCCTCGTCGATGAAACCTAAAAACAGGGGACACAGAGGGCGATGAGGGGGAGGGAGTCAGCGAGACACGACAGTTGTTGGGGAGATTGGATCAGCGCAGAGGGTGGGTTCTAGTACATAGTTCATACCTGCCAGTGAGGTCGACCCCCAAATTCCGCACGAGCTCGCCGACCGCCACCGCACCTAAAAAATCAAACAACAAAAATTTCAGATCCGTATTCGGCTAGGCTGATGTCATCCTCGACAAGCGCCACGAACTCGGCGAGGCTGATGAAACCGTCGCCGTCCGCCTCGTCCATCATTCGAATCCTCGTCGGTGGATCTCGCTAGAGGGGGTATGGATCTCGCTGGAGGGGGTATGGATCTCGCCGAGCGGCGAGGAAGAGGATCCCGAGCAGGCGGCGCGTGCGGATCTCGATGGAGAAGGAAGGAGATGCGTTATTTGGAGAAGGAAGGAGAGGGTGATGTTAGCTCGCTTGTGTGTGGCGGCGGGCAGTAGGATTAGGGTTGGGGAGAGGAGTTCGCTGGGAGGGGGACATGGCGATTTTGGCTGCCACGCGCGCGGGCGGTGAAATATTCGGTGTATGCGCGCGCGTGAATAGGCTGGGTACTTTGCCACGTCATCTATCCGTGTCAAGTTCCCACGGATCAACATCCTGTCCGTCCATCCTATACACATCCAATGGCCCATCTTGCTATCCTCCACATTTAGACCTTTCTAGCTATTATGACGATTTCACTGAAAGAAATTATGACGTTTTGAGCGAAATCGTCATAGTTTATTGAGGTTTTGGCCCTCCCAAGCAGCTTGAGACCATCCGATGTGGAATCTTCATAAATCTAAGACGATTTTGTAGATGGTCACTACCAAAACGTCACAAGTTAACACATTTCTTGTAGTGACTAGTCATGGACTCGAAACATAAACCCCTTGAGATGTTGAAGGACATGCAGATACTTCTCCAGCGGTAGTTCTAATCATTACGACACTATATCGGCAACGTTCGTGAATTTTATGATATGAAGTACTTAATAACTTATTTTATTCGTTTTTCACGGGCGGCTTGGAAACGGTTCACCAAGAAGGCTAGGGGTGTTTGGAAAGAGGAGCTTACATTTCAACCACTAAATGTAAGCACCACTAGCTATATCCGCGCATCTCTTTGATTCTAGTTTTGATACAGTTATTATCATGCTTGATTATTATTTGGATTGAACTCTGTTCTCGTAAAGTGCCTGACGCAGGGACCAGGTAACAATCTATGTGGATACTATGTATGCGAGTTCATCCGCGACGTATGCGAGAAGGGCAGAAATTTAGAGCAACTCCACGTACGTAAACAATTTCTATAGTTTTTAATTATAATCAAATTGTGTTTAGTTTCATTCATATAGGATGACTTCTTTTTAAAATCAGATCGAACGTCTACGGGACGGTCTTCTGCCAAAGGATCGCGTACGAGCAATTCAGGAGGAATTGGCGGGATTCTTGGATGCAGAAGTCCTAAACACACAAGGGTAATACTACTCGGCTGTGTATAGACAATAGGAATTGTAAAAATAGCAACTTTCAAGAAATTGGCCGGTAGCATCGAATAGCAACTTTTGTATGTAGTGCATGAACTCGATCCGTGTATTGAATGTAATATTGTCATGATGATCTTGTGTAATATAAGGTTCCTTCGTTGATAAGTGCAAAACACTAAATAAATAATAAAACAACCTAAATGAATTCTCTGCCGCGGCACAAAAAGTGGCGAAAATGCTGCCGCGGCAACAAAATGTGCCAAAATGAATTCTCTGCCGCGGCAGAGAAATGGGCCAAATCTCTACCGCGGCAGCAGGTTATTAGAGCTTTAGTGGGGCTAATGGGCCAATTCTCTACCAACAGGGACTAATGCTCCCCCCCCCCCCCCCCCTCCGCGCTCTGATGCCGCCACGTGTGCCCCCATTTGTCCCGGTTGGTGGGGCAACCGGGACTAAAGGTTAGAGCTTTAGTCCCGATTGCCCCGTCCCGGTTGGTCAACCGGGACTAATGGCCCTTACCAACCGGGACGCATGGGGCGTTTTCTACCCGTGTCAACAAGGTCATTGCCAGGCACAACCAGCTAAGGCCAGACCTTGGATTTTCACCCTGCAAGATAAGACTAGAAACTCCCCTGTGTTGTCTTCCCACACCAACAGTCGCTGCAACGAGTCTTAGATCACACAGCCAGATCTCCGTCGCCACAAGAACAAAAATCACCATCGCTACTCTCAAATTTCTGCTTTTCTAACATTCTCCGCGTCTGACATCACCATGGCTCAAAGCATGGCACTTGGTGGGAACAAACAAAAGAGCTTCGCAGCGCTCCCGCTGAAACCAAACGGCCAGAAAAACAAGGTGCGCGGGACCGAATACCTTCCGATCCAACAATCTCCAGGCATGATACGCCTCTCCAAACCAACAACCAAGAGCCATCACCTCCCCCATCCCGCGCACACACACACGCACGAACACGTACACACGCACATGCACACGCACGCGCCCACATACACGCACACACAATTTTTTTGATTTGGTGCGGCAGAGGTTGGCCACATATCTCATATTTTACTTAGAAGTACTCGTTAACTGTTGGTAAAGTTAAGGATGAAGCGTCAGTGTGCATATGGAACCTGTAGGCGGTTAATGTGAGATCCCGGACAATCTGGATGTGCATGTGAACATGTGATAGACTATAGAGGAGTCAACAACCTTATACATGCGCCAGGAGCTAGCCGATGGCTCGTTCCAGCCCAGCCTAGGTAGCAAGTCTGGTGTTGCGTGCATTCAAGATTTTAATTTCATGCATTGAAAAAATAAACTAAGGATGAAGCATCATTGTGCATGTGTGAGCGATCTGGAGTTCTGGACGCGCAGCCAGTTAATTTGAGATCCCGGACGATCTGGACGCGCATATGATCGATCACACAGAGAAAGTGAACCGCACGATCCACAAGGCGCTGGCGGTGGCCTTGGCGAGCTGAGACACCATCCATGATCTGTATATATAAGTGCAGCTAGATCAACATGGATGGAAACGCAGCTGGAGCAAGTAGATCGCTGGTTAGTAGCTCGTCAAGCATGGCCACCGTCCAGGTGGTGAAGCTGTGGTTGGCCATCCTCCTAGTCGCCGCCGGCGTCGCCAGCACCAGCGCCGGCTGGTGCCTCTACGTGGTGGATGTCAGAACAACAGGGATCTCGTTCAAGCGTGACTTGAAAGTGAGATTCACGGTGCACGACAGCGCCCCCGCCAGCCCCGACGCCTCCGCCGTCTGGACCTTAACGAAGACGCCAGCGGTCAATTCGCCTATAATCGGCCCCGACCTCTGCCCCTCGTACCAATTCGTGGTCTTCGACTGGCAGACGGACAGGTGCAAGGACCCTTGCCGCCTCACCCTCAACGTTGATGATAGCGAAAGTTCAGAGACGGACTTCTGGGTACCTGGTTCCATCCGCATCCGGGACTCCGACGCCAGCGGCGCCGACAGCGTATTCGACAGGACTTTCACCATCATACCGCCGCAGACGGTTAGTAACGGCGCCGCCGCCCTTGTGCTCAACCAGTGTGGCCAGTAGCTAGCTGCTGGTCCTGTGTCGCCGCCGACGACGCCTGGGCGTGGGTGGTTTTCTACCTTAATTGTTTATTCGTTCTCCTTCCGGCCGGTCGAGTGTGTTCAGCACCACGTGGTGCTCTGTTTGTAGGTGTCCTTTTCGGGTCTTGTATCATTTTATTTCCTTCCAAATCTGAGTACTGTGTGTACGTCGTCGTTTAATTTGTATACCAGAGCTAAATGGTATGAATAAAAAAGGGGTTTAATTAATTATTTCCTTCCAAATATGTGACACGGTCTAAATTTGAAAATCTTTAGGACTGTCCGGATATACCATTTTTATTTGTGTAGGACAGGACACAAACTATATATTTCGCGATGAGATTTTGGAGGGCCATAGAATTGTCAACATTTAGATTTTTCTTTTCTCCATGGAGCCTGTCCTCCAATCCCCATTCCATCTTGATTTATTCAAGACCCGGTGATTGGTTTGTATACTAGCATTGCATCATGAATTACAAGACATCAGCAGTCACATGACGCCCTAGCTCTCCCCTCCCCCCCTCTCCTGTGAACAGTTCCCCGAGAGAAGAAGAGAGCGGCCGGGCCAATCCCGAGCCCCTCCGGCGGCGATGCCGGCCGGAGGTGGCGGAGGGGAGGCACCGGAGTAGTTTAGGTTAGTAGTTAGGTTGCCTTGCGGCGGTTTCGTCGCGGTTTCGGGCTCTGTCCCGGAGCTTGCCCAGGTCGTTGACCCAGATCTGGGGCTTGCCGGCAGTTTTCCTCTCTCGTCGGCTCCGGTGGCCGGTGCTCTGGAGGAGATCTGCTGCTTGAGGCTCTCAATAAGGGTTTAGGAGCCGGCATCTGGGGTGGGAGTGGAAGCATCTTTGCCTTTCTTGGCCGGCCGTGGTGGCGGGGGAGAAGGGCGTGGTGGCGGGTGGCGCAGCGGCTTCTCCTTCCCGGCCGGCCGTGGAGGCGAGGGGGTTGCGGAGTGCTGCGCCGTCCCTCCTCTCTCTCTTCTAGATGCTGGTGCTGTACATGCCGTGGTAGGTTCCCTCTCCAGCTTCTTCTGGCTTCCATGGTGGTTGTTAGGTGAGCTAGGGCTGGTGTGCCTGCGACGGCGGTTGTTTCTCCTGGAGCTCCTCTCCGGCGTCTCTTTGGCGGTGGTTCCGTCATCACGTCGGACCCTATGGCAGTAGGGCTGCCGCTCCGCGCTGCTCTGCTCCTCTCGTCGGTCGCTTCCTAGCTTGGATGGCCGTCGATGTTGGAGTTTCGTCGCCGATCTGGAGGAGGATGAAGACCAAGGACTGGATTGCTTTTTCTAGTTTCTTTTAGGGTCCTCTATGTAATTTCTTGGGCCTCTATGTAATTTCTTATCTTTCTGGCCCCTTTGTACTCCATCGGCTTCTTTGCAGCAATATATGTCGGGTGCTTTGCACCCGTTCAATGTTCAAAAAAAAAAAAAGAATTACAAGACGCGGCTAGCACAGTTGTTTGTGGAATTCATATCCTCCACCACCGCCAGCCGGCCGTGTTCCCATGGAGCGGTTCAACTCGTTTCATCCATCTCAACTTTGGAACACATATATTTCTTTCAAATCTGGCTCGCGCCCCGTTTTATATATAAAAAAACATCTAGGTACACACAGATCCAATAAAAGACAGTCCCGGCCGAAGCTAAAACAGAAAAAGAGTACAATAGCATATGCTGGGGCCTCAGCACAAGATGGCCCAAAAGAGAAAGAAAAGCACGGCGTAGAGAAGGCAGGGCTTACCAGCGCTGGGCTCATAAATCTATGTGCGTCCTAGGTGCTCTATTAAGTGACGAGCAGAAACTACATCGTGCGACAGCAGTAATATGTTGGCGACGTGTCTGCCTCGTAAGGTGCGCCCGTCATTTGTAGTGTTCTTGTGATGTACTTTTTTTCCATAAAATAATCATTTTATCATACTGCTCACTGCCAGATTTTCACGCACTCGTCACTAGTACATTAGCACAGACATGTTCTCGTTTCCAAATCGTCTCTGATAGTTTAAATGGTGACGAGCTATCTCCACTATGCCCGTCACTGGTTAAGTAACTAGAAGTAAAAAAAGTTACTTGTATTTTCCATTTATATACAATGTAGTAGGACGTGTATGTAGAAAACCAGGCGTATACAAATTCATATATACATCCGCGTAAGTCGAGGAATGCAAAAGTGGGATAAGTGAGACAAGTGGAATGTCACTTTTAGGCTCATAGTCTAACTCTAAACTAGGTGCACTACGGGAAAACAAGGCGTTGCCGTGTGTCAGACCTTTGCCGTGCGTCTGCCCACGGCAAAGAAATGTTTGCCGTGCGTCCTCCTGAGAAACAGTTGGCAAAGAGAATACGCACGGCAAAACTGCACGGGGCACACGGCAAATAAAAAACACACGGCAAAGATAAAGAACGACGCATGGCAAAGAAGGACGCACGGCAAAACAGCAGAAAAGTGCACGGCAAAGGAAATATGCATGACAAACAAGCAAGGAGAGCCCACATATTTGCCCAGTTGACGGAGCCGACCTGACGGCAGGCCTTTGCCGTGTATCACCGTCAGACGCACGGTAAATTTTTGATTTTTGATTTTTCTTACGCGCGAGTTTCTCGCGCCATATACATTTTTTAGTGCGCGAAGTTATCCCGCGTGAAATTTTAAATAGCTTTGCCGTGTGTTTGGAGCCGAGAACACACGGCAAAGGTCTTTGCCATGTGTTTAGGTTAGGCACACAACAAAGAAAATAGCTTTGCCATGTGTTCTGGATAGTCACACGGGAGAGGCTATTTTTCATTTTTGACCATTTTGTGAAGCAACCATCAAAGGACCAATTCAAAATGCTATCATTACATTTTTGAAAAATACTAGACCATCTTATATGTAGAATTTCTCAACAGAAGGATCTCAAACTTTTCCGTATACCCCTGATGAAAAAGACAAGTTCCCGCCGAATCGGTAGGAAGTGGGACCGATTTGAACTATAAGTACATTATCTCATGCTCATGATTTTTTGCAAAAATCATTTTTAGACTCATAATATTCTATTTTATTAGAGATTCAATGCAAGTTTAGCGAGCCTCATCCCCTAGCTAGGAACCTTCATGCCCGCCGTTTTGACCATAGTTTGAAATTGACATAAGAAATTCAAAAACGGTCTGAACAATGTAAAAAATCGTGTGGTATCATATTATGTGACATAGTTGCAAGGAAAAATAACAAACTTGGTAAATTGATTATGTCTTCAAAAAAACTTCATAAAATAACCTATCATGTTCGAGGTTTTCTGAATTTCGGGTCAAATGGCAAATGTTTTGGCCAAAATCAGGACATAGTTTGTGATAATGTACCTATATTATGCACTATCGGATGACAAACAATGTTGCAGGAGGAAATTTTCTTGTTCGTCGCATGGAAAAGTCATTTTCCATTTTTTCGACCGCCAAAATACGGAACGTTTTGTGAAGCAACCACCAAAGGGCCAATTCAAAATGACATCATTACATTTTTGAAAATTACTAGACCACCTTACATGCAAAATTTTCCAACCGAAGGATCTCAAACCTTTCCGTCCACCCCAGATGAAAAAGGCAAGTTCTCGACGAATCGGTAGGAAGTGGGTCCGATTTAAACCACATGTACATTATATGATGCTCATGATTTTTTTGAAAAAATCATTTTTAGACTTACACTATGCTATTTTATCAGAGATCCGATGCAAGTTTAGCGAGGCTCATCCCCTAGCTAGGAACCTTCATTCCAGCCGTTTTGACCATAGTTTTGAAACGGGCATAAGAAATTCAAAAACGGTCTGAAAAATGTGAAAACTTCGCGTGGTGTCATATTATGTGACATAGTTGCAAGTAAAAATAACGAACTTGGTAAATTTATTATGTCTCCAAAAAACCTTCACAAAATGACCTATCATGTTTGAGGTTTCCTGAATTTTGGGTCAAATGTTGTGGCTAGAATCAGGGCATATTTTGTGATAATATACCCATATTATGCACGCATGTGCATCATGGGATGGAGAAGAATATTGCAGGAGGAAGTTTTCATGTTTGTCGCACGGAAAAGTCATTTTCCATTTTCTAACCGCCAAAAATGGGGCGTTTTGTGAAGCAACCACCAAAGGCCCAATTCAAAATGCTATCATTACATTTTAAAAAAAATACTAGACCACCTTACATGTAAAATTTCCCAACAGAAGGATCTCAAACCTTTCCGTCCACCCCGGTAAAAAAGCAAAGTTCCCGCCGAATCGGTAGGAAGTGAGTCCGATTTGAACCACAGGTATATTATCTGATGCTCATGATTTTTTGCAAAAAATATTTTTAGACTCACAATATGATATTTTATCAGAGATCTAATGCAAGTTGAGCAAGGCTCATCCCCTAGATAGGAACCTTCATGACCGCTGTTTTGACCTTAGTTTGAAACGGGATAAGAAATTGAAAAACGGTCTGAACAATGTAAAAACTTCGTGTGGTGTCATTTTATGTGATATAGTATCCAGAAAAGTCTATTGCTATGTGAAAACTTCTTGTGGTACTATAGCTCCCATGAGGATAAAGGAAGTGATATGATTTTTGGATGGAGGGATAGGTATAGTTGGCAGGAGATCCAGGCAGGGGTGAAGCCGGAGATGGCTAGTTTGGTGGTGTTGGATCCGGAGAGTGAGAGGTGGGGGGCCCTGCACTGGTGGGGGTGAGGACAAGTCGGCTTGTATCGGGATCCGATGAGGATTGGACGGGAGGTGGCACCGGCAGAGGTAGAACGAGTCGTGATCTGGTATCGGGAGGTGGCACCGACAGAGGTAGCACGAGTCGTGATCCGGCAGAGGCCGGACAAGCGCAATACTATGTGCTCGGTCTCTGTACCGCCGGCAGGGCACGCCGTGGTAGTCAGTCCTGTCCCGTCTGCTCGTCATGAACCGTGTATCAGTGTAGTTCGACTTAGGAACATACGCGGGTAATCACCACTACTATATTGCGGGTGCGAGGCTTGAATCTCCGTTCCGTGGCGCATCAACTCTAGACAAATATTATTAAGCTATTTTGGATCGGAGGGAGTAAATAAATGTGAATGAAATTTAGAAAAAATCTTTACCATGTATTTTCTACCAAATAGCAAGGCAAAGCCCAAATACACACGGCACATATCCTGATGAACAACAGCCGTCAGATCATGTTTAGACTGAAGGGCTGAAATGGCCTCCTGCGCAAGTGGTCACGGATCGATGACATGGACAAACTCCACACATGCAGGGCCCACCATAAGCACACACCTGTACAAGACACCACAACCACACGCATTCTCTGTAAAAAAAAGTCCTCGCACGCACGAACACCACAACTCTATTGCTCGTACCCCGCCGCCAGCCTGTCCACATGTCGCCAGCCGTCATCCCAGCCTCCGTACGCCGCCAGCCCAGCATCGCGCCGCCCGCCATCAGCCCACCCTCGCACCGCAAGCCGAACGCCGCCAGCCCGGCCTCGCGCCGCCCGCCGCACGACGCTGCAGGCCTCGTGTTCCTCGCCGCATGGCGGTGTGCTCGGGGGAGAATGGCGGCCGGACAAGGGAAGGAGGAGCTTCAGGGGCCGACGGGAATGACGTCCTCGGCGGCGAAGGAGAGTCCGATTGCGCCAGCCACGACTACGTGTTCTGGTGCACCGCGTCGACCTCGTCCGGTACCACCTCCTTCACGCCGTCCGACAAATTTCATTTGGCTGAGGACGGCGGCGGTGGTCACGTTCTTGAGGGCGGTGGTGGCGTCCACGTGCTTGAGGACGGCTTGAGGATGGCCATGGGCTCGAGAATGATGGGCGCCGCCGCGCGTCCTCTTCCCCCTCTGCTCGTCCTCTACCTCGACCTGACGGCCTCACGTCGACCGCCTCGCTGCAGCACAGCATCGTCGCCCCCTCGTGCTCCCTCCCTGCCGTCGCTGCTGCTTGGCCGCCCCTTCCCCTCCCTCGTCGATGTCCCTGGCAGCAGCCGCCACGAAGCTTAACCGTCCCCTTCCCCTCCCTCGCCGGCGTCCCTGGCGTGCATGACCAGCGGCGGCGCCATCGTTTTTTTATTCGGACATAATTCATATGCCGTGTGCTAGGGAATTGCACACGGCAAAGGCCAGTTGCAATGGACATGGCAAAGAAATTCATATGCCGTGTAGTCTGACTCTTCTCGCACACGGCTAAGGGGTCACGGAAAACACACGGCAAAGGCACGCTGCACAGCAAACTGACAAGGACGGTGTCGTTAGTCTGTCTACCGTCGTCATCTACTTTACTTTGTCGTATACTAGAAAAAACACACGGCAAAGGCCGTTGCCGTGCGTTATTCTAGAAGCACACGGCAAAGACTCTTTGTCATGCATTTCTTTGCCGTGCGATGTTTGCCGTGCGCAGCCACATGGCAAAGGCTTTGCCGTGTGGATTATGTTGCCGTGTGGAATTGCCACACGGCAAAGATCTGTTTTCCCGTAGTGGTGTACCACTTGTCACACTTAATTTAAAGTTGATTTGGTCTAAAAGCGGAATCCCACTTTTTCCACATGTCCCACTTCTGTATCGTCCCTACATTTACAGAATAATTGTTTAACTTTCAGAGGCAAAACATCAGCAAAGATCAAAATGTCACACTTCAGATGTTTGTAGGTCATCAAGTTTATACGTCCGAAGAATGATTATCACAGAACAAAGATCGTCATTTTCTTTTCGGGCCACTGCTACAAGCTATATTGAACAAGAGTTGTCATCTTAACATTGCAGTTATCCTAATATCAAGCGTCTTCCCATGGCATCACTGCTGAAAGCAAAAAAATAATATATTGTAGATATAATTAACTCGCTGACTCGGAAAAAAGTTAGGTTAATATGGTAAGATGTATAACAATAGATACTCCTGGCTTGTGAAGAATAATATTCAGTGTCTACAGCTGAAAAGGTAAGAAAACATGCTTCACAAGAACTAGAAAATTGTTTAGAATAGAAATTTCGAGACAAGATAAAAGAAAACGTACATACGAGATAGACAGGAATAGATCGTTGATCCACCTGTGTGACCACTCGGAAGCAAATGCAGTTCAAGTCTCCATCTGACCCATAGCTCTCCTCGTGGTGGCCGGTCTTTTTGTCCTCTTCTGGCTCTAAAAAAGCCTCTGTATGGACACAGATGTATCCATTCTACAAAGAAGATGAAACTAGTTATTGAAATGAAGTTAGTGGAAACATCTTACCCACTAAAATGTATTTAAAAACTAAAGAATATAATTTGATACTGTATCATAGCACGCAAAACTAAATTATTTATGGAGGTAGTACTCAATTACCGGAAGGCGTCCCCTTCAACCGACGAGCTGTTACTCCCTAATGGCAAGGGCTTACGAGGATGGAGTTCTACTAGTTCTAGATTTATATCCGCAAACACATGTGATGTTGGAGATATGCCTAAGAGGCAATAATAAAATGGTTATTATCATATCTTTATGTTTATGATAAATGTTTACAACCCATGCTATAATTGTATTAACAGGAAACATTAATACTTGTGTGATTTGTAAACATGTAAGAGTCCCTAGCAAGCCTCTTGTTAGACTAGCTTGTTGATTAATTGATGATCATGGTTTCCTGATCATGAACATAAGATGTTATTAATAACAAGGTCATATCATTAGGAGAATGATGTGATGGACATACTCCTATAGTTAAGCGTAGTATAAGATTAAGTCATTTCATAGTTTGTTTGCTATAAGCTTTCAAATACATAGTAACCTAAATCCTTTGGCCATGAGATCATGCTAATCACCATCACCGGATGGATACTTTGATGGCATCAAACACCACTTCGTAACTGGGTTGTTATAAAGGTGGCACTGAGTATTCTGAAAGTATGTGTTAAGGCACATGGATCAAGAGTGGGATTTGTCCATCCATATGACGGATAGATATACTCTAGAACCTCTCAGTGAAATGTCATCCAATTAGCTTGCAAGCATGCGACTTGATATTTACAACCAAAGTTGTCCTTTCTTAAACTTTGGTATTCTAGGCATAAGTAAGATATTTACAACCAAAGTCGGATGAGCATGTCCTTGTAAGTTATTTCGAATAACCGTTGGGTATTCCTCCATAACACCAAAGAACAATGTTTCTGTCCGCATCCGAGGCTACCCCTCCAAGGAGCAGAACCCGGAAGAAAAATATGACCGTGTTTTTCTCACCGGGGTTGTTGTGTCAGATATCAACCATTGCTAATGCTAGCTGCTAGCTAGTACGCCGCCGCCGCGCATGGGTGTTAATTTTCCGTTCTGCTTATAATTAATTTCCATCGATTTGTATTAATTCCTGGGTGTCTTGCCATTCTCGTGTCATTTTATTTCCTTATTATTTACAAATAATATAGAGTGCGTCGTCGTCGGCTTATATTAACCGTGAGCGATGTTATAGTGGTGATGGCCCGTTTCTTCGGGCCATGCGGGTGGCAAGGAGCGGGCTTCGGGGGCTCCTGATGCTTGCGGCACTTTAGCATGGTGAGACTGAGTGGGATGTGTTGTAAATTGGAGAAATCTGGATTTGGGCTCTAGGGATTTGAGAGGATGAACATGGGGAATATTCTGGGAGCTTCACCCCCGAGCTGGTGTGCCCTTTTATTTTTCATTACACTGCCATCTTACACTTTAGTCCCTCAACGACTACTTATTTACTACACAACTCAACACTCCCCCTCAAGATGGGAAAAATGCATCATACAATCCCATCTTGCTACAAAAGGTAGAAAACAGTTTCTCGGGGAGGCCCTTCGGAAGAATGTCTGCAAGTTGATTTGCTGAACACACATATGGCATGCATATAACTCCTGCATCTAGCTTCTCCTTGATGAAATGATGATCTATCTCGATATGCTTTGTTCGATCATGTTGCACAGGATTGTTTGCAATATCAAGTGCTGCCTTGTTATCACAATACAACATCAATGGCTTTGAATTGAATAATCCTAGTTCCATCAAAAGGATTCTCAACCACAACACTTCGCACACTCCATGTGCCATGGATCTGAATTCCGCTTCTGCTGTAGACCGTGCCACAACAGTTTGCTTCTCGCTCCGTCATGTAACAAGATTACCTCCAACAAATGTGCAATAACTAGATGTTAATCTTCTATCGCCCAGCGAACCCGCCCAATCTGCATCAGTGTAGCACTCTACTTGTAGATTGCCTTGTGATTTGTACAACAACCCTCGGCCAGGACAACCCTTAAGGTAGCGTAAGATTCGAAAAACTGCATCCATGTGACAATCCCGAGGATCATGCATATATTGGCTAACTAGACTCACCGCAAAGGCGATATTTGGACGAGTATGTGAGAGATAAATCAGTTTTCCAACAAGCCTTTGATAGCTATCCCGGTCCAAATGTTTTCCAGCTTCCTTCTTAAGACAATGATTCGGCTCAATTGGTGTGGATACTGGCCGACACCCAGACAACCCGGTCTGAGAGAGTAAGTCTAGGATGTACTTTCTTTGAGAAAAATAAATACCATTTGGACTACGAGATATCTCAATCCCAATAAAGTATCTCAATTGTCCTAGGTCCTTGACCTCAAACTCTTGTGCCAGTTTCAACTTCAAATAAGCAATCTCCCCGGAGTCATCCCCGGTAATAACAATATCATCGACATAAAACTTCAAGATGGCTATCTTGTCCATATTATGCTTATAGAATAGGGTATGATCAGCATACTTTGCTTATAACCCATATGAATAAGCACCTCTCGAAAACGCTCAAACCAAGCGCGAGGTGACTGCTTTAAACCATACAAGGATCGATAGAGGCGTAGAATTTTACCTTCAGTTTAAGCAGTGCTAAACCCCGGTGGAATATTCATGTAAACCTCCTCTTGAAGGTCACCATGAAGAAATGCATTCTTTACATCTAGTTGGAACATATCCCAACCTAGATTTGCTGCACAAGATATTAGTGTTCTCATAGAATTCATTTTAGCAATAGGGGCAAATGTCTCATCATAGTCTATGCCATATGTTTGGGTATATCCTTTTGTTTACAAATCACACAAGTATTAATGTTTCCAGTTAATACAATTATAGCATGGTATGTAAATATTTATCATAAGCATGAATATGTTAATAACCACTTTATTATTGCCTCTTGGGCATATCTCTAACAGTCCTACTCGCTCAAGATCAATATGTTGTCTTGGCTGAAGGCAGCGAACGACCATGAGGCCGTCTCGTCCTTGGGCCGAGCCGACGCCAGGCTATGACGAAGAGGAGGCCGTGTGACACGCGATCGAACTCTCCAAGGCTCAGGAGGACATACGGTGGCTAGGCCTGGCCGATGTCGTCGATGTTAGCGGCACGCGAGGCGGACTTGCCACCTCCTCCGTTGTTGCCGCCGCACGCATCACCATAGGCCGCGTGGCATGGATAGGATGGTCCACTGCCGCCGCATCCTGCGCAGCCCTTGGCCACCCCTGCCCTACAACAACCTCTGCAGGGACGATGAGTAGTCAGCGACGGTGTCGCCACATCCATAGCTAGGGATTCCTTTATTTTTCTCTCTTTGATTTGTAATATGTAAATTATGTTTGAAATGATAAAAAAGTTTGATAATTCAAGTATCTGTTTATTTACAAACTTTTTTCCGATTTGGTCACGGCTCATCACGGACCTATTCCCGGTATGTGGACCTAAGCTGATCAAAATAGACTGTTTGATTATCCTAAATAGGTTATGATGCTCCTGGAGATGCTCTATCGTGTTGCCTTCTCGATGCTTTCTATTCATGCTCCCTTTTATAGTGCGGTTGATCGATAGTTGCGGACCACTACAAGATCAATTTTCGTATAAAATAGACGTCTTGTTAGCAATGTGTTGCCTGCCAAAACCTACCGGCGAGCAGCGACGAGCAACACGGAGAGCCGGGAGGCTCCCAGGACTGCTGGTGGGCCCTGGTCCCTCGGGCGACGGCCCGCAAAAACTCCGGCACACGTCCTGGCTTGGTTCGAGGGCGTGCCACCTGACCTATACCTGGTCAGGAAGGTGAAGGATTGCTCCGATTGATTTCCTGCATGGTAAACAAGTATACGTAAAATTCGAGCCGTGGTCGGCTCCCAGGTTTCCCTGTAAATCGGCTCCTAGAGCCGATTGCCCCATGGTTCTGCATTAGATTTACGATAGCATGGGGTTTTGCTTGATCACTACAAGTTAAATCGATCTACGACAGTTTAATGTTTTCACCACGTAACTGGAACGTCCTACACGTAATTGAGCCTGGTATGTACAAAAGATGAAGAATATTAACCCTAGAGGAGGCCTAATAACCAACGTAAAGCCAATTACCGGAACATCTTCTCTAGAACGAATAAGCCACGTCCCTATGTACTACTGGATCGTTCAACCCGTTTGTAAGGCCTGATTACGTAGATATTAAACTAAACCTTGGTGAACAAGGCACAACCATAACAGATCGAATCGACTAAATAAAGATCAAGCAAGATGCTACCCTTACACTTGGGAAAAGGTGTAAGGGTAGCGAGATCACTAGAGGTAGCATAACTTCAACGATAATAATGAAAAGCGCCGATGCTAGCCTCAAACAATCTATGATAATGGTATTACTCGCCATCAACAACGCTTCAGTACGAGTAAAACCAGGTAACGCATAGATATCGCCTAGATCGCAAGATGCGATCTAGGCAGCATGGCACTTACCCGAAAGAAACCCTAGAAACAAGGGTATGGCGATGCGAGATTGTGTTTGTTGTGAACGTGGTTGTCCTCCTTTTTCGATAACCTTAGGTACATATTTATAGTCCGGAGACTCTCTACTTTTGGAATAACTCTACAACTCTATCTTTACCTAAACACAAACGGAACCTAAACAAACACGAAACCTATTATGATACAAGATACACGGGCAATTTAGCCCAAATCCACGTACTAGGCCGATCCAACAACACGTTGAATATATGTATCTTCCAAGCCCATCTTGATCACGGCCCATCTCCGTCTTTGGCCAAAATACGGCGATAACATGCCCCCTGGTTTTGGCAATGATAATTCCAAAACCACTCTGTGTGTGTTTTTTCTTCTTCTCCTCTTTTTTATATCGGGCTGCGTCGGCGTAATGCGTGGCGAATGTAATCGCCACGCTACCCCTTCATCATGATGCCTGTCTTCTCAACTCCTGCAATGCATGATTTGACGATTTTGGCAAGGTAACTGGGAACCGCTATGGCATTGAACCGTCTCTCCACTATTCCCCTTATTTAAATTCGCCTGAACAGTTCACAATCCCCATCTTCCTCCAGTTGCCAGAAAACCCTTCTTCCTCCGCCGAAAAAACCCTCTTTCTTGCCATGGCCTCCTCTGCTTCCTCCGGTGTGTCTTCCCACGCCTCCAACTCGATTAGCGACCGAGAGCCGACGCCAGAACACCCGCCGACGGCGGCGTACAACACTCTCGCCCCACAATGGTGGGACGAGAGGGGTTGGGACTTCGATGTCTGGTCGGAGGACGACGCGTCCATGACCGACGGCGAGGAGGACCTGCAGTTCCTCGCCGATGGGGAACTAGAGGCGGCCAGCGCCGATGACGCCATGTCCTGGGACGGCGTCGACTCCTCCGAAGAAGAGGAGGAAGAGGAGGACACCTCCTCCGAGGAGTACCAGCCGGTGAAGTACTTCCGCACTGGGTCCAGCGAGGACGACGACGACGAGGACGAGGAGGCCCCTGCTGACTTCTTCGGCAGCAGCAGTGAAGACGACGCCGGTAGCAGCGCTGAGGATAGCGCACAAGACGGCGACGGCAATGACGACCTCGGCCTAGATTAGGATCCATGCGATGGCCGTAGTAGTAGTAGGTCCCTTTGTAATCCGTCGCCAAGCAATCTGCTTTTGAATGAATGAATGAAAAATCCATTTCCTGCAGATTGTCCTTCCGCCCCAATTTTGTCGATAACATAAATAAGTCGATACTCCAGGAGCCGATAGCAACGCATCGGCTTTCATCTTATCATGTTTCCACAGTCAACCAAGCTACAACTCAAAGAGCCGATGCACATCAGCTTCCCCCAAATTGTTGACAAGGTCAACTCAGCCGCATATTTAGGCAAACCCAAACGGCCACTTCTTAGCCCCAAACGGTAACCTGCGGCTCTCTTCAAAAAAGGGCGACCTAGATCCCCAACTGCCCACCAACTAGATCGAGCTCACAGCAACAAGAACCCTCAATCCTCAAGCTGCACAGATCCATCTCCGCCGGCCAACCAGATGGCAGAATCGTCCAACACCAATCCAGAGGTCTCCGGTCTGAAGGTACGCTTACCCCTCGCAGTCTGAACGCGATGTTAGAACTTGATGGCGAACACCTGAATTAATGCCTTTATTCCATTATTAAATTTTCTAGGTTTCAGACATCTCACGCATCCTTCTCTCCCAAATTCTCTCTGTCTTGGCCTCGCATGATTCCAGTCGCCCATCGATTTCTTGCGAAGCAAATAGAATCCCTAAGTAAGCCAAGACTTAGATCTGAACTCTTGGGCCGACTGCTTGTGAGCCTGGCCTAATCCCCCTGAACATTGGGTTTCTTGGTTCAGTAGAGTAGCTAGAGCTTACCAATCCCAATGGGAAACTTTGGGAATAGCCGATGCCTTGCATCTATCGTTGTCTCCTCTTGAGAAACACGAGAATCTTCTCAAAACCATCGGCTACTTCTGGTCTGACGCTCTGAATTGCTTTATGTTTGGCCATGGCCCTATGTCACCAACCTTGCTAGACGTGGTGATGATTACTGGTCTGGATGTTACATCACCCAGCCCCTCTGCTTTCAAACTGACCACAGTCCCCTACAAACTGTCTTCCAAAAGCAATCGTACAAGTTGGGGTGCTTATCTCCAACGCCATATGAAAACAAAGGGCCTGTTTCGGAGAAAGAACATATGACCTTTCTCAACTTCTGGCTAGAGCATTTCATCTTCTGTGGCCCTTCCCTGGCTCCCACCAAGAACTATCTTTCCTTGGCCCACGAACTGGCCAAAGGTACTCAACTTGGCATCGGCAAACTGTTCCTTGGAGAGGTCTATCGATATCTCCAGTTGATGTCTGTTAAGCTGTTCTCAGGCATAGCAATCAGAACAGGTGGACCTTGGTGGTTCATCCAGCTGTGGGCTCAGCTGTACTTCCAAAACCACATCCCAGACTTCCCCCTTCTGGCGAGTTGTACTTTCCCCGATGTTAAAGGGAAGCAAATCCGATGCACCAGCTATGGCCAAGCTTTGTATCGACTGCCAGGCAGTAAACTGGCCCCTCAAGAGGCGTCTAAATGGTTCAGTATCTTTTTCCAAGGCCTGGACAACCCCAACTTCTTCCCTTACATGGAAGAAGCAGAACACTTTGAAAATCCACTCTCCTTCAGGCTGGACAATTTTGCCGATGACACTAGCACTCGGCAGCTCTTTTCCACCGTTATTCGTCCCTGTTTCCTTCCAGTTGGCATGAGCACATCCAACAGGATAATCAAACCTGGGTATGAATTCTACCAGCCAGTCGTAGTGGCTCGCCAATTCGGCCTTGGGCAAGTAGCTCCCCACTTCTTTCTCCATCAGCTCACGGAGTGCAGAGCCGACCTGCCTGATCCTCTCACCAGTCAGAGGTGTTACTCTTTCTTTGATGCTCTGCCATCCCTATTCCAAACGACCTCACCTTCTCTTCGTCAACTGACGGCTTCGAAGACTGGTGGATGATGTGGAAAACTCATGCCTTCAGGAGGGCTCTGGGACCGTTGTTGAAACAGCTTGATGCTGACTACGACATACCCGTGGAACAGGTACCACTACTGCCAATTTTCTTGATGCAGCTTGCAATTGATCCTTTTACTAATTCATTTTTCTCCTTGCAGCAACAAGATGGCCCTGAGCCTACACACAGCGACGGCTCCCTCTTCGAGCTCTTCCCGCCAGCTCCTGTGGTTCTTTTCTGCAAAGACTCGCCGCCTCTGAAAAAGGTTATAATGCAGAAACAGCCGATAACCCCGCAATCGGCTGCCAAGAAACCAGCAATTCCTAAGTCATCTGCCCCTCGAGTTCCGACTAAAACTAGAACGATGGTGAGAAAGGTAGCTGCTAGGAAGACCTTGAGGTGCCGGAGCCCTTCCCCAGACAGCTCGCATGTAAGCTAATTCAGGCATTGATCGATCCTCGTCATCCTTCTATTCTTGCAAACATATTTACGCTTACTGGTTCCCCTCTTGTACAGGCTTCCGTCGAAGACACCTCCAGTGAGGATACCCAGATTAGTCGAGGAGAACTGGGCCCAACGGATTCCGAGAGAACCATCACACCGAACCAGCCAGATTCACCACCATCGGCTTCCAGAAAAAGGTCGGCTCCTGAACCTGCTGCCCCCCGAGCACCACCGAGGCGGGTCATCTGCGGGTCCTAAGAGAGCTCGTAAAGGACAACAAGCTTCTTCGTCGAGCCAGGAGGTTTCGATAACCACCATCCTTCAATCCTTCCTGCTTGTTCCCCTTTCGTCTGCCAATTTATCGTTATTTACACCGCTGAGAACACCCTTCATGCAGATGACTGGCGTCTTCAGCGGGACAGCTGAGGCAGTGCCAACGCCGGATCTGGGAATCCCCGAAGGTGTAGATGAAACGGCTACCATTCTCGTCCAGCCTCCAGCAACCACACACGAACCGATGGTCTCCTCCTCGGCTATCCCCTCGACCTTAGGAGAGGTACGTTCAGGTTCTTTCGGCTCATTCTAGCATGTTTGGACGAGATACTGACGCTTTTCTGGCTGCCAGAGTTGCGATCCTTCAAGTTTGCTGTCGTTCGACCCTGAATCCATCGAACCAACTCCCTCTGTTGCTCCCGCTGAGCCACAAGCTGGGGCCGCTCTACCTCAATTTCGGCGTCTTAAAACCTTGCTGTCCTCCCCGATCGAGGAGTTGATCGAGGGTTCTGAGGAAGTGAAGAGCGCCTTGCGAACTCGAGGCCACCTCCCGAGTATTGCGGTGAAGCTTTGGGCGTTGCAAATTTGTCCTTCTTCGGGCCACGGGTGAGGTCAGCTCGTGAAAGGATCAACCTGCGCCATGCCCAACTTCCGTTGAAGGCCGATATTGCAGGCAGATGTCAGCAGCTCAACGAGAAGAAGACGTCCCTGGATGCTAAAACGGACACCTCCGTCAGTACCGCCGAGCTCGCATCCTTGAAAAGGGAGTTGGAAGATCTTGAGGAGAAGGTCCGGGTGACTAAACAACTCATTCGTGACAAGGAAGAATCCATAGCCCGTTCCCAAAACGAGGCGGAAGGCCTCAAAGCTCAACTGAAGACCGACCTGGCAGACATTCGTGCCCTGAGCAAGCAGCTGGTGAAGGGCAAGGACGAAGATGACGAAGCTAAGATCGCCGAGGTGGATCGTGTCCGTACTGACGCCCTCCATGCCTTCGAAGAATTTCTTCAGCAGCTGAACTAGCATCCGTTTGTAACATGTTGAACTAGCATCCGTTTGTAACATGTGTGAACCTCCAGAGTTGATGACCGTGCATCGGCTATGTATTTTTGCTTTTATTCGGCCGATTTTCAGAATCGGCCCCCATATTTCTACTGTCCATCGTCTCACGTGCTTTACTTAGCCGATTTCATGTATCGGCCCCTCAAGTTTTACTGTCCAACATCCCACCTGCTTGGGAAATATTTCTTGAGATGTTGACCGAGGTCCGCCACTGGGAATTTTACGCCGTCCAGCTCCTCAAGCATGTACGCGTTTCCTCTTAAAACTTGATCGACCCAACACGGCTTCCCGTACCAGATCACCAACGTGGAACTCCTTTGGCTTCACTTTCTTGTTGTATGCACGAGCTACTTTGGCCTTGTTCTCATCCGTTTAGGTGCCCCCCGAGCCGAATCCTTCAAGTAATTGAAGATATCGGCTCTCCAGTCGTCAGCCTCCAGGAACTGCACCTGAACATCGGTTCCTTCTGCGACGACTACATGAGCTGCTTGTCGTATGATCGCTGCTTTTTATTTTTTGTGGCCGATCGCAGGGATCGGCCGTACCACGGATGATCGTGGGCTTTTCTACTCTGTAAGGCCAGTGGATAAGACCAGCCTCACCCCGTTTTTTGTAGCTTCAATACGCTCGCAGCCGTCTAGATTGATTCCAGATCGGCTCTTGGTCTTCGCTTCCCGCACGTTCATGCCAGCTATGGAGATCTCGATAGAATCTGCGTGGATGACCTCCACTTCGTCTCCATCCCATGGATCGTGCATCGGTGCATTGTGGATGGAATGCAGCAATTAGCGTGAATCCAATCCTTCCTAGCAAGACAGGTAAGTGCTCTTGCTGTCCCACGAAGAATGACGTGGTACAGTTTTCCTGCCCATCGTCAGTCCACGCCGACGCCTTGCGTTCCCGAAGACTGACCGTTGAAGTCGCTTAACGTGACGTTGGTTTTGATCAGATCTGCCGTGGAGCGTCCCAAACGTCGTAGCATGGAGTATGGCATGATATTGACTGCCGCTCCGGTGTCCACCAACATCTTGCTGACAGGTTGCCCATTGATGTAACCCCGCAAGTACAGGGCTTTCAGATGTTTATAACCCTTCTCACGTGGCTTCTCGAAGATAACCGGCCGTGGACCGCAGTCAAACTGTGCCACTGGTAGCTCATCGGTTCTTGGCGCGCAGAATTCTGACGGTAGTACGAACACCATGTTTGTGCCAGCCGATGTCTGTGCATCGTCTTTTGCTGGTTTGGGGCGCCATTCTTTCCTTGTCGGGCGGTCTTCCGTTTCCAAAGTCTGCCTCACTTTGACGGCCAGATCAGGCCGTGCTTTCTTTAAAGCGTGGAATCTGCGCTCAGCCTCCAAGTTACGCAGCCGCACTTCACGCTCGGGTGTGTCTGAGTCCGTCAGGACACCACCTTGGACGGTGATACCTGTCCTCGTCTTTGTTATCCTTTGGCTTCTCGAGGTCTTCTGCTCGAGCGGACTCCCTGTGACGGCTCTGGGGTGGAAGAGGCCCTAGACGTTTGAATACTGACACTGGCCTCGTGTCCTCCTTCTGCTGACCGCATTCCGGGCAGTTGTCGATTGTAGGCAATCGGCTCATCCCCGCGTCCCAGCAGTACTTGAAGAAAGGACAATCCCAATTTTTGTCTGCGCCTTCCTTCTCTTTTGACGGTCCCCTAGCAAGGTGCTCACATCTTTCGTCGTCTCTGACGCGCCGGCGACGTTGGTCATACTGGCGTTCATACTTGTTAAGGAGATGCGTGGAATGTGGTTTCTGATATCGCACTCTCCTCACTTGTTCCTTTGTCAGGTACCGCCTGTCATTGTGGCTGGGCCGGTCGCATGGACTAGCCTCCTTTCTTTCCTTGCCCCGAGAGCGACCACCTTCCTCCTTGTACGTGTCATGGTGGTACCCTGACCCCGCCATATTAACGCCGAACGAGAAATCCAGCTTACGCCTCGCGGAGCGACTGAGTTCTACCATGTTGACGCCGGGAAATGGGTTTGTGTCCACTTTCATGGCGAACTGCCCAAGGATCAGACGGCCTTGTTCTATTGCCATTTGGATTTGGCGACGAAGCTCTTTGCACTCATTGGTGGTGTGGGTGAACGAGTGATGCCACTTGCAGTACGGCCTCCCGTTCATTTCCTGAGCCGTAGGGATTTTGTGGCCTTCGGGTAACCTCAGCTGCTTCTCCTTCAGCAGCAAATCAAATATCTGCTCAGCTTTGCTCACATCGAAGTCGAACCCTTTCGCAGGCCCTTGCTGTTTCACCCATTTGCAGGCCACAGGATCTGCCCCCCGAGCCCATTCAGCCACGGCCACCTCCTGGTCCTGTGTAGGATCTTCTTCTTCTGCATCGACCAGGCCTATCGGACGTTTGAATTTGTCTTGGTACAACTCAGGGTGGCGCTGTTCATACATCGTCAGTTTCTGGGCCATGTGCGCCAATGAGTTGTACTCTACCTGGAAAGCCAGATCCTTGATGGGTGCTGAGAGACCCAACACTGCCAGTTCGACCGCTTCCTTCTCAGTTAGACGAGCCGAGTAACATCGGTTCTTGACAGTCCTGAAGCGCTGGATGTACTCGGATTTCTCGCTTTCACGCACCTGCGCCAGGTCTGCAATGCCAGCCTCAGTAGCCTCTGAATGGTACTGGATGTGGAACTGCTCTTCCAGTTGCTTCCAGGTATGAATTGAATCAGGTGGTAGTGAGGTGTACCACCCAAAGGCTGGTCCTGTCAGAGATTGCGCAAAAAATCTTACGCGCATCTGATCCGATGCCGAAATCATGCCTAGTTGTGCCAGGTATCGGCTTATGTGCTCGATCGAGCTCGACCCTTCTGACCCGCTGAACCTTGAGAACTCAGGGAGTTTATACTTGGGTGGCAGCGGAATTAGATCAAACTCGTTGGGGTACGGCTTTGAATAGCCGATTGTCCTTCTCTTCGGCACGAAGCCGAACTGGTCCCTCAGGATGGTACCGATTTGCTCCACTGTCTGAGCCGTAGGGGCTAGATTCTCATGACTTGTTCCAGTGGCATACTTGGCTAGCCACGCCTGTTTGTCAGCGTCCATCCCAGCCATCGCTGCTCCAGACACGCCTGCCCCTGAAGATCCTGCCCCAAGAACTCCTGCCGCAGAAACTCCTGCGGTTGCAATCTGTTTGGTGCGTGTCAGGTTATTGCAGTCCGGCACGTAGGCGCATATATATCCGTGTGGGATCTCCTTAGGTGGCTCAAACAGGAATTGGCAATCGCCTGGGTCGCCTCCAGCCTTGTAGACGACGTAAGCCGCTGCTCCTGGCGGTTCTGGAGCGGCAAGTGCGAACGGGAGCTGTGGCCTGGTCTGGAGCGGTCTTTCTCCCTGGTGAGTCCCTAAAGTAGGCCCCGACGGAGAGTACTGATGTTTCATGATCTCCTGAACTACGCGAACCGCGACCCGCTCGAAAGCGTTCACCAGGCTCTCAGAATGGCGGTGCAGAGAATGAGCCACCATGTAGTTGACTTCGTCAGAGCTCAGTGCGCTCCTCAAGGAAATGACAGATCCACCTCATTAAGAGCCCTCGGGAGAACCCCTTCCACCTGATGCCATGCTTACGGGTCCTCTCAAAAGAGCCGATGAGGTCTTCCTCGAAGAGAGCCTTGATCTCGTCGTACTTGGCCTTGTGCTCGTCAGGTAGATCGTCGTAAGTGACTGGTCTGTTCTCCATTGCAGCGTCGGATGTTGATGTAGACGTTGTTGAATGTCCCACCGGGCGTGCCAGAATGTGTTGCCTGCCAAAACCCACCGGCGAGCAGCGACGAGCAACACGGAGAGCCGGGAGGCTCCCAGGACTGCTGGTGGGCCCTGGTCCCTCGGGCGACGGCCCGCAAAAACTCCGGCACACGTCCTGGCTTGGTTCGAGGGCGTGCCACCTGACCTATACCTGGTCAGGAAGGTGAAGGATTGCTCCGATTGATTTCCTGCATGGTAAACAAGTATACGTAAAATTCGAGCCGTGGTCGGCTCCCAGGTTTCCCTGTAAATCGGCTCCTAGAGCCGATTGCCCCATGGTTCTGCATTAGATTGACGATAGCATGGGGTTTTGCTTGATCACTACAAGTTAAATCGATCTACGACAGTTTAATGTTTTCACCACGTAACTGGAACGTCCTACACGTAATTGAGCCTGGTATGTACAAAAGATGAAGAATATTAACCCTAGAGGAGGCCTAATAACCAACGTAAAGCCAATTACCGGAACATCTTCTCTAGAACGAATAAGCCACGTCCCTATGTACTACTGGATCGTTCAACCCGTTTGTAAGGCCTGATTACGTAGATATTAAACTAAACCTTGGTGAACAAGGCACAACTATAACAGATCGAATCGACTAAATAAAGATCAAGCAAGATGCTACCCTTACACTTGGGAAAAGGTGCAAGGGTAGCGAGATAACTAGAGGTAGCATAACTTCAACGATAATAATGAAAAGCACCGATGCTAGCCTCAAACAATCTATGATAATGGTATTACTCGCCATCAACAACGCTTCAGTACGAGTAAAACCAGGTAACGCATAAGTAGATACTGCCTAGATCGCAAGATGCGATCTAGGCAGCATGGCACTTACCCGAAAGAAACCCTAGAAACAAGGGGTGGCGATGCGCCGAGATTGTGTTTGTTGTGAACGTGGTTGTCCTCCTTTTTCGATAACCTTAGGTACATATTTATAGTCCGGAGACTCTCTACTTTTGGAATAACTCTACAACTCTATCTTTACCTAAACATAAACGGAACCTAAACAAACACGAAACCTATTATGATACAAGATACACGGGCAATTTAGCCCAAATCCATGTACTAGGCCGATCCAACAACACGTTGAATATATGTATCTTCCAAGCCCATCTTGATCACGGCCCATCTCCGTCTTTGGCCAAAATACGGCGATAACACAATGCAATTATAATTGCTCTAAGAGGTGGAATTAATTAGGTATGTCTAAATTAGTGAACCCCCGAACAGTCAAACTGAAGAACCAAAATATAGAACCCAAAACAATAGCCGGCCCAAATAATATGCATAACTTGGAAACCAAAAATATTACATGAAAAATAATACATAGTTGCTTAAATAGGAAAATAAAACACTTTCATGAAAGTGATCGTGATTTCACGTATTCAGGCAGCACATCATGAGAGTTGACTTTGTTTATCCTACATGCCCCATGTACATGAACCATGAGTAGGCACATGATCCACCAGCCGTTTTCCTTAAATTTTATTTGTACTACGAGGCCAGCCTCCTATGCCAGAATTATTTTTCTGCTTGCTAGATGTCAGATTTTGTAAAAGAAGCTTAGCTATATGTTGTAACATTATCAATCGTGGAAGGGAACTAATAAAAAAACAAGTCCACTTGTATTTACAAAGCCACTCATATTTCTAGCTACCGGAGCATCATCAATCATATGAACTCGAGTATAATAATGGTACTAACAGAGGGAGCCACGCGGGTCACATGGTACTTATTATACGGATGAAGAGGTTGCCAGTTATAGTATTATTTTTTCAAATCTTCATTCAATGCTAGGCGATGATCTAACTTGAGCCAAAGGACAAATCAATTAATAAACCCCACTCGGCAAGTGGTTCTCGAGTACGAGTAAGAACCAATAAATTACATCATTATGACAAGGTTCAGGAGGGTGGGAGTGCCTACCATTATTTGCTTGCTTTGGCTATATATGAGTGATGAGGTTTTTGTAATAAAAATTCTCCTCTTATGAATTTTATGTATCAAAGTACCTGTATGCTCCGTTTAAACTCTTCTCTACATCAATTTTTTTTTGAAAAGAGTATATATTAATATCACAAGGACACCAATTACACCCAGCCTCTGCAACAACGCATGCCCTAGTGGCTCTACGGATGCACACAACTCAGAAAAAAGAAAGAGAAATTACATAAAAGAAAAGTCCAGCTACAGAGAACTAATCCTCAAAGAAACGACAGTGACACCATCAGAACAACACCAGTAGTCCTCCATTCCAATAACAACGCCTTCAAAAAGACAGTGCCCAAGCGCCGTCGTTGCCCGACCAAAGGTCATATGTTTTCACCCTGGAGAAAGTCCTTACTTACAAAACATTGTCTTCAAAAAGGTCATTTCCAGGCACAACCAGCTAAGGCCAGACCTTGGATTTTCACCCTGCAAGATAAGACTGAAAACTCCCCTGTGTTGTCTTCCCGCACCAGCAGTCGCTGCAACGAGTCCCAGATCACGGAGCCAGATCTCCGTCGCCACAAGAACAAAAATGAGCATCGCTACGCTTAAATTTCCACTTATAGTACCGCGACCTATTTATGGAGGTCTGTACACTAAGAGGATACGGCGAAGAAGACTTTCGTCCAACATGGATTGCAGCATGATCTTTGGATTGATCCTCCATCATTTAAGCCATATGGGGCTTCCATATGATACCTTGTATTCTGCCTTTTTCTTTCCTTTTTCTTTTAATTTGGAATTATGATGGCTATGTGCATCCTAATTATGTAGAGGTCGGGTGTAATGCGTAAAACATGTAAGTAATAAAGCATCCATCATAAAAAAGCCATTATGACAAGACATTGACGCATACAAATATCAAAATATTTCTAGAAATTCCTTGAGATCAAGAGCTTCCGCTTATAGGTAAATAGATTTTTTTGATTTGTAGAATAACGATGCATATTTAATCATAATCTTAAATGTAAGAATCTTAAAGTATAAACAGGTTTTTTGGTAACAAAAGAAAGTACCTAGTAACCTAGTAACAAAAGAATCTTAAAGCATATTTAACTTGTAACTTAACTACCCCGTTCCCGATAAACAAGTTGACAAATTACAATGCCTCTATGGAGACTCACGACTGTACCCTTCACGTGATGTAGCCTCGGCTATTATGTTAGGAAAATACATGTTAGTACAAATTATAATAAATTACATATGAATGATATTTCTGTGAAAATAAAAAATAATTATTATCAGAACTATTCAGCCACTCTCATAATAATCTCCTCATGGCTATTTAACATGAATCAAGGAGCGAGATTGAGACTAAATGTGATAAATTAAACAAGCTATTCTTTCATATTGATCTGCCATGTATTCAGCAAGGCAGCTCTGAATGTGATCGTGAATTCACGTCTGCATGCAGCACAATGAAAGTTGACTGTACTCCGAGCCCAGCCTAGCATTGTTACAATTACTTCTCTGTTTGCTAGGTGTCAGATTTTGTAAAAGAAGCTTAGCTATATATTGTAAACTTATCAATCCTGGAAGGGAACAAATAATCAATCCTGGAAGGGAACTAATATTTCTAGCTACCGAAGCATCATCAATCATATGAACTCGAGTATAATAATGGTACTAACAGAGGAAGCCACGCGGGTCACATGGTACTTATACGGATGAAGAGGTTGCCAGTTACAGTGTTATTTTTTCAAATCTTCATTCAATACTAGGCGACGATCTAACTTGAGCCAAAGGACAAATCAATTAACCAAACCCACTCGGCAAGTGGTTCTCGAGTACGAGTAAGAAACAATAAATTACATCATTATGACAAGGTTGTGGGATTGTCTGCCATTATTTGCTTGCTTTGGCTATATATGAAATGATGAGTTTTTTGTAATAAAAGTTCTCCTCTTATGAATTTTATGTACCAAAGTACCAGTATATTCCGTTTAAATTCTTATCTACATCGATATAGTATCGTGACCTGTTTACAGAGGTATATACACTAAGAGGATACGGAGAAGGAGACTTTCATCCTACATGAATTGCAGCGTGATCTTCGGATTGATCCTCCATCATTTAAGCGATATGGGCCTTCCATATGATACCTTGTATTCTGCCTTTCTATTTCTTTTTATGTGAATTTGGAATTATGGCGGCTATGTGCATCCTAATTATGTAGAGACCGGGTGTAATGCATAAAACATGTAAGTAATAAAGTATCCATCATAAAAAAGCCATTATGACATGAAATCGACGCATACGAATAACAAAATATTTCTATAAATTCCTTGAGATCAAGATTTTCCGTTTATAGGTAAATAGATTTTTTTTATTTGTACAATAACAATGCATATTTATACATAATGTTAAAAGGAAGAATCTTAAACTATAAACATATTTTTTGGGAACATAAGAGAGTACCTAGTAGCCCTAGGTAGAGCTTGTAACTTAACTACCCAGTTCCCCATAAACAAGTTGACAATTGATAATGCCTCTATAGAGAATCACGACTGTACTCTTCACATACTCGATCGTGAGGCCACGTCTCTGCCGATGTAGTCTCGGCTATTATGTTAGGCAAATACATGTTAGTATAAAATATAATAAATTACATACGGCAGATATTTCCGGAAAAAATAAAAATGATTATATCAGAACTATATTCGGCCACTCTCATAATAATCTCCTCATGGCTATTTAACATGAATCAAGCAGCGATATTGGGACTAAATGTGATAAATTAAACAAGCTATTCTTTCAAATTAATCTGCCATGTTTTCAGCAAGGCAGCTCTGAATGTGATCGTGAATTCACGTCTTCATGCAGCACCATGGAAGGTGACCGTACTCCGAGCCCAGCCTAGCCTGTCACAATTATTTCTCTGTTTGCTAGGTGTCAGATATTGTTAAAGAAGCTTATCTATATGATTGCACAAGCTATGGGAAAGAGGTGGATGCAATTTATCATTGTTCCAGTTGGCGTTGGTGTGTGGAAGTTGGAGGATGTTCATATGGGATCCTAGCAGATCTGTATGCGTTGCGAATACTAGAAAGTCAACCGTATAGTGCAGCAGCCTGGCCAGACAACAAACAGAAACGGTCGATCTCCTATGTCTATATATAAGTGCAGGTAACTAAGCATGGATGGAAAAAAGCAGGTGGAGCAAGTAGATCGCTGGTTTCTCGGTAGCCCACGATATACACATTTATTCATATCTAAATCGGAGGTAGCTATAGCAAGCGAGCGAGGAGCATGGGCATGGCGCAGGTGAAGCTGGGCCTCGTCGCCCTCCTAGTAGCGGCCTCCATCATCGTCGGCACCGTCGAGGCCAACTGCTTCTACGTGGTCGATGTCGCCTCAGGAGGCGCCAATCCTCCTAATGTGCCTGCCATAATGACTGTGGCCAACAACGACGATTTCGATATCTGGAGTTTAAATGTGAGGCCTGGAGATTTCGTGTCCTTCAATTGGACTGCGTCCAACACGTGCCAGGAAAAACCTTGCATTCTCAAAATCAGCCTTGACAACCCGGGGGCAAATGACTTCTGGAATGTTGGTAACGTCCGCGTCCGAGGCTACGAGCAGGAGCTGGCCACCCCGAAAGTCGACACGGTTTTTTTGGGAGGAGGAAGGGCTTCGCCTACCACCAGTGTTAGAGTTGACCTCAATTGCTTTGTTCCTATAAACTAGGCTGCTCTTGATGCTGCCGCTGCCGTCATACATGGGTGTTATTCTTCCAGCTATTACTTGTTTATTATCATTTGGTTTCCTTTCTAACTCGGTTGAGTGTGTTGCTCGGCTTGTATCATTGTATTTCTTTAATTCCAAATTAAGTCGAGTGCGCCGTTTTGCATTCCAGCGCATGATGAATCAAAAACGTGATGGGGTGATTAATTGTTTTCACTTTGTGTGTCTCTTAACTTTCTTCTTGTATCATCTTCTTATTTTCCCTATCCACCGCTTTTTTCCCGTTCCTTTTCAGAGAAAAGAAACGCCAAAAGCCAGTATCCAACAGTTTTAACGATACAACCAAAAAACTAACGGGTAGAGGAGAGCTAACCTGTACAACTACCACAGAGAAACTTTTAACTAAACATTCAGGATAAAATGCTAGTGAGAGAAACAACCCCTAGAACAATTACTGAAGTCATCGAAAACCAGGCTCAGAGGCCACATGATAGGTAACCTGAAACCACCAGAAGGAAAAGAAAACTCAAAACACAATGTGAATAGAGTCCCCTTCCTCCGGACGCTACTGCAGGTAACCCAGCGATGTCCTCCCCCCATGCATCTTCTCCAGCGCTGAGGAGTTCCAGGTCGAGACCCAGCCAAAGCCTGGGCATGTCAGCACAGGGCAAGCCTCAATGGTCTTCTTAGTTTTCGCAGTAGTCGTTCTGTGAACTGGGTCGTTTCTCCGCTTCCTAGATCCTTGAACGGCACTTTTCAGTTCCTCAGATAGGAAAGCACCAGACTCCACACCTATTTCATATTAATCCAGATAGCTCTGTTAAAAAGTAAACTATTCCTAAAATTCCACAGTCCCCACAGGACAGCCGCAGAAACTACATTAAAATTTAAATATTTCTTATTACACAACCATCTACCAGCTACCGATTCATAATTTGTAACTAGAATCTGAAAAATCTTAAAAACATCAGCCCACAACATTCTAGCTACAATGCAGTCAAAGAGCAGATGATGAACAGATTCAAATTCCTTACAAAATTCACACTCCAGGGGTTTAATGATACCACGAGCCCTCAAATTATCTCTAGTCATAATCTTATTTTGGGAAAGGAGCCACAGAAAAACTTGTACCCTTGGAGGAATTTTAAGCTTCCACACAGCAGGCAAAAAGATCTGTTTAACTCCTCTAAAATTTACTATGGCATACATAGAGCTTGAAGAATAAACTCCTTTTGACTCAAACTGCCAGACCAACTGATCCTCCTGAGTACTAAAAACTATACTACTGGCAATAGTTATCAACTCTTGCCATTGAACCATCATGTCATCATTAAAGGTCCTCCTAAAGTCATTCCTAATCTGTGTACCATCCCAAACCTCAGCAACAGTTAAAGTTTGCTGATTCGAGATGATGTACATGTCCCAGAATTGGACAGCTAAAGGGGAATTACCAAGCCAAACATCTTCCCAAAATTTTATCAATTTACCATCCCAACAACCCATTTATATCCTATCTTAACAGCTTTAGCAGCCCACATCACCCCTTTCCAAAAAGTGGAGGGATGAACATCTTGGCAAGATAAGATATTAGGACTCTTAGTTTCATACTTAGCATCAATAACTTTCCTCCACAAAGATCCCTCCCCTTTAATATACCTCTTGATCCAAGATCCAAGGAGACAAAGATTGAGATCTTGTAAATTTGGTATGCCCATACCTCCAAATTCTTTTTTCATGCAAATAGAAGGCCAATTAGCAAGGTGAATCGTATGATTACCCTCCTCATCATTCCACATGAAATTAGCTAAACTAGAATTTAAAAGGTTCAAAGCCCACTTAGGGAATTTAAAAAAGGAAAGAAGGTACACAGGAATACTAGCCAGCACAGCCTGAATCAAGGTTTTTTTAGCAGCATAGGATAATAGCTTCCCTCTCCAACCAGTCATCCTTGCTAAAATATTTTCAAAAATAGGTTGTAAATCCTCTCTACTTAATCTATCAAAATGCAGAGGGATTCCTAAATATTTAACAGGGAATTTACCAGCTACACATTGAAAAATGTCAAGGAAGGGGGCAATCCCTTCCTGATCTAAATTAATAGGAATTAATTCACTTTTATGAAAATTAATTCTCATACCCGAGATCTGCTCAAAGCAAGTGAGGATCCATTTCAAATTTCTAGCAACTAAAACATCTTTGTCCAGAAAAAGGAGAGTGTCATCTGCATATTGTAAACTAATCACCCCACCGGGGACAAAATTTGGGCATAGCCCCCTAACCAGGCCATGTTGAGCCCCTTTGATTAACATTCTAGAAAAAACATCCACTACAGAATTAAAAAGGAGAGGAGAAATTGGATCCCCTTGCCTCAACCCTTTTCCTGTGAGAATAAAACTACTTTCTACATCATTAATTTTGACACCCATAGAACCTCCAGCAGCAACCTGTTTTATCATTCTAATGAAAGTACTGTCAAAACCCCTACACTCTAGCACCTCATACAGAAACTCTAAATTAACTCTATCATAAGCCTTCTCATAGTCTATTTTTAAAACTAGACCTTTATCTTTTCTCCTATGCACCTTATGGACAATTTTATGAGCAGTAACTACACTTTACAGAATAAATCTACCCTTAATAAACGCAGACTGATAAGAATAAATTAGTCTCCCAATGATCTTGGCATATCTATTAGTTAAGACCTTAGTAAAAATCTTAAAGGAACAATTCAACAAGCTAATAGGCCTGAATTTCCTCATAGATCTAGCATCATTCTCCTTAGGAATAAGAGTGATCATAGCAAAATTTAGTCTATACAAGTCTAGCTTATCTTGTGACCATGCATCAAACATGGCCAGCAAATCAGATTTGATAATATCCCAGAAGTATTGGTAAAACATAAAAGAGAAACCATCTAGACCAGGGGCTCCATCAGAATAAGAATCAAAGACAGCTATCTTTATCTCTTCCTCTGAGAAAGCTCCACCTAAAATATTATTTTCATCAGTGCTAACTTTCTCTTCACTAGAGAAAAAATCAGGTCTAAGACTAATATCAGCCCTAGGTTCAAAACCAAAAAGATCTTTATAGAAATCCAGAGCTACCTTAAGAATTTCCTTTGTTTCAGTAACAGGGCCCTCAGGTCCATCTAAAACAGGGATCATCTTCTTCCTTCTTCTCTGGTTAGCCACAGCATGGAAGTAAGCAGTATTCCTATCCCCTTCTAGTACATCTCTATCCCTAGACCTTTGCTTAGCTTTAGTTTCCTCAAGAATCCAAAACTTATTAAGATCACTAAGGATAAAATCCAGTCTATCCCTCTCCTCATCACTAAGAGGGCTAGTCTCAGATTTAATATCCAAAATATCATATTCTATCATCAAGTCTTTCTTTTCTTTTCTAATAGCAGCCTCTAAATTGGCACTCCACCCCTTATCTAATTTCCTAAGATATCTAATTTTAGCTTGCCAAATATCAACCACATCTGAACTCCTAACAGTAATATCCCAAGCTTTCATTACAACTAGTTTAAAATCGGGCTTAGACAACCACCATTTTCTCAAATTTAAACTTTCTATTTCTAATAATCTGAGCCTCACCAGACTCCCATACAATGGGAGTGTGATCACTACAAATTCTAGCTAAAGTTTTAGCACTAGCCAAAGGAAAAAAAGACTATCAAAGTTAGTAGAGCAAAAAATCCTATCAATTCTACTCATAATAAGGTTCTCCTGGTTGTTACCCCAGGTAAAAGCTCTCCCAGCTAAACCAATTTCCATCAAAGCCCAAATCTCTATCCATTCATTAAATTTATCTACCCATTTATAATCCACATTACCACTACTTTTATCACTAGATGATCTAATTAAATTGAAATCCCCACCAATCATAGCAAGGCCATCCCAATTAACAAATAATTCATGTAATTCAGAAATAAAAGCCGGTTTCCTATCCTCATAAACAGTACCATAGACAGTAGAAATTCTAAGAGTGACACCATTAGATTTAATTCTAAGCACAGAATTAATAGATAAACTCTTAATCTCCCAACTAATATGCTCAAAAATATCATAGTTATTTCCAACTAGAATTCCACCAGCAGTACCCACAGCAGGTAGATAATTCCACTCAAAATTCCTATTTCCCAACAAAGACTTCAAAAAGGATTTGCTAAATTGATCCTTTTTAGTCTCCTGAAAACCTATATAATCAACATTAAGTGGAACAATATTATCATCAATAAACTTCTTCCTACCAGGAGCAGAAATACTCCTGCAATTCCAAAAGGAGATAATCATTTTTAAACTTTTTTCCTGGGGTGCTTGCCCCGAGACTTATTGACTACCTCAATCCAGCCCTTAGCCAGAACACCAACCAAATCCTTGTCAGTAGAAAAGGTTTTTTTCTAAAGACTCAATATTAGAACTAACATCAGACATATCTACAGAGCCCTCTACAGATTCAGTATAAACCAAATCCTCATTAATATTAACTCCTACAACTACAGCCATTTTTTCTAACTCATCTACAGGTAAAACATTAAAAGGATTAGAGATCATTATACCTTTCATCTTTGGTTTCTCAAGGTTAACCATCTTCTTCCTTTCCATAGCCTTGTCCAGCACCCTCTGAGACCTGTCAGTCCTACTGCTCTGCCTGGTAGGATGAACAGGGCCCCATGCCTTTGGTTTTTTGATTCTCCCAGCATCCTTCTCCAGATTCTGGTCCACAATTTCTTTCACAGAAGGTAAAAGACAGTCAGGCAGGTGTAGCCCCACCTCTTCAGCAGCCACTTTCCCCGCTTGGAAAGAGCCTTGTTCCTCATTCCAAAACCCAGAGACTTGATCCACCTTCCTAGAGGAAATGGGAGATTTATCCCACACAAAACCACCTGAGCTGTCAATAAAACCTTTGGTCTGGAGTATCTGGAACACTTTGTTTGCACTAAACACTTCATCCTCTTGGGCTTCATTGTCACCAGCCATCATTCTAGATCTGACACCAGTATTTCCCTGAGCATTAGTGGTCTGATTACTAGCATCACTTTTATCCTGAGGGCCAGCATTCCTATCAGAGTCCATACCACCCTGCCTCTGGTTGCTCTCATTCCTTCTATTCTGGTCAAGCTCATCTCCTAATAAATCATCAGCCTCATCACCCTCTATAGGCATTTCAGCTAGGAAGCCCAACTGAAATAAGCCCCCATGGAAGTGGAAAAGTCTACTGCTAGGAATTTTAGTAGGATCCCTACATTTAACTTTCACCCTAACAGACTTAGCATTATCTTTGAAGGCACTCAGCCAGTCAACATCCTGCAATATGCCACAAATAGAACTAACCTGGTCAAGCACATTCCATTCACACCATTTGGCCTGGAGACCAGTCACCTTAATCCAAGTATCAACTAAGCTTTCCAAAGGTTCTGGATCATCATTCCAAGCTTCAACTTTCACCCAGAGCCCATCTCTAGACAGACCAAACCTGGGATAGCCAATACCCTGTTCCACTAATATGTGGGGTGGAAATTTGACCAGAAAAACACCTGGCTGCCCTAGCTCCCTGACCTGCCAAGGCCAATTTGTCTTGTATATTTTGGAGAATTCCTCAGCCAGTTCAGTACTAGAGATCATACCACCTTCTACCACAACTAAGCCACAATTCTTTGCTGAAGACACATGGTTCACAATCACCTCAGGAGTCTCTATGTGATAAAACCCCAAGCCAGTAGCAGCACTCCCAACATATCTTGCCAGTTGGTGTCGCCTCTTTTTAACAGGGCAGACATCAGCTCTGTGGTTGACAGCCTTGCAGACAAAACAAGCAGCTTGCTTGGAACAAACAGCCTGATGATGTCCAGGTTCCCCACAGCACATACAGATAGAGCTGGTATAATTCAGATGAGCTAACACCTCACTCCCTGTATTGATCTGTTCCTGCTGTGTCCCCCCCCCCCTCTTTCTTCTTTGGCTTACCCTAAACCTTAAGCTTCTGAGTTTCTCCACTACTCTGGGATTGCTGTTGTTGAGCACCCCCCTGGGAAGAAGCAACCCACTGATTTGACTGCAAGCTGAACTGAGGTGGAGGAGGATATGGTGGGAACCCCCATGAAAACCCCAGTGTGGTGTCATATTTCCAGGCATGAAACCATAAGGAGGTGGTGGATGTTGAAATCCAAAAGGAGGAGGAGGCATCTGAGGATATTCATACCCTTGCATCTGCTGTTGTTGCTGCATCTGAGGTTGCATCTGTTGCATCTGGGGATGCTGCATCTGCTGCTGTTGCCAGGCTTCAGGTTTTTTGCCTTTCCCCTGCTTCACACCACCACCAGCCATGGACATCTGCTCTAGAACTGAATCTAGAGGCAGCACGTCTTCAACACCTAAAACTCTCAAGCCCACCAACTCCTCCGCCGCCATCTTAGGAAGGAGAGAACAAACCCTAGGAGGGACAGGGGTGTTGGTTATAAGGGGTGTATTGTTGGTGAGTTTACGGAAATGCCACGGGATATGCCAAAGTTAGTGGAAAAAGGTCTCCACCTCATAGTCACCATGGACCAAGCTTCCTTCCCCACTTTTACCACTGCTGGCTGGACCCCTCCATAGACAGCACCTCCTCCCAGTACCATTCCCAGAGAAAAGTTCCCGCTTCTTCTGAAGTCCAAAAACCATCGGCCCCTCTACTAACATTCCTTCCCTGAAATTCCTATCAGAGGAATCAGAAACACCGACAGACAACACCTCATCTACCTGGGCTGAAACAGGAGTAGAAGTGATTCCAGAGCAACCCTCTCCAGCGCAGACAAATTCATCAGATCCGCCTGCTCCAACGAGCCAGGAGCTTCCAGACAAACCTGCGCCGGCAGCATCTCCATGTCCAAACAACTTTTCTGAGCTCGCATGGATGCTCCCCTGAGGCTTCCCATATTCAACCTCTGCATAGCTTCTCTCTGTGTTTGAGCAGGAAGAGCTAGCATAGCCAATCCATCCCTCATCACGAATGCCGATGCCGAAGGATCCAACGATGAGCTCACCCAAGGTTGACGAAGTAGTTCCGAACGGGACGCTCGAAAATCCCACGACGGCGCCATCCTCCGCTCGCCCCCATGCCTCCTCCCCTGCTCCCGAAGCCTCCCCCACGCCAACCGAGCTGCAGCTCGGCTCATCCTCGCCTCCATCCTTCGCTACCGCCAGGGTGCGACGACGCGCTGCCGCAGATCGAGCTCGGAGGGGAGGAGGCGGAGAAAACTGGGCACACTCACCAGAGAGAGTGCTTTGCTGGGAGTAGGTAAGGGACAGAGTAGGCCCCTGGATCCGGGGCGCGCCCGCGCACCCGTCATCCTCACCGGAGAGCGGGCGCCCGCCATGAACAGGAACCCCGCAGGTGGCGGAGAGCACGGGAGACGTGTCGAGAGACGTCATCGAGTCTCTCCGCCTATCCACTGCTTTGGTTTATATGTATAGTAATAAGTACTACTCGTATTAATTACTCGACGGATAGACGAATAATTCCAAGACGCTTATATGCAGCAGCTAATGCGTATCTATCGACCGCCAGCCCGGCCGTTGGATGAGCTCACGTGCTTCCTCCATCTCGATCAGCTTTGGAAAACATACCCTTCAGAGTAGATCCCATGTAGTATCTCATCCCTTAAAAATACGCATAAAGGATGCTGAAAAACGTGTTTATAGTCCTGCCCATGCTCGCGTAGAACATATTCCGCCAAAGGGAACCATAAAAACGAATTTTTGATTTGTGGTTTCCGTTTGCGGGATCTGTTTTGCGCGAGCGCGACTGGGACTGTAAATTTTACAAGAAGAATACATTTAGAATATAAAAATGTAATATTTAGTGAAATATTTAGGAGTTAGTGAGTAAAATTGTGTAAAAGTATATTTTGAATTACAACTGATACTATAATTTAAATACCAAATTGGCATTGTGAGACGTATAAATCACAGATTCAAAACTTTAACAAAATCAATAGATAAAGTTGCGGTGGGAAAAAAAATGTTTGAACTGCTGACCATTATGCGATGCATTAACAGGAATTTATAATTGTTAGGAACCATTATAATCTAAGAAAGTGTGATCAATACCATATGTCTACAACAATAAGACTATGCCTCAGACAACGACATAAGAAAAAACAATTGTCATCTATATGTCCACTCTTTTTACAATGAGGACCTCGAGGGGTTGCAAGAACACCACTGTGAGTCACATGATCAGCAGTGGATGATGAGGCAAGGGAGCGAATACGAGTCTTCTCCACTATCAAACTAGCAAGTGCTTCATCCCAAGAAGAAGGTGTGGGACGACCAAGCAGCTGTGTGCGGTTATTCTCAAAATCCCGACGAAGACTCATCACAAACTGAAATATGAAGGACTCGTCTTCATAATTCTCCTTAGCCACACTAGCCTCACCCCCAAATCGACTCTTTGGAGTAATTGACATAAGCTAGATAGTGATGCGAGTAAATTTTCCAAAATAGTTCTCTATGGACATGTCATGTTGCTGAAGATTCTGAAGATTTTGCAACAAAGAATACAGAAGTGCGTCACTAGGCTGAAGATATCGTTGCTCCAAGTACTGAAGGTACCATTGATCTAACAGTTTACATTCGGTTCTATGTTCCTCACTGAATTGAGGTGCTCGAGGTCAACGAGGTCTTTCAGCTGCCTGCTCGCGGTGGTGATGCAAACATGCGGGTGGATCCAGGTGATGCAGGATGTCGCAGCTAAAAGGTTCGTCTTCTGCTGCTCAGGTGAGTAGGCACCGCGATGGAGCGACGGCGATGCTTTTCTGCAGAACGCTTCTCAGAACGGATCGAGTCACTGTCTCCCATGCTCGTCTTAGCTGTTCTATCGCGCCTACTGGAGCTTCGTCTTCGGCTTTCAGATGGATTGGACACACCGGCCTGTCTAGATGTGCCTGGTTTCTTATTGCCAAACATAACCCTGCTTCCCCGACCTCCTCAAACTGGAACTTGCATCAGCAGAAGTAATGGTAACTTTGCCTGATGTCCCGGACACAAGATCTATCTGCGTACTCAGCGATGCCCCAGGAGTAGGAGGTTTGATTGAAGAATTGGTGGAAGTCTCTGAAGAAACCAACACCCCTTCTAGCAAGCTTTCTGAATCTATCGTTGGGATCGAATGCGGAGCCTGCGGAAAACTGCTTTCAAAGGCACTCAGTATCATCTTCTTCACTGCCCTTTGGTTTATCATGACCTTACTTGTAGTCAATGGGACTTTCAAGCTTTGAAGTGTTTCCACCACATTGCAGCGGCAGGTACTTTGAACCCGTCACGCCGGAATCTACACTTAATATAGTGGAGACACCCTCCTCGGTCAAATCATCCAGCGACAGGCTCTTCCAAAGTGTATGTTGGCCTCCTTTGCTTGGCTTGGGATGTCGGAGATTTCTTCTGTCTGCTCTTTAGGCAATGCTACAGTTATTACAGAGGAGGCAGCATCCAGTGACACGCTCTTCCGAAACGTAAGTTGATCTCCTTTGCTTTGGATGTCAGAAACTTCTTCTGTCTGCTCTTTAGGCAATGGGCTGTCTGATAAAATTTGGAAGTAATCTGTAAGAAAGAGAACTAATACAGGTTGTCCATATCAACTGCATATTTCCTCAGTGCCAAACTTTACAAACTAGTATTAGTATTAGTTACCTTGGAGATGAAGTACATAGCCATTCCCAAGCAGTTCTTGCTTCTTTCTTTTCACCGCAGAGTTCCTCTGAATAAAATGAAATAGTATAAACACATGTACTATATGTTAACTTATAAGCTGAACCTTTCGAGAAAAATGCTATCAAAGTTTTCCTGAAAACAGCATAAACCGCAGAAGCGACACCTCACAATTTTTTGTACGTGCTTGCGATCTTCATCACTGAGCAAGAACCTCAGTTGGAGAATAATTGTATTCACATGGTTCCCAACTCAACAATCGCCCTTGTATTCACCTCTGTGGTGATTTACAGGAAATCATAATGTACATCAGTTCATAGGTGTGCTGATAATAAACAGAAGAGGAATAATGAGTCAATGAGAAAAACTGTTTCCGATACCAAGTCCTTGTATGCGTCGTACAGCGTCATGACCATGCTATCACGAAGTGATGTAACTGGACTGCACATGTATTCCAAGTGTGAGACAGCCTCAAAGTTTCCATTCAGACACATAAACAGCAGACTCGACGCACATTTGCAGAAGTAGATAGGTTAAAAGTAAGCAAATATCAGTCAAGGCATATGAAAATGGGCTTAGAAAGAGAAACCATCATGTCCTATGTTCACACTGTACTCTCTCTTGCCCACAGCAACTGCATCCAAGAATTATGTTCATATACAGAGAATAACATTAGCAAACGGGAAAGCGAAGAAAGGTGAAACTGCAGTAGAATCAGAACACACCAACCGTGCAAGAACAGAGGAGAGGTGACTGGTCGTTGAATGTCTGCATAGTAGAAACCAAGCAAACACAGCCAGCTCTTGCTTTCAGTAGAACAGTAAAATCTTTTGCTCATAATTTTTGACAGGACAGTAGTACAAATCATAAGAGAATATAGCTTGCCTGAGATCTGGATACTGCCTGGCATCCTTGCTGAGCTCCTGCTGAGCGCTGCACAGAAACCCTCCAATTCTGATCTAGAGCATGGAGAAGGAGACCACCAGCCAGAGCCAGTGAATGTTATGCAGGCAGTTTGGATGTGTGGCTATCAGTTGGCCTCCTGGGACCACTGGAAGAGCTGGACTTTGGCTCATGCTATTGGTATCACAAGTCTGCACCCATACAGACGGTGACACTTACAGCCGACTGCAACCGATCTGTCTGAAAGAACCAGTGCCCAAGATGAGGTCTCAGCAGTTCTCAGTTGCTAAGGAGGATTATATAATAAGATGAAACTTTGCTGGTATAGAAACTGATAGGTTGAACTCACACATGAGTGGAAAGATGCAGAACAGAGATAATCCTGACAAAACCTCACTGTCTTGAATAACCATAGAAAGCAACATAACAATGACAAGTTGGCGTCCAACACAGCTCGAGAACGATGTTCAGACATCGAGTTCACACTGAAATGCACAACAACACAAGCAACTAATTTAATCAGGGCCAAACAATCCCAACCTACACGCAGCAACACTCTGATGACAGCTTCGGTTCACAGCTTTGGCAGGGCCTCAGCTCTATTTGGCCAATCTCTGTGTTCATATATCTGCAGTAAACCCGCCAAAAAAACGAATTTGATAACTTAGGGTTTCAGTATTTACATATCTAAACAATCTTTTCATTAATATGACTACTCTCGTATTCCACCCAACAACATCCAGGACGACCGTTGGGGCCAAGACCAATGAACAAAAATTTCTGGAAATCATCCAACTCGGTTTTGCATGGATGATGTGTTTCTTGACCATTCTTCATTGCCGGTTCATCATGCAGGTCGGCAAGTGATCAACACAGACCACACCCATCTCACTGCAGCTTCTGATACTGACTAACCGCAACTCCGCTTCACCTGTTGTTGAGGAACACTGCCCCGCAGGCTATGATCACAATCACAACACGAACCCCCTGCATTTCATCCATCAACCGCCAAATAAGTGGAAGGAACACCCTCAAAGAACATGATGCACCACACAGGAGAGAAGAAGCCAATGTGACTTGCCTGGTTAATCAACCACCCGTTCAACACTAAAGATTGTCGTGCCGAAACCGCCGCGTCCCTCAAGTCATCGCCGCTATTTCTCTGCTCCATGGGTTTTAAATAGTATGTATCAACATGAAGCTAAAAGCAGTCAAGCTAATACCAGAATCGACATCAGTTTATTTTCCTCACCTTTTCAGTTTCTTCCCTCGCATTCAGTTCTATGTTCCTCACTGAATTGAGGTGCTCGAGGTCAACAAGGTTTCTCAGTTCTCTGCTGGCGGTTGTGATGCAGACATGCGGGTGAATCCAGGTGATGCTAGATGTCGCAGCAGACGAACGGTTCGTCTGCTGCTGCTGCTCAGACGAGTAGGCACCGATGGAGCGACGGCGATGCTTTTCTGCAGAACGTTTCTCAGAACGGATCGAGTCACTGTCTCCCATGCTCGTCTTAGTTGTTCTATCGCGCCTACTGGAGCTTCGTCTTCGGCTTTCAGATGTATTTGATACAGCAGCCAGTCTAGTTGTGGCCGGTCTCTTGTCGGCAAACATAACCTGCTTTCCCGACCTCGAACTGGAACCTGTATCAGCCACAAGACCTGTCCCTGTCCTTCCTGAAACATTCAGTGGTGTGCCAAGAGTAGGAGGTTTGATTGAAAGACTGGTCGAAGTCTCGGAAGAGACTGACATCCCTTCTAACGAGCTTTCTGATTTGATCCTTGGCACTGAAGGCACACCCTGCAAGCCAAGGAAAGATGGTTTAAGTACATGTCCAGTGTGTAAGGATTAGGTCCCATGCATTTTTCCCATCTTTTTGGTTGAGTAAAATAATCGATCTGTTTATCATATTGGGATGAGTATAAAACCTGCGGGGAGCTGCTTTCAAAGGCACTTATCATCTTCTTTACTGCACTACTTGATTTACCCAGCCGTTTCTTGGATTCAGTGTCAAGCATTGAAGTACTTCCACCACTTTGCGGCAGTAGTTCCTTTGAAGCCGTCAAGTCGGAATCTACGGTTACTCTAGAGAGGACATCCCTCTCTTTCAAATCATCCAGTGAGATACTCTTCGGAAGCGTAAGTTGATCTTCTTTGCCTGGGATGTCGGGAATGTCTTCTTTCTGCTCTTTAGGTGATGGGCTGTCTGATATAATTTTAAAAGTAATCTGTAAGAAAGAGAACTCCCACATGCTGTACATATCAACTGCATATTTCCTCAGTGCCTAACTTTACGAACTAGCATTAATACATACAAGTCATAAACAGATTCAGACAGTGATGAGAAATATGAACAAAAATACCTACATCGGTTAGTTTGATGAATCTATATACCTCGGCCGTGGACCTATGTAGAATTTTAATTACTAGTATACAGATTTGATATTACGAGCCTTTTAGCAGAGAAACTGGAGAACACACTTAAGCATACAATATATTCCATGTAACCTCAAATGTGTACTTGCAATGGGAAAAAAACAGGCAAAATTTATATTATTATATTTTACAAGTTACCTTGTAAATGAAGTTTGTAGCCATTCGCAAGCAGCTCTTGCTGCTTCCTTTTCACCGCAGAGTTCCTCTAAATAAAAGGAAATAGTAAACACAAATAATATACTTTAACTTAAGATGAACGTTTCATGAAAAATGTTGCTCCCTCCAATCCATATTAGTTGTCGCTCATTTGTTACAAAATTATAATAAATCAGCAACAACTTATATGGATCGGAGGGAATAATTTTCATAAAAATACTGTAGCATAAATCGTAGAAGGGGCATCTCACCATTTCTTGGACGCGCTTGCGATCTTCATCACTGAGCAAGAACTTCAACTGGAGAATAATTGTCCGTCCACTATGAAGACTAAAAACAACATCCATCATTCCCAACTCAACAATCGCCTTTGTATTCACATCTGTCATTATTTGCAGGAAATCATCACATCAACTGCAGGTGTGGTGATAAAAGAGAACAAAAAGAATAATGAACCATAAAAGAAAACCTGTTTTAGATACCAATTCCTTGTCCGCATCATACAGCGTCATTACCATGCTATCACGGAGTGATGTAACTGGACTGCACATACATGCATTTCAAGTGTGAGATAGCCTTGAAGTTTCCCTTCAGGCGCAATAAGGGCAGTCTCAACGCACATTCACGGAAGTGGCAAGGTAAACAGCAAGTAAACTTCAGTTAAGGCAACATGAAAATGGGCTTACAAAGAGAAAGCATCCTGTCCTATGTTTCCGCTGTACTCTCTTTTGCCCACAGCAACTGCGTCGAAAATGATGTTAGCAGATGGGAAAATAAAGGGAAAATGACAGTAAAATCAGAAGAGCACCAACCTTGCAAGAACAGTGGAGTGGTGACTGGCGGTTGAATGTCTGCATAAATAAAGTATAAAAATGAAGACGGCCAGTCCTTGCTTCCAGTAGAACAGTATGATCTTTTGTCCCCATATTTTTTTGACAGGACAGTAATACAAACCATAACTCATATAAGGGAGAGAGAGAGAGATAACTTGCCTGAGATTTTGATGCTGCCTGGCATGGTTGCTGAGCTCCTGCTTGGTGCTGCACAGAAACCCTCCAATTCTGATCTAGAACATGGAGAAGGAGAAGACCCAGGTAACCAGTGGATGCTATTGGGGCAGTTTTGGATGTGTGGCTATCTGTATGTCACCACTTGGCCTCCTGGGACCAGTGGAAGAGCTTAATTTTGGCTCATCCTATTGCCATCACAAACCCACACTCATTCAGATGGTGACACTTGCAGCCGTCAATTTTATCTGAAAGAAATTATGCGCAAGATGCAGTCAACGGTTTTCAGTTGATAAGTAGATTACACATGAGATGCAAATTATGGGCACTGGCAGGCTGAACTGACACATGGCTTGAAGGATGCAAGACAGAGGTAATGAGAATAAGCTCTCAAGAAAAGCCATTTCCTTGAACAATCAGAAAGCCAACAGTAACCAACACCAGTTTGCATCCACAGAAAACAATTGGAGATTGGAACTTCAGACATCAAGGTGAAACACAGACGCTACACAACTAGCTAAGCTAATCCAATCAGGCCCAAAGCCCCCAAACCATTCACAGGAGATCACACGGTAAGACAGACACAAATAGTAGCAAACAGTCTGGCGAGCTTCATTCGGTTTCACAGCTTTGGCAGGGACTCGGCGCGGATGATCTCCTTGAGGAGTGCCTTCTCGTCGTCGAGCCTCCTCTTCTCCGCCTTGTCGCGCGGCTTCACCTTGCGCTTCTCGTCCAGCATCCACCTGTAGACACGGCGCTGCTCGTCCTCCGGGATCGGCGGGAACACCCTGGGAGCGGGCACCACGGCGGCGGCGACAGGTTCCGGCAGGGGCTTGTCAGCGGCAGCAGCATCGGTGTCGGCGGCGCCTTTGCTCGACGGTGAGTCCTTGTAGTAGGTCCTGACGACCACGTAGGCTGCAGCACGTCGCAGAGAGAGTGTGAACCATCAGTGCAGTCGGGGCAAGAAGGAAAAATGCAGTGCTAGAAAACAGGCCAACAAATCGCCCCCAAACAAACTGAGAGTCGGCGAACATGGATCTATCTAAGGGCAGAAAGTAGCAACAGTTGCGCGGACGACGCCGTGATCTGAAATCTCTCTAAGCTGTCGACGGCCGTTTCAGGGAGAAGGGGAAATAAAGGGGAGGGGGGAAAGGATAGGTGCTGACCGCCGACGAATAGGTTGACGGCGAGGAGGAAGGGGAACATCCGGCGCATGAAGCCCTTCTTCGCCTCCGCCGTCGGCGGCGGTGGCGGCGGCGGCGGCGCGGGGGGGGCCTGAGGCTTGGGCTTGGTCTTGCCGTGGGTGGCCATGTCGTCAGCAGCAGCGGAGGAGGGTGGGTTGTGGATTTGGGTGACTGTCACCGATGAGTGATGATTGTTCCCGTCGAAATTACGCGATGATGCGAATGGGGTACGCTTCGCCTCCTCAGTAAAATCGAAAATCACAGTAAACCAAGTCAAACGAATGACGTCCCGAGCGCTTGACATCGTAAGTTTAAGTTTTTTTTCCTCCGTTGACCAAATAGAAATGAAAAGAAATCCAAACCGACAAGGCTACATGGTTCATTAATTACCAACTCTTTCAGATGCATGTCAATTAGGATGTCGTCATGTAATTAATTCTTTTTTTAAAAAAATCAAACACGATAACTTTTGAACCTCGCATCAAAATTACGATCCGTTTTTAGTTTTGATACCCTTGCGGCGAGATCTTCAAAACTAGATCTCGTTGCCTATGTTTCGACAAACTTTTTTAATGAGCAACTTTTGTGCATGAGACAACTTCGCAATAAAAACAACTTTAGTGTCCAGCGAAACAACTTTGTTGTCCGACATAGCAAGTTTGTTGCCGACTGGACAACTTTGGTGCCTGGAGAAGCAACGTTGGTAACGACTGGACAACTTTTGTATGCGGCGAAACAACTTTGGTGTCAACGAAGTAATTAGTGTCTGACATAGCAACTTTTGGTGTCGACCAAACAACTTTGGTGTGCAGGCAAAAAATGATGCCTTCTTCGGGTGTCCTACTGAGCAACTTTAAAGTTCGACAAGGCAACTTGTTACCTACTGAGCAACTTTGGTGTCCGACGAGCCAACTTTGAAGCCTGACAAGGCAACTTGTTCCCTACTGAGCAACTTTGGTGTCCGACGAGCCAACTTTGAAGCCTGACAAGGCAACTTGTTCCCTACTGAGCAACTTCGGGATTCAAAGTTGCCTCGACAGCTTACGAAGAAGGGCGTCCTCCCACTGCCACACCGACATCCTAATGGACTGCCGAAGTTGCTTTGTCTGGCACAGAAGTTGCCTCGTCGGACACCAAAGTTGCTCAGTAGGAAACAAGTTGCCTTGTCGGGCTTCAAAGTTGTCTCGTCGGACACCAAAGTTGTCTCGTCGGGCACAGAAGTTGCCCTATCGAACATCAAAGTTGCCTCGTTGGCCTCCGAAGTTGGGCACAAGTTATATCGTCAGACATAGAAGTTGCACCGTCAAACACCAAAGTTGCCTCGTCAGCGTCTGAAGTTGAGCAAAAGTTATCTCGTCAGACACAGAAGTTGCCCCATCGGACACCAAAGTTGTCTCGTCGGGCACAAGTTGCCTTCTCGACCTCCAAAGTTGGGCACAAGTTGCCTCGTTGGGCTCCAAAGTTGCATCACCGACAAGGCAACTTTGGTGCCCCACAAGGCAACTTTGCAGCCCGATGAGACAACTTTTTTCTTGACGAGGCAACTTTGAAACCCAACGAGGCAACTTCGGAGTCCGGCGAGGCAAAATTTTCCCGGCGAGACAACTTTGAAGCCCGGAGAGGCAAATTTTGCCCGGAGAGGAAACTTTCGTTGTCCGGCGAGGAAACTTTGAAGCCCGGCGAGGCAACTTTGCTTACTGGGACACAAAAGTTGTTTATTGGGCACACAAGTTGTCTCGTCAGGCTCATTAGGTGACTCAAATTTGTCAAGATACGAATATTGCTCAGACGGGCACAAAAGTTGCCTTATCGGGCTTTGATATAGTTTTTCCTCAACGCACAAAAGTTGTTTTGTCATGAATCAAAGTTGGTCGGTCGCGCACAAAAGTTGTCTGTTAAGTTTTTTTGTCGAAACATATACAATGGAATCTAGTTTTGAAGAGTTCGTTGCGAGGGTTCTGAAAGTGAAAACTGATCTTAATTCCGACATGTGGTTCAAATGTTATAGTATTTCTAATTTCTAGAAATGGAAATTAATGCACGGGACTTCTTTTTTGTTGTATGCTCGGGACTGTAATCTGGGGCCGCGGTAGGTGAAGGGAGCTGTAATTGCATAGTCTTTTACTTTTCTGTTCCGTATAAGACAAGGATAACAAAGACTTGCCTTTTTTAGAGTTGCGCCAGGACTGACGATCCAGTGCCCGCGCCCCAGCAAGTAAGTAGGATTGCATGTAAAGCCAGCACGTGTTTTCTCAAAGCTATGTAGTTCAGGTAAAAATGACAAAGTTTGAAAGGAAACCGCTTAGTTATAGACTTTTTTGAAGGTACAGTAAGTAAACTTTTTTTTTTTTTAAAACGTGGCACTTTATTGATGAAATAAAATCATTAGAGTTCTTTTCCCGAATAAACTCCGGGATCACATCAACCGAATAACATCATTAGAGATTTTTTAAAGGCTCTCTGAACGAGTCAATTTATGCGCTACCACATTCGTTAATTGACTAGAAAATTTGATCGTGTTGGTTACTGATCGCCTTTCTTTGGTGAAGAGGATCTCTGGTGTTCATCGAGATTGTTCATTTGTTCTACCCTGGGTGCCGTTGTGGCAGACATCATTTCTTTGAAGACGGAGAAAGAAAACTAATAAGACGATCTTTAGAGAAAGAGCTTCTCTCGTGGCCATCGCCTCTGCCATCTCCCTCCGAGTCAGGGTAGCCAGATACCCCAACACTGCAAGACAGAAGGAAATTACCCTGGTGGTCTCGGAAAACTGAGCCCCCCATAGGCCCATACTCCTGGTATGATCAAAGAGGGCTGCATCAACATTAATGCAAGTAAAACCAACTGGAGGAGGAGGACTCCAGCGTTGAACCGTAGCTGCGATGCTTGACAACTTTCACCTTGAAAAAAATGTGTCAAGATCATTTCAACCTAGGCAAGGATCTTGGCAGCAACTCTATTGGGATCCAAGTGATCCCCGTTATTCTTTGAGATCATTCCGAGCCTCCCACACATGCCAACATGTTACTACCAAAACTCTTGGCACGGTCTGTAAGTAATTTTGGGTTCAAGAGTAGCCATGATATGCATGTCCTAAGATTCACTCTAATTGTGTCCGTGCCTTTCCGATGAAAACTATTAAAATGACATAAGAGGATAATCCAAGCCCGGATAAACCGGATCCAGGGAAGCGGGATAATAATGTTATTATCCGGTACAACCAACGAAGTACGCCCCGCACATAACAAAAACTGGATAATCGAACTCCAAACTCGAAACAATCATTGGCGCCGCGAGATATATGAACTAAACATGTCTCGATTCATCAAAGGAAGTTCACCATTCCTCCGGCCACAGTTCATAAAAAAAGATATAGATACTTAAGCTAGATCTATCATAACCCTGCTGCTCGGGCCGGGGCTATAGCATGAAGCCGTGGCTCAAGTGTGATGATCTATAGTGCCTCACGTCTTCTAGATAAACAAAACAAAACAAAACAATGATTGCAACAAGATACTTGAGTGTAGTTCAACCCGCCAAAGGAAAAGAACATTAAACCGAGAGGAAAGTGTAAGTATGTTCATAAGTCTTTAATTTCCCGCCAGAGTCGCTTAATCCTACTCATCGTCGCTGAGCCGCCACCATAGCGCTCTCACTTGCTATGGAAAATAATAATGAAAAATTCGTCCACTTAAGTAAATACTTGTAAAGGTTAATCTGAATCTCGCTCCACAATATATAGTAGACCGCTAGCTGCAGACATATCGGTGAGGACACCATCCCGATCTAAGCATCCAATCGTGCTAGCATCGCCATAAAAAGTTAGCGATCTTCCTCACAAGGACTCGGGAGAATGGTTTTAGAAGACAATGCTATCTTGGACGTACGGCGCCCATGCAGCCACGCCAAGTGACAACAAGAAGAAGAATAATGTTGTCATCCATGAAGACCGGTGGGGTGGGGGTAAATAATATAAAAGCTTACAACAAGCAGCTCACTGACAACTCGTACCAACCCAAGCGCCTATGAGATCATATGAGACTGATGGCACCAGAACGGTGGCCGGAGGCCGTGGGGAATGGAGATTGGATCTTGAGGTGTGGCAACAACTATTAGTATTATTTTCTCTATCTCTTGAAGATAAACTGTCTTCTGGATGTTATTGTTATATGTTGATTTAAATTCTACAAAGTATAGGCTAACTTCTGAAGAGTGGAGCGAGGCCCGTCGCCGGAGGCTTGGGCCGAGTGGAACAGAACCATCATCTCGAAGGCTCGTTGTATGTTGCCTAATGCAGGTATGCATAGGCGTTTCTGGGCTAAAGCAGCCAACACAGCGTGCTACCTCATCAACAAGTCACCTTCTATTCCACTTGAGAAGAAAATTCCTATTGAGGTATGGTCAGGTTCGCCTGCTGATTATTTACAGTTGAGAGTCTTTGGCTGCACTGCATATGCTCACGTTGATAATGAAAAGTGAGAGCCTAGGATTGTTAAGTGCATATTCCTTGGTTATGGTTTAGGAGTTAAAGCATATAAACTATAGAATCCTGACACTAAAAAGATTTTGTTGAGTATAAACATTGTTTTTAATGAGTCTGTTATGTATCATGATAGCTTGCCATCAGATCCCTCTCATGTTGCTATGGGAGAGAAGAGAGTTAGTGCGCAGGTGGAGAACCTACAGAAAACTGTTGATAATGATGCTGTCGTTGAAGATACACATGAGAAAAATATTGATGACATTGTTTGAAAGAGCATGTGGGCCCCCATGTGTGGTTTTGGTAATTAACGATAATTTTTATGGACTAATGTTTGCATTGAGCTACACTTGTAGGAATAGTCCATTGGCATCGATTGGAGCATGTGTTGGCTTCAAGGTAGAAGAAATGAAGAAGAATAAGAAAGTAAAGAAGATCAAGTGTTTGACCAAGGTTTCAAGAGTGACACGGAGATTGGTCAAGTGAGAGTTGGCCCTATAGCAAGTGTGTCTTGAAGTATAAGATGGTCTGATACCTCGTGTGTATCTTCAAGACACCAACATAATAAAGAAAGAATAAATTAAGGAGAAGAATAAAGAAAAGAAGATTAAGGGTGTCTTGAAGAAGAAAATAGAGTTCCTCATGTGTATCTTCAAGACATCATGGAGTTAGAATAAATGTTATGCAAGCTAAAGATGTGCCATATCTAGAAGATATCATTCTTGAAGCTTTCCATCCTCGGTGATCATAGATCGATGAAGACAAGGTCAAAGTAAAGGTTTACCCATGTTGTATGGGGGAGCAACTTGCAAGTCTTCATCAAGCGAGTGCGTGCAAGAGCAATCAAGAAAGGTGTTCCATCTTGAGAAGGACAAGATTGTATACATCAAGATCAAGTGGAATATGCGCAAGGCAAAGGTATGATCTTGATAGGGTTTCTTTCTTACCGATCTTGATATGCGCAAGACAAGATTGTATACACAGCTAAAAGTACTCACTCGAATCTATGATTCAACTAACTACTCGGGAGCTACTCCTATCAGGAGCGCTGGCCGCGCACCCGAAAAACGATCAACATACTACACCATTGAACTATTCTTCGAGTCCTACGTCGAGTCTACGACTCCACTACGGACTCGGGGGCTACTCCTATAGGGAGGTTGGATTCAAGCATCCGAAAAATTTGTGTCCTACGGACCTAAAAGTCAGCAAAGACTGAATTAAAGTCTCTGCTCGAGTCTATGACTCGAACAGACACTCCGGGGCTACTCCCATAGGGAGCGCTGGTCGCGCACCCTATGAATCTTCGACTGCGATCCTGCGGATCAGTATGCAAAAAACTTTTCGGCAACTCTGCCCCAATAACGCTAAGTGAGCAACGTCCTCCTTGGCCACCCGAAACACCTCTGCGGTGATAAACATTCTGATGTTGCGTCTGCGACGCAAAGATAAGACCTACAGATACCATCAGATGGCACAGTACGCACGCATGCGCTCTGCTAGTAAAAATCCGTGCCAGCAGGCGCGATGAAAAATCCCGACGGACGCGTTGGGTATATCATTTAAAATTTACTGGAATTCCACTCATGTAAGTCCTCCACGGCCTGAGTCGAATTACGCCAGCATATATTTCGGCTTCGAGTCGAGGGACTCGAATCTGAAGAAGATCGTGTTGTTTTGTCCTAAGACGGTTAACTAACCCTGATCTGTCGAGAGAGTCAGGCACACGCATCAACAATCCCTACACACTCAAATCATTCTCTAGACAAACAGACATAGCTGCACCCAAAGGATTGAAGAGTCCTCAGCCGAATCTACGATTCGATTGAACACTCGGGGGCTACTGACATGGTTATACCCTACGGGTACAGGATCTGAACATACCTAGTCCAACCCAAGGAAGGCCCACGAGAATATACGCCAGCCCATGAAGACTTTCGGGTGTCCAGGGCCCATGACGCCTTCAGATCCTTGGAGAACAAGACTAGAGTGGATAGAATATTCAAAGAAGCAAACCATAAAACCTGCAACCGACTCGATCTGTGTTTGGGACCTGCCTATCTTTATAAAAAGGCTAGGAGGACACGTCGAGGAGGGTACTTCATACTACCACATACACACCTCCACGTCAGATTGCATCTGCATATCCCTGTACTTTTCGGTTCCGCCGTAATCAAGAGCAGACAAGCAGGAGTAGGGTTTTCCCTCCGGGGGTCTGAACCTGGGTAAACCTCGTGTCCCCGTGTTGCTTGTTTGCTAACCGTTCTGCGATCTCCAGCATCCCCATCTTCTCCAAAACTCAAGCTCATAACAATGTGGATTGACGAGATTAAACCTCGTAAAAAAGAAAGGACCAAAATCAACGTGGGCATTGTCTTGATGTTGTATCGGTTGGTTGCTATATTAATATAGTGGACGAAAGTCTGTTTCGAGAAAATTTCCATAGGTTTATATAGATGCTTCACAATTTTCTTGGGTTTACAAAATGGGTGCGGGCTCCCGCTATCGACCAAGACGATCACTGGCACTCCATTTACCTGGTATGTTTTGTATTAGTGAACAGAGATTTACCTATGTTTTATTTTATATTACTAGTGAACAGAAATTTACCCATAGTTCTCCAGACTTGTTTTGTCCTTTTCCAGACTTGTTCTTACGTAAGGTTCCCGCGGGTAAGAAAATATTTGCATGTAGTGGACGCACATATGTATATACGTGCCAAGTTTCATACCGAAAGCCAAAAATATGTAGCTTAGGCAAAAATGACAAGTTGTGAAGGAATCCCTCCTCTCCCGAATTGTACTCCCTCCAACCCATTAATTGACTTAAATTTATCAAAATTTGAATGAACCTATATACTAAATAGTGTTTAGATTTATCCAAATTTTAACAAATCCAAGTCAATTAATATGGGTCGGAGGGAGCATGTAACTTAGAATCCTACAACTATGCAACTTAGGGGCCGAGTAAGTATAAGCGGGTTCTACCCATGTTCTGAAAATCCACTCTCAGGTTCACCACTACATCATTGCAAAAGGAAGTTCAATGCTTAGGAGTTACACATAAAGACGCATAACAGCTACTACTTCCTATGTTCCAAAATAATGGAAGTTCTATTTTTGATTCATGTCGTGTGTTTTGATATATTTTTCTATAAACTATAGATCAAACTAAGTTTGACTTAGAACGAGCTTAGAACTTCAATTCTTTTGGAACATATAGAGAGTAGATGCTAAGCAGATTGTGAGTGGAAGGATGCGCGGCAGAAAAACAGATCGCCTTGAATGATCATTAAACGAGTAGTTCTCTTCGGACATTGCTTAGATGAGCCTGAAAGCAAATTCTACATCTCATTGCTCTAAACATTCATTTTACAACTGAGGGCTCACACCACAGTGCTAGCTACATGCAATTTCTCATCGTCCGTGTGTGTTTACAAACCGCCTACTTACTGTTCAGAAAAGCAGCAGACACAGCCCGTCGAGGCAATATCATCGCTTCTCCACCGTCTTCACGGACACCCCGGTGTACATGCCGACGCGCGACCTCAGGTCGTCCCGGCGCGGCCTCGCCACCTTGTTGTTGGGGTCGAACAGCAGCACCTCCTCGAACGCACGCAGCGCCGACTTGAGGTCCTTCTGCTGCTCGTACGCGTCGCCCAGGTTGTTCCACGCCGTCACGTACCCTGGCTGCAGCTCCACCGCCTTCTCAAACTGCTTGATCGCCTTCTCCAGCTTGTTCTCGCGCTTGTAGCTCACCCCCAGCGCGTTGTACACCTGGACACGGAGGTACAATTGTTTGTTTCACATAACTTCAGAATGCAGAAAACGAGCGCCTGGTTAATTTGGGGTATGTATATATATATCTGACCTGTGCAAGATCCTGCTCGTCTCTATCCCATCTTTGGATCGCTTGCTGCAGATACTTGATGGCTGCTGGGTAGAACTTTCTCCGTAGCATCACTGCTCCGAGCTCGAAGAGTTCAGTAGCGCTTCCCTCACCACTTCTCACTTGTTCCTATAGGCAAGTTTGATCATGTTCACAAATCATATAAGGCGTGGCATATGGATAAAATTCTCACTATGAAACCAACAATATCATTAACAAACTTCTACGAAGAAAGACAAATTAACTAATCAGTACATGTTATGAACTTTGTGCTACCATGATGTGAGGATTAAAATGTAATCAGATTGCATAACCTAAGATCCCAACAACAACAATACTGGAGATATATAGGCTCTCATGTTAGCAAGTTGCTTTTTATGGAGAAAGGTCGGATGGCAGACAGGCCATCAACAACAACTCCAACATTTAGAGCAGAAACTAAGACTAGTTCTTGTTAGATATAATATCAAAACAATACAATTTTCTTTGAGATATATGTTTTGGTATCTGCATGCCACCTAACTATAGATGAAAAAAATCAGGCAATTATTACAAATACAGAATCGAAGATTTAACATAAGAACCAATGGCAAAAATATGGGTTTGCCAAACAATTGATTCTACCATTTTTTTTATTGTCTACATTAAACTGAACTTTTAACTCCAAAGGGCTGAGTAACTTCACTACAATGTTACCAGGAATTCGTTGTAGTTTATGAACAGGGCCATGAAGAGGGATGTCGGTGTGTACAAATGTGGGGTCAAAGGGAAGGGTCAGGAGGGTTGTGGGTTCTTGTAGCATGCTTACCTGCAAGTCTTTGGCAGAAAGATCGAGCTCCCTGCGAACAAGAACCTGACGGATGACGAAGAATGTACCGGTTCCAAGCAGGCCAAGCAGTATGAGCAGGTAAGAAAGCTGAATTCCCAGCTCAAACAGCTCTCCGACCTCGTAAACCATATTCAACTTTGCTCCTTCACTAGACTGTGCTGACTGCGCAAAACTCAACCAAGCCGTAGCACCACAAGGAAGCATGCTAAGTTGCTGCAGCAGGCTCCTGTTTCTCTTTACATCCTCGTCAGAACAGGGACCGGAAGTTTCTGCAACCGACATTAGGATGGCTCAGACGTCAGTAAAAGCAACAGCACAAAACCATAACCATTCCCTCCGTCGTATCTAGACATCCTTTTCTGGATGAAGTACATAAAAAAGTCAAAGCAGAAGCATTTTAAAACTTTAACTCGAGAAATTACATGCATGCATGCATGGACATGTTATAGAAGAGACTTACCTTTTGCTTGTGTCGAAACAAAAACGTCCTCTACTCTCGTGATGACCTGCCTTCCTTAGAAATAAGGTAACAAATCCCAAATAAGATTGGTTTTGGAACTGAAACAAGGCATATCTGTAGTTAAAGAAGCGTGGGAACAGAAGAAGGATCGTTGCATGTTTAAAGAAACAGCCCTACAAAAATCATCTAAGTAACACTGGAGAAGAAATTATTTGTCTTGGGGTCTGAAGCACCCCTTCGATGTCGGTTTTTTCTGAGGCATTGTGTTTACAGTTTCTTGGTTTGAAATTCAGTAGAATCATCCAAGTAACACCGGAGAAGTAAAATCTATAAGGCCAGACATGCACCCACAACCCTCGTTGATCGCAGAAGGACCAGGCATCGGTATGACTGACTAATAAAAAGGTGGCAACATGTATGCGGATAATCTAATTTCGAGGTAGAATCGACATCAGTCAAGACTCAAGAGCTAACCAGGTGTTTCCCAGTGGCTGGTTTTTCATTTGGCGAGCCTACGTACATCTCAGATGAACGAACAAAGTTCCAAGTACCTAGCCAGTATCCTGGAGTAGTAACAAGAAAATAAAGTCATCGGCCGAAGCGGTTTTACCTGCCGAGGACCCTCGACGGCGCGAGGGCTGTGGCGCGGGGGATCGAGAAGGAGGCGGAGGCGGAGGAGGAGGAGGAGGAGGAGGAGGAGGAGGGCTTGGCAGGGAAGGCGAAGGGCCTGGCCACGGCGCGCCCGGCGGTGGGGAGGGAAGCCATTGGAGAGCTGTGGGGATAAGGCGAGAGCGAGCGAGCTAGCTACACGCTGAGGGAGGAGGAGAAAAGAAGATAGTTTTAGCCTCGTGTTCATGGGCCGCCAAGGCTGCTATCTATCGGGAAGGCCCAACGTTTTTACTCCTTTGCAGCAGAATTTCGAATACCACAAAATAAAAATGCTATCTTTTTTTTTGAAAGGAGCATATATTAATATCAGAGGATACCAATTACACCTAGCCTCTGCAACGACGCATTTTCCTAGCGGCCATACGGATACACATAGCCAAAAAAAAAGAATTACGAAAAAGAAAAGTCTCGCTACAGTGACCCATTCATTGAAACAGCAGTATCACCACCACCAAGACAGCATCAGAAATCTAGCTTCTCCAAAAACGACGTCTCCAAGAAGAAAACAGTGCACAAACACCGTCATCGCCCGATCAAAGATTTAGGTTTTCACCCTGAAGAAAGTCCACGCTATTAAAACAATTCTACAAAGGATTTTCATTTTAAGAAAATTGCACAATTTTTTTCTTATTCTAGAGTCTATCAGTAAAGTTGGATGCATTTTAAAACCCAAAATAAATCTCAATCTTCTTACAACCCAAAAATTAAAACGCAATAGATTCTCCATATGTATATATAAATAAAAAAACTGCATAGTCCTTTTCTTTTTCTAGAGTTCTAGAAAACGTTCAGGAGTACGTAATCTTTATGATTAGTTAAGCCTCTTTATGTCCGCTCAAAAAAAAAAGTTAAGCCTCTTTATGGTTAGTTTATCGATAAAGCTAGATGCTTTGGTTGGCTTCCACTAAAAATCACTCTTAACACCCCCAAAACAGTACATTCTAAAGCCATTAAACCTTTGTCCTACGTTGAAGGCCATTTTCTAAAAATGCATTTCTTAATATTTATCAGTTCAAATACACCTATATATTAGCTAATACGTAGGTATTTGGTTGGTTCTGTCCACGTAACTCCAATTTTATTCTATTTGTTGTTCCACGAGACATAACAATAATGTTATTAGGAATAGATAGAATTGTTTTTTAGGGTTCGGACCAATGCGATTTTCAGGCCTACTTTACTCACTCGTCCTACCTCACATGTTAGCGGCCGGTTACTTCTTGTCCATGCATCTCGTTGTTCAATACACCGGTGAATGGTGATAGTCTATTTATCCAGTAGTGTCGTCCCGAATGTTTGTTGAAATATGACATTACCCAATGCAATGTTCTGGTCTACTTTACTCACTCGTCCAAGCACACAACAAAGGGTCGGGAGGGATGATGTAAAAGGGCATCATGAAGCTCTCATGTATGTGTGCTTTTTTTGTAATTAATGAAATTCCCTATGGACTAGTGTTTGTGTTGAGTCATTCTTGAAAGGTCTTAGAAGCCATGTAGGGTTGGGTTGTTGTTGACTTCACTAGGTGCACCAAGCTAAGTCAGCGTTGACACGGAAGACGATGGGAGGATAGACTCGACTCAAGTCGTCGGCGGCGGCCCTTCAAGTGAGGGGGCACTCGTGCTCGTCCCAGCTACATTCTCTGTAACAGTTGGGCCTGGTAGTGCCATCGCCACGATGTTCTTAATTAAGGGGCGTTATTTTCCACATTGTGATTTGTAGGATGTTCCAAAACCCAGATCGTCATCATATACTTGGAGAAGTATTTTGCTTGGGCGAGAGCGTGTTAAAGAGGGTGTTCGTTGGGGAACTTCGAATATATGGCCAAAATTTTAAGATCATGACCGATAATTAGATCCCTGGACGACCACCCTACTACCCGCTGCAAACTCTCTTTAGTTCCACAAAGTGCAAAAGTGTGTTGTTTGATGGTTGATGGACAAGGTTCTTGGAACGAAGAAAATGTTAGAGCTTTCTTCCCAGAACAGACTACAGAACTCATCTTACAGACTCCTATTAATTAGTCGCCATGGTGGAGATGATTTCGTCTCATGGCCTCACACTACTCACTACGTGTCCGATCGGTGTAGAGTCTGGCCTGGTCTTGGGCTTTCTTTATAATGTGCAGTATTGTACCTCCCATCAGATTGGGTGGTGGAAGAGAACATTGGAAAGCCATATGGGCAATCAAGGCACCGAAATGGATGAACATTTGCGCTCTGGAGGTTTGCGAATGATTTTGCCTCCCATCTCATGTTCCATGGAGACATCCCTGCCAATCCTGCTTTGCATCCACTGTGGTAGAGAGGAGAGTGTTGAGCATTCTCTACATTTCTGCCAGTTTGCCATGGAGGGTATGAAGAGAGGTGAAATATCAGTTTGACCTCCTCCATCCGTGTCGCAAAAACTTTCGGTCACCAACCAAAACAATGGTTGGTTCTGTTTTGATTTCATGGACAGAGCTTCACCCCAACAGTCCACTGTGTTGGTGGGAGGCAAGGATTGTGGAGCCACTCACTCAATTGTGTCGCCTCAACAGTCCGCTGAAAGCAGGTCACGATGAAGGTTCACCTCAGTGGTGTTTGCTTCAGACTGCCTCCCCCTTGTTGAACGCATGAATTCATTCATTCATCTTCTATTGGCAGATCTCAAGTCACACACATCAAGCTTCTCATGGCCAGAGCAGACGGCACTTGCAAACACAAAACAAAGCTCCGCGCCAAGGATTCGAAGGAAAGAAGCCAAACTTTGAATGTACTACTAAATGCGAAGAGACACTTTCTTTTGCATTCACCAACTGTTAAGTTAAACTTGTACACTTAAAAAAAAGAGACTGAACAATCCTGACACATACAGCGACTCTAGGAGCATGGGCCTACCAGAGATATACAGTTGGGGCCCACCCGGGCTCTGGTTATGATCTCATCTCATCTGATCTGGCACGAAAAAAGAAAAATCAGCTGTTGCAAAGGAGAAGCATCTCCTCCAGCTACCATCTATCTAGACTCTGCAATGGAGCATTTTTCCAACCACACAAGGTGGCGCTGAAAAATTATCTACCTAAAATAAAGAGTGAGCACATTAGCAAAGAGTTGGTTCTGGAGCACTATCAGCAGCAGCAGCTTCCATGGATCGGTTGGACGACACCTAGCAGCACAGCAAAGGTTCAAAAACATCAGTAAGGTATAATCAATAACATGGTTTGGTACAAGGAAAGTAGCAGATGAGAACAGCCTCTACTTTTTGCATATTTCAGCAATCAGAGCTTACAAAGATATACTAACTAAATGCGGTTTCATGATTTTACTTTATATATATATATATATATCTGAATGTATTAACATGTTAAGATTTTACAGTTTAAAGATAGAACCTGTGCCAGCAAGTCAACAGGGAATGAACAAACTAGGGAACCACATACCTGTACAGTAACTTTATATCAGGGAGAAGGGTTTGTTGCTCCATACAAACGACCAGCCCAATACTGATTTCATCAGCCTGACCCTGAATCTGAGGGAGCATACAGGCTACCTGGAGCAAGAGGTCTCTGCTGTCGCTGAGGCTGTTGATGATGTGGAGGCTGCAGATGTGGCGGCCTAAATTGCTGCTGGTGCCACGACAAACCACCGACGTCTTGGCCATGCATAGGCAGTCCACCTGACAGTTGCCTCTTCAACATGCCTTGGCTAGGTGGTGGCACTGGTGTCTCATTCCCAGCAAAATTACCCTTGGGAGAGGTAAGCGGCTCAGATGTTGATGTGACTGCAGCTTGGTCAACATGTACTGATGCCTCATGCTGGTGCTGAGGCTGTTGTTGATGTGGAGGCTGGAGATGCGGTGGCCTAAATTGCTGCTGGTGCCACGGACGATCGGCGTCTTGGCCATGCATAGGCAGTCCACCTGACAGTTGCCTCTGCAACATGCCTCGGCTAGATGATGGCAATCGCTTTTCAATCCCTAGGAGGTTAGATGTTGATGTGACTGCAACTGGGTCAACAAGTGCCGATGCCTCATGCAACTGCTGGTTTGTAGATGGAAGCCCAGGACTGCTTGGCTCTGCACCATGAGAAATAGGTGTAGCTGGAATCACCTGGGTATGTTGGACTTGGTCGATTTGTGGGTCCCCCCTACAGTCAGGCTTCATCTGGATGCTTTGTTGCATCATCAATCTTGGAATGCTGTTCTGCGATGGTTTGGTCTGACGTTGCTGCTGCGTAGTCACTGGGAACTTAGAATGAAGCGGGGGTGGTTGTGAAGCCAAGACGGTATGACTAGGAGGACCCTGCATCAAGCCTTGGTTACTGATATCTGGCAACTGCTTTGCTGACGGAGGCACCGAAGGATATAGCTTGTGTTGATTCCCAGGCTGAGGCATTACTGAAATTGATGCTTTGTTGACAGCAGAGGACCGTTGGGCATGTTGCGACAGATTTTTGTCAGAAACTTGTTTCTTGGAGACCGTCGAAACAGCACTGGCTGGAGTGGCATCGACTGCAGGAGTCTGCGCTATCTGCATGTTTCCTCGTCCTAAACTCTTCAGAAGCTTAGCTTGTTGACTAGCTTGATTCCTTTGTTGTTGATTTTGCCTAGGCTGCTGCTGACCCTGTTGTTTCTTCTGCTTAGGTTCTGTAGCATTGGCAGGTTGGTTGGGAAGTGCAGAACTATCTGGTGAATTTTGTGCAGATTGCTGCTTCTGATGCAGTGGATGCGAAGCAATGGTTGAAGTGACTGCAGATGCTAGGTTCTGCTGCTTAATTTGTGGTCCTTTCTGCACACCAGGCACCGCACTTGGTACAGAAAGATCGTTGTGCTGTTGAGACACCATACGGTGTTGATATTGTCTATCTTTAGCCAAGTGCATAGCATATGGCTGTTGATGTGGGCTTGACAGGCTAGCTCCTTGGGTCTGAGAAAGATGCTGGTTACCCAACATGTTCAATGGTTGTGACATCGGATGTGGCCTTTGGGTTTGCTGAAGAGGTGAAGAAGCTGCAGCCTTGGAGAATGGTGGATTCATGCTGCTGAAATGGGCAGCTTGACTACTTCCCGGTGAAACCTGCAAGTGGAGCTCTGGCTTCACCATCCGTCTATGCTCCTCCATATGCTGACCAGGCTAAAAGAAAGAAAGTATCCAGTAAGTAATCTGTGAATCCCGTTAAAATTCCTCAAGAACTGTCAATTTTAATAGTTTAAGCTTTGTAGTCCGTTTAGTGAAGATTTGAAAACAGTCATCCTAATGTCAAAGTTGCATAACTACTGAATATATTTCCATTTACTTGACCAAGGGAATATTTTGTAAGCAGGTAATTAGAAAAGTAACAATGAACAGAACCTTGACAAAACAGGGAACTATGTTACATAAAATCTAGAATATGGATCAGAGGGAGTATAATTATCAAACATTTTATGTACTAGTACACATGTATCATTGACTTTGGGTTATAGTTTAGATTAATATATGATCTTAGAATTATTTTTATTTTGCATGATGTTAAGGACTATGAAGACACAGGGGTTTAAATAACTCAAGTGATGCAAAATGAAGTGACTAGTATAACTTAATAATCTTGGTTTCCAAAAGATGCTACTTTGTTCCTCAGGAAACTGTTAAAATGGTAGGAGTGCCCTTTGTTTATATAAGTTTTGTGAAAGAGAGTTTGTGCAATAAAAAACATGAGCAACACATGTGAACCTGAACATAAAAAACATACATAGATTGAAGGATGGAATTTTATTCAAGAAAATGCAAAAGCTTTGAATCTCAATGAATTGATAGAATGAAAAAAGTTGCAGAGTCTGTCCTGCATCAGGCAGCAGCAACTGGAAATAATTGTGGAGACTGGTTAGAACTAATAATTTACTGCCAGTTCAGGTATTCCCATTTCTTCTTGTGAATAAGTATTGACCATAGATAAGAAAGTAGGTGCATTAGGCATTTTTTGTGCATGAAAAGTAAACCAATTTTAGATGTTTCAATAATGTGAAAGAGAAGGGGCAACTCACATGAAGCATCTGCATAGGATCACGCGGCCTCAACATTGAATTTCCAGGGGCAGACATGGCTCCAGCGGGATGGACATTTACAGCATTTGGCACTCCTTGCGCACTTTTGAGAGGCACATTCCCAGTCGATACCATATTCAGCATTCCTGGGGAACTAGCCCGGGGAAAGCCTGCCCTGGCTGCAGGCATACCTCGATGTACCCCTGTTGACAAAGCACCAGGAATCATGCGAGGACCAACTCCAGCAGGACATGTTCCAGGAACAGAACCTCCAGGCTGCTGAAGATTTCTACCGCTGAGCATTTGATTATACTGAAGCTTCTGTTGCTCATCACTCTGTAAAGAGGCTGGTCTAGGAACACCATATTTCTGAGAATCCCTGTAGCAGAAATTACAGGAAAGAAAAAATATTGTAAATCTAATTTAATTGTGCACTCCATATAGTATCAGCAACTATTAGGAAGGATATTTGGAATATCTACCTAGAAGGAGCACTCAATGCTGAAGGTGGAGACAGGTTGCTGCCCAGAACCATACCAGGAGACCCTGGTAACCTGGGATTTAGATTTGGACTAGCAGTAGGACCAGCTGAAACATGTTGATTTGACAATGTTATCCCGTTTACATGAGAACCCTGGTATCCACTACCAGGTGTGACTGCATCAAGGCTCAAAGTTGTTGCATCACAAAGATCAAGTGGCCTGTCACAGATAGACATCAGCACAAAGATAAAATAACAGAAATTAAATAGCAATACATATATATAAAAACAACAATCACATACGTCAAAACGCCCCCAGCTAAGTTGTTCGGGGATACTTGCGAAAGTGCAACGACATGAGAACTATGGGGTTGTACGATCGGCTTAAGCTCCCGGCTATTAACCTGAGAGAAGAAAAGCATAAACATAAGCAACACTGACAAATAACAGTTTAGGTAAGAGCAGCAAAACAAAATAAAAACAAAGGTATGAGACTAATAGTTCACAATTCAGACAGATAATTCAAACTGATGGAAGCAAAACTAGTTCAGTGAAGAGTCCACTAACATGTCATATTAGAGCATATAAATTGAATGTGCATATAGGTAAATAGACCAAAACAACAAGACAAGCATGATTTTAAAACTAATATAATGTGATGCAACAACTACCTGACTTTCACAAAGAACAAGAGCATAGCGAAATTTACTCAGCCTCCCTTATAAGTACTCCGTCCGTCCCAGAATGTAAGGCGTCTAAGATTAGTCAAAAGTCAAATCTAACTAATTTTGACCAAATATTCAGGGAAAAATTATCTACATCTACAATATTAAATGGACACAATAAGAAAATATACTTTATGGTGAATCAATTGATATTGATTCAATATTGTAAATGTTCGTATTTTTGTGTACATAAACTTGGTCAAACTTAGAACAATATTGTAAATGTTCATATTTTTGTGTATAAACTTGGTCAAACTTAGAAAACGTTGACTTTTGACTAAACTTATACGCCTTACATTTTGGGACAGATGGAGTACAACTTAAAGGTTACAAAGATAGTTACAATTACAGATAAGGCAGATAGAAGATGAACCTGTCTACGCCTGTATTGCACTTGTGGCATGAGTAGTATAATTTTTTCAAAATGTGACTTAAGATTCTCTTCCTCAAATGGTCCTTGAAGGCGCTGGAACAACTGCCTGGCACTACCCTGATGGGCATATGAAGAACCAATGTTAGAGAATCAAAATCTGTTGTGTTTATGGTAAAACAAATCTGCTGTGCTGCTCAAAAAGAAGATCAGACAGGGAAATATTAAAGAGAAAATATAGAAGGTTTTACATTGTATCTGTGTACGTTACATATAAGCTAACTATCAAGCAGTAAATAATATAAAAAATTAAGAACATGCCTGTGGAATGCCAGGTATGGTGAAATGATAGTGTTGAGATGAACCAGAGTCTTCTGCACTGTCTGCACCATCACCAGAACTTTTATCCACGAGAACCTTATGGCGATCTTTGCATTCTTTAGGTTGTCTATGTACAGTCTGCATAAATAGGATATAATGGAACTCATAAATCACTGCAGCTCCCATAAGAGAAAGGAACTCAAAAACTGAAGTTACAGAAGAATAATAGTGAGATTATGATGATAAAACTTATGACCACAGAATAATCTGTAGAATAAAGAAAAGATAACTATACAGTTACTTCAAAGGTGCCAATACAACTGAAGCCTAACTTACTATGGATAGCACCTACCAATAAAGATACACAGAACACACGGACTGGAAAGAAAGCAAAGTTATTTGAACAATATGATAAATATATACAGCATAGAAAAGGATCTTGTCCCAGTCATGAATTTACCTTGAACTGCACGATGTGATTGATTGCATCGCTTACTAAATCCCAATTTTGACCCAGGTCATGCACGAGGACAACAAGAGCCTGAAATATTTAATGTATTCGAGTCATTGTCATAAACAATAGGAGAGAGAAAAGGTTACTACTTGAAACACACAAGAACCTGATCCTCGAAGTTTGACCATCCTCCACCTGAAGACATCTGCACAAAAGCATCAAAGATTTTAATAAGCATTACAGAAATAAATCATGTGCAGCAGAAAGTGCTACCCATACACTATGATGCTTGCAAGTTCACCTTTATGGCAGCTCAACATACAAAAGAGACAACTTCAACTACTATCTTCATCCCATACTATATTCCCAGTTGCATGACAGTAAGGACCAAAAGCGAAAAAATATGGACCACAAGAATGTCGAGCAAACTAAGTGATCCATCTACCAATCTTCTAGGATGCAACTGAAGCAACTACAAGCTTAATACGTCTGGCTGCTTGTGCTGAGCCGAATCTATCCTAACCAGCCAGCAATGTATGTACGAGAAGTAGCATGTTTGTCCACTGCTGGTAGCAATAGGACCGCAGAGCATATCCAACGAAACCTAGTTCTAGCACAGCTCCAGTAGTGTAGGGCACATATAGCGAATAAAGGAAGTACAACCAATCAAATGTCCCTTCCAGCCTAAGTAGCAAGGTTTCATCAGCTGCGACCATAGTGTCTATGCAAACAAAAGGAAAGGAATGTGATGGACTGAAAATACCTTTAGCGCTTTCACTTTTCTCCCACGATCCTTATTATTAGTGATGATCTTTATAACTTTAGCAGGATTTGCCATATTGCTCATATGCGATGCAACATGAGAAGCTTCTTGTGAAATATCCACCCCTTGCTTCATCATCTTAAGCTTCTTAGAAGCATGTTGACCACCATTTGCAACTATGGTAACATAAAAACACACGACCGCATACACATGTTAGGAGCTACTTAAGCTTTCTCTCAAAACACATCGAGAGCAGATAGTTGATTCTTGTAACACATAGGCTACAAATGCACCATGCATATAAAGAGGGAATGGAAATACCAAATGTTCCATTTGAATAAAATTGTTGGTTCTCTGATCTCTTCTTCAGATAATCCTTCTGGTCAGGGAGTTTTTAAAATGTTAGCCTAAAAAAGCTAAACTGAAAATACAATAGAATCAATGTATACACCTTAATAACTGGTACCAACAACAGATGGAAGAAAAACGGACCTGCTCGTATTGAGTGGTCATATTAACATGTGATCTCTGATCGTATGTACGGCCCTGAAACATTAGGAAACAAAATTACTCTAATAAATATCCCAAGCAACAATAAATGGGGAGCATGCTTAAGGAATTAACCTTTACAGCAACGCCACGTGAATTGGCTGTATTCTGAGCAGTCCTGTATCCTGGGTTCTTATGTTTCTTCTTCTTGTTAGCTTTAGTCCACTCTTCACTACCATCATACGGCAATTTTCTGTCAAAATCTACTGTCGATTCATAATCCATGTTTTTCCACCCCAAGGACCCACCATGTAATGAACTTTGATCATCTTGGTAGGAGTTCGTGTCTCCACTTGAAACATCTGTTTTACTTGTGACTTGGGGAGTTCCACCAACACTAGCAGGAAATGGGCTTGCAACTCGTTGCCTAGCAGCTGTTCGGATGCGCTTTGTAGGAATTCCAACAAAAGATGAAGGTCTTTTGCCATTTGAATAGAATTGCTTGTTTCCTGACTTGCTTTCCAAGCCAGGTTCGTACGAGACATCAGTTTCATATGGTCTTGAACTATTAATCCTCTGCTGCATTATGTGTTTCTTCTTCTGACCCAAATAAGTAGAAGCCTCGTCTTCATCCTCATACTGAGCCCAATCTGAAACAAAATGGAGAGGCTAAAAGCATTAGTGAGGAGTATGAGATAACATAAAAATATGATAAGGGCAAAAATGAGGTACTAGTAAATATTACCTGCAGCAGAATCATAAACAGATGCCTCATACTTGAGTTCAGTGCTACCAATTTTCTGCAATTATTAACTCTGTTAAATATATTTCCAAGAAAAATATAAAATTGCTAAAAATCAGCGCTGACCAAGGTAATGCCTAAAAAGTAAAGGATACAAAAATCCACTGGCATCCATGCAGTACAGAACTTCAAAACGCAATTGAATGTAATTAGATAAATGAGAGAAATTCACAGATTTTTTTCATACAGGTGGAAACTATTGAAGACCTCCATGCCCAGCAATTAAAGGCATGGAAGTGAAGCCTTAAATGCCTTGTTTTGCTAATTTCTTAAATATACTTCTCTAGACATGGTGTGGTTTGATACAGTACTAAAATAAGCGGAAAACAAGACACGAGAAACAAACTATGTTCATTATGTTGCATACACATATATTGTCAGTCCATGTATGTGGCTACACACTTAAATAAACAAATAAACAAACATAGGCGAAAAATTGCTAAGAGGAGAGTATGTTCATTATGTCTTGAGAAGTGTGCAGGAAGCTTCTCTTCACCTTGTGATACATGAAAAGAGATTCCATGGACTCCCTGTATGCTAGCATTGCACCAGGCGGTACTGTGTAGAATAGACTTCCCTGAAGATAAATAAAATAATAATAAAACGATGCTGGTGAGTTAAATGCATATATATTTGTAGTTGCGAAGAGAGGGGTAACTGTGCCTACGGGTATTTTTACGACATTAAGCATGAGATGTCTTACAAAATGAAAGTAATGAACCTAATAAATTATAAACAGAACAGAAAGTTGACAAATAACCTGTGAAAGTTGATCAGACACTTTTAAGATGCCAAAGTCATTCAGCCTGTCAGGAGTAGGTGGTGCTTCGGTCAGCACAACAGATTCAGAAACCTGATTGTTATATTCAAGAAATCGAACTGCATAATCTTGAATTTGAGATCGAAGAGGGCGTATGGACTGTTCCGTTTCCATGGATTCTTTGCCCTATCAAATCCACAGATGATGTCAATCATAAAGATTATACATGCATCAGGTGATGCCGTGAAGTAATAAAGTACATACCAATAGAGAACTAAAACATGACTGTGAGGGTGAAACTGTTAATAAAGTGTATTTTATTAAGTTGCCAGAAAATTCCTTCAATATGCTGGTATTGAAGAATTAAAAAAGAACATGTGCGATGTCATAAAAACATATACACCACAATCCGTCAGAAAAGGTTGCTTGGGACTTTTTTCACGCACCTGTTCTTTCTCAGCTTTGATTCCACTAGACTCTGTCTCTCCTAGCACATTTGAATCACATTTTGGCATCACTTTCGCTCTTCCACTAGTTCGTACAGCCTCAGCTGACCGCCAAAAACTCATGACGCCCTTTGCAAGGCTTCTTATGACAGTTTTCTGCTTTCTCAGAATGCTTGCTTGGTCAAACTTGGCCAGGCCATCGGAGGCAATCCAATGACACACTTGAGATGCTGCCGTAATTCTCCATAGACGTTCCTGTTAATCAGAACATCAGATTGCACAAGGACAACATGACTAACTCTAAAACAGAGTAAATTTGGATCAGAGGTCCCTAAACTAGCACTGAAGTATCACTTAGATCCCTGAATTCGAAAGTTACTTGGCAGGTGCCTAATTTACAATAGAAACACAAAGCCTGCCAATTGTGTCAATTTTGATCATTACAACTATACAGTTAGCTAACATTGTTAACATATATAGTAAAATGGAGGTGCAATACTGATGCGGTCCAATCAAATCAAATATCCATATGACAGTTTGAAGGTACAGAGAATTTGTCAGCTAAAGGTGGTGGCATGCCATCTGGACAGATGTATCAAACTAACACCAATCCTTTAAGTCGGTCTGTGGACGATCAATGTAGTAAACTGAAGTCACATAGTTATCAATTTTGCCGCACCTTTATTTCTGCATAACAACTGCATTTTAGCAAAGTTAAAGTTGAAATGACCCAAGTGAAACAGTTTTTTCAGTTCAGGGAGCTGACCTAAGAAGCAATTCACTATAACTTCAGAAAACCATTGTTACATAAGACAAAAATGTAGATGTATTTCAGCAAATGATAGCAACCAGATTCAGCATGTAGCATTCCATGCACAGGATGCGAGCATGAGAAAAAAACAGGAAGAACCTTTAGAAAATACCTGCATGAAATCATTCGCCATCCAAGCCATCTCCTCGAGGACAAAATCCCAGTGACCCTTTCTCCTCCTCTCTAAAGATATATTACATGGAGATCGTTCACAAGCTCTCTTGAGACTCACCTATTGTACAAAATCTTCGTCACTCTATGTGGAACAACATTATAATAATAGAGGATACAAATTATATAGTATAGACTAACAGTACCTCTATAAGACGAGCTTTTCTAAGGATAGAATCTTCGTGTTCCTTGTTAGCCATCTGATTGACATTCTCTCCACATTTTTGGATCCCACTCTCCACATTAGACCCATCAGTTTTTAATGATGGTGCAGACTCAGGTAAAGTATTTAATGCAGAGCCTACAACAATAGGATGGGCGGAGTTAGAATCCACATGACAACTGTCAGTCCTCTCCAAACCTGGACTACCCTTATTGTTCATAATGTTTCTCGGATATGGGCAGCTGGCATCTTTCTCTGCAACTAATGCATCATCACAAATTTCCATTTCATCTTTCACACGAACAATGGTACTAACTTCAGGTGGTACAGAACTGGAATCTTCGATCACGGATGTAGGCCTGCTAAAACCTTCCAGTTGTCCACCTTCCTTAACAGTCTTGCTAGAAATTCCACTGATGTCCAGGTCTCCATGAGACTTTCTATCAATTATCATTGGGACCAGATTGTTACCATCTGCATGTTTGTCAATAGTACTAGTTGTGTCTTCACAACGTGGATTCATCGCATTTTTTGCCGAAGTGGCAGCTTTGAGAGCACAGACAAGAATCTTATCATGTCTGCCTACATGGCTATGGGCCATGTCTTTATCCAAGTGATCATTGTCAACCTTCTCATCAGCAGCACATGTTTTTGTTTCATCATGTGTGGATGCGCTAGAAAAAGATGACCTTAGAACAGCTGTAGTAGCATCAGGGGTTTCTAAAGATGCACCTCCTTCAGCTATCTCACCACATCCATCAGCCTGCGGATTGTCATTCACATCACTGGGCGCTGTTTCTGTAGCTTTACTATCATAATCACCTTGCATCGCTTCAAATTTTGCTACACAGTGGCTTTCACGGACGGTTTGAATCCCGTTAAACTCAATTGCCATATGGTCATCAGAAGCTGTATTCAGCTCATTCTCGCACTTTGGTCCTGCCTGGTTTAAACTTGAACAATAGGATACACCAAGATCATCTGGTTGATTTTCCTTGATTACAACTTCTGCATCTTTTGGTTCAGAAACTATAGCAGGAATCACAGGAGATGTAACAGAAGTCACATTAGTACTGTCCCTACATGATTTTGACCTGTTGCGTCGAACATATGCCTGACTCTTCACTCCAAGGCGCGAGAAACTAGAATCTTCAGCTCTTTTTACATTGCTGTGTCCATCAGAGGTCTGCCTTAGTTGAGCTACATTAGTTCTTCTGGATCCTCTCTTTACAACTTTCTCCTTCACAACGCCATTGCTATCTCCACCAAAAAGCATAAGATTGTCTGCTGTGTTGGTTTCGCGACAAAGTGAACTTCCTGGTTTGCCGCTACTCTCAACTGAATCTCCACGGGGTGATGCAGCAAATGTAAAACTACCTTTAGCTTCACTGCAAATGAAAGAAATGGAGGCTTGTGAATCAACTTATGGCAATTTGATGAAATGCTACATCAGGAAGCAATTATTACCTTATTACATTTGGTTCAGCTATTTGATCTGTGAGAGAAGTGGATTGCAAACTGACTGATTCTACATGGTCAAATCTGAAATCTAATGGGTTGCCACCCTGTAAAAAGAAAAGAGTAATTAGACCAGAGAGACAGCAAAATCCAATCTGCAAGACAACCTGCAAACTTACTTTCTCTAGAAATTCCAGCTCCCTCCTCCGCTCTTCACGAACATCATACTCCTGCCTGAAGTTCACAATCTCAACGTAAGCCATGTAGTTCCATGCCCAATCATCTACACAACAATACTAGAAAATCTGATATCAGTAGCCTACCTGAGATCCTCCTGAGCTTTTTCAATGGCCGCACTGCGCGGTGAAGACTTGGTACTGACACTGACACCATACTCAACCATTCCACCCATAGAGTGCTGCTCAGTATTCAACAAAGCACAGAAGCCACGGAAGTCATTGCTCACACACCACTAGACGCGCCGCCACAGGTACGCAGGCAGGACGCCCGCAACGAGGCGGGATCTCCCTGCAGAGACACCAAAGGCAATACCTACAGCAGACAAGACACAAAGACAGGGTGTAAATGTAAATAAACAAAAAAGGCAAGGCATAAGTAGCAATAACGACAAACAGTTGGACACGTCAATAGGAGGCAGTACAATTCAGGCATCTATCTACAACGTAAAAAAAAATCAATTCTACCTGCAGTGCATGCCACGTCGGTAGCGCAATTAAAACTAAGTAACACCTAAGGCGCTAAGATGACAATCAGGCATGTTTCGGATATCTACCTATATCCAAGGAAAACAGCCCAATTATGCCTGCAATGCATGCAGCGGCAGTATCATCACAATAAAAAACTAAGAAACGCTAAAGGCGGTAAGCTGAAATTAGGCACGTTTTGGATATATCTCCAAGGAAACCATCCCAATTCCACCTGCAGTGCATGCCACTGCGGTATCGCAATTAAAACTATGTAACGGTAAGGCTCTGAGCTCTCACGTTCAGGCTCGTCACGGGTATCTGTCAATACCCAACTCTAACAGCCCAATTCTGCCTGCGATGCGTGCCACAACGGTATCACAATTATAAACTAAGTAACGCCAGGGCGCTAAGCTGACATTCGACATGTCCCAAGTATCTATATACCCAATTCTAACAGCCCAATTTTGCCCATGGCACATGCAGCAACGGTATCGCAATTAAAAGCAGGTAACGGTAAGGCGCGGAGCTGACATTCGTGCACGTCGCGGGTAATATCTATCTATATCTCCAACTCAAACAGCCGAGTTCTGCCTGCGACGCGCGCAGCCACAACGGTGTGTTCACGGTTACAGCTGAGTAGTGGCGTCTAAGGCGCTGCGCCGACATTAGGGCATGGCCGCATCATTCCAGAGGCGTGCCCCGTCAGAAGCTCGACAGCACAGCGCGCTCCCACGAAAGAGGAGTGAGTGAAATGTGCCAAGGCTGATCACCACCCGGGCCTCCCCTGTCGGCCAGCAGTGAGCGGCATGTGACCCACGGCCCCACGGCCTCCCCGCGGGCACTTCCCAACCTGCCGTGCGCGCCCGGGGCACCGGCGCGGGGGCGAATGAAGGAGGAATGGAGGATGAAACGTACCTCGGGGGCCGTGGCTCGGCGGAGCTAGGGTTAGGGTTTGGGGCGGTGTCGTGCGGGGCGGGCGCAGAGACGAGTCGCACGGGTCGCGGGGCGCAGGTACAGGCCTCAGGGGGACTGCGCGGCGCGGTGCGGCGGCGAGGAGGGCGACGGAGGGAGGGCGGTGGGTTCGCCGGCGGGGGTGGTAAGCGAGAAGGGGAGGGGGCCAGGAGAGAGGAGAGAGAAGGGAGGGAGGGGCAGCGTGGGTATTTTATTTGGGATCCTTGTCAGAGACGGGCGTGTGTCTCGTGCCCGCGGGAGGGTGTGGTCCGGTCCGAGTCTGGGTCTGGTTCGAGACTGACCTGACCGACCGACCGACCGATCTTGGTTCCACTCGATTTGAACCTACTTGTGCTTGATTTGGTTCATGGTTTCTTATCTCGTCTCTTTTGAGTTTTCTTATGGTTTTGAGATGTGACTTTGATGGGATTACGAAGTTTCTCTTTAAAAAGTTTATCTTTGGCGTGAGTGATGCATCGTATGTTGGATCGGGAACATTTAGAGAAGTATATGGATATTGGCACGAGCGAGTGTGAGACATATAGGAGGGTTCGAATATCTCGGATGTTTCGAAGATGCTAAACCTTGGCACGATATAGTGCATGTGAGGCGTAGCTTTGATGGAATCTCTCGAAGGTGTTCCGAAGTTTGAATTTGGCGCGAACCATGGGCGGGTCCAACATGGGGGAAGGGTGGGGCCAAATTTGGCCCAATAGCCCTACCATGGGATATAATATATTTATTAAGGATAAAAAGGAAAGAAGATACCATATATACCCAACCTGGGAAGTAATATATGGTCATGGGTAGTCGATATGTATACAGTTTTCCTCTCCTCTTGGCAATACTTGTTTGGTCGTTCTCCCGATCTTGAGACTTGCAATCCGAGTTGAAATAGAAAACGCAACTAATGGCACGGCAGCAATAGCATCAAACATGCCAGAGAGAATGGCGCTTGAGCAGGCGGCGCTTCATGCCAACAGGGTTAGGCATGGCGGCCACACACTGCATACGCACGGGCAACCGACCATGTAGGCAACAACAATCTAGATGGGCGATTGTAAGTTTTATTAATGGTCATCTTATCGGGTCTAGACCTTTACTTCTTTGCAACTTTGAATTGCTTACTATTGCACCGCAAAAATACAACATCAGTTTATTAGTGAACAAGTAATTGATTCTAAGCAATTGGAAAATTTGTCAAATTGACTTATGATTTTGGACCGTAGAACTATTTAAACATAGATAATGCTTGTGAGACCTTATAAATATTTTTGTACGGTGCTATTTGTAAATTTTATACAATGTCCATTAATTGGCATTGTTATGTATTAACAAAAATAATGCCTAGTTGCCCCACCCTTAGCGCAAAATCCTAGATTCACCACTAGCGCAAACATTCTCGAACAAGAGATTTGGCGCGGACTCGAGCGTAGCATAAAAGGTACTATTTCAGAAGCTTGAATTATGGCGTGGCACGAGGTTTGGCGGTTTTTGATTTAAGAGCATGCCTTAATTGCGTTGCATGCATGTTCGGGTCGACCGGCTCCGTATTAGTTTGGTTACTTCCCATTTTCTAGAAGGTAAAAATCACATGTTTAATGTTTAGATGTGTTTTGAGCGGTATGACCACTCTCGGGCTCACTTAGTTGAATTGCGCGACTTGAATGGCATAGCGGTACTATTTTATTGGTATATGATCCAGAGAGAGGTGTCGACGGAAGCACGACTCCATGGAATGGGTTTGACGGAAGCATGACTCCATGGAATTTGACAGTTTGATGAATGAGTTTGGGTTGTCGTGGGGATTTTAACTAGTCGAGAACTCGGAGATGGCAACTCAACAAAAAGAACATGTTATACCGTAGTTAAATTAGTTATTTCTACCCTTGTAAAAATAAAGAAATGTACAACTCCATCCGATCCAAACTAATGAACTCGGCTTTTGTCAAATGTAAACTAATTTGAGTCTATTAATTTGGATTGGAGGGAGTTGTTGTTTTTCGTGTTGACACACATCTTTTTTTTTTTTTTTTTTGCAACGAATCTCATGTTTAGATCGGACGTCGTATTTTAAAACTGAGACCAGAAAATTTAGCTAGGAATGTCGTATCTAGTTTTTTTTTTTCAGAAAAAGAATAGAGTTGGCACGGACGTAGAAGTATGATGACGGACGAAAAAGAAGAGAGTCCAATAGAGAAGGTGAGGTGCGGAACGTCATCCGTGACGTGTAGACATGTTTTTTTATAGGGCCCTAGCTAGGTATATGTACGTGCACGTGATGTATCACTCCTCTATATACGACCTTCTACTTCTATAGTGTGATGTATCACGGAGGTGGTGTTTTGGCTCACATGTGCAAATAAATATATTATAGAAAATGTATTACAACTAAAATTTAAATTGCAAAAGAAATTGAACGAAAAAACATTTTATGTCCGCACACAAGTTCTCAGAAAAAATAAACATTTTATGCGGCTTGTGTAGAAAAGATGAAAAACATGTTCGTGAAGAGGCACGTTGGAGCACTGCAATTTGTCTTCACCTACAAACTTGAATACGGACGTATAATATTCAGATATACATTTAAATATTTTTTTTCATCTTTTTTAATATTTTAAAATATGTTTTCACATAATAGATTCATTTGCACCCGTGAACCAAATTGGATTTCCAGATGTATCACACTATATACGGAACGCAGAACTGCAGCTTCGCTGAAAACGACCAAGACTGAAACTGAACCTGATGAAAAACGTGCTTGAAACTGCAGTGCAGGTTTCGGTGTTATTCCTGAGCTAAATAAACTACTGATCTAAAGAGCAAGGGTAGAAGGTTTGAACAACACATCCATGAGAGAAAAATGTGCTTGAAGCTGCAGTGCAGAATCTGATAATAACCGCAAACCGAGTCAGTCAGGGGAATTTTTTGTAGCAACTTCCGCTTTCGGCTCTGAAGTTCATTTAGCTCAAAACGGTGAGCTTGAGTTGCCACCAATCGTCGTTGTGCATATGAAAGGAATAACGCAGGGCGGTGGAACACACACAAATCCTAAATAACGACATGTCATATATTCATACGAGGAAAATGGAAACCAGTTATGTAGTTGCATATTTGTGGGCGGTGTGGTTGGTGGTGTGCTTCGGCTTGTCCGGGGTGTGGTTGTTGGATTGGGCGAAATCCCTGTCGGCCTTGCTGGCCCCGACGCTGTAACGCCTGCAGGTGTCACCATCATTTTTGAAGGATATAGCAAAATAATTATACTAATGTAGCAAAAGCCGACTTCGCCAGAGACATCGAGGAAAGTTTGTATGAAAAACGCCGCTCGCCGCATGTAGCAACACTAGAAGCCGTATGTAGCATGTTCAATCACCGTGTGTAGCAGGGCCGGAGCCGCAGGTAGCAACACCAGTCGATGTGTGTAGCAGCGCCACTCGCCGCAGGTAGCAACGACTGTCGCCGTAGGTAGAAAATGACGCTCGCCACGGGTGGCAACGACTATATCAAGGCCGATGGCCAGTTGTAGCTGCGGTGGCAACCAATTGTAGCATGGCATGCCGCCCAAGGTAGCACCGCCGGAGACACACGTAGATATGCCGGAGATGGAGCTCGGGGGCAGGGCCGGCCCATGAGGGGGGCAACGGGGCGTCCGCCCAGGGCCCCTAGAAGGCAGGGGCCCGGCCTAGGTAGTTGTCCTGTATTACTAGTAATAATTATATTTTTGTATTAGGTCCAAGAAAAAAAATAAAAAAATAGCACAAGCCCACCATGTACGTACAAGTCACTAACCAACACACCATGGATCGATCGGTGATGCGGAAAGGAATTAAATTGATCGATCTCTATGAGCCTGCGACCCAGCACGCACCTATTTTATCCTCTGTCTTTACTCGCCGGCTTGTCTTCTCCCCCAAATTCTCCACTTCCAGAGAACAGGGCTGCCACTTTCCGTGCTTTTCCAATTCCGAGATCGCCGCAGCCATTAATGGAGAGCTACTGTCCTATTTTTCTTCCCAATCTTCTCTCTTTCCATCCTCAACGTTATAGCCGTGCGCCGTCAACTAGACATTGGAGCCTTAGAGGCATCGCCGCTTCAGAGATGGTATGTCTCCCTCCCTTCTGTTTCTCATTTGATTTGTCGTTAAATAGCATGACTTCCGGGGGCTCCGACTACTCCACATCTCCAATTCTCCTCTTCTTTCTAAGGTATGTTATTCAAGCCTCCATTGGATTTGATCCTGAGCATATTAGGAGAAGAGAAGGGGGCGGACATATGGGGAATGAGCAAGTGATATTCTTCTTCATCTTGGTGCTAAGCAGATCAAGGATCCAACATTGACAATTCAAAATCGAACCATATTCCCATATCCAGGTGATTTTGTTCCATGTATTGACTGTTTTTCTAGAAATGTTTGGTTACATGTCTTCTAAAAAATCTTTATCTGGTTATGAGAAAAGGAAGAGAAATAAACAGAGAGACGAATTGGTAGAATCCTAGAGAGGTTCAATTGATAAATTTTTTAGAACCGGTAGTTCTTCTAAAAGCTCTCTTCAACTAGCCCTAGTAATTGTTCAAGAGCAACAAATTGAGAATTTAGATGACGGTTATGATACCAATGAGGCTAAGAATAATTTTAGTCAGCATGAAATCCCAGCTAATTCCCCAAATTCCGAAATCCCAAGTGTCGATGAACAACAACCTTTTACTATTGATATCCTTGATCCACAACATTGTTGGAGATATGCCCAAGAGGCAATAATAAAGTGAGTTATTATCATATCTTCACACTTATGATAAATGTTTACATACCATGCTATAATTGTATTAACCGGAAACATTAATACTTGTGTGATTTGTAAACTAAAATAAGAGTCCCTAGTATAGCCTCTTGTTAAACTAGCTTGTTGGTTAATATATGATCATGGTTTCCTGATCATGAACATAGAGATGTTATTAACAACAGGATCATATCATTAGGAGAATGATGTGATGGACATACTCCTATAGATAAGCGTAGCATAAAGATCAAGTCATTTCAATAGTTCAATTGCTATATGCTTTCTGATACATAGTAACCTAATTCCTTCGACCATGAGGTCATGCATATCACCTTTACCGGATGGATGCTTTGATGACATCAAACACCACACCGTGAATCGGGTGGCTATAAAAGTGGCATTGAGTGTTCGGAAAGTATTGGTTGAAACACATGGATCAAGAGTGGATTTGTCCATCCACATGACGGATAGATATACTGGGCCCTCTCGGTGGAATGTCATCCAATTAGCTTGCAAGCATGTGACTTGGTCACAAGGGATCACATATCACGAACGAGAAAAGAGTACTTATCGAACGAGGTTGAACTAGGTATGCAGAGATACCGACGATCATAACCTCGGATAAGTAACATATCGTGAGACAAAGGGAAATTGGTATCGTATGTAAGTGGTTCATTCGATCGCAAAGTAATCGAGAAATATGTGGGAGCCATATGAATTTCAGATTCCTCTATTGGTTATTGTTCGAGAAGTGTCTCGATCATGTCCGCATAATTCACGAACCGTGGGAGACACACTTAAGGATTCGACGTTGTTTGAGTAGTTATGGTATTATGAGAAAGAGACCGAATGTTGTTCGAGTCTCGGATGGGATCCGGATATCACGAGGTGATCCGGAATGGTCCGGAGAATAAGATTCATATAAGGAAAGTCCGTTTGAGTTCGGGAATGATTCCTGTTTTCATCGGGAATGTTCTAGAAGGTTCCGGATTGTCCAGACTCGGGGAAGGGTACATGAATGTGTCATTGCTCATTGAATGATTGCATCATGTACTAAGTGTTCTGCTGTCCCAAATAAAGGATTAAATTGAATCCTAAAGCAGAAAAGTCAAATGTCCAGCTTTGAAAGTCAAACCAAAACAAGAAACTGGGAAACAAGCAAGAGGAGTTGGAACCAACTGGAGGAGGAGTTGGACTCCTCCAGCCGGGCGCCAGCCAAGGCCGACTTGGGGAGGGACTCCTCCCTCCTGGCGCCAGGACCTCCCTCCCATAAAAGGAGGGGCTCCTCCATAGACGCTTACTTTCTACTCTAGATCTCCGTTTAGCGCTGTTTTGGTTTAGAGCTTCTAATTGCTTTAGCCAACAGTTTAGAGCCTTCTAATTGGTTTAGAGCCCTCTAATTGGTGTGTCTCATTACTAGGCCACTAATCCTCTCTCTCATAAGCTCTTCCATACTCGCTCCGGCTTAAGGCGAAGCCCTGCGGGATCTCCCTTCTACTGCACTTGCCAGGCCGCCTTGGAATCGCGAGGAGAGTGCTACAACCTCCATTTTCTTTGGAACAAGGGAGAGGAAGGTCTTCGTCGAGTCGAACGCAGTGACCGATCATGAAGCGCTATGGGAACGTGATTTGGAAGGATCGTCACACGATCTTGAGATCGGGAAGAGTACGACTACATCACCCACGAGAATCCGCCTCGTTAACCACTTTGGAATCTTCGAGGGTGAGTTCCTCTATCGACTCGTTGCTACAATCTAGTAGATAGATCTTGGCTTGTTTGTTTGTATGCGATAGAAAATTTTTGTTTTCCATGCTACGAACCCTCAAAGGGTATCGAGCCGTGTCTATATGTAGATCATTGCCACGAGTAGAACACAATGGTCATTGTGGGCGTTGATGCTTTTATTGTAGATTGCTTTTTGTGTACTTTGCATCTTGCGGTATGTTGGGATGAAGCGGCCCGAGCTAACCTTACATGACATCGTTCATGAGACTTGCTCCACGCTTGACATGTAACTTGTATTGCATAAGTGGCTTTATGTGCATGTTTCTCCTAGCATAGTTAAGATCCAATTTACAACGGGTGATCCACAATGCTAGTATCAATGTTGTGGTTCTTGTTCGTAAGTTAGAACGACACTTATTGAAAGCCCCAAACCACGTAAAATATGCAAAGAAAGTAGAGGCGTCTAACTTTGTTTTGCGGGTGTCTTGTGATGTGATATGGCCATGATTGTGATTATATCTGATGTATGCAATGTCCCTTATTGTAAGTTGGCACCCGGCAGGAGCCATATGGTTGTTTTTAATTTCTGTTACGACCCGCGTGTCTATTCAAAGTAGTTGTAATAGCTGAAGCGGTGGGCGACAACCATGGAGAGGCGTCATTGACCTTGATGCAATGCGGTGATGATGGAGATCATGTTCGTGCTAGAAGATGGAGATCGGAAGCACAAAGAAGAAAAGGCCATATCATATCACATATTATGAATTGCATGTGATGTTAATCCTTTATGCATCTTGTATTGCTTAGTAGACGACGGTAGCATTATAAGATGATCCCTCATGCACATGAATTTCAAATCATAAAGTGTTCACCCTTAGTTAGCACCGTTGCTAAAGCTTGTTGTTTCGAAACACCACGTGATGATCGGGTGTGCTAGATTAGGCAAGTGTAGACAACGTGAGCAAGCCAGTTGCTCATGCGAAACTAAGGTTTGATCTTGACGAGCCTAGCATGTACGACATGGCCTCAGGAACACGGATTACCGAAAGGTAGAGCATGAGTCATATAGTAGATATGATGAACATGTCGATTGTTCGCCATTGAAGCTATATCAACTCTCGTGATGATCGGTTTTGATGTGGTGGATTTGGTTCGTGTGATCACTAAAACAATGTGAGGGATATTGTTTTGAGTGGGAGTTCACCTAGATTAATTTAATTATTAATTAGAACTCAATTTATCATAAACTAAATCAAAGTGAATTTGCATAGTTGTTGTAGTCATTGGCATCCGTTTACCACCTTGCGCTTAGTTATAATTGAGATGATAGAGCTATAGAATTACGGTTAGTTACTTTCTGACTGGTATCGTATTGTTTTGAAGTGTTAATTTAAAGTTTAAAAGTCCTATTGCAAACTTTCGGTAAGTTCGGTTACTCCATGAAGTTTAATAATTAGTATTAAAACAAGAGTAACAATTCCAATGTTAGTATATAAGTATCATGTTTGTCTCCACGATTCTTGATATTCAAAGGATTCTCTTAATATCAAGGTTATCTAGGATGTGAAAGAGTTGTTTGAAACCATGATGTGTGGAAGATATTGTGATATCTGAAACAAAGTTTTGGTTGCAACATGATAGAGTATAATATGGCAAAAGTCATGTTCTCATATTTGATGAGAATTTGCAAAAGGTTGGAGACACTAGTTGTCCTAATCCTCCAAAAGGTTTTGGAGAGCAACATTATACTTGCGATTCACCGTTACAAGCTAAAAGTAGTTTGATCATGGACGATTCCATGATAAGGATGAATATTTGATGTAGGTAAAATGTTTACTACACCAAGAGATTACTAAATAAAGGAATTTGAAAGAACACCAAACATTTGATGATGGTGATCTACTTCAAGGTGCAAGTCCAAAGACATTGGTATTTAACTATACACGCTTTGGACTATGTGTCATATGTATGACTCCACTATTGATATTGATAGATTCTTTCAAATGTAAAAGGAAATCTTGAAGAGAATCTCATAAATATATGGCAGAAAAGAAAAGATTAGAATTGTTCAATTTAAGTATATAGATGATATACATGTTATGGCTATATTCTTTGCTTATTAAACAATGTGGTTCTTAAGTATTTGATACTGAATTTGTTGGTATGAATCGTCATACATAACAACAGAATTCATGAACTACAGTGGCCTAAGTAACTAGCAAAAGAATATGTGATGATGTTCATCGAGAACAAAATAAAGGGTTATTGTGTTGCTCGTTAAACATCAAAGCTTGCCTTCAAGATTTGTTTTATCAGGTATTATGAGAACAAAAGGGTTGTTCAAATAATTGCCGTAATCCATAAAAGATGGATGATTCACAAAATCTCGTTGGAGAAATCACATCCATAAAACTAGTGCTAAAAATGTCGAAAGACAAATTGATTGAAAGATCACTTAGGAAGTGACATCGCCGTTTAAATTATATTGGAAAGAAAACATGAAGAAACTCCATATGTATGGAATTTTGGAGTCTTTTGATTTTGATCAAATGACGCTTGTGAAACTTTCCTAGAGATAATTAAAACTTCGTTCATAGGCCAAAAGGGAACGAAAGACTAGCTTATTGAAATTTGTACATATTGTTGTACGAAGTCCATTATGTGTAGTCAAGAGCGATGGATTTCAACTTCATATGCTTTCTCCGAAAATTTAAGTGAATATATGAATATTTACTTAATAAGGATGAAGTATGAAACATTTGAAAAGTTCAAGGACTTTCAAGATGAAGTGCAAAATCATTGTAACAAGAATATAAATAGTTTATGATAAGATCATAAAGGAAGATATTTGAGTTACAAGTTTAGCATAATACCTAAGATTAAAGGAATCGTTCCGTGGATTTGCATTTCCCGAAACACCATAAGAGTATGGAGCATTCGAGATATGTAATTAAACCTTGTTTGACATGGTGAGATCAAAGGTGTAATTCATAAAATTGCCATTGTATTTTAAAGATTAAAAGCTTTAGAGATTGCCGTTTTTCCACTGAAAAGAGCTTCATCATAATCCGTTGAAATGACACCATATAAGGTTATGGTTTGGGATAAAACCCAAGTAGTCCTTTCTTAAACATTGGCATGTTATACATAAGAAAGATGTTTGCAACCAAAGTCGGATGAATCTGTCTTTGTTAAGTATTTCTCCATAAACACCGGAGACAAAAGTGTTTGTCGCTTAGAACGTCAAGTTTCTTTAAGAAGGAATTTTTCGTGAAAAGTTAAGTGGGAGGACAATAGAACTTTGATAAGGTTGAAAGAACCTTAGCTATATGTGCGAGTTGCGCAAAGACCGAAAAGTGTTCGGAGGCGAGAACAAAGCTCATGGCTCACGTACCTCAAAGGTTATGGTCATGGAGATCCAAGTTCCTATTGAAACAAGTAGGTCGGATAAACAATCAAATACCAAGATTTGAGGGTTGAATCATTATTTGAGAATAATGAACCGACTACATGCAAAGAAGCGATGATGGGCCCTGACTCTGTAAAATGGCTTGAAGCCATAAAATCCGTGATAGTTCCATACACGAGAAAATCAAGTTTTGAACTTGAAGGACCCTCGAGAAAGGTGTAAGACCTTATAGTTGTGTCTGGATCTATAAAGAAATAGACATGGATGTTTCACATCTATGAAATAGTCGACATGTTGGGAAAGAGTTCACAACAATGTTCAAAGGTTGACTATGACAAGATTTGATCATCATAGTGATATTTAGTCTAGACGGATTAATGTAGCAACCACTACATATAATTTGTTATATGGTAGTTGAATAAACAAAACAAGTTCTTCTAATAGAATCGTTACCTAGGACATGTGCTTAACACGGTCCATAGGGTTTTGTTAATTCAAAGGATGCTAAAAGCATATGCGAACTTCAATGGTTAAAGTAAGCATAGCGGAGTTGGAATCTTCACTATGATGAAACTGTTAAAAGAGTTTAATTTCATCAGAGACAATGAAGATGCTTGCATTTGCAAGAAATTAAGTGGGAGCGCTAAGACATGTTTCTAATACATTATGTGGAAGACATATTGTTGATTGGAAATAATGTATCTTTTATTAACACATATTAAGAATTTCATCCCGATGAAAGACTTAGGCAAAACCCAAATATTTAGCATCAATAGATGCTAATATGGTTATGCCAGAAGTACATAGACAAGATATTGAATGAGTTCAATATAGAAACTACAAGAAAGTTTCTTGTCACACAGAAAGGATTGAATGAGTTCAATGTTGATGATATATTCAAGTGTATTGACATTTGGTAAAGTGAAACAAATAATCAAGTATAGATTGATACTTGATGTATGAAATCACAAAGAGTATTTATATCAATCATCCGTGATATGTACAAATCCAGATATGTCCTATGCTCTAAATATTATGAGCATATACCGAATGATTCTAAGATGATCATTGGACAATAGTAAGGATATTCTTATGATCTTTTGGAAGAACTAAGAGTATAATATTTGTAGAAGTGACAAATAGATGGTTAGTTCATTGTAAAAGTACTACATTGATACTAGTTTTGTCACAAAGTACAAATTAAGTTTATCTCAATCTAAACTAAGGGTGGCACAATATAATGGAAGGTGAGTTCCATAATGGATTTGGATGAGTTCCAAAGTTAAGACATTGTGACAGATACTACAACAAAAGGCCAAGTATATAACTGCTATTTCAGCAAAAGAGGGCATTTGTGTCAAGTAGTTTGTTATCAAACTAGGTGTAGTTCAGTGGGATAATACTATGAAGATATATTGTGCGACAATATTATCAACATGTTTTAACCCCAAAGAGCTAAAGGTCACACGAAAGACCAAATTTATACAAAGCCATCTCATTAGAGAATGAGTGATGCGAGAGACGCAAAGACATGCAATTACACACGGACTGGAAGTGTCGATCCGAGATCGATTGACCACTAGCAAAGTGTACATACAACAGGAAAGCCATAGGTGTTCTATACACAAAGGTTTGAAACTAGATTATTGACTCTAGTGCAAGTGGGAGACTGTTGGAGATATGCCCAAGAGGCAATAATAAAGTGAGTTATTATCATATCTTCACACTTATGATAAATGTTTACATACCATGCTATAATTGTATTAACCGGAAACATTAATACTTGTGTGATTTGTAAACTAAAATAAGAGTCCCTAGTATAGCCTCTTGTTAAACTAGCTTGTTGGTTAATATATGATCATGGTTTCTTGATCATGAACATAGAGATGTTATTAACAACAGGATCATATCATTAGGAGAATGATGTGATGGACATACTCCTATAGATAAGCGTAGCATAAAGATCAAGTCATTTCAATAGTTCAATTGCTATATGCTTTCTGATACATAGTAACCTAATTCCTTCGACCATGAGGTCATGCATATCACCTTTACCGGATGGATGCTTTGATGACATCAAACACCACACCGTAACTGGGTGGCTATAAAAGTGGCATTGAGTGTTCGGAAAGTATTGGTTGAAACACATGGATCAAGAGTGGGATTTGTCCATCCACATGACGGATAGATATACTCGGGCCCTCTCGGTGGAATGTCATCCAATTAGCTTGCAAGCATGTGACTTGGTCACAAGGGATCACATATCACGGGAACGAGAAAAGAGTACTTATCGGTAACGAGGTTGAACTAGGTATGCAGAGATACCGACGATCATAACCTCGGATAAGTAACATATCGTGAGACAAAGGGAAATTGGTATCGTATGTAAGTGGTTCATTCGATCGCAAAGTAATCGTAGACATATGTGGAGCCATATGAATTTCAGATTCCTCTATTGGTTATTGTTCGAGAAGTGTCTCGATCATGTCCGCATAATTCACGAACCGTAGGAGACACTTAAGGATTGACGTTGTTTGAGTAGTTATGGTATTATGAGAAAGAGACCGAATGTTGTTCGAGTCTCGGATGGGATCCGGATATCACGAGGTGATCCGGAATGGTCCGGAGAATAAGATTCATATAAGGAAAGTCCCGTTTGAGTTCGGGAATGATTCCGTGTTTTCATCGGAATGTTCTAGAAGGTTCCGGATTGTCCCAAGACTCCGGGGAAGGGTACATGAATGTGTCATTGCTCATTGAATGATTGCATCATGTACTAAGTGTTCTTCTGTCCCAAATAAAGGATTAAATTGAATCCTAAAACAGAAAAGTCAAATGTCCGGTTTGAAAGTCAAACCGCCAAAACAAGAAACTGTGGGAAACAAGCAAGAGGAGTTGGAACCAACTGGAGGAGGAGTTGGACTCCTCCTCCGGCCCAGCCAAGGCCGACTTTGGGAGGGACTCCCTCCCTCCTTGGGCCTCCCATAAAAGGAGGCGGGGCTCCTCCATGGGCAGCTTACTCTTCTCTAGATCTCCTTTTTTTTTTTTGTTTTTTTTTTAGAGCTTTAATTGCTTTAGCCTTAGTTTAGAGCTTTTGTGGTTTAGAGCCCTCTAATTGTGTGTGTCTGTATTAATAGCACACTATCTCTCTCTCATCATCTCCACCACCATACTACTTTTGCTTGCTGCGAGCCTGATCTCCTCTCCCTCTCTCTACTTGTTGTGTTTGTCTTCTTTGGAATCGCGAGGAGAGTGCTACAACCTCCGCTTTCTTTGGAACAAGGGAGAGGAAGGTCTTCGAAAATCTGAACGTGTGACCGATCAAGGAAGCGCCGGAACGTGGCGCTGGAAGGATCGTCTACACGATCTTGAGATCGGGAAGAGTACGACTACATCACCCACGAGAATCCGCTCTCGTTAACCACTTTGGAATCTTCGAGGGTGAGTTCCTCTATCGACTCGTTGCTACAATCTAGTAGATAGATCTTGGCTTGTTTGTTTGTATGCGATAGAAAATTTTTGTTTTCCATGCTACGAACCCCTACAAACATTGGAATAATTTAGATGAGAAAGTTAGGCATACTTTAGTTGAAAAGGGGCCTGTAAGTTTTATTCGGGTGGAGACATAAACAAATGTAAATTCTCTAAGATCTGATCATCATAGTATAAATAGAAGTGCTAAGTTTGTTGTACTAATTGTATATCTTATGGTAAGACAAAAGCTTTACATAGCAATCCGTTCTGACAAGCTTATTTGTTTTGCGGATGACTTTTGCAACAATGCAATTTAAGTGACACTTAGATGATTTGTCTTTTGCTGCTATTATTTTTACTAATATGATGTAAAGCCATTAGTCTATGTACCGTTACAAATAAATAATTTTAGTGCATGTTTTGTAGTTTAAAGACCACATGTCTATATATGATATGTACTTATTGTGTTGCTTTTGAAATAGTATGCATTTTAAATATGAGTTTGTGAACAAGGGCCCTTTTTGCTGTCTTGTCCCAGGGCCTCCAATATGTATGGACCGGCCCTGCTCGGGGGCAATAGAGGTGGATCCCCGGTAGCAGCGCCGGCCTGCCCTTCATAACCCACCTGTTTCCCTCACGTCGTGGTCATAGTCGCCATCGCCATCGCATCAGCATGTAGTCCTCGTACACCTCCTGCCGCTCGGAGCTTCCGCGCCTGGTCCTTGCATCATGGCGACACCAACTTGCAACGACGGACTGAGAACTAGCAGTGGTGGCGCACCTTGCTACGGACGATCGAATCCATGGCGCATGGTTGCTTCACAAAACCATCCTTTTTTTGGACTCGGAAAATGGAAAATGGTTTTTTGGTGCGACGAAAAGGAAAACTTTCTCCTGCAATATTGTCCGTTATCCCATAATACACATGTATGCATAACATAGGCACATTATCACAAACTATGCCTTAATTCTCGTCATAACATTGGTTGTTTGACTCGAAAGCCACGAAACCTCGAATAAGATAGATCATTTTGTGAAGGTTTTTTTGAGACATAATCAATATACCAAGTTTGATATTTTTCCTTCCAACTATGTCACATAATATGACACCACGCGAAGGTTTCACATTGTTTGGATTGTTTTTGAATTTCTTATGCCCGTTTTAAACTATCGTTATACTTTTTTGAACGACGGGCATGAAGATTCTTAGCTTGGGGCTGAGTCTCGCTAAACTTGAAGTGGATCTCTGATGAAATATTATATTGTGAACCTAAAAATGGTGTTTGTAAAATATCATGAGCATCAGATCATGTACCTGTAGTTCATATCTGACCCACTTCCTATCGATTCGGCAGGATTTGTCTTTTTAACCAGGGATGGAAGGAAAGGTTTGAGATCCACTTGTTAGGAAATTTTCAATACAAGGTGGTCTAGTATGAAAAATATGATGGTAGAATTTTGAATTAGCCATTTGGTGGTTGCTTCACAAAACCGCCCGGTTTTTGCACTCGGGAAATGGAAAATGACTTTTTGGTGCGACAAAAAGAAAACAATCCTCCCGCAACATTGTTCGCCATCCAATAATACACATGTATGCATAATATGGACACATTATCATAAACTATACCTTGATTCTAGCCATAACGTTGGTCATTTGACTCGAAAGCCAGGAAACCTCGAATGAGATAGATCATTTTGGGAAGGTTTTCTTGAGAAAAAAATTAATATACCAATTTTGATATTTTTCCTTCTAACTATGTCACATAATATGATACCACGCGAAGGTTTCACATTGTTTGGTTCGTTTTTTAATTTCTTATGTCCGTTTTAAACTATATATAATGTTTTACGTTTCACTTAATTTTTATTTACAAATGTGTAATATTTGAGTTCTGTACGACATTGACACTTACGAGTAGCTTCGGGTTCTCGATCGGCAGCCTGAAATCTATGGGCTAAGACGTCATCGTTATTCTTTAGGCCTCTTAGGCCATTTGTTAAGTTTGCTATATTTAATAGCATAATTTGCCTTCCATTATTTTATGTTTGTGGTCAGTGACATTTATTTGTAATAATTTGGTTCTTTGCTCAGTTATGAGCTTTCTATAATATTTTTTGTGTCATAGGGTCATTGTTGTGTTACCGATTCCCTCACTGGATATCCTCGAGCTCTAGGTTAGGCTTATGTCAAACAGAGGTCTGAGATTTGTCTAGCCCTGATCACGTGGGTGTCATAGCTCTCGAGAGCTCGAGCCGCCCGTTGTCCCCGACAGAGACCTCCGAAGCGCGATCTGGGAGCTACCAAAGCCGAATCACCGCAAACACCAGGATCCCACTTTGTCTGCTCCTCGCCATCAATATGACCAAAAATAGAGAGCACCACCACCACCGTCACGTCTCTCGTTGTAGATTCATTTGTGCAATCCACCTTCCTGGTTTTATGCCCGGCATCCATGTCTTGCCCATGGTGCGACAGATGCCACAACCGCATGCCCAACGGAGCGGGCAAGATGGGTCCAAGCCATCTAGCCAAGGCTCGGATAACATGGACCGCCAACCTAGATCGGACCCAGATGGGCCTAGATCTGGGCCGGGTCAGGCTAGATCCGCCCGCCCGTTGTTGCCTAGCTGCCAGCTGACCTGACCCTCCTCCCCGACTTCGATGAAGGACGCTAGCCTAGTCCCTGCCCACCCGCCCACGAGGACCTCCAATAGAAGCTTTGGCCATGTTGCCTTCAACCACGTGAGATGACCGCCGTGCCGCCTAGCATCGCCGCCTCCAACATGAAGACCCTCCGTAGCCGTAGCTCATGGTCCCACCACGTTGGGAATCCTTGGATCATCTCTTCGGCTCTCCGCCCCCGTTCAGAGCCGCCCCTGTCACCATCGTCCCAAATGGGTTTTGCCTGGGGATTAACGCCACTGGTGGTGACATGGGAGGGGAGAAGGGGGGTAGGGAGGGTTAGGGTTGCTCCATATCACATCACAACACAAGCCCTGCAAAAAAAGTTAGACGCCTCTAATTTTATTTGCATGTTTTACGTGGCTAGGGCTTTCTGAAGGGTTTCGCGACATACTAAATCAAAAATTTCTACGGATGCGAACAGAGGGAAAGCCAAGATCTAATCTAGGAGATGCAAATAACGAGAGATTGGATTAGATCTTCATACCCTTGAAGATTCGCACAACGGAACGTTCGTCGGAACATGGGTGATGTAGTCGTACTCGCTTCTCCTCCTCGCGATCCGATCCGATCTAGCACCACAAGTGGCGGTGCCTCCGTGAGATGCACACGTGCAGCACCTCGACGTCTCCTCCTTCCTCGGACAAGCAAGTATGGTGGAGAGACGGATTGGATCTACAACACGACGGCGTGGTGTATATGGTGGAGAATTTCTGCGTGAGGCTTCGTCTACAAGCAATCGGGAGGGGAGAGAGGAGGGCAGCAGACGCTAGGGTTAGAGGGAAGGTGTGGGATGGTGCGCCCCAGCCCTCTTTATATAGAGGGGGGCGGAAACAGCCCCTCCCCAAGCCAAGGCCGGCCAAGGAGGAGGAGGGGGCAAGGAACCCTCCTTCTAGAAGGTCTAGTTAGGGTTTTACCTAGGCCGATTGGGCCCTATGGGGCCTTGTGCCTGCCCAATGGCCGTGGCACTCCCTCATAGGCCCATGCCCCCTCCCGGAAGGTGGGGCCACGTTGGTCCCCTTCCGGAAGGTTCTAGAAGCTTCTGGTACATTACCGATTAATCCGGAACAATTCCGAACTCCAAAAACTGCACTGCCTTATATGAATCTTATTCTCCGGACCACTACGGAACCTCTCGTGATGTCCCGGATCCCATCCGAGACTCTGAACAAAAACTCATAAACCAATTATCCAATCTATCCTAGCATCGAGACACATTAAGTGTGTGACCCTGCGGGTTCGAGAATATGCAGACATGATCTTCTATCAATAATCAACAACGGGGTCTGGAAACCCATATTGACTCCCACACATTAATCGATGATCATATCGGATGAACCACGATACCAGGATTCAATCAATCCCATATATATATTCCCTTCGTCTCGCGATATTTTATTTGCCCGAGATTCGATCGTCGGCACCGTCATACCTAGTTCAATCTCGTTCACAACAAGTACTTTACTCATTCCGTAATCCGATATCACTTTGTGATTAACTCCTTAACCACATGCTTGCAAGCGGTGTTGATATCGATTACCGAGTGGGCCCAAAGTATATCTCTCCGACTTGGGAGGGACAAATTCCATCTCGATACATACAACCCAACAGATACTTTCCGATCACCTGAGAGACACCTTTATGATCACCCTCTCATAGGATGACGTTTGATGACCTCAAAGCTTTCTTCCGATACCAGGGAGTTGTATTATCTCATGGTCTAAGGAATACAATATTTGACATAAGAAAAGATTCGCAAAGACGAACACGATGACACGATCTAATTGCTTCGCTTAGTTTGGGTCTGTCCATCATATCATTCTCCCAATGATATGATCTCATTATTAATCGACAACTCATGTCCATGGCTAGGAAACCTTAACCATCATTAATCAATGAGCTAGTCCATAGAGGCATACTAGGGACACGGTGTTGTTCACAAACCACACAAGTATTAAAGTTTCCGCTTAATACAATTCTAGCATGGAATATAAACATTATCATGAACAAGAATTATAATAATAACATCTTTATTATTGCCTCTAGGGCATAATTCCAACACTTTCGAATAAGAACCGTTCTAACTTACGAACATAAACTACAATGTTGATACAAGTATTGTCAAGTGCCCGTTATAAATGGAATCTTCACTATGGTGGGAGAGACATACACCCGCAAAGTCCCTTGTGCAATGCAAGTTGCACGTTGAGCGTGGAGAAAGTCTCATGTACGATGACATGTAAGGTTAGCCCGGGCCGCTTAATCCCACCATCCCACAAGATGCAAAGTACACGAAAAGCAAGCGACAACAAGAGCATCAATGCCCACAAAACCATTGTGATCTACTCATGCAACAGATGTACACATAGAGTCGGCGCTGATACCACTATAGGGTTCGCAGCATGGAAAACAAAAAAATTCTATCGCTGGAACACAAAAAAGCCAAGATCTAATCTACGAGATTGGTGCAACGAGTTTGTAGAGTACTAAATCTCATAGATCCAAAGCGTTTAACGTGATCGGATTCTCATGGTTGATGTAGTCGTTCACTTACCGATCTCAAGATCGCGAAGACGATACTTCCGGCGCCATGTTCCGGCAGTGCTTCCATAGTCGGTCACACATACGGTAGTCTATGAAGACCTTCCTCTCCATTATTCCAGCAGGCAGCAGAGGTTATATCTCCTCGGAATCCCAACAACATGACGACGTGGTGGTGGTGGAGAAGAATCCCTGCAGGACTTCGCCTAAGCCGGAGCAGGCCAATGGAGGAGGGAGACGGCCATGGGTGGTGGCGCCTAGGGTTTGGGGTGAGGTTGTGGGGGGAGGCACCCCTCCTTATATGGGCGGAGGGGCGGCTAGGGTTCCCAGCCCTGGAAGAGTCCTCCCCAAACTCCTCATGGCCGGCGGCAATGGAGAGGGAAAGGGAAACCTTTTCCCTCAAGGTTTCCTTCCCTTCCTCCTCTAGGACTTTGACTTTCAAACTAGGATTTGACTTTTCAAACTAGTGTTTGACTATTCAAACTAGAGTTTGATTCTTTCATCCTTTTCCTTGGTCGACTTGACCTAGTAGTCCATGCTCCTACCCCATTAGGGTATTATGCATTCCAAGTACCCCCTCCCGGGGTGGTGGACCTTCCAAAACTTTCTAAAAGCTTCCAGTCAAAACACCGAAAACATTTCCGAACCCCGGAAATTGACTTTCCTTATATGAATCTTATTCTCCAGACCATTCTGGATCTCCTCGTGATGTCTGGATCTAATCCGAGACTCCAAACAACATTAGGTATCCAACTCATATTCCATATTACTAAACAACATCGAATCCTTAAGTGTGTCTCCCTACGATTCGTGAACTATGCAGACATGATCGAGACACCTCACCGATCAATAACCATTAGTGGGATCTGGAAATCCATAATGGCTCCCACATATTTCTACGATGACTTCATGATCGAATGAACCATTTACATATGATATCGATTCTCTTTGTCGCACGATACTTTACTTATTCGAGGTTTGATCATCGGTATCTCTATACCTAGTTCAACCTCGTTACCGATAAGTACTCTTTACTCGTTCCGTGATATGACATCCCTTGTGACCTAGTCATATGCTTGCAAGCCAATTGGATGACATTCCACTGAGAGGGCCAAGAGTATATTTATCCGTTATATGGATGGACAAATCCCACTCTTGATCCATGTGCCTCAACACATACTTTCAGAATACCTGATGCCACCTTTATAACCACCCAGTTATGAAGTGGTGTTTGATGTCATCAAAGCATCCATCCGGTGATGGTGATTAACATGATCTCATGGTCGAAGGATTATGTTACTATGTATTTGAAAGCTTGTAGCAAACAAACTCTAAATGACTTGATCTTACACTACGCTTAACTATAGGAGTGTATTCATCACATAATTCTCCTAATGACATTATCTTGTTCATGATCTAATGTCCATGATCAGGAATTATGACCATGTATTAATCAACAAGCTAGTTTAACAAGAGGCTTATTAGGGACTCTATTATGTCTACAAAACACACAAGTATTAATGTTTCCAGTTAATACAATTATAGCATGTTATGCAAACATTTATCATAAACACAAATATATAATAGTAACCATTTTATTATTGCCTCTTAGGCATATCTCCAACAATCATGTTGAAGCCTGTAGCCACCAGTCCACGAAGTCTCCTCCTCCATCCGACGATGCGGCCGTGGAATGAATCCAAGAGAGCACCTCATGCCAGATCACCATGGAGAAAGGGCATTCCACCAAGAGGTGGGTCATGGTCTCGCCCGTTTGGTCGCATAGAGGCGACGCAGGGGGTGAGCCAGTTCCCATCTCCCATGCCGCTCATCCTTCCAACCATGGTATTGGCATTCAAGCCATACAAAGAACTAGATCCTAGGTGCCCAGGCATGCCAGTTTAGCTTCCAGGACTTCAAAGCGATTGAACCTTGGAATAGGAACTCGTAGCAAGACCGGGCATAGTACTTAGCATCAGGCGTCCAATGCTAGAGTAGGGTATCAGGCTCGTCCGGGAGCCCGAAGTCGTGTACCCTAGCACAGAGCTGAACGTACTGCCATAGGGCGCGTGTACTAAGCGCGCCCTGAATGTCTGTAATCTAGTGGCACTCCAGCATCGCCTATCTCACCGTACGACGCTTCCTGGTCCTTTTGGGGCTTAGCGCAAACAACTCTGGCGCCGTGTCACCCATGTTCTTCCCGTCGAGCCAATGGTCTAGGCAAAACAATGACGTGGCTCCATCCCCCACTCTCATGACTGTGGTGGCGTCGAACACCTGCAGCTCTACCATAAAGAAGCGCATGTCCATGATGCGCTAAGGTCGCATTGGGTCTATGCGCATCCTCTAATCCAGCGAGTCCAGAGGCTGACCATCATGCGGGCAAGGTCGGGGACCCCCATGCCTCCATAGTACCGTTGTCCTCCATTCTCCCATCCCAGAGTAAGCTCCTCGCAATCTTCCGGATCTGCTTTAGTGTCTGCTTGTTCAGCCCCAACACGATGATCTTATGAAGGCGGATCGCCATCAGCACCGATCGTACCAGTGCAAGACATCTGACCTTCGTCATCATGGCGGCTCTCCAGGAGGGCAACTTGTTGGTGATACTATCCACCAATGGTTGGAGCGCCGCTGTAGATAGCCTCCTGAGGGACATGGGGATGCCCAGGTACCTGGCGAGGAAGGGTGCCACATGGCTCTCCATCACCCCAGCCGTGTGCAGGGCATCCTCGTCAGAGCAGGCGATCGGCGAGACCGAGCATTTGGCATAGTTGGTGTGCATACCTGATGCATCTCCAAACAGTGCCGGTAGTGCGCGCATGGAGGGCAATTCTTTCTCATCTGGGTGGCAGAAGATCACGATGTCACCCACGTATAGGAAGAAGAAGCACCATGGTCTCAGGCCTGCAAATGATTCAAGATTAGTGCACAAGTCTCTACTTCCAGCCGCCCCTCCGTGGGATCGCATGGAAAGTGTGTGGTTACTCTTTAGGCCCGTTTGGAATGCCGTATTTTAACCAAAACCACCGGATTACACGGACTTTTCCTACTTAACATCTTCACAAAATAAAAACGACCAGACTAAAAAACAACAATCCAAACGAGGCGTTAGGGTTTGGGTTCCTCGCTCGACTACGGGTGGGTTCCAAGCCACGACCCAATATAGAGGTTTCTCACGAGCAGACCCATAGCTTTTCTAGGAACGGATCTCGTTTTTTAATTACTGTACTTCCTAAGTCAATTAATTTGGATCGAAAGGAGTAAATCAAATCAACTGAATCAAAAAAATTAAGGTCAAACCTGAAACCAAACCGACAAATTTAACTACCAATGCAGGTTGACCATCATCGACAAACCGTGTCTTAGTTAGGGTTCCCAGGTTGCTTTTTTTTTTGGACTTTTCATCTAGTACCGTGCATGAATGGATATGGTGGGTAAGATTTGAAAACATTTGACATCAACCGGGCTCTACTTTGCTTTTACTTTACTTTGAGTAAAATCCATCAATGGTATCTAAACTTGGCGTCCTTTTTTAATCGACCTTAGAAATACGTGATTTACGGTCATTAAATACGATGGTTATTTCATTACAGTCACTGGGTTTTTATATAACGTCGTATTTATTTTTCTACGTGGCGAGCGTTGACCGGTCTATAGATATGTTTTTTTATAAAAAGCCCCTTGACCAAATTATTTGCCACATGCCCCTCGGCCCACCAGCCTTTTTGCAAACATCATGTTCAGAATTTAATCAGAAAAAGAGGTCCACATGTCAGCATGATTAGCAACTAACAGAGAGGATTACCCCACTTAGGGGTGGGCGTTTGGTTCCCATGTTCTCTTGGTAATCAGCAAAGAATTCGCACAAGGTCACAGGACATATCGAGAAAATGGCAACAAAATTGAACAGTGCACTTTCAAGCTAGACAAGAACAGATCAAAGCTCATGGTAATCAATATTGAACGGATCAATAACGAACAGTTGCATCTTGCAGGCTAGGAGTAGCAGCAGCCTTCGGTGCGGTTGTTCTTCTGATCCAGGATACGGCGAGATCACCGACCACCGTGCTTGTCGCCAACGGCTGTACGCCGCCGCTCACGGGCATCGACGTCGACTGCTCCTGGCCCCCAGGCCGCAAATGCAGAGGAAGGTGGAGGCTGCTGGAGCCGGGGGCGCGCGCCGACGAGGCAAGAGGGAGGTGCCACACGACGTGGGAGCTGAAGGTCAAAGCCATCACCGGGGCCGGCTCTATATTTTTTTGGGCCCCGGGGCGAAGTCGACAAGAGCTATGGCAATATATATTACTCCTACGTTCAATATACCTTACATATGAGATTCTTGACTTTGATTATTATTGTTGACATCAACACTACTTGTTGTTGGAAAATATACTTATTTAAAGCATCGTTTTGCAATTTAATAAGTTGATTCTCTATCTGTTTTTAGCACTGGGCAATTGTTTTGGCGGCATTGCAACGCCTGTCACAGATTAATGTGAAGGAATTTATATCAAATTATGATCTTAAAAGTTACAACCCTAATAGAGACATTAATCATAAATTGGATGAACGATTAGTGGGAGATTAATTCGAAACTTATCACGTCGCCCGCTTGTCAGAAAAAATGAGTCCCGAATCGCGATAGCTAATCCTGCTCCGGTCCAGCCCCTGCTACTCCTGTGTCCTCATCTCTATTATTGGGGCGTCTGGGCCTATCTTATTTTTCTTTAGCCCATAAAAATTGTTAGCCAGGTATGAGGGAAGATCCGATATTGGGCCCCTTCCTGGCCTGGGCTCTTGGCCGTCGCACAAGGCTGCCATGGGCCAGAGACGGGCCTGCCATCACAGTGGTCTGGCCGTTCCCTCCCTCCCTAGTTCCTCTGCAGCGGTGGCCATCGGCGTCCCGCAACGCCAGCGGCGGCGGAGGGATGGAGCGGTGGTGGGATTCTCTTGCATTTTTTCGAATTGGCCCTGCTATTTTTCATTATTTGATGAAAATAATCTCTAATTAGTGCTAAAGGGGCTGGCAGATGGGGTCCACTCAGTGCCACGTCGGTAAATACATCATTGTATTGAAGCCGAGTGACCACAATAAAGCAGCCGTCATATTTAGTAACCGTAAATTACGTATTTCTAAGATCGATGACCATATCGAAAAGAGGTGCCAAGTTTAAGTACCGCTGATGGATTTTACTCCCCCAGGTTCAATTTGTTCCCAAGTATTACTTTCATGCAGGTTTTATGGTGTACGTCATCGCGTCATAATATTGGAGTTCCAAGGCATGTACCACACTATATAATAAGCCTAAGAATACAAATACGTTGAGTGCCCGTCCATTGCTATGGCTTACTTAAGTTTTTTATTGCACATGCAAATATAGCAAATATAGGTTACGTTTGCCGCCGCCCTGCATGTCTTCCTCCGCAGCTAGGAGCCCACGAGATAAGTTCGTCGCCCTTCCTCTTCCTGTACCAGGAGCACGAGCTCTCTCCGTAGTGCACTGACGTCAAGGCCACACGCCCTCCTCCTATACCTCGTCACCGACCCGGAGTTCCTCTCTCGCGCTCCTCCTCGTCTACAACACGGGTTGTCTCCGCATCGGCGTCGCTACATGACCGTGTTGCTGTCTCCGCTCGAAGCCAGCATCTTTAGATAAGCGGTGGCAACTCTTGTAGTTTCCTCAAACTTGCTGGGGCAAAAGTGTCGAAAAAACTGGCAAACGGAAAATCTAGGCCGACCATCGTACAGCTAAATACCCCTGCATTGCTACAGATAGAATAAAAACTCACCGTATACATATAAAATACTTTGGGATTACCAGATCCTGCCCCAAAATCGATTCTCGACCTTTGTAACCCTAGCCTTAGTTTGTATTGTTTCAATTTTCTCCTCCAATAGAGCACCATGGTCGACAAAGTCTAACAAAAGTGTCAAACTTGAAGTCGCTCTCTAAAACAGTTATAACTTGTGTTTGCACTATTATTATGAGGCACTTTCGAATTTAACCCAACTGAGAAATAGCTATTAATACTGGATAGACCATGAAATGTTTAACAATGGTCAAACTTTATATACTATACTCCCTTTGTCGAGAAATAAGTGACTTAGATTCGTCTAGATTCACATATATGTAAACATGTTTCAGTGTGTAGCTATATTTAAATCTAGACAAATCTAGACAGTCCTATGCGCGAGTGTCGTCTTCGCCGGTAGACGGAACATATTGGACGACAAACATAGGTGAGCTAATTTATTAATACTCCCTTCGTCCTAAAATAGATGTCTTAGATTTTTCAAAATTTAAATGAATCTAGACACTATTTACTATATAGATTCATTTAAATTTTGACGAATCTAAGACATCTATTATGGGACGGAGGGAGTAGTATAGATATTTTGAAACAGCCCACTCAACTCATAACTTGTATTAGAATGGCGTACCATTACAATGTCACACGACATAACAAAATATATAGCAGTCCAGTGGTGCTAGACTTGTGTTCATGCCCAAGCAAGCACATTATAAAAAAAATACATTCCCAGGATGACGAAAACAATAATAATAATAATAAAACATTCTTCTGTCAAGACAAATTCTCCATCAGGAGACGTTCTGTCTCGATTTCTCTTTCTTCATGCTCTTCTTCCATCAACATTAATTCATGGCCGGAGCTACTTGGCTATCGGTAGAATTGTAATAATTCATGGCCAAGAAGGATAATGAAAAGAAGCCTACTTTCTTGAATCCCCTGATTAAAACTCTGGAGGACTTGAGATTAAGCCTGCAGGCAGGCAGGCCAAAAGAGATTTTGTCAACTCCTGTCAGACAGCAAATGGAGAAATAGACAGACAGATGCATCTGTTTGATAGTATATCATACCACTCACAGTCAGTCGGTCTTGGGGTGACAACTTCAGAAAGATGCATGAGTAGCCAAGCGTCGCGGCTGCTACTAGTCATAGCATCCTTATCCCTCTTAATGATCAAATCGTAGAGCTCATCTTTCCTCCGCTGGATCTCACGCTCAATCCCCCCAGAAGCGTCAAATAGGTCTTGGTTCCCGACCTGAAAAAAAAAATCCCGACCGGTTATTACCGGGACGAATTTAAAAATCAAAATTTGAATTCAAATTCCTCGCTATGGCAATTTACAAAGGAATTTTATTAAGATTCAAAAAAGTTTTAAAATTTCAGGATTATTTTATCCGGTAAACCGGTTTTCCAAGGGTGATCGGGATATCCGCCGTGTCGAATGGATTGGTCGAAATAGTTTCCCTCATATGTATATATATCGCTGTTAACTAGCCACATAAGCAGCAATGGATTAAATAAACATCTTATGTGGAAAGTCACCATCGATCCCGGCCAAGATCCTGGATTATTCATGTTGGCTGTTTCGATCTCTGCTGGAACAATTCGATTATTATATATGGCTCGCAACATCCGTATTTGCGCAGCAAAGCAAACTACAGTAGCTAGCTGCAGCTAGGGTATATAGGTAACTAAAAGACGATGTCAACAACTTTTGGTTAAGAGCGAGATGCACCTGCTTCTCCTCGGTGTGCATGAGCCTTGGGCCGAGCCGGCGTCGCTCCTCCGCCTGCGCTCGCTGGATCATGGAGGAGCCAGCCAGCCTCCTCGCCGGCGCCCCGTGTCGAAGAAGCGCCGCCATCTTTCTTTCGCCGGCGGACGGACTGCAAATAATTAGGGCACCGCCGCCTCGCCTGCTACCCCTCCTCCGATCACGGCGGTGAGTTTGGTGCGTGATCAGGGCTCAACCTATGGGATGGGATCCCGAGACGGGAGTTCGTGGATGGGCCGATCGTAACATACGGGCAAGGACAAAGTTTTCCAGGCCCAGCCCGATCGTGTCGTCCGTAATGAAGGTTTTACATACGGGCAAGGGCAAGGACGGGAGTTCATGAAGGTTTTACATTGTTTGAACTGTATTTGAATTTCTTATGCCCCTTTTAAACTATACGTAATGTTTTTTATGTTTTAGTTAATTATTATTTACAAATGTGTAATATTTGGGTGTAGATAGATATATTTTAATTCTTTTTTTGTAAATTTTGATATATTATTTGTATTTTTGTGAATTAAATGATTTAATTATAATTTTTCTAAGTTTAGTGTGTTAAAAGGGAAAATAGCTATGCTGAGAGCATTGCCGTCGGTGTAGCTATGAAAGCCAGCTTCGTGGGGTGCCCGGCCCGTGGCCTACGCCGACGACCCTAACTTTTGACCGTCAGCGTAGCCTCTGCCCCTCAACTCCTTTGAGTTTTACTGTAGTGGAGCGTTGTTGGTGCATTAGAAAAAGATACTAGGAGCAACCACAAGACAAGAGCCTATTTCTTGGGAGCTTAGTGCGACGACAGGTGATCCTATTTTTCTTGGGAGTATGAAAGTCATCACCCAAGATTAAGGTCCCGGCCAGGCGACTTCGTATGTATCGTATATATGATTCAGTATGTGCTCCGAAGTACTTGATCGACCCGCCGGAAGAAAAGTAATGCAATGGTACTGGAGCTAGGAGAAAACAAATACTAGACACACACATACACACAACAAAAAACAACCGTACTTGCCCCGGATCGATCATTAATTCAGTGCCTGTGTGTACAAACAACCGACGCACTCGATTTGGAAGGAAATAAAATAATAGTAAAATAGATAAGCGACACTTATTATGTATGGGAGGGAGTACACAAATATAGTGATGGTGGAATAATACAAACCAATCGACATGAAAGGAACTGAAGCGACGATATATAGATAGATAATGCTAGGAAGACGCGCGGCCAGCACAGTAGCTTAGCTAGCTACTTGGTTTGAATAATGTTGCACAGGTCCATGTCTGCTTGATCCAGAACCAACGGCTTCATAGGGTTGATCTTGGGAACCACGGGAATAAAATTCCTGACGAGTTTTTTATTTTTTTTCTCATGGTGAATAATGTACTCCCTGGTAATATACTTACAATCCTCTTGCATTCCTCAGTTTCTCACTAGCTAGTTGCATTCCTAAGTGGGAGAAACTTGAGAATGAACTGCATGCTAAAAAGATCACCCCAGAGACAGACAATTGGGTAGAACGTGCAAGGAATTGGTTTTACGGGCATAGGGGCACGTTGGACTCGGAAGGAAAGTGTATATATAAAATACGACATAAAGAAGACCCCTTGCCAATCGAGAAGATGAGAAAAGCAGTAAAGGCTGTTAAAGATGGGGACTTCATTCCCGATAGAGAGAATGATGAGCTCACACTCGCCCTTGGAAATAAGGAACATGATGGACGAACACGAGGCACAAGCGGCTCCAAACCATGGAGGACTGGGTTTCCCGAAGAGAGGAAGAAATATCCTGATAGAAGCCGTCAGAGGAGAAAGGACAGGGCGGAAGTTGAAGCAGATATTCAGAAAGAGCGAATGCGTATAATTGAAGAACGAATAAAGCAACAACAAGATGAAATTAACGCACTTAAAGAGCAAAGTACTACCGGCCCATCTCAGCAGCACACTGCATTCGATGCTACCGGCCTATCGAATAATCGAAAAAGCAGTGTGGCTTCCACCGAGGTCCCGGGTGATGACAATGGCGATGACGATGGTGCACCGACGATGGCTCCTGTTGGCTACCCAGTGGATGATATCACAGAGATGACACACTGCGAGCTACATGTCAAAGTTGTGAACATATCAATGAAGGTGGCGGTCGGCTATGCCTTACCAATTGGACCCACGCCAACTTACCACCGTCGTCCGGTTCCAGAGGGCTACGCTGTTGTCGGGGTGGATGAAATCATTCCCATCTTTGAAGTTTTGGATCTTCACTACCCTGCAGGTGAAGGGGATGTGAATGTACTGGGAGACGCAACAAACGTCACCATTCTATGGCCAAAGGAATGTATCGTGCTTCGAAATCACACGCCAAAGCCATCTTCGCCGCCGCCTCACCCGTCTCCGGCCAATTAAATGCGCCCGCCGCCGTCTTCGTCGCCTCACCCGGCTCCGTCGCCTCACCAATCTCCGGCGCAGCCATCGCCGCGGGAGCCATCACCGGCGCCTCAGGATAAAAAGCATAAGCGTACCGCTACTCTGCGTCGTGGTAAGCGATCACCGAAACGTAAACAAGAGCCTCTTCCAAAAGTATCAAAGGTTCATCCCAAGAGAGCTTATGACTGTACTGAAGAGGATACTGCGGCGATCGTTGATGCGGAAACGACAGCGTTTTTCGCTAAGCTGAGGCGGCCGAAAGAGCCAGAGTTCCCCAGCACCAAAGAAGAAAAAGCCAAAGTGTTGAAAATGCTAAAGACTCTTCATCAACCCGAGCCAAAGCTGTCATCAGACTATGAGCGTTCTATTCTCAAGTCACATGCGGCACAAAAAGCCTTGAAGAGAAGTACTGATGCAAGCGAGAAATATGTTGCCTAGCTCGGAGAACAAGCAAAACAGTCTTGCGCCCCTCTCAAGGTGATTTCCCAAACCAATGTGGGGTCGAGCAAATATGGGGCCGAGGAGCAGTATGATTCAGAGGTAGTTGCACAATACGGAGAAGCTGCCGCTGCTGAAGGTATGAGTATTGCCCAGTACTTATCCCTGTTAGAGTACTTCCCCGTGAGTGAAGTAGCATACAAATACCAGTACGGCAAACCTCTCGTCAAACCTGAGGAGGTAAATAATCTTCCAACAAAAATGCGAAGATTGAATAACTGGTACATGCATGCCACAAAGGCCGGGGCTAACTGGAAAGTGCTGAGGGTTACAAAAAAGCATCATGGGAAAGAAAAGGATGACATGATATCCATTAAATTTGATAAACTATTTCAATTATTCAATCAAGACGCCTTGGACAAATCGATCATCAGTGCCTATTGTCTGTAAGTACTAATTCTGTAATTAATTTAGTCTCCACCTATCTCATCTTGTTTATTGCATGTATATAATCATACTGTAATATGCAGAATGAAGATTCTCGAATGCAGCAGAGGACAAATCTATGACATTGGCTTCATTGATCCATATTGGGTTCATGAAGCTAATCTCAAAACAAGCCTCCGGGATACGGAGAATAATATAGTACACGCGTTAAGGTTTTAAGAAATCAGAATGGAAATACTTTTTCCTTACAACTTCGAGTGAGTGTTATTGTCTTCTATACACTTTCTATTTCGCTTACTCGATGTTAAGTATATAATTGATTAGTTATGCATTCGTAGCTTCCACTATATTCTGTTAATCATTCAACTTGACAAAGGGCGTGTACTAGTCATGGACTCGAAACATAAACCCCTTGAGCAGTGAAAGGACATGCAGATGCTTCTCCAGCGGTAATTCTAATCATTACGACACTATACCGGCAGCGTTCGTGAATTTTATGATATCAAGTAATTAATAACTTATTTTATTTGTTTTTTTCGCCGGGCAGCGCTTGGAAACGGTTCACCAACAAGGCTAGGGGTAGCCTCTGGTCCTTGGCGCGCGTTCAAGTTTTACTGTAGTGGAGCATTAAAAAAAAATACTAGGAGCAACCACAAGACAAGAGCCTATTTCTTGGTAGCTTAGTGCGACCACAGGAGATCCTATTTCTCGGGAGTATGAAAGTCATCACCCAAGATCGAGGTCCCGGCCAGGCGGCGGCGTCGTATGTATAGGAGTATATATGATTCATCCGTATAAGTGCTGCAAGGCATACGATCGATCACCGAAGTAGTCGATTGATCGACCCGGAAGAAGAGTAATGCACTCGAGACACACACGTACACATACACAAACAACCGTATTTGCCCCGCTGGAGCGTCCCTTTTTTATTCATCGATCATTAATTCAGTGCTTGTGTACAAACAAGCGACGCACTCGATTTGGAAGGAAATAAAATAGAATGGTACACAAATACAGTGATGCTGGAATTAATAATAATACAAACCGATGATGGACCTGAAATGAACTGAAACGACGATCGATAATGCATGAGATGGGAAACAAGCAAGGAAACACCCACAGATGCACGTACTACGCGCGGCAGCGGCACCACCAGGACCAGCACACACAGTACTACTTGGTCTGAATAATGTTGCACAGGTCCATGTCTGCTTGATCCAGAACCAACGGGGGCTTCTTCATAGGGTCGATCTTGGGAACCACGGGAGTAAAAGTCCTGGCGAATTTTTTCTTTTTTGTTGTGCCCTCCGTTTCTATGGCTCTGATGCTGACGGAAAGAGGTAGTAGTAACGGCGCTGACGACCCTGGGTGGTGGTCTAGGTGGTCAGCTTTGAGTTTGAGGTGGCAAGGGTCGTGGCACCTACTACCCGGCGTCTCCGATCGAGGTGAACCTGAAGGAGCTTAAAACACCCGCTTTGCTTTCCACAGCCTTCAACTCCGACCAGAGCAGCTGGCCGGCCTTGTTGGACACGTTGAACTGGACGAACGACGTGTCAACTGCGGCGGCCGGTGATGTTAGCACAGTGACCACGTACCTGCATCCTTTGTTGGCGCACATGTCCATATCGGCTTCACCCGGAACCAACGGGTTCGTAGGCAACACGGGACTAAAAACCCTGGCGAACTCTGGGCCGTCATAGTCGTCATACTCCTCTTCGTCATCGTCATCGTCATCGTCATCGTCATCTTTGAAGGCTGCGATGCGGACGGAAAGAGGTAACAAGTGGTCCAACCCAGCTGGGTCCTCAACTTTGAGTTTGAGGTGGCAAGGGTCTTCGCAAAACCCACCCGTGTAGAAGATGGAGTTCGGTGGAGACTTCCGGAACCTCCGGGACCGGAACATGCGGTACCGGCGGAGCCAACGGTACGGGATGTAAAATCCTGCACTCCCCAATCTCTTAAAGACTACGCTTCCGTCGGTCCGCAACAGGGTGAATAGGACCGACGTATTTTTTGCGGCCGCTGGTGCTCCTTGGATATAGACCATGTAGAAGCATCCGTCGTCGTCGTTGTCCTCGGCGGCGGCGGCGGCGGCAATGGCAGGGGCGGCGGCGACTAGGAGGATGAGGACGCCCAGCTTCGCCTGGACGGTGGCCATGCTTCTCCCTAGCCTGCAATTACCTCGATCCGCTCGAGATATATATGGTGGTGTGGGCTGCTTACAAAAGATCTTTACCTGCTTTTCCATCCAATGTTGAGCTAGCTGCACTTATATATATATATATATAGAGAGAGAGCTAGCTACCCATGGTTCGTGCCGTGTCTCGCCTGCTGGCTGTCGTATTCGAAGCAGAAATTGATTTTGTTTCTCAAAAACAAATGAAATCCACAACTTTCTAGGTGAAGAGAAGCGGTGTGAGTTCTTAGCATGCATGTGAGATGTTTTGCATTTTCCGTTTACAAAAAACTGATCCCATCCTGTTGTCATCAATGTATAAATAAACCCACGATCTGATCTGATCTGATCTGCCCACGATGCATGAATCAGCTAGCTAGCTTCTGTTGGTCAAAAGATGAAGAAGCGTACGTTGGTTGGTGCGCGTGGAACGTTGTATCTTGAGGAGCAGGCTAGCTACTATCAAGTACATGTCACAACTTCTAACTTCAATGTTTAAACCCATGATCCGATCCGATCCGATCCGATCTCACCTCATCTCATCTGGCCACGATATGCGTGGAACTTGCAGGAAATTATTTAGTAGTACTATATGCTATCATCTCTGCACGTGGAACTTGCAGGTACGTAATTGTATTCCATCATGCTATGTCTATTTAATTTGATGGTTATCTGTGTGCTTGCTCTCAACTTGCAGTAGATATCATACTTGTGATCATGTAGCATAAACATGAAAATGCTAGCCGTGTCAAGTTCAGAAACTTTGTCAAGAAAGTGTACTTCTCATGCTCAATAATGTAATGGAGAGACATGCATCCCATCATCTAAATAATTAAAAGGACAATAGTTTTCTCGCGTTTATTTTAGTCTCACGCTGAAAATGTTTGTAGCAAGTTTAGAAACTTTTTCAATGCAAGTGTATTTCTCATGGTGAATAATGTACTCCCTGATAATATACTTACAATCCTCTAGCATTCCTCGGTTTCTCACTAGCTAGTTGAATTATTTGATTACACTTTTATCCTTTTCTTGTTTCAGGGAACAAACACGATAATGAGATATATCAAAGGTCCAAGTTCCAGGTCATTATCACAGCTATCATTGATCCTTCCTTGACACTGAGTTAACACCATTTTGTTGGTAATCTTATTTACATGTTAGGAAGCTCCTGATGAGCATGTCACTAGTACAAACTGATTTGTTTCTGAAAAACAAATGCAATCCACAAGACAGCTTTGTCGCTGAACAATGCAAGTTGACAAGAATTAATTGTTGATGCATGCGGGCTATATATATATGTGCATCGTATCTACTTGAAGACGTGAAGAGAAGGTGTGAATGAGCGCGAGCGTGAGATGTTTCCATTTTCCGTTTATAAAAACTGATCCCATCATGTTGTCATAAATGTATTAATAAACCCACGATCTGATCTGATCTGATTTGATCTGATTTGATCTGGCCAACGATGGATCAACTAGCTAGTGTAATAGTGTATCCATGGATCTATGGATATCCATTGGTTTACACACCATATATATAATTATAACAACATTCAACATAACTACGATATTATAGCAATTTTTGGCAGCATTTCAACAAATATAATATGGATAATACATAGGAATATCAAAGCAATAGTATTTTAACCACATAGCACTTAAAATATGTCAAATCTCACACGATAACCACATAGTATAGGGATATAGCCCAGGACAGTACAGGGAGTTAGGGTTCTTACCATCGGGGAGATTGACGACGAGGGCTGAGGAGGAACACATGTCTAAGCGATAGCCGATGATTTCTTGGTGGAGGAGGAATGTGGCCAGGTCCGCTAGGAGGGGAGGCAGGGAGAGCGGCGGAGGCGACAAGGAGATTGGCAGGGAAGGTCTCTGCCGCTTCCTCTGTCCTGGGCGCCTGAAGGCTGCCTCGTCGATAGGAGACACAGACTATGACCTGGGTGGTGTGGGGGTTACTAGATACAGCGTAGGGAGTAATTAGGGGAATTAGGGTTAATTACAATTACTATTTAGGTAGGCCTGCGGCTTGAAAGTTGGGTCTTTTTATTGAGTAAATATTGCACATATAAAAAAAATCTCACTAACATATGAGACACGTGTCAGCCGGGTATCCGTTGGATATCCATGTAGCGAAACCACTACCCGTACTCGCCCCATGAATTAGCGGCGGATATCTCGTAGATGTAATCCTTCATACCCTTATCCACCAGGTCACATATCCATGATACTCGGATCCATGGATAAAATTGCCATCCTATTCTGATCTCATCTAATCTGGTCTTGCCACGATGGATCAACTAGCTAGTGTAATAGTGTTGGCCACAATGGATCTTGTACGTGAAACGCTTTGCATCTTCAGGAGCACACTATCATTGTGCGTCAAGTTAGAGACCATATCAACCCGCCCAGCTTCTGAATGCATCCGACGATGAGTTGAGGTAGAGCCGACTGAATTGAACAAGACTCGCCAACCATGTCTGCATTTTCGTTGCGACAAGCCACGCGCTCCAGTGAGTCAACCCTGTGAAGATTGGGCTTATAGCTCCTATGCGACGTCTTTACATGGAATTGGAAGGAACACGACATCGTTGAAAAGAATAGCTCGCACGCGACACTTCTGAAGCGGCAAATAGCTCCCGTGCGACACTTCCACTTAACCCCACGAGACCGTCAACGAGTTCGAATCAGCTGAGCACAGTAGGACCCACAGCCTCTCCACGTCACGGCGGAACTCACCTGATGTCCACCTCATATCGTGGGACCCACCCTGTGGTTGAAGAGAGCCGTTGGCCCCGATCCGTCCCGCACCGAGCACTCCCGCCACCGTTCCAAAGATCTCATCCCTTCATTTTCTTCTCCGGCGAGCAAGTGCGGCCGCGGCGAGGATGTCGAGCTCGCTTCTCCCACCGCTCATGGCCTCGGTATGGTGCGGTGCCGATGAGAGGTGCCCGATTGCCCCGTGCATCGCCCACAGGCGGCTTGTCACATCCACCGACAAGAACGGCAACATTGGTCGGAAATTTGTGAAGTGTGAGAGCAAGCCCGAGCCGGAAAGGTGAGATCTGAGTGTTCGGCGCCAATTTCTCTCTTTTCTTTGGAAATTTCATGCATTTCATCGAATTTGGGATTTAGGGTTCATCTCTGCGATTTCAGAACTGCCAAAATGTGGGCATTTTGAGTGGCTTGATGAGTACATCGAGCGAATTGGGGTGGAGGTAGCATCCGGGAGCTCGAAAACCCGTCGTGGTGGAGCAATTGGGATGGCAACCCCATTTCCGCTGGTACTACGGTGGATGCGGAAGTGAAGGCCGAGCTAAAGAAGATGAACAAGCAGCTAAGGCAAATCATCGAATTGAAGAAGCGGGACAATCGATGGCCGGTTTTTTTTATTTTTGTGTAATTTCTCTCGGATTAGTTTATCTCCTCATTGTTAGTCATTAGACAGCGCAGTCAGTGTTCGAGTGATGCTTTGTAATGGATGTAATGGTCTATGTCTTTGGCTTGAATAAAATGCAACACAAATTCGGGCTAATTTTGAGCTGCTCTGTTTTGGCAGTGTTTCTTCAGTTTAAATCGGTGTTCCTTTTATCGGTGTGCAGCGGTGTGCGAGGGGGAGGGGTTGAAAAGTAAAAAAGCAATTGACGAGGATTGAAAAAGGCCAGGCCCAAATATAACCTAGCCATGCCAAAATGGACGTATCCAGACCCAATAGTAACTATATGTTGATTGGGAAAAAAAAAGTACTCGCGTTACAATCTAAATAGGAACGTGTGAATCTGCAGATACTCGTGCTCAGGTTGCAATCTTTTTTTTGCAAAAGTACATATATAAATGAAGTCCAAAGATATCCATTTAACTAACATAACTTGGGCGCTCCTTTAACTTATGTAAATATGTAAATGTCTTATTTGAAAATGAACCATGTGTTGTATGAACTTGTTTTTGTGTCTTTTGTTTTATACACTTGTAAATATATAAATATTGCACGAGTATTATATGAACTTGTTTTTGTGTCTTTTGTTTTATACACTTGTAAATATATAAATATTATATGAACTTGTTTTTGTGTCTTTTGTTTTATACACTTGTTGTTTTGGGTGTTTTGACAAATGACAATACAATAAAAATAAAACACAGATTGCAATGAAACAAGGGATAGATAATATTAAGGCGATAATATTGGGATAACATTACTTATATTAGATAGATAACATTACAATAAAAATAAAAAAGTACGATAATATAGGGGAAGGGGCGGAATAGGCGCCCCGCCTAAACCCTGGGCTAGCCCCTAAACCCTAACCCCCTACTCCATCGGCGGTGGAGGCGGTGCAGTGCAGCCCGCATTCAGCATCCCACGCCCGCCTCCTCGCTGTTCCCTTCCATTGCTCCTCCGGAAGGCCCGGCCATTGGCCTCCGTTGCTCCTCCTCCCACTGCGCCTTTTCTTCAAGGCTGGCCGCCTTCTCCTCCCACTTGGCCATGCGAGCCTCCTCCTTGCCTCCTCCTTCGCCGCCTTAGCCCAAGAGGGCTTGGAGGGAGGTCGCCTCCGCCGGGAGGTTGGGGACGGGTTGTGGACGATGGGGCCCTGGTGCCCGAGGAGGCGGGGACTTCTCCTTCTTGCCACGCTTGGGGCGGGCGCGTGGGCTGCTCCACCACCGCCTTGTGGTCCGGTGGTTGTCCTCGTCGCTGAGTTCTTCGTCGGAAGGGAGGCGGAAGGGGAGGTCGCCATGGTCGGAGTGTTTGGGGGGAGGAGAGGCAAAGGGACGGCTCGAGGTTGAAGAGATGAGGGCAAGATGAGATGAGGAGGCAAAGGCGTTTTGCCTATTTATTGAGGCGGGCGTGAAGGGCGGCGTGGGAATCCAGCGTCGCGTTGGCGCCGAGACGAGACGCGTCCTGCATGCATGATCAATGCGAAGACGGAAGCGGGGCAGCGGGCGGGCGTGATCAATGCGAAAGAGAGAAAAAAATAGCTAGGATGCGACGCCCCCGCCCCTGCATGCAAGGGGGCCCGCATGCAAGCATGTGCATTAATTCGAAAGAGAAAAAAACGTCCAAGGTCGTTGTTCATTGGCACGCAAGAAAAATCGGTGGGAGTAATATTGACTTTTGTATGGCGCATGAACCGGATGGAAGTAAATTTGATCAAGAAAGTTGTTCGACGTACACTTATTTAAGGCGAGGCAGCTAGAGGCAGCTGTTGCACGTAAAATAGCTAGATCGACGCTAGAGGCAGCTGCATGCATGGTGCAGCCGCCCAGACGAGACGAGACGCGTGCGCTGCGTTGCGTGTGGGAAGCGGGCGTGATCAATGCGAAAGAGAAAAAAATAGCTACGATCGACGTCAGAACCCTGCCGCCGCCCCAGCAGTGCATGCTGCATGCATGGTGCAGCCCGCCCCGCCCAGCGCCCCTCGCATGCCACGCTCGGTCCAACGGTCTCGAGTGTGCCAACGCTATACGTTATATTTATTACATATTTTAGATTTTGATATTTTTTCTGCTGGTCATAGTGACATGCATACTCCCTCTGTCCTCAAATAAGTGTACGTTTGGCTTCAAAATTTGTCCACAAAAAATGTACTTCTACCTTTCCAATGCACTTGGGCATCCACTATGTAGTCCATAAGGCTATCCACAAGCCAAAAAGTAGTCCATAAGACTGCCCTAAGACTAGTCATAGTGGGAGTAACTTGCAGCACCTATGTATAAGGTAAACTTTAGCCATAAGGTGGGACCCATCTTCCTTGTAAAATCTTCCACTATGTATAAGGTGAACTTTAGCTATACGCTGGGACCCACATGTCTCATCCTACATACTCATGCATGAGAGGGAAGAGAGAGTAAATTATTTTCTATTGCTTGTGGACAACCCATAAGCTTAAGGTCACCTACAAGCTTATGGACAACTCTTATTTCTTCCACTATGTATAAAGTAGACTACAAGCATTGCCACATAGGACTTAAGATGTGGTTTTTTGCACATAGTGGATGCCCTTAGGTAGTAACATGCATGTACATGCAATGCCAATTAGGCAAATTGGTGACATGGCATGACAATTAATGAAGAAAGAGAGAGAGATAGTAACTTAGCTAGTTACCATAACATCACACATAACCAAGATCATATGAGTCTACAACCTAATTAATTAGCTCTTGCATGACACCATACATATGTTATCACCCACTATGAAGGTAGTAACATCAACTAGTAACATGTGCAAGTTACTAGTCTTAGTTACTTAGCACTATGACCAGCCTAAGGCTATCCACAAAGTTGTTACACGTAAACTTATTTAATGCGACGGAGGGTATGCCACGCCGCCCAGCGCCCTCGCATGCCACGCATGCCACGCTGTTGCACGTAAAACGATGAAGCCAATCGATTCGTAATCATCCATCCCACGGATCGCCAAGAGCTAGCCACGAAATCCTTCTAAGAGAGACGCCAACCAATCGGGTTGCGAACAAGCCCTTCCACGGATCGCCAGAGCCACCATGAATCGGACGGCCCATGTCGTCGCTAGGGTTAGATCTACGGTCCTCATTCGCCTTAGGGTTAGCGGGGTTTAGGATGCGATCAACGGGTTTCACAAGTTTGACCAAACATTCAAATGTGCATAACTAATTCAAAAAATCAAAAATACAAAACCTTCGCATGGTGTCATGTTATGTCACATAGTTGTGAGGAAAAATATAAAACTTGGTATATTGATCATATTTCAAAAACCCTTCACAAAATGACCTATCTCCTCCGAGGTTTTCGGCTTTCAGTCAAATGACCAATGATATGGCTAGAATCAAGGCATAGTTTGTGATAATGTGCCCATATTTGGCATGCATGTCTATAATGGGATGACTAACAATGTTGTAGCACAAAGTTTTCCTTTTCGACGCACGTAAAAATCATTTTCTATTTTCCGAGTCTTAAAGAGGGGGATTTGTGAAGCAACCACCAAATTGAAGTTTCAAAATGGTAACATCCTATTTTTCAAAAATACTAGACCACCTAGAATGTACAATTTCCCAACTTGAGTATCTCAAACCTTTTATTCCATCCCGGTGAAAAGACAAATCCTGCCGAATTTGGAAGTGGTAAGATATGAACTACAAGTACATGATTCCATGCTGATGATTTTTGTAAAAATAATTTTTAGGTTCACAACATGCTATTTCATCAGAGATCCAATGGTAGTTTTCTAGCCTCAGCCCCTAGCTAAGAATATTTATGAAAACCCTTCAAGTTTGACGGACATTCAAATGTGCATAACTAATTCAAAAAAATCAAAAAATACAAAACCTTCGCATGGTGTCATGTTATGTGACATAGTTCTGAGGAAAAATATCTAACTTGGTTTTAGAAATGGTCGAAAAAAACTTGCTTAGAAATGGGGTGGTTTACCCTAGCTTTGGAGCCCATTTCTACCCTATTTTGGGTGAGGGTGAGTTGTACTTCACAAAAGGGATCAGGGTGAGGATGAGTTGTATTGTACATATGAGAAAAACGTTGGAAGCTCATACAAACATAGAAAAGTGACATAGCTACATATGTTGAAATTCAAATTTACCATCATATTTGAATTTTGTCCAAATTATCAACAAGTGACAAATTATTATAATAACAAATGTTTACAACAACAAGTGCCAAATTATTACAACAACAAGTGTCAAATGTTTACAACAATAACAAATGTTTACAACAATAACAAATGTTTACAATAACAAATGTCTATTTCTTTTGGCTCTTCTTACCCCTCGTTTTCTTCTCCTTCACAAGTTTCACACCACACAATAGGTTTATGCTCTTCTTTTCTTACCATTACCATCTGGCCTCCCACAAAGACGTCCAAGAGTCTCCTTCACCTCCTGCACCTCCTCAACAACCTCATGATCATGATCCGAGCCTCAACAACTTGGTCACTGCACCGAGCCTCAACAACAGCTCATTTTGCACCAGAGCCTCAACAACAGGCTCATTTTGCACCAGAGCCTCAACAACAGGCTCATTTTGCACTAGAGCCTCAACAGGCTCATTTTGCACCAGAGCCTCAACAACAGGCTCATTTTGCACTAGAGCCTCAACAACAGGCTCATTTTGCCCCTCATTTTGCACCAGAGCTTCCAAATCAGAAACAGTGTGCCCTAAAGCCTCAACAGTTTGCACATCATCCTCCAAAACAAGTTCAGATTGCACCTCAGCAGCAACAAACATGATCTGGTTAGTTCTCTTCTTTCTTTGGCCATTGATTCTTGCCCTTTTCACCGGCCAAAGATTCGTCAACAACAAGAGGTGGGCCTTTTTCTCCACGCTTCCTCCCGAAAACAAGCAAGTTAGGCGGGGAGAAAAATCATCAACAAGAAATGGGATAGATTTTGGATGAACATACTTTGGCTTTTCAGCAGTGTATACGCTCGACTTGGTAGAGCCATTTCGGTGTCCAAGTTCTTCACAGAGTTTGCATCTATTCTTGTTACCTTTTGGGCCCTTTTGGCTTGGCATCTTTCTTTTCATCTTTCTTTCCTTCTTCGCTCCCACCTTTCTCAAACAAAGCCTTGAATCTACTCGCTTGGGCTGCCAAACTTTCTTTTCATCAAAGGAGGACACAAGGAGAACTGAATGTCCACTTCAGGCCACCGAGACCGATCTGTAAGTCTTTGGAATTGGTGTTCCATATGCAGCCTTGAATTTTGCTACTGAATAATACTCATGCAAATATGGGTGCATATTTAGCTTGTGTTTGGAGGCCAAGAAAAGTATGGCATGCTCACAAGGCTTCCCAGTGTTGCCACTCAAGGCATGTGCATTCATGCAATTGAGTGTCAACAACATGCCTCTGCCGATCTTTGTATCTCGACTTCAAGACCCCACAATGAGGATTTCTCAACACGCAAATGTGCAAGATTTGCTCCTGTTGACCACTGGCACAACATCGAAGCTTATCTCCTTGAAGAACATCACCAAGCCTTCTTCTCAATTCCCACAACCTCATGATCATGATCCGATCGTCAACCATGTCATGGACAAAAGTCTTTAACTCCTTCACTTTGTTGTTGAAACTTTCGCCAAATTATTGTTGATATGATCACATTTGATGGCGATGTTAAAACCGCACTGTACCATAAAAGAGAATGGTAGGTTTCCAACCATGTACAAAACTTGACCCTATCCTCCTCGAGCATGCCGCCTTAATCTTCTCAAGGTGATATGAATGTGTGCACTGGTGTAAGATCTTGTCCTGCCACATGCGTCCAAAATCATCTCCTCTGAATTTTTGATCAAATTCATCCACATATGGTCAAGCACTCCTCTCGGCATGAGGGAAAACAATCTTCACTGCATTTTCTAAACCTTTACATGCATCTGTGCACCGCCAATGGAGAGACGGCCCTATGCATCTTTTCAATCGCATCATGAACCATGTCCATGATGCCTCTCTCATCAAACATGCCAATAGCTACAGGAACATCCAATTGTGTCCATCTAAAGCATTGCATGTCGCTAGTTGACCATTCCACTTTCCATCAAGAAAGATGAGTCTATACTCAAATATGGACGACAACCTGCTTTGAAGCCATCGATGCAAGGCTTTAAAGCCATGAAGAATTTAGAGAAGAAGACTTTCCCATCACCGTTACCTCGGTATCTATCTCCACAACACCGCCAGTGACCTCTTCTCTATACGCTTTGAAGTTATAAAGCATTCAAAGGTATTTGCCCAATCACCATATATCTCTTTCATTGCCCTTTGCTTTGCCTTCCACACTGTAGTATAATTCAGCAATGGGTCGCTTTTCCAAGTCTATTTTCGTCTCTTTGCGGTCTTTGTTTGGTGTTGTGGCTAAAATGGGCTTGATCTTTTCTCAACCCATAATTGTGATGTCATCTTTATGCTGTTTGAGAACTTGTAATGCAAGTATGAGGTTTTGGAATTTGATTCACTCTTATTGTCCTTCCATCAGTTGGCGTCTAGCGGATATATACCACTTGCAAGGCTTGGCACCACCATCATAACCTATGCATTTTGCATAGAACTTCTTTTATCACCACATAGTCTTGGTAGCAAACTCACGTTTGATCGCATATGTCCCAAACACATCCTGAATTCATCCATGCTTGGAAACAATCTCCCAACTTCAATAATCGGGTCCTCTTTGTCATAAACTGTTACTAGCTCATCATCATGTGCATCATCTACATGAACTGCAGATTTTCCAACAACTCTAGATCTATATCGCCTCTTCATCTCTTAAATGGTTGTCACCATCATTTGCAGCTTCATCCCTCTTCTTCTCCTTGTCTCTCATCTATAGGAATGCCAAAAGCTTTGCCATTTCAATGTCATCTATTGGTGCAATGACCAAATCAAGTGCGGTCATGTATCTCAACCAATTCAATCAACATACAATCCTTTGTGCATTACCATCTGCAGCCTCCTTGTGCATTAGCATCATCATCCTCCACTTAACACTTCCAACTCAGTAAGTATAGGCATTACTTGCCTTTGTGCAGCCCAATCATCCTCGACCATCCGAGCAGCCACTTGGAGGCCACATATCCAACCCTCGAATCAGGTTTTAGATCAATGAGCTCGCTAAAAGCAGAGCAGTTTTGCTTGTCCAACCGTTTCGCTCATCGATTTCATCAACTATATGTTCCCCTGTCTCAACCCTAACATAGTCACATTTGCAATCATCAAATCATAACAAAGAAACTTCTTGCTCTGGCCCCCAAACCACACTATCCCCAATTTTTTCCACCATTTTCCTTACTGCCTCCTCTCCCATGTTTATTAGCTCTTGGGGATCAACATGTTCTAATTCCACCTCCCATTTAACAACCGTGTCTCTCTCAATGATCTGCGTGCTGCCATCAACTAAAACAACCCTAGAGGGAAAGAAATTGATGCGAAATTCAAGGTTTGGCACGCAACATCGTCTCCCCCTGTTTTTGGCGGACCTTGTGAGCTAGCGGAAGCGAACAGAGCTCAACCTTAGAGAAATTAAGTGCAGAGATACGGATATACCGATTAGAAGTCCCTCTCCATGCTCCATATCGCTTCCCCCTGCTCAAAGACACCTCGCCTCCACAATCTAGCATCAATGGGCACGCCGGATCTCGAATTGAGAAGAATGGGAGAGAATTAGCTTTCAAATGGCACTCACCACCTTCGCTGCCGAACGGCGCCGCCGCCTAAATTAATTGCCGTGCCGCGGCCGAGAACGATGGGTGAGGTCCGCCGCCACCGTCGGGGAAGCTACAGTCAGTGTTACGCGCGCTCTCGGTCGGAAGCGGTTGGTTTGACTGGCTGTCCCAACCAACCGGTTTGGCTTAACCCTAATATTGGAACAAAGTTAAATGTGTCCTTACGACCGATTTAAGGCCCGTGTGGCCCTGGGATATTAGTTGCCTCACATCCGTCGCATGCGAGCTATTCTTTTCAACGATGTCGCTTTCCTTCCAATTCCACGTAAAGACGTCGCATAGGAGCTATAAGCCCGTGAAGATTATGCGTAATATTAGGCTTCCTGCATTTTTTTTCAAAGATGTGAGCATTTTCCGTTTATAAAAACTGATCCTATCTTATCTTCATCAATGTTTAAACCCACGATCCAATCTGATCTGGCCACGATGTGAGTGGAACTTGCAGGAAATTAATTAATATATGGTATCATCTCTGCACATGGAACTTGCAGGTAATTGTATTCCATTATGGCATGTCTATTTAATTTGATGGTTATCTGTGCTTTCTCTGAACTTTTAGATACTTGTGACCATGTAGCATAAACATGAAAATGCTAGCTGTGGCAAGTTTAGAAACTTTTTCATGTTGGAGATATGCCCAAGAGGCAATAATAAAGTGGTTATTATCATATCTTCACACTTATGATAAATGTTTACATACCATGCTATAATTGTATTAATCGGAAACATTAATACTTGTGTGATTTGTAAACTGAAATAAGAGTCCCTAGTAAAGCCTCTTGTTAAACTAGCTTGTTGGTTAATATATGATCATGGTTTCCTGATCATGAACATAGAGATGTTATTAACAACAGGATCATATCGTTAGGAGAATGATATGGTGGACATACTCCTATAGATAAGCGTAGCATAAAGATCAAGTCATTTCAATAGTTCAATTGCTATATGCTTTCTGATACATAGTAACCTAATTCCTTCGACCATGAGATCATGCGTATCACCTTTACCGGATGGATGCTTTGATGACATCAAACACCACACCGTAACTGGGTGGCTATAAAGGTGGCATTGAGTGTTCGGAAAGTATTGGTTGAGACACATGGATCAAGAGTGGGATTTGTCCATCCATATGACGGATAGATATACTCTGGGCCCTCTCGGTGGAATGTCATCCAATTAGCTTGCAAGCATGTGGTGGCTCACAAGGGATCACATATCACGGAACGAGAAAAGAGTACTTATCGGTGAGGTTGAACTAGGTATGCGAGAGATCCGACGATCATAACCTCGGATAAGTAACATATCGTGAGACAAAGGGAAATTGGTATCGTATGTAAGTGGTTCATTCGATCGCAAAGTAATCGTAGAAATATGTGGGAGCCATATGAATTTCAGATTCCTCTATTGGTTATTGTTAGGAGAAGTGTCTCGATCATGTCCGCATAATTCACGAACCGTGGGAGACACACTTAAGGATTCGACGTTGTTTGAGTAGTTATGGTATTATGAGAAAGAGACCGAATGTTGTTGAGTCTCGGATGGGATCCGGATATCACGAGGTGATCCGGAATGGTCCGAATAAGATTCATATAAGGAAAGTCCCGTTTGAGTTCGGGAATGATTAGGTGTTTTCATCGGGAATGTTCTAGAAGGTTCGGATTGTCCGGCACTCCGGGGAGGGTACATGAGTGTGTCATTGAATGATTGAATCATGTACTAAGTGTTCTTGCTGTTCCAAAACATGAAAGTCAAATTGCCAGTTTGAAAGTCAAACGGCTAAAACAGAAAGCTGTGGGAAGCGAACTGTGGGAAACAAGCAAGAGGAGTTGGAACCAACTTGGAGGAGGAGTCCCACTCCTCCAGGCCGGCGCCCAAGCCCTAGGCCGAGTTGGGGAGGGACTCCCTCCCTCCCTGGCGCGCCAAGGCCCCTCCACCCATAAAAGGAGGGGCAGGGCTCCTCCTTGAAACACACAAGTTCCTATCTTCTACCTCCGGTTTAGAGCCGTTTTGGTTTAGAGCTTCTAATTGCTTTAGCCTGCGGTTTAGAGCCTTCTAATTGGTTTAGAGCCTTCTAATTGGTTTAGAGCCTTCTAACTGGTGTGTCTAATTACTAGACCACTAATAGCCTCTCTCATAAGCTCCACCATACTCGCACCGGCTTAAGGCGAAGCCCTGCGGGATTTCCCCTCTACTTCCGGTACCACGCCGTTGTCTTTGGGAATCGAGGAGAGTGCTACAACCTCCATTTTCTGGAACAAGGAGAGGAAGGTCTTCGAAATCTAACGTGTGACCGATCATGGAGCTGCTTTAACGTGGCGCCGGAAGGATCGTCTACGCGATCTTGAGATCAGAAGTGTACGACTACATCATCCACGAGAATCTGCTCTCGTTAACCGCTTTGGAATCTTCGAGGGTAAGTTATTCCAAATGACTCGTTGCTACAATCTAGTAGATAGATCTTGGCTTGTTTGTTTGTATGCGATAGAAAATTTTTGTTTTCCATGCTACGAACCCCTACAGTGGTATCAGAGCCGTGTCTATATGTAGATCTGTTGCACGAGTAGAACACAATGGTCATTGTGGGCGTTGATGCTTTTATTGTCAATTGCTTCTTGTGTACTTTGCATCTTGCGGTATGTTGGGATGAAGCGGCCCGGGCTAACCTTACATGACATCGTTCATGAGACTTGCTCCACGCTTGACATGCAACTTGTATTGCATAAGTGGCTTTGCGGGTGCCTGTTTCTCCTAGCATAGTTAAGATCCAATTTACAAAGGGTGATTAACAATACTAGTATCAATGTTGTGGTTCTTGTTCGTAAGTTAGAACGACACTTATTGAAATCCCCAAACCACATAAAATATGCAAAGAAAGTAGAGGCGTCTAACTTTGTTTTGCAGGGGTGTGCTGTGATGTGATGTGGCCATGATTGTGATTATATATGATGTATGCAATGTTCCTTATTGTAAGTTGGCAACCGGCAGGAGCCATATGGTTGTCTTTAAATTCTGTTAAGACCCGCGTGTCTATTCAAAGTAGTTGTAATAGTTAAAGCCGGTGGACGACAACCATGGAGAAGCGTCATTGACCTTGATGCAATGCCGGTGATGATGGAGATCATGTTCGTCTTTGGAAGATGGAGATCGGAAGCACGTAGAAGAAAGGCCATATCATATCACATATTATGAATTGCATGTGATGTTAATCCTTTATGCATCTTGTATTGCTTAGTAGACGACGGTAGCATTATAAGATGATCCCTCATGCACATGAATTTCAAGTCTTAAAGTGTTCACCCTTAGTTAGCACCGTTGCTAAAGCTTGTTGTTTCGAAGCACCACGTGATGATTGGGTGTGTTAGATTCTGCAAGTGTATACAACGTGAGCAAGCCAGATTTTCTCATGCGGAAACTAAGGTTTGATCTTGACGAGCCTAGCATGTACAGACATGGCCTCAGGAACACGGATTACCGAAAGGTAGAGCATGAGTCATATAGTAGATATGATGAACATGTTGATTGTTCGCCATTGAAGCAACATCAACTCTCGTGATGATCGGTTTTGATGTGGTGGATTTGGTTCGTGTGATCACTAAAACAATGTGAGGGATATTGTTTTGAGTGGGAGTTCACCTAGATTAATTTAATTATTAATTAGAACTCAATTTATCATAAACTAAATCAAAGTGAATTTGCATAGTTGTTGTAGTCATTGGCATCCGTTTACCACCTTGCGCTTAGTTATAATTGAGATGATAGAACTATAGAATTCTGGTTAGTTACTTTACGAACTGGTATCGTATTGTTTTAAAGTGTTAATCTAAAGTTTAAAAGTCCTATTGCAAACTTTCAAGAAGTTCAGTTACTCCATGAAGTTTAATAATTGGTATTAAAACAAGAGTAACAATTCCAATGTTAGTATATAAGTATCATGTTTGTCTCCACGATTCTTGATATTCAAAGGATTCTCTTAATATCAAGGTTATCTAGGATCTGAAAGAGTTGTTTGAAACCATGATGTGTGGAAGATATTGTGATATCTGAAACAAAGTTTTGGTTGCAACATGATAGAGTATAATATGGCAAAAGTCATGTTCTCATATTTGATGAGAATTTGCAAAAGGTTGGAGACACTAGTTGTCCTAATCCTCCAAAAGGTTTTGGAGAGCAACATTATACTTGCGATTCACAATTTACAAGCTAAAAGTAGCTTGATCATGGATAAATCCATAATAAGGGTGAATATTTGATGTAGGTAAAATGTTTACTACACCAAGAAGATTACTAAATAAAGGAATTTGAAAGAACACCAAACATTTGATGATGGTGATCTACTTCAAAGTGCAAGTCCAAAGACATTGGTATTTAACTATACATGTTTTGGGCTATGTGTCATATGAATGACTCCACTAATTGATGTTGATAGATTCTTTCAAACAGAAAAGGAAATACTAAAAGAGAATCTCATAAATATATGGCAGAAAGGAAAAGACTAGAATTGTTCAGCTTAAGTATATAGATGATATACATGTTATGGCTATATTCTTTGCTTATTAAACAATGTGGTTCTCAAGTATTTGATACTGAATTTGTTGGTATGAATCGTCATACGAAACAACACAATTCATGAACTACAATGGCCTAAGTAACTAGCAAAAGAATATGTGATGATGTTCATCGAGAACAAAATAAAGGGTTATTGTGTTGCTCGTTAAACATCAAAGCTTGCCTTCAAGATTTGTTTTATCAGGTATTATGAGAACAAAAGGGTTGTTCAAATAATTGCCGTAATCTATAAAATATGGATGATTTGCAAATCTCGTTGGAGATATCACATCCATAAAACTAGTGCTAAAGATGTCGAAAGACAAATTGATTGAAAGATCACTTAGGAAGTGACATCGCGTTTAAATTATATTGGAAAGAAAACATGAAGAAAATCCATATGGATGGAATTTTGGAGTCTATTTGATTTTGATCAAATGACGCTTGTGAAACTTTCCTAGAGATAATTAAAACTTCGTTCATAGGCCAAAAGGGAACGATAGACTAGCTTATTGGAACTTGTACATATTGTTGTATGAAGTCCATTATGTATAGTCAAGAGCGATGGATTTCAACTTCATGTGCTTTCTCCAAAATTTGAGTGAATATATGAATATTTACTTAATAAGGATGAAGTGTGAAATATTTGAAGAGTTCAAAAGACTTTCAAGATGAAGTGCAAAATCATTGTAACAAGAATATAAACAGTTTATGATAAAGATCATAAAGGAAGATATTTGAGTTACGAGTTTAGCATAATACCTAAGATTTAAGGAATCGTTCCATGGATTTGCATTTTCCGAAACACCATAAGAGTATGGAGCGTTCGAGATATGTAATTAAACCTTGTTTGACATGGTAAGATCAAAGGTATAATTTATAAAACTGCCATTATATTTTAAAGATTAAAAGCTTTAGAGATTACCGTTTTCCTTTGAAAAGAGCTCCATCATAATCCGTTGAAATGACACCATATAAGGTTATGGTTTGGGATAAAACCCAAGTTGTCCTTTCTTAAACATTGGTATGCTATGCATAAGAAAGATGTGTGCACCCAAAGTCGGATGAACTTTGTCTTTGTATGTTATTTTGAATAAGCATAAGTAATCCTCCATAACATCGGAGACAAAAGTGTTTGTCACTTAAAACGTCAAGTTTCTTTGAGAAGGAATTTTTCGTGAAAAGTTAAGTAGGAGGACAATAGAATTTTGATAAGGTTAAAAGAACCTTAGCTATATGTGCAGAGTTGCGCAGCACCGAAAAGTGTTCCGGAGGCAGCAACAAAGCTCATGGCTCACGTACCTCAAGGGTTGTGGTCACGGAGATCCAAGTTCCTATTGAAACAAGTAGGTCGGATAAACAATCAAATACCAAGATTTGAGGGTTGAATAATTATTTGAGAATAATGAACCGGCTACATGCAAAGAAGCGATGATGGGCCCTGACTCCGTAAAATGGCTTGAAGCCATAAAATCCGTGATAGTTCCATACACGAGAAAATCAAGTTTTGAACTTGAAGGACCCTCGAGAAAGGTGTAAGACCTTATAGTTGTGTCTGGATCTATAAAGAAATAGACATGGATGTTTCACATCTATGAAATAGTCGACATGTTGGGAAAGAGTTCACAACAATGTTCAAAGGTTGACTATGACAAGATTTGATCTGTCATAGTGATATTTAGTCTAGACGGATTAATGTAGCAACCACTACATATAATTTGTTATATGGTAGTTGAATAAACAAAACAAGTTCTTCTAATAGAATCGTTACCTAGGACATGTGCATAACACGGTCCATAGGGTTTTGTTAATTCAAAGGATGCTAAAAGCATATGCAAACTTCAATGGTTAAAGTGAGCATCATGAGTTGGAATCTTCACTATGATGAAACTGTTAAAGGAGTTTAAAAGTTCATTAGAGACAATGAAGATGCTTGCATTTGCAAGAAATTAAGTGGGAGCGCTAAGACATGTTTCTAATACATTATGTGGAAGACATATTGTTGGTTGGAAATAATGTATCTTTTATTAACACATATTAAGAATTTCATCCCGATGAAAGACTTAGGCAAAACCTAAATATTTGGCATCAATAGACGCTAATATGGTTGTGCGTAGTACATAAACAAGATATTGAATGAGTTCAATATAGAAACTACAAGAGAGGTTCTTGTCATGAGAAAGGATTGAATAAATTCAATGTTGATGATATATTCAAGTGTATTGACATTTGGTAAAGTGAAACAAATAATCAAGTATAGATTGATACTTGATGTATAAAATCACAAAGAGTATTTATATCATCTTGTGATATGTACAAATCGAGATATGTCCTATGCTCTAAATGTTGTGAGCATATACCGAGAATGATTAAGAAGATGATCATTGGACAATAGTAAGGATATTCTTATGATCTTTTGGAAGAACTATGAGTATAATATTTGTAGAAGTGACAAATAGATGGTTAGTTCATTGTAAAAGTACTACATTGATACTAGTTTTGTCACAAAGTACAAATTAAGTTTATCTCAATCTAAACTAAGGGTGGCACAATATAATGGAAGGTGAGTTCCATAATGGATTTGGATGAGTTCCAAAGTTAAGACATTGTGACAGATACTACAACAAAAGGCTAAATATATGACTGCTATTATAGCAGCGAAAGAGGGCATTTGTGTCAAGAAGTTTGTTATCAAACTAGGTGTAGTTCACAGAGGGATAATACTATGAAGATATATTGTGCGACAATATTATCAACATGTTTTAACCCCAAAGAACTAAAGGTCACACCGAAAGGCCAAATTTATACAAAGCCATCTCATTAGAGAATGAGTGATGCGTAGAGACGCAAAGACATGCAATTACACGGACACGGAAGTGTCGGAGATCGATTGACCACTAGCAATCGTGTACATACAACACCGTAAAGCCATAGGTGTTGAATACACAAAGGTTTGAAACTAGATTATTGACTCTAGTGCAAGTGGGAGACTGTTGGAGATATGCCCAAGAGGCAATAATAAAGTGGTTATTATCATATCTTCACACTTATGATAAATGTTTACATACCATGCTATAATTGTATTAATCGGAAACATTAATACTTGTGTGATTTGTAAACTGAAATAAGAGTCCCTAGTAAAGCCTCTTGTTAAACTAGCTTGTTGGTTAATATATGGTCATGGTTTCCTGATCATGAACATAGAGATGTTATTAACAACAGGATCATATCGTTAGGAGAATGATATGGTGGACATACTCCTATAGATAAGCGTAGCATAAAGATCAAGTCATTTCAATAGTTCAATTGCTATATGCTTTCTGATACATAGTAACCTAATTCCTTTGACCATGAGATCATGCATATCACCTTTACCGGATGGATGCTTTGATGACATCAAACACCACACCGTGGCGGGTGGCTATAAAGGTGGCATTGAGTGTTCGGAAAGTATTGGTTGAGACACATGGATCAAGAGTGGGATTTGTCCATCCACATGACGGATAGATATACTCTGGGCCCTCTCGGTGGAATGTCATCCAATTAGCTTGCAAGCATGTGACTGTCTCACAAGGGATCACATATCACGGAACGAGAAAAGAGTACTTATCGATGTGAGGTTGAACTAGGTATGCGGAGATACCGAAGCGATCATAACCTCGGATAAGTAACATATCGTGAGACAAAGGGAAATTGGTATCGTATGTAAGTGGTTCATTCGATCGCAAAGTAATCGTAGAAATATGTGGGAGCCATATGAATTTCCAGATTCCTCTATTGGTTATTGTTAGGAGAAGTGTCTCGATCATGTCCGCATAATTCACGAACCGTAGGAGACACACTTAAGGATTCGACGTTGTTTGAGTAGTTATGGTATTATGAGAAAGAGACCGAATGTTGTTCGAGTCTCGGATGGGATCCGGGATATCACGAGGTGATCGGAATGGTCGGAGAATAAGATTCATATAAGGAAAGTCCCGTTTGAGTTCGGGAATGATTCCGGTGTTTTCATCGGGAATGTTCTAGAAGGTTCGGATTGTCCGGCACTCGGGGAGGTACATGAGTGTGTCATTGAATGATTGCATCATGTACTAAGTGTTCTTGCTGTTCCAAAAACATGAAAGTCAAATTGCGGTTTGAAAGTCAAACGGCTAAAGCAACCTGTGGGAAGCAGAAACTGTGGGAAACAAGCAAGAGGAGTTGGAACCAACTTGGAGGAGGAGTCCCACTCCTCCGGCGCGCCAAGCCCTAGGCCGAGTTGGGAGGGACTCCCTCCTCCCCAGCGCCAAGGCCCCTCCACCCATAAAAGGAGGGGCAGGGCTCCTCCTTGAAACACACAAGTTCCTATCTTCTACCTCCGGTTTAGAGCCGTTTTGGTTTAGAGCTTCTAATTGCTTTAGCCTGCGGTTTAGAGCCTTCTAATTGGTTTAGAGCCTTCTAATTGGTTTAGAGCCTTCTAACTGGTGTGTCTAATTACTAGACCACTAATAGCCTCTCTCATAAGCTCCACCATACTCGCACCGGCTTAAGGCGAAGCCCTGCGGGATTTCCCCTCTACTTCGGTACCACGTTGTCTTTGCCGAAATCGCGAGGAGAGTGCTACAACCTCCGCCTGCTGGAACAAGGGAGAGGAAGGTCTTCGTCAGTACCGAGCGTGTGACCGACATGGGAGCGCTGCCGAACGTGGCGCGGAAGGATCGCTTCTGCGATCTTGAGATCGGAAGTGTACGACTACATCATCCACGAGAATCTGCTCTCGTTAACCGCTTTGGAATCTTCGAGGGTAAGTTATTCCAAACGACTCGTTGCTACAATCTAGTAGATAGATCTTGGCTTGTTTGTTTGTATGCGATAGAAAATTTTTGTTTTCCATGCTACGAACCCCTACATTTCAAGCAAGTGTATTTCTCATGCCGAATAATGTAATGGAGACATGCATCCCATCATCTAAATAAAAGGACAATAGTTTTCTCGTGTTTATTTTAGTCTCATGCTGAAAATGTGGCAGCAAGTTTAGAAAATTTTTCAATGCAAGTGTATTTCTCATGGTGAATAATGTGCAATGATAGATGTATGATAGATGCTAGCAGCAGTCCAAAAGCATGCATGGGTGAAGTGATAGATGCCTCAAAATGAAATAAAGGCACAATTGCCATTTTTGGCTGCATTTACTTGTCATTGTTATTTTCATTTGGCTAAAGTGCTAGTGAGAATTTTTGAATTGTGCATTGTTCTACTTGTGTGTACATGCTCTTGTCCATGGGTGCTCTTGTATGTCAATAAAAGCTAGCATACTTTGCGTTGACATTTCATTCCCAACTATAAAGACCAAGTTTTACACAAGGAGAAGCAAGGCAGAGAAGGAGGAGAGGAAGGCTACTAGGGGACTTGAGAATTTGGGTGTGGTAACAATGCCAGATGATCCAACAATAGTAGAACATCAAGCCATTTGCAAAAGGTTTCTTCAAAACAAATGCTCCGTTGTCTTAAGAAGTTCCACCAAAGTTGCTTCTTGAGCTCAAAGCAACTAGTTCATTGTTATTGCTTAAAAAGGCATTGAGTATTGCAAAGATAGGATCAACATGTAGAAGAAGAAGGACAGTTTGTTTTATGAATAAAATACAGCTACTAGAGCTATAGTAGTACTTGTATGTGCTTGTAGCACGATGAACTCTATGTGTGTGCTTGTGGCAGGATGATGTGTATGCGTTTGTAGCAGGATGACCTATGAATAAAATGCATTGCAAAACTATGTGCCAAAAGAAGATAGATGTGACACATAAATATAGTTATAGGATATATAATAATAAGGTTGCTACAAGTGCCATGTCATTTAGAAAACTAGTAAAAACGTACATCATTTAGGATCTTGAGTGACAAAATCATCTGCATATTCATCTTGTTGAGCAGCTCTCGGTGTAGTCAGTTGGTGTTGATACTGAACTGAATCGCGTGGTGTTGATACTGAACTAAATCTTGGTATAGCCAGGTGCAACATATGCAAGGCGCATTTATCCACATGTGTCTCCAGTATAATATTATGCGAGTCGCATTTCAGAAAGATGCATCTTGTATAATTGTTTTCCACTTATCGAAAGAAGTGCGACGTGGAAGCTAACACAAAACAGTCATTAGCCCAGTGGCTAGCCACATAGTCCAAAGCCTTCCATTCTCTGGGCACACAGGTTTGATTGCTGGTGTCCACACTTTTTTGGTCTTAGAAAAAAGACATTTTAATTGTTAAATCATTGTCCAACATTAATATAAACTACAAATATATTTAAGTATTTTAAATATCAAATTACCAGATAAATTATATATAATTGTGTTGATACATGATATTCTATCCAATTAGCATACAAAAACGATAATTAAGAATATGTCTAAAAATTAATATGAACTATAAAAAATAGTATAAATATTCTAAATATCCAGTTTTGGGTCACTCACCTTATTCGAAGCGCACCTATTCTATATGCGCCTCGAGTAGTTGACCAGGTGCGCCTCGAATAAGGGGGGAAGCTAGATCTGGTCCGTACATGAAATATAGAAGACGCATCCTTTAGAGATGCGCCTCCAGTATTCAAATATACAAGGCGCACCCTTAACCCGTGCGCCTTGTATATTTAGTGGAGGTGTATTTCTGAAGGGTGCGTCTCCTATAAGCCTATCTCCTATAGGACCCTAGTAGTGACACAGGGCCAAGCGGCGACGCCAGATAGAGTTAAAAATGACGTGGGTCAGCCCTGGCTATGGGAGAAAGCTTCGGTCTTGTCCTTTCCACCGCTTCCTGCTCCGTCTTCCCGCCTAGCATGGCTTACTTGAGCGGACTGACTTATCTGAGCCGACGGTCATGGTTGTGGGCTGCTTAGGTGGTGACCTGGACCGAAGGCCACGAGTAAATGCCGTCGGCATAGCCTTCGGCCTAGTGATCCTTTCGTGTAGTGACAACGATACGATAGAAAAATGTGGACAATAAACCAAGGGAAAACGTACAGAAAATGTGGAGAATACAACAAGAAAATTGTATTTACCTTGGTTACCGTGTGAATCTATTTTATTTCTCAAGTAACTATAATTCTTTGAATTTTGGAGTAATAATACAAGGTTTCATTCGCAAAAAAAAAGGAAAAAAAACTGGGAGGCCCTCTGCAAAAAAAGAAAAAGAAAAGATGTCGATCAACGTCGGGCTGGGCTCGCGAGAGACCGCGTGAAATTGAACCACCTGGATCGCCCGAAGTCCCCAACCGTACCCACCCCTTGTTCGTGTGATCGATGTCCGTAGGCGGCCGAAGATGAAGCTCGAGAAACCCTAATTAGCGGCCGGCTGGCGTTGTGAGGGGAGGGGAGGGGCACCGATCGATGGCGGCGCTTCTTCGATGGCACCGATCCATGCATGCATGATCCAGCCATCGGAGGCGGCGGTTGCGGCGGAGGGACGACGGCACCAGTTGGGGCCAAGGCACACTGACGAGGTACCTTGACCCGAATTGACCTCGCATGATATACTTGTGGCTAGTAGCAAGGTCGTGCGGAAATGATTACCGAATTAATTATCATCTAAAAAAACCTCACTTCAGAGACGATTAATTAATTATCATCTTAATTATTTGTGTATACACAGCAGCAAGGTCGTGCGGAAATTAGGCGCAAGATCGATCAGAAGAAAGAGGAGCTCTATGATGTGATGTCCAAGCTGCTCCAGCGGAGTTTTGGGACTAGTGACTTCCGTAACAAGGGGCTACTCCAGCATCTTGCTCTACATGTGAACCCAAAACCGGACACGCTCTGTGGTACTTCTTCCGTTTGGAAATGTAAGATGTTTTAGGTTTATGAATGAAATGTATCTAAACACCTTTTAGTGTATAGGTTCAAATGAATCTAGACACTACAAGGTGTCTAGATACATCTTTTTTACAAACCTAAAATATCTTATATTCTAAACGGAGGGAGTATATATGCGCTTGTCTATTCTATATATTCCTCGTTACGTTCTTGTTTGTGTGGCAGGAGCACGAGTTCGTTCCTATATATGATCTCGTTAATTTTTGACATACATGCTGTAGGCACCATCTGTGTTTTTCAAGAAAGGCTAAGATTGCGTTGGATACAGCGGGGTTCATTAGAGCATGTCTAACAGGTTCTTAAATTTCTGCCCCGTAAAACTCGAGTACAGGGCCCTGTACTCGATTTTGCTCTGAAATTCCCCACTGATTTCATCGCCCGTCTAGCAGACCCCGTATCCGAGCCCCATATATTTAAAATTTAAATTTCGCGCGAGATAAAAGCAGATTGTTCATAGATAGGCTTCGATTCATCATAGATACAGGCAAAATTGCGCGATCTAGCGGTAGATCGCGACTTGTTAAGCTAACCCTAATCTAAAACTGCACAAAAGAACCTCGCCGGAGACCTCCTTGTCGGCGAGGTTGTCGCGGCGGCAGTACGCCTAGTCATCGTCGATGACGATGACAGCGGCGGCAGCCTCCGCCTTCTTCATCTCCTCGACGGCGGCGATGGCGAGCGCCTCCTCCTTCTTATCCGCGGCGCCACAGCCGGCCTCGCTTGAGGCCTCGACCGCTGCGAAGAGGATCCTTCCTCCTCCTCGCCAGCGCCGAGCCCCCTCCCGATTGGGGCGTGCACAGGCGCCACGCGAGATTGGCGCGGTCCATCTCCTATTGTGTCCGGCACTTCTCGAATTTGTCGCCGGTCATCAGCGACAGCGGCGGGTAGATGTTGTAGTAGCAGCCGCTGGGTGCGAAGTCGACGAGCGACCGCGGCATCGTCCCCGGCCACCCGACCCATTTCCAGACGGCGCGGCGGCTGCCGGCCCAGGATAGCTTGCAGTAGAGGACCCACGCTTCCTCGAGCGTGAGCTCCTCGCGGCAGCGCTTGGCTAGGGAGGAGGAGCCTGTGGCTTGGCGGCGGCAGCTCATGGCGACGGCGGCGTGGATTCGTGAACGGAGCGGCTGGAATTGCTCGCCGGAGTTGGGCGGCGCGCGGCGGAGCTAGGGTTGCGAGTGAGGGGTTGGACCCTCACTCGCACCCTCCCCCTGTACTTATACGGGGCCGGGTGGGTGATTTGCCCCGCCCCGTATCCGAGCGATATGGGCCGGCCTGTTTACGAGGCGTGCTAGGCGGGCCAAAACACCGGCACCCAGTATCTCGCCGGAAATTTACAGGGTGCCGGCTGTTTACGGGGCCTGTTAGACTTGCTCTTACATCCGCTGGCGTCTTTGCTTATTTTGTGGTTCAGTTCAGCAGAATTTAGCTTCAAGACAACAGGCCATGCACGATGATGGAAGAATTGAGTGAAGCCAAGACAAGATCGTCTGGCCTAACCGAGACCTTGCTAGTGTTGGCACAAGAAGAAGCAATAATATTTATTTTGGGATTGTTTATGATGCCGTTAACTCAGTGGCTTAGGAAACTATCAATCTCGCATCCTTCTTTTTCTTTCTTAATTGTTCCCGGAGTAGGGAGGTTGATCATCGAACCTGCTTGATTCCAAGAAAATTTGTACTACAGCAGCAGCAAGGAACTTTTTTTTATGTGGACAAATGTGTGATTGATTAGATAAATTGCACTGTACTACTTCTACGGTAGTTGCTTGCTCTCTTGCTCCTGGAAAGCTCAGCGAGATCATTATATATGATGCCAGGTACGAGTATATATTATGTCATTTGATTTGAAGATGAGAGGCATAATAATTTTATATAGCTAATGCTCTCTGATGTGCCATGAATTAGGAGAAACAAACGGAGGTAGAAATGTCACGGGGTTACATCGTCGGAGTTAAGCCTATAATGTTGTACATATAGATAAATCTAGAGCCACATCCTCAATAGTGAATTGAGCCAGAGCACTTAAACTAAATACATGCACAGCTAACCAAAGAAGACAGCTTTATAGAGGTTGCTTTTGTTGAAAGATCTCTCAGAGTTGCTAGTACAATGACTTAGAGAATCTCCACACGGGGGCCCTAAAGCGTCCCTAAAGGGTTATGGGGGATGCCGGCACTCAAACTCGCGCCCAGCCACCCCTCCCCCAAATATTTTTTGCACCGGCATGGCACATTTAGTTATCCGGCGCTCCCAACAAGCGGGGGCGACGGATAGAGGTGAAAACGATGTGAGACAGCCCTGGCCGTGGGAGAAAGCTCTGGTCCCGTCCTTTCCGCCACTTCCCTCTCTGTTTTCCCGCCATTTTCCCTGCTATATGTAGACACCACTCCCTCCCTCCCCTTCCCGCCGCTGTCGCCGCCATGGAGAGGCCCAAACTCAATTTTTACGAGGCCGTGATGTTCGCCCACTACGACATCCTCGTGCTGCCGCACGCGAGGCTTTCGGACGGCTTCGAGCTCAGCTATGCCGGCGTGTCCATGGCGCCGAGTTGCCGATGCAGATAGAGGAGCGCCGCCGCGAACTGCCAGAGTGGAAGAGAGCGATAGCCCGGTACGTGCCCACGAGCGCCTACTGGACGAAAAGGTTCAGTAAGGAGCGGGCGTAGGAGCTCGCTCTATGTCGAGCTCACCAGCAGCAGCTCCACCCGGATCTGCGCAACCCCGAAGGGAGGGAGCGCTTCTGCGCAGTGCGCGGGCGTACGGTCTACACCGCTATCGATGAGGCGCACTGTCAAGCCGAGACAGCATGCCGTGAGGAATTCATGATCCAAGCGGAGGCCGCCGGGATCGTCGACCTCAAGTACGACGACGATGAGGAGGAGGATGGCGATGATGCGGATAGCACCGATGGCGACATCGGAGGTGAAAGCGGCATATATAGTTGATTAGGATGGCGCAGAGTTGACGATACAGAATCTCCCTTCCAATATTATCTATATATATGTAGTTGAAATTAACTGAATATAAACTAATGGGGGCGTGACTGGGAACGATTCCCCCCTTATAAACTAAAAAAAATAGCCGTCGCCTCCCCATATGGGCTAAAATTTGCTGTCGAGCCCGTATAGGGGGGGCCGAGTGGAGATGCTCTTATGGTCGTCGTATCGTCAGGTTTCTTATGATCTGGATGTTGGCAAGAAATTTGACCTGGATGGATGAGAACAACACTATACATGAATTTTTTTGAGATCAAATAAAAACTAACAAGGTGATACGTTCCCAATCCAAGATAGGGTCGACTGAGAAATTTCAATGTGAGACGGAGGATTTGTTGTATATATATGTGCAAAAACTGCCAGAACCATTTTGGAAAATGATTGCTACAAAAACATGTAGGAAAATGTACAAGAACAATTGTTGCTAAATTGCACATGCTAGGCATATATATGGATTAAAGTCCTTAATCCCAATCAAAATAAATCACATTTCCATGAGGCATATATATTTCGCCTGGCTTGCCATGCACGACAAGCCGCTGACGGCTAGCTGAGGACAGCTGACAATCTTGCTATGAGGGAATGGACGCATGAGTCATGACCCTATTTACGCACTTTGTAGACGGCTGGCCATGTATGCAAAGACTGTTCCTTCACAACAGCATTAGGGCATGTACAATGCTAGAGAAGGCATTCCTTCTCTTAGCTCTCCACATCATTTAGAGAAGACACAATATATAACTTGTACAATGCATTATCTCTTATTGCTATCTCTAGCAATTAATAGAATTAACTATTTTTAGTAAAGAATTGGTTAACTAAGAGAAGGCATATGGTACAATGGAGAAAAATAGTCTTCTCTTATTGCTAAGAGATCATCCCTTAGCTAAGGGAAGACAACCCTCTCTCTCTTGTTTCTCTCTCCTCCAACTAAGCAAAAATCCAACATGGCGAGCATAAGGGAAGACTGACGTCACCGCATTGTACGTGCCCTTATGGAATGAAATTCAACACTGGAACGAAGCAGGGGCTGGACCACCAGAAAGTCGGTTCCCCTCCATATCCGATTGGTCGGATAATCTCATCACCGGAAGGTCCACAAACGAGCAATGGAGAATTAGAGGTCGCTTGCTTTACGTCCTATGGAACGCTTGGAAGGAAAGAAATAGAAGAATTTTCACTAATCAGCGCCTTAACTTTGTGGAGGTTGCGGAGATTGCTAGAAAGGACATTCTCCAACGTGTGCGCACTTTCATGGCCTTCGAGCCTGCTATTCCGGCAAAGACAGACTAGGTTCTTCCGTTTTTGTGTGTTTTTTTTGGCATGTTTACACTATAATTAAAACATGCCCGATCTATAATGAACTCCGGTTGCTCTAAAAAAATCACATTGTACAAGACAAGTAAAACAAGTATGCTCTACACAAGAGTAGCTTCCTGCCTCTGTCCCCTTTGAGTCTCGGAGGACCATGTCATAATAACCATTCCATTCCTCTTGTATCCATGAACCATCCACATTCAGAACGTTATCACTGTCTTCCGTCTTCGCCGGGTCCAAAGGACTCGACATAGCTACAAAGAAACGGTTCTGGACCAGTCGTTTTCTAAATGCAAGACCATGAGCATCAACATTTGTTCCTGCTCCGAAGCTTTCAAATAAACAGTAAATGTGGATTAGGGGGTACGGTCACAATGTATACAGTTTTAATAAATATAGCTGATTTGGCATGGCTCAAGGATTGAACTAGCGCTAGCACATAGCACACAGAGGAAAAAAGAGGGCAAAAGTATTGGGCATATAATAATGTTCGCTAACATATAGTATCGAAAAGTAGATATGATTTCTCTCACTTTCTTCTTAATATATTGCCATTCCATCTAAGCAAATAGTCTGATTTGCTGATTTGACAGTTTTGAGCAACCCTGTCCCGTCCGCGTCGTCCCCCGCCGGCGACGGGCGGGACTCCCCAATCCCTGCTTCCTCCTCTCCCCCCAGGCCCTCCCTCCGCCGCCGGGCAAATCCCGGGCGGTGCCGGCGGCGGGGGCCCTCCCTTACCCGCTCGCTCGGCGCCTGGCGCAGCGGCGGCGGCAAGCGGCACCATGGCGGCGGCGCGAGCTCGCGATGGTGGCGCATCAGACGATGGTAGCTGGGCGGTGGTGGGCGAAGCTCGGCGGAGCTATGAAGGGCGGCGGCGACGGCAGGAACAGCAATAGCCTCGCGGGCCGGGCTGTGGAGGGCCCGATCTGGGCGGGCCGCGGGCCGGCGCTCATGGCGGGCTTTGGTTGCTGTGCTCTCCGGTTCCTTGCCATGGTGGCTGGAAACCCCGTTCCGGACCAGGCGGGTTCAGATCTGGTGGCCGGATGGCATCCATTGCCATGGTTTGCGAGGTTGACTTGCACACAGCTCGTTTGGCTGTCGTGCTCGCCGGCCTCTTGCTGCCTAGAATAGTCTTCATGTGCCGACCTCCCCCGTCTACGTCAATGGACCTGTTATGGTGGTGTTTGCTGCCCCGTGGGTGCGAGTTCGTGGAAGCGGGCGGCCCTGGAAGGTGGTCTGCGGAAGCCCGTGAGGTGGCTCCGGAGGTAGCTCGTGGTGTTGCACCTCGGTGGCGGTGGTCCGGCAAGCCCGGGTGATCACGAGGTCGATGGCGCTGCTGCTGGCGGGATCTGCCGTGGTGGATCTTCCGGTAGGAGGAGGAGGGACTAGTGTTGGAGTTGGCGAGACGTGGCACCCTTGCTGCAGTGCGGTGGAAGGGCTTCACGTGCCCATTTGGGCTCGGCTGGACCAGTGAGGGTCTGGTTTGCCCCTCTCGCTGCATCCGGTCGGCTACCGCTGGAAGGTGGTGGAGGAAGTTCCCTCCCGTGTGTTGCTATCTTGCCGACTCTCGCCGATGTTCCTCCTTTTTCGTTCTTGCCAGCCTCACAACGTGGGTCACGGTGAGATGTCGGGGTTGACTGCAAGGCCGTGGTGGCGTATGTTGGTGGGCGGTCGAGCTTGGTGGAGCCTTCGAAGGGTCCGGGAGTGTGGTTTTTTTGAGGGGTCGGGAGAAATCCTTGTCGACTAGACACCGACGCGGTGACGCCTGCGGGTGTCACCTTCCTTCATGAAGGGCGTCGGGTGTACCTCTTTCCCACCTCTTGTAGCGTACCAGGGGAAACCCTAGGAGTAGTCCGGGCAGCAGCGTCGTCGTCGTCGCTTCCTTCTTGGAGGTGCTGCTTGGTGCGTGTCACTTCGGAGTGCCAGGAGCGTGGTGGAAATTCTCCGGAGGGCGCAGCGGTTGCGGGTCATCCCTTGTCGTCAAGCCACTGTTGTCGGCTTTACTTTCTCTGCTTTTTCTTTTTAGTCTTCTTTGTTTTCTTTTGGGCGATGTGCTGTCTGGCCCAGCAGCGGTCTCAACTTGATTGCTATATTTATATAGCTGGGCGTATGCCTGTTTCGAGGTGATTTGACAGTTTTAGATACACTACACGCTGTAGGGTTGGGGCTGCCCTTATTGTCGGACATGCCAAAACTGTGTTGAATTACTCTAGCTCGAAACATGCTATTCGCCCCGCTTTATAAATAAAGCAACCACAGTGATACAAAAGACCGAACAAAGAATGCTGGGGCAACAGCAACAGCATGCCGAAAAGGAAAAGAAATGAAAACAACAGCGACTTGACAACACAAGGGTAACCCGCCACCGCTGTGCCCGCCCAATTTGCCCCACCTCACGCCTGGTACACCGAATCGCCTCGTATCAAACAGCCCCTTCAAGAAAGGTGCGCCGTCGACACGGCACTACTGTCCGGCCCATGGACCTAGGGTTTCCCCTGATACTCACCTGGACTAGGGATATCCGCAACGCCCTCCAGGAAGGAAAGGCACCCCCCATAGGCGGCACCGCGCCGGAGTCAGATGGACCGACAAAGATTTCTCCCTAACCCTAACCAAAAAAACGTCGGGCGATTCGAAGCACCCCCACCAAACTAGCCGCCCACTAACTCGCGCCACCACGGTCTTGCCATCACCATTGTCGTCATCTCATTGTGTACGTCGACATGCAGCCCGCGAGACGGAGGCACCAGAAAAAGCAAGCGTTGGGGACAACAACACTGCAGCCAGCGGGAGGAACCCACCTCCGCCGTTGAGAGGCAGCCATCGTCTGGACAAGGCAGCAGGGACAAACAAAGCCCGGTTGGGCCCAGCCGAGCCCAAGGGGCCCGTAAAGTCCCCGCCGTCTTGCTACAATAGGCCGGCCACTGTGTCTCTATCCCCATCAAGAGCTACATCATCGCCGCCATCTCCAGAAGGCATCACAGAGGCGAACGCGCCGGCCCGCCGAAGTCCAGATCGGGCCGGAGGGGCTTGGATCTGAGCCGGGAGGAACCGACGCCAAAACGTCGTGCCCGCCGCTGTAGAGCCCCGCTTTTCGACGGTGGCGGCACCACCAGCGTCAAGCTAGGCGTATAGGAGATCGCACCGGCCCGCCAGAGCCCAGATCGGGCCTGAGGGGCCCGGATCTGAGCCGGGAAGAACGATTCCCTCGACGTCTGCAAGCACCCGTCACGCCGTCGCTGCTCCACCACCGGACCTAAGCGCCGCCGCCCAACACCACCCGGGGGAAGCCCGGACCGCAGCTTCCTGAAGTGCACCGCTGCCGTCGACGAGTCCAGCAACCAAATCCGGCCATCCTGACCCGTAGTAGGCCCCCTCGACCCTCCCACGTTCCTCACCGACCCTGCGGCGCCCTATTTCGCCGGAATCGGGCGGCGCAATCACCATCGCAAATCCGCCGCCGCCTTCGACAGAATCGGGTCCTCGCGGTCGGGATTCGTCGAGCTTCTGGCAGATTCGCGCGGCCACACCTCCGGCATGGCTTCTTCCTCCACACGCCGAAGCAACTCGCCAGAGCTTCTTCAAAGAAAATGTTCACAATGTTCTATTCAGACATTCAATACTGTCACGTCGTTCAATTAAAAGAAAAGGATATATAGTCATGTATTAGGAAAATATTTTACAGGTTAAAAAATATGTATGGTACAAAATATGTGTATGTTCTACTTATAATAGAAAAATAAATAAATAAATTCAAAAAAAAAGGAAAGACATGTAACGGAAAACCAGGATAAAAATATAGCGAAAACACCGAGCGAGGGAACAAAGAGAAAAAAAACCCAATAAGTAGTAGCGCCAAAGGGACAGTGTACATCCCCGGACCTTCTCTCTCCTGTACGTCTACAGGAGTTCAGAGCTCTCGATGCTTTCCCGAGCCAACCTGCAGAGGCCTGCTTCCCCGGTGGCAGCGAGCGAGCGGCCAACCCCTGTAGTGTAGATAAGCACAGGGTTCTTGGCCATTGGCCAGTAGTGGGCGCTATGCCCGGTAGTTGGAGCGATTCTAGGATCTTGGCGGCCAGATCAATGAGCTTTTAGGGTTTCTCCTCCTGGTGTGGCTGCTCCTCTGGCTGTAGCAGGCGACGTGAGAGGGAGACGTACGGCATCTGCGCAAGTAAGAAGAAGGTCGCTGGCCACCTATTGAAGCAAGTGTGTGGTGCGATGGAGTTGCTCCTGGCCAGCCATGGTGGCGAGAAATAGCGGCGACTCGGCGCGGCGATATGGGTGGAAGGGGACCTCCTGGGTCCTGGCCGACCATGCTGGCGAGGAAGAGGAGCTCTGCTGCGCGTTGTCCCCGACCCAACATTGGTGGTGGTGTAGGGTTCCATGCCGAGCTGCTGCTGCTATCTAAGGGAAAGTTCCCCTTCTTCTTGCTTGTCATGGAGACGAGAAGGAGAAGGTTTCCCTTCCCGCTGGCTGTTGGCGGCAGGTTCTGCGACAGGGGAGAAGATGTGCTTCTCTAGGGAGTTACTCGAGATTTTTTTGTTGAAGGGCGGCACCTCTCTCTCCTCAAGTGTTGGTGACAGCACGCTGGATATACGGATGACGAGTAGTGTAGTCTTTAGGGGAAAAGTTCTGGGATGGGTCAGTCCATTGGACCACCACACCCTTTTATATATAGTTAAACTTAGGCTACATCTTATCTAGTACAATGAAATACTCTAGACTCTACTAGGATACTAACTTAGACTCCAACATTCACTGGAACATTACAGGCTCTCCTAGGACAACACTACTATACTAACACTCAATAGAATATTCTAGGCTCTCCTAGGACACCATTTTTATACTAACATGGTGTCCAACACTCCCTCTCAAGATGGGTGATAGATATCTATCATTCCCATCTTGTTACAAGCTGAACTACACTCTTTAATTCCCAATCCTTTAGTTAAACAGTCAGCGATTTGCTCGCTAGAGGTTACATGACTTATCTTAATTATACCGTCATCCAACTTCTCCTTTATGAAGAAGCGATCAATCTCCACATGCTTGGTTCGATCATGTTGAACAGGGTTGTTTGCGATGTTGATCGCCGACTTGTTGTCACACCACAAATTTAAAGGGCATTTTCTCAACACTTTCAGTTCTGAAAGAAGATTCCTCACCCATAACATCTCACTCAAACCTTGCGACATAGCTCTATATTCAGCTTCAGCTGTTGACTTTGAAACCACCGGCTGCTTCTTACTTCGCCACGACACTAAATTTCCCCCGACAAATACACAATAACCAGATGTGGATCTCCTATCATCCAAGCAACTTGCCCAGTCAGCATCACAATACCCATCCACATTTAGATGACCATTCCTTTTGAACAATAGTCCCTTTCCTGGACTACCCTTCAAGTACCGGAGGATTTGATTGACCGCATCCAAGTGTCCGCTCCTAGGATCATGCATGTATCTGCTCACTACACTCACTGCATATGAAATATCAGGTCTTGTGTGACATAGATAGATGAGCCTTCCAACAAGCTTTTGGTACTTCTCCTTATCCACTGGTTCCCCAGATTCGGCACATAATTTGTGGTTTTGATCGATAGGTGTTGATGCAACCCGACACCCAAGCATGCCTGTGTCACTAAGCAAGTCCAATACGTACTTTCTCTGGGAGAGAACAATCCCTTTGGGAGATCTAGCAATTTCTATGCCAAGAAAGTACTTGAGTTGGCCAAGGTCCTTTACCTCAAATTCTTTGCGTAGGCTGTCTTTCAACCGTGATATCTCCACCTCATCATCTCCGGTGATTATGATATCATCAACATATACGGCAAGGATTGTAATCTGGCTATTTGAGTGCCGATAGAACACCGTATGATCCCCATTACACTGCTTATATCCCATACCGCATACAACTCGTCTAAATCTATCAAACCATGCCCGCGGAGATTGCTTGAGGCCGTATAGAGATTTTCTCAACCTGCATACCTTTCCTGATGTTCTAGGAGTGGAGAAACCAGGTGGGATCTCCATGTATACCTCCTCATGTAAATCTCCATGCAAGAATGCATTCTTGACATCCAACTGATGCAAAGGCCACCCGAAGTTAGCTGCACATGAGATTAGGATCCTCACTGTGTTCATCTTTGCCACCGGCGCAAATGTCTCATCATAGTCAATCCCATATATTTGACTATATCCTCTCGCAACTAGTCTTGCCTTGTACCTTTCAATTTTCCCTTCTGGATTCTGTTTCATGGTGTAGATCCATTTACACCCAACAGCTCTCTTTCCTGCTGGAAGATGTACAAGTTCCCAAGTTTTATTCCTTTCGAGAGCATTTAACTCCTCTATCATGGCCTCACGCCACTTCGGGTCTTGCTTTGCTACTTTCCAGTCTCTTGGGATCACAACGGATTGCAATGATGCAATGAAGGCCATGTAGTTTTTTGATAGTGATGTATACGATACATAATTAGCTATGTCATGCTCATCTCGATACCAATTTGGAGGTTTTTTAGCTCCAACTCGGATTCCTTTTCTTAAGGCAATGGGCAAGTCCATTGAATCCCTCGCATTAGATGGACCCGCGCCCTCGGTCAATTCAACAATTTCAACACTTGTTGGAGCATGTTGCTCCCCCTGCACCTGTGTGTCACCTGCTGTAGGACCCTGTTGCTGCTGCTCATGTTGCGGTTTTCTTCGTGTATACACTTTTACGTTTTCTTCCTCGTTCGGTTTTCTCCATCTCTCTTCACTTGTAGCTTGTCTCCTTGTATGCACACTTAAATTTTCTTCCTCATTTGGCTTTGCCCATCTCTCTTCACTCGCAGGAGATGGAATTGAACCAACAACAACTCTCGATTGTTCATCTTCCTTAGTCCTTACCAGTTCAGTCTCCCCCTCTCGACTAGCATCAATTGTGCTAGGAGAGTCAAAGTCAAATAACGAGTTGAGGTCCGTCTTCTCTCCGTAGAACGGCCCAGACTCTCTAAATGTCATATCCATGCTAACAAATGTTCTCCGCTCACTAGGGCTCCAACACTTGTAGCCCTTTTGTCCAGATGGGTATCCAATGAAGATGCACTTCACAGCACGTGGGTCCAATTTTCCTACTGAAGGTCTATGGTCTCTAACAAAGCATGTACAGCCAAACACCTTTGGTGGAACAATGAACTCATTTTTACCAAAGATCATTTCATATGGGGTCTTCATCCCAAGAATTCTTGATGGCATTCGGTTGATGAGATAAGTAGCAGTCATAACTGCTTCACTCCATAAGAATTTTGGCACATTCATAGTAAACATAAGCGATCGGGCTACCTCCAGATGTCGATTCTTCCTCTCAGCTACTCCATTCTGTGGAGAAGTATCAGGGCATGAAGTTTGATGAAGTATTCCTTTTTCTGAAAGAAAGTTGCCAAATTCATGGTTCACATACTCTGTCCCATTATCAGTCCTGATAATTTGAATACCAATGTTGAAACGATTTTGGATATATGCATAGAAGTCCCTAAAACAACTAAGCACCTCACTTTTTTGTTTCATGAGATATATCCAAGTCATCCATGAAAGTAATACCAATGAAGGTGACAAAGTACTTCATTCCACTAATAGAGACCACGGGAGAAGTCCAGACATTAGAGTGAATCAACACGAAAGGCGATGTGCTTCGGAGTCCACGACTCACATATGATGTCCTTGTGTGTTTTCCATATTCACAAGCATCACACACAAGTTTTTCTTTATCCACCTTCTTCATTTCTTCGGGAAATATCTTACTCATAGTATCAAAGGACATATGGCCCGTCCGACAATGTAAGAGTATCACCTTTGCTTCATCGTCACCAAGAACAAGCTCAAGCGGTGCATAATGCATCATCTGTTTCATGTCTATCCAAGTACCATAGCCCCTTATGCCTGACACCGACCCCAAGTCTCCTTCCAGTTGTCCTCTCCTCAATTATACAGTTGTATCGGTCAACAATAATTCGACAATCAATGTCGTCAACCAAGGCACTCATAGACACCAAACTCACTGGAAATGACGGAGCATACAAGACCGGAGACAATGTAATTGACGGAGTGCATTTCACCGTGCCAACTCCTTTGACAGGCTGATAAGTTCCATCAGCTGTTTGGATGGTCTCTTTATGCATGGGTGGATTTGGAGCATATGATGCGAACTCACTCCACCTTCCTGTGTAACATGTGCAGATGCTCCCGAATCTAGTATCCAGTTTGAACAAGTTCCGTCTAACGTAGGAGCTCGATTTGACATACCTTCTTCCGCTTGTGCGAGATTTACACAATTTTGTAGGGCTGTTGTTTTTTCACCTTGCTTTGGAACTTCTGCAATCTTTTTCGACTCTCTCAATTCTTCTATCTCCTTCATCAATTGAGTCATTTTCTCAAGTAGCTTCTCCATTCTTTGATTTTCCCCCATTGATCGGTGTTGCTGAAAAGCACCAATGAACAAGCTTCTATGACTCCTATCTGCTCTAGTTGACCTTCTCTTGCAGATCACTTGAGCAAAAATATTGAACGGCTAGGTTCGGTACTTGAGACTGAATCCACAACGCTGTTCAGCTGTTCTACAAGTCCAACCTGCACACGCTCTTCTCCACAGCTATACCACAACTCAAACTGCTCCTCTGCAAGATGACCCACTCCCGAGTCCCACCGCCTTCGACCACTTCTCCCGGCTGCACACACACACACCGTCCGCCACAAACCTCAAAGTAGAGCAAGACAACGTCCCTGCTTTTTGAGAGACACAAGCTCACGAAGCTCTCTTACATCCTCAGTAGCACACACCGCAAACAACAATTACCTGCTTTGAGCAGCCACACCCTTTGCTTCTCCTTCTTCCTTGCAAGTCACCGACCAGACTTCTCCACCGAGCTATCTACCCCTGCACTCCCACCGAACGCCTAGAGCTCCTCCACAAGCCATTGTTTCACCACCACCACCACTGGACCAGCCCCCTTCCTCAGCTTATGCCACAGCAGAGCAGCCCTGCTTCATCACCATTGCCACTTCTCAGGAGCACCAAGGCTCTGATACCATGTAGTCTTTAGGGGAAAAGTTCTGGGATGGGTCAGTCCCTTGGACCACCACACCCTTTTATATATAGCTAAACTTAGGCTACATCTTATCTAGTACAATGGAATACTCTAGACTCTACTAGGACACTAACTTAGACTCCAACATTCACTGGAACATTCCAGGATCTCCTAGGACAACACTACTATACTAACACTCAATAGAATATTCTAGGCTCTCCTAGGACACCACTTTTATACTAACATGGTGTCCAACAAGTAGGGTTCCGCCTCCGCTCCGGCGATTGCGGTGATCGCTAACTCCTCGACCTAGTTTGGTGACGGCGAACTCCCTCGCCTCGCCCCACCTTCCCCGTCCCTGATCTCTCCTCTCCCTGCGTGTGGTCTGGTTCTCCTTGAATCAGTTCGCTACCATGTTTAGAGCGGAGATCGCATCGGGGGCGGACTCTTCTGACCGATCTACACCGCGTCAAAAACTGACGATCTCCCCTGGGGATCTGCCCCTGCACAAGTCTCCGGTGGAGACGCCACCTCCCGATCCGTGCGCTGGTGAAGGTGTTGCAGAGATGATGGGCAGGTTGAGGCTTACGTCTCAGGAGACCGATGCCTTTGTCTTGGAGGACACGGATGATGCCAATCTTGGCTGCCCGGAATGGGCGATCGCCGGTAAAGTTCTGGCCCCCAATATTCTCCATATCTCAACCATCAAGTCTGCACTTCGGGCTGCATGAGGGAACCCTAAGGGCCTGGAGATACGACCAATGGGGCCGAACATGTTCATGGCGGAATTTGCGACAAAGCTTGACAAGGCTCGTGTTCAAGACGGACCACCATGGACTGTTGGTAACCATGCTGTTGTTTTGAAGGATTTTGATCCCAATCTGAAGCCAACGGATTACAGTTTTGAGACTCTTGCAATTTGGGTTCGCATACTGAATCTACCTTTCAGCCTTATGAATGATCAAGGAGGAAAGAATCTTGCTGGACGGATAGGCAAGGTAGATAAGATGGAAGTGGACGTCAATGGGCGTGCATGGGGGAATTACTTACGCTTCAGGGCGTTTATCAAGGTAGCTGACCCTCTCATGCGGTGTGTTTCAGTGTTCTCGCAGAGGAGACAGGCCACTGATTTCTTCACTGTCATGTATGAGAAACTTCCAACCTTCTGCTTCTCATGCGGCGTGTTAGGGCATTCGTCTACAATTTGTCCCACTCCGGCAGAGCGTGATGCTGAGGGTCTCTTACCCTACCATGGCCCTCGCCTGTCTGTGCCAGATGAACGTAAGAAGATGGCATCAGGATCAAATTCTGGCCAAGCCTCTTTCTCAAGTGAGCATGGATCTTGGAAAGGACAGGCCCGGGGTGGCCCATCCGCACAGGCGCCCAGATCGTCTAGGAAGAGTCAGAAGGATAAAGATTGTGCCGGGGAGGTTACCTCGCCGGTCAAGCCTAAACAACAGCGGCAGCGCAAGGCGAAGGCCGTGGATAATGATAACTCTGGCAAGGCTGTTGTTGTGGCGAAGGACGACAAGAACAGGTACAGTGGACAGAAACGAAAAAAATTCAGGCCAAAGGCGTCTGCGCCGGGGTGCACTGACCTGGTTATTGATCCTTCTGCCGTGGGCCCTAATAAGGGCTCAACCTTGGATACCACTGCCCCTTTGGTTCCTGAGGACGGCGGTGACTGTCACACGGCGGAATCGGACTCGAACAAGAAACACAAGGGTGATGCCAACACGGCGTCACTAGGATTGGCGGATCTGGCGGCGGCTGCTGAGCAGCCCCGCCCGACGCAATGAGTCTACTGTGCTGGAACTGCCAAGGTCTGGGGTCGGACTCGGTGGTTGGCGAGCTGCGCTGGCTAGTGCGCACATTTCGACCCTCCTTCCTCTTCCTATCTGAGACGAAGATGAAGGATACTCGGGCTCAAAATTTTATGTGGTCTTTGGGCTATGCTGGCAGCTTTGCGGTCAGTAGTGTGGGGCTGAGTGGCGGCCTTGCTTTGTTCTGGTTAACGCAGTTTAGTGTCTCTCTAAATGGTTTTAACTCACACATGATTGATGTGAAGATCTCGCTCGAGAGTCAGGCACCGTGGCGTGCAACCTTCGTGTATGGAGAGCCTCGAAGAGACCAGCGACATGAGTTTTGGGACCTCCTACGCCGGCTCAGGTCGGGTGGGGACGGCCCGTGGATCTGTTGCGGTGATTTCAACGAGGTCCTCAGCCAAGATGAGCATGTGGGAGTGCGAGATAGATCAGAGATGCAGATGTCCTTATTCCGTGACCGTCTTGATGATTGCGGACTGGTTGATATTGGTTTTTCAGGTCCCAAGTTCACATGGAATAACAGACAAGCTGAAGATACTCATGTTAAGGTTAGACTTGATCGAGCTATCGCAAATGGAGAGTTTTTCTCTCGTTTTAATGACTGCAATGTCGAAAATATCATCACAACGACCTCTGATCACCTGGCCATCTTAATTTGCCTCTCGGGTCCGAGCCATGACAACCAAAAGACCCCTGTTCAACAGGGATTTCGCTTTGAGGCTGCTTGGCTGAGGGCGCCGGACTACAGAGGTGTTTTAGAGAAGGCGTGGACCGAGTATGCTAATGGAAATACATCGTTACAGTCCACCTGGTCGACGCTTCACCAGGTCGCTGGCTCGCTCAAATCGTGGAGCCGGGAGACCTTTGGGGCGGTTCGACGGAAGATCCAAAAGCTTGAACGAAGAATTAAAAACCTTCGGATGTCTTCTGCAGCTAACTCCTTGCAAGAAATTTGTCGGCTGGAGAAGGATCTTTGCGAGCTCTTTGAACGCGAGGAGATTATGGCTAGGCATCGTTCCAGAGTTGAATGGTTACGTGAGGGTGACCGTAATACTAGCTTTTTTCATGCAAGGGCTTCTGCACGCAAGCGTACAAATAAAATAAGGATGCTTCATCGGGAGGATGGCTCGCGGTGTGAGGACGTGGTGGAGATCAAACAGATGGTTCAGCAATTCTATGGTAATCTTTTTACCACCGAACCCAATGAATCCATTGAGGCTGTTTTGAACTCTATCCCTTGAAAAGTAACCAGTGAGATGAATGATGACCTTACTAAGGAATATACTGATGTGGAGATCAAAGCAGCCTTGGTCCAAATGGGTCCGACAAAGGCCCGGGGCCTGATGGCTTCCCGGCGCTTTTTTACCAAACTCACTGGGAGTTTCTTCATGAGGCAGTGTGTCAGGCTATGCGGGGTTTTCTGAATGGCAGTCCTTTACCAGAAGGATTTTGTGACTCTGTGATTGTGCTGATTCCGAAAGTATCCAACCCTGATCACTTGAAGAACTTCCGCCCGATCAGCTTGTGTAACGTTTTGTACAAAATTGCTTCCAGAGTCTTGGCAAACAGGCTAAAGCTCTTTCTACCGCTGATCGTTTCTGAGAACCAAAGTGCTTTTGTCCCTGGCCGCTTGATTACTGACAATGCACTTATTGCTTATGAATGCCTCAACACCATCAGAAAACAGCGTTCGAAGCGGCCTTTTTTTTGCTCTCAAAGTGGATATGATGAAGGCATATGACAGGGTTGAGTGGGACTATCTGTCGGGATGTCTTCAGAAACTGGGTTTTGACCAAAGGTGGATTGACACAGTGATGCGATGTGTCACTACAGTGAGATATGCAGTACGAGTCAACGGTGAGCTTACTGCGCCGGTGATCCCCTCTAGGGGCATTAGGCAAGGGGATCCGATCAGCCCCTATCTTTTTCTTCTCTGCACGGAAGGACTATCCTGTCTCTTGCAACAGCGGGATGCCCAAGGCGAGCTACAAGGTTTATGTAATGGTAGACTTGGCCCCCCTATATCACATCTACTGTTTGCAGACGACAGCATTTTCTTTGCCCGCAGCGATAGAAAGAGTGTGGATGCTTTGCATGATACCCTGGAGATTTTTTGTGATGGGTTTGGACAGAAAATAAACCTCGACAAATCCTCCATTTTCTTTGGGTCTCATTGTCCTGAAGATTTAAAGACCAGTGTCAAGCTGAAATTGGGCGTTCAATCGGAGGCTCTGAAGGAAACGTACCTTGGGATGCCAACTGAAGTGGGCCGCTCACCTGTTGGTACATTCAGATACTTACACAATCGCATGTGGCAAAGACTGAATGGTATGTCGGGAAGGCCATTATCTAGGGCTGGCAATGAAACTTTTCTGAAGGCGATCATCCAAGCTATTCCTAATTATGTGATGAGCTGTTTTCAGTTGCCAGTTTCAATTTGTGATGATATGCGTAAATCGGTTGCCAATCAGTGGTGGGGTGTGGAGAATGGGAAGAAAAAACTGCACTGGAGATCTTGGGAGTGGTTGTCAACGCCAAAAGCTCTTGGAGGGATGGGCTTTCGTGACTTCGATCTATTCAATCAGGCGATGCTGGGTAAGCAGTGCTGGCGTCTTGTCACAGAACCTCACTCTCTTTGTGCAAGGGTGCTTAAGGCACGATATTATCCTAACTGCCATTTCTGGGAGGCTCCACAACCTCGTTCTTCCTCTTATACCTGGCGGAGTATTCAGTTTGGGATGAAGTTACTGATGAAGGGCCTAAGGTGGGGTATCGGTGATGGTGCGAGTACTAGGATCCTCGTGGACAGCTGGATTCCTAATGCTCCACCGCAGTCCCTTCGCCCTCTGGTCGCGCTACCCCTTGGCCAGACGGTGGATACGCTGATGACCGATGACTCTAGAGCCTGGGATTCAGACGTTGTCCGCTCCATCTTTGATGAGGAGACAACCATGAAGATTATGCAAGTGCCCATTAGCCGTTTTGGTGGTGAAGACTTTGCCTCTTGGCCACTGTCTCGGTATGGCCAGTACACAGTAAAGTCTGCATATTATCTGGCTCGAAACGACCGTTTCATTAATCACCGAAGTAGACCTGGACAAGGTTCCTCCTCCGCTCAGCTAGATGATTCTAAATTGTGGAAGAAATTATGGGCGAGCAAGGCTCCAGGAAAAATGAAGATTACTTTATGGAGATTTGCGCAGAATTGCCTACCTTCGGGTCAGCAGCTGGCTATCCGTCATATTCCGACTTCGACTACATGCATCTTCTGCCATCAACATGAGACAGTAGAGCATGCCCTCCTCTTCTGCCAGTTTACACACGAGGTTTGGCGAGACCTGAAGTCCGATTATATGGTTAAGCTCAAACGTCGTGGTTTCACTACCCCAAGAACTTGGACCATGGAATTCCTGGAACGGTCCTCTGACACTGTTGTTGTGTGTCTTATGGTGTCCATGTGGCACATCTGGGATGCAAGGAATAAGGCACGTGAAGGTGAAGGTCTGATTCATCCTCATGCTTTGTCGGCTAAGATCAAGGCCTATGTTGAGTTGATCTCATCTACCCTCTACAAGCCAGCTGCTGTCCAAAGGCGCGAGTCTTCCTCGTCAACACCAAAATGGATTCCGCCGCCGGAAGAAACTATGCTTGTTAATGTGGATGCTGCTATCTTCGAGTCGTCTCGGCAAATGGTTGTCGGAGTCGTCATCCGTGACCACTCTGGGACATTCTTAGCGGCGTGCAGCGAGAGGTATGATGAGGTGGTGTCACCTGAGTTGGCCGAGGCGTTGGCTGCCCGACGCGCTGTCAGTTTTGCCCGGGAGGAGGGTTTCAATTCGATCATTGTCAACTCTGATTGTCTTTCGGTGGTCCAGCGCCTAAATTCTAATCTGCCTGATCGGTCTTTCTGTGGTTCGGTGATCGAGGATGCGAGACGCCTTGCCAAGTCCTTTGCTTCATGTGTTTTTCAGCATGTCTACCGTGTGTACAATGTTGCTGCTCATCAACTAGCTAGGGAGTGTGAGTCTTTGGTTAGTGCTGTGTGGCGTAATGTTCCCCCGGATTGTATCCGGGAGGCGCTTTGTAATGACATTATGATTATGTGATCAATAAAGTGCACGGTTCTCTCAAAAAAAAGTGTTGGTGACAGCAGATTCTGACTAGCGTCTGATGGACTTCTTCTACCGCCGATACAGAGGCTCTTTGGCCTTGTCGCAGTTGACTCCCGCCTCTCCGCTCCAAGTGGTCTTGTACCCGGAGGTGGTGAGATTGACTACGGCGAGCTCGTCGGTGGTGGAATTGGAGTTGGACGTTTACCTTTTCTTTTCAGGATCATATGTGTGTAACTTGCAAGGGCCGGTTTATAGTTTCCCTAGTTCTTAGGGCCCTTTATGTAAAATGTATTGCCACAACTAATTGGCAGTGAAAGCTTCAGGGTTCTTGGCGACCCCTCCCTTACTAAAAAATAGCTACTAGCGATTTAACGAACCAGAGGATTAGGGATGTAAATGGTACGGATAATTTCCGCTCCGAATCCGCATCCGCGTCCGTTTTTAAAGATATGGTATGCTTTTTTAGATATCCGGCGGATATGGATATTTGTCGAGCAGATATCCGACGGATATGGTATTGATGATATCCGACGGATAAGAATAATCCGATATTTTATGCGGATTATCCGAGGTACTTAAATAGGATAATCATATATATTTAGCATAACAACAATATCTAGACAATCTAGTTAGTTTATCGACTAGCTATACATGCTACATATACATGTTATACTATGCTATTACCAATCTTTCACTTTTATGCTGCTGATATCTAGTATTGCACGCTTTCTTGTCATTTCTTTTATATAAAGTAAATTTTATTTTTCTATGTGTATTTGTTTAATTATTCTTTTCCGATCCAAATCCGCTCCATATTCGCAATATAATATAATCCGTATTCGAATTCACATCCGGCTATTATCCGTTTCAATTCGAATTCGCCAAAAAAATATAGAGTAGTAATAAAAGATATAATAATAATAGCAATATCCGATCTCATCCGTTCAAATTCTTACGGAGGATATAAACGAACCAGGAACGAATAGTAGATGGGCTCAGCCCATATCATGTTGGCTTCACGCGGCAACCTACACAACACGGTCCGTTGACGAAGGACCGCCCCGCCCGCCGCACCCTCTACTCTAGACGGAAGGCGGAGAAGACGGCCGGCGAGCGAGCAGCGAGGAACCCTAACCCCCAAGGTACGCACCAAAATCTGCAGAAACTTCTCGTCTTTCCGACCCATCGCAACCAGATAGGGAAGGAGCACAGCCGGCGGTGATTCGTGCCTCATTATCCCTAATTATTTGCAGGCCGCGGACGATGCTTCTTCGACAGGGGGCGAGGAGGATCGGTGGCTCCCTGCTCCAGCGAACCCAGGCGGCGGTCACATCACCGGCGGTTGCGGAGGAGCGACGCCGGCTCCTGCCAAGGCGCATGTACAACACCCAGGAGGTCCATCTCTTAACCAAACAATTTACATATTTCATCTCGCATGATTTCCGGCGTGTTAGTGTTAGTTTGATGTGCAAATACCTCAAGCGAACAAGGATCTAGAGAGCTATCATCGAATTCTTCACAGATAACATGTGTGTGACTTATTATTTTGGTCTCTTTGCCATTAGAAACAAGAGCAATATTAAGGTTATCACTTTTACTCATCCTAATGGAGGAAGCTGCCTTATTTTCTGTTTGGTCATCTCAATTTGTCACTTTTACTCATCTCTATAGCAAATTGCAACTCGTAAGATGTTTGATCTGTTGCTCTGCTGTTTTCATGTCTTGAACAATCTCCTCCCCTGCCTGCTGCAATTCATCATGCCAGTGAATGATTTGTTTCCTAAGCACCCGGAGGAGCTATCTTAGCCAAAATTGACATATTTTAACTCCCGCGTCTCGTCGCAAGGCTCATTTTGAGTTTTCGGTCATAGGGCGGGCATGATTTCCGGCTAGTTGTTTTGCTGCGCAAATACCTCACACCATCATGGATCTAGCGAGCGATAATCGAATTCTTCGCAGCTAACCTGTGCGACCTCTTATCTTGGTCTCTATGCTATTAGAAACAAGAGCATGATAAACCTACTACCCAAAGAAGCATTTTTTAGAGGAAGCAGCCTTATTTCCTGGTTGATCATACTGAAGTTGTGACTTTTACTCACCCCTTTAGAAAATTGCAACATATAAGATGTCTAATTTGGTTGCCCTGCTGTTTTGATGCCTTGAACAATCTCCTCTTCTACCTGCTACAATTCATAACACTAGTCAATGATTGATTTCCTAAGGACCCTGGTATTTTAACTTGCATGCTTTCTGGCTAGTTGTTTGCTCCCCAAATACTTCACATGATCATGTATCTAGCAAGCGATAATCGAATTCTTCACAGCTAACATGTGTGACTTCTTAATTTGGTCCCTGCTATTAGAAACAAGAACAATATTACGTGCACAGGGTAGCATTTTTCAAGGAAGCAGCCTTCTTTCCTGGTTAATCACCTAAAAGTGGTCACTTTTACTCACCCCTTTAGCAAATCTCTTTTGTCTGCTACATTTCGTAACACTAGCCAATGATTGATTTCCTAAGCACCCAGTAGTTTAACTCTCATGATTTTCGGCAAGTTGTTTTGCTGTGCAAATACCTCAAAGCGGCAATCGAGTTCTTCAGCCAACATGTGTGACTTCTTAATTTGGTCTCTCTGCTATTAGAAACAAGAGCAATATTTCCTGCACAAAGTAGCATTTTTAGAGGAATCAGCCTTATTTCCTGTTTAATCATGTTAAAGTGGTGACTTTTACTCACCCCTTCCAGCAAATTGCAACATCTAAGTTGTTTAATTTGTTGCTGTTGTGTGTCTTGAACAATCTCTTTTGTCTGCTGCATTTCATAACGCTAGTCAATGATTGATTTCCTAGCTGTTCCAACTGAGGGGAGCTATTTCTAGCAATCCATACAACACAGCCCCTGATTAGCAACCAAACATTTACAATGATATTGACTCTGTTAGTAGTTGCTTTGCATCATGCATTCCATCTCGAATCTAAAATTGACAGTATTCTTCTTATCAGCACTCTGACTAATGATCATTATCTATGTGTATCCAGCAAGCTACTGAGGAAAATACACGCAAGATCCAGCAGAAGAAAGAGGAGCTCTATGATGTGATATGCAAGGCGGAGCAGAGCTTTTTGACTTCTAGCTTCCGTAACAAGCTGCTACTCCAGCAGCTGTCCGTGTATGTGAAGCCAAGACCGAAAGACCCTAAGTGGTATGATGTCAAAACATATATGGAGTTGTCTATTCCTTGTTCCTTTGGTGTGTGACAGGAGTTGATATGATCTCATTTTACCTGACCTGCAGGCAGATTCTGCGGTTTACAAAAAGGGCTGTCAATGTGGTGGATGCAGCGGGGTTCATTGCATCAATCTATCTGGTGTGTTCTTTTGTGGCTGGTGTCCGAACTTTCATTCAAGAAAGGAGGGTAGCCCGGGCCAGGATCTTCGAGGCAGTGGCTAGGGCAAGAGAAGAGGCGAAAAAATCTGCCCAGATCAAGGCAGTGGCTAGGGCAAGAGAAGAGGGGATAAGATCTGCCCAGATTGATAACGTAAGAAGAAGCAGAGACTGAAGACAGAATCCCGTTTGATGGAGAAGCAGCAGGCCCTTCCTGTGATGGCCATTCTGAAAATGTTTTAATGCTAGCTAGAACTTGAGTGACTACTAACTATATGGGTGATGAACTGATGGTGTTATGTGACATGCTGCGTTATTATGTTATAACAATCTAATCAAGCTGATGAGCCGAGTGGGTGTTGTTTCGGTTGTGTAGTTTGCTGGGTATGTGGAGGATGATGAAAGAGGTACTACCTTGAATTGAAGCCATTATAATATGGGTATATTATATATTATTTAGCAAGTGGTGTGTCTGAATGTTGTGCTGCAATCCCATTCTATCGACCCTTTTGATTTATTATTACTTAGATGTCTACGCAGTGTATATTAATGGGCAATCATGTTTGGTAGATTAAGCTAAACAATATATATTCGATTTACACGGTATGGTAGAGGGATTTACACGTTATATGATAGAAACAGATTAGGCTGTTACAGCAGTACTCAAGCTACACATGCGAGCAAGAGTTGTGTCTCAACTTCAACTGAGGTGGTAATCCCGTCACTACAGGACGCGCGCGCTACGCCGACGGCTGCCCTCGGCGTAGCCTCCTCGGCAAAGGTCTCCTTCGGCGGAGCACGTAGAGGCCGTTGGCGTATCAAAATGCCCTCGGCGTAGCGGCCGTCGGCATAGCTTGTCGACAGGTTGCAAAACATTTTTTTTCTCAATTTTTGAATCTTTGAATTGTTTGACTCGTTAATCTCTCACTTTGAACATTTTTAACACTAATTACACTTAATATTTAATTAAATTGCAGTCTTGGTCAAACTTTCCAGCCGGTCACCCATCCTAATACTACTACAGCTCCAGCACGCTTAACTTCCTCGTTCCTTCAGAATCTGTTTCCGCAAAGTAATTCATACATTGTTGTCAATACTATGATATCAATCCTATTAACCCTTATATCAACATGTCACATGTTTGTATTTTTTGAAATTACAAACAATTATCTAAGTAAACATTAATAAACAAGTAAAAATATTATTGAATTCAAATAAAAATATAATAATTTTACTTTTTCTATTTTTCTATTTAATATGGAATAATTAATATCTTTAAATCTATAAATCGGAATTTAACAAATAATATGTCTAAATTGATCAGAAAAATGAGAGGAATCCAAACATGATATCCATATCAACTAATCACAAACCCTCCGTTTTTTGAATTATCTATTTGGCGGTTGCTATAGAAAATTCCCTTTTTGCGCTCGGATAATGAAAAATGGCTTTTTAGTGCGATGAAAAGAAAAACTTGCATTGAATCTTTAATAAAATAGCATATTGTGAACCTAAAAATGATTTTTGTAAAAAACCATGAGTATCGGATCATGTACATGTAGTTCATATCTGACCCACTTCCTACCGATTCGGCAGGAATTTGTCTTTTTCACCAGAGGTGGACGGAAAGGTTTCGGATCCACTTATTGGGACATTGTCTATATAAGGTGGTATAGTATTTTTGTAAAATGTGTTGGTACCATTTTGAATTAGGCATTTGGCGGTTGCTTCACAAAATCGTCCATTTTTTGTGCTCAGAAAATGAGAAATGGATTTTTGGTGCGACGAAAAGGAAAACTTCCTCCTACAATATTGTTCGCAATCCCATGATGCATGTGTATGCACAATATGGGCATATTATCACAAACTATGCCTTGATTCTAGCCATAACATTGGTCATTTGACCCGAAAGACAAGAAACCTCGAATAAGATAGGTCATTTTGTGAAGGTTTTTTTGAGACATAATCAATATATCAAGTTTGATATTTTTACTTATAACTATGTCACATAATATGACACCACGCGAAGGTTTCGCATTGTTTCGACCGTTTTTGAATTTTTTATGCCCATTTTAAACTATCGTCAAACTTTGTCAAACGGCGGGCATGAAGATTCTTAGCTCGGGGCCGAGCCTTGCTAAACTTGCATTGGATCTTTGATAAAATAGCATATTGTGAACCTAAAAATGATTTTTGTAAAAAACATGAGCATCGGATATTGTACCTTTAGTTCATATCTGACCCACTTCCTATCGATTCGGCAGGAATTTGTCTTTTTCACCAGAGGTGGACGGAAAGGTTTCGGATCCCCCTGTTGGAACATTGTGCATATAAGGTGGTATAGTATTTTTGTAAAATGTGGTGGTAGCATTTTGAATTAGCCATTTGGTGGTTGCTTCACAAAACAGTCCATTTTTTGTGCTTGGAAAATGGGAAATGGCTTTTTGGTGCGACGAAAAGGAAAACTTCCTCCTGCAACATTCTTCACCATCCCATGATGCATGTGTATGCACAATATGCGCACATTATCACAAACTATGTCTTAATTCTAGCCATAACATTGGTCATTTGACCCGAAAGCCAAGAAACCTCGAATGAGATAGGTCATTTTGTGAAGGATTTTTTGAGACATAATCAATATATCAAGTTTTATATTTTTCCTTCTAACTATGTCACATAATATGACACCACGCGAAAGTTTCGCATTGTTTCGATCGTTTTTGAATTTTTATGCCTATTTTAAACTATCGTCAAACTTTGTCGAACGCCGGGCATGAAGATTCTTAGCTCGGGACCTAGCCTCGCTAAACTTGCATTGGATTTTTGATAAAATAGCATATTGTGAACCTAAAAATGATTTTTTTAAAAAAACATGAGCATCGGATCATGTACATGTAGTTCATATCTGACCCACTTCCTACCGATTCGGCAGGAATTTGTCTTTTTCACCAGAGGTGGACGGAAAGGTTTCGGATCCCCTTATTGGGATATTGTCCATATAAGGTGGTATAGTATTTTTGTAAAATGTGGTGGTACCATTTTGAATTATCCATTTGGTGGTTGCTTCACAAAACCGTCCATTTTTTATGCTCGGAAAATGGAAAATGCTTTTTTGGTGCGACAAAAAGGAAAGCTTCCTCCTGCAACATTGTTCGCTATCCCATGATGCATGTGTATGCATAATATGGGCACGTTATCACAAACTATGCCTTGATTCTAGCCATAACATTGGTCATTTGACTAGAAAGCCAAGAATAAACCTCGAATGAGATAGGTCATTTTGTGAAGGTTTCTTTGAGACATAACCAATATACCAAGTTTTATATTTTTTCCTTCTAACTATGTCACATAATATAACACCACGCGAAGGTTTCGCATTGTTTCAATCATTTTTGAATTTTTTATGCCTGTTTTAAACTATATATAATGTTTTATGTTTTACTTAATTTTCATTTACAAATGTGTAATATTTGAGTGTAGATAGATAAGTATTATTTTTCTGCAAATTTTGATATATTATTTTTATTTTTCCGAATTAGAATGATTTAGTTATGATTTTTGAAAGTTTAATGAGATAAAATAAAAAATAGCTACGCCGAGGGCAGCCGTCGGCGTAGCATAGGATATGCCGAGGGTAATTCTACGCCGACGGATGCTTGGCGGAGCTGGCCTAGACGATTGCTACGCCGACGGCCCCGACGTTTCGCTGTCGGCGTAGCGACCGGCCGTCGGCGTAGCTTTCCATTCCTGTAGTGCGTGGACAATGGTACTGTCACGTTGCCAAACAATGTCAACTGGTTTTGTGCTTCAACTTACTGGACACGACCATTCAACCTTTGTCGAACCTCTCTGACTGGCTTAGTGTTGTATCGACGCTGAAAAAGAAGGGAGACAAAAATTAAGGATATGTAGTTATGGAAGACGATAGCTTTTTAAGTGTTGCTCTAGTAGTACAAACAGTTATGCACCAGAGGGAAAATGTTTACCAGCTGAGGACATCTCCACTTGGTGTATTTTCTCTGATATCCACTCTGGAACAAACTCTTGAAGCGATCTCAGTTGCACTTCAATCTCACATGCATATTTAGTAGTTGAACATCCGGATTTGATCTGATCAACATAGCATGTTTCCTTTTCCTCGCTCCAAACCCCTCTTTTCCTTCCCCTTTACCTGCAACGAATACATGTGTTAGTCTTTGTTCTCGGTGCAAAACTAAGTAAATCATTATCACTATCAGCAATATTTTACCAATAATAACAAGAGGGACTTTGGAAGGACACCGAGCAGCTCATCATTGTAACAACCTGAAGAATAGGACCCGGTGAAGGGTAGATTTAGCATTTGTGCATATGCATTGCATGCATATGAAATTGAGGAAGAATTTTTTGCTTTTGAACCTAAAGGACTAAAGTATTGGAGTTTAGTCTAGTGTTGAGTTAGAATAGATCAGCACTAGGAACTGACTTAAATTTTAACATGAACTAGTTGAGTGCCCGTGCGTTGCTACGGTTTCACAATTTAAATTTACACTTATGGGAAAAAACTATAAGATATTTCAAACCCATAGTATTTCACATATTTAAAGTATTCTTCGATAAAAAATATAATTTGATATCATTCAAATATAAAATAAACACTGAGACCAATTTAACTAATACAATAATATCTACTCCTTGATACTCATTAGATATTGTCGCGCAATGTTAGAAATATTCTCTTCTGCTTCGTTTTCACGGTACTTGAGCAAGTGCACCAAAAATTTCTTTCTTAACTCAAAAACGTTCTGCATAAACAATACGTGTCATTAGCCCGAGTCTTTTATGTAAAAAAATATAAATATATACAAGGTAGAACACCCACCGTGCAGATTGGATGAACCAATTCTCTACCGTTTCATGAGAGTATAATGTAAAATATAAAATAACCAGACGCATTCCTGTACATGAATACCTCATTATTATGTTATATATATATATTGAATAGTAAAATGAAAAAAGGGCATTTGAACTATTTTAAGAGATATTTACCCGTCTGGACTTTTTGGAATACCAATTGGTGATCTACGTGGCCAGGAAAATATATCGCCATCCCAACCTGGTTGTGCTAATCCAAGTGCTTCACTTAGGTAGATTCCAGTTCTTTGTAACTTTAATTGTATGTTGTGAGAGCGACGCATTTCGCTCTCCGGATGGCAATCTGAGAGAGGATCAAAAACAGATACAGAAGAGGCATGCTTATCGATGGAGAACAAAGTAAAATGTCCCACCAATGCATAAGGAAGCAAAACCTTCAAATGAACAACCATTAGAAACACATATAACTGGAAAATGGTGGACAAGTGAAACATCTTTACCAATTTGCGTGAAGAGATTTTATAGTATGTCCCAGGCCAACTTTCGAGCAACGCTGCGAGAGACTGGATATTTGGCTTTTTGCGCCATTTGTGACGTCGTGTGGAATCGACCATCGCAGTCTAGAAAAAAAAGTTTGTAAACATAGTGATAACAATAAAATAGCAAGATTATAGTAACTTACACAAAAACGCAAATCCATGTAGTGCACATCCGTCTCTACCATCTGTATGATCTCGTCGCATGCCACTATGCGTGTGGCCAAGTTAAAACATTCAGTGTCCATAGGCTTGTCCATCCTAAGTATGTCCTGAATTTTCTTAAGACTCAAACCTATTGGGTATGGTTTAGAGCTCCGAACCCATTCTTGCCTGTAAGAAAAATGTTAAGAATGATAAAATCATAACAATGTGTATTAGTAAAAAAAACTTAACATACTACTTACTCCAAACGCTTGGAATCTCTAATGGACAAGATGTGTTTGCAAAGCTCTTCGACTAATTTGCGTGGGTTTGTGGGCGGGATGTGGACCGGAAGAGGATGTTTGTTTTTAGCTACATCGGGTAAGTCTAGTCTCTTTGGCCCCTCCATGATCATACAATCAGAGTCAGTCACATTCTTTTCATCGCTAGGATGATAGTATATTGGTTTTCCTTTTATCTTATTCAATTCTGACTCTATCAATATAACGACTAATTTTCGACGAAACTCTTTCATATCCTCCTGCAAAATAGTATTCATAAATATTTAGTTAAGGTGTAAGTGAATACTAATGTTTTATCATAAACAAAAATGACATACCTGGTTGACATGATCAGACAACAAATCTCCAGTCCAATATTCCATATAATTAAGCATAAACAACCCACATGACACACTACATGTTTACATGACACCGATTTAGTCTCGTATAGACAAATGAAAGTAAATAATTCAATTGATCTACCAAACCATTTTTAAAAGTCAATAAGATTCGAATGAGTGTTCAACATACCCATCGGTTTGCACTGGTTCTTGGAAATGTTCGACTATTGGCCATGTTGTAACATTGAGGTCCTGCCACTTTTTTCCTTTGTCAAAGTCCTTCAAATTAGACGCAAACTTCAGGTGCTTCTCAAGTACCTGCAACTGATATATGAGACTACTATTAGATATTGTGACAGACATAATGCCATGAATAAATCAAAGTCAAAAAACACTTACCACAAGTTTAAGATCACTTCGACTCATTCCAGCACCGAGTGAGTCCAATACTTGGATCAAACGTTTTTTTGCATTGATGACTGCTAAGTATCAATGGGTCTTACTAATGTTTATTGGCAGGAAGACCTGAAGTAAACATATTATATTAAAAGAATTAATATACACACATGTTCAAAACATATTAATGAGAGCAATATGTAGTGAGTTAATTCTGACCATATCATGCTTCAAATAAACATGCAACTGTTTTATGACGTGTTGATGTTGTGATTTGTCTTGTTTTAAGATTGCAGAGACATAAGTGTTGTCCAGATAGACGTTTCCATCCGGTCTATCCAATAGATGATCACATGAATTCATACAATATATGTATGCATTTAGCACCTACAATTAGATACATAAAATAAAGTTAAGTTCGCTAGAATTTTTCAGACGTTAATGTGTAAGTAATGAACGCGTCATTAGCCTGTAGCAGTAGTAGTCTCTGACAGAGACGCACAGCCTACTATTTCCCTCTGTGGAAAGGCAAAAAGGAAAAAATTAGACAACCAGTAGAAATGATAGGAAGAAAATGTGAAAACAGAAGGCCAAAAAAATCGAACCTCCATCTTTGTCACGGTTTGCTCTTGCCTTTTGCGCAAGAGCATAGTCAACTTTATTTTTAGGGATATTAGGATGCCAACCAAACTCCCCCTTTGGAAAAAAAGGGGATATGAGAGCGGGTCATAACAGCCTTGTGTGGACCGTATACTGTATCTCTCGTTGTTGTTACCATGTAGGATGATACTGCGTTCCCACTTTTTAGCTAGGTTGCTGCCCTCAACCCAAATAGCAGCCACCTCTTCCGACAAAGGTTTGTTATACGTCCTTTGATCTAGCTTCTTGTCCATATTCAGTTCTATTCGATACTCATCGAGGTTTTCCTTATGGGCTCCTAGTCTCCTAAACTGTTCGGAGTAAGGGTTTTCTTTCAGGATGTCCACTAACATCTTGACGACACCCTGATCCAAATTTTCAGTGGATTTGGCGCGATGATTTAGGCTTGGGTCATCGTCATAGAAGTACAGTTGTAGATGGTCTGAACGAGAACCTGGCCCGAATGAATGTACTTTGTGGTACAACATCCCTTGCGCCCGGAAGGTGTACACCCCAGACCTCATGTTCGTGTAGTTGTTATCAAGGCTGACGCCAAGGGTTGTGAAGGAGAAATGGCTGTTGAAGTATCAGATGCTTTCTCTAAAATGTCGTGAGTCTGCATCTGATGATGACCAGAGCCTCATCAGCTCCGGTATAGGCTATGGCTCAAGTAACTTGGTTTCCCCTTTCCTACAGCAGAAACTGTCGCTCTCAAACTGGAATTTTTTGGCCTTGCAGTCCACACAGTTCGCGGCGTGTTGTAGGATGTGTGTGTTCTCTGGTAGGTTTGAGTACACAAAGTAAAAAGGATCCTGGTTGATAGAGTCCCTGAAGGGGGAATCATCCGGTTCATCAAGGGACGTGTCATCGTTGTATGAACCTGCATGGATTGTTGAGTTATACAGCATGTAATATCTTGGAGTACATTATAGCTGTTAGTAATGACACTCATCGATAGGCAGATAGTGTTACCTTCACCAGCATATAGGTAGTACTCATCATCTATTAGATCGCCGTTGGGGTTCTCCTCCATGAGCCTAGCAAGGTACGCCTCCATCTCACCTTCACCATTCAAGAGTCGGTAAGTAACGCTACAACATTTCTGGACACAACAAGAGGGAAAAGATGTGACCATTACCATCGGTCCCGATGGTGTAAGCTTGCGTGTGAGCGCTCAATGCAGGGTTATTTGTAGACGATGTAGCTAGATCAGGGCATGACAGTGTGATGGACTCGGCGGGAGGCATGTTTCTCTTAGCCTCAAAGCGAGCATTAGAACGTTCTAATTGTGCATGTCTCTCCCCGCGTGGTATACTTTGTCTGCTTGCTCTTTGGTGTGCAATCTCCTCTTGCATGTGTACATCTTCTAACCATTCTTTTTGAGCCCGCCTTCAAGACCTTCGATGAGCTCTGTTCTCGTGCGGCTGCTCATTCACTTGATTATGCATGTCATGTACTTGCTGACCATTGGTCTGTTGCCCGAAATTCATGAGGTCGTCGGGGATGTTATCAAAGTCCAGGGTTCTACTCAGGTAGTCTCCTGCATAATATTCGAGCCGGTGAGTAATTGTTGTACGATACTGGAGAGAGGTGTAGTAAAGATGATCAATTACCGTCAGATTCATTGGTGTATTTAGGTGGAGAAGCCAATGTCTCCATGGCGGGTGATACACCTCCTGGGCACATCATTGCAATGGATTCAGCACATGGTGTGTTCCGCTTAGCCTTGGCGTCTATGTTCCGCTTAGTTAGCATAGCTTTCCTTTCCCCGGGCGTTAGGCTATGCCTTCGAGCTCTGTGACTGGCATTTCTCTCGTCAATCGTTAACGCCTGCCTAGAAGCTCTTCTTTTGGCATTAATGAATTCTTTATCATCAGGTGTTAGCATATTCCGATGTGCTCTATCACGTTCCCTCCTTGCCTGATTTGTATCAGTTTCTGTCTGATTCAGAGATGGTGAAACTCCATCCACTAAACGCAAAGCAATGTTCTGAGAACATGCTTGAGCTAAATGAATGAACAATGGTTATTTTTTTAGTTTACAAACCAGTTATGGTTGGAACAGTACATGGTTATATGTTTACTACCTTGTTCTGGAATCTGTTTTGGTTCTTCTAGACTTTTGAGTTTTAGAGCTGTATTCTTTTTATGTTCACGGTATTGTCGCTGCTTCCTTAGGTATTCTTCTTTACTTCTAGGAGACAATCGACCATACCAACTCGTGCCACTACTATTTTGTCTTCCCTTATTTACTTTTGCACCTTTGTTGGCTTGATCCTTAACTGGGGTAATCTCCACTGGTGGAGATTCATCAAGAATTGCTTGACTCTGTGTGTGTGATAAAAATGTTGGGAGGAAGACAAATAATGTAAACACATAGTTCCACATATTATTTTCTGATTTAGATGCTAGAGACGACTGAATCGTAGATGATGTATATCTGTTATCAAACTCGATGCAGCGTTAGCAGAACCTGCTGTACCTAATTAGTTGTCATTCTTCTCGCCCAATATTGTAGGTATATCTTTACTATTAATTTAAAATGCAATCTATTTTGGATCCTTCAAATTACCTTGGATCAGAGCTGTAACATGATGTTGAGGTTCTTGATTTTCGCCAATAATTTTGTCCGCCTGGTCATTCCCTAGGGTATGTTCTCCTAAGCAAGTACAGAAATGTGAGTACTAAACAGTTCTTTAATATCTTGACATGGAATATGTAATTATTTATTATTCAATTTTACCAATGCTTGGAGTTGCATTTTTTTTCTTCTTGGCTATCTGCAGCGTAGCAAGGCGCATTTCCTTATTTTCATTAGATAATCGGCCATACAAGTTTGCTCCACTGCCATGTTGTTCTGACTTTGTTTCATTTGCACATGTGTTCTTCGTTAGATCTTTAAATGGGGTACGCTCCCCCCCAAAAGATTCCAAAGCATTCTTCTGCATCTGTAGTAATAATGGGAGGAAGACAAAGAAGGTAAATACAATGGGTACTATCTACAACATGGTACTGATACCAATTTATTTCCTTGCCTGATTAGTGTCAGTCTCTGTCTGAATTAGGGATGGTGAAACTCCATCCATGACATCGAAAGCAATGTTCTGAGAACACTCTTGAACTAAATGAATGAACAATGGTAAATTTCGAGTAAATAGATTTAAACAATATATGGTTGTATGTTTACTACCTTGTTCTGGAAGCTGCTTTGGTTCTTCTAAACTTTTGAGTCTTTTTAGTTCGTGGTATTGCCGCTGCTTTCTTAGGTATTGTTCTTTACTGCCAGGAGACAATCGACCATACCAACTTGTGCCACTGCTATTTTTTCTTCCACTCTTTTCTTTTGCACATTTGTTGGATTGATCCTTAACTGGGGTAAGTTCCACCGGTGGAGATTCATCAAGGATCACTTGATTCTGTGCCTGGTAAAAATGATGGGAGGAAGACTAATATTGTCAATACATAGTTCCACATATTATTTATTGGTTTAGATGCTAGAGAGATGACCTGAATCAAAGATAATGATTTTTTGTTCGTTACACTGGAAGCAGCTTTAGCAGAACCTGTAGTCCCTAATAAATTGCCATTCATCCCATTTAGTAATGTATGTATATCTTAGGCTATTATAATAAAATGCAATCTGTTTTGGATTCTGAAAAATACCTTGGGTCTCAGCTGTAATATGGTGTTGAGGTTCTTGATTTTGGTCAATAAATTTATCTGCCTGGTCGATCCCTGGGGTATGTTCTCCTGAGCAAGTATAAATGGTGAGTATTAAAGATATTTTTAATATCTTAATCTGGAATCTGTAATTATTCATCAAATTAACCAATGGCTGGAGCTGCATTCTTCTTGTGTTGGCGGGTTGTCCGCAGCCTCTTCAGGTGTTCTTCTTTTTTTGTAGCAGACAATATGCCATACCAATTCGCTCCACCGTTTTGTTGTGCTAACTGTGTTTCATTTGCACCTTGGTTGGTGAGATCTTTAAATGGGGTATGCTCACTTGTGGAAGATTCTAGTGCATTCTTCTGTTTCCGCATCTGCAGTATTAATGGAAGTAAAACAAATAAGGTAAATACAACTATTTGCACAATGGCACTGCTACCAATGGTTCATTATTGTTTTGAAACGTACAACTGGTCTTTTAGAAACATCATAAAATCATATGTTGTGTTACTTTGAAACAAGCGATCTATTGATTTTGTATTCAACTGATAGAAAGTTTTGTCTCTAAAAAGAAATATACAGTCTTGCTTGGTTATTGTTTCTTGTAGAAGGAAATAATCTTTAGTGTCTCCTTTCCTGATGAAGTGTTTTTATTAGAACATGCATGTGCCTGATTCTCTGAAATCTGACTTCTTTATGTCCCCCTAGGAGATTTATGAAAATACCTAGCAGTAGAAAATAGGAACTATTACCATTTAAATGAGAAAACTTCACCTGGGCTGGAAGTAAAGTTGACTTTGTCTTTTTTATTCAAGATGGGAGCTGGCATCTAAAGAAATGTTTACTTACAGAAGTGTAAACATGAGATGCTTAAGCTGGTGTGTACCTTTTAATTCCGATTTTTTCAGAGCAGGGACTGGATGTCACCGATGGTGTGATTGATGCGGCTCACTGATGTGTGTTCCAATGAGATCAATTGATTCCAGGATCGCTACGGAAGACGGCACGGATCGCTACGGAAGACGGCACGGATCACTACGGAAGACAAAGACGCTCAATCGCACCGGACCGACCGTGATCGATGCGCTCGCTGGTCGAGGATTCCAAGTGAGATAACTCCGCCAATGAGAGGATCGCCCGGCAGAAGTCGAGAACCCTTGGTCGCCGGCATTTAACGTCTAGGGCGAGCTCCCGTGAGCCGTGTCTCTTGGGCTAGATGATCATGCGTTGGACTTTTTTTTGGTTAGAGTATGCTGGTATTACGTGATTCATTGAGAAATTGGTGATTAGTTTCCACTTATGAGCTGTCCTGTCTTTATGTGCTTGATTGGTTTCCAAAAACTTTTTTTTGGTTAGAGTATGCTGGTATTAGTAGGGAAATTTCAACTTATAGGTGGCAAAGCATTGTAATTAGTTGAACGATAGACAACCTACAATCAGATGCATATCGTACGGTCCAAATTGGTCCAATGTTTGATGTGAAAGTGCCAAAGTGCGACGTACCAACCCCATCTTTTTTTTAATAGTAAAGACTAATTTAAAAATAAAATTTGAATAATTCAAATTTCCCTTCACACTAGCTCCAAACTAGAAATAGAATAACACGGGTACAATTTGAATTCAAAATGGAGGTTTGACCTAATTCAAACTTAAGTTCAAATTAAAATATTAACAAGTAAATAAATAAAATTCAGATTAATACAATGGAATACTAGATGTGCTAATATGCCCTGTAATAGAGAAATATTTGTGCTTTCATTAGTTGCAAAACTGTAGTGGGTCTATTTGTATCCAGGGGCGGAGACACACCCAGGGCAACAAGGGCCATTTCCCTGGTCATGAGAATTTTTTTCTTTGTACTACTATACAGGAAAAAAAAAAAGTGGCCCTGGACGCAGCCCTAGGCCATGAGGCCAGGCCCAGCTGGCCAGCTCCCTGTCGACCGAAACGAATCACGGGCCTCGAAATTTATCACGCGCCTGCCCCTTCCCCTTGCCGGCGTGATCTGGCATCCCCCTGCCGGCCTGACCCTCTCCCGCCCGCCTGGCCGCCTCGGCAGCCAGTTCTTCTCGTGCGCCTTAGACCGTGCCGCCTTGGCAGCCAGTTTTTCTCGTGTGCCTCATACTTGGCCGCCTCCCTCAGGCTCCAGACCTAGTAATTGAGTAATTTATGATGATTTCTACCCATTTAGCCAGCTTGGTTAATTTTTTTGGTTTAGAAATAGATTGGGGACTAGAAAATTGGAATAGAAATTGCTGAATTGCGATGGGTAGCAATCACGTTTAAAAAATCTTTTTAATGAGATTATGGGAATTGCTCGGAATTGCCATGAAGGCATTGGTTCTTCTTCTACTGTTGATGAGATTAGATGAACCAAACCAGTAATTTGGTACTATGTTTTGCATACTATTTCTAGCATTTTATTCATCTCCTATGTATATTCTTGCATTGTTAATGATAAAAGAGTCGACCACTTAAAGTTCTTTTTGCGTTCGATGGTCTTTCGACAATCAGATTGTCCCACCATTCTGTGAGGGAATGGAAGTCGTGGCCATGGAACCCCCTACGGCGTTGTCCCAAACTTGGGTGAGGTTCCAGACTGCTGAAGTAAAAGGGCAATCTTTGCCGAGGTGATCGGTCGTCTCGGGCGTGGATAGGGTCGTGCGTCCACCCCCTAGTGGCTAAGTTATCAGCCGGAAGGAGCTTTCCATGCAAGGCCAGCCAACCAAAAATCTTGCATTTGGGTTCGGCATGGGCAGTCCACAACTTTTGGGCAATGAACTTGGGGTGACTATCGTGGAATTACGCAAGGTACGCAGAGGTAGCACTATAGTTTCCATCCGCCGTCAAAGTCCAGACTATCCCATCTTTTTGTCTTGAAGTCAGCTGCGTGCTCGCAACCACGTCCCAAACTTTGATGTACTGGGCAAGCTGCACCGGAGTGGTCAGGCTAGAAATGGCGCGTATCCAGTTTCCGTCAGCTAGTTCTTTGGCTACGGTTCTGTTTTTTCTCAAAGCAATCTTGAAAAGGTCCGACGCCCAAAGGCGAATGTGACCATGTTGCGACCAGCTGTCGTGCCAGAATGAGGCCGTCTCACCATCTCCCAGAGAGATTTTCATGGAAGCTCTGAAGAGGTCCATGTCGGCATCGTCACAAGGGAGCTTAGAACCCGCCCAGGTGCATTGGGGGTCATTCCACTATAGCCAAGGTCATCGGAGTATGAGGGCCCGTCCTATCTGTTGCAGGTGAGGCATCCCAAGCCCGCCCAGATCTTTCGGTCTACAGAGCATCGTCCAACTAACTAATGCTCTTCCTCTTGCCGCGTGCTCTCCTTCGTTGCCGGCCCAGACGAAGTTCCTTGCAATGCGAGTAATCTTATCTCTAGCCCATTTGGATAAGGGAATGACTATAGCGTGGTAGACTGCGATGGCCATGAGGACGGACTTGGCAAGGGTAATTCTTCCAGGTCAAGCAAGAAACTTCCCTTTCCACCCAAGAAGCTTTCCTGCAATCTTGTCAATGAGGGGTTGGAGATCTACTTTACGGATTCGCCTGAAGTGCAGGGTCGGACCCAAGTATTTTCCTAGGAACGCGGCAATCTTTGCCGGGAAATCAGAGAGGACATTCAGAAGGTCGATATTGTCACATCTAATGGGGAAGACCTCCGTCTTAATTAGGTTGGTGATGAGGCCACTGGCCTTTCCGAAGCAGTCGAGAATGTCAGAGATAGCCTGGAGCTCTTCTTTCACAGGGTTGACCAAAATTCCGGCATCATCCGCATAAATGGAGATTCTGCAACGAGGCTTGCGCGATCGGATAGGACTGAGGATACCGCATTGACTTGTAGTCGAGAGGATACGCTGTAAGGGGTCAATGGCGAGGATGAATAGCATGGGAGAGAGAGGATCACCCTGTCTCAGACCCTTGGCGTGCTGAAATGGCCTTCCTGGATCTCCATTAAGAAGCACTCTGGAGGAAGCCAAAGATAAAGACAGGCAGACCCAGTCTCGCCATAATTATCCGAAGCCCAGGGCCGACCTCGATGACATAAGCCCACCCCATGGAGTCGAAGGCTTTAGAGATGTCAAGTTTTAGGAAAAGGCTAGGTGTTCTTGAAGAATGTAGCTCTTTGATGAGGTTTTGCACGTGCAAGAAGTTTTCATGGATGATCCTTTTCTTCACGAAGGCGCTTTGACATTGGGAAACAATTTCAGGCAGGAGTGGAGCCAGCCGGTTTGCAAGGAGCTTGGAGAAAATCTTTGACAAACTATGGATGAGACCGATAAGCCTATAGTCGCTTATAGAGGCAGCATCTTGCTTCTTAGGGATTAAGATGATGTTTGCAGAGTTTATGAAGTTCGTGCAGCCACCCTTCAAGCCAGCCATATGGGATATAGCGGCCACAATGTCAATTTTGATAACTTCCCAACAGCTCATGAAGAAAGCGCCGATGTAGCCGTCCGGGCCCAGCGCTTTGACGGAAGGCAATGAAAAAACGACATCCTTTATTTCATTGTCACCAAAAGGGACTTCGAGGTCGGAGAGGTCACGCTGTACATACTGCAAGGCATCCCAATCAAAGCTAAGAAGCCGCTGAGCTTTTGATCCAAGTGCGCACTTGAAGTGCTGGAGGATCACCTCCTCCTTGTCCTCTTTCGTGATGGCGGCCCCCAAGACAGTGGCGGGAGTCTGGATGTGGACCTTCCTACGACGCCCATTGGCTCTGACGTGAAACAACTTGGTATTAGCATCACCTAAACGGATCCAAGTCAGTCGGGATCTTTGGCGGAGTTTGATCTTCTGAATTGCAAGGAGGCCAAGATAGGAAGACTTAAGCTGACGTCTAAGGTCTCGCTCTTCATCCGAAAGCGTGCGGGACTCTTCCGCCGTGTCGAAGCGCCAAATGAGCTCCTTTGGCATGGCAATTTGGATCTTGATATTGCCAATGCTTTGTCTTTGCCATTTCTTTAGAGCCTTAGCCGTGCGAGAAAGCTTGACCCGGGGCTTGCTCTATTCCTGGCTCTGAAACTTTGGTTCGTTTCTAATGAAATGGAATAGGGCGGCAACGCCAAATCTGGGGCGGTATGATGCGATGGTTGGATTCCTTTAAATGGGTACGTGATTAGTGGAGACTAATTAATACGGACGGAGGAATCAGTGGAGACGTGATAAAAAGGGGGCTTACGACGATCATAGGGTTTAGCGCTGCGCGGGCCGGGGGGTATTTATCAAATCTACCCGTCTCCCTCTCCGCCGCCGTTAAGTTTCACCCCTCCCGTACGTCCGCCGGCGGCCGCTTCCAGACCCTCCTCCACCTCTTCTAAGGCGCCGCGGGAATCCCCGAGCCGAGTTGGCGGCGCGATGGGGGCGAACGCCGAGCCCTCAGGGTCCCTAGGCGGACCCCATTGCCACCCCTCCCCTGCTGCGGCCGTGGCGCTGCAGGACGGCCTAGACAGCAGCACCACGGCGGCACTGCGCCACAACCCCGGCCTCGCCATACAGTGGTCACCCGAGGAACAGGCTGTGCTCGAACATGGATTGGCCAAGTAAGATCGGTTTCACCATTTTCTCCCTTTCTCCGATCGAGGTACACCGGCCGGTCCAGTTTTGGGGACGACAGTCGTCCCTTGAACCTGCTAGCTAGGGCTTCGGTATGCAAAACTTTTTTCATCGTCTAGCTCAGATTCGTAATCTAGCTCAGATTCGTCATTTTTATCATCGTCACTTATTAACATTCTTGTCTGTACCGAGACTAATTAACTTGATCCATCTACTCATCACGCGGCGCTGCATGCAACCTGTGTTGCAGGTATGGGCTTGATGCACCTGTGGTTCGCTATGCAAAAATTGCTCTGGGTCTGCCTAACAAGACAGTACGAGACGTCACACTCCGTTGCAGATGGATGGCTGTAAGTTGTATGCTACTTAATTAAAACAAAAAAGAGTAGTGCATCCGGGAAGCAGATTCATAATATATGAAGTGTATCTCTACTGCCATGACAACATTAAGCACCTAACCCAGATATCTGATTTATTGTTTTACTAAAATTATATAACTAGCATCCAGTTTATTTAAAATAAAACCAGTATTATCCCCGGTATATATGTTCAGTAGTACAAATCATCGGAACCACTGTACGAGCCACCGCGTCATCACCATGCATGCATGCATGAGTATCCTTTGAAGCCATTTCATACAGTGGTTTGGACCCCCACCAACAAATAATCATGCTTGGTGGATTTTTTTTATTCTCTCTCGCGCGCAGTTCCTTGCGTTGTATGAACTGGATTGTGCTCACGGTCTTATGGTGCTGCTTAACAAGTTGTAGTGTATGAAGTATTCAACACATATTTCTCATGCAGGAAAAGGAGAAAAACAAGAAAAGGAAGGAAGCGAAAGGCAAAGAAAGTATGCATATTCTATTTTTTGTTTAATACTTTTGTGGGGGGGCCTGTTTTTTTCCTTCGCAGTTTGTAGGTTGCAGCCTACTGTTGTTTTGCTCTTCGGATCCTTCTGTTATATGGGTGTAAAAATGTTTCTCAGGTCTCTTTTCAGCACAGTCAAAACCCTTAATAGTTCCTAGTTTTGTACTAATTCAGTCACCATATATAAGCTTAAGTTGGTCCCAAGTATATGTCGAAGCAAACAATAAATAGCATAGAATGTAGTGCAATATTTTGTTTTTTGTGATCAATGTAGTGCAAAGTATCTTTCCTGTTTTCTTAGGATAGATTTGTGATTTGCCTTTTCTTATCATTAAGTATCATTCCTGTTTGCAGCAATTGTTGTTCCAGCTGAGGAACTTCTGGAGCACAATGCACACTTGTTAAATCAGATCTCTACAAATATGTCAAACATGCAGGTATTTCCTATTTTATTTGTCAAAGTTTTAGGACCCGGCATTCAGCTCAGACAAAATGAATAGCAAATATGCATGTTGTGGTCTGTTGGTTGCGTCTTAAATTGCGAATTCAACGAAAAATATATCTGTTGTGTTGTGTTGGTTGCGGCATAAATTCCAGGGTCACCGTTCAGTGTTTTAGCTGTGCCTTCAAGTTCTGAATAGGAAAAAGTCTATTCTAAACCCTGAACTTGTAGGGGTTTGCCGGTTTAAACCCTGATGTCGAAATCCCGGTCGTTTGCATCCTGAACTATTGAATCCCGGTCTAAATCAAACCCTGACCCTGTTGGACCAAGCTAACGGAAGCCAGGTAGTCATTTTTCCCCAAAAAGATCCCTATAAAATTATCTGTTCGAAATATATGGTTGGATGACCATAGGTGCGCCGCTTGCGGCCTCTGCACGGCAAAGCAACTCAAATTGATTAAAATTTTTCTCTTAAATCTCTCAAATTGAGCAATAATTTCACTACATACTAACTAGTTTGTGATTTGTACGTACCCAATTAGATCATCCAGTTAGCAAAATTAGGTTAATGACAATCAGACCGATAGTGACCTATACTGGTGCTCCAGTGCTCATCTAGCGAAGACAGCCGAGCAGTCCTAGATGCATACTACTATCCAAATCGTGGACGCAGCACGGGACAGTCGTATATGCATATACGATCTCTAAATCGTCGACGCCGTGCGAGTCAAGTCGAAAGCGACTGGCAGTGTGGCACGGGAAGAACTGCCGCGTATGTGAGCTCGTTGAGAGTCTGAATCTAACGCCGGTGACCAACGGAACAACGGTGTATGGGGGCGGTCGTCAGAACAGCAACACAGCGCACGGCAAGGAGCGGAAATCGTCGGAACAGAGGCACAACACAGAGAAAGGAGCGGGAAAGTGTCCACTCGGACCAGGAGTTTGCCGGCGTGGTTGCATTTTCCGGAGGAGGTCGCAGGCGACATTACGTTGACGGCGAGCGACAGTTGGAGTCACAAAGGATGAGCTTGATTCGATCGATTTCGAACTCCCTCAGACGCGATTGTTGGCAAGGAGAAGCAGGGCGACGATGCAGAGCTCCTAGGCATGTTGGCCTCGCTCAGGGAGACCTGGAACGGCGACGCTAGCGACGGTGGCCATGGCGAGACATCGGGAACGCGGCATGGCTGACGGGGAGAGGACGGGGAATCAGAGGAGGAAGATATTTGGGAATAAGAAAATAAATAGATATGATATCTGGTCTCATTGTCAGTGAGAATAGCCTCTAATCCCAGTCAGGGTAGTTGATTTCCCAGTGTACCAAATACCTCAGGGGTTAGATTTAGACCGGGATTTGATAGTTCAGGGTGCAAACGACCGAGATTTCAACGTTAGGGTTCAAACCGACGAACATCTATGAGTTCAAGGTTTAGAATAGACTTTTTCCTTCTGAATATATCGTCCACATGATTACCCACTCTATATAATGCAAAGGTGTAGGAGAATGATCGATCATGCATGTGTCTGATAATAGAACATTGCTGGGCAGAAGCTTTCGGTATCCACTTTTCAAGATGTTGCTAATAATCTTACATCGGTGAAAGGAGTGCCCAGTTGAAAGTATTATATACTTCCAGTCGTTCCGATTATTTTTTCGTACTGAACATGTTATATTGTTTTATATTGACAATGACATTATACAGGCATGGCATGTTCATTTGATATTTTTCATGTTATTTACGTTGAAATATTCATTGCCTCCTTTTGCAGTTACGGGATAACCTCTCTCTGTTATGTGAGGCCAGGAATAATATACTCACAGCCCTGGGACAGTAAGTTCTGCAAGCTCATCACCAGTTACTCTGCCATTGCCCTTTTTTTTTAAGAAAAAGTACTTTCTCTTCTGTCATCTTCAAGTACTATAGTATATTTATTTATATATATGTAGATATATTATGCTTCAAAAAGATGTTTGCATATCCAGTGAAACTAGGATAATATATAATAATGTAACGAGTGGATCTTTCTTTGTTTTTGTATTGCAGGGTAAGCAATAATGTTCCAGAAAAAATGAAGCCGATGCCACCTCTACCAAAGTTGAATGAAGATCTGGCGAACTATTTGTTGCCAAGGCCTCCGCAACCCCGTAGTTTGCATGGAGATGGGAGTCGAAAGCTGGGTGGCCGTTTCGCTAAAAAAGGAAAACTGCCCTAGATATAGATATACCACCAGATGATGCCTGTCATGCATGCATGATGTTAGATCCGGCCTCGATCGCAACAACTTATCCTTTATACTACACTAGTAGTAGTGTGTTGAGCAGACAGACATACGTCCTAGATCGATGTTCAATTCCGTGTACAAAAGCCAGCAGTTTGGTCAGTTTAAAACCCCGGCCTTGGTGGTGCTTGTGTAGAGACGAAAGACAAGGAAAGGAGTTTAATTCGGTTGTCATGTTCAGTCAGAACATTCAGGAAGTGTCAGCATGCATATTAGACCTTATACCATATGTGCCGCATGCACACGCATGCATATATATGTCGCCATGATCGATTCAGTCACGAGCGTTGCTGCAGCTGCTTGTTTAGGACATGATGATTCAGTACTCGCTTGATCTCGAGCTCGATGTCTTGTGCACAAGACCATCGATCCATCGTGTCACTCACTGTCCTCCTTGTCTTTTTTTTTTGAACAAGGAGGTCCCCGAAGGGACGAGAAGCATTTATTAAATCCAAGCGGTGAATGTACAACTGATAACAAAGGATCCCATAAAGTATCAAAAAAAATATAGGTTCCCTGATAAAAGCAGAAAAGACTTCACTGAAAGATGAAACATAACAATCAAGTCCTTCTCTTTCTCCACCGCCGAGCCGGAAGTCAAACTCACCGCCATCAAACTCGGATGCGGGGACAAAACCACTTGCCTCCGAGCAGACGAGAAACGCGGCCGCCGACTTTGATAGAGGCCTCTCCGAGGAGGTTTGAAAAACGCGTTTTCAGGCCGAGTTTCCAGGTTCGGCGAAATTCAGTTAAACTCGGCGAAATCTGGGCGAATATAGGCGGATTTCATTAAATAGGGCAAGGACGCACATATTACATCGAATTTAATAACTAGGAAAAGGCCACCACCGCCATGGTCGACGCCGGACGCCGCATCTACAGGGCGAGGCGGGGGTGGTTGCCGGCCTGGATGTGCTCCATGACGGCGGCGAGAGTTCGCCCTTGAACGCTCCACCAGAGGCGGCGAAAAGCCACATTGTGACGCGGCAGCGGCGATCCCGGCGGTCCCTCGTGTCGGGCAAGTTCCTCAAAGCGTCTATCGGCGAAGAACTGCCTCCAGAAGACCAGGTTGCCAGAATCCTCGGTGAGATTCGGGTCTTGCATGGCGGCGATAGCTGCCTGGTTCTCTCCGGCGAGGTCCTCGTCGGCCGGCAACGGCGGAATAGGGATCCCGCCGGCGCTGAGTTGCCAGGCGAAGGGGAAACGATTGTCCGGCAACGCCGTATAGCCCGCCTCGTGGAGCAGCCGGGCTTCCCACGGCTGCATCATGCGTCGGCCGGGAAATCTCTCGGTCATGGCTTTTCGGCGGAGTTGAGGAGGAAGAAAGGTGCGAGCGTCGGGAGTTCGCCGGAGTTGGGAGTGGCGTGAGAGACTGTGAACGGAGACGGCGAGATGTATGCCTTTTATAGGCCGAGTTCGGCGGCGAGGGCTGGAGGGGTGTAGCGGCGAGGGCGGAAAATGGAAAACGGCGGGAAGGATGACGATGACTCGGCTTATGTCGCTGACAGGCTGGTCCGCTTGGCCAATTCGCTGCGTCCGGCGTTCCTAGGGCGTACCCGGGATCCTGGATATGGCCTAGGTAGTCCTGAACAAAGTTAGCCAAAATCCGGATAAAAAAAGGTTCCTGGTACACGACTGGGCCGATTTTCGGCGTCCGAACCTAAATTCAGTGTCCAGATCTGCGTCTTGCGTAGCCAAGTGGAGATGCTCTTACAGTCGAGCAGGGTCCAGGGGCCGGCAGTCGACGGTGGTTCACAAGTAATTAAGTAAACCAGCTGGTGATGCCATCCGGGTCGGATCGAACAAGCAAGCAAGCATACTCTGGTACTTAGTCTCTGGTGTTCAGCTGAGGAGGCGGCCGGTGGCGTTCAGTTTACCGGGGCTGACATATATTACTAGGTAGGAAACACGGCTTGCCGCTCGATTGCCCGCAACACGGTGTAAACAGTCGCTTTGAAAGATAATGATATAAGACATTATATATAGGCAATTCTATTAGAAAGATTAGAGAGTAATTCTACATCATAAACAAAAGATAACGATGTTTGCGACTTAACCATACAATCAAAGAACAAATTTAAAAGAATCATGCTCCACAAATGGTATCCAAAAAACAGAGCACACCAGAAATTAGATAAAAAAAATAGAACACATAGAAGGAGCGAGAATATAGAAATACATTACGACAGTCGCAAATACAAGTTACAAAATTGCATTAGTCAAATACTTAAAGAAGTAGCATCCAAGTCCATTAGTCACAAATAGAAGTTACAAAATTGCATTAGTCAAATACTTAAAGAAGTAGCATCCAAGTCCATCATAGTGACACAAATTTATGGAGGATTACAACGGTTTCGTACACATACTTAAAACATCGAAGACCTATAGAAACCACATGACAGCCATTCCAAAACCCAGCTTCCTGGTCAGTCCAGTTGTCCAGTTGCTCACGAAAGCATAGCAATCATTCACAAGCACCAGCTGTCCCAGCATTGATGAACTGTAGATGAAAGCGTATCTAATTTCGCAAAACAGATATAAACATAATTCATTTGGCAAGGTTTTCTAAAAAGGACTCATACTATTTACACACCAAGGAATCAACAGTGATTTTGGCATATGTACTGAGTGAGCTCTTCCGTTTTCATGTTCAGAAACAAGTAACACGCAGTGCAGACTACAACATGATCCAGTCAATATATAAAATCCCTCTAGCTTCATGGTAACTTCGTTCCACACACACTGGAAAATCATGATCATGTGACAAAAAATAAGAATGAAGTGCTCATGTTAGATGAGATTACACAAAGGCGTGCCAAAAGTTGAAGACAGATAATAACATAAATCTTGGCTGAAACCCCAGAACTTTAGCACCCGGAGCAAGATTTCAAAAGCAAGCTAAGAAGTCATTGAAAAAAGATAAGAACTAACTTCTACCGAGGAATGATGATACCCCACTATAAATCACGTCTTTAATAAAGCTCATAGGACCTTATATTTAAGTAAGGAGTACATAGAGCTCTGTCCAGCTTTAATGCTCCATACATTCACAGGAAAGGACCTTATATTTAAGTAGCTGCAGCAAACATTGCTTCTCTCCCTTATTTGGTCAGCAACACACTTACTAAATCGGCAGCCTACATAGCATCTATCCACTGTTTCAACATGAAACTTCGAACGAATTATGGTGTTGGATTTTTTTGCACCAAATCACCTAGACATTTTTTAAAATAATAGGTCGTAAGTAATATGTCCTTGCCAACAAAATTATCAACATGCAGATTATAACCCAACAAAGATATTTATACTACATCAAGAAATGCAAACAGTAATGGAGAGTAAGTGATAAATGCAGCAATACAGTGCCGGCAGAAAAACACGAAAATACTTTAGGAAGATTTTTCCAATTAGGGATTGTTTTCTATGAAGGCAGTACCAAAAAAACTAAGATGGTTCCTTTTGTAGATGCTTTTGAACATTAAAATAAGGAGCAAACAACATTTTTATTTTGGTCATAAATATGCACATATGTATATATAGTACTTATGATAATTAATTTCCAAACATCAGTTCCTCTGATACTAATATGACATGACAAACTGAATTTCTAAGAGTTCCAGGATGTACAAACTTAAACGTAGAACATGTGACATGTACATTAGACTACCAATAAATCTTACCATGGGGTCTAGGGCCTGGAGAGGTTTTATCATGTGTAAATCAGTGCCCAGTATTGAAGATAACGACATATGCATTCTTGTATCCTCAAGGCGAGCGAGCGATTTTCTCAAGCCTAAGAGTTCCCGTGCTCAAAAAGAATAGACCAAATGCATAAAAACCCTCTATTGTCCATCTTATATTCCTGATTGTCTAAAAACAAAAACTTTGCAGCTAGCACCTGACTATACTTGATCACATACGCACATGTTCAATTATATTACCATTCAAAGCTAATAACCAATCAGAAAAGGTAGATCCGAGGGTTTAGGCAAATCTGAAAGAAGATATGGCCTAATTTTAGTGCTTGGTCTGCAAACAATATCTTCTTAGATACCATAATTCCATTTTCATTACCAAATTGTATATCGCGGGACGTCGACCCCGTTCGTCGGTCAGCCGTCCGCGACCTTTATGCAGGGCGTACCTTCTGCTCCTTTGTTCAATGCTGGCTACAATGGCCATCAGGCGGCTGTGGTTCCGTCGCAACCCCCGCAACAGTTTTCTGTAGGTGCGGGCGTTGTGCCATCTGCTGTTCCTAAGAGAAAGAAGAATAAGAAGCAGACACAACAGCCACAAGTTGGTGGGTTTCAGCCACAGGTTAGTCATGTTCAGTCGGATCGGCAGGTTCATCCTCAGCAGCAGGGTTTCCAGCAGTATGGTGTTCCACATATGCAGGTGCCTGGTTTTGTACCTCCCTTCTCTCAGCAGTACATTCCGCAGGAGAGTCTGCCGCCGGTTGTCACTGCACCAGTTTCTGAGGTTACGGCTGTGGCTGATGTCGGTAAGAAGAATAAAAAATTCGTTCGTTGTTGGAAGTGTGCGGTTAATACTCATGCGACCAAGGATTGTAAGGCGGTTCATTATTGCTATATTTGTGATTCCGTTGCACATCCCACTTTGAGGTGTCCTGTGCTGAAGCAGCCACGCTTGACTCCGTATATGGCTGGTATTGGCAGTGACCAGACTCTGTTCACCCAGATTCCAGATGCAGTGACTAGGGATCACCTGGAGCGCAGTCAGACTCCTATTGCTCTGGTACGAGTTTCTGGCCCGATGGTTTCAGCAGAGGTTGTTCAGAGGCAGATTGCCAGACGATGCCAGGTTCATGTTCAGTGGAAGTGGGAGGCGGTGCCTCATGGTGATTCTGCTTTCTTAGTGAGCTTCCCGACGTTTGAAGATTTGGACAGGGTGGATGGAATCCTGATGACCGTTCCGCTCAGTACCGCTCAACTGACCTTCTCGGTTTACAGGATGGAGGAGGTGCCACATAAGCTTGAGATGCAGCAGGTTTGGCTACATGTGGAGGGGGTACCCCATATTCTGCGTTCTTTTCAGGGCTTGTGGGCTGTTGGAGGACTCATGGGGAACACTCTTGATGTGGATTTATTCAGTCTTCGGAAGCGGGGGGTCGTCCGTATTCTCGTGGAGATGTTTGATACGAAGATCTTTCTCAAGGAGAAGGACTCCCTTGGTCATTTTATTGTGTCTGATGCCGTGGTAAAGCACAAGGTTTTTGAGTTTCGTTTCCGGATTGAACCTGAGGGTTATATTCCGGAGCCAGAGTTTGTTCCTTTACTGTGGAGAAAAGGGGATGATGACGTTGATGATGATGCCAATGGGAAGCAATTTGAGGATGCTATGGATACTTCTGAGGCTGCCGCCACTGTGGGGGAGGTTCTGGACCTTCCTCGGCTGTGCAGGGTACTTCTGCGTCTACATCTTCCAGTCAGGGAGTGTAGAGGGTGTTTGCTGTCACCCCATTTAATGCTAATCCGGTTACTCCTCGGGGACGACAACTGCTGGATGCTCTTCCTTTGGATTCACCTCTTCGCGGGAAGGGTTCTACTTCGGCGTCCCGCGTTTCTCCTGCTCAGTTACAGGAGGCTCTTCGTTCCGTTTCCAGTCCGATGCTGAGAGCTTGCTCGGCTCCAGCGAGATCCAGAACGCATATTTTGGGTAGATCTATTCCTGTTTCCACTCCTGTACTTGAGGAGGTCGTTCCTTCAGTGTGCTTGCGGAAGCTGGCCCAGGAGGGGTCGGCTGACCGCGACGCTCGTGACCAGCTTCAGGATGCTGCTCTGCTTGATCCGACCCAGGTGGGGTTGGACAACCTTGTCGCGGTGGGTGACTACGCCTCCCTGGTCAGGGAGGACCTGGGGACCCTTCTGGACGTCTCGCCTACGTCGGTGGGGCAGGAGACTTCGATGGTCGATGGGGGCGACCGGACCCAGGACGGGTCTGGGTTGCCTCAGTCTCTAGCACGGGATTCTTCTCTGTGATGCGCGCTAGTCACTTGGCAGGGTGTGGTACTCCATTCAGTGAGCACGCCATGGAGTCGATGCCTCCAGGGCGTCGTGGATCGATGAGGATTCCATGCTCAAGGCCATGCGGGCGAAGGCGGAGAGGGACTTGGATTCGCCGTATAATGAATAATTCAAATCTTTTTGTCGCTTTCTACTCCTGTTATTTCTTCTAAACTAGCCAATGTTGGCATTAGTTTGGGTAGCTCATCTGAAATATCCTTTTCTTCTAATGTTTTGCGACACATGGAGGTTGACCGTCTAACGGTTACTCCTAAGGTCGGTGTTTTTCTGATGCTTCATTAATCGAGGAGGAGGAGGAGTTGCATGCCACAAGAGATGGTCAACTCCTTTCTCACTTAGTCGGTGAAGTGTCGGAAGTGGACTTTGATGAGACCGGGCTTGCCTCTATGTATGAGCTAAAAGCTTCGTCGAAAATCAAAGAGCCACGGTCGAGTAAGAGATCCCGTTTATCCAAATCTCCTATAGTTTCTCAATGAATGGAATGTTTTCAAATAGCAGAGGTCTTGGGACTTGGCTAAACATTTATTCTTTGCTGATTGTGTGAGAGACCATAATTTGGATTTTCCGGTATTTCGAGACCGGTAGACGGATTTTTCACAAGCTCTACTCAATCGCCTTTCCGTGGAGTGGAATTTACGTGGATATCATGTCCGCGTGGTCGATCCGGGGATCTGTTAGGCGCTCGAGATGAGACTATGGAAGTTTTAGCTAGTTCGTGGGAGATTTCTTTATAAAACTCCATATCCGTAATAAGGCGACAATTTCACATGGTCTTTAGTCGCCGTATATGGGGCCGCCCAGGATGTTTTTAAGGCTGACTTTTTACGCGAGCTTGTGAATTTGGCAAAGGACAATCCATATCCTATTCTTATAGGAGGGGACTTTAATTTGCTCAGATTCCCTCACGAGAAAAGTCGAGGCCGGTTCGATGAACATTGGCCTTTTCTGTTCAATGCTGTGATAGACAGTCTGGACTTGAGAGAGGTTACAATGTTAGGAAGGCAATTTACATGGGCTAATAGTCTTCCGGAGCCAACATACGAAAAACTAGATAGAGTGCTTATGGATACTGACTGGGAACAAAAGTTTCCTATGGTAACTCGTCACCTAGAGCGTATTGAGGCTTTGTCGGATCATGCACCTTTACTTCTATCTTTTGGATCACCGCCACGGAAGTCTATGAGTGAGTTTAAATTTGAACTCGGTTGGATGATCCGTGATGGTTTCTACGAGATGGTTAAGGCTATTTGGGAGAAACCGGTAGGTGGCCAAACGCCTATCCAACGATGGAATAATAAAATGCGTACTTTACGCAAGTTCCTTCGGGGATGGGCCAGGAACACAGCGGGTATTCTTAAAAACAAAAAAATACGCCTTACATCTATAATTGATGACTTAGAGGCTTCCGCGGAGGTAAGGCCATTAACTGCACAAGAAATTGAGCTGAAAAGCCAATCGAATGCAGAGATAGCCCGGCTTCTGCGCGAGGAGGAACTCAAATGGTACCAACGTTCTAAAGCAAAATTCATACTGGAAGGCGATGCGAATACTAGATACTTCCATGCAGTTGCCAATGGCAAGCATAAGAAGAAACTTATTCACTCTCTGATTCAGGATGAAGGTATGATTGAGGGACAAGAGCATCTGAAGTCATATATTACTACGTATTATAAATCCTTGTTTGGGGCCCCAGAGAAAATTCTATATCTATGGATGAGTCCCAAACGTCCGATATCCTCAGTGTGTCGATGAAGAAAATAGCTTTCTAACTGCCTCATATACCGAGGAAGAGGTCAAGGAAGCGGTTTTTCAAATGGAACATAATAAATCACCAGGACCTGATGGCTTTCCAGCGGAATTTTACCAAAAATTCTGGAACGTTATCAAGGAGGACCTGATGAATTTGTTTGGGTTTTTACAGGTCGGACAATTAGATCTCTTTAGACTCAACTTTGGCAATATAATTTTACTGCCTAAGGTTAATAATGCAGAACGTATACAACAGTATCGTCCAATCTGCTTGCTTAATGTTAGTTTTAAAATTTTCACTAAAGTTGCTACAATTAGACTAAACTCAGTTGCTGACAATGTTGTTAGTCCGTCTCAAACTGCGTTCATGCAAGGAAGAAATATCTTAGATGGTGTTGTAATTCTGCATGAAACAATCCATGAACTACACTCAAAAAAATTAAATGGTGTACTGTTCAAGATTGACTTTGAGAAGGCATACGACAAAGTTAATTGGTCTTTCCTTCAGCAAACACTCCGTATGAAAGGTTTTTCTGAGGAGTGGTGTGCTCTTATTCAGTCGTTTGTGTCTGGGGGTAGTGTTGCCATTAAAGTAAATGAAGATACTGGCAATTACTTCCGCACCAAGAAAGGATCGAGACAAGGATCCACTATCGCCTATTATTTAATATAGTGGCTGATATGTTGGCTATCCTTATCGAGAGAGCAAAGGCTGATGGTCAAGTTGAAGGAGTAGTTCCACATCTTATTGATGGTGGACTTTCTTTTCTTCAATACACCGATGACACAATTCTTTTTATGGAACATGATCTGGAGAAGGCTAAGAATCTGAAATTAATACTATCAGCATTCGAGCAGCTATCTGGGCTTAAAATAAATTTCCATAAGAGTGATTTGTATTGTTTTGGCGAGGCCCAAAACGAGGCCCACCTATATGCTGAACTTTTCGGTCGTGGTCAGTTTCCAATCAATTATTTGGGAATACCGGTTCATTATCGGCGTCTCACAATTGCTGAATGGAAACTTGTTGAGGAAAGGCTGCAAAAACGTCTTAATAGTTGGAAAGGAAAGTTGTTATCCCTTGGGGGAAGACTAGTACTAATTAATTCAGTACTTACTAATATGGTACTTTATATGATCTCATTTTTCCAAATGCCAAAAGGGTCTTGAACAAAGTGGATTACTTCCGCTCAAGATTCTTTTGGCAAGGGATAGTGAGAAAAGAAATATCGACCGCCAAATTGAATGTGGTTTGCCGCCCAAGGAGTTTGGTGGATGGCATACACGATTTGCAAGTCAAAAACACCGCGCTTCTGGGCAAATGGCTTTTTAAACTACTTACTGTTGATGGTGTTTGGCAAATCATGTTATGGAGGAAATATGTAGGGTCCAAAGCTGTGTCTCAAGTGGTCTGGAAGCCCGGAGATTCACATTTTTGGGCAGGTCTTATGGCCACCAAGAAACATTTCTTTCGTTTTGGTGCTTTTGAGATTAAGGATGGATCACAAATTAGATTTTGGGAAGATAAGTGGCTTGGCCAAACTACTCTTCGCGAACAATATCCTGCGCTTTATTCGATTGTTAGGCACAAAGGGGATACAATTTCCACAGTGTTGGAAGACTATCCTCCTAATGTGTCTTTCAGAAGAAGTCTCATCGGACCTAGACTTTTATCTTGGAACAATCTATTATTACGGTTATCCATGATACAATTGTCGGACGGTGTTGACGTGTTCAAATGGAAATTACTGGAAAATGGTAAATTTTCTGTTGGCTCACTATATAAAGCTTTGGTCCAACCTGTTTTTCCGGTCGATGATAATAGTAAAATTTGGAAAATGAAAATACCCCTTAAAACGAAGATATTTGCATGGTATCTACGGAAAGGCGTAATTCTAACAAAAGATAATCTTGTTAAGAGGAATTGGCATGGAAGTACTCAATGTGTTTTTTGTCATCAAGAAGAGACAATTCACCATTTATTCTTTCATTGCAAATTTGCTCGATCTATATGGTCATTCATCCAAATAGCTTCTGGTTTATCTCCTCCACGTTCAGTAACCAATGTTTTTGGTAATTGGTTGCATGGAATTGTTGATAAATACAGAACTTTGTTTAGGGTGGGAGCGCTTGCCATTATATGGTCGCTATGGCTTTGTAGAAATGACAAGATTTTTAATAACATTGTGTCTTCTTCTCTACAGGTTGTTTATCGAGCAACGGCTATTCTTCGATCATGGAATATTCTACAACGCTTGGAGTTTCGCGACTTATTTATGGAGGGATGTACGCGCTTGGAGGACACGGCGAGGGATATTTTCTCCCGACATGGATGGCCGCGTGATCTGAGGATTGACCTATCTTAGATTCTAGAATTTTATTTTATACTGCAATTTTGTAATGCTGGTCTACTTTTTGACTTAGTTGGTCGTTCGAGTGGCTGTGTGCATCTTGGTTATGCAGAGGCCGGGTGTAAACATTAAACAATTTGGTTAATAAATGCGCCCATTTCCAAAAAAAAACATCGTATCTGCAACAATATATGCATGGAATTAGTGGGAAGTACATAAAAAATTTCATAAAGCAATAGAGAGAGAAGAGGGGAGAGAGGAATGGAGAGGGAGGAGGAAGACAACCTTGGTGATGAAGCTGCTATGGCTGGACTGGATGGAGCGATGGCCAGCTAGGCGAACTTTCACTGTTAATTCACAAAAATTAGCACAGTACAATTTGTGTATTAAAAGATTTACTCTGAACAAACAAATGGAGCATCACACTGGATAGATAATGGCAAGGCGCCAAGGGGATAGGATCTACATAGCCAAAGTGTCTCATGGGTCCTCTTACTATAGAGAAGTTCTTAATTATACAGCTTACATAACAAGTAATGTTATTAAAAATAAGGATGTCTTCTCTGCTTAGCCCCCTCAGCTAGCATATTACATGTAAATTCTTTTACAACTATATTTGCATGGAAACATCAACTCTACTGGAATTGGTGGGTTCAAGATATATCTGAACCTAATTTTAAAAAAATGTGGGTTCATGAAGACTTACTGTCTGGTACCACAAGGTGGACCTAAGAAGTTTGCAGTTCTCCCAGTGGACTTTTTGGCACAATTGGCAATACTTTCTTAAGATGTGCAACCATATGTGTTGAACTGTCTGGAAAGCATGATTCTCTCTTGATATCCGCCCTTGCTGGAATTTTGCATATCTTACCTTTAGTGTCCGCCTCTCCAACAGATACATAACCCTGCAATGCACTCAGGAGCACAAACCAGTTGTATCATTAGATCCTTCTAGTTTTTTTATCAGGTAACCATGTTGTTAAAGTAGGAGACGGAATAGGAGCACCTTGTGTAACAAAAAAGTTCTAACGGACAATGACTTAAAAAGAGCAAAGAAAGTTCAAGTACTCTGAACTGAAATTTATCTGTTTCCTAAGTAGACCCGCTTAAAACCGGATCCAGACTTATGTACTATCATGATGGACCCAATGAATGAATTTTGTACAGTATCTAGTGTATCGAACAAAGTATGGCAGATAGAGGAAGGCCTACACCAGATGATATTACCAATTGTGTGTATCACACCAACTTTTTTTTTTCGAAAAGTGGATATAGCCCCGGCCTCTGTAACAGTCGTTGCACACAGCCTTAATGATCCAACTAGTGTATCACACCAACTGGTTGTGATCTATAATGATCCAACTTAATTGAGACTTAAAAAACCCAGACCCTGGATACCCGCATGTCTGAACATACCATTGAGGTTCAAAGTCATAACCCAATGCGAAATCGGTAAACAAATGCTAGTGAATTATAAAAGAAACATATGTTCTCTTCTGGACTAACGATTGAGTTTCCCGAAAAGCTTATGCTTTTCTAGCAGAAAGTAACCATCCCCCTGCATAGATTATATCATATAGTTGTCTCGACATAAGAGTTTAGTCCCATGCCACTCACATTCTTTACCAGAATGAAGCTACACCACGTAATACTCTAGTTCCTAAGCCACTGCACTTTCAGAAAAGGGCATCAGTAGAAGCAATTGCCGATAGACAAGAAAACACCTCGATACTTTTAAACTACCTACTTTCATAAAGGGTAAAAGGCATACAACAGTACACGCCTCCCTTTTTTCTTTATCTTTTTTTTCTATAGACCAGATCAGACATTTTATTTTATGGAAGAAAAATAAAAGGATTTAGTGATCAATTATTTTCTGAAACCTCCTTTCTTCATGGATAAATTTTTTTTAGTTTGGAAGAGAAAGAAGTATTTTATGTTTTGCTAAGATAAGCATAACCAAACATCTAACTTTCAAAACAGCGAGGAAGCAATCTATCTGACAGATCAAGTGAACCAACACACAACAACAAGCAACACCTAGGACGCAGATTGGCTTGTAGTAACCAAAACGTAAGCTTTTCTACAAGGTAAGTGGTATAATAGGGAATTTCATCAACCTGTCTATATTTAAAAAATGAGTCAGCAGTAAAGTACTTGAGAGCAGACTATAAGGACTGATCTTAGAAACATTATTGGGAAATATAACTAATATCCTACTCCCTCCTTTCAGGAATAACTGACTTGACTTTGTCTAGATTTGAATGTATCTATATACTAAAATGCGTCTAGATACACTCGAATCTAGACAAACTTAAGTCAGTTAATTCTGAACGGATGGAGTACAAAATATGATTTAATTTGGGGAATCACGTACAAGCTTCAAACACCGATGGCTAAAGAACTGAAGCATGGAAGGGGGATGAGGACAAGAAATTTAGAACTATTCACTAACCTTGCTTTGATCTAGGGAATCTGTAAGGATAACTGATGCCTACCGCATATATGCAGGATTATCACCTTCATGAAGAAAAAGTCAATATGACAAACATGCTCGTTTCGGCTAAGTCTGCATACCAGGGCTGTTCAGAAGCAAAAAAAATCCTAATGTGCTTGACGATTAAACCAGAGATATCCACACTAAGGATCCGTGTGATGTTACTTTAGCAGTTTAGGGCCTCTCGCTGGGCCTGTCGGGGTTGTAATAAAATCCAGCCAACAACTTTGTATATAAACCTCTATCTGTCTAATCGAGCGGCAGATCAACGACCTAAAGCTTAAAAAACCAAAGATATGGTTAAAATAGAGCAGCGTGATCAACATTATAAGTGCAACCATGCTGAACATATATCATACCTATAGATCAAGTATATTATCATAAGAGAATAAATAGTTGTTGAAGAGAACATGACCGATTTCTTGAAACTAATTAGGAATAATAAATGGCTGAACTGAGGGCACCATGGACGCAAGATACAATCTGGACAAGATCAATCAAACAAATCTGGACATTCAGGTGGAAGTTCTCACTTATCTTGGGTTGTACTAAAGCAACCCAAGCATCAGTTTCTATATCGAGGATGCCTATATATGAAGCAAATATGTAATGACAATAAGACAAACCATACATTATGCCAAGAAAGACCAATCAATTTTTGGTAATATCCTAACCTTTTCCTGAATAGTCCATTTGATTTTAGCACAATGTAGAAATTAAAAGCAAGAACGTTCAGCCAAATTTCTTCCAAAAGAATGGTAAGCAATTTTGCAAAAAAGAATGGGAAGTAAGACATTTTATTTGCTGGATTTGCGCATGTGACATAATGGAAAGTAACATGCAATAAATGGGAAGTTCATATATAGATCTCTAAGCTGCACAATAGATATCCAAGATCACTAAATGTGGCAAAAAGAAAAGAACATGAGTAGCCTGCAGAATACATATTGATAAGAATCAGATCATGCTTATTTTGAAATCAACATAACTCTGCAGGAACTACTGGTTCCAATTTGGATACAGTACACAACAAAGAGAACTTGAAAGGAAAGATTAGAAATATGGAAGGACTGCAAAAGTACTTTTCTTTGAACAAAGAGAAAAATCCCTAAATTTCATTATGGTTTAGATCTAAAAATGTTCTAGCCATTACCTGTTATACTTAGGCCCAATCCTCTGTAGAACTTCATCTTCTTCTTGTAGCACCCATCAAGAGTATATTTTCTATATTGATGGAGCTGCACTTCTCCATCTAGCACCCATCACTGAACCTGCACCATCACCACGGAACAAACCACCAATAAAATATCAACTCCAGCATGCTAAGGTCGTCAAAATCATCATATGTAAATATATAATGAATCTGTACCTAGACAGATCAAACATCAAAGAAAAGCACTTGATATGTTTTCCACGTAAGAAATTGTAAGCCATGCTCATCAACGATCTCAGATTCTGCATCACTAAAATAAATTCAGCTTCACGAAGGATTCCTTGGAAAATTTGAATCCACAATGGGCAATCAATATACAAATGCATAAAAAAGCTACAGAATGTAAAACACAACAATCGATCTTGTATTGCATCAATTAAAACCATGCAGCAAGCAACAAATATGAGCTCATGATTGGCCTGTGGTGTTAGCTTTGCAAGAAAACTGTCCATTTTATTTCTTTCTAAGGTTTCCAATGTTTTTAATTTCGCAGCAGAAACATAGAGCATACATCTTACCGTTCTCGACAATGTAAGATTCACCGGCAAATTCAATGGTTCTATCAATACAGTAATAAAACAATTCCAATTTCCATAGATAACATCAGCATAGTATCGAACACCAACCTGGAAAAAGGGGGAGCAAGATTAAATTTTTTGAATAAATATTAAGTATGAATAGTCAGATTTGATAAGATGTAATAGCCATTCCTACCAGCACAATATCTAAAGTTGAACAGCCAAAACAACTCTCTATTAGACCTAGCATCACCTCTTTTTTTACAACATAAAAAAGGAAATAGTTGTAAAATGCTAAAAAGATCTTTTTAACGTGTTGTACCTTTTGGAAACTACAAATAAGAAAGCATGGGACCTATTTATTTCAGAACACAAAATCAAAACAACACAATATCAGTCAAACAATTGTTTCCTTTCCTCCAATAACCTAATTCATCCTGCCACCAAAATCAAAGCTTTAACCTAATTGCCTTGCAAGTTCCGAATCTGGTTACCCGCACATGGAGTAGAGGTAGTGAATTCGGCGGCACTCGTCGACTCAGATTCACTCGTTGATGGCATGCTCTAACTGAGGGTAGCCAGCCTTCCTTGTGAGCCCTTTTCATGCATCCGAATTTCTCCTGCATTTAGATTTCAACCAAATTTCATATCCCTTCGATTCAACCAGATTTCACATCCCTTTGAGCCCATGTTACTAACAATCTATTAAACAAATCGTGATGGAAGCCGAGACCAAAGGTCAAAGGTAGAAACAAGGAGTAGATGAGACCTGAGTGGACGGCTAGGATTGGTTTGTAAGCCCAATCCGACGGCCAAGAGGACACATGGCCTCTAAAAGCTCCCTTGGAGGGCTAGAATATTACTCCTTGATTGTTTCCTTTCCTCCAATAACCTAATTCATCCTGCCACCAAAATCAAAGCTTTAACCTAATTGCCTTGCAAGTTCCTGTTGCCTGTCAAAACTCACCGGCGGGCAGTGACTAGCAACACGAAGAGCCGGGAGGCTCCCAGAGCGGCTGGTGGGCCCTAGTCCCTCGGTCAACGGCCCGCAAATCTTCCAGCACGCACGCGTCCTGTCTTGGTTCGAGGGCGTGCCACCTGACCTATACCTGGCCAGGAAGGTGATGGATTGTTCCGATTGGTTTCCTGCACGGTAAACAAGTATACGTAAAATTCGAGCCGTGATCGGCTCCCAGGTTTCCCTGTAAATCGGCTTTCAGAGCCGATTATCCCCATGGTTTTGCATTGGATCTATGATAACATGGGGTTTTGCTTAATTACTACAAGTTAAATCGATCTACGATAGTTTAGTGTTTTCACCACGCAACCGGAACGTCCCACGCGTAGTTGAGCCTAATAGATACGAAAAATAGTAGAAAACCAATCCTAGAGAAGGCCTAAAAACCAACGCAACGTCAATTCCCGGAACGTCCCCTCTAAGACCAATAAACCATATTTTACGACACCGGATCGTTCAACCCGTTTGTGAGGCCTAATCACGTGGATATTAAACTAAACCTTGATGAACAAGGCACAACTATAACAGATCAAATCGACTAAATAGGAATCAAGCAAGATGCCATCCTCACACCCGGGAGAAGGTGCAAAGATGGCGAGATAGCTAGAGGTAGCACAAGCAAGCAATCATAGTAAGAGTATCGATGCTAGCTCTAACAATCTGTGGTAAAGGTGTTACTCGCCATCAACAAGGCTTCAGTACGAGTAACACCGGATAACGATAGTAAATACTGCCTAGATCGCAAGGTGCGATCTAGGCAGCATGGCACTTACCCGAGAAAAACCCTAGAAACAAGGGGTGGCGATGCGCCGAGATTGTTGTTGGTTGTGAATGTGATTGTCCTTGTCTTTCAATAACCCTAGGTACATATTTATAGTCCGGAGACTCTCTACTTTTGGAATAACTCTACAACTCTATCTTTACCTAAACATAAACGGAACCTAAACAAACACGAATCCTACTATGATACAGGATACACGGGCAATTCAGCCCAAATCTACGCACTAGGCCGATCCAACAACACGTTGAATAAATGTATCTTCCAAGCCCATCTTGATCACGGCCCATCTCCGTCTTTGGTCAAAATACGGTGATAACACATGCCCCCCTGGTTTTGGCAATGATAATTTCAAAACCACTGCATGCGCTTTTTTTTCTTCTTCCCCTTTTTTTTATCGGGTCTTTTGTAACGCATGGCGTAACAAGACCGCCACGCTACCCCTTCATCATGATGCCTGTCTTCAACTCCTGCAGCGTGATTTGACCATTTTGGCAAGCAATCTGGAAACCGCCATGGCATTGAACCGTCATCCATTATTCCCTTATTTAAATCAGCTGAACAGTTCAGTCCTCATCTTCCTCCGTGGCGAAAAACCCTCTTTCTTCATCGGAAAACCTCTTTCTTGCCATGGCCTCCCCTCGCTTCCTCCGATGCATCCTCCCATGCCTCCAACTCGATTAGCGAGAACCAACTCAGAGCACCACGGCGACATACTTCGCCCACGATGGTGGGACGAAGGATGATTCGCCGTCCGTCGAGGACGGCGCGCCCTCGATCGGCGAAGAGCCTGATTCCTCGTAGACGGGGAACTGGAGGCGAAGAGCAGCGACGACAACTGGTCGTGGGACGGCGTCGACTCTTCCGCTGAGGAGGAGGAATCGGAGGAGGACACCTCCTCCGATGGGTATCCGCCGACGAAGCGCTTCCGCTATGGGTCCGGCGAGGATACTGAAGATGACGACGAGGACGAAGAGGTCCCTGCTGGCTTCTTCAGCAGCAGCAGCGAGGACGACGCCGGGAGCAGCGCCGAAGACAAAGGAAGAGGACGGCGACGGCAAATGCGACGACCTCGGCTTAGATTAGGAATTAGTAGTAACGGCCGTAGCAATAGCAGGCCCCTTTTGTAATCGATCCTTCTGTAAGCAATGATCCTTTGAATGAATGAAACTTTGTTCCCACAATATTGCTCCTTTTCCTGCTTCAATTTCGCCGATAATCCGAAACAAGTCGATGTTCCAGAAGCCGATGACACAGATCGGCTTTCACCATGCCGCATGCATACAACAAACAAGTTAAATTGCACAAAGCCGATGACCACCCATCGGCTCCTCCTGCGACCTTCCTCAACACGGTGGATTAAAACACAAACGACCCAAATCTCCAATTGCCCATCAAAAACGTGCCCCGCATGACTACTAGTGACAAGCAAAGATGAAGATGACAAGGCTCGCATCACGAGGTGGCCCTTTCTGTAACATGTGTGATCTTCTAGCATCGATGACCATGCATCGGCTATATATATAAAATTTATATTTTTTTTTTACTCGGCCGATTTCCAGCATCGGCCCCCATATCTTACCCGTCCATTACTTCTCGTAATTTTACCTAGCCGATTTCATGTAACGGCTCCTCCAGTTTTACTGTCCAACATCCCACATGCTTGGGAAATATTTCTTGAGATGTTGTCCATTGACTGCTACTGGGAACTTTACTCCATCCAACTGCTCAAGCATGTATGCGTTCCCTTTTAAAACTTGGTCGACCTTGTACGGCCCGTGCCAATTTGGAGACCATTTACCATATGTTGCGTCCTTAGTACCCAAGGGCAACACAGCTTCCCATACCAAATCTCCAACGTGGAACTCCTTTGGCTTCACCTTCTTGTTGTAGGCACGAGCTACCTTAGCCTTGTTCTCTTTTATTTTCTCCAATGACCAGCCTAAGCTCACCACATCTTCAATGTGTCACTCATCAAAGTTGCATACTCTTCAGCTTGTTAGATCGTTCAAAAGTGACGTCTCGATCCAGCCGTAATTTCCCAAGGCAATACGGCTTCTTGTCCATAGACCAGATGGTACGGAGAGGTTCTTATCGCTCCATGACATGACATGCGATAAGCCCATAAAGCCTCTGATAAAACTTCATGCCAACGCCTCGGATGCTCATCGATTTTCCTCTTGATCAGTTTGATAAGACTGCTGGACGCCTCGCTTGTCCATTTGCTTGAGCATAGTACGGAGATGATCGAATCAGCTTAATCCTGTATCCTCACGTAACTCTCTCAACTCGTGAGAAGTGAAACCGAACCTCCATCGGTTGTGATAGTCGAGGAATCCCAAACCTATGAATGACATGCTCTTTCACAAAATTGACAACATCTTTTGAACTTATCGACTTCATAGGGACGGCCTCCACCCACTTGGTAAAATAATCTGATGGCCAAGATCCACATGTGGCCTTTGCTTGACGGAGGATTGATCTTGCCGATCATGTCCATGCCCCAACCTCGGAATGGCCAAGGCTTGATGATGGGATTCATCGCTGATGCGGTACCATCTGGATTTTTCCAAATATCGACATGCTTGACACCCTTTGTAGTACTTAAAACAGTCCTCGAGCATGGTGGGCCAATAAAACCTGATCTCTGATCAACCACTTCATCTTGTGAGCCGATCGATGAGTCCCACAGCCTTCATGTACTTCGTGTAGGAGCCGATTAGCCTCTGTTCCCAAACATTTGAGCAATAATCCTTCCAGGTCCTGTAAAACATTTCGTCCCCAATTAGCACATACTTCATGGCTCAGACCTTATCCTTTTAGGTGCCCCGAGCCGAATCCTTCAAGTAATTGAAGATATCGGCTCTCAGTCGGCTTCCAAGAGTCAGACGAATATCGGCCCTCCGCCTCTTTATAGCTCGAAGCCATCTGCAAGATCATTTGCCTCTATGTTCTGCGATCATGGATCCAAATGAAGTTCATGTATCGGAATTGTGCCATCAACTCACGGCAGGCAACCATAATGGGAAGAGGGACTCGCTCTGACTTGTACTCCTCCGTGAGTTGGGAAAGTACCAACTTTGAGTCACCAAAAATTTCCACTGCCTCGGCTCCGGCTTGGAGGAGTAACTCCATCCCCTTGCGTATTGCCTCGTACTCGGCTACATTGTTGGTGCAAAGGGTAGACAACCTGATGGAGAAGGAAAATGTTGCCCCCCGGGGCGACACGAGCAAAATGCCGATGCCGCAGCCATCGTCAAACCCTGATCCGTCGAAAAACATAGCCCATGCTTTTATGGATAGTGTTGCTATGTTAGTGTTGATCCTCTCGGCAATAAGATCAGCCAGCGCCTGTCCCTTAACAGCTTTTGCGGGTTGATACCGGATGTCAAACTCTGATAATGCAAACATCCATTTGCCCAATCGGCCTTTAAACATAGGAGCCGATAGCATGTGCTTTATGACGTCCGACTTGCATATGATGATGACCTCTGCTGATAGCAAAATGTGGCGCAGCTTGGTACATGTAAAGAACAAACAGAGGCACAACTTGTCGATATCTGGATACCTTGTCTCTGCTCTAGCATCCTCCCGCTATGTAGAATACGACTCGCTCTAGCCCATCATGCACTTGTACCACCATCGAGGCGATGGACGGTCAGCCACGACAAGTAAATGTAGAATGGTTTGTCTGGGGTGGAACTAACATGGCGGCTTTGTCGATATTCTTTGATCTCGTCAAGGCCCGTTGTTCTCGCCCCAACGGAATTCCTCGTCACTTTAATTTTACGAGCCCCATGAACGGCTCTATCCTTCCCGACAGGTTAGAGATGAATCGCTTGACGAAGTTGATCTTGCCGATGAGAGACAAGCTCTTTCTTTGTAGTGGGTGGCTTCATTGTTCGTGACCGCCTTACTCTTCAGCCGATCTCAATCCCGTTCATGGACCAAGAAACCCAGGAACCGACCGCCGTCACTCCGAAAGCACACTTCTTTGGATTCATCCGCAGTCGAACTTTCTTGTTCGGTCCAGACGCGTAGATCGCCCAAGTGCCCTTTGGCGCCAAGCAGATTTGACCACCACGTCGTCAATGTAGATTTCCACCAACCGCCGATCAGGTCGTGGAAAATATAATTCATGGCCCTCGGTATGTGGCGCCAGATTCTTCGATCCAAACGTCATGACCACATACTCAAGAGACCCACCGAACCGGTACTCTGAATGCGGTTTTGTGTCTTCCGGAGCCATAAAAATTTGGTTGTAACCAGCATTGCCATCCATGAAACTTAAGATCTTGTGACCACCGCTGCGTTTATTAACGCCTCTGCTACGCATCGGATACTCATCCTTCGGGTCGCCTGTTGAGATCCCGAAAATCTATGGCGACCCGCCATCCGGCCATCCTTCTTCTCCACAGCACTATACTAGAAATCCATTCAGATACGCATGGCCTGATTAACTTGGTCATCAACATTTTCTCGACCTCCTTCTTGACTTCTACGAATTTCGGCCTTCATTTGCCGTGCTTTCGCTGAAATGGCGGAATCCTTTTTTCGATGGAGCCGATGCTCAATGATGTCCTGTCTAACCTGCATTTTTCGTAGTCCCGGTAAGCAGGTATTGTTTCAACAGGCGATCATTGGGCCTCGCAGATCTGGATCTAATTTCTTGTCGATAAATGTTGGTCGTGGCTTATCTCCGTGACCAATGTCAATCTCTTCTAGCTCATCACGGATGTAAACCCATACCCTAGCTTGCCACACCGTCAGTCGATGCTAAACACAGGCAAGCGAGGTGGGGACAACAAAAATAATTTGGGCCGATTGCAATCGCCCCTTCTTGATTGTGCGTCAAGGCGGTTTACACCTCACGGTTTTACAATGGCGTATGCCTCGCTACGACTACATGATGATCCGCTTGTCGATGGTCGTTTTTTTATTTTTGTGGCCGATCGTGATGATCGGCCGTACCATGATGATCGTGGACCTTTCTATTCTGCGGCCGATGGATAAGACCAGCCTCACCCCGTTTTTTGAAGCTTCAATGCGCTCACAGCCGTCCAAACTGATTCCAGAGATCGGCTCTTGGTCTTCTGCTTCCCAGATGTTCGTGCCAGCAATGGAAACCTCGATAGAATCGTCTGCATGGACGACCTCCACTTCATCTCCGTCCCACTGTATCAGGCACTGGTGCATCGTGGATGGAATGCAGCAGTTAGCGTGGATCCAATCCCTTCCTAGCAAGACGGCGTAGGTACTTTTGCTGTTCACGACGAAAAATGACGTGGGTATAGTTTTCCTGCCCACCGTCAGATCCACGTTAAGAACACCTTGCGTTCAAGAGCGGCGTTGAAGTCGCTTAACGTGACGTTGGTTTTGATCAGTCCGCCGTGGGCGTCCCAAACGTCGTAGCATGGAGTATGGCATGATGTTAATCGCCGGTGTCCACCAACATCTTGCCGACGGGTTGTCCATTGATGTAGCCCGCAGTACTGCGCTTCGGATGTTTGTAACCCTTCTCGTGGCTTCTCAAAGATAATCGCCGTGGGCGCGGTCAAGCTGCCTTTGGTAGCATATTGGTTCGTGGCGCGCGAACTCTGCCGAGTACGAACACCATGTTTGTGCCCGATGCGTGCATCGGCTTTTATTGGTTTGGGCGCCACTCTTTCCTTGTCGCTGCCCTCCGCTTCCGTAATCGCCTTACTTTGACGGCCAGATCCGGTGTGCCTTCTTTAGCGTGGAGATCTGCGCTTGACTTCTTCTAAGTTACGCAGCCGTTGCACTCTGCGCTCGAGTGTGTCTCGAGTCCATCGGGCACCACCTTGGACGGTGAAACCTGTCTTCTTCTTCGTCGTCCCTGGTCCTCTCAAGGCCCTTCGCTCTAGTGGACTCCTTAGGGGGACTCTCGAGGTGGGAGAGGTCCGAGACGTTCGAACACCGATCTTGGCCTCGTGCCCTTCTTTTGTGGTCCACATTCAGGCGGTTGTCGGGTAGGCGATCGGCTCATTCCACGTCCCAAAGCAATGCTTGAAGAAGGGCAATCCCAATGTTTGTCTGCGCCTTCCTTCTCTTTGGGTGGTCTCTTGGCGGCGCCCATGTCTTTCATCGTCTCGTCGTCTTTGGCGTTGGTCGACCGCGCTCATATTTGTTAAGGAGGTGCGTGGAATGTGGCTTCGATATCGCACTCTCACTTGTTCCTCTGTTAAGTACCGCCATCGTGGCTGGGCCGGTCGCGTGGACCAGCCTTCTCTCTGTCTTTGCTCCGAGAGTGATCACCTCCTTCCTTGTACGTGTCATGGTGGTACCCAGACCCAGCCATGTTGACATCAAACGAAAAGTCCAGTTGACGCCTCGCGGGGCGACTGAGCTCTATCATGTTGACACCGGGGAACGGGTTCGTGTCCACCTTCATGGCGAGCTGGCCGAGGATCAGGCGGCCTTGTTCTATTGCCATTTGGATCTGGCGCCGCAGCTCTTTGCAATCATTGGTGGTGTGGGTGAACGAATGATGCCACTTGCAGTATGGTCTCCCGTTCATCTCCTGAGCGGTGGGGATCTTGTGGCCTTCAGGTAACCTCAACTGTTTCTCTTTCAGCAGTAAATCGAATATCTGCTCGGCTTTGCTCACGTCGAAGTCAAACCCTTTCAAAGGCCCCTGCTGCTTCACCCATTTGCAGGACACAGGGTCTGCCCCCCGAGCCCACTCGGCCACGGCCACCTCCTGGTCTTGTGTAGGATCATCTTCTTCCGTAACTACCAGGCTTACGGGCCGCTTGAACCTGTCTTGGTATAACTTCGGTGGCTGTTCATACATCGCCGGTTTACGGGCCATGTGTGCGATGAGTTGTACTCCACCGAAAGCGGATCCTTGACGGGTGCTAAGAGCCCCACAGCCAGGTCGATTGCTTCCTTCTCGCTTAAACGAGCCGAATAACATCTGTTCTTGATGGTTCAGTTACCGGATGTATTCGCCTGATTTCTCCCCGCTTCGTCAGACTTGCGCCAGTCTGCAATGCCAGCCTCGGTCGCCTCGAATGGTCTTGGATGTGGAACTGTTCTTCTAGTTGCTTCCAAAGTGCGAATTGAATCGGTGGCGAGGTGTACCACCCAAAAGCTGGTCCTGTTAGAGATTGTGCAAAAATCTCACGCGCATTTGATCCGATGCGAAATCATACCTAGCTGCGCAAGGTATCGGCCACGTGCTCGATCGAGCTTGACCCCTCGACCGCTGAATCTTGAGAACTCAGGAGCTTATATTTGGGCGGTAGTGGAATCAGGTCAAACTCGTTGGGGTACGCTTTGAGTAGCCGATCGTGCGCCTTTTCGCACGGGTTAACCGATCTCTCAAGATGGTAGTGATTTGGTCCATCGCTTGAGCTGCAGGGGCTGGATTCTCATGGCTAGTTCCAGTGGCATACTTGGCTAGCCATGCCTGTTTGTCAGCGTCCATCCCGGACACCGTTGCCCCAGGAACGCCTGCTCCTGAAGATCCTGCAGCAGGAACCCCTGCCGCGGAGACTCCTGCGGTTGCGATCTGGCTGGCGCGCGCCAAGTTGTTGCAGTCCGGCACGTAGGCACATATGTACCCATGCGGAATCTCCTTGGGTGGCTCGAACAGGAATTGGCAATCACCTGGATCGCCTCCAGCCTTGTAGACAATGTATGCCGCTGATCCTGGCGGCTCTGGAGCCGCGAGCGTGACCGGCAGTTGCGGTCTGGTGTGGAGCGGTCTTTCTCCTTGGTGGGTTCCTAAAGTGGGCCCCGACGGAGAGTACTGATGTTTCATGATCTCCTGGACCACGCGAACTGCAATCCGCTCGAAAGCGTTCACCAGGCTCTCAGAGTGGCGGTGTAGAGAATGAGCCACCATATAGTTGACTTCCTGTCGCAGAGCCCTGGAGCGTTCCTCCGAAGGAACAGACAGATCTACTTCATCGAGAGCACCCTCGGGGGAGAATCCCTTCCACTTGATGCCCCGCGTACGGGTCCTCTCGAAAGAGCCGATGAGGTCGGCTTCGAAGAGCTCTTTGAGCTCGTCATACTTCGCTTTGTGCTCAGCAGGAAGCTCGTCGTACGTGACCGGCCTGTTCTCCATCGCAGCGTCGGACATTGATGTAGACGTTGTTGAAGGTCCCACCGGGCGTGCCAGAATGTGTTGCCTGTCAAAACTCACGGCGGGCAAGGACTAGCAACACGAAGAGCCGGAGGCTCCCAGGCGCTGGTGGGCCCTAGTCCCTCGGTCAACGCCAAATCTTCCAAAGACGCACGCGTCTGTCTTGGTTCGAGATGCCACCTATACCTGGCGGAAGGTGATGGATTGTTCGATTGGTTTCTGCACGGTAAACAAGTATCGTAAAATTCGAGCCGTGATCGGCTCCCGGTTTCCACAAGAATCGGCTTTCAGAGCCGATTATCCCCTATGGTTTTGTATTGGATCTATGATAACATGGGGTTTTGCTTAATTACTACAAGTTAAATCGATCTACGATAGTTTAGTGTTTTCACCACGCAACGGAACATCCACGCCAGAGTTGAGCCTAATAGATACGAAAAATAGAAAACCAATCCTAGAGAAGGCCTAAAAACCAACGCAACGTCAATTCCCGGAACGTCCCCTCTAAGACCAATAAACCATATTTTACGTATTACCGGATCGTTCAACCCGTTTGTGAGGCCTAATCACGTGGATATTAAACTAAACCTTGATGAACAAGGCACAACTATAACAGATCAAATCGACTAAATAGGAATCAAGCAAGATGCCATCCTCACACCCGGGAGAAGGTGCAAAGATGGCGAGATAGCTAGAGGTAGCACAAGCAAGCAATCATAGTAAGAGTATCGATGCTAGCTCTAACAATCAGTAAAGGTGTTACTCGCCATCAACAAGGCTTCAATCGAGTAACACCGGATAACGATAGTAAATCGCCTAGATCGCAAGGTGCGATCTAGGCAAGATGGCACTTACCCGAGAAAAACCCTAGAAACAAGGGGTGGCGATGCTTGAGATTGTTGTTGGTTGTGAACGTGATTGTCCTTGTCTTTCAATAACCCTAGGTACATATTTATAGTCCGGAGACTCTCTACTTTTGGAATAACTCTACAACTCTATCTTTACCTAAACATAAACGGAACCTAAACAAACACGAATCCTACTATGATACAGGATACACGGGCAATTCAGCCCAAATCTACGCACTAGGCCGATCCAACAACACGTTGAATAAATGTATCTTCCAAGCCCATCTTGATCACGGCCCATCTCCGTCTTTGGTCAAAATACGGTGATAACAGTTCCGAATCTGGTTACCCGCACATGGAGTAGAGGTAGTGAATTCGGCGGCACTCGTCGACTCAGATTCACTCGTTGATGGCATGCTCTAACTGAGGGTAGCCAGCCTTCCTTGTGAGCCCTTTTCATGCATCCGAATTTCTCCTGCATTTAGATTTCAACCAAATTTCATATCCCTTCGATTCAACCAGATTTCACATCCCTTTGAGCCCATGTTACTAACAATCTATTAAACAAATCAGTGATGGAAGCTGAGACCAGTGTCGGTGCGGGTAGAAACAAGGAGTAGATGAGGCCTGAGTGGACGGCTAGGATTGGTTTGTAAGCCCAATCCGACGGCCAAGAGGACACATGGCCTCTAAAAGCTCCCTTGGAGGGCTAGAATATTACTCCTTGATTGTTTCCTTTCCTCCAATAACCTAATTCATCCTGCCACCAAAATCAAAGCTTTAACCTAATTGCCTTGCAAGTTCCGAATCTGGTTACCCGCACATGGAGTAGAGGTAGTGAATTCGGCGGCACTCGTCGACTCAGATTCACTCGTTGATGGCATGCTCTAACTGAGGGTAGCCAGCCTTCCTTGTGAGCCCTTTTCATGCATCCGAATTTCTCCTGCATTTAGATTTCAACCAAATTTCATATCCCTTCGATTCAACCAGATTTCACATCCCTTTGAGCCCATGTTACTAACAATCTATTAAACAAATCGTGATGGAAGCCGAGACCGGTGTCGGTGCGGGTAGAAACAAGGAGTAGATGAGGCCTGAGTGGACGGCTAGGATTGGTTTGTAAGCCCAATCCGACGGCCAAGAGGACACATGGCCTCTAAAAGCTCCCTTGGAGGGCTAGAATATTACTCCTTGATTGTTTCCTTTCCTCCAATAACCTAATTCATCCTGCCACCAAAATCAAAGCTTTAACCTAATTGCCTTGCAAGTTCGAATCTGTTACCCGCACATGGAGTAGAGGTAGTGAATTCGGCACTCGTCGACTCGATTCACTCGTTGATGGCATGCTCTAACTGAGGGTAGCCAGCCTTCCTTGTGAGCCCTTTTCATGCATCCGAATTTCTCCTGCATTTAGATTTCAACCAAATTTCATATCCCTTCGATTCAACCAGATTTCACATCCCTTTGAGCCCATGTTACTAACAATCTATTAAACAAATCAGTGATGGAAGCTGAGACCGATTAAGGTGCGGGTAGAAACAAGGAGTAGATGAGGCCTGAGTGGACGGCTAGGATTGGTTTGTAAGCCCAATCCGACGGCCAAGAGGACACATGGCCTCTAAAAGCTCCCTTGGAGGGCTAGAATATTACTCCTTGATTGTTTCCTTTCCTCCAATAACCTAATTCATCCTGCCACCAAAATCAAAGCTTTAACCTAATTGCCTTGCAAGTTCCGAATCTGGTTACCCGCACATGGAGTAGAGGTAGTGAATTCGGCGGCACTCGTCGACTCAGATTCACTCGTTGATGGCATGCTCTAACTGAGGGTAGCCAGCCTTCCTTGTGAGCCCTTTTCATGCATCCGAATTTCTCCTGCATTTAGATTTCAACCAAATTTCATATCCCTTCGATTCAACCAGATTTCACATCCCTTTGAGCCCATGTTACTAACAATCTATTAAACAAATCAGTGATGGAAGCCGAGACCGATTAAAGGTCTTGGTAGAAACAAGGAGTAGATGAGGCTGAGTGACGGCTAGGATTGGTTTGTAAGCCCAATCCGACGGCCAAGAGGACACATGGCCTCTAAAAGCTCCCTTGGAGGGCTAGAATATTACTCCTTGATTGTTTCCTTTCCTCCAATAACCTAATTCATCCTGCCACCAAAATCAAAGCTTTAACCTAATTGCCTTGCAAGTTCCGAATCTGGTTACCCGCACATGGAGTAGAGGTAGTGAATTCGGCGGCACTCGTCGACTCAGATTCACTCGTTGATGGCATGCTCTAACGAGGGTAGCCACCTTCCTTGTGAGCCCTTTTCATGCATCCAATTTCTCCTGCATTTAGATTTCAACCAAATTTCATATCCCTTGATTCAACCAGATTTCACATCCCTTTGAGCCCATGTTACTAACAATCTATTAAACAAATCGTGATGGAAGCTGAGACCGATGTCGTCTTGGTAGAAACAAGGAGTAGATGAGGCTGAGTGCGGCTAGGATTGGTTTGTAAGCCCAATCCGACGGCCAAGAGGACACATGGCCTCTAAAAGCTCCCTTGGAGGGCTAGAATATTACTCCTTGATTGTTTCCTTTCCTCCAATAACCTAATTCATCCTGCCACCAAAATCAAAGCTTTAACCTAATTGCCTTGCAAGTTCCGAATCTGGTTACCCGCACATGGAGTAGAGGTAGTGAATTCGGCGGCACTCGTCGACTCAGATTCACTCGTTGATGGCATGCTCTAACTGAGGGTAGCCAGCCTTCCTTGTGAGCCCTTTTCATGCATCCGAATTTCTCCTGCATTTAGATTTCAACCAAATTTCATATCCCTTCGATTCAACCAGATTTCACATCCCTTTGAGCCCATGTTACTAACAATCTATTAAACAAATCAGTGATGGAAGCTGAGACCAGTGTCGGTGCGGGTAGAAACAAGGAGTAGATGAGGCCTGAGTGGACGGCTAGGATTGGTTTGTAAGCCCAATCCGACGGCCAAGAGGACACATGGCCTCTAAAAGCTCCCTTGGAGGGCTAGAATATTACTCCTTGATTGGCATCGCCATGGCTAGTACTACTCCCTCCATACCTAGTACTAGCTGGCATTAATAATTGGCTTCGCCACCAATCGACCACACGGCCGCTAGCTGCAGCCTGCGCGCGTGGCATGTCCAACTGAGGCGGCGGGCGGCGAGTAACTCATTGGCTGGAACACATGAAGACTCGTCTTGCAGTGGTCGAGTGAGTACCGTCACAGATGTTGTTTTAGACTAAGGAGAATGCAGAGTATAAAACCATCATCATCATCATCGTGAAAACATTCTATCTAAGAAACGGCCTAGCTGCTGCGCGCCTCGACGCACGCCAAGCACCGCTGCAGTCCACGGCGGAACCCCGCCGCATCCAAAGCGCCTGGAAGGCCCCGGGGCCTTCATCGGCACGCCCTACACGGCACAGGGGCCAGAGGAGGCGCTCTCCGCTGCTCAGGTCGTGCTACATTTGCCATTCGTCGAAAACGCCCTGCATATGGACGTGTATGGGATATGGAGGTGTCCGAGCTCGTTGGCTATGCCCGAGGTCTCTCGGTCGCAAGGACGACCAAAGGAAAAAAGAAGGTGGTTCGCGGGCGCTCGGGCTCGCTGAATCGACATCCCGCTGCCGGGCGATGTTGCTAAAGCCGAGGAGACCTTGTCAGAAGAAACACCGCCGCCACCACCTGGACACCGCCGCCACCACCTAGACACCGTCCCACCAAACTTGAATCCTAAAAACAGGAAACAGAGTCCTCCCGCCCGCGGGGGCCTAGATCCACCCCGCCTACATCACCCGAAGGCCACAGAAGCGAGGTAGATCAGCAGCGACACCGACAAGAGACGACGAAACCATAGCCGCCTTTGTAGGGAACAGAGGGAGGGGAACAGACGGGTGTAACCCTATAGTTTGCGTTCCTATATCGAAAACGGCTCAAATCCAAAGAATAGTTTGTGCCAAAAAAAATTTGGAAATTCTTGGAAAGAAAGAAGTAGTCCGACCTCTGGTGGCGCCCTACCTTCACCACTTGCACTCACCGTCGGTCCGTCAACAATCCTTCTAAACATAGATGTTTTCTGACGCGGTTATCCACCCCCTACTCCTAACCTAGGGAAAGTAGATTCTTCTTCGAGAAGCTTGGCTCGCATCCATATGGTGGCCGCATAGAGAGTTTAGTTTGACCTTGGCAAGTGAGCGACATCGAGGGAGTTACTTTGTATATATTTTGTGTAATAGTTCAAAGTATAGCTTTTTTTGAGAAAAAATATAATACTCCCTTTGATCCATATTAATTGTCGCTGAATCGGATGTATTCTAATACTAAAATATGTCTACTTACATCCACTTTAATTAGTGACAATTAATATGGATGTGAGAAAGTGCCTCCATCTAAAATAAGTGAGTCAACTTTATTTATACATGAGGCGTGTATCGGTTTATTTTAGAAAAATTTAGAAAAAGAAGGGCTTACTAATTTTTACACGCATGTAGTGTATCTAGAGAAGGTTTAGTTTTAGACAAATTTAGAAAAAGAAGGACTGCTAATTTTACATAGTAGATGAATCCAGGCCCGTTAGCGAGAATACAAAGGATCGCCCCGCACGCGCACTAGAGAGCCCAAGACCCACCCCAGCGCACCGTCCTTGTTCGTGTCCAGGCTCAGGCTCCAGAGTCCAGAGGCGAGCGAGGAGCGGGCAGTCCCATATCCCGCACCAAAATCTATACCGAAATTTCTCGCCTTTCCAACCCATCGCAACCCCAATAGCCCTAGATAGGGGAGGAGGAGCGGGCGGACGGCCGACGGCGGCGGTGACCGGAGATTCAAGGACGGCCGGTGGTTATTCGTGCCTCCTAATCCCGAACTGTTTGCAGGCATACGATACGACCATGGCGGCGCTTCTACTTCGACAGGGGGCGAGGAGGATCGGTGGCTCCCTGCTCCACCGAACCCAGCCGGCGGTCGCATCACCGGCGGTTGCGGACCTGCCAAGGCGCATGTACTTCACCCAAAAGGTATATTAACCCAAGCTCACATCTGTTACCCCGCTTTATTTTCAATCTTGTTGGTCTGATGTGCAAAATACCTGACGCGATCATCGAATTCTTCACAGCTATTCTTGTTTTTGGTATCTTTGCTATTGGAAACGAGAGCAAGATGGTTGATCATACTAAAGTTGTCACTTTTACTCACCCCTTTAGCAAATTGCAACATATAAGATGCCTAATTTGGTTGATCTGCTGTTTCCATATCCTGAACAATCTCTACAATTCGTTACACTAGTCAATGATTGATTTCCTAAGCACTCTGGTATTTTAACTCCGCATGATTTCCGGCTAGTTGTTTTGCTACCCAAACACTTCACACGATCATGGATCTACCCAAAGCAGCATTTTCTAGAGGAAGCAGCCTTATTACCTGGTTGATCATCTAAAAGTGGTGACCTTTACTCGCCCCTTTAGCAAATTGCAACATATAAGATGTTTAATTTGTTGCTGCTGTGTGTCTATAACAATCTCTTTTGTCTGCTGCATTTCATAACACTAGTCAATGATTGATGATTTCCTAGCTGTCCCAACTGAGGGAAGCTATTTCAAGCAATCCATTCAACAGGGCCCCTAAAACATTTATCACTCCGGTTAATATTAGTGGACTCAACTTTGTCTAGATATGAATGCATCTAGTCTTAATATTTAACTAGATACATACGAATCTAGATAAAGGTGAGGCCATTAATATAGACCTGAGGGAGTACGACGATGTTGAATCTGTTAGTAGTTTCTTGGTATCATATCGAATGTTCAATTGACAGTATTCTTCTTATCAGCACACAAATTACTGATCGTTATCTATGTGTATCCAGCAAGCTGTTCGAGAACCACTTAATCGCCAGATCCAGAAGAAGAAAGAGGAGCTCTATGATGTGCTGTGCAAGGCGGAGCAGAACTTTTGGACTTCTAGCTGGCGTAACAAGCTGATGCTCCAGCATCTTTCCCTGCAGGTGAAGCCAAGACCAGCAGACACCAAGTGGTATGATGTCAGAAGATATGCAGTTTGTCTATTCCTTGTTCCTTTGGTGTGTGACAGGAGTTGACATGATCTCATTTGACCTACCCTTGCAGGCAGATTTTGCGTTTTGCAAAAATGGCTGTCAATGTGGTGGATGCAGCGGGGCTCATTGCGTTGACCGGTGTGGTGGGTTCTTTTGTGCTTGATGTTGGAAAATTCATTCTAGAAAGGAGGGCATACGAGGCCATGGTGAGAGAGGAAGCGGCTAGAGCAAAGAGAAGCGGAGAAAAGATCTGGCCTGATGGAGAACTAGTCTTGACGCATGAAGAAGAAAGCAAAGACTGAAGACCACTGACAAGATCCCATTTGATGGAGAAGCAGCAGGCCCTTCCTTAAAGAGTTAGAGGGATATGCCAACTTGTTGTTATTCTTACTACTCTACTTGTATTGTTGTGATGTCCATTCTGGGGATGTTTTCATGGTAGCGCTAGCTAGAAGTTGAGTAGCACTAGCCGGTGGAGTGGTATATGAGTGACATGCTATGTTATGTTATAACAATCTAATCTAGCTGATGAGTCTGTTATTTTGGTTGTACATTTATCTGGGCTGTTGGAGAGTTGCTTGGGCTTGCTGTTTCAGTTAAATACTGATGTTTGTTATTCCGAGGCTAGTATAAATATTGTGCACCAAAATATTCACCATTTTATTAGTACTCCCTTTGTTTGGGATTATAGGTCCTACGCGTATACCTAGGTCGTTAATTTGACTAATAAAATATAAGTTATGCGATATAAAAATTATACCATTATTAGAAAATATAGCATCTAAAGTTTTTAGTGATATAATTTTTATGGTATTCTATTTATATTTTGTTGGTCAAATTGATAACCTAGTTAACCGTGCGTGATCTATAATCCCAAACGAAGGGAGTACTATATATTGTGTAGCACATGGCGTTTGAATGAACTCCATAATGACTTGACCGCAACATAACAGTTGGGAACAGATTAAACCTGGGATCCATCTTAATTTCTCTTGCCAAGGCGAGCGGAAAGAAGCACATGCATGGAAAAAAGTCACTAGTGCAGCAGCAGCAGCAGCAGCAGCAGCAGCAGAGCCTTGATTTTCAGTTGCTCTCTGGCTAGGCAGACAGCACACAGATCATGCATACTTGTTGATATAGTTATGTTCATAGTGAGGTCGTCACTTGATGTTTGTATCTTGCATGCTGGAGTACTACATTATCAGCCTTTCTGTCAGCTAGCTCACTACAACAACACATGCATGGTGATCATGGGTTGGTTACACTTGCTCCTTTTTTTCATCCAGAGAAACGAGTATGGATATTACCTGCTGACAGGCATTCATGATATTTGTTACTACAAGATGGTGACCTGCTCCTAGGCCAATCAACTTCAGTATTATCCTTACAGGTTGATATCGGTCAGTGTGTACCAATACGAACAGGGCAGCAATTCTTCAATGTCCAACTGCGAGCTTGAAGAACTCATTTTCTGAATCCGGCTGTAATTGACTGATTCTACTTTTGCACTGAACATGATGTCTATGATCCGAGAAGCGGGACTCTCCTCGGCCATATGAAAGTTGGCTAACTCCTCTCCCGTGCCACAAAATACGGTAGCACCTGGACGAACAGAATCCCTCTCAGTTTTCTCAACTCTTCATATTCTGGGAACATAAGAATCCAGTTAAATTACAATGCTGGAGTTCTCTTCTCCTTCTGGTTCATTCATGTCTTCCCCCGAGTATCTGTCAGAGTTACTCAAGTATATGTATGTCGGCAGGAAGTATATCCTCCTCTCGTTCCAGCCGGGGAACACGTGGCCGCCTCTTTGCTCGCTCATCAGCTGCAAGTCCTCATCACAAGTGTATTTGACATTTGGTATTGAGAATTTGTTCGAAACCTTGTGGCGTCACCAAAGCAAAAGAACGATCACCAGGTGATGATTTTGTATCCCCTTGCTTTTCTTCCATCACCATGGCCCAAGCAAACTTCTTTTTGTCAAGATGAAATCTGTAGTACTACACAGCCAAAAAGGTTAATGAAATGTGGCATGCCAGCTCTCTTGCTTGAGCCCACTGATAACCCTTCTTACGGACTGCAGATCGCACCTGTATGTAGGTCAAATAATATTTATCAACTCATGTCAGACATGAAAGGAAGAAGAAGAAACAGACAAATGCACCTGTTTAATATCATACCAGCAGGGCAGCCATCCGTTCTTGGGGTGACTTCAGAAAAGATGCAGACTGCTGCGGTGCCAAGCTGTGTGAAATCACTCTTATCAAGAACCGACATCGACCCAAGCTCCAAACCACAACTTCCATCTGAAAAGAGTGAACTGTAACAGATTACTCTACGGCCATATATATATGGTATCCTCCTCCCTCCCTCTTATCTATCTTTTATGGTTCTGACTGAAGATCGTTTATAAATTTCAATAATACGTCCCTGTAGAACAGAGACTAGAGAGCCAAAGGAGTTTTGATTGCACTGAAGCCAGGAATATAGCAGAGCAGAACAACCAAACAGCAAAGCATCACATCGTGTCCGAGACTCTCTAAATTAACCAAATTTTATTTAAGGGTAAACCTGGAACCAAACAGCAAGTTAACTTGCAGTGCAGGCTGACCATCATGATTGGGTCCCAGGTTTCATCCGTAAACAAGTACGCCATCACCCATCAGGTCATAATGGAGTTCCAATGCATGTACCACACCATAGTAATAATAATAAGCTTAATAATCTAAACTCATAACTTTGATTAGAATGTCATGCCATACAATGTCACACAACATCACAAATATACAGTCGACCGGTGCTAGACTTGGACTCAAGTTCTAGATAGCACTACCACAGAAACATGCCAAGGATGGCCATCACACTAATAATAATAGTATAATTTAACAAGTAGGCATCCCCTCCAAGGAAGGACCTGCTGCTACTCCCATCAAACAGAATGTTGTGCTTCAAAACCAGTTCTCCATCTCCATCAGGCGAGATACTGTCTCCACTTCGCTTGCTTCATGCTCTTCTTCTTCTTCTTCTTCTTCTCTCCTCATCTTGGCCAGAGCTACCTTCTGCTCATCATAAAAATCCACAGCCACATAGATTAATGTAAAGAGGCATACTCTCCTGGACCAACTGATATCTATATTTGTTTCCCTCAACGCAAACCTGTAGGTAGATCAAATGGGATAATAATATCAACTCATGTCAGACGGGAACACAAGAAAAAGATGTTAGACTACTGCATTTGTTCCATATCATACCAGTAAGAGTCAGACGGTCTTGGGGTGATGTCTTCAGCGAGATACTGGAGTAGCCAAGCGTTCGGCCAGGTGTCTCTCCCCTCATAAATCAAATCATAGAGCTCATCTTTCTTCTGCTGGACCTCGCGCTTAATTCTCCCATGATCTTGCTGGATACCCACACATAGATTATGGTCACTAACTCTGTATCATTAATCGAGTGCTGATAAGAAGAATACTGTCAATTGAGGTTTCGATACGAACTGCATGATGCAAAGCAACTACTAACTGGATCAATATCGTGTAAATGTTTAGTTGCTAATTAGGGGCCCTATAACATTGTTGAATTGATTGATTGGAATAGCTTCCCACGGTTGAATAACTAGGAAATCATCGATCATTGACTAGTGTTATGAATTGCAGCAGGCAGAAGAAGAGATTGGCCAAGACACCAAAACAGCAGAGCAACAAATTAGACAACTTATATGTTGCAATTGTCTAAAGAGGTGGGTAAAAGTCAACAACCTTAAGATGATCAACCAGGAAACAAGGCTGCTTCCTCTAAAGATGCTATTTTGTGCAGGTAAAACTGCTCTTGTTTCCAATAGCAGAGAGACCAAATTAAGAAGTCACACAAGTTAGCTGTGAAGAATTCAATGATCTCACTCGCTTGATCCTTGTTCGCGTGAAGTATTCGCGCATCAAAACAACAGGCCGGAAATCATGCGGGGGAAAAGATGTGAGCTTTGGTTAAGATACCTTTTTGGTGAAGTACATGCGCCTTGACAGGAGCCCGCGTCGCTCCTCCGCCACCGCCGGTGATGTGACCGCCGCCTGGGTTCGCTGGAGCAGGGAGCCACCGATCCTCCTAGCCCCCTGTCGAAGAAGCGCCGCCATCGTCGCTGCCTGCACCTAGTTAGGGATTATGAGGCACAAACCACCGCCGGCCGTCCCCTCCTCCCCTATATGTAGGCTATTTGAGTTGCGATGGGTTGAAAGGGTGCGGGTTTAGGGTTCCTCTCACCTGCTTTTTTTTTAGGGACGACCCTCCCGTCTACTTCTTTCTTTCCTAGAAATTCTTTTTTTTTCCACAAAATATTCCTTGGATTCAGCTAAAATAACTATTCTTTGAACTAAAGTAATAACTCTACGGAGAGAAATTTAGGGAGAGTAAAATGTATCGAAAACCATCAAACTTATCACTATTTTACCCTACTTATGAATATGCACACTACGGTCACTCAATACTGTGGAGCGGTCCATACATGGTCAGCACGTGTCTCGTCGTGGTATTTTCGCTAATGTGCTAAGGCAACGGCCCACTAACGGGTTTTGGTGGTCGTTTTTCGCTAGGTGTGGTTTTCGTTTTTTCTTCAACGGATTTGCTAGTTCTCAGACGCTAGCTCTCTCGTCGTTAGATTTACTTTACGATTCGTGCAACGTAGGACTTTCACATGAGTTGTAACTATGTTGTAACTGGGATTTAACGAGTTGTAACTAAGAATTAGTACAAATTATATAAGTTACAACTAGGTTGCAACTGAGAATTAGTACAAATAGTAGAATGATGTCAACTACTTAGACATAAGAAGTTCTTAGTCGCCTGAGATCTAGACACTCCCTTTCTTCAAATAGTTTTGGTGATTGTTATCTCTTTGTCCCCGCCAAACAATTCCTCAATAACCCTAAGCGTCGTACTAGCACCACCATCGCAAACCCGACTGTAGCCACCGCGGTAACTATTCTATATGGTCGCGGCGCGTCAAGCTCCGCCATAGTTGCTGTTGTAGATGGTGGCGTTGGCGGACCTCTCCTTAGAGATGAAGTCCTCATCATAACGGTACCAACAGTCCTTGACTACACGGCATGTGACGCTGCACAGTTGGCACCATGGACGGTGCTCTCCCATGTTGGCTTTTCCATAGCCGTGACCATTGTTGTTGTAGGGGTTGCCACGTTTGTTGTTGTCATAATTGTTGGTGTAGCCACCATTGTCGTCGCCTCCATTGTTACCGCGGCCTTGGTTGCCACGGCCACAACCACCGCCACCGCGACCGAACCGGCCATGACCACCACACATAGCAGTGTTGACGGAGGATCGTGGTGTTCCGGGAGCATCTGTTGGCGGTTTTCATAGGCTAGAAGTTGGGAATATAATTTGCTCAGCGAGATTGGCTCCGAACGGGCGACGATGGAAACAACGAGGGAGTTGTAGTTTATGCCCTTGAGGTCGGCGAGGATGTAGGAGACCATGTCCGCGTCATTGAAGGTTTTGTCGGTGGAGGTCATCTCGTTCTCCAAGGTCTTCATCATGGTGACATATTCCGCCATGCTCTTGTTGTCCTTCTCCGCGTTGGCGAGGACGATGCTGGTGTTGGTGGTGTGTGCGTGGGACCTTGCCGCGTACATCTCCTAGAGCGTCTCTCAAATCTCGGTCGCCGTCTTGGAAGCAATGACGACATGCAGAGGCACCTCCCGAGAGAGGGGGGATGAGGAATCCCAAGACCTGCTGGTCTTGAGACGCCCAGAGGTCATACTCCGGGTTGTCTTGCTTGATGATGGCGTCACACTTCTTGTCGGTGATCTCCTTCGTTGGCGCCTCGCGGGTTCCATCGAGATATCCGAGAAGGCGCACACCCCGCACGGCTAAGGGAACTTGAGCTTGCCACACCACAGAGTTGTTTTACCTAGCTTCTCGGTAACACCAGAGCCAAAAGGAGACGGGGCGGGGTTGGAGGAGGGGGACAACGACATGGTTTTTTTATGATCGGATCGATCTGGTTGTGATGGAAGGGGGCTATATATGTTTGATGGAGGTGCCGTGCTCTGATACCATGTGATAAATTGGGTTAAAGTGTCTTACCCTATTGTGGGCACACCGTGCGTGTTATATAGGGGTTTAACCAACAATACAAAAGATATTACATAGTGAGTTGTTACAAACTGTGAGGGATTAGCAAGAAGGAGGATAACTCGGAGCTGCTCGTGTCCTTATCTTCATATCATGGCAATTTACAAAATGTTACACATTAGATTTACGCAAACTTCAAGAGTGGAGATTTAGTGCATATTCAAATGATCCCCATTACGTGTGATCTTGATCGTGTGGATTAGCACAATAGTTTGAGGGGTCCGCTCCTTACCCCACCCTTCCCGCTCCATCCCCTACCTTCTTGATCCCGCTCCATCCTCTGATGTGCTGCTTCATACCTTGCTCTTGGGGTTTCCCGACGAAGCGTTCCTTATCAACGAAGCGCCATCATCACCTGCTAGCAGCGCCTTGAATAGGCCGACACATCTCCTCTAGTCCAAGCCAATAAGCGGACTTGACCGTGAAAATGCCTGTATGCTTCGGTCCCCAGGCTAACACATCAGGTTGCCCTCTTGGCGATGTTATGATTTTTAGGATTGCATCAACATCAGCACGCATAAAATGATGCCGCAGCAGGCCAACATTCCAAGATCCATCCTCATTCAGAAGCTGAGACACGCGACGTAGGCGACAGTTATTCTTCCGCGAGATTGGTCTATAGTCATGAGGACGGGGCACCCAAGGATCTCTCCAAATTCTGACTTTTTCTCCGTGAGCGACGAGGGGCGTGTTCGCATGCACCATCTGAGAACCCTAGCTAAGGAGAAAGCGGGGGGGGGGGGCAGTAGAAATTACATAGAGACCATAGATGTACATCAAACACTAACAAAGAGTAGGGCCGCCCATTAGCGACTAGATGGGTGAACATAACCGCCCAATCAATGGCTAAAGATTTAAGAGTATGGTTAGAAGTTCTATGAGACCAAAGGGAAAGGTCCTCGGCACATCTGCGAAAGACGAGTTGGAGGGGTTCAACCGTGGGCGATACAAAGTCCAGAGGAGAGACGGAGATGCACCATAGGGCGGCCAGACCCCCCCGGGCGCGGCCAAGCCTGGCCCGCGCCTAGGGAGGGTGTGGGCCCCCTGGGCACCCCCTGCCTCGCCTCTTCGCCTATAAGAAGCCCCCGATGCAAAAACCCTAGGCACCCGATCAAAACTCCATGAAACCGTCTATAGCCACCGCCACCATCGTCCCTAGATCGGGGGGATCTGAAGTTCTTCCCGACACCCTGCCGGAGGGGAGATCATCTCGGAGGCCTTCTTCCCCGGTATGATGCGTGAGTAGTTCCACCTTGGACTATGGGTCCATGTAGTAGCTAGATGGTCGTATCTCCTCCTTATGCTTTCATGTATAGATCTTGTGAGCTTCATTCATGATCAAGATCTAATCTATTTGTAATCATGCATGTTGTGTTTGTGGGGATCCGATGGATATTGAGATTACTATGTCAGATTGATTAATGGTTTTGTCTATTTAATTCTATCGTGTCTGTGTTGTTTGTGATCTTGCATGCTCTCTGTTGTTAGTAGCTATCTTGACCAAGTAGTTGCTAGTGACTCCAAGAGGGGGTATATATGCTCGATAGTGGGTTCATGCCTCTAGTTTCCAAGGGAAGTGATAGAAATCTCTTTGGTTATAGATGTGTTGTTTCCACTAGGGAGAAAACAACGGTCTCTTGTTCATGGAGCAAGTGGATTGTTTACCTTACACACTTTGCTTAAAGCAGTTGTCTGTTGCTTGCAACTTAATACTGGAAGGGGTTCGGACGATAACCTGAAGGTGGACTTCTAGTCATAGATGCAGTTGGATGGTGGTCTATGTATATTGTTGTATTTCCCAATCGAATCTCATAGAATCTTTTTGTCTAGTATTGCATTGTTATGCCTTGCTCAGTTCATGTCAATTGCCCTGCTGTAATTTGTCTACCCTTCATGTCATGTTGTTTATCTAAGGAGAGCACCTCTAGTGAACTATGGACCCCGGTCCAATCTTTACCATTGATACATCTTCCACTGTTTACTTGCTGCAAACCATCATCACCTTCCACACCATACAGTAATCCTTTGTTACAGCAAACCGATGAGCTTGACAACCTCACTGATTCGTTGGGGCAAAGTCTTGAGTTTGTGTTGTGCAGGTTTCCACGTTGCTTGAACACCTTTGGGATGTTTCCTTCCTCCTACTGATTCGATAACCTCGGTTTCTTACTAAGGGAAAACTTGCTGTTGTGCTCATCATACCTTGCTCTTGGGGTTTCCAACGAAGCGTCCCGTGACAAGTACTGGGCGCCATCACGGCCATGGCTTGTGCAATGTTAAGGTTACCATGGATGGGGGAAAGGTGCTCTTGTGGTATTTAATTTGCAGCCTTTTTTCCTTAGTGAAGGCCTGCAGAACAGGCAACAGGTTAATGCTGCAATCTTGAGTGGCACGAAGGATGATAATAGTACCATCAACATATTGAAGAACGCGGAAAGGCGGGTCATTGACTAGAGGGTCAAAGAGCATGCCATTGTCCGAAGCATGGTGGATCAGAAGTCTAAGAACATCGGCCACAATGTATGGAAACACCGAAGCATTGATATTGAAGGAGAACAAGGAGAACATTGTCCGAAGCCTGGCGGACAACGAGAAGAGAGAGAAGGTAAAGCGTTGATATCGAAGGAGAACAAGGAAGGCTTGGAAACACCGATAAGTGACGAGGTTTTGACTCGTCAATGCCCATTGTTATGAGCTTGGGTTTTGGAGAAGATGGGGATGCTGGACAAGCAACCAGGGGACACGAGATTTACCCAGGTTCAGGCCCCCGGAGGGAAAACCCTACTCCTGCTTGTCTGCTCTTGATTACGGCAGAACCGAAAGTTACAGGGGTGCACAGATGCAATCTGGCGTGGAGGTGTGTATGTGGTGGTATGAAAAGGTGCCCTCCTCGACGTGCCCTCCTGGCCTTTATATAGAGGCAGGCAGGTCCCGGACACAGATCGAGTCGGTTATAGGTTTTAGGGTTTGCCCCTTTGAATATTCTATCTATTCTAGTCTTGCTCTCCAAGGATCCGAAGACGTCATGGGCTTGGGCCACCCGAAAATCTTCATGGTCCGCGTATATTCTCGTGGGCCTTCCTTGGACTGGACCAGACATGCTAAGGTCATGTACCCATAGGGTATAACCATGTCAGTAGCCCCCGAGTGTTCAGTCGAATCATAGATTTGGCTGAGGACTCTTCAATCTTTTGGGTGTAGTTATCTTTGTTCGTTTAAAGAATGATTCTAGTGTGTAGGGATTGTTGATGCGTGCGCCTGACTCTCCCGACGGATCAGGGTCAGTTAACTATCTTATGACAAAACAACACGATCTTCTTCAGATTCGAGTCCCTCGACTCGAACCCGGAACATATGCAGGTGTAATTCGACTCAGGCCGTTGAGGACTTACAGGAGTGGAATTCCAGTAATTTTCGAATTATGTACCCAACGCGTCCGTCGGGATTTTCATCATGCCTGCTGGCATGGATTTTTACTAGCAGAGCACAGTCAGTGTGTTACCAGGCCATCAGATGGTATTTGTAGGTCTTATCTTTGCATCGTAGACACAACAGCCAAAATTTTATCACCGCAGAGGTGTTTTGGGTGGCCAAGGAGGATGTTTCTCACTTAGCGTTAATTGGGGCAAAGTTGGCGAAAAGTTTTTGCATATCGATCCGAAGGATCGCAGTCGAAGAATTCATAGGGTGCACGACCAGCGCTCCCTATGGAGTAGCCCCCGAGTGTCTGTTCGAGTCATAGACTCGAGCAGAGACTTTGAATTCAGCCGTTGTTGGCTTCAGGTCCGTAGGACACAATTTTTTCAGATGCTTGAATCAATCCTCCCTATGGGAGTAGCCCCCGAGTTTGTAGTGGAGTCGTAGACTCGACGTAGGACTCGAAGAAAATAAATTATTGGTGTAGTACCTTATCCATGCTTCGGGTGCGCGGCCAGCGCTCCTGATAGGAGTAGCCCCTGAGTAATTGCTCGAATCGTAGATTCGAGTGAGTACTTTAGCTGTTTAGCCAAAAATTTGTAACCGTTGCTAGTATAGCTTTGATGACGTCAGTGCTGACGATTGGTGACCTCAAGCGTCTGCGGCGCCAGAGATGACACGACTGGACGAATGTGGGTCCCACTTTCTGACTTGGAGTTGACTGGTCATGCGCGACGTGGCGATAATTACGACGTCTCCTCAGTTTCTATGCGTAGTGGACGGCGTGCGAGAAACGGTTCGCTGCGATGCTGACACATGGACGGCTGGATTTGATGCTGGCTCTAGGGCTTCCCGATGAACGGTCCCTGTTCATCGTCTTCATCCTTATAATATGTGGGGAAATTTTTGTTTGTTTTCACCGCAGCCATTTGCTTTCACTACTTCCACCTTCTTGAGATTTTCTTGCCGCGCGTTGGAAGTTCTTCGATCTTTCCCATCCTCTTTTATGCGCTCACACCGCCGTCATTGTCGTACTGCAATGGGGAAGCCGAAGAAGGCATCCACCATGGTGGGCACCAGGGCTGCTGTCGACGGCAAAAAGGGCACCGCCGCTACCCGTGTCACCGATGGTGGGTGGTGGCGGACGGAGACGCACGAGGGCGACCTGCGCAAGCTTCGTGAGCGGGGTCTGATATCGCGGGACAAGGAGGCCATCAGGATTCCCGGCGACGAGGTAATTCTCCGTCCACCCGTAGGGTTTCGGGTCATGTTTGTTGCTTTTGTCCTTCGGGGCCTCTCTCTCCCAGTCCACGATTTTCTCCGTGGACTGCTTTTTTTCTATGGCATCCAACTCCATCATCTCTTGCCAAATTATCTTCTCCATGTCACCAGTTTCATCACCTTCTGCGAGTGCTGGCTTGGTATCGAGCCGCACTTTGGCCTTTTTCGGAAACTCTATTCCGTAAAGAGGCAATCTAGCTCCGACGGAGTTTATCCGATCGACGGTTGCATCATTTACCTTAAATCCAACTTTCTTTTCTTCTCTTTTTCTATGTCCGAGTCCGTCCAATACTGGCGGAAGCGTTGGTTTTACATCCGCGATTCCATAGTGGACGGGCAAAACTTTGGCCTTGCTCCTTTCGACTCCACCTAGAAAATCCAGCCAAAGAGGTCCTGGAAGAACCACATCTTGGATGGTGAGGTGGGGGAGATAGAGGAGCTCTACCGTCGGGTGGTGGACCTCCAGGTGATTCTGGAGAAGAAGGTGAACGGTGTGGATATCATCCGCACTTTTCTCAAACGTCGGGTGCAGCCGCTCTAGGCTAGGGCGCACCCGATGTTCCTTTATTCCGGCCGCCATGACCCGACGAGAGTTGTGTCTGAGGAGCTCTCCATGGGGGACCTCGACAGAGTCCTTCGGCCACTACTGAAGTTCAAAGCTGATGAGGATCTTCCGGGGAAGTCGCTGACTCCTCCGTTTAGTGCCTCTCGACCGGTTCCGCAGGTGTAGATCTGGGACGTGCGCGTAGCGCTTTTTTTGAACGCATTTTCTTGTACTTCCGTGTTCTGAAAATTTGCTTTCTTTCTGCAGGAGTTCAAGGTACCGGGCATGGTGCCTCCTCTACTCGAACGTTTTTCGGATGCGTCGAATAATGAGGTAGTGGACTCCATGTCTGAGCTTCCCTCGATGCAATCACCAGTTGAGGAAGCCCCCGAGTCGAGCGAGGATCAGACCCGAAAGCGGGCACGGAGCTCGAGCGAATCTTCGGATGCCTCGACTCCTCCAACGCCTAGGAACCCGCCATGCCTTGTGCGTCATAGTGGAGGTGATGGTGGCTCTTCCTCCCCTATTCCGGCCATGCCTGTGCAGGCTGTAGCGCTGCAGCCGTCGGCGAAGCGGAAGAAGGAAGAGAAGAAATAAGAGAAGAAGGGCAAGAGGGCCTTGCCTGTCTTCAACTTGAGCGACATGGACTCATAAGTTCCTTAGAGTGCCTTTTGCTATCTTTCCTTGTTGCTTGATTGTCTTTGACTGGTGTTTTCCTTTGCAGCCAATCCTCTTATGGATCGTTTAGTGATGCCACTCAAGAGATGGTGGGGGAGTCGAAGATGACGCCTCCTCCTTCGCAGACGGTGGCTACCTCTGGGGGCGTTGCTCCGAACCCTTCTCCGCAGGAGGCTCAGGTGATTGTCTCCCAGAAGACTATAGCCGGACCTTCAGAGTCGTCGTCTGATCATGTAAGTTCTTTCGTTCTTGCCGTGGGGGGGGAGCCCCCGAGCGTTTTTCTTATGATCTGCTGATCCTTTACTTCTGTTTTGTGTGTCTCGGGGGGAGCCCCCGAGCGCTTTTCGTGTGTTTGATTTTGTTTTGCTCTTTTCTTGGGCGTAGCCCCCGAGCCCTTTTCCAGATAAGTTGCTTTCTTCCCGCAGCCTTTTGTGAAAGGCGCCAACCAGCTGGTGAAGCAGCACCTGGCGTTGGAGGCCAGCCTACAGCGGCTCCAAGGTTCATCCTTAGCTAAATCTTCTACTTCTTCGTCTGCTTGCTTACTTGTGATGCGCATGCATGTTCTTTTTTGCAGATGAAAATAACACTGCCCTCCGCGAGCTTTATGCTCTCAAAAAGAGCCTCGGGCGAGCGAAGAAAAAGGCCGAGGACACCATTGGTGCGAAGGAGCGCCTCGAGCGGAAGCTAGCTGACGCAGCTGCGGCCAAGGAGCGCCTGCAGCAGGAGGCTACGGACCACGAGCGCGTGAGGGAGGTAGCCGAAAAGCTGATGGCTGCTGCTAGGGCTATTTCGGGTGAGTAGTTTCACTTGTATGTTTCATTTTTCCTGCCTTGTCTCTCCTGCTTTGTTTGATTCGTATTGTACTTGTTTCTTTTTTCTAGATGCCGCAGGCATTGAGTTCGACCGCGGTGCTTTGGAGCACAACAGTGCTCTGGATGATGCTACTGCGGCGGTTGAAGACCGCTGCAGTACTGTGGTTGGCTCCCTTTCCAAAGCCAAGGAGGTTCTCGGGCGCTTCTACAAGGAGCTTGTCCCCAAGGGCATTGCTCTTAAGGATGTCGACTTGTTGGCGGATGCGCTGTCAGCCGAAGCTCCAGCGGCGTACAAGCGCAAGCAGAAGGGCATCGACACATCCATGGGGCTGGTGATGGCCATGGCGTCCGGGGCGGAGCTGGATCTTCATCAGGTCACCTCCCAGATGCCAACGGCTCCCGACGGATCCGAGGTAGCCTTTGCTCTCTACGCTGCCCGTTGTAAACGCTATGGGCCGAAGCTGATTGACCTGCTGGCGGAGTATGCGGTGAGGCAGCGGGGAGAGGTCAAGAGCAGGCAATCTGGCTCCGAGGCCATTCAGGACGCAGCTGCTTAGGCCTTGTAGTTGTAGGATAGTTTTTGTCTTCTTTTGTTGTAATATCTTCATGAACACTTCCTGTGCTACTCAGTGGTTTTTGTTGTATATAATGAACCTTCGAGTTGTTGCCCATTCGTGTGTTGTTCATATCCTTTCTTTTTTCCTTAGGGTCCTTCGGGTGATGACCCCGTCGATACTTCGTCTGATCCGCATCCGCAACTATCCTTGGATGATGCATCGCAGCTTATGTTTCTTCGTGACCGCGTCCGCAGCCTTGAGAAGGAGTTGCTTGGCATCCGGGGCCAAGTGGATGTTTGGAAGTCGAAAGCGGAGCGAGGTGCCGCCAGGGAGGAATATCTGATGGGGGAGCTACGGCGCTTGGTCGAACAGCTGCAGTGTAAGTTTCTTCGAGCTGCTGCTCATTTTCGGATGCGTCTGTTGGCCGGTCATCTTACTTTGTAGGTGTTGCGGGTGCTAGCCTTGCTCCTAGGGAGGAGAAGGAGCGTTTTGCAGTTCGGATTAATTGCTTGACCCAGCAAGATATGGAAGCCAATGGCTTTTTCTGGATGGATTGCGACCGTGCTATGCTCCTCACGACGGTGCAGGATTGTGCCCACCAAGTGTCACGGGTGCTGCGGCAGGTGAAGACTTCCTTAGCATCGATCCTGCACGTCATGTTCCCTCTTGACGAGGCACCGTCGATGCTCCGGGGCTTGCTGGCGAAGTTTCTGGACGTGTGTCACGTCAGGGAGTTGGTGCGGCACCAGTTGGTTGCTGGGGTGAAGGTCGCGCTTTCCCACGTGCGGCTGCATCGCCCTGGTGTGGATCTTGCTCCTGTTGCGGATGGGCCGCCTCCTCGTCCAGATGATGGCATGTGGGACATGCGCCCGCACTATGCGGTTGTGAGGCAGTATGCCGAACAAGTTGTAGATCTCTTTGAGCATTGTGCGCAGGTGATTCTTCAGAATAGGTAGGACCTGCAAAAAGATAGATGTAAAACTTGTATATGTTTGATTGGGCTTGTTATGCCCTTTGATGTAAAGGTTGATTGTGTTAGCACGTGGTGCTTATTTGTATGCATGCCCTTTTTGTTAGCCTGATGTGATCAGCTACTCAGGTGTACATGCGTTATCCTCAGTCAGCGAAGTCGTGAGGTGAGGGGGAGCCCTCGAGTGTGTTGTAGCATAAAGAAATGCGAGTAAGAGATAAATTTTGGGGCAAGATACTTAGCTTTATTCATATCGTAATGAGGAGGTACATTGTCTGGCTCAGTAGCCTTGGCTGAATAGCCTTATTGAAAGTAAAGGGGGATAGCTAGGGGTAGAAGCGTCGCAGTTGTGCGACGTTCCATGGGTTGGAGTATGCGACTCCAGACTCCACGTGCTTGAGGCGATAGGCGCCACCTGGGATGACTTCGATGATGACGTAGGGTCCTTCCCATGGTGACTCGAGCTTCTTCGGTCGCTCTTGCTTGAGTGGTAAGACTAGGTATCCTTCGACGAAGGACCATGGACACAGCCGGCGGCTGTGATAGTTGTGGAGGCTCTGTTGGTAGACCGTCGATCGTGCTATGGTGATGTTGCGTGCCTTGTCGAGTGTGTCGACGGCGTCTTCAAGTGCGTCCGTCGATTCGGCTTTGTTGTAGGCGACGACCCGTGGGGCCTTATGGCTTACTTCTACGGGAAACACGGCTTCGGCTCTGTGCACCATGAAGAAAGGCATGCAGCCAGTTGAGCTGTTTGGCGTTGTGCGCAGACTCCAAAGGACGGAGGGTAGCTCTTATATCCAGGCTCCCGCAGGTCGCTCAAGCGAGATCATTAGGCATTTATTGATGCCGCCACCGACGAGGCCGTTGGCCTTTTCGACCTGCACGTTCGTTTGCGGGTGCGCCACAAAAGCATATGATATGTTGATCCCGAGGTCTTCGCAGAAGTCCTGCAATTTTTTGGAGATGAAGTTCGACCCATTGTCGGTGATGATGTTGTGTGGCATGCCAAACCTGTAGACTATGGATTCGAATAACTTCACGGCCGTTTTACCCTTTTGGTTGGTAACGGGAATGTCTTCGATCCACTTGGTGAATTTGTCGACTGCGACCAGGAGGTAGATGTGGCCTTCTTTCGAGGACTTGGGCAGTTTGTCGATCATGTCAAGGCCCCATTGGGCGAAGGGCCAGGACAGGGGTATGGGCCTGAGCTCCGATCCAGGTGCGTGCGGTTTGTCTACGAACCTCTGGCACCCGTTGCACCTTCGGACGATGTCCTTGGCGTCGTTCATGGCCGTTGGCCAGTAGAACCCAGCTCGTAGAGCTTTGGCGACGGGGGCCCGGCTTCCCGCGTGATGGCCGCAGATGCCCTCGTGGATGTCTTGGAGGATAGTTTTACCGTCACCGATGGTGACGCACCTTCATAGGACACCCGAAATGCTACGCTTGTACAATTCGCCATTGATGATGGTGAAGGCCTTGGACCGGCGAGATATGCGTCGGGCATCTGTCGGGTCGTCAGGAAGTTCCCTGTTTATCAGGTACCGCAGGTATGGATGCGTCCATGTTTCCTCGACTGCCATGACCTGCATCAGGTTGACCACTACAACCTCTGTGTCGAGCTTTTCGGGTCCTTCCTGTCCTTCAGGTAGCGCAGCCTCCGAGTGCTCTGCTTCTTCGGGTGATCCCTTGGGGAATTTCCTTTTAATGGATGGCACGCAGATCTGTTCGAGGAACACACGTGGTGGCACCCGTGCGCAGGTGGAGCCGATGTTGGCGAGTCTGTTGACCTCTTCGTTGCTTTCTCTTCCAACGTGCCGAAGCCCACAGCCGTCAAAGTCTCCTTTGAGTGAGTTCTAGAGTGCGTGGTATGCGATCATGTTGGCGGAGTGCGTGTCGCACTCGTTCATCGTCTGCTGGACGACGAGGTTGGAGTCAACGTAGATGACCAGGCGCATTGCACCACAAATCTTGGCCATCCTCATGCCGTGGATGAGGGCCTCATATTTGGCTTCTTTGTTAGAAGCTCGAAATTTTATCCGAAGGACGTACTTCATCTTGTCGCCCTGCGGGGATGTCAATATGACTCCGGCTCCTGCTCCAGCCTCGCGCTTGGAGCCATCGAAGTGCATTGTCCATGACTGTGTCATGTCCGGGGTGTCCGGCAGCTGCAGTTCCATCCAGTGGACAAGGAAGTCCAGGAGGACCTGTGACTTGATCGCATGGCGCTTCTCGTAGACTATGTCTAGGGGAGACAACTCGATGACCCACAGGGCCACATGTCCGGTGGCCTCCGGGTTGTTCAGGATGCTATTCAGGGTGCCTCATTAACGACCATCACCTGATGCTCCTGGAAGTAGTGGCTCAGCCAACGAGCCGTCATGAACACGCCGTAGGCGAGTTTTTGGTAGTGAGGGTACCTCTGTTTTGTCGGCGTCAATACCTCGTTGAGGTAGTATATAGGGCATTGGACCCCGTGGGTCTTGCCATCTTCGGGTCGTTCGACCACGAGTATGGTGCTTACCACCTGGTGTGTGGCTGCTATATATAGCAGTAGAGGCTCGCGTTCCTTTGGCGTGACCAGGACGGGCGAGGTGGAGAGAAGCCGCTTTAGATCTTCGAATGTGTCGTCCGCTTCGGGCATCCACTCGAATTTGTTTGCTTTGCGTAGTAGCTGGTAGAAAGGCAGGGTTTTTTCACCCATGCGGCTGATGAACCTACTCAGCGCCACGATGCGCCCAACAATCTGCTGGACTCCTTTGAGGTTCTTAGGTTTCTCCATGGCCATTATGGCCCGGATTTTCTTCGGGTTCGCCTCAATCCCTCGCTGGGAGATGAAGTAGCCAAGCAGTTGGCCAGATGGGACGCCGAAGGCGCACTTTTCCAGGTTCAACTTGATCTTGTATCGATAAAGGTTGTCGAACGTCTCGCGGAGATCGTCGATCAGTGTCTTGGCCTCCCTTGTTTTGATTACTATGTCGTCGACATAGACTTGTATGGTGCGGCTGATCTGGCTCTTCAGGCATGCTTGCATGCACCGCTGGTACGTGGCACCTACGTTCTTTAGCCCGAAGGGCATTGTGTTGTAGCAGAACACTCCGAACGGCGTGATGAACGCCGTTTTCTCCTGATCTTCGACCTTCAGCCGAATCTGATTGTAGCCCGAGTAGGCATCGAGGAAGGAGAGTTTCTCGCATCCTGAAGTTGAATCGATAATCTGATCGATCCAAGGGAGAGGGAAGTGATCCTTCGGGAAGTGCTTATTCAGCGATGTGAAGTTCACGCACATCCGCACGATGTCCGTGTCCTTTTTAGGGACCATCACGGTGTTGGCCAACCACTCGCTTTCCTTGATCTCCCTGATGAAATTTGCGTCGAGTAGTTTGTTGAATTCGACTCCTATGGCTTCGGCCCGTGGCTCGGAGAATCGTCGGATGGATTGTTTCACGGGCTTAGCATCTGGAAACATGTTGAGTGTGTGCTCGACGAATTCCCTAGGAACTCATGACATGTCCGCAGGGCACCAGGCGAAGATTTCCTAGCGCTCACGGAGGAATTCGATGAGCGCGCTTTCCTATACGGAGCTGAGGTCGTTGGCGATCAGCGCCGTCTTGGAGGCGTTCGTCGGGTGGACCTGCACCTTCTTCGTGTTGACTGTTGAGTCGAACGACATGTCATGTGCGTTCTGCCTTGACACTGGGGGTGCCCCGTTGTCTGTTACCTCTCAGAGCCTTATGAGCTCCTCCTGCATGCCAAATGACTGGGAGATTCTGTTGCTATCGCAGTGATCCGATCGGGTGAAGCTCCCGTGGACCGTGATGACACCCCTAGGTCCTGGCATCTTGAGTAGCAGGTACGCATAGTGCGGTACTGCCAGGAACCGTGTGCATGCCACGCGCCCGAGGATGGTGTGGTATTTTGATGGCCAATCCACCACTTCGAACTCAACTCGCTCGCACCGAAAGTTATCAGGCTTGACGAAGATGACGTTGATCCATATCTTTCCCAGGGGAATATGCCCTTCCCTAGGACGATGCCATGGAACGTTGTGTCGGATTGTTCCCGGCTGCACAACGGGATCCGCATTGCTGCTAAGGTGCTAGCGAACATCAGATTGATGTTGCTGCCACCGTCCATGAAGACGCGGCTCATCTCAAACCCTCCGATATGCGCCTCGAGCACCAGGGCAGCATGACCTGGGCAAGGGATCTGGCGGGGGTGATCCGAACGGCTGAACGTGATGCAGGACTCCGAACCGCTGAGGTACTCAGGGATGGCGGGTGGAGCAGTCACAGCCAAGCTGACTTGGCGGGTGATTTTCTTTTGCACCCTGTTTGTTGGGCGCCCCTTTTGGATCATCAATGACCCTTTCGGCGCGGGGTACCCATTTTCGTCGTTGTTCTGCGTGGGTGCGATTGGGTGATTCGAAGGTCCCACGGGTGGTGGTGGAGGAGCTCCATGGGCGATGTCACCTGGTGTGGGTGCGTGTCCGTACCCAGGGTTCGGGGCTTGCTGCCTCATCTGGGACATGCTCTCGCTGAGTTTCTGGAACTCGGGGCAATATTTGAGCATGTGGCTTGCCTTCTTCTTGCCATCCTGCTTGTCAATGTAGAAGTGGATGGTGCATGGGCCCGACAAATTGTCGTATGCCACAGGCTCGTCGTTGTGGTTGCGGCGTTACCACGATTGCACTGGGCGTCCTCCATCGTGGAAGTTGTTTCCACGGTATCCGCCACTGCTGTGGTTGCTTTCGTTGCGGCGATCGGCGTAGTCAGCCGCGACCATGTAGGGTTCATCGCGATCGTCGTAGACGCGCGATCTCCGCTTGCTACAGCGCTTGCGCGGCGGCTGTAGTCATCTTCCTCCTCCGAATGTGCTCGGTGGACAGAGTCCTCACCATCTGCCCACCTGTTGGCGATGTCCATAAGGTGGTCGAGTGTCTTGGGCTTGACGCGCCCAAGTTCTTCCTTGAAATCCTGGCATTTGATGTCATCCTTGAAGGTGTCGATTGTTCTCTCCTCAGAGGTGTGTGCCGCGGATTCTTGATGTTGGACCAGCGTAGTATATACGAGCGAATGGATTCGCCCGTTCGTTGGGTGCAGGCCCTTAGCTCTTCGATCGAGGATAGCCTATTGCTGGTGCCCTTGAGGTTTCGGATGAAACTGTACGCCAGTTCCTCCTAACTTCGGATGGATCCCGAGGATAGGCTGCTGAGCCAGATCCGGGCTGCGCCTGTCAGCTACAGCTGAAGGCATTGCAAGGCGGTGTTTTTCTTTCCTCCGTGAGCTTGACGGACGACAGGTGGTCGCTGAGCGATGCCTTAGGTTTCTGTGTGCCATCAAACTTCAGAGTGTCTGATGGAATCTTGAAGTTCCGCGGCATCCATGTCCGTCGAACGGATCTGCTGAAGCATCAAGCCCCTCAGAGTTTTCCTTCATTGTTATCCTCTTTGGATTCGGATGAGCATACGCGCTTGGCGCGTGCCTTGTCGATTTTACGTTGGGTGAGCTTGCTTCGGGCGTCGTAGTCGCGGCTGCAATGTCTCGAGCTTTTGTGTCGTCGAGGCAGGTTGTGTTCTTCCTCGTCGGATGAGGGTGTGGGACTACGGTTGAATCTAACCGCAGCCTTTTTCTTCGGCTCCTCAGGATCTTCCCCGTGGAGCACAGTGTAACACCCTCGGTCACTCCGGACCGACGGCTGTCACTTCTGGCAGCTCAATAGGATCTCTAGATTAACACCATAGACCAACACTAGTCTTTTCCGCGCACTTTGTCCTCACTCATGCGCACCCGGTACCCACTTCCCGGTCGGTCACCCATCCTAAAATTGCTCTAGGCCAAGCACGCTTAACCTTAGAGTTCTTTTTGAATGAGATTCCGGAAAAGAAGTTGCAACTTGTTGGTATGGATTTCCTATCAATCCTATTGAGCCATGCGCCAGGGTCTCACATACATGCACCCTTAGAAGATCGACGTCCTCGTCGATCAACCACAAGCCAAGAACGTCCCCTCTTGGCACACGTCTGTGCGTCCAGTGCCGGAACATGTGCCATGTCGTGTCCACTCTGGGCCACACGCGCCATGCGCCACATGTCTGCCACTGACCCGCACACGCCCGTTTAACCGCGAGGGTCGGCTCTGATACCAATTTGTAACACCCCCGGTCACTCCGGACCGATGGCTGTCACTTATGGCAGCTCAATAGGATCTATAGATTAACCCCACAGACCAACACTAGTCTTTTCTGCGTACTTTGTCCTCACTCATGCGCACCCGGTACCCACTTCCCGGTCGGTCACCCATCCTAAAATTGCTCTAGGCCAAGCACGCTTAACCTTAGAGTTCTTTTTGAATGAACTTCCGGAAAAGAAGTTGCAACTTGTTGGTATGGGTTTCCTATCAATCCTATTGAGCCATGCGCCAGGGTCTCACACGCAGCTCCAACGAGTCCGAGTCCGGCTAATGCGGAATTGTTCATGGCCCTCTTTGGGTCCCCCACCGGAGGTGGATGGGACGCGAGGTATGTGGTGGATGCCATGATCGTAGCCTGTGGCATCTTCGGGATAACATTGTCGTTGGCATCCATCTCCATGAAGGATGTGTTGAGGGTTCGGGTCACCTCACGACGTGCGGCGGGGTCCATGTTATCTACGCGAGAACGGTGCTTGTTGTCGTGGTTGCCGTGCGAGCTGGAGCCGCCGACGGCAGAGAGCGCAGCTCGCGCACTGGACTCCGAGGCCGCTTGCTTACGCTTGTCAAGCACCTCTTGCATCTTCACCTACTTTTTGTGCTCTTCGATGAGGAGCAGGTGGTATGCCATTAGTAGATCTCGTGAGGCACCCACAGGAAGGATCCTATTGCCTGCCACGGCTTCGCGTGCTTGATTCCATCCTTCCTCGCTGAGGTGGATTACCCGATTTGCATCCGTGTAGTCATCGTTGGGCGGGAGGGATGGTTGTCTCCTGTTTTCGCCGTTTCTACCCTGTGGGTTAGGCGGCGGCGCATGTGTACCTGATTCTGGTGGTTGCTCCACGTCGCTTTGGATGACTGCGGCGCATTGGTAGCGTCCGTAGGTTGGATCGCTGCCGCCGTAGCTTTCGGATCCAGAACCGTAGGTCCCTTCATCTGACGGCGGATCGCACAGATCTGAGTTGCAGCTACTGCTATCATATGAGTCATCTGTCGATGGTGATGTGCGTAGCACGGGATGCGGGGCCCACGAGGTGGGCCTGATCGATGGCAGGGGCACCCTCTCTGGGAGGCGGAGAGTGTCGGTCTGTCCCACCTGGAAGCAGAAGCTCTCGAACAGGATCTCGAGCCCGTCGCCAACGGGCTCGAAGTCCTTCAGGGTAGCTGGCAAGTGGGCGGTGAAGTCGAAAGCGCCAAAGAGGAGATGGCTCTCCGTCGTCGAGGAGTTGTAGATCGCTTTGGTTGGGACCGTCACGATCGCACAATCAGCGCCCCCAGTTCCCATAGACGGGGCCAATTGACGAGGTTTCGACTCGTCAATGCCCATTGTTATGAGCTTGAGTTTTGGATAAGATGGGATGCTGGAGATCACGGAACGGTTAACAGACAAGCAACCAGGGGACACGAGATTTACCCAGGTTCAGGCCTCCGGAGGGAAAACCCTACTCCTGCTTGTCTGCTCTAGATTACGGCGGAACCAAAAGTTACAGGGGTGCGCAGATGCAATCTAGCGTGGAGGTGTGTATGTGGTGGTATGAAAATGTGCCCTCCTCGTCGTGCCCTCCTGGTCTTTATATAGAGGCAGGTCCCCGGACGGTCGAGTCGATTCTGTGTTTTAGGGTTTGCCCCTTTGAATATTCTATCTATTCTAGTCTTGCTCTCCAAGGATCCGAAGACTTCATGGGCTTGGGCCACCCGAAAATATCCATGCACTGGTAGAAAACGTGCCATGCGTCCCGGTTGGTAAGGGGCTTTAGTCCCGGTTGCCCAACCGGGACGGGGCAATCGGGACTAAAGCCCCAACCTTTAGTCCCGATTGCCCCACCAACCGGGACAAATGGGGGCACACGTGGCGGCGTCAGAGCGCGAGGGGGTGGAGCATTAGTCCGGTTCGAATACCTAACCGACAAATAACCTTCTGCCGCGCCAGAGATTTGGCCCATTTCTCTGCCGCGGCAGAGAATTCATTTTGGCACATTTTGTTGTCGCGGCAGCATTTTTGCCACTTTTTGTGCCACGACAGAGAATCCATTTAGTTTGATTTATTGTTTATTTAGTGTTTTGCACTCATCAATGAAGAAACCATTATATTACACAATATCATCATGACAATATTACATTCGATACACGGATCGAGTTCATGCACTACATACAAAAGTTACTCTTTGTACAATCCCTATTGTCTATATATAGCCGAATAGTATTCCCCTTTTGGGTCTAGGACTTATGCATCCAAGAATCCCGCCAATTCCTCCTGAATTGCTCGTACGCGATCCTTTGGCAGAAGACCGTCCCGTAGACGTTCGATCTGATTTAAAAAAGGAGTCAACCTATATGAATGAAACTAAACACAATTTGATTGTAATTAAAAACTATGGAAATTGTTTACGTACGTGGAGTTGCTCTAAATTTCTGCCCTTCTCATAGCACGTCTGTCGGATGAACTCGCAAACATAATATCCACATAGATTGTTACCTGGTCCCTGCGTCAGGCACTTTACGAGAACATAGTTCAATCAAAATAATAATCAACCATGATAATAACTGTATCAAAACTAGAATCAAAAAGATGCGCGGATATAGCTAGTGGTGCTTACATCTAGTGCTTCAAATGTAAGCTCCTCTTTCCAAACACCCCTAGCCTTTTTGGTGAACCTTTTCCAAGCGCTGCCCGGCGAAGAAAACGAATAAAATAAGTTATTAAGTACTTGATATCATAAAATTCACGAATGTTGCTGATATAGTGTCGTAATGATTAGAATTACCGCTGGAGAAGTATCTGCATGTCCTTCCACGTCTCAAGGGGTTTATGTTTCGAGTCCATGACTAGTACACGCCCTTTGTCAAGTTGAATGATTAACATAATATAGTGGTAGCTGCGAATGCATAACTAATCAATTATATACTTCACATCGAGTAAGCAAAATAGAAAGTGTATACAAGACAATAACACTCACTCAAAGTTGTAAGGAAATAGTATTTCCCTTTTGGTTTCTTGAAACCTTAATGCGTGTACTATATTATCCTCTGTATCCTGGGGGTTTGTTTTGAGATTAGCTTGATGAACCCAATATGGGTCAATGAAGCCAATGTCATAGATTTGTCCTCTGCTCCATTCGAGAATCTTCATTCTGCATATTACAGTATGATTATATACATGCAATAAACAAGGTGAGATAGTTGGAGACTAAATTAATTACAGAATTATTACTTACAGACAATAGGCACCGATGATCGATTTGTCCAAGGCGTCTTGATTGAATAATTGAAATAGTTCATCAAATTCAATGGATATCATGTCATCCATATCTTTTCCATAATGCTTTTTTGTAACCTTCAGCACTATCCAGTTAGCCCCGGCCTTTGTGGCATGCAATTACCAGTTATGCAATCTTCGCATTTTTGTTGGAAGATTATTTACCTCCTCAGGTTTGACGAGAGGTTTGTCGTACTGGTATTTGTATGCTACTTCACTCACGGGGAAGTACTCTAACTGGGATAAGTACTGGGCAATACTCATACCTTGAGCAGCGGCAGCTTCTCCGTATTGTGCAACTACCTCTGGATCATACTGCTCTTCGGCCCCATATTTTCTCGACCCCATATTGGTTTGGGAAATCACCTTGAGAGGGGCACAAGACTGTTTTGCTTGTTCTCCGAGCTGGGCAACAGATTTCTCGCTTGCATCAGTAGTGCTCTTCGAGGCTTTTTGTGCCGCATGTGACTTGAGAATAGAACGCTCATAGTCTGATGACAGCTTTGGCTCGGGTTGATGAAGAGATTTTAGCATTTTCAACACTTTGGCTTTTTCTTCTTTCGTGCTGGGGAACTCTGGCTCTTTCGGCCGCCTCAGCTTAGCAAAAAACGTTGTTGTTTCCGCATCAACGATTGCCGCAGTCTCCTCTTCAGTACAGTCATAAGCTCTCTTGGGAGGAACCTTTGGTACTTTTGTAAGAGTCTCTTGTTTACGTTTAGGCGATCACTTACCACGACGCATAGTAGCGGTACGCTTACGCTTTTTATCCTAAGGCGCCGGTGATGGCTCCCGCGGCGATGGCTGCACCGGAGATTGGTGAGGCGACGGAGCTGGGTGAGGTGACGGAGTCGGGTGAGGCGAGGAAGACGGCTGCCGCGGTGGCGACGACCTCGCTGGAGATGGGTGAGGCGGCGGCGAAGATGGCGTTGGCGTGTGATTTCGAATCACGATACATTCCTTTGGCCATAGAATGGTGACGTTTTTTGCGTCTCCCAGTACAGTCACATCCCCTTCACCTGCAGGGTAGTGAAGATCCAAAACTTCAAAGGTGGGCATGATTTCATCCACCCCGACAACAGCGTAGCCCTCTGGAACCGGACGACAATGGTAAGTTGGTGTGGGTCCAATTGGTAAGGCATAGCCGACCACCACCTTCATTGATATGTTCACAACTTTGACATGTAGCTCACAGTGTGTCATCTCTGTGATATCATGCACTGGGTAGCCAACAGGAGCCATCGTCGGTGCACCATCGTCATCGCCATTGTCATCACCCGGGATCTCGGTGGAAGCCACACTGCTTTTTTGATTATTCGATAGGCTGGTAGCATCGAATGCAGTGTGCTGCTGAGATGGGCCGATAGTACTTTGATATTTAAGTGCGTTAATTTCATCTTGTTGTTGCTTTAATCGTTCTTCAATTAAACGCATTCGCTCTTTCTGACTATCTGCTTCAACTTCCGCCCTGTCCTTTCTCCCCTGATGGCTTCTATCAGGATATTTCTTACTCTCTTCGGGAAACCAAGTCCTCCATGGTTGGGAGCCTCTTGTGCCTCGTGTTCGTCCATCATGTTCCTTATTTCCAAGGGCGAGTGTGAGCTCATCATTCTCTCTATCAGGAATGAAGTCCCCATCTTTAACAGCCTTTACTGCTTTTCTCATCCTCTCGATTGGCAAGGGGTCTTCTTTATGTCGTATGTTATATATACACCTCCCTTTCGAGTCCAACGTGCCCCCATGCCCGTAAAACCAATTCCTTGCACGTTCTAACCAATCGTCTGTCTCTGGGGTGATCTTTTTAGCACACAGTTCATTCTCAAGTTTCTCCCACTTAGGAATGCCAGCCCTGTAGCCACCTTGCCCCATAGTATGGTGATACTTCTTGTTAGCAGCATTCAGCTTATTCGTTGCAGACATTTTCTTAGCTTTTTCTGATGTCTTGTACTCCACAAACTCAGCCCAGAATGGTTTTATCTTCTCAAACTGAATATTCTTGAAATCGAGAGTCTTCTTTTTCACGACATAGTCAAGGTGCAATCTTTTCTTCTAGTTGGTGAAACACTGGTCCATCTTCTTCAAAGCCCACTCCCTGACCTTAGCCTCCATGGCTCTCCCATGTTCTAAGGCGTCCTCAACTGGATCCTCCGCATTTGGATCCAGCTCTATCTTCGGTAGTTTGAAATTAACCATGAGCCTCTTCCACATGCACCTCGCCGGAGCGGTCGTCTTCTCGATTACACAAGGCATCGCCTTCTCCCTCGCGGAAGGCAACACCTTCAACCTCAAACAAGTCGTCTATTCCGGTAAAAAGAGGACCACCCTCACCAGAGTTGTTCAGAAACGTTGATACGTCTAAATTTTCTTCCCCACAGATCACACCTTGGATCAACTCTTCCTTTTCTTCGTCTCTGACGTGTGGGTCCATATTTTCTGCATAGGTGGAAAACCGAATAAGTCAAAGCGGCTAAAGGAGAAAGTTAGGTACGGTGTTGAGAGATATAAACCCTAATTTAGAGAAACCCTGATATATACATACACAATAATAAAAATGAAGAGAAACCCTAAACCCTAAACCTAGCTACAAAAAGGAAACCGTGTAGTAGATAGGTAACTCTAGCTAAAATCAACTAAAATCAATATTCTAGAGTTCCGAGGGGTGTAAAACCTAGTTCGGAGAAACCTCGGATGCATATGAGAGGGGAACATGAGTATAAGGCTCCAAAAGGGAAACTATCCAGCAGATAGGTAAAACTAGATACTAACAAAATACCATATTGGAATCGATTTAAGAGGGTTCGGAATGCCCTGGAGAAGGCACATCGTCGAACCCACATGCACCTAAGGGGTATTAATGATTCCTTATCTAAGATAGGGTTTTTAAGATAGGGCCGAAGACTAATAATACCAAACTAATTAATAAACCTAATAATACCTAACTAATAATAAACCTAATAATCCAAACACCAAAAATAAAGGGAAACCCTAAAGCATCGATGCAATGATCAAGCAAGGATGATGATATGACAAGTTAAATTGTATTGAAAAGTAACCCTAAAGCACGCTCGACAAATTAAACGGGGTTCCGAGGGGCGCAAACCCTAACTCAGGGAAACTCCGGAATCACCTGTGAGGGGTTACTATGTTCTTCTAATCAAACTTGGTATATTATTTAAGTTGTTTAACAATGCACGATTATAGCTTAAAATAGGTAGGTTTCATTTTTCTGAACATTTTGGTATATTATACATATTTTTCTGACTTATAAATAATAAGTTCGGGGTTCGGGGTGGCCGGAATCAGCGGTGGCCGGAGTCGGCGAGGCTTGGAGCGCCGACGAGGAGCACGTGGAGGCACGACAATGGCAAAAGCGTGAGTCCGGCGAGGCGTGGCGTGAGGCCGGCAATGAGCGAAAATAGTATGTACAAAATATGATAATATACATATACATATACAAATACAAAATATGATAATATATAAAAAATATGATAATATACATATACTACTTAAGTAGATTATATTCTATGAATTTTACAAGTTCCATCTAAAATCTGCCAAAATAAATCGAATTAAAGTAAATAGTCAAACGTGACCGTTTGACCACGCCGACGTGGCGCTGACTGGCTGACTAGTCAATGGTCCATGGATGTTGATCGGAGGGCAGAGGAAGCACGCCGGGTGGCAGCGGCGGTGATTGGCGGCGGTGGCGGTCCTCGGCGGTGGCGGAAGGTGAGACGGCGTTGGGGGCGAGGTGACGGATCTCCTCACGGTGGCGGAGCGTGCGCAGGTGACGGCGGTCGGCGGCTGGAGTGGCGGGCGGCGTCGGTGGCGATGGCGGCAGGCGTCGAACTGCGGGGAAAGGAGGAGGCGGTTAGTGGGTGGTGGCGGTGATCCCAGCGGCGAGGCGAGGAAGCGCGGCATCACGGTACAAGCGGCGGTGGCGGGCGGCCGTGATGGGGAGAGAGGAGGTGGGCCGACGGCGCTGGTCGACGTACGGAGGCGACGCAGGGCCGGAGAGCGAGCAAGGCGGCGTGGCGATGGGCAGCGTCTTCCCTGCGGCGGGTCGGGTGGTTGCAGAGAATGGAGAAGGGGAAGAAGATTAAGAAGAAGAGGCACGCGTATGTAAAGGAAGGACCTTTTGTCCCGGTTGGTGGCTCCAACCGGGAATAAAGGGTCATACGTCCCGGTTGGAGCCACCAACCAGGACGTATACTCCAATTTTCAGCAGATAAAGGGGCGCGCGTGCAGGGCTTCTTTAGTCCTGGTTAGTGGCTCCAACCGGGACGTATTCCCCTGTTTTTAAAAAAATTAAGGTATTTTCTCTTTGTTCCCGCCTTATTTTTTATTTTGGGGTTTAAATTTGTAATGTTTTTTAAATGATAATTACTTTGGAATTTAGAAAAACTTTAAACATAAAAAGTGTTTGAATTTGAATAACTAATTCGAAATCATTTTCTTTTTTAAAAAATAATTAATGTAACCATTTAAACTATGAACCATTTAAAATTAATAATCAAATAACTTATATTTTTTAAATATTAATTTGGAATTTAGAAAAACTTTAAACATAAAAAGTGTATGGATTTGAATAAATAATCCAAAACCATTTTCTATTTTTAAAAAATAATTAATGTAACCATTTAAAATTAAAAATGAATTTACTTATATTTTTTGAATATTAATTTGGAATTTAGAAAAACTTTAAACATAAAAAGTGTTTGGATTTGAATAAATAATTCAAAACCATTTTCTGTTTTAAAAAATAATTAATGTAACCATTTAAAACATGAACCATTTACAATTAAAAATGAATTAACTTATATTTTTTTAATATCAATTTGGAATTTAGAAAAACTTTAAACATAAAAAGTGTTTGGATTTGAATAAGTAATTCAAAACCATTTTCTGTTTTTAATGGGCGGAAAAAAAGGACGGAAAATAATGGGCGAAAAGAAAATCTGATTAGGATAGAACTGGAATTAAAGTACATAACGCAACTAACACAAAGTTACATAGAAGAACTGAAAATTAAGATACATGGCCAGATTAAGCCACAATCGGCCGAACTTGTTTTGCAATGTTGGAATAATTCAGTCATGCTCCTGCCTACACCTGTAATACTCGCCAGTAGTAATTCATTGCGACCGTCGTCATATAAATCGTCGGGGTCGCCGTAGTTGAACCTTGAAGGTTGAGTATGAGTGGGTTGGACTTGAGGGTAGCGTAGGAGGGGGCTAGAGTCGGCGACCGTGTCATAGGCCATGACGCTCTGGAGAGTCCGGCCGCGCCACCACAGCCGACGGCCGGCCTCGTTGAAGTTCGGAGGAGGTGGGCCCTCCTCCTCGTGCCTGGCGAGTGCCCTCTCACGCCGATCCACAAAGAAGGCTTCCCAAGTCAGGAAATAGTCGGGATGCCATCTGAGATTCCTCCGCTGCTCCGGCGTGAGCTCGAAGTAGTAGTGGTTCGTGATGGCCATCCGACGCGCCACACCTAGAGGGACAGGAGGAACCGGCACGCCTCCGGCGCTCAGCATCCAGCCGACGGGGACACAGTAGCCCGGCAGGCAGGGGTAGTTCGAGGCGCAAAGCGCCTCCGCCTCCCTGGGAGTTAGTGCTACGGTGGAAGTCATGGGAAAGAGTGATGAGGTTGCAGATATGAGTCTAGAGATGTGCAATGACAATGGAGGCCAACCCTACATATATATATAGTGAGAAATGGCAGGAAGATAACCGGAGGGAAGAACTTGCGGGAAAAACTGGCGGGAAGAAATGGCGGGAAGAACTGACGGGAAAAAATGACGGGAGGATTTTCATTGTTCGGATTTTTTTTAACTAGCGGGCATACATTTGTCCTTTTTACTCGGATGGACGAAAAGGTTTGAGATGTCCCGGTTGGGAGATAGTCCATGTAAGATGGTCCAGTATTTTAGAAAAATGGGACGGTAGCATTCTGAAACGGCATTTTGGTGGTTACTTCACAAAACGACCCGTTTTTTGCGCTCGGAAAATGGAAAAGGGCTTTTCCGTGCGACAAAAAGGAAAACTTCCTCCTGCAACATTGTTCTCCATACCAATGTCCACACACATGCATAATATGGGCACAACATCACAAACTATGCCGTGATTCAGCACATAACATCGGTCATTTGGACCGAAAGCCATGAAACCTCGAACATGATAGGTCATTTTGTGAAGGTTTTTTCGAAACATGATCAATATACCAAGTCTGGTATTTTTCCTTTCAACTATGTAACATAATATGACACCACGTGAAGGATTTTCATTGTTCGGATTTTTTGAATTTATTATGCCCGTTTTGAATTATCCAATTTCTAACTATGGTCGAACCGGTGTGCATGAAGATAGGGGACGAGCATCGTTAGAACTTGCATTGGATCTCTGAAGAAACCACATATTGCGAGTCTAAAAATGATTTTTTCAAAAAATCACGGGCGATAGATCATGTACCTATAGTACAAACCGGACCCACTTCCTACCGATTCGGCAGACATTTGTCCTTTTTACCCGGGATGGACGAAAAGGTTTGAGATGTCCCGGTTGGGAGATAGTCCATGTAAGGTGGTCTAGTATTTTAGGAAAATGGGACGGTAGCATTCTGAAACGGCATTTTGGTGGTTACTTCACAAAACGACCCGTTTTTTGTGCTCGGAAAATGGAAAAGGGCTTTTCCGTGCGAAAAAAGGAAAACTTCCTCCTGCAACATTGTTCTCCATACCAATGTACACACACATGCATAATATTGGCACAACATCACAAACTATGCCGTGATTCAGCACATAACATCAGTCATTTGGACCGAAAGCCATGAAACCTCGAACATGATAGGTCATTTTGTGAAGGTTTTTTCGAAACATGATCAATATACCAAGTCTGGTATTTTTCCTTTCAACTATGTAACATAATATGACACCACGCGAAGGATTTTCATTGTTCGGATTTTTTTTTGAATTTATTATGCCCGTTTTGAATTATCTGAATTTCTAACTATGGTCGAACCGGTGTGCATGAAGATAGGGGACGAGCATCGTTAGAACTTGCATTGGATCTCTATGGTGTGCATTAAGATAGGCTGGGCAAAGCACTAATGATAGGGTGAGTGTTGACATTATGTCGTGGCGTGTACCTTGTCCCGGATGGTGTCACCAACCAGACTAAAGATCAACTGTAGTCCCGTTGGACACCAACCGACAAAACACGAGTCAAGACTAATGATAGGGGTGAGTGTCGACATTATTTCGTAAGTGTCGACACTATGCCGAGCCTTGTACTATAAATAGGCATCCTTGAGTCCGATCCTCCAGCCGGTTGAGGCATCTCCAAGAAGGTTTTCCAGCAAGGGACACCACTACGGCCAGGTTTGAGGAGATCTTGTGAGCCCAGTCCTCCGGCATCTCCGAGAAACTGGTCATAGAGACACTCCCTAATATGTGAAATTAGTTAGAGGCGTATTGATCTAGTTAGAGAAGTTACAAGCTGCAAGATGGTTTTCGAGAGCAGGGACACCACTACGGCCAGTTTCAGGGAGATGCCGACGGAGCTCAGTCCTCCGGCATCTCCGAGAAACTGGTCATAGAGGCACTCCCTAATATGTGAAATTAGTTAGCTCCGAGGCGTATTGATCTAGTTAGAGAAGTTACAAGCTGCAAGATGGTTTTCGAGAGAAGGGACACCACTACGACCAGTTTCAGGGAGATGCCGCCGGATCCCAGTCCTCCGGCATCTCCAAGAAACTGGTCATAGAGGCACTCCCTAATATGTGATCGCGTTTGGAGATCAGATCTTAATGGTAAGTACGAATCGGGACAACTTCTTCATAGTCCCGGTCCAGCCACAAAACGGGACTAACACTCAAGACATTTATTAATATTAAAAACTGAGACTACAAAACCGGGACTAAAGGCCACAAACCGCGAAAGATATCCTTCGGTCAAGCCACAAACCGCGAAAGACATGAACTAGAGTTACATAATATGAGTATGAACTTCTTGGCATATGTCCTTCCTTATGATCGCTTCAGACGTAACCATGGAGCATCTTCTTTACTTAACGGAATGCTTGGGTCAGTTTTCACTGTGAAGGGTGGAATTTCATCAAACTTATTATAATCTTCTGACATATCTTTCTTGTCCTCGATTCCCACGATGTTTCTTTTCCCTGAAAGAACTATGTGACGCTTTGGCTCATCATATGATGTATTCGTTTGCATATTTTTTATTTTTTTCGGTCTGGAGGACATGTCCTTCACATAGAAAACCTGAGACACATCATTGGCTAGGACGAATGGTTCATCTCTATAACCAAGATTGTTGAGATCCACTGTTGTCATTCCGCATACCGGTCTATCTTTACCTCTTCCCATTCAGTTGACCCATTTGCGGTGAAACAAAGGGACCTTAAAAGAGACTCCATAGTCTAGTTCCCATATCTCCTCTATGTAACCATAATATGTGTCCTTTTGTCCATTCTCGTCTATTGCATCAAAGCGGACACCACTATTTTGGTTGGTGCCCTTTATCTTGGGCGATCGTGTAGAATGTATTCCCATTTATTTCGTACCCTTGGAAATTCAATCCAAGAGAAGATGGTGTGACCAACAAGTATAGCTGATCTCCAAAAGTGGTGTCATTCAAGAGATGTGTCCATCCAACCACCGAAAGACTTCATGTGTTCATCTAATCCATGATTTAGGCTTCCCCGGGTTTTTGGAGCGTACAATATTCTTGTGTTCCTCGATATACGGAGCTGCCAAGGTGGAATTATGTAGAACTGTGTAGTGTGCTTTAGTGAAAGAATCCCCGTCCCTACATATCATTGCTTTCTTTCCCAGCGTGCCTTTTCCACTTAGTCTTCCCTCATGTCGCGAGTCAGAAGAACCAATCGGCTTAAGGTCAGGAATAAAGTCAACACAAAACTCAATGACCTCCTCTGTTTATATCCCTTGGAGATGCTTCCTTCTGGTCTAGCATGGTTATGAACATATTTCTTTAAGACTCCCATGAACCTCCAAAGGGGAACATATTGTGCAGAAATACCGGACCGAGAATGGCAATCTCTTCCACTAGGTGAACCAGGAGATGCGTCATAATATTGAAGAAGGGTGGTGGGAACACCAATTCAAAACTAACAAGACATTGTACCACATCCTTTTGTAACCTTGGCAGAATATCTGGATTGATTACCTTCGAGATATTGCATTGAGGAATCCACACGGCTTCACAATGGGTACTCGAACATTTTCCGGTGAAGCCCCTCAATGCAAGCAAATGCGTCATAATCACGTGATACTATGAGACTTCGTGTTTTGGAACTTTTTCTCGCCATATTTATTATCCCTTTATATTAGATGAGAAGCCCGGCGACACCTTGATCAGTAAAGGACTTCAAAAGATTTCCTTCTGCTTTGGTAAGAGCATAGCGGCACGACTTAAGTGACGCCTTTATCCGCCTTTCTATGTGTATGCATGTTCTTTGGGTCTTTCATAATTTGTTGGTCCTCCCGTGCTTGGTGTATCTTTTGTCTTCCCATACACGCCTAGGAATCCTAGCGAGTTCACGGAGAGATTCTTCGTCACGTGCATCACGTCGATTGAAGAGCGGACACGCAGGACTTTCCAATATGGCAGCTCCCAAAATATAGATTTCTTCTTCCACATGGGTGCGTGTCCATAGCGACGTCGTTCGAACTGATTGATCACGGACCCTTTCCAAAGATTACTTCTATGTCCTGACCATACCAAATATATCATCACTAGCAGGAGTTCAGCTTCTTCCGGTGATCTGCCTCACCTTCGAAATGCTTGCCTTTCTTTCTTACGAGATGATTGGTCGGAAGAAATCGTCGATTCGCTAGGTACGCAACCTTCTTGCATTTATGCAAATATGTACCTTCAGTCTTATCTAAACAGTGTATGCATGCCTTATATCCCTTGTTTGTCATCACGAAGGTTACTAAGAGCGGCCAATCATTGATGGTTCTGAATAACAACCCTAGATCAAATGGCTCTGTTTGTTCTCATCCGCACGTACACCTGGTTTTCCCCAACCGTAAGAGTTCTTCAACTAATGGCCTAAGGTACACATCAATGTTGCACTGGTTGCTTGGCCTTGGATGAGTCTTGTCATCATAATAAACTTACGTTCATGCACAACCAAGGAGGCAGGTTGTAGATACATAGAGTCACGGGTCAGTCTTGTGATGCAGCTCTCTCCCAAAAGGATTCATGCCATCCGTACTTAGACCAAACCATAAGTTCCTTGCGTCACCGCAAAGTCCGGGAAGTCTCTCTCGATTTTTATCCACTGTGACCCATCGGAGGTGTCTCAACTTCCCGTCTTTCTTACGGTCTTCTTTGTGCCATCGCAACAACCTGGCATGCTCTTTGTTTACGAACATGCGTTTCAACCTTGGTATTATAGGAGCATACCACATAACCTTAGCAGAACCCTCTTCCAGGAGGCTCTCCTCAACATCACCGTGGTCATCTCATCTGATCTTATACCGCAACGCATTGCATACCGGCATTTATCTAAATTCTCATACTCCTTACATGGTAGAGGATGCGATCATTAATGCATGCATGTATCTTTTGCACATCTAATCCCGGAGGATGTAGAGTCTTCTTTGCTTCGAGGTACTCTCGGGAAGTTCGTTATGTTTTGGAAACTTGACTTCATTATTTTCAAAGATCTTTTCAAATGAGGAGTCGGTTAGACCACACTCGCCTTCCATCGCAACAATTCCGAAAGGGTACCGAGCTTTGTGCCGCCATCTTCACAATTTGGGTACAACAATTTCTTGTGATCTTCTAACATGCCCTCTAACTTCAACTTCTCATTTTCTTTCACGGTCTCGCTTTGCATCGAAATGACCCTACCAAGTTTATCGGTAGGCTCATCGATGCCCGTTCTTCACCTCTTTCCTCTCCATTGTCTTCCATTGCGATATCAGATTCAGAAACATATGATGATAGTTGTTATCATCATCTTCTTCTTCACCATCTTCCATCATAACCCTCTTTCCCGTGCTTGGTCCAAAGAATTATAGTTGGGCATGAAACCTTTCATAATCGGTGGCGAATGATTTTCGAGGAAGAGTACTCCTTGTTGTTCGACATTGAACACATGGACAACGTATAAAACCATTCTCTTTGTTTGCCGTAGCCACATCGATAAATTTATCCACGCCTTTCATATACCCGCCACGCCACGTCACCGTACATCCATTCCCGACTGCTCATCTCAGATCATATAAGTAAGTTTATCAAAAACAGGACATCATAAATAGTGAAATGACTAATTCACATCGACACATGCATTGTATCAATGACAGAGAAAAGATAAGATTGCTAACCTCGATCGAGGAAAATAAAGAGGAGAAAGCTCAAGTGCGTCTCGGACACCTTCTATATTTTTGTTCTATGAGAAATTGAACGGGATTATTCACTCAAACATTTCATCAAACACCTTGAATGCATGAATAGGAGAGAAAAAACTAGCACACCCTCACACCTTCCACCAAGAGAAAGAATAGAATGGAGGCAGAGGGGACTGGGGCGTTGCATTTATAGAGGGCGAGAGAATACGTCCCGGTTGGAGCCAACCGACTAAAGGTGTGCCACGCCACGTTCTTGTGGCCAAACCTTTAGTCCCGATTCTTGGCTCTAACCGGACGTATGCCCTGCTACCAACCGGACGCATGCCTCAAGGCCCGTGCCCGCCGAGCCGGCGTGCGGCATTAGTCTCGGTTGGTGACGCAACCGGGACTAATGGTCTGAGGGGGCGCGAACGGATGGCATTTTTCCACTAGTGATGGTCCGCGTATATTCTTGTGGGCCTTCCTTGAACTGGACCAGACATGCTAAGATCGTGTACCCATAAGGTTTTTAAATAATTTATGAAGGACAGGCTGCATGGCATCATGAGACGAGACCATGACCTCATTCGCGTTAATAGATTTAATTTGGTTCCTTTGAAGTCTGACCGTGGCAGACAGGTGGAAATAGGACAAGTTTTCATCACCTAAAACACAGCCGAGCACGCTGCCTCGAATACTTCGCTTTAATTGCGTTCAACTCGTGAAGAAATTTTTTTACTAGTGTTTGAAACAAAACTCAAGGTAGGATAGGGTTAGAAGCTCCTCTAACTTATCTAAAACTTTGATGACCGTGTCGCAGTTCTTCGCAAGTTGCAACGAGAATGGGAGAGCGAGATTCTTTGTTCCAATTTTTTTTTTTTGCGAATTTCTTTGTTCCAAATTTTTGCAGCTGCTCTAATGCACTTTAGACGAAGGCATAGCCTGCCTGCAGGACAAAGGTGAGCATGGGCCGAGCCAAGGTTAAGCCGGTTCCGATGAACAATCTCCTTAAAAGCCGGAAGGGAGAGAATTTGATTATTTAAGCGAAAGACAGCGGGACATGGAACGTTGGTAGCAACGGATAGACATATAGGGACATGGTCAGAAACCGACCTAGTCCTAGAGGCTAGCAACGAGTTGGGGAAAGCCAGATTCCAGTCGATGGAAACGAAAGCTCTATCAAGACGACAAAGGGGTGGAACAGACCGATTGTTCGACCAGGTGAAAAGTCTATCAAGGAGAGTGATTTCCATCAAACTTAGACTGTCAATCGTGTGATGAAACTGCGTCAGAAGTGTTAAAAATTAGAGTTAGAATCGGTCAGAGCAGAGGGATGGTGGATCATATTAAAATCTCCAAAGATCAACCATGATCCAGATATGCACGGCCCAATGGCTTGAAGTCGTCTAAAAAGGCCTGTTTTAGATCTTGATTGCAAGGCCCATAAACATCAGTAATAGTGAAACTGTGTTCAGAGATCTTGGACTGAAAAACAGAAGTTAGGGAGAAGGTCCTTGCTCGAGGCCGCGGCACCGGCCTGGCATATCCACAGGCTGAGCCGGGCCTGTAACCATATCCACAGGCTGAGCCGGGCCTGTTGCCGTGCTTATTTGGCGGGCTGCGGGCTGGCCCGCGAAAGCCCGGCCCGATGGGCAGGTTTGCCCTCCATCCCCATCTCCAACTCCACCATCCCGTCATGGGCATCGCGCGGCTTCTCCTGCTCCTCCCCGACACAGCTACGCGTGCGACCGCCGCCGGCAACGCCGACCCGGTGCCCCTCCGTCGCCTCCTGCTGGCTTCTGACCGACGAGAGAGGCCCTGGTTGCCGGATGGGAAGACCAAGGCCGCCGGGACCCGCTTCGATCCGGCGCTGCTCCTCCCTCCACGGCCGCCACAAGGAGACCCACCTGCTGCTTCTGCTGCTGCTGCCCATCGCCTCCGACGGCCTGCTGCTGCACACTGACCTCATCCGTGTTGAAGGCCTCCTCCACAAGCTCCTGCCCGTGCTCGTCGTCCAGAGCGTGGAGCGGCTGGAGCATCTCCAAGATCCCATCCAAGGTCATCGAGTTCTGCAACTAGGAAAGAATGGCAACCATATTCGACCTTAACCTGGTAATCCATCTTCCCTTTGGATCTCTTTTGTCTATTCCCTCTAGCTAGCTCGAATTGAGATGGAAGCATGTAAAGCTGCTTTAGCTTGTGAGCATGGATGGCTTATTGCTGAATGAAAATGCAGGAACCTAAGGAAGCTGCTGTAGCTTTTGAGGATGGATTGCGTATTGCTGAATTCTGTTGCCTAGCTAATTAATTCATGTGGATGTTGCTGCTGTTTGCTTGCTTGATTTGGACAGCTACAGCTTTAATTATTTTGATGTCAAATGATATCCCTTTCTATGTAGTTGAAATCATGCATGCACATGTATGCCTTGTTTTCTGCTTGCTGAGAATCTTGTGGGTCAAGTTGAGACCATCCTTCCAAAATGATTTTTGCTAAATCTTCTTTTGAGCTGGCCATCATGGTTTATTCTTCTTGTGCAAGGAGATCGAGGAGGAGGACTAGATGATGTAGCCTGCAGCTGGATGCATTACTTGGATGGAGGCTGGCAGAACCGGGGATCTATTTGCCTTGGTTGAGCCATCTCCAAACAGCAGCCCTCTTTCTAGCACCTTAACTCTGCGACAATATGGTTAGAATGCATGATTTATTAGCATCGGCTTTTCCTTCATTGTTCAGTTTTGTGGAATTTCTCTTTTAGTTAGACCTCTGATCGAGTTTCTTTTTGGTTTAGATGTGTGCTGGTATGCAATTGTACTGTTTGTTATCTGAATTGTGACCTGGATTTCCAAAAAACATCAAAGGTGATGGAAATTTTTCGAAAAGTTGCTAATTCTGGTTAATTTGCTGAACTAGTACTAAAGCAATGATGCCATGTCAATTGTGGAATCTACCTGATAGTGCAAATTTTATTTTGTTCCTAGGAACAACAAAAAGCAATGGTAGTTTAGAAATCCACATGATACATTGCTGTTGTATAATTTTGTTGACCAACCAATCTGGAGCATTTGCAATCATGCACAAATGATTAGATTTATTTGTGAACGGCCTGATTTGTCCCTGTGGTGGCTAAGCTACCTAACAGCCATATGCACTCGTATTGTCGGAATTGAAGTATATTATTTGCCATGCAGGTCTGAATGTCCAAACAACAGGCAAGGCCATACCAAAATTCTCTGTACTTGCTGGTTTTTTCTTTAGTTAACTAATTCCCTGGTGCCAAAATTAACACCAGAAGTGTGGTGCTTTGTGCCAGTGCTAATTCTGTTTTGCTGTTTCTCGTCTGAACCATTTAAAAGATGTTGTGCCAGTTTATTGTCTATGGTCATGTATGTTGCCGTTTTGCAATTCCGGTGACATATGTACCTGTTTATTCCTGTTTCCAAGATGTTTGGCTAGTTTTTCCAGTTTACTTGCTGTCATTTGTGTGTGTGCAGTTGCAATCATGCACATACACTATCTTATTCATCGTGTTACTATATCTCAGGAGGTATTCATGGCCAGCTGATCCGTCCGGCTGGTAGCTGTGGCCTTCTCATTTGACTCCATGGGTTTAGATGAGTGTCTAGTCGAGCCGATGATGCGTTGTTTTAGATTTATGTGGCATGATTTCTAGGATTTGCTCAGTCACTACTAAGTTCTGCTCTAGTACATTCTTTCTGTGATGTTTGTGTTTAGGGGTTTGTTTCATTTTATTGCTAGCTTCCTGTAGTTTCTGAAATGGTAGAGAAGTACTTTGAACTTCTGAGAGATATTGTATCTATATGAACGTGTTCATTTGGTGTACCATATGGAATCTTGATCTGCTATTATTCCTAGATAAAAAATATGTGTTGTTGACATTAATTCCATATAGGTGACATAAACTTCTGAATATTACACTGGATTCTTGGTCACTGTCGACTTAGTTTTGGTATGTGCTGTAGTTATGTGATGTGGCTGATGGCCATATGTTATGGAAGCTAGCTGATACTAGCTAGCTACGGTGATGTGCTTGTACTCAAGTATGGCTTGATGCTAGCTAGCTATGGCTTTTTTTGTTCGTTCTTCAACTTGATGGCTGATGGATGTGTCCTGGGAGTTTCAAATTGTTGGTCAGGGATGCCACCTGTTGCTTTTGCAGTAGCTAGCTGGTGGTAGCAAGCAGGAAGGTATCCACTTGCCGCACGTGCTCTTTTTTTTTCGTTCTTCAACTGATGGATGTTACTGCTGATCGCTGATGGCCATTCTGGCCTATGGACGTGTTGGTGCAGATGCTAGCTATTAATATAATTTTGCTGCTGATGGATTGTGTAGCGGATGCATTATCTTTTTTCTTCTTGAAATTAACATTCATATCTAGAATTGATCTACCAATCTGTTGTTTGATCTGACACCTAGATAACAAAGTGTTTTTTTTTTTGTTTTTTGGCTTGCTGAAATTCTTAATTAGAGGAAACCTTATTAACTGATAAAAAAAATATTTTGTCTAAAATCTAAATGGTTTCTGAAAGTAGAAGAGCAAAGCAAATCAGGATGTATTCATGATGTTTTCCATATACTGTGGAACAAGACATCATGAATCATTTATCGTTTATTTGTTCTTTCTGGTACCAACACACTTTTTTGGTCTTCTATGATGGTTTGTGAAAGTAGAAGAGCCATTTTTCGCATATCATGAATCATTTCTGATTTGTTTGTTCTTTCTGTACCAACACACTTTCTCGTATAATTTCGAACAATCTCAGATACCCTCTGTTCTTGCTTTCATTGCATCAGGTTATGCAGTTAATAGTGTAATTTAATTTTGTTCTAATAGATCTGCCTGCCTGCATGTTTACCAATTAATTGTTCTTTTCTAGAGCTTTCTGTGCATGCAGCTTCCGAGTGCCATTCATATTGCTTTGATTTTGCAGGTGTACATTCTTTTAATTTTCAGTATCAAGAAATACCTGTGGCGGAAAATAGTCAAGGCGTGGCTGGCCATGGCCTCCTGCGCCTTGCGCACGGTGGTAGGCTCGGCTACCCCTGTCTTGGACTACCTCCTCAGCTTCCGCCACTGTGCAAGTTCACTATGCAATAGCGGTGGCGCTGCTGTCTCGGCCTCTGCTACAAATCCTCTCTGGTGAGCTCTGATTCATACCTTGGAACTCACATACTCCCTCTGTCCCAAAATAGATGTCTCAAATTTGTCAAAATTTGGATGAATCTAGACACTATTTAGTATATAGGTTCATCCAAATTTTGACAAATCTAAGACATCTATTTTGACAAACCGGATGTAATGCCTATGGAGTATAATTGATGGCTCGATCTTACTGTTCTACTGCCTATGGATATGGTTACTGCTTATTTTTCTGTTTCCATAGTAGTCTGATTCTAGTACTTGATCATGTGATCATGTAGTGGGCTGGAAGTTACCCTTGGCTTAGTGGGCTGGAAGATACTTCTTTCTAATTGCTTGGGGTCGTTCTTGTTGGAGCTGACTTGGAGTCTGGACTAGATCTCCATAAGTGGCCATGCTGTTTTGTTATTCAATACAATGTATGCTGCCTAAGATGAATTATGCTGTGTCTGTCCCTGCTGCTTGTCAAAAAGATGGATTCCTGCCCCTAATCTGTTTGTGAATTTTGTGGCTTGACTTGGAAATTCCTTTCCTGTATTATGTTGCCTATGATGAATTATGCATGTTTTGAGATTGTTGACAATGCCATGTGGCCTGTTTACCCTTTTTTTAAGGGGCCATGTGGCCTGTTTACCTGGCGATTATCAAGAATTAGGGGCAGGAATCCATCTTTTTGCCTACGATGAATGCCATGTGGCCTGTTTACGTGGCGATTATCAAGAATTCATGGAAGAGCATCACGCACGTGTCCTAATCTTTGTGCACCCTGTTTTCTTATCTCTTAGATCATAACATGCTGATCGGAATTGGATTTTTTTTGTTTCCTTCAATGTTGTATCTCTTTTTCACATACTCAAGACATTAAAACTCGAGATATACTTATTTCCCACCAAAACCTGGGTTCTGCACTTGTACTAGTACTGTCCATGAGTGAGGTAAGTTGGGCAGCAGATTTACTGATGCATCTCCCATCAGACAATGTGCCCCTGTTTTGTTTCCATCTCCTTGTCTGAGCTGCAGTGCGAGGCGATTGTGTTGCGGTGGTGTCAACTGTCAATGTAGCTGCAGCAGTTGCTTGCAACTATCCGTAGGCCTTTATCTTTTGCTGATGTTTTGGCCTGATCTTAGTGGGCTCAATATTTTAGATAGAGAGATGCGTCTTTGTAGTCTCAGCCCTTAAACCGGAATTTTATTTTTAAGACCTGGAGCTTGAGTTGTTGTTACTTAATAGTGTTTTGGCAATGTTGTGGCTTGTTGCACTTGTGGTAGCTTTGCTGATTTGGACTTGAATGATCAAAGTAGTCTCAGCTCCTTTGTGGTTGATTGCTGCCCTATTATTATTGACGGTTGTGCTTATATCTTGAAAGATTGATTTCTGGCCCTAAGCTGTTTGGTTGTGTTTCAGAAGCAGGTGGAGGAAAAAAAGAAGACTAAGGATGAGCCAGTTGCTTTGACTTTCTGACCAGACTACGCCGAAGCGGCTCGCTCGTTCGGATGCTGTTTTCTCCATTTTTTGTTGTTTGGTCCAAAAATTTGACAAATTCATTTTTGTAGTGCTCTACTAGAGCAGGAGTTGTAATAATGCTGTAGTAACTGTTGTTTCCTTTGCCATGTACTTGTCACGTATGTGAGTATTTTTTTCTTGTGGGAATGGAAATGAAAACACGTCTTACTTATTCTTTTTTATGTTATTGGATTATGTTTGTATGCCTCTTTGTGTGATCGGGAAGGTCCAACTTTTATTTGATTATTAAAGAAAAACCTCAAATTTCTATGTTTTAGTATTTTGTTGAGCCACTGTAAAGCCTCGCTCGATGGGTACGATCGGAGAATATCGGGGGAATTTTGGTAGAGTTTTGTGGACGAACGGGGTCTGTGGCTATTCGGTGTATCAGATAAATGAAGAAGAAAACGAGTGCTACAGCTAATAGACACTAATTTAGGATCATTTTTCTTACTTCTCATTCACGGCATAGCCATACAATATATAGTGCTTTATTACAGGAATAATAATCATTGATTGTTACTTAGATACTTGCTCAGTTACGCCTTCGCTTTTCTACCGTTGATCTTGTCAATGAGGTCACTTTCCATCTAGGCCGTCCTTTATCTGACGAAGTAGTGCTTCTCCGGTCAGGTTACTGACAGCCACCTCCTACTCCACTCCCTTCGTGCCCAGAGAGGCGGGCGAGCAAGAACCCTAACCCCCAAGGACAAGGAGAAAGGCGGGTGAGCAAGAACCCTAACCCCCAAGGACAAGGAGAAAGGAGGAATCTTTCCGGATGCAAGTTACGCTGAAATTCCAACCCATCGCATCCCGGTAGCCTAGTTAGGAGACGGGCGGCGGCGATTCGTGCCTCCTAAACCCCTAATTTTCTATTCCATCCTCTTGTTCTTCCGGGCTTCGGTGTCTCGTAGTTCCACACCATGGCTAGTTTCAACCTCATCAGGAATCACATTAGTCTCATCCGGCCAGTGCTCATCAAGACCCTACTCCAAGATTCAGTTGTGTATAATGCAATTGGTAAGTACTAGCTTAATTTTGGCGGGGAAAGGATAGAGCACTTGTAACTACTAGAAGACTTCGAGGAGGATGGTGTCCAGATGATAAGAGCTTTTGGTAGGAAAAACTAGATGCAATGACGTGTTGTCCATTCGGGTTGGGTTGATGGAGAAACCGGGCACTTTTTCCCTCAAAAAGTTTCCTCTCATATGACACTTTTCCACAGTTTTATTTTTTTCTTAAATTTTACTGTACTATTTTTCTGAATTTTTGGAAATAGTTTTTTTACAATATGTTTCGAAATAAAATTTTGAAATATAAGTTGAGCCAAAACAGGCCTAACAGGCGACGGGCCGGCTCGTTTAGTTAAGGTGCCGCTTGTTGGCCCGGCCGGTTGGCTAGCGGAATTTGTCGAGAGAGCGCACGAAACAATCCCCACTCCTTCCTGTTGTGCTCGCAGTCCGGAGGCGGAAGGCAGGCGAGCGAGCGAGGAACCCTAATAACGCTAAAGGAGGAAGAAGAGTCCAAGATCCGCAAGGCAGGCACCAAAATCCCTACCGAAATTTCTCGCCTTTCCAACGTATCCCTACCCAATCGACTAGATAGGGGAGGAGGAGCGTTGAGCGGAGGGGACGGCCGGCGGCGATTCGTGCCTCCTAATCCCTACCCTACTTGCAGGCAGCGACGATGGCGGCGCTTCTTCGACAGGGGGCGAGGAGGGTCGGTGGCTCCGTGCTCCAGCGAGCCCAGGCGGCGGTCGCATCACCGGCGGCTGCGGAGGGGCGACGCCGGCTCCTCGTGCCAAGGCGCATGTACAGCACCGAGGAGGTATCTATCCAGTGACTTCTTAATTCTGTCTTTCTACTATTAGAAACAAGAGCAAAATTACCTGCACAAAGTAGCATTTCTTAGAGGAAGCGGCCTTATTCCATGTTTGATCTTCTAAAAGTTGTCACTTTTACTCATCCCTATAGCAAATTGCAACATATAGGATGTCTAATTTGTTGCTGCTGTGCATCTTGAACAATCTCTTCAGTCTGTTACAATTCATAACACTAAGTCCATGATTGATCTTTCTGTATAAAATTTTGTGAATGTCTGAACATGTGATTTGTATTTCTTGTACACCCTTGATTGCCAGACATTTAGAATGCTTTTAGCATGACAGACTGCTTATTGCCTTATTGGCCATAACTGCACCATTTACTTGTAGGTTTGTCTCTTCAGTAAATCTTATTCATCCATGTTTTAAACTATATACTCTCTTCTGCTGGAGATGAAGTGATAAAAACTTCTGAAATAAAAGATTGGTGTTGAGAATGTACAGTGGTGCATACCTTTGAGAGCTATTAATTAGTAAATCTAGTTTGCTATGAACAATAACATGCTTCTACTCATAATTCATCACCAAACATTTGTTTTTTTTGTTTTGAGGAAGCCCTTTTAGTTTGTGTAAGTTGAACGGACGCCACTATGTTCATTCTGTACAATCTGCACTTGCCATGTTGCATTTTAACAGAGTAGCATTTTTTGAAGGAAGCAGCCTTGTTTCCTGTTTGATCATCTTAAAGTTGTGGCTTTCACTCACCTATTTAGCAAATTGCAACATATAAGATGTCTAACTTGTTGCTCTGTTGTTTTGATGTCTTGAACAATTCCTTCTTCTGCTTGCTGCTTGCTGCACTTGTCTTGAACAATTCCTTCTTCTGTAACCATATCCTCTTCTGCTTGCTGCAATTCCTAGCAACTGGCTCAACCACACACTTGTGAAATCTTTTCTACTTCGAGTAATCCATCCCTTAATTAGCAACCGAACATGTATAGGGCATTGGCTGCATCTGTGCTGTGTATGTATGTATGACTCTGTTTACTATTCTTCTTATATTACCAATCAGTTAACACTTGACTAATGATATATTACAGACAGGAGCAATTTTACCTGCACAATTAGCATTGTTTAGAGGAAGTAGCCTTGTTTCCTGTTTGATCATCTTTATGTTGTCACCTTTACTCACTCCTTTAGCAAATTGCAACATATAAGATGTCTAATTTGTTGCTCTGTTGTTTTTGATGTCTTGAGCAATCTCCTCTTCTACCTGTTGCAATTCATATTACTAGTCATTGATTGAGTTCCTAAGCAGGGCAACAACAACGGTCATTGTTGCCCTGCTGCTGTGAACAATCTCCTCTTGTGCCTGCTGCAGTTGATAACACTAGTCAAAAACTGATTGATTCCTTGAAGCTTATTACTGCTTAATGAAATTAGCATCATTATTATCTGTTGTGTGTATCCAGCGTGAGCAGGTTCTGCGCGAGATCCAGCAGAAGAAAGAGGAGCTGTACGACGCGATCGCGAAGGGGGAGAATAGCTTTTGGACCCGCTCGTACCAGAACATGTGGCTGAAGCAGCGTCTGTCTGTCCAGATCAGCCCTCGCCCTTGGAGCTTCGACTGGTGCGTTTGTGAATCATACATACATAATAATATGCGCGTCCTCTTGTACCCCCCTTTTTTTTAATTCATCACGTCTTGCATGCATGAGCTAATAATACAGTCTCGTGGTGTGACCCGTTCCTGTAGGCGCAATGATCGGTATGCCAGGAGGGCGAACAGCTTTGCGGTATTTGTGTTCGTGGCGCTAGGTGGACTGGCCATACGTGATGTAGAGCGGCGTATGGTTGCAGAGAGGGAGCAGAGGGAGGCGCTCCGGGCGGATGTGATGGTGGTGGCCGAAGAAGCAGGGGAGGCTTGCTGTTGATGAGGCAAGGACTAGCTACTACTCCCATCTTTTGCATAAACTAAACTTATGAGGCAAGGACAAGTACTCATTTCATTTGGTACTTGTGCATGGAGTAGCCGATCGAGGTTATATATACTAGTGTGCATGGAGTAGTAGTTGCTTTATCTACTGATGATGTTGCCAATATGTGGAGTATTTTCATGTTGGAGTACATTTGCAGTATCATGCATGTAGAGGCACTTAGCTACCATCTGATCTCTAAAACTCCTACTCCAGTGATGAGATGAGCGAGAAGTGTGAATTGATTGTCCATGATCTTCCATTTCCTTTTTTTTTTTTTTTCATTTTGATGATTCTGATTGTCCTCTTGTTTGTGAGGTGGAGTGCAATTAAGGTCAATCAATCGTTGTGCCATTCTTTCTGTTGCTGCTGCTGCTCGGGGCGTTCCGGCCTGTCAGACTCAGCCGTGCGTGCGTGCATCCAAGCCAGCAGCCCAACAAAAGGTCTGAACATACTATAACCAACAATTAAGCTGCAGCTAGCCGCGCTCATCTTGTTGCTTGGGTTACTTTGCATGCACGTACGTACGGTGCGGACGGCATCCAATCTCCGTTAGCAAAACGTCTCTTCTTCTTCTTCTTCTTTTTCTTCTTCTTCCACGCACTCAGCGCAAGAGAGAGTTACCACATACGCCGGCCGAAACGGAGCTACTCCCTCCGTTTGGAAATATGACATGTTTTAGGTTTGTGAATAGGATGTATCTAGATACCTTTTAGTGTCTAGATTCATTTAAACCTATATACCAAAAGGTGTCTAGCTAGCAGTCAAACCGACGACGACGGCTAGCACGAAACATGCATGCATATGATCGACTGACTGACGTGAAAAGATCATCATGCAATGTATCTACGTTTTCAGTACGTAGCACCGTACGAGTCATCACGTGAAAAATATAAATGTATTTCTAGATCACTTTATACTAAGTCGAAGAATTATTATTTCTTAAAAAACTCAACCAACTTTATAGAAAAAACGAAGCAATATTCGTAACACTTAATTAGTATCATCAGATCCGTTTTAAAATATATATTCATAATCTATCAATTTGATTCTACTTAAATTTGTCTATAAAATTAGTCAATTTTTTTTTTGACTCAAAGCAAAATCTACACGTACATTTAGGAGGCATCTCCACCGGCATGATTCAAACGGTCCGATTCTAACAATTTGGGCCGTGGTCCGATAAAAAAAAGTGATGGGGGCTGAGCCTTGTTCCAATCTCATCTCAAGTTCGCGCGCGGTGGGTCCGTCCTGGGAGCTAGAGAAACAGATTTGCCAGTACCTACGTACGCGCGCAGACATCGATCGGACTCTCGAGAAATCAAATTTGAACGAATGGGAGAGGGCAATTTCGTCGATCAGGAATTTCTGGTATGTGTCTCTTTTCACTATATATGTTGTTCTTGTTATCTTGATGTATGAATTTCTACATTATGATAATTTATTTTGCAATATTTATCTAGTAGTATTTTCTATAATACAACAACAACCTATATGCCGAGCACTCTTTCACAACAGTCCCGTACCGGACGCATGTGCACAAGGTTCGACTGCACAGGGCCTTCAGATTAGGAGGGCCCCAATTTTCGTCTTAAACAAATACTTAATAACACTAGTAATTAGTTCAGTTGGGCCTAATTCATTGAGCAATAATGCTAGAGTTACGGATTATTTCCTACGGACACAGCCTACGGACTGACGTGGAACCGAGTCATTGGATGAAACAGGGGCGGTGGTTGAAAAAAAAATCTCCCGCATGATTCCTCCACCTGCCACGTTTGTCCGTAAAACCAAATCCGTAGGAATTTTCCGTAGATGTAGCATTACTGTTCATTGAGTACTGCTGTCTGCTAACTCGATAGACCCTAACTCACGCACGTCTCTATCTTTTCATTCTTTCTCTTGCTGCACGAGCCTAGTTCCAATCGTCGCTAATCACCGATTCGTCTTCCAATCGTCGCTCCTACGCGAAATAATTCCGTCGCAATTTCTCCAGAATAGATTTGCACCCTCCTCAATCTAGAATCTAGTATCTAATTGGTGTTTTCATTCATTTAAATATCCCATTTCTTCTGCCAGATTCCTCTGATCCCTTGTTGCCTACTATGGTATTGCCGCCCTTGCAATATGGATGCATGGTTTGGAGTTAGAGGCTCAGCCACGAGTGTTTGGTCACCGAACGCCGATTCATCTAGAGGAGGAGAAATTGGACTACGAGAGCCACGCGCCGGCCGTTTGACGGTATGCTTATGGTCGTTTCACCCTATTTTGTTTTCATTTTCAGATTTTGATACATGGTATCTTGGAGATGGTTTATATATTACAAAATCTTGTTTTCCTTGTCGCCAATGGTCACGTCAAGGGCCTAAATTCTGGTTTCGCACCGGGCCCCTATTTTCTCGAATACGGCCCTGTTTCACAATATAGACCAGACACTTACAATCTTGTTATGTCGTCTTTCCCATGTGACTGTACAGCTCTCAAAATATATTTATCTAAAAGATCGAAAAGAAAAGTGACGGGTGAGTAGTCTACTATTTTAAATATCCGCTCGTTTCCCTTGCCTTCGCCATCCCCTAGGGGCGGAGCTAGCATGTGATGAAGCATTCGTGTCAAATGACACAAACTGGTTTTTCTTGAATCAGACTTTTGCCCCGCTTTATAAATAAATCAACCATCCATAATAAGCAATAAGGTTTGGAACTGCTCGGGCCACAACACAAGACGGCTCAACTAGAAACAAAGACCACCTCGCCATGCAAGCAAACACTGAAAAAAAGGAAAAGCTATGCCGGACTATGGGGGAGCCGCCTCCAAGAGAATCTCGTCCAACCTCGCCTTGTCCCGCTGTTTACAGAGCGGTACCAGAGCGACAAGGATGACAGAAATTTGAAAACCGAGTCAGAGGCACGTCGTGGTAGGATGTTCTCAATAACCATCTTATTACGAATGTTCCACAGGGACCAGGCCATCGCGGCAAACACTAGCCAGAAAAGGCGGCGGCCCTTTCCTGCACGGTTTGCCTGGGTTTCTAGAAACTCTCCGAGATCATGGGCCCGCTAGTCCGGGCCCAACACATCTCTAGTGAAGTTTCACAGAAACCGAACTGCGGGACAGACGAACATTATGTGGGTGCCCGTTTTGGGGATCCCACACAATGGCCACAACCCATCCCCCGGCCCATGCCTCTTGGTCACCTCGACCTAGAGGAGCCAATCACAGTGTACCGCCAAACAAATATTTTAGTCTTGAGGGGGAGAGGTGTAGGGGTTCGTAGCATGGAAAACAAAAATTTTCTATCGCATACAAACAAACAAGCCAAGATCTATCTACTAGATTGTAGCAACGAGTCGATGGAATAACTTACCCTCGAAGATTCCAAAGTGTTTAACGAGGCGGATTCTCGTGGGTGATGTAGTCGTACTCTTCCGATCTCAAGATCGTGTGGACGATCCTTCCGACTGCGTTCAGCGCTTCCTGATCGGTCACATGCGTTGATACTCGACGAAGACCTTCCTCTCCCTTGTTCCAAAGCGGGCGGAGGTTGTAGCACTCTCCTCGCGATTCCTAAGACAACTGGCGTGTACCAAGTAGAGGGAAAATCCCGCAGGGCTTCACCTTAAGCCGGAGCGAGTATGGTGGATTATGAGAGAGGGCTATTAGTGGTCTAGAGATTATACACACCAATTAGAAGGCTCTAAACCCTGAAAGAACTATGTGACGCTTTGGCTCATCATATGATGTATTCGTTTGCATATTTTTTATTTTTTTCGGTCTGGAGGACATGTCCTTCACATAGAAAACCTGAGACACATCATTGGCTAGGACGAATGGTTCATCTCTATAACCAAGATTGTTGAGATCCACTGTTGTCATTCCGTACAGCTGGTCTATCTTTACCTCTTCCCCATTCAGGTTGACCCATTTGCAGCGAAACAAAGGGACCTTAAAAGAGACTTCATAGTCTAGTTCCCATATCTCCTCTATGTAACCATAATATGTGTCCTTTTGTCCATTCTCGTCTATTGCATCAAAGCGGACACCACTATTTTGGTTGGTGCCCTTTTTATCTTGGGCGATCGTGTAGAATGTATTCCCATTTATTTCGTACCCTTGGAAATTCAATCCAGTAGAAGATGGTGACGCGGCCAACAAGTATAGCTGATCTCCAAAAGTGGTGTCATTCAAGAGATGTGTCCGCATCCAACCACCGAAAGACTTCATGTGTTCATCTGTAATCCATGATTTAGGCTTCCCCGGGTTTTTGGAGCGTACAATATTCTTGTGTTCCTCGATATACGGAGCTGCCAAGGTGGAATTATGTAGAACTGTGTAGTGTGCTTTAGTGAAAGAATCCCCGTCCCTACATATCATTGCTTTCTTTCCCAGCGTGCCTTTTCCACTTAGTCTTCCCTCATGTCGCGAGTTAGAAGAACCAATCGGCTTAAGGTCAGGAATAAAGTCAACACAAAACTCAATGACCTCCTCTGTTTATATCCCTTGGAGATGCTTCCTTCTGGTCTAGCATGGTTATGAACATATTTCTTTAAGACTCCCATGAACCTCCAAAGGGGAACATATTGTGCAGAAATACCGGACCGAGAATGGCAATCTCTTCCACTAGGTGAACCAGGAGATGCGTCATAATATTGAAGAAGGGTGGTGGGAACACCAATTCAAAACTAACAAGACATTGTACCACATCCTTTTGTAACCTTGGCAGAATATCTGGATTGATTACCTTCTGAGATATTGCATTGAGGAATCCACACAGCTTCACAATGGGTACTCGAACATTTTCCGGTAGAAGCCCCCTCAATGCAATCGGAAGCAAATGCGTCATAATCACGTGACAGTCATGAGACTTCAGGTTTTGGAACTTTTTCTCTGCCATATTTATTATCCCCTTTATATTAGATGAGAAGCCCGACGACACCTTGATACTGTAAAGGACTTCAAAAAAGATTTCCTTCTCTGCTTTGGTAAGAGCATAGCTGGCACGACTTAAGTGACGCCCTTTATCCGTCTTTCTATGTGTATGCATGTTCTTTGGGTCTTTCATAATTTGTTGGTCCTCCCGTGCTTCAGGTGTATCTTTTGTCTTCCCATACACGCATAGGAATCCTAGCAGGTCCACGGAGAGATTCTTCGTCACGTGCATCACGTCGATTGAAGAGCGGACACGCAGGACTTTCCAATATGGCAGCTCCCAAAATATAGATTTCTTCTTCCACATGGGTGCGTGTCCTGTAGCGACGTCGTTCGGAACTGATTGATCGCCGGGACCCTTTCCAAAGATTACTTCTATGTCCTTGACCATACCAAATATATCATCACTAGCAGGGAGTTCAGGCTTCTTCCGGTGATCTGCCTCACCTTTGAAATGCTTGCCTTTCTTTCTTACGAGATGATTGGTCGGAAGAAATCGTCGATTCGCTAGGTACACAACCTTCTTGCATTTATGCAAATATGTACCTTCAGTCTTATCTAAACAGTGTGTGCATGCCTTATATCCCTTGTTTATGCATCACGAAAGGTTACTAAGAGCAGCCAATCATTGATGGTTACGAATAACAACCCTCGAGATCAAATGGCTCTGTTTGTTCTCATCCCACGCGCATACACCTGGTTTTCCCCAACCGTAAGAGTTCTTCAACTAATGGCCTAAGGTACACATCAATGTCGTTGCTGGTTGCTTGCCTTGGATGAATCGTCATCATAATAAACTTACGCGTTTATGCACAACCAAGGAGGCAGGTTGTAGATACATAGAGTCACGGGTCGGTCTTTGGATGCACTCTGCTCCCCAAAAGGATTCATGCCATCCGTGCTTAGACCAAACCATAAGTTCCTTGCGTCACCGCAAAGTCCGGAAGTCTCTCTCGATTTTTATCCACTGTGACCCATCGCGGTGTCTCAACTTCCCGTCTTTCTTACGGTCTTCTTTGTGCCATCGCAACAACCCCGACATGCTCTTTGTTTCGAACATGCGTTTCAACCTTGGTATTATAGGAGCATACCACATAACCTTAGCAGAACCCTCTTCCTGAGGGGCTCTCCTCAACATCACCAGGTCATCTCATCTCGATCTTATACGCAACGCATTGCATACCGGACATTTATCTAAATTCTCATACTCCTTACATGTAGAGGATGCGATCATTAATGCATGCATGTATCTTTTGCACATCTAATCCCGGAGACGGAGAGTCTTCTTTGCTTCAGTAGGTACTCTCGGGAAGTTCGTTATGTTTTGGAAACTTGACTTCATTATTTTCAAAGATCTTTTCAAATGAGGAGTCGGTTAGACCACACTCGCCTTCCATCGCAACAATTCCGAGTGGTACCGAGCTTTGTCTTGCCATCTTCACAATTTGGGTACAACAATTTCTTGTGATCTTCTAACATGCCCTCTAACTTCAACTTCTCATTTTTACATTTCACGCTCGCTTTGCATCGAAATGACCCTACCAAGTTTATCGGTAGGCTCATCCGATGCCCGTTCTTCACCTCTTTCCTCTCCATTGTCTTCCATTGCGGTATCATCAGTATTCAGAAACATATGATGATAGTTGTTATCATCATCTTCTTCTTCACCATCTTCCATCATAACCCATCTTTCCCGTGCTTGGTCCAAAGAATTATAGTTGGGCATGAAACCTTTCATAATCGGTGGCGCGAATGATTTTCGAGGAAGAGTACTCCTTGTTGTTCGACATTGAACACATGGACAACGTATAAAACCATTCTCTTTGTTTGCCGTAGCCACATCGATAAATTTATCCACGCCTTTCATATACGACTCTGGCCACGGTCACCGTACATCCATTCCCGACCGTTCATCTGTATCATATAAGTAAGTTTATCAAAAACAGGACATCATAAATAGTGAAATGACTAATTCACATCGACACATGCATTGTATCAATGACAGAGAAAAGATAAGATTGCTAACCTCGATCGAGGAAAATAAAGAGGAGAAAGCTCAAGTGCGTCTCGGACACCTTCTATATTTTTGTTCTATGAGAAATTGAACGGGATTATTCACTCAAACATTTCATCAAACACCTTGAATGCATGAATAGGAGAGAAAAAACTAGCACACCCTCACACCTTCCACCAAGAGAAAGAATAGAATGGAGGCAGAGGGGACTGGGGCGTTGCATTTATAGAGGGCGAGAGAATACGTCCCGGTTGGAGCCACCAACCGGGACTAAAGGTGTGTGCCACGCCACGTGGTTAAACCTTTAGTCGATTCTTGGCTCTAACCGGACGTATGCCCTGCTACCAACCGGACGCATGCCTCCGGCCCGTGCCTCGCCGAAGGACGATGCGGATTAGTCGGTTGGTGGCAACCGACTAATGGTGCGAGGCGCGAACGGATGGCATTTTTCCACTAGTGATGGTCCGCGTATATTCTTGTGGGCCTTCCTTGAACTGGACCAGACATGCTAAGATCGTGTACCCATAGGGTATAACCATGTCAATAAGGTTTTTAAATAATTTATGAAGGACAGGCTGCATGGCATCATGAGACGAGACCATGACCTCATTCGCGTTAATAGATTTAATTTGGTTCCTTTGAAGTCGGCGTGCGGGGTGGAAATAGGACAAGTTTTCATCACCTAAAACACAGCCGGCCACGCTGCCTCGAATACTTCGCTTTAATTGCGTTCAACTCGTGAAGAGATTTTTTTACTAGTGTTTGAAACAAAACTCAAGGTAGGATAGGGTTAGAAGCTCCTCTAACTTATCTAAAACTTTGATGACCGTGTCGCAGTTCTTTGCAAGTTGCAACGAGAATGGGAGAGCGAGATTCTTTGTTCCAATTTTTTTTTTGCGAATTTCTTTGTTCCAATTTTTTGCAGCTGCTCTAATGCACTTTAGACGAAGGCATATCCTGCCTGCAGGACCAAGGTGAGCATGGGCCGAGCCAAGGTTAAGCCGGTTCCGATGAACAATCGCCTTAAAAGCCGGAAGGGAGAGAATTTGATTATTTAAGCGAAAGACAGCGGGACATGGAACGTTGGTAGCAACGGATAGACATATAGGGACATGGTCAGAAACCGATCTAGTCCTAGAGGCTAGCAACGAGTTGGGGAAAGCCAGATTCTAGTCGATGGAAACGAAAGCTCTATCAAGACGACAAAGGGGTTGAACAAACCGATTGTTCGACCAGGTGAAAAGTCTATCAAGGAGAGTGATTTCCATCAAACTTAGACTGTCAATCGTGTGATGAAACCGCGTCGAAAGTGTTAAAAATTAGAGTTAGAATCGGTCAGAGCAGAGGGATGGTGGATCATATTAAAATCTCCAAAGATCAACCATGATCCAGATATGCACGGCCCAATGGCTTGAAGTCGTCTAAAAAGGCCTGTTTTAGATCTTGATTGCAAGGCCCATAAACATCAGTAATAGTGAAACTGTGTTCAGAGATCTTGGTGAAAATGAAGTTAGGAGAAGGTCCTTGCTGAGGCCGGCGTGAACTCCACGGGTCACGGCACGCCACAGTGGCCGAGCCGACTGTCGTGCTTATTTGGCGGCTGGTCATGGCCCGACGATGGGGTTTGCCTCCATCCAAACTCCGGTAGTGCTGGCGAACCAGGCCCGCTTTAAGCCCGACAGCAGCACGGCCGTGGCGTCAGCGGCCCGTCTTCGGCAGCCACGTGCCGTCTGCGCTGCGGCCTGCCCGGCCCGACGTCGACCTCCGTAAAATTTTAATATTAGTGCAAAAGAGGTGGGGATCGAACCGAGACCGCCTTCAAATCCTCATCCTAACCAACAAACCAAGCAACCTTTTGTGATTTAGTACAGTTAGGACCCTTTGTAGGCATATTTCGACGCCACATGAAAAAAGGCCACGGCCGGCGTGCTAACGTCTGTGGCCGCCCGTTTAGCCCAGGGCTCGGGCCGCCAGGCGAAACCGCGCTGCGGCCGGCACGCACGTGGCTTACGACGACGGGCCGTGCCGCGTGCCGGCCCGTTTGGCACGTGCCGGGCCTGGGCCGTGCCGGTCCGGCCCGTTGGCCAGATTTGCCTCCATCCCCATCTCCAACTCCACCATCCCCTCATGGACGGGACGGGACGAGCTCCCGCATCAGATCGACGCCGCCGTCCTCTCTCCTCACTACCAGGTCGGCATCGCGCGGCTTCTCCTGCTCCTCCCCGACACAGCTACGCGTGCGACCGCCGCCGGCAACGCCGACCCGGTGCCCCTCCGTCGCCCCCTGCTGGCTTCTGACCGACGAGAGAGGTCGGCCTTTCGCCCGTCCCTGTCTCCGGCCAAGGGCCTCGCGTGTGGCCCTGGTTGCCGGATGGGAAGACCAAGGCCGCCGGGACCCGCTTCGATCCGGCGCTGCTCCTCCCTCCACGGCCGCCACAAGGAGACCCACCTGCTGCTTCTGCTGCTGCTGCCCATCGCCTCCGACGGCCTGCTGCTGCACACTGACCTCATCCGTGTTGAAGGCCTCCTCCACAAGCTCCTGCCCGTGCTCGTCGTCCAGAGCGTGGAGCGGCTGGAGCATCTCCAAGATCCCATCCAAGGTCATCGAGTTCTGCAACTAGGAAAGAATGGCAACCATATTCGACCTTAACCTGGTAATCCATCTTCCCTTTGGATCTCTTTTGTCTATTCCCTCTAGCTAGCTCGAATTGAGATGGAAGCATGTAAAGCTGCTTTAGCTTGTGAGCATGGATGGCTTATTGCTGAATGAAAATGCAGGAACCTAAGGAAGCTGCTGTAGCTTTTGAGGATGGATTGCGTATTGCTGAATTCTGTTGCCTAGCTAATTAATTCATGTGGATGTTGCTGCTGTTTGCTTGCTTGATTTGGACAGCTACAGCTTTAATTATTTTGATGTCAAATGATATCCCTTTCTATGTAGTTGCAATCATGCATGCACATGTATGCCTTGTTTTCTGCTTGCTGAGAATCTTCAATCCGTTAATATTTATATTCCTGGTAGTAGAAAACAGTGATGTTTACTTTACACATAGGTGTTATTTTGTGAAAACAAATTTGCTAGCCTGTAGATGCAGGGTTGCTGCCCTATCTTGTGGGTCAAGTTGAGACCATCCTTCCAAAATGATTTTTGCTAAATCTTCTTTTGAGCTGGCCATCATGGTTTATTCTTCTTGTGCAAGGAGATCGAGGAGGAGGACTAGATGATGTAGCCTGCAGCTGGATGCATTACTTGGATGGAGGCTGGCAGAACCGGGGATCTATTTGCCTTGGTTGAGCCATCTCCAAACAGCAGCCCTCTTTCTAGCACCTTAACTCTGCGACAATATGGTTAGAATGCATGATTTATTAGCACCTTAACTCTGCGACAATATGTGCTGGTATGCAATTGTACTGTTTGTTATCTGAATTGTGACCTGGATTTCCAAAAAACATCAAAGGTGATGGCAAATTTTTGAAAAGTTGCTAATTCTGGTTAATTTGCTGAGCTAGTACTAAAGCAATGATGCCATGTCAATTGTGGGATCTACCTGATAGTGCAAATTTTATTTTGTTTCTAGGAACAACGAGAAGCAATGGTAGTTTAGAAATCCACATGATGCATTGCTGTTGTATAATTTTGTTGACCAACCAATCTGGAGCATTTGCAATCATGCACACATGATTAGATTTATTTGTGAATGGCCTGATTTGTCCCTGTGGTGGCTAAGCTACCTAACAGCCATATGCACTCGTATTGTCGGAATTGAAGTATATTATTTGCCGTGCAGGTCTGAATGTCCAAACAACAGGCAAGGCCATACCAAAATTTTCTGTACTTGCTGGTTTTTTCTTTAGTTAACTAATTCCCTGGTGCCAAAATTAACACCAGAAGTGTGGTGCTTTGTGCCAGTGCTAATTCTGTTTTGCTGTTTCTCGTCTGAACCATTTAAAAGATGTTGTGCCAGTTTATTGTCTATGGTCATGTATGTTGCCGTTTTGCAATTCCGGTGACATATGTACCTGTTTATTCCTGTTTCCAAGATGTTTGGCTAGTTTTTCCAGTTTACTTGCTGTCATTTGTGTGTGTGCAGTTGCAATCATGCACATACACTATCTTATTCATCGTGTTACTATATCTCAGGAGGTATTCATGGCCAGCTGATCCGTCCGGCTGGTAGCCGTGGCCTTCTCATTTGACTCCATGGGTTTAGATGAGTGTCTAGTCGAGCCGATGACGCGTTGTTTTAGATTTATGTGGCATGATTTCTAGGATTTGCTCAGTCACTACTAAGTTCTGCTCTAGTACATTCTTTCTGTGATGTTTGTGTTTAGGGGTTTGTTTCATTTTATTGCTAGCTTCCTGTAGTTTCTGAAATGGTAGAGAAGTACTTTGAACTTCTGAGAGATATTGTATCTATATGAACGTGTTCATTTGGTGTACCATATGGAATCTTGATCTGCTATTATTCCTAGATAAAAAATATGTGTTGTTGACATTAATTCCATATAGGTGACATAAACTTCTGAATATTACACTGGATTCTTGGTCAATGTCGACTTAGTTTTGGTATGTGCTGTAGTTATGTGATGTGGCTGATGGCCATATGTTATGGAAGCTAGCTGATACTAGCTAGCTACGGTGATGTGCTTGTACTCAAGTATGGCTTGATGCTAGCTAGCTATGGCTTTTTTTGTTCGTTCTTCAACTTGATGGCTGATGGATGTGTCCTGGGAGTTTCAAATTGTTGGTCAGGGATGCCACCTGTTGCTTTTGCAGTAGCTAGCTGGTGGTAGCAAGCAGGAAGGTATCCACTTGCCGCACGTGCTCTTTTTTTTTCGTTCTTCAACTGATGGATGTTACTGCTGATCGCTGATGGCCATTCTGGCCTATGGACGTGTTGGTGCAGATGCTAGCTATTAATATAATTTTGCTGCTGATGGATTGTGTAGCGGATGCATTATCTTTTTTCTTCTTGAAATTAACATTCATATCTAGAATTGATCTACCAATCTGTTGTTTGATCTGACACCTAGATAACAAAGTGTTTTTTTTTTGTTTTTTGGCTTGCTGAAATTCTTAATTAGAGGAAACCTTATTAACTGATAAAAAAAATATTTTGTCTAAAATCTAAATGGTTTCTGAAAGTAGAAGAGCAAAGCAAATCAGGATGTATTCATGATGTTTTCCATATACTGTGGAACAAGACATCATGAATCATTTATCGTTTATTTGTTCTTTCTGGTACCAACACACTTTTTTGGTCTTCTATGATGGTTTGTGAAAGTAGAAGAGCCATTTTTCGCATATCATGAATCATTTCTGATTTGTTTGTTCTTTCTGTACCAACACACTTTCTCGTATAATTTCGAACAATCTCAGATACCCTCTGTTCTTGCTTTCATTGCATCAGGTTATGCAGTTAATAGTGTAATTTAATTTTGTTCTAATAGATCTGCCCTGCCTGCATGTTTACCAATTAATTGTTCTTTTCTAGAGCTTTCTATGCATGCAGCTTCTGAGTGCCATTCATATTGCTTTGATTTTGCAGGTGTACATTCTTTTAATTTTCAGTATCAAGAAATACCTGTGGCGGAAAATAGTCAAGGCGTGGCTGGCCATGGCCTCCTGCGCCTTGCGCACGGTGGTAGGCTCGGCTACCCCTGTCTTGGACTACCTCCTCAGCTTCCGCCACTGTGCAAGTTCACTATGCAATAGCGGTGGCGCTGCTGTCTCGGCCTCTGCTACAAATCCTCTCTGGTGAGCTCTGATTCATACCTTGGAACTCACATACTCCCTCTGTCCCAAAATAGATGTCTCAAATTTGTCAAAATTTGGATGAATCTAGACACTATTTAGTATATAGGTTCATCCAAATTTTGACAAATCTAAGACATCTATTTTGACAAACCGGATGTAATGCCTATGGAGTATAATTGATGGCTCGATCTTACTGTTCTACTGCCTATGGATATGGTTACTGCTTATTTTTCTGTTTCCATAGTAGTCTGATTCTAGTACTTGATCATGTGATCATGTAGTGGGCTGGAAGTTACCCTTGGCTTAGTGGGCTGGAAGATACTTCTTTCTAATTGCTTGGGGTCGTTCTTGTTGGAGCTGACTTGGAGTCTGGACTAGATCTCCATAAGTGGCCATGCTGTTTTGTTATTCAATACAATGTATGCTGCCTAAGATGAATTATGCTGTGTCTGTCCCTGCTGCTTGTCAAAAAGATGGATTCCTGCCCCTAATCTGTTTGTGAATTTTGTGGCTTGACTTGGAAATTCCTTTCCTGTATTATGTTGCCTATGATGAATTATGCATGTTTTGAGATTGTTGACAATGCCATGTGGCCTGTTTACCCTTTTTTTAAGGGGCCATGTGGCCTGTTTACCTGGCGATTATCAAGAATTAGGGGCAGGAATCCATCTTTTTGCCTACGATGAATGCCATGTGGCCTGTTTACGTGGCGATTATCAAGAATTCATGGAAGAGCATCACGCACGTGTCCTAATCTTTGTGCACCCTGTTTTCTTATCTCTTAGATCATAACATGCTGATCGGAATTGGATTTTTTTTGTTTCCTTCAATGTTGTATCTCTTTTTCACATACTCAAGACATTAAAACTCGAGATATACTTATTTCCCACCAAAACCTGGGTTCTGCACTTGTACTAGTACTGTCCATGAGTGAGGTAAGTTGGGCAGCAGATTTACTGATGCATCTCCCATCAGACAATGTGCCCCTGTTTTGTTTCCATCTCCTTGTCTGAGCTGCAGTGCGAGGCGATTGTGTTGCGGTGGTGTCAACTGTCAATGTAGCTGCAGCAGTTGCTTGCAACTATCCGTAGGCCTTTATCTTTTGCTGATGTTTTGGCCTGAGCTTAGTGGGCTCAATATTTTAGATAGAGAGATGCGTCTTTGTAGTCTCAGCCCTTAAACCGGAATTTTATTTTTAAGACCTGGAGCTTGAGTTGTTGTTACTTAATAGTGTTTTGGCAATGTTGTGGCTAGTTGCACTTGTCGTAGCTTTGCTGATTTGGACTTGAATGGTCAAAGTAGTCTCAGCTCCTTTGTGGTTGATTGCTGCCCTATTATTATTGACGGTTGTGCTTATATCTTGAAAGATTGATTTCTGGCCCTAAGCTGTTTGGTTGTGTTTCAGAAGCAGGTGGAGAGAAAAAAAGAAGAAGACTAAGGATGAGCCAGTTGCTTTGACTTTCTGACCAGCCTACGCGAAGCGGCTCGCTCGTTCGGATGCTGTTTTCTCCATTTTTTGTTGTTTGGTCCAAAAATTTGACAAATTCATTTTTGTAGTGCTCTACTAGAGCAGGAGTTGTAATAATGCTGTAGTAACTGTTGTTTCCTTTGCCATGTACTTGTCACGTATGTGAGTATTTTTTTCTTGTGGGAATGGAAATGAAAACACGTTTTACTTATTCTTTTTTATGTTATTGGATTATGTTTGTATGCCTCTTTGTGTGATCTGGAAGGTCCAATTTTTATTTGATTATTATTAAAGAAAAACCTCAAATTTCTATGTTTTAGTATTTTGTTGAGCCACTGTAAAGCCTCGCTCGATGGGTACGATCGGAGAATATCGGGGGAATTTTGGTAGAGTTTTGTGGACGAACGGGGTCTGTGGCTATTCGGTGTATCAGATAAATGAAGAAGAAAACGAGTGCTACAGCTAATAGACACTAATTTAGGATCATTTTTCTTACTTCTCATTCACGGCATAGCCATACAATATATAGTGCTTTATTACAGGAATAATAATCATTGATTGTTACTTAGATACTTGCTCAGTTACGCCTTCGCTTTTCTACCGTTGATCTTGTCAATGAGGTCACTTTCCATCTAGGCCGTCCTTTATCTGACGAAGTAGTGCTTCTCCAGTCAGGTTACTGACAGCCACCTCCTACTCCACTCCCTTCGTGCCCAGAGAGGCGGGCGAGCAAGAACCCTAACCCCCAAGGACAAGGAGAAAGGCGGGTGAGCAAGAACCCTAACCCCCAAGGACAAGGAGAAAGGAGGAATCTTTCCCGGATGCAAGTTACGCACCGAAATTCCAACCCATCGCATCCCGGTAGCCTAGTTAGGAGACGGGCGGCGGTGATTCGTGCCTCCTAAACCCCTAATTTTCTATTCCATCCTCTTGTTCTTCCGGGCTTCGGTGTCTCGTAGTTCCACACCATGGCTAGTTTCAACCTCATCAGGAATCACATTAGTCTCATCCGGCCAGTGCTCATCAAGACCCTACTCCAAGATTCAGTTGTGTATAATGCAATTGGTAAGTACTAGCTTAATTTTGGCGGGGAAAGGATAGAGCACTTGTAACTACTAGAAGAATTCGAGGAGGATGGTGTCCAGATGATAAGAGCTTTTGGTAGGAAAAACTAGATGCAATGACGTGTTGTCCATTCGGGTTGGGTTGATGGAGAAACCGGGCACTTTTTTTGACGTGAGAAACCGGGCACTTGACGAGGCATGTCGCATTTTGCCACTTCAAGTGTGAAGCAAGGAACCGATAGTTGTAGTCTTTTTTATTTTTTATTCGTGTAACCTTTCGATAATTTTCTTTTCAGAGTAAGGTGCTCTTTTTTGCTTTCCCAAGTATAGAAGGTTTTACATCTAAAAAAAAAAGGTATAGAAGGTTTTGAGGGGGTAGCTACTATTTTTCCCTCAAAAAGTTTCCTCTCATATGACACTTTTCCACAGTTTTATTTTTTTCTTAAATTTTACTGTACTATTTTTCTGAATTTTTCGAAATAGTTTTTTTACAATATGTTTCGAAATAAAATTTTGAAATATAAGTTGAGCCAAAACAGGCCTAACAGGCGACGGGCCGGCTCGTTTAGTTAAGGTGCCGCTTGTTGGCCCGGCCGGTTGGCTAGCGGAATTTGTCGAGAGAGCGCACGAAACAATCCCCACTCCTTCCTGTTGTGCTCGCAGTCCGGAGGCGGAAGGCAGGCGAGCGAGCGAGGAACCCTAATAACGCTAAAGGAGGAAGAAGAGTCCAAGATCCGCAAGGCAGGCACCAAAATCCCTACCGAAATTTCTCGCCTTTCCAACGTATCCCTACCCAATCGACTAGATAGGGGAGGAGGAGCGTTGAGCGGAGGGGACGGCCGGCGGCGATTCGTGCCTCCTAATCCCTACCCTACTTGCAGGCAGCGACGATGGCGGCGCTTCTTCGACAGGGGGCGAGGAGGGTCGGTGGCTCCGTGCTCCAGCGAGCCCAGGCGGCGGTCGCATCACCGGCGGCTGCGGAGGGGCGACGCCGGCTCCTCGTGCCAAGGCGCATGTACAGCACCGAGGAGGTATCTATCCAGTGACTTCTTAATTCTGTCTTTCTACTATTAGAAACAAGAGCAAAATTACCTGCACAAAGTAGCATTTCTTAGAGGAAGCGGCCTTATTCCATGTTTGATCTTCTAAAAGTTGTCACTTTTACTCATCCCTATAGCAAATTGCAACATATAGGATGTCTAATTTGTTGCTGCTGTGCATCTTGAACAATCTCTTCAGTCTGTTACAATTCATAACACTAAGTCCATGATTGATCTTTCTGTATAAAATTTTGTGAATGTCTGAACATGTGATTTGTATTTCTTGTACACCCTTGATTGCCAGACATTTAGAATGCTTTTAGCATGACAGACTGCTTATTGCCTTATTGGCCATAACTGCACCATTTACTTGTAGGTTTGTCTCTTCAGTAAATCTTATTCATCCATGTTTTAAACTATATACTCTCTTCTGCTGGAGATGAAGTGATAAAAACTTCTGAAATAAAAGATTGGTGTTGAGAATGTACAGTGGTGCATACCTTTGAGAGCTATTAATTAGTAAATCTAGTTTGCTATGAACAATAACATGCTTCTACTCATAATTCATCACCAAACATTTGTTTTTTTTGTTTTGAGGAAGCCCTTTTAGTTTGTGTAAGTTGAACGGACGCCACTATGTTCATTCTGTACAATCTGCACTTGCCATGTTGCATTTTAACAGAGTAGCATTTTTTGAAGGAAGCAGCCTTGTTTCCTGTTTGATCATCTTAAAGTTGTGGCTTTCACTCACCTATTTAGCAAATTGCAACATATAAGATGTCTAACTTGTTGCTCTGTTGTTTTGATGTCTTGAACAATTCCTTCTTCTGCTTGCTGCTTGCTGCACTTGTCTTGAACAATTCCTTCTTCTGTAACCATATCCTCTTCTGCTTGCTGCAATTCCTAGCAACTGGCTCAACCACACACTTGTGAAATCTTTTCTACTTCGAGTAATCCATCCCTTAATTAGCAACCGAACATGTATAGGGCATTGGCTGCATCTGTGCTGTGTATGTATGTATGACTCTGTTTACTATTCTTCTTATATTACCAATCAGTTAACACTTGACTAATGATATATTACAGACAGGAGCAATTTTACCTGCACAATTAGCATTGTTTAGAGGAAGTAGCCTTGTTTCCTGTTTGATCATCTTTATGTTGTCACCTTTACTCACTCCTTTAGCAAATTGCAACATATAAGATGTCTAATTTGTTGCTCTGTTGTTTTTGATGTCTTGAGCAATCTCCTCTTCTACCTGTTGCAATTCATATTACTAGTCATTGATTGAGTTCCTAAGCAGGGCAACAACAACGGTCATTGTTGCCCTGCTGCTGTGAACAATCTCCTCTTGTGCCTGCTGCAGTTGATAACACTAGTCAAAAACTGATTGATTCCTTGAAGCTTATTACTGCTTAATGAAATTAGCATCATTATTATCTGTTGTGTGTATCCAGCGTGAGCAGGTTCTGCGCGAGATCCAGCAGAAGAAAGAGGAGCTGTACGACGCGATCTCGAAGGGGGAGAATTGCTTTTGGACCCGCTCGTACCAGAACATGTGGCTGAAGCAGCGTCTGTCCGTCCAGATCAGCCCTCGCCCTTGGAGCTTCGACTGGTGCGTTTGTGAATCATACATACATAATAATATGCGCGTCCTCTTGTACCCCCCCTTTTTTTAATTCATCACGTCTTGCATGCATGAGCTAATAATACAGTCTCGTGGTGTGACCCGTTCCTGTAGGCGCAATGATCGGTATGCCAGGAGGGCGAACAGCTTTGCGGTATTTGTGTTCGTGGCGCTAGGTGGACTGGCCATACGTGATGTAGAGCGGCGTATGGTTGCAGAGAGGGAGCAGAGGGAGGCGCTCCGGGCGGATGTGATGGTGGTGGCCGAAGAAGCAGGGGAGGCTTGCTGTTGATGAGGCAAGGACTAGCTACTACTCCCATCTTTTGCATAAACTAAACTTATGAGGCAAGGACAAGTACTCATTTCATTTGGTACTTGTGCATGGAGTAGCCGATCGAGGTTATATATACTAGTGTGCATGGAGTAGTAGTTGCTTTATCTACTGATGATGTTGCCAATATGTGGAGTATTTTCATGTTGGAGTACATTTGCAGTATCATGCATGTAGAGGCACTAATACCTAGCTACCATCTGATCTCTAAAACTCCTACTCCAGTGATGAGATGAGCGAGAAGTGTGAATTGATTGTCCATGATCTTCCATTTCCTTTTTTTTTTCTTTTCATTTTGATGATTCTGATTGTCCTCTTGTTTGTGAGGTGGAGTGCAATTAAGGTCAATCAATCGTTGTGCCATTCTTTCTGTTGTTGCTGCTGCTGCTGCTGCTCGGGGCGTTCCGGCCTGTCAGACTCAGCCTTGCGTGCGTGCATCCAAGCCAGCAGCCCAACAAAAGGTCTGAACATACTATAACCAACAATTAAGCTGCAGCTAGCCGCGCTCATCTTGTTGCTTGGGTCTCCGTTAGCAAAACGTCTCTTCTTCTTCTTCTTCTTAGGTTTGTGAATAAGAGAGAGTTACCACATACGCCGGCCGAAACGGAGCTACTCCCTCCGTTTGGAAATATGACATGTTTTAGGTTTGTGAATAGGATGTATCTAGATACCTTTTAGTGTCTAGATTCATTTAAACCTATATACCAAAAGGTGTCTAGCTAGCAGTCAAACCGACGACGACGGCTAGCACGAAACATGCATGCATATGATCGACTGACTGACGTGAAAAGATCATCATGCAATGTATCTACGTTTTCAGTACGTAGCACCGTACGAGTCATCACGTGAAAAATATAAATGTATTTCTAGATCACTTTATACTAAGTCGAAGAATTATTATTTCTTAAAAAACTCAACCAACTTTATAGAAAAAACGAAGCAATATTCGTAACACTTAATTAGTATCATCAGATCCGTTTTAAAATATATATTCATAATCTATCAATTTGATTCGACTTAAATTTGTCTATAAAATTAGTCAATTTTTTTTGACTCAAAGCAAAATCTACACGTACATTTATGAGGCATCTCCACCGGCATGATTCAAACGGTCCGATTCTAACAATTTGGGCCGTGGTCCGATAAAAAAAAGTGATGGGGGCTGAGCCTTGTTCCAATCTCATCTCAAGTTCGCGCGCGGTGGGTCCGTCCTGGGAGCTAGATAAATAGATTTGCCAGTACGTACGTACGCGCGCAGACATCGATCGGACTCTCGAGAAATCAAATTTGAACGAATGGGAGAGGGCAATTTCGTCGATCAGGAATTTCTGGTATGTGTCTCTTTTCACTATATATGTTGTTCTTGTTATCTTGATGTATGAATTTCTATATTATGATAATTTATTTTGCAATATTTATCTAGTAGTATTTTCTATAATATAACAACAACCTATATGCCGAGCACTCTTTCACAATATAGACCAGACACTTACAATCTTGTTATGTCGTCTTTCCCATGTGACTGTACAGCTCTCAAAATATATTTATCTAAAAGATCGAAAAGAAAAGTGACGGGTGAGTAGTCTACTATTTTAAATATCCGCTCGTTTCCCTTGCCTTCGCCATCCCCTAGGGGCGGAGCTAGCATGTGATGAAGCATTCGTGTCAAATGACACAAACTGGTTTTTCTTGAATCGGATTTTTGCCCCGCTTTATAAATAAATCAACCATCCACAATAAGTAATAAGGTTTGGAACTGCTAGGGCCACAACACAAGACGGCTCAACTAGAAACAAAGACCACCTCGCCATGCGAGCAAACACCGAAAAAAGGAAAATCTATGCCGGACTATGGGGGAGCCGCCTCCAAGAGAATCTCGTCCAACCTCGCCTTGTCCCGCTGTTTACAGAGCGGTACCAGAGCGGCAAGGATGACAGAAATTTGAAAACCGAGTCAGAGGCACGTCGTGGTAGGATGTTCTCAATAACCATCTTATTACGAATGTTCCACAGGGACCAGGCCATCGCGGCAAACACTAGCCAGAAAAGGCGGCGGCCCTTTCCTGCACGGTTTGCCTGGGTTTCTAGAAACTCTCCGAGATCATGGGCCCGCTAGTCCGGGCCCAACACATCTCTAGTGAAGTTCCACAGAAACCGAACTGCGGGACAGACGAACATTATGTGGGTGCCCGTTTTGGGGATCCCACACAATGGCCACAACCCATCCCCCGGCCCATGCCTCTTGGTCACCTCGACCTAGAGGGGAGCCAATCGCGTAGCAGCCGCCAAACAAATATTTTAGTCTTGAGGGGGAGAGGTGTAGGGGTTCGTAGCATGGAAAACAAAAAATTTCTATCGCATACAAACAAACAAGCCAAGATCTATCTACTAGATTGTAGCAACGAGTCGATGGAATAACTTACCCTCGAAGATTCCAAAGTGTTTAACGAGAGCGGATTCTCGTGGGTGATGTAGTCGTACTCTTTCCGATCTCAAGATCGTGTGGACGATCCTTCCGACGCCATGCTCGTTCGGCGCTTCCATGATCGGTCACGTTCGGTACTCGGCGAACCTTCCTCTCCCTTGTTCCGTAAGGCGCGGAGGTTGTAGCACTCTCCTCGCGATTCGGCAAGACACTGGCGTGGTACCGAAGTAGAGGAAAATCCCAGGCTTCGCTTAAGCCGGAGGCGAGTATGGTGGATTATGAGAGGGCTATTAGTGGTCTAGAGATTAGACACACCAATTAGAAGGCTCTAAACCGCAGGCTAAAGCAATTAGAAGCTCTAAACCAAACGGCTCTAAACCTGAGATTAGAGGTAGAAACTTGTGTGTCTCAAGGAGGAGCCCCCCTCCTTTTATAGGTGGAGGGGCTAGCGCGCCAGAGGGAGGAGTCCCTCCCCAACTCGCCTAGGGCTTGGGCACCGACTTGGAGGAGAAACTCCTCCTCCAAGTTGGTTTCAAACTCCTCTTGCTTTCCCACAGTTCCTGTTTCCCACAGTTTCTGTTTTCCACAGTTTCTGTTTTAGCCGTTTGACTTTTAAACGGCAATTTGACTTTCATGTTTTTGGAACAGCAATAACACTTAGTACATGATGCAATCATCCAATGACACATTCATGTACCTCCCCCAGTCTTGGGACAATCCGGACCTTCTAGAACATTTCCATGAAAACACCGAATCATACCGAACTCCGAAATGGGACTTTCCTTATATGAATCTTATTCTCCGGACCATTCCGGATCACCTCGTGATATCCCGGATCCCATCCGAGACTCGAACAACATTCGGTCTCTTTCTCATAATACCATAACTACTCAAAACAACGTCAATCCTTAGTGTGTCTCTACGGTTCGTGAATTATGCAGACATGATCGAGACACTTCTCCGAACAATAACCAATAGAGGAATCGGAAATTCATATGGCTCCCACATATTTCTCGATTACTTTGCGATCGAATGAACCACTTACATACGATACCAATTTCCCTTTGTCTCACGATAGTTTACTTATCCGAGGTTATGATCGGTATCTCTGTATACCTAGTTCAACCTCGTTCGATAAGTACTCTTTCTCGTTCGTGAAATGTGATCCCTTGTGACCCAGTCACATGCTTGCAAGCTAATTGGATGACATTCCACCGAGAGGGCCCAGTATATCTATCCGCCATATGGATGGACAAATCCCACTCTTGATTCATGTGTTTCAACCAATACTTTCCGAACACTCAATGCCACCTTTATAGCCACCCAGTTACGGTGTGGTGTTTGATGTCATCAAAGCATCCATCTGGTAAAGGTGATATGCATGATCTCATGGTCGAAGGAATTAGGTTACTATGTATCAGAAAGCATATAGCAATTGAACTATTGAAATGACTTGATCTTTATGCTACACTTATCAATAGGAGTATGTCCACCATATCATTCTCCTAACGATATGATCTTGTTGTTGATAACATCTCAATGTTCATGATAGGGAAACCACAATCATTTAATCAACCAACAAGCTAGTGAAGTATAGAGGCTATACTAGGGACTTCAAATTAAGTTTACAAATCACACAAGTATCAATGTTTCCTTGTTAATACTATTATAGCATGAATGTAAACATTTATCATAAACACAAAGATATAATAATAACTACATTTATTATTGCCTCTAGGGCATATCTCCAACAAGAGGCGCCTTCCAGAGAGGTTTAGTCCATGGGAGGCTATCCCGTCCGAAGAGGGCTCGATATGCCAAGCTAACCGAGAAGGACCTATATGGAGTTAGTCTCCACGCCACCTTATCGGGTTTGTCTGCCAACGTATCCGCTAACACCGCCCAAGCTCCCTCCAAGATTCAGTTTCTCCCGGGCCAAAGGTACGACGGAACGAGATGTTCCATGTTCCTTCTAGGACCGCGGCGGAGACCCAAAGCGATGGATCGGAACATGACCCTAGATTGTAGGAACACTATGTAATCTCGGAGTAGCAAGTTTCTTACTCACTCTTTTTCTTACCAGGGTATCTAAGGGGGCTGAAAAGTTTTTAATGAGGCATATTGCTGCTCAATATTTTATGTTCTTACCTAAAGAAAAAGAGAAACCGGAGAACATAACACCTTAATTATTCCCCACTTAATTAATTCCGGCCGTGACGAGCGAGGCCGGTAGACCTTGGACTACATATGCATGTGTGCAACGTAACACCTCATGGCCATGGAAGGCGCATGCAACACGTGCTAAGTTGGAGCTAGCAGTGCGGCGGAGACGTACGTACGTTGCCGAGGACGTACGGACGCGTTGTGTCCGATCCATGCATGCATGCCGGCCGGCGCGCGCGCGGTGGCCAAAGCAGAGTTCCATGATGAGACGTCCGTCGGCGTGAAACATACACCGTGCCTCGGTCGTCGGCCGGCATGCCCGGCCGTACGTGTCGCCTCACATGCTGGCTGGCCTACATATACTATATGCTAGCTAGCTTGCTGACGATCGAGCGAGCGAGCTGGAGATGAACACGCCAGCTCCCGGCCGGCGCTGCCTTTTTGCCCTCCCTCGCGACGCGTAACGGCGGGGCGGGCGCGGACGCCTACTACGTGAACCTTGACGCCGGCCGGCAGGTAGCTAGCGCGGAGATCGAGGCTTCCGGCTAGCTAGCCGTTGCGGCAGTAGATGTGGGCGTGGCCGGGCGGAAGGGGATCGAGGAGGTGGGGACATATATAGCGGAAGGCGGCGGCGGCGGCGGCGGGTCGATCTCTGTGCATGTTGCGGACGAAGCTCTGCTCTCGATCGGCATGGGATGGGAGGGAGGAAGCCTAGGCCTGGGCCGGTGAGGATGCCTGCAGCCTGGGCACCGCCGGCCGGAGCTCGATTAAATCTGCTGGCCGGAACGTACGATGGAGATCCAGTCTCTCGCTCGCCGGCCTCGGTCGGCCCCTGCAGTGTGATTAAGGGTCGATCACAACAACCCTTAATCGATCGATCGGTCGGTGATTAAGGGTTAAGGGTTGTGTGATTAATTAAGGGTTAAGCTGTTGTGATCGATCGGTCGATCATCGATGATCGGTCGCGTTGCAGACAGACACTGAACCTGAACTTGAACTTGGACACTGAACAGCCTTCCCCTCGGCACACGCACATCGGCACATGCCTGGTGTGCAGACAGACAGACACTGAACCTGAAATGAAACTAATAAACATAGCTGACACGTAGCGTACGTACTTGCTCCATTTTAAAGTATAAGATGTTTTACATTTATAAAGAAGATGTATCTAGACTTGTTTTAGTGTATAGATTTATCGTAAACATGAGTAAACCTACATACTAAAAGTAATCTAGATATATTTGCTTCACAAACCTAAAACATCTTATATTTTAAAACGGAGGAGAGTAGTACGTACGGGCATACTGATGATGCAGACACGTATAGTACTAGCTAGCTAGTATATTCTTGGTGCACTGACGAGATGATGGAGCTGCAGACGCGGCCGGGCATCCCCACCAGCTGGTCGCTGCTTGCGCCTGCGTCGAGCTCCTACTCCTGCTGCATGCCATCGCGATGATCGAGCCTTAATTACGGTGGTGCCTGCCTGCCTGCCTGCCACGACCACGTACGGCTGCGGGCGTTAGGGTCGCTTAGCCGGCCGGCTTTTGTAGTCCAAGACACGTTCGAGATGGAGACGCGCCACCCGACTCGTACGTACGTTCACAGTGGGTCCTGGCTCCTGGGAGTTAGATCAAAAATATACTCTCTCGAATGAATCTATATGCTAAATAGTGTCTAGATTTATTTAAACTTTGACACATCTATTATGGAAAGGAGGGAGTACTATTTATATATATAAAAACTCTATTAAGGCCCCTAGGTGCCGAATACGAGCGCACCCTTATTTAGCCCGACCTAAAGATGCTAACAAGTTATGCAAACTTTAATGGTCCATATATGGATTGAAGCAAGCATTTTCAAGTTGGAATCAACGTTTTGATAAGGTAATCAAAAGCTTTGGTTTTATACAAACTTATGGAGAAGCTTGTATTTACAAGAAAGTGAGTGGAAGCTCTGTAGCATTCTTAATACTATATGTACAAGAATTATTTGAATAATAGTTTTTCAATGAAATATATTGGCGAAACAGCTTACATATTAGGCATAAAGATTTATAGAGATAGATCGAGATGCCTAATATCATTGCCACAGAGTAAATATTTGGACAAAGTTCAAAAAAGGTTTGGAATCGAAGATAGCAAGAAATGGTTCTTGCCCATGTTGCCCGATACGACCTTGAGTAAAACTCAAAGTCCTGCAACGATAGAAGATAGAAAAAAGACGAGTAAGACTCCCTATGCCTTAGCGATAGGATCTCTCATGTATGCCATGCTATATACTAGACCCGACATTGCATATGCTGTTAGTTTGACTAGCAGATATCAAAGTGATCCAGGAGTGGATCATTGGACAACGGTCAAAAATATCCTTAATTACTTGAGAAAAACTAAGGATATGGTTCTTTCTTATGGAGGTGATGAACAACTCGTTGTTAATGGTTACACCGATGCTAGTTGGAACACCAATACGGATGATTCTAAATCTCCATCTGGATATGTATTTACTTTGAATGGTGCAGCAGTTAGCTGGAGGAGTGCAAAACAAAACGTTGTGGCGAGATTTTCAACTGAATCGGAATACATAGCTGCTTCAAAGGCTTCACAAGAGGCAATATGGATGAAGGAGTTCATTACAGAGCTCGGTGTGGTTCCAAGTGCGCTGGACCTAATGTCTATCTACTGTGATAACATGGACGCCATAGCCAATGCGCAAGAACCAAGGTCACACAAGAAGCCAAAGAACATCAAGCTATGTTTTCACGCTATTCGAGAGCATGTCCAAAATAGTGACATAAAGATTTGCAAAGTACACACAGATCTGAATGTGGCGGATCCGTTGACTAAACCTCTACCGAGGGCAAAACATGACCAACACCAAACCGCCATGGGTGTTCGGTATATTACCATGTAATCTAGATTAGTTGACTCTAGTGCAAGTGGGAGACTGTTGGAGATATGTCCTAGAGGCAATAATAAAAGTGGTTATTATTATATCTTTGTGTTTATGATAAATGTTTACATTCATGCTATAATAGTATTAATCGGAAACATTAATGCTTGTGTGATTTGTAAACGAAATTAGAGTCCCTAGTAAAGCCTCTTTGTAATACTAGCTTGTTGGTTAATAGATGATCATGGTTTTCTGATCATGAACATTGAGATGTTGTTAACAACAAAATCATATTATTAGGAGAATGGTATGATGGACATACTCCTATAGATAAGCGTAGCATTAAGATCAAGTTATTTCAATAGTTCGTTTGCTATAAGCTTTCTGATACATAGTAACCCAATTCCTTCGACCATGAGATCATGCTAAGGATGACAATGGGTAGGGTATGGGCAGGGTAGAGCAATACCATACACATACCCGTGTATTCAATGGGTAGAAAACTTTACCCATACCCATACCTGTTGGTATAAATATTTACCCATGCCCATACCCGATGGATACCCATACCCATTGGGTACCCAACAGGTAGATCCAATAGTAAACAAGTTATTCACAATTTTACATTAATCAATACCATATTTGACAATAAAATAAGTATCTCTACTCAATAATAGGTAGACGAGTACATGAAAATTATCAATGTTTAGAAATCGTGATCTCATACTTTTCCATAGGCTACTCGGCCGCATAGATTAAAACCCTACAGGTAAATTTTACAAGTCAGTCTAAATGGACAGGGTATGGGCATACCCACGGGTACAACCCTATACCCGTGCCCGTACCCGTGGCTTAACGGGCAAGATATGGGTATTACCCATGGGTATAAAAGTATGCCCATATCCTACTCATGCGGGTACGGTACCCGCGGGTACCCGTACCCGTGGGTTAAATTGTCATCCTTAGATCATGCTAATCACCATCACTGGAAGGATGCTTTGATGACATCAAACACCACACCGTAATTGGGTGGCTATAAAGGTGGCATTGAGTGTTTGAAAAGTATGTGTTGAGGCACATGGATCAAGAGTGGGATTTGTCCATCCATATGACGGATAGATATACTCTGGGCCCTCTCGGTGGAATGTCATCCAATTGGCTTGCAAGCATGAGACTGGTCACAAGGGATCACATATCACGGGAACGAGAAAAGAGTACTTATCGGTAACGAGGTTGAACTAGGTATGCAGAGATACCGACGATCAAAACCTCAGATGAGTAAATTATCGCGAGACAAAGGGAAATTGTTATCGTATGTAAGTGGTTCATTCGGTTGCAAAGTTATCGTAGAAATATGTGGGATCCATATGAATTTCCAGATTCCTCTATTGGTTATTGATCGGAGAAGTGTCTCGGTCATGTCCGCATAATTCACGAACCGTAGAGAGACACACTTAAGGATTCGATGTTGTTTAGTAGATATGGAATGTTAGTAGGGATACCGAATGTTGTTCGGAGTCTCAGATGGGATCCGGGATATCACGAGGAGATCCCGAATGGTCCAGAGAATAAGATTTATATAAGGAAAGTCCGATTCCGGAGTTCGGGAAAGATTCCGATGTTTTCATCGGAGAGGTTCTAGAAGGGTCTAGAAGGTTCACCAGTCCGGAAGGGGAATGGTCCATGAATGTGTCATGGGTAAGTGTAATAATTGGATCATATCTTAGGTCACCTGGTGTGGACATTTGCAAGAGAGAATTAAAGCTCTAAATTGAAAGTCAAACGGGAAGTTTGAAAAGTCAAACTGGAACAATGGTATCCTAGTGGAAGAAGGAAAGAGTCCTTCTCTCAATCCAACTTGGGTTTGGGTTTGGATTCAAACCCACCTCTCCCAAGGCTTCCCCCTCTCATAAATAGAGGGGGAGGGCTGCCCCAAACACACAAGACCTAGCCCTCCCACACCCGCTCGCCGCCGTCGCCGCCGACCCGTCGCCCTAGCTGCCGCCGATACCTCCTCCTCCTCGTCCCGGTCTTATAAACCCTATATCACCGGGATACCCTAGATCCACCATAACTCGCACCGGCTTAAGCGAAGCCCTGCGGAATCTTCCCTCTACTTCCAACACCACGCCGTCATGCTTCCGGAATCGCGAGGGGAGAAATACAACCTCCGCTGCCTGCTGGAACAAGGGAGAGGAAGGTCTTCATCGAGTACCGAACGTGTGACCGACTGCGGAAGCTCTACCGGAAAGCATCGCCGGAAGGATCGTCTACGCGATCTTGAGATCGGCCAGTGTATGACTACATCACCCACGAGAATCTGCTCTCGTTAACCGCTTTGGTATCTTTGAGGGTGAGTGCTTCTACCGACTCGTTGCTACAATCTAGTAGATAGATCTTGGATTTTTTGTGTGCATGCGGTAGAATTTTTTTACATGCTACGAACCCCTACAGAGATCGGGCGTGGAGCCTACCGTTCCACAGCTGGCTACCCAGCGGACGACCGCTCACAACCTCGACCCAGGTACCTCTCATACGCCTCCCCCTCCCTCCTCCTCTTCCCCTATTAGTTCCATGTTCTTGGATATGATACGCCGTAGGCCCTTTCATGGATTTCTTCTCGACTATTTAGGGTTTTTGGGCTGAAGGCTTATTATAGGCGAAGGAGGCAAGGTCGGTGGAGGGCCAGGGGGTCCACACCCCTGTGGGCGCCACCAGGGCTGGCCTGCGCCCACCTAGGGTGTGGCCATCCTGGTGTCCTCCTCCATCTCTGCTTCGTGGTTCCATGTTGCTCTGGAAAAAATAGTGACTTTGGTTTTTGTCCCGTCCAATTCCGAGAATATTGATTTTTAGCTTTCTGAAACAAAAAACAGCAGAAAACAGGCAACTGGCACTGTGACATCTTGTCAATAGGTTAGTTCCACAAAGTGTATAAAAATACCTCAAAGTGTAGACAAAACATAGCAAAGTTGATACAAAACAAGCATGGAGCATTAAAAATTATAGATACGTTTACGACGTATCACTCCCCTCCCCCCGCGCCCCGCTGGCACATCATGACCGGGCCCCGGCGTACCGCCCCCTGGCCACCACTCGCCACCTCGGCCACGGTCCCCCCGAGCTGCTGGCCATCGCCATGGCCAGGGTCAATCCCCGAGCCGCGACCAGGGGCGCCCGCACGGCTCCCACCCGCCCCTACAAGGTCACTCGGGCCCTCACATGGACGTATCTGGCACTCACTGGAATTGGACCATCAGGGAAGGGAGAGATCAGGCCGTGTAGGGGCGACCGACTGGCATCCTAACAGGGACGTGCCCCGCCAGTGGTCCCCTCGCCGTGATGACGCACCGACACCGACAGAACCGGCCAAGAAGAAGAACAAGACCAAGAAGAAGAAGCCATCAGTGGCTCCAAGCGTGCCCAGTTCGCACCTCGGCAATGCCTCCCCCTTGCTGTGCACCGCAAAAGTTGGAGTACATCGCGCAATCGATTGCCCGGGGATTCTATTACATCGACATTGGGGCCACGGTGGTCCAGGCACAACTGCTCCCGGACTCGGTGGTAGTCTCAGCGGCACTGATCTAGGACGAGCTGACCTAGATGATGCCGGGCCACACCTGGGCTGTTTGGGAGATCTCCAAATCACAGTTTGCAGTGACTTTCCCTTTAGCTGAGATTCTCCACATCACGGCATGCATCACTACCCTCACCCTCCCGATCAGCCAGTTCCAGATCTCCATCGAGCCCTCGAGAGCCCACCCAGCGACAACCTCGACTCTGAACTTGGTGTGGATTCATATCATTGACTTCCTAGAGGAGGCATCGGTCCGGACCCCTCCATTGCCGAGCTCGTCTCCCAGTCCTTTGGCAAGATAGTGGAGGTGGACGAGGCATCGTGTGCGAGGGCGGGTCCGATCCGTCTGCGGGTTATATGCCCGGATCCTGCCTCCTCCCTGGACCCCTCCCACCCTTCTACTTCGGCCACAAGGGGAGGATTCTGGTCCTTGAGCTTGAGGAGGATGACAACAGCAAGTCCCCACCTCGCCCTATTCCACCCCTCTGCGGGTGGCAGGGCATCGTCTTCAGAGGACTCCATGGACGATGAGGAGGTAGGAGGGGAGTACAAGTACCCGTCGGCCTCTTCTCCTGCCCCTACCCACGAGGGCGCTGCATCTCCTGCTCCGACCACCACCCGTCCGATGTCCGCCCTAGTTGCCTAGCATACGACGCTATACCTTCAGATATCGCAGTACGGCTCCAACTTCTGCCAGTCCAAGGACTTCACAGGTCACTTGGGTATGGACCTCTCCCCCAGCGAGCCCAGCGACACCCTCCCGGAGATACCCCAGAGGAAGGAGGCCGATAGGTACTCGGGCAGTGTGGGGATGGTGGTCACAGCACCCTCATCCCCGTGCTCCCCTGGGATGGTGTGCTCCACCCTGTCCCTGGGCTCTACGACGACCTTGCCCAGGGCCTCCACTACCATGTTCCCATCGACTCCAGCGCTCCACACCGAGGAGCCAGCGGCGGTCGTCCCCACCACCCCCACTGCTGGCCCTAGGGTAAGGCAGGCTCGCCTTCCTCGACCGGTCCCCCGTCCCATCATAGTGCTCGCCTTGGCAAGGCCAGGATGGGGAGCTCGAGCGTGGGCCTACCGTTCCACAGCTGGCTGCCCAGCGAACGACCGCTCACAACCTCAACCCAGGTACCTCTCATACGCCTCCCCTCCCTCCCGCTCTTCCCCTACTAGTTCTCAGTCATTGACGACTCTCCAATCGAGCATATCGCAAAAGTGGTTGCTGTAATTCTTCTGTACTGTAATTCCTCCTTTTCTTTTCCCAAAACAGAAAATTTTGCTTGTATGAAAGTTAATTTTAAGATCCAAAAGTTGTTCGAAGATACACAATATAAGATTCATGTTTTGAGCCTTGCGAAGGTCATGTTCCATGAACAAAACAAAATGGTGTCATCCACATATTGTAGAATGGAATCCCTCAATTAACTAGATGAGAAATAACTCCAACAACCTAACCATCCTCATTTTCCCATGCAATAAGGATAGCCAACATGTCAAGCATAGGGGGTAAAGGATCCCCTGCCTCGGTCTTTTCCTAGTTTGAAAGTACTGCCCGATGTCATTATTTACCTTTATCCATGTAGGGTTCGTAGCATGGAAAACAAAAATTTTCTATCGCATACAAACAAACAAGCCAAGATCTATCTACTAGATTGTAGCAACGAGTCGATGGAATAACTTACCCTCAAAGATTCCAAAGTGTTTAACGAGAGCGGATTCTAAATGGGTGATGTAGTCGTACTCTTTCCGATCTCAAGATCGTGTGGACGATCCTTCCGGCTGCGTTAAAGCGCTTCATGATCGGTCACACGTTCGGTACTCGACAAAGACCTTCCTCTCCCTTGTTCCAGCAGGCAGCGGAGGTTGTAGCACTCTCCTCGCGATTCCGGCAGCACAACGGCGTGGTACCGGAAGTAGAGGGGAAATCCCGCAGGGCTTCGCCTTAAGCCGGAGCGAGTATGGTGGATTATGAGAGAGGGATATTAGTGGTCTAGAGATTTAGACACACCAATTAGAAGGCTCTAAACCGCAGGCTAAAGCAATTAGAAGCTCTAAACCAAACGGCTCTAAACCTGAGATTAGAGGTAGAAACTTGTGTCTCAAGGAGGAGCCCTGCCCCTCCTTTTATAGGTGGAGGGGCTAGGCGTGCCAGGGGGGAGGGAGTCCCTCCCCAACTCGGCCTAGGGCTTGGGCGCCGACTTGGAGGAGAGGAACTCCTCCTCTAAGTTGGTTTCAACCTCCTCTTGCTTGTTTCCCACAGTTTCATGTTTCCCACAGTTTCCTGTTTTCCACAGTTTCCTGTTTTAGCCGTTTGACTTTCAAACTGGCAATTTGACTTTCATGTTTTTGGAACAGCAAGAACACTTAGTACATGATGCAATCATTCAATGACACATTCATGTACCCTTCCCCCCCGGAGTGCCGGACAATCCGGACCCTTCTAGAACATTCCCGATGAAAACACCGGAATCATTCCCGAACTCCGAAACGGGACTTTCCTTATATGAATCTTATTCTCCGGACCATTCCGGATCACCTCGTGATATCCCGGATCCCATCCGAGACTCCGAACAACATTCGGTCTCTTTCTCATAATACCATAACTACTCAAACAACGTCGAATCCTTAAGTGTGTCTCCCTACGGTTCGTGAATTATGCGGACATGATCGAGACACTTCTCCGAACAATAACCAATAGAGGAATCTGGAAATTCATATGGCTCCCACATATTTCTACGATTACTTTGCGATCGAATGAACCACTTACATACGATACCAATTTTCCTTTGTCTCACGATAGTTTACTTATCCGAGGTTATGATCGTCGGTATCTCTGCATACCTAGTTCAACCTCGTTACCGATAAGTACTCTTTTCTCGTTCCCGTGATATGTGATCCCTTGTGAGCCAGTCACATGCTTGCAAGCTAATTGGATGACATTCCACCGAGAGGGCCCAGAGTATATCTATCCGTCATATGGATGGAGAAATCCCACTCTTGATCCATGTGTTTCAACCAATACTTTCCGAACACTCAATGCCACCTTTATAGCCACCCTGTTACGGTGTGGTGTTTGATGTCATCAAAGCATCCATCCGGTAAAGGTGATATGCATGATCTCATGGTCGAAGGAATTAGGTTACTATGTATCAGAAAGCATATAGCAATTGAACTATTGAAATGACTTGATCTTTATGCTACGCTTATCAATAGGAGTATGTCCACCATATCATTCTCCTAACGATATGATCTTGTTGTTGATAACATCTCAATGTTCATGACAGGGAAACCACAATCATTTAATCAACCAACAAGCTAGTGAAGTATAGAGGCTATACTAGGGACTTCAAATTAAGTTTACAAATCACACAAGTATCAATGTTTTCTTGTTAATACTATTATAGCATGAATGTAAACATTTATCATAAACACAAAGATATAATAATAACTACATTTATTATTGCCTCTAGGGCATATCTCCAACAATCCAAACACTACGTCTTTGCACAAACTGCTCAATTAACCTGCACCACTCAGGTGGAAATCCTTTCATGCACAAAACTTGCTGTAGGAAAAGCCACTTCACTTTATCATACCATTTTTGAAGCTGAGTTTAAATAAAACACCATCCTTTTTTTTCCGGTGAAGCTCATGGATAGTCTCATGGAGAATGAAAACACCTTCAAGAATGTGTTAATCAGGCATAAAAGCTGACCGTGTGGGTCTAATAACCTTAGTGGGCAATCCCTGTAATGTGATTAGTAGCCACACCTTAGTAAAAAAAATTAAAACTAACATTCAGTAGACAAATTGGTCTGTATTGTTAGATATGTATTACATTCTCCTTTTTAGGTAAGCGTGTAATGACACCAAAATTCAATTGAAATAGAGGAAAGTCCCCCTTTGAGCAACTGAACAAATGATGCCATCAAGTCAGCTTTAATGACCTTCCAAAAAGTTTGATAGAACTTTACGCGGAAACAATCCGGCCTTGGAGCGTTGTTATGGTCCATTTGAAATATGGCCTCGTGCACCCCTTTTTCTTTCAGTAAAATGGTGTGGAATAAGGATCACATTGTCCTTAGAAGAAAGCTTTTGGGATATCGTGAATAACATTCTCAGATAAGGAAATATTGGTTGGTTCCAGCGCCCAAAGCATTTTTTTGTAATGTATACCTTTAGCTTTTATCTTCTCTCACTATTGTTCCTTCCTCTTGTTGTAGTTGAATGATCTTATTTTTTTTCTATGTTTACCATTAGCAATTAAGTGAAAGTATTTTATATTGTTCGCCCTTCTTGTACATGTTTTAAGCAGCTCGATCAAGCTTTGGCAGGTTAATTACAAGATTTGGCAGGTTAAAATATTTGCTGCTTGGGCTTGCGGATCGGACGTGCTGGGGGCAGGTAGGCCTTTTATCTTGAGAAAAAGCAACTTGCAAGAGCAGTACTAATTAACATTAGTTTCCCTAAAAAAAAACATTAGTTTCCCACCAAAAGTTGCACCACTTGCAGTCTTTACAAGATTCCCTATGTCGTGTGGATCACTTTATCTCCCCTCCATTTCATTTTGCATGCAGGTCATAGTTTGGTCTTTTGCATGGGCCTGAGACTCCAGTCGGTGACCCAGGACGAAATAATTAAAGTCGGCCGGGCAAACTTTAAAGCATAAAAATAATTGATGCACACACATTGATAACAAACGTACCACGTTAAATGTTGTAATTCACAATTGACAAATTCATCAAATAATACACTAGTGTTCTACCCAAATATTTAAAAATAGAAAAAATGTACTATCCCCATTTGTTGGCCCTTTCTACTTCATATTTATCTTCAGTGCAGCCAAAATTCAACCAAATTGTAGTCGAGACCTCCCGCCAGAGAAGTGCACCTGCAACCCAAACTGCACTTCCGCCATCTGCCACTTGATCCCCTTGACCTCCCCCCAACACACACACCCTATGTTCAGTGCCCGGCGCCCGACGAGGGGCCGAGGCGGTGAGACCTCCATCATTCCCAATTGCCTTTTCGACATTGATTTGCCTCCTTTCAATCCATTACAGGAAGCAGCTGAGGCGCCGTTGGCATAGGGTGGCCGTCGGCGAAGCTCCCATCGACGTAGGTCCAACGCCGTCTGCTTAGCACCGATGTGCTAACGGTTTGGCCATCCGTTGGTGTATCTCGGTCGTCAGCACGAGAACCTGACGGTCGGCTTAGCGAGATACATGTTCCTGGTGGATTTCGGTCGAGGTCGTCGAAGGCTAGAAGAAGGATGGTGGGTGTGGAAGGAGACAGACAGAACCGAAATGGATCTAACCGCTCTCGATCGTCAAGTTGCTTCTTGGTGGAAGAGGAAGCCACCGAATTCATGACTCCAGTGCCTAGATTTGCCACAAACAGCGCCAGTTGATGAGGGGTAACCTCGGCAATGTGCATAGTCATGGACTTGGGTTTTAGGGAAAAGGGGTGCGCCGGTGATTTCGTCTGCTTATCATACAAACAAGGAAAACGAGGTTTGCCAAATTTCAGGCCCTGAGTACAAAGTCGCCGAGTCGCCGGATACAATCTAGCTTACAACGGATTGTGGTGAATCAAAATGTAGGTGACCTCCCCGTCGGCTTTCCCTAGCCTTTAAATGAAAGGTTGGGTCTCACATTCCAACTCGGGTAAGTTTACATGATAAAAGGTAAGTCTGCGACTATATCGGCTATATCTTGGATCTTTCCTTGTTTACCACGTCTATTTCCTAGACTTCGGATGCTATTTTTGTAATATAGACTAATATAGCAGAGCACATAGCAACGACAAATATCCATTTATAATTTAAACTATACAGACTGCTATAGCTGATCGCTTGACGATCAGGAGTGCTATATAGAGTCCCATTGTGTTAAAGCTCGGACATTTAAGATATAGCAGCTTTCGGAGCAGAGCAGGTCGTCCTCAATTGTCGTCCCCTTAGAAGGTGGCGCCTCCTCGTCCCCAATCATGTTCCATGTAGTGGCCAAAGGCGTCCTCGATCAATTGCGCTGCTAATTAAACATATTGTATTGGATGGCTCTTTCTTCATGGCTGCATGCAACATTCACCTTAACGCGAGCATCATCGTTGTACTCCCTCAGTTAGGGATTAAAAGGCCTATGGACCACTTTGATAGGATTAAGAAAATCAATAACTATATCGAGAAGTACTAGTTAGAGATTTAATCATAATTTTCACAAGAGATAATGACCCTTCCTAGTTGAACATGGAATGTTTTATAATGGCCTTCTATTAAACACCGGAGGGAGTATCCCATTCAATATTGTTGTCTGGTTCACTTCCTTGTTTATCTTTGGGATCATGATTATCCTTTGATAATACTTGCTTACTGGGATACCACTACCGTTGTTTTTGCTACACTAAAAATATTGTTTGCTATTGCTTCATTTGATATTGAAAACTTCTTCTATATATACATTTCAGCTACTTGTTGCTTGTCAATTGCTATTGCTATAAATAAGCTAGAGAGCATGCCTTCCCTTTTGCTCTATGCTTCTAATAGGGAAGAGATTGGAACTACTTTTCTTCGTGGTTATTGTTATATGTTGATCCAAATTCTACAAAGTATAGGCCAACTTCTGACGAGTGGAGCGAGACCCGTCGCCGGAGGCTTGGGCCGAGTGTAACGAGTCTTAAGTTAGCCCACTCCGTGCCCAACAGGGACGCCTGTGGGGGGTGCGGGGTACGGTACGGATCGTCGAAGACCTAGGTTTCCACCGATATATAAACCCCTTGTAAGCCGCCGGTTGGGATGAGTTGTATCTGTGAAATCCCCGGCGTTTGTAAACACTCCTCGATATAGTGAAGTTTCGCTGGCTGGCGCCCGTGGTTTTTTCCTCTCTTTGTTGGGGAGGTTTTTCCACGTTAAATCTGTGTCCAATTGCTGTGATTTCATTTTTGCAGAAGTTAGGTGTAACTGGTATCCTCGTGATATTAATATATATACTCTTTTCTAAAAAAAAATCAAGATTAAACAAAAATGTTACTCACCGCATCAAATTTTATTTTTCCGCCAAGTTGTCACCGCTCCCCTCGTAGATCCAAGAGCAAAAGCGACCCGGCTGGTGGCATCATGGTAGGTGCCTGCCCATGCTGTCCACTGGCGGCCGCCGATGATTGACCGGTAAATCAAGCCTTGATAATATCGAGGATCGGCTGCCACTAACACAGCAGCTAGTGTGGCACAATGAACCTTGGGGAAAAAAAAGGGAGAGAGTATGATTGTGATGCTAGCAAAGATTGTTCTCAACGGTCGGATGACGACTGCTGGTCTTCTGCAAGGTGGGGCCTCGTCATGAGTAGTACGTACTAAGTACTATATTTTATGGTTAGCGCCATCACCCCCGGCCCTGCGCCTTGCAGACCTTGACGCCATGGCCTCGCCAGGTCGCTCTCTCTCTCTATATATATATATATATACCCCCTTTGTGCTACACGACTCCTTCACATATCTGCCTACTGCCCATCCTTCCTCCCTCCCTCTCCCTGCGCAAAAATCTTGCATTTCTTCTCTTCTGCTACGATCGAGCGAACTCACCGCGGCGGGCGGGAGGGAGCCCTCTGCTTGGTGTCCTGTAAGTATTTCACTCCTCTGGCTATATTTCCTACTACTAGTTCTAGCATGTATATAGTCACTTCGTCTGAAGATAAGTTACTTATTAGGAGATTATGTAGATTCGAACGTATTTTGACGTGTTTTAGTATGAGATACGTACAAGTCACATGTTTCGGGACCAAGTAAGTACGTGCTCCGTATTTTCCAAAGTATAAGATTTTTGTAGTCTTTTTCTGAGAAGCATTGTATTTATCTAGACGGTTTTTTTAGTGTGTTGGTTCATTCGGAGCAAAATAAGTGAAACTTTGTCCGGAGATTAGAGAGCTCGGTGGCTTTTTTATTACTGGCTTATTTGATGCATGGAACACTAACGTGTAGTGCATTTATTTGCAGCTAGCGTACGTACGTGGTGGTGTGAGGATGAACGCGGTCGTCAGTGCGTTGCTCTCGGTGGTTGGCGAGGCACTGTCCCCGGTTAAGAATGCCGTGCTAGCGGACTGGGCGGCAAGCAGGGACCTTGGGCTCAACATCAAGTCTCTCACGTCGGAGCTGGGGTACGTCAAGGTCACGCTGGAAGCCGCCCAGCTAAAGCAGCTCGACGGCACAGAAATGCAGGCCCTTCTGCGGAAGCTGGGAGGCTCGGCTTCCGATGCCGAAGACTTGCTGGACGAGCTGGAGTACTTCCGCATCCAGGACGAGCTCTACGGCACAAATCATGCAGCCAATGACCATGCCAGCAAGGGCTGTACCCACAACTTCTTCTTCAACCTTCGCCACATCGCCAAAGCCCGCCTGCTTGGGCCACCATCATTGCCTACCACTACCACTACCAGTACCAGCCCAGGGGACGAAGATGCAAGCCACGGCGGGGCCGACTGCTGCAGTTGGCCGCGTGCCAGCAGGCACAGGCCAACAAGCACGAACCACCTGGCTGAGGAGGAGGTGGTCAGGGGACGCATGAGAAGCAAGTTCGGTAAACTCTTCCTTTGCGCTTCTTCATCCCATCATGCTTCTGAAATAGATCAAAACGAAACACCAAAATTAGAGTTTGCTAGGGTAGATGCCTCCAAACAAATGGATCTTATCATACAAGAACTAAAGTCCACGCGTTCAGAGATCATCACCCTACTGCCAACTTTTAACGCTAGAACTATCACAGATACTCCCAACCATAGTCCCACCGGTCAGTCTAAAAGTATAGAGCCAAAACTGTTTGGGAGGAACAATGAAGTGACTGATATTATACATGATATGAAAAAGGGTAAGTACCTTCAGGAGAACTTGACAGTCCTTCCCATTGTTGGCCAAGGGGGCATAGGGAAGACCACTATGACACAACACATATACCACAGCGACGACTCAGAGGGAAAAGAACATTTTAGTGTTAAGATTTGGGTGCGTGTGCCTCGCAAGTTCAATTTGGATAAGCTACTTGAAGACATCAAAGGACATATCCCTAAAATTGAAGGGGAAAATGGGGTTAGTGCCGGCGAGCTGATTGAGCAACGGTTAAAATCCAGTAGGTTTTTGCTCGTATTGGATGATATGTGGGAATGTGGTGAGGATGACTGGAAATATTTACTCCAACCATTCCAAAACTCACAAACAAAGGGTAGCATGATCCTAGTCACAACTCGAGTTCCGTCGCTAGCACATATGGTTAAAACAGTTGAGAAGCCATGTGAATTGGAAGGTTTGGAACCTAAAGAATTCAAGGAGTTATTCCTAGCATTTGTGTTTGATGGTAATGATCCTAGAAAATATGATGAACGGCTTATTGATGTTGGAGACGAGATAATGGTGAAACTGAAGGGCTCCCCACTTGCAGCAAAAACTGTATGCGGAATACTGAAAGGGGACATTAAAATTGATAAGTGGAGAGAGGTCCTCAAAAGTAAACAATGGGAGATGGGGAGTAATGCTGCTGATATTATGCCTGCCTTAAAGCTTTGCTATGATTATCTTTCTTTCGAGCTCCAACAATGTTTTTCTTCTACTGCATTGTTCCCTGAAGATTTCAAGTTTTCGAGCAAGAAGCTCATCCACTTTTGGATAGGTCTAAATATTTTGCATTGTGGTGATACAAGAAAAACAATTGAAGATATAGGTATGAGAAATCTAAATGAATTGGTCTCCCGTGGACTTCTGAAGAAGGAGGAAACTAGCGGGGACCCATATTTCATTGTCCATGACCTATTAAATGATTTAGCATTGATGGTGTCATCTCATGAAAGTCTTACTTTGCATAGCTCTAGTGTGGAACCGAAAGATTGTCAACTATGCATCCGTCACTTGTCTATAATCATATATGTTGAAGGTATTGAAGACTTAAAGGGTAAACTCAGAGAACTAATAAAGGATAAATTTAAGGTTGAGGGCTTGCGTACATTGATGGTATTTGGAGAAATAGATGAAGGCTTTGCCAACATTTTTGGTGATTTATTTAGTGCAGCAAAAGCATTCCGTGTTCTCCACTTGGACAGAATAGATTATCCCGTGGAGTCTATATTACAAAAGTTTTCAGAACTTGTCCACCTGCGGTACCTATTTCTAGGAATTAATCCTGGGAGCCGGATGCATTTACCAAATACCATTTCGAGATTTTATCATTTACAGATTTTTGATATAGAGGAATGGTATGGCTTTATTGATTTCCCTAGAGACATGAGCAACCTAAGAAAATTGTGCCATTTTGTCACCCACTATAGTAGTTTTGAGTCCTGCATTGGTGATGTGGGAAAATTGACACACTTACAAGAATTGAAGGCATTTGAAGTCAACAAAGAAAGTAAAGGGTTTGAAGCTAAGCAGCTAGAGCATTTAAATGAGTTAAGGGAGCTTGCTATTTATCACCTTGAGAAAATAGTCTCAAAAGAAGAAGCAGCGCAAACAAAACTGATAGAGAAAAAGAACTTGCAAAGGTTAAAACTAGTTTGGACAAAGCAAAGACCTAGTACTAGTACTGCGCCCGATGAGACAATACCCAGTGGTGTGCCTGATGAGGAGAGACTTAGAGCTGAGCTTGCTTTGGAAAGAGAGGTTCTTGAGAGCCTTGAGCCACATGAAGATCTTCAAGCCTTGTCCATTATAGGCCACAGGGGCCATTCTTGTCCAACGTGGCTAGGTGATGTCCTTGTTGCTCTAGAATCCCTTCATCTTTCTACTGTTTCTTGGGAAGATCTTCCTTGTTTTGCCAAGATGCGTTATCTTGGCGATCTGGTATTATCTGATATTGCCACGGAGAAGAAGATTGATGTAGAGCACACATTTTGCTACTTAACAAGGCTAATTCTCCATGACCTAAGAAGTTTGGAAGACTGGGTGCCACGGGAGACAAATTGTTTCCCTATTTTGGGCGAGCTTAGTATTTCTGGTTGTCCCAGACTTTTGAGGCTGCCATTTTCAGACCTACAAGACCGTAACAAATCCCAGTTCCCCATGCTACAGAGTCTTTCCATAAGTAACTGCCCAGAGGTCTCATCATTGCCTCCCGTCCCTTGGACCCAAAATTTTAACTATGTTAGTATGGAGTCTACTGGATCAAACATACTAAAAAGGTTGGAATACATGAAGAATTCTTCAGGCGCAATGTTGAAAATTACGGTGAACATAGACCTACGTCACTTAGATCAGGTGGTGGTATTCAATGAACTGACAAAAGTTGAGTATTTGAGGATAGTTGGGTCAGGTGATCTACCCATGCCATTACGGGCGCAGAGTGATAGGGAATGGAAGATTCCGGTTAAGAGTATTTGGCTTGAAAGAGATAATTGCAGTGGAAAGGAATTGACATGGCTCCTCCGTCACTGCCCAGATCTCTCTGAATTGAGCATTTCAGGTTATGCACCGCGGACTCCCTTGGTTGTGGAAGGTGGAGCAAAAGATAAGCAGCAGCGAATAGAAGAAGGAGACATGGTAGTCCTGCCGGCCCATCTCTCCACGACTCTTGAGGAGCTGGAGATCCATTCTAGAAATATTGTGGTTTATCCTCTCCATGCTCTCAAAACCCTGAAAACACTTGAGTGCTCGCCCGCCTCATTTTCTAAATACTTCTGCCCTTTCCCAGCCTCCCTCCAAAGACTCAAACTTGAAAATGTATCATGTGCGGGCCTCTCGAACCTCACCTCTCTCACCGAATTATGCATACATGATTCCCGGATACTATTTGAGGGCCTCCATACCCTGTGCGAGCTCAGAGAATTAATCTTCATGGGCAGCCCCAATTTTTTGGATCCCACACAGGATCATCTGCTTTCTTCCGCTTCTTCCAAACTGCAGAGTCTCCGTACGGATGACATCGCAAGAATCCTTACACTGCCAGTGGGCCGATTCCTCTCTTCCTCCCTCACTGATTTGACGTTCGATTCGGACAAAAATGCTGTTCGCTTCGACAAGGGGCAAGAGGAGGTCCTTCACCTCCTCACCTCCCTCAAGAAGCTCGAGTTTACGGAATGCAAAAAGCTGCAGCACCTTCCAGATGGACTATGCAAACTTTCCAAGCTAGAGAGTTTAACGATCCGTTCTTGCTATTCTCTTGACTCGCTGGATGCGAATGGCCTCCCAAGTTCACTGCAACTATTAGATGTCCTCTGGTGCGACAACAGGAAGCTGCGGGAGCAGTGCGAAAAGTTAACGGGAAAAATCAAAGCTGGAGTCGAACTTTGACTATAATGACTTTGCTTAGTGATCCAAGGTAACAAATACTCTACTTCATTGGTTTCCATCCCCGATTTACGACATTATATTACCCTTGTTCTTTCAAACTTTGCTATAATTTGAGCAGTGTTTTTCTCCATTCCATCTACTATGCAGCGCTCTTCCTTGGAGCTGTACATTCTCCTTGCCTTCAGTTTGCACATGAAGTTCTAGTGTGGCATCTTCTTTTTGTACATAATCTCTGGTAAGCACGGATTTTCTCACTTCTTACATCATTGTTTTTACCTTATTTAATTTGGATATATGTCTTATGTTAGCCTAAAATGTGATGAAACTTCAATGCGAAAATCATCTGCTTACTAGTGATAAATATCCCCTATAGTTCTGTTTGTTCAAATCGCTGCTCCTAAGTTCATGTACGCATAAGGCATGCATGAAAGCCTGACGTGAGAATCTATTTCATTTGTATTTATCTTATCCATTTTTTTTGCATAACACAGGACTAGTTCTCATATTTTTGCCAAATGTCACCTAATATAAGGGAATCACCAAACTGTACATACATTTCAATTTTTCCCTTTCTTGTTTGTAACCCAAGGTATTCATATTGACCATTTATTTTGGTATGTTCAACAGGTGCTTTCTTGTTTAAAAGGAACATCATGCCTGAAGGGATTTTGCAGCATGTATCGAGTGGTCTAGAGTAGCTTTGGTCTGGATGCATTGCATTGAGTATTGGTTTTACAGGGATATCTGGTTTTGAGTACAGGTTCAGAGTAACATCAGGTCTGAATGGATTTTGCATTTCTTGAGTGGTTTACATGAGCATTTGGTCTGAAAGGATTTGAGAGAGCATTGGTTTACAGTCTGAAGTGAAGGGCTTGCATCGAGTATTGCTGTACAGGGATATTTATTCTGAAGGGACACTATTCATTATTGTTTTAGAGGAATGTTTTGTCAGATCATAAGGATATTTTGTCTGAAGGGACAGTACCGAGTATTATTGCTTTACAGGGATATTTTGGTATGAAGGGATTTTTTCAGAGTGGCAGTTTTTTGGACAGTACAGTTTTGGAAAGGGGCATTTTGAGTGGTGAAATAAGTGTTTCAATGGATTGTTGATAAGTTGTAAGGAGTCATGAATATTCAGTCTTCGGCAATATGGAGTGGTGATTCTAGATATGTGAGTTGGAATTTGCAGGAAACGGAGAAAGTTTGGTTCATTGCATAGCTTGAATTATATCCATTTTTGTTGTGCTCTGGCAGCAGCCGTTGTACCAAAATAGCGTCTTCATATTTCTGTGAGCATTCTGCTACGCTAATACTACATCTACCAAGATTTCGGTGTGGATATTATTGCCTCATATAAACTTATTATTATTGGCTCACAGGACGGTGTCAGCGAGGAGATTAAACAGCAGCGCAGGAGATTTATTGCATGCTTAGAAGCATCTCAAAGAAGCATACTAGAATGCTAGCCTAATATCCAGGGTAACAGAAACTTTCATGGCTTTTTCCTAATACAGTACACTACATTACTGCATAACCTGAATGATTTTTGTGCCATCCATTGTACAGGGCTCTGTCATTCTTCTAGCCTTGTAGAAATTAATTCTTTCCATCTACGTATGGTCTGCGCCTCAGCTGGTTTTCTGGTATCTTCTTGCTCTGCTAGCTGCCTAGCTCTTCTGAGAAAAAAAAAATACATGGTTCGGTAATAAACGATATGTTTGTTCCCAGGCATGTGAACTTCCAATAAGAATTTCCTATTTTATGTCCTTACAAGAGGTTCAGTTGCAAAGTGTATGTCAGGTGCCTTCCCATTTATGAAGATGTCGATCGGTTCCATGTGCTACGCCTACGTACGGCCCCAATGCCAGGAACAATTATTGAACTGCACGGTGTGACTTCACCTGTGAGTTCCGTCAAAATCCCTCTCCTTAGTGATCACTTATGAGTTACATCCTTTCTCGCCTGCCCTTAAGTATGCATCTTTGTCTCCCAATTCTCAGTACGTTCTTCAGAACAAAGAATGCTGGTCGATCATCCGTCTTCCTTGATAAGTCCTTTTTCTGCGCGAGGTGGAATTCAAGGTCGTTTTCTGTCGGAGTGCATCGTAGATGAGCAGAGGAAGCCTAGAAGAAGAGGGTGAAAGCGCAAAGCCAAAGATCCCTCCAACACCCGGGAGAGGTCGAGATCCTCGGCGAGGACCGCAGCTCTACAGCTATCCTGATGTGCCGGTTAACTGAAGTGAAGCGCTTTCATTTAGTACTATCTCTGGCTATCAACTGAAGAATTGACCGACCTGAATTGTGTCTTAGGCTTAAGTAGTAAATGGTTTCCTCAACTTTGTCGCTTAAACAGTGCACTTGCTGTAACTGTAATCTAATCGCCACTGGCGAGACTTGGGCACGCAGACCTGAATAAGGCTGTGTGAGAGGGTGGTTGGGCGGTTCCCAAGCAAAAAAAAAAAAAAAAAACTACTGTATGTTTTTCCAGTTGTAAATTATATATTCCTTTACTTTTTATATCCTTCCTTGCCCAAAGAAATTTGGCATACCACTCACTGCACATTAGTTCCTCCCATTAATCATTTATTACATATCCGAATCTGCTCATAATTTGTCCCAATAGTTGCTTCTGAGTTCCTTTAAACTAGCAGGATGGGGAAATAACTCCATCCACTTCAAAAATAACGAGGCTAGTTTTGCTCCTATACATCCCCTCCCACCAAACTCATTAAAGAAACCAGGGTAATTAGTAATTAATTTTGTTTGCCTAATTATGTTTAACATGTCCCAATTAGTGTAGGGATCAGAGTTAACAATGATGTTGACCATTTCTTTCAGACTAAAAAGGGGGTTCGACAGGGAGACCCCTTATCGCCTATGCTATTTAACATAGTGGCAGATATTTTGGCCATACTTATAGCTAGAGCTAAGGAGGAAGGCCAAGTTAGTGGGGTGATCCCACATCTCGTGGAGAGTGGATTATCTATCCTACAATATGCGGATGATACAATTTTATTTATGGAGCATGGCCTTATAAAGATGGTTAATATGAAACTAATTTTATGATTTTTTGAACAATTGTCGGGACTCAAAATCAACTTTCACAAAAGTGAAATATACTGTTTTGGGAATGCGAAGGAACACGAACAGAACTACGGAGAAATTTTCGGCTGCGAATCGGACACGTTGCCTTTTAGGTAACTTGGGGTCCCAATTCATTATAGAAGGCTTAGGAATTCTGAGTGAAACCCGGTAGAAAACCGTTTTGAAGGAAAGTTGGTTTGTTGGCAAGAAAATCTCTTGTCATACGGAGATAGATTAGTGTTAATCAACTCGGTATTAACAAGCATGTCCATGTTTATGATATCTTTTCTGAAAATACCGAAGGGTTTTAGGAAAAGGCTGGACTTCTTTCGTTCAATTTTTTTTGGCAAAGTGACGAACACAAGAAGAAATATAGGTTAACTGAGTGGAATATTATTTGTAGACCCAAAGATCAGGATGGTTCGGGTATTGAGGTATTAGAGATTAAAAATAAAATGTCTTTTTAGCAAATGGTTATATAAATTATTAACTGAGCTGGGGTATGGCAAGAACTATTGCATAATAAATATTTGAGAACTAAAACTTTGGCGCAAGTTCAAGCTAAACCGACTGATTCTCCATTATGAAAAGGTCTAATACAAGTAAATGATAGTTTCTTTACCAGAGGGTTTTTTAAAATCAGAGATGGTGTTACAGCTCGGTTCTAGAAGGATGTTTGGCTTGGAGAGGTCCCTTTGACTCAACATTATCCTTCGTTTTATAATATTGTTCATTGTAAGAATGTCTTTGTACATGAAGTATTATCTCACAATCCTCTTAGTACTGGTTTTAGGAGAAATTTATCCGAGGCAAAATGGGATGCATGATTGCGTCTTTGTCAGAGACTAATGCAAGTTAACTTGACCGATCAACCTGATTCTTTTAGATGGGAATTAACGATGGGGAATTTACAGTTAAATCTATGTACGAGGATCTCATGAATGATCATTAAATACTCCTCATAGAATATCTTTGGAAGCTTAGGATACCACTAAAAATTAAGATTTTTATGTGGTTTTTAAATAACAAAGTTTTATTAACTAAAAATAATCTTTTGCGTAGAAATTGGAATGGTTGTAAGAAGTGTTGTTTCTGTGATAAAGATGAAACTATTGAACACCTCTTTTTGTCGTGTCCTTTTGCAAAAATTATTTGATGCATTGTGTTCTTTACTTATAATCTTCCTCGTAATCTTCCTCCTCTAACTAATACTTACATATATTAAGGGCGGAAAGTTTGATGCGCTCTCAACGATTGGACACTGTTCATGGCCGATTTCCTTCCAACCACATGTTGCCACGTCCTTTTCCTTTCATGCAGATCCGGTGTATGTACCATGGAACCAATCTTTTTTTTTTGGACTACCTCCTGGGTACCGTAGATGTGGAATTTCTTCCAACCAGTGCTTGCACGCCTCCCTCTTCTACAGTGCGCTTTTTTCCTCATTTTAAACCCTTTAATAGTAATATTTTTAGAAGATCTTTTCGTCTGTAATTTTCACACGGTAGTGTTGACATAAATTTCTGGCCGTATTTTTTTTAAAGTAACCATATATTTCATTAAATCAAAAGTTTACAGAGATTACACGTATGGTCACAATAAGAGAAAAACATGCTTGTCAAGCGAAAAAATATCACAAGAAGTAAAACAATTTTACCCTTGGAGAAACTTGTGCCTCCGCCGCCACCATGGCAATGTCGGAAAGAGAGGCAAACAACCGCCATACCAAGATCTGGGAGAGCACCTTTGCATACAACGATGCCTTTTGAGCCAATGAACCGGACCATCGCAAGCAACGAGACCGAGACTTTGTGGCACATCGACCGGGGATCTTCCCCGTGATCACCAGATCCTGACGACATCACCTTCATCCGATGTAGTCGAAGAAGAGGAACGCCGCCACCAACCGTAATCCACGCACCCAACTGCAGGACAACAAACACAACTATAGCAGCCGACAAGACCGCCACCCGCGAGAGTGCCGATCTCCGACCACCAGACACGAGTCTCGCCGGATCTAAAATGTCTTCTTAGCAAATGGTTATATAAATTATTAACTGAGTTGGGGTATGGCAAGAACTATTGCATAATAAATATTTGAGAACTAAAACTTTGGCGCAAGTTCAAGCTAAACCGACTGATTCTCCATTATGGAAAGGTCTAATACAAGTAAATGATAGTTTCTTTACCAGAGGGTTTTTTAAAATCGGAGATGGTGTTACATCTCCGTTCTAGAAGGATGTTTGGCTTGGAGAGGTCCCTTTGACTCAACGGTATCCTTCGTTTTATAATATTGTTCATTGTAAGAATGTCTTTGTACATGAAGTATTATCTCACAATCCTCTTAGTACTGGTTTTAGGAGAAATTTATCTGAGGCAAAATGGGATGCATGATAGCGTCTTTGTCAGAGACTAATGCAAGTTAACTTGACCAATCAACCTGATTCTTTTAGATGGGAATTAACTGTAGATGGGGAATTTACAGTTAAATTTATGTACGAGGATCTCATGAATGATCATCAAATACTCCTCACAGAATATCTTTGGAAGCTTAGGATACCACTAAAAATTAAGATTTTTATGTGGTTCTTAAATAACAAAGTTTTATTAACTAAAAATAATCTTTTGCGTAGAAATTGGAATGGTTGTAAGAAGTGTTGTTTCTGTGATAAAGATGAAAATATTGAACACCTCTTTTTGTCGTGTCCTTTTGCAAAAATTATTTGATGCATTGTGTTCTTTACTTATAATCTTCCTCGTAATCTTCCTCCTCTAACTAATACTTACATATATTAAGGGCGGAAAGTTTGACGCGCTCTCAACGATTGGACACTGTTCATGTCCGATTTCCTTCCAACCACATGTTGCCACGTCCTTTTCCTTTCATGCAGATCCGGTGTATGTACCATGGAACCAATCTTTTTTTTGGACTACCTCCTGGGTACCGTAGATGTGGAATTTCTTCCAACCAGTGCTTGCACGCCTCCCTCTTCTACAGTGCGCTTTTTTCCTCATTTTAAACCCTTTAATAGTAATATTTTTAGAAGATCTTTTCGTCTGTAATTTTCACACGGTAGTGTTGACATAAATTTCTGGCCGTATTTTTTTTAAAGTAACCATATATTTCATTAAATCAAAAGTTTACAGAGATTACACGTATGGTCACAATAAGAGAAAAACATGCTTGTCAAGCGAAAAAATCTCACAAGAAGTAAAACAATTTTACCCTTGGAGAAACTTGTGCCTCCGCCGCCACCATGGCAATGTCGGAAAGAGAGGCAAACAACCGCCATACCAAGATCTGGGAGAGCACCTTTGCATACAACGATGCTTTTTGAGCCAATGAACCGGACCATCGCAAGCAACGAGACCGAGACTTTGTGGCACATCGACCGGGGATCTTCCCCGTGATCACCAGATCCTGACGACATCACCTTCATCCGATGTAGTCGAAGAAGAGGAACGCCGCCACCAACCGTAATCCACGCACCCAACTGCAGGACAACAAACACAACTATAGCAGCCGACAAGACCGCCACCCGCGAGAGTGCCGATCTCCGACCACCAGACACGAGTCTCGCCGGATCTAAAATGTCTTCTTAGCAAATGGTTATATAAATTATTAACTGAGTTGGGGTATGGCAAGAACTATTGCATAATAAATATTTGAGAACTAAAACTTTGGCGCAAGTTCAAGCTAAACCGACTGATTCTCCATTATGGAAAGGTCTAATACAAGTAAATGATAGTTTCTTTACCAGAGGGTTTTTTAAAATCGGAGATGGTGTTACAGCTCGGTTCTAGAAGGATGTTTGGCTTGGAGAGGTCCCTTTGACTCAACGGTATCCTTCGTTTTATAATATTGTTCATTGTAAGAATGTCTTTGTACATGAAGTATTATCTCACAATCCTCTTAGTACTGGTTTTAGGAGAAATTTATCTGAGGCAAAATGGGATGCATGATTGCGTCTTTGTCAGAGACTAATGCAAGTTAACTTGACCAATCAACCTGATTCTTTTAGATGGGAATTAACTGTAGATGGGGAATTTACAGTTAAATCTATGTACGAGGATCTCATGAATGATCATCAAATACTCCTCACAGAATATCTTTGGAAGCTTAGGATACCACTAAAAATTAAGATTTTTATGTGGTTTTTAAATAACAAAGTTTTATTAACTAAAAATAATCTTTTGCGTAGAAATTGGAATGGTTGTAAGAAGTGTTGTTTCTATGATAAAGATGAAACTATTGAACACATCTTTTTGCCTTGTCCTTTTGCAAAAATTATTTGATGCATTGTGTTCTTTACTTATAATCTTCCTCGTAATCTTCCTCGTAATCTTCCTCCTCTAACTAATACTTACATATATTAAGGGAGGAAAGTTTGACACGCTCTCAACGATTGGACACTGTTCATGGCCGATTTCCTTCCAACCACATGTTGCCACGCCCTTTTCCTTTCATGCAGATCCGGTGTATGTACCATGGAACCAATCTTTTTTTTGGACTACCTCCTGGGTACCGTAGATGTGGAATTTCTTCCAACCAGTGCTTGCACGCCTCCCTCTTCTACAGTGTGCTTTTTTCCTCATTTTAAACCCTTTAATAGTAATATTTTTAGAAGATTTTTTCGTCTGTAATTTTCACACGGTAGTGTTGACATAAATTTCTGGCCGTATTTTTTTAAAGTAACCATATATTTCTTTAAATCAAATACAGAGATTACACGTATGGTCACAATAAGAGAAAAACATGCTTGTCAAGCGAAAAAATCTCGCAAGAAGTAAAACAATTTTACCCTTGGAGAAACTTGTGCCTCCGCCGCCACCATGGCAATGTCGGAAAGAGAGGCAAACAACCGCCATACCAAGATCTGGGAGAGCACCTTCGCATACAGCGATGTTTTTTGAGCCAATGAACCGGACCATCGCAAGCAACGAGACCGAGACTTTGTGGCACATCGACCGGGGATCTTCCCCGTGATCACCAGATCCTGACGACATCACCTTCATCCGATGTAGTCGAAGAAGAGGAACGCCGCCACCAACCGTAATCCACGCACCCAACTGCAGGACAACAAACACAACTATAGCAGCCGACAAGACCGCCACCCGCGAGAGTGCCAATCTCTGACCACCAGACACGAGTCTCGCCGGATCTAAATATCGACGAGATGATCGGGCCACCTGCCCCTCGACGCCACCTGTTGGAATGACGTCGAGATAGAGAAAGAGCAGGCAAACTATTCTGATGTGGCGTCGTCTCCTCCATTAAAAAAGCACTCCTGGAAAACTAGGCCAACCTAACTGCAAGCCGGAGCCAAAGCACAAGGGTCCCCACCCCCTCCCGTCGCCGGAACGGCAGACGGAGGAGGCAGGGACCAGCGACTGGCCGGTGGAGTTGGGCAAGACGAGATCGCCTGATCCGTTATTTACGAAGGCAAGCAAAATTGTCTTTTTGTTTGGTATGATTCAGTATGATTCGGGGCACAGGGGCTATCGAATGGAAGCTAGAACATTGGCCAAGCCTTTAACCTTGTTGAAGAAGAAGGTGACGGAGAGGTCATTCTTCTTCTCCTCTCATCATCCGGAAGGTTTATGACGACGAGTGAGTTTTATGTCATCCTTCCCGGCTTCAACGAGCAACTAGTGTAGTAGTTGTATTTTTCATATGTATATATCCATCAAAAAAATACTAGCCAAACTTGCGTGACATAATCAAGGAAGCCATTTACATCCCGTATCAAAACGAAATTCTCGCCAATTAAACCGTGTACTACCAAAAATATACTCCTAGTAATACTCGGTGAATGAGAAACGTAATGCACCTCTCTTATGTAATTAATGCATCAACCCAAGCATTTTTACCGCGACCCTAGTACTACTAGATACTAGATACGGACTCTTCCTCCAAACCCTTGCGTTTGGGTTGACCGGTCGCGCCCCTTCAATGGCCAGCTGCGCTCACCGCCCAGATCGGAAAAAAAAGGTTGCTGGACTTGCATGTTGCCATCGGTACCAGGATAGTAGTATATATATCCCTCTGTTTTAAAACATAAAATGTTAGTTTTATAAAGAAAATGTATTTACACGACTTTTAGGGGCTGTTTGGTTTCTAGCCACAATCCGCCAAGCCAAAGTGTGGTGTGGTTAACCTTTTTAAAGCCAAAAGTTTGCAAAATTAATGAGACTATGACAAGTGGGCCATAAGTGCAACAAAGTGTGGCTAAAACCAAACACATGCCGACTAAACTGTGGCTAGCCACACTTTGGCTTGGCAAAATATGGCTAGGAACCAAACAACCTTTTAGTGGATTTACGATAAACCTGAATGAATCTACATATTAAAAAAGTCTAGATACTTTTGCTTAGATACATTTACTCTAAACCTGAATGAACCTAAATCATCTTATATTTTGAAATGGAGGGAGTAGTTATACAAAGTGATTAAACTTTTTACATGCATTTTATTCAAGGTAGTACAAATATTTATGCGCCTTGTAAAATTGTATTCATACATTTTGCACGTTGTTTCATGATTATACAAACTTTCAGATCCATCATGCCTACTTATACGCGAATTAAGTTGGAAACCATACGAAAGAAAGCAATCTCGATTGTACTACAAGACACCACACACAACCACCAACTTCCCACTACTCCAATAAACACTCTCGATGCTGCTACTAAGATAATTTTTTAGACCATACTTTTAGATATTGTGATATCTATCATGATATTAAATAATATGGAAATATATACCAACACACAAGCACAAAAAATATAGAGAAAAGTCATAAAACAAAGCTTGAATTCGTAGACAAAAGCTAAATCAAACCCCAAACTTTAGAATCCCACTGGCCTAAAATAGACCGGGATTCTAAAGTTTGGTGTGCCAATTTCAGGGATTGGAAGTTTCAGGTTTGATTTAACTTTTGTCTACGAATTCAAGGTTTGTTTTGGACTTTAGAGCCAATTTGAATGATCTATCTAAGAGCCATTGTCTCACCCAAGAAAAGCTTAACGTGGAATTATTTCTACATATTTGGTCAAATAATTTGACACAAAAAACTAATATGCACTATATTTTGGCAAGGGAGTACTATATAAATTTAGCGGAAGGAGGTCTTAAATCATTAATGTATCTAACACAAACACCTTAACTTAAATAAATATATAGTATCCAAATGCAATAAATATAATGTAGTTCTGATGAAAATTAGGTATTAAATATAAAAGTTTTAGTATAAACAACTTAAATCAACTCAAGAATTAGGGCGCATAGAGAAGATGTGAGGAGGGAACCTGGAGTTCCCAAGCATATCTTGTACAAAATATTCTTTCCAGGCATATAGCGCATGGTCTTCTTTCAAGAGCAATATGTAAAAAAAAACAGATCTGGTCATAAAAAGCTTGTCCGACCTCGGCCCGATTGCATCTTGAGTCACGTTCGCAGGGGTCTAACTTGGTTCATCAGGTAGAGCCCCCCATGGGCACCATGCCTCGGCTTCTTTCCAAAGGCCGCTATGTCCAAGGCTGCGATCACTGCCATCATGCCTCGGCTTCTTTTTCAAGGCCATGCTATCAAGGCCACCATGCCTCGGCAGGCCAGAGCAGCAACCACACGAGGTGTGCACACACGATCAATCTCTGAGAGAATAAAGGGAGAAGAGAAAGCAGAAAAGCTGCAGCGATTGAACGCAACACAAAGTCACGTGTGTCTATTGCACTTTTGCCAATTTCTTGTTCAGAATCATGAGTTCGTGAGACCACACTGTCATTGTGCATAAATGTAAGCTTGTTATTACACTGAAGGCAAGATACTAGAGCTGCTTGCAATGTTACAGTTATTTTTGCTAGCTTGTAGCCTGCAATTTCTTGGGTAATACAATATGCATTGATTTCTTGTGATGTGTATGTGCCTGAAGAAAGCTTTGTTTCCTTTTTGTGCTTGCTTGCTTGTATTTCATGACATTTGCAAGAAATCGTGGTTTTCAGTCATTAACAAGACAGAACACGACACTGTTTTTTCAATGGAGTGTACTATTATTTAAACATTGCAATACTAATGCTAATTTTTAGTGGGTGATGGGCTTGTTGTATCTTTTTGCCAACAAGTAGTAATCTGGTTCTTGCACTAGTACTCAAACCATCTGGCCGGTACTAGTAGTAGTCTGGTTCTTGCACTAGTACTGCATGCCATCTTTTGCCAACAAGCATAAACTAAACTTACGAGACAAGACAAGTACTCATTTCATTTGGTACTTGTGCATGGAGTAGCCGGTTACAGTGTGCATGGAGTATTTTCATGTTGGAGTACATTTGCAGTATCATGCATGTAAAGGCTACCATCTGATCTCTAAAACTCCTACTCCGGTGATGAGATGAGCGAGAAGTGAATTGATTGTCCATGATCTTCCATTTCCTTTTTTCTTTCATTTTGATGATTCTAATTGTCATCTTGTTTGTCAGGTGGAGTGGAATTAAGATCAAACAATTATTGTGCCATTCTTTCTGCTGCTGCTGCTGCTGCTGCTGCTCGGGGCGGCAAGGAGGACAATAATGCCGGCCGGAAGCTAGCGGCCGGAGCGATCGACCGACGACGCTAGCTTATTGCTTCGTGGAGCACGGCCGGCCAGGATCTGTCAGACTCAGCCGTGCGTGAAACCCTCCTCACTCACTCACCAAATGATGAGCTGGCTGGCTCTCGATCTTATTAGCATCGTCACAGTTGAGGGCAAAACAAAAAAGTCTTCCAACAAACAATTCAGGTTTCCGGCCCCATGGACAGCTAGCATGGCATCCAAGCTAAACAAGGTGCCGATGGACAGCATGGCATCCAAAAGATTTGAATGATGCTATTTTACCCAACTACGTACTCCCTCCTCCGTTTCAAAATATAAGATGTTTTAGTTTTACGAAGCAAATGTATCTAGACTATTTTTACTGTACAGATTCACTTGGGTTTAGAATGAATCTACACACTAAAATATGTTTACATACATTTTCTTTACAAAACTAAAACATCTTATATTTTAAAACGGAGGAAGTACGTAGTAACACATGCATGCATGGACAAGGAGAATTAGTGCGTTGAAACCGGGTGTGCTCTTCCTTCAAGACTAATCACAGGGCAATCTCCAAAGTGTCACGCAAACAGGCCTGAGGGAGAGTTCTGATGAAGTCGGTAGAATGGCGAGACAGCGGCGGACTCGACGAGACCGAGAGTTCCGGCGAAGATCGGTTGATAACCAAGTTTCTCCATGCTATGCCGACCTTATTGAAGCATCTTCATTCTAAAATATGAATCCTTTATCTTCATGTGTTACACGGTGCATTCGATCTTCATGTGTGTGCTGTGGATTTGAAAAGCGGTTTTGTTTATATCCAGATTTGAGTCCTTTTACTCCCACGGTTCTATTCTGTAATTTTGTGTGCTATTTTTTCATAGCGAAGGTTGCATACATGTTTAGGGTTCTGTCTGCTCCTACGGTCCAGAGCTGCACATAACCAAAATTGCCAATTGCGTCATGCTTTCCCCTTGCCTGGCCAAAGCCAGTCCATGCCCGTAGGCCCTTGCCTTGTAAAAATCCCTCCATCCTCGTGCGCTCTCTCTCTCTCTCTGCCTGGAGTCTGCCCCAAAGACCCTGCCCCAGCTGCCGTTTTGTGGCACTGCGCCTCACGCCCTTTACCTGCTTAATCTCCGGCGCCGAGAGACGCTCGTCGCCCCAATCCTCGCCCCGACTAATTCCTTCCCCAACCTCGGGGGGCTTGTCCGCTGGCGGGAGGCCTTGCCGACGGCGGGGAGCTGCGGCACGCGGGCCACGACTCCCACCTGGCCACCTCCCTGTATATCTCGGGCTCCCTACTTGCATCTTCCGGCGCCGCCCTCGACTTTGTCGGGTAGGACAGGCCCGTCCGCCCATCGGTGGAGGTACGACGCGCACCCTCAAGAGCTCCTCACCGGCCGGTAGTCCCGTTCGTAATCTTTTTATTTTTCTTTTCAATCTAACCGGTCAGTTTTGGCGGTGGCACTGCTGTAATAGCTTCGAACTGCAAGGACAAAATTGTTCAAGAAAAAAAGCGACGACGAAAATTTAGAACGACGAAAACCACCTTAAGACAAATTATATAGTAACTAGTTGAATGCCCGTGCGTTGCCACGGTCGTTTATAATTTTTTATTGTACATGGTTCACCTTCTAATATAAAACACACTTAAATGATAATCTGTTTAGAAAAGGTAGGCATAATATTTAAAAAGCTCTAATCGGTTCGTGATCATTCAATGTTTAAAGATGCAACTAATCAAGGAATCTACTAAAATTTGGTCAAGCGAGTGCTAAGGTCTACAAGGAAGTCTTTAGCCTAAGGACTTCTTTAATGGTGATAAACATAATGTTGCTCTTTGTGGTTTTTCCGGACAGTGAAACATAGAGCTAACCAACAACAAGAATGGTCTGACCTTGCGCCTTGTTTATTGACATGGAAATGTTGTGCCTGGAAGGAATTTGAAAGAAAACATGTCATCATCGGAGGTGCAAAGATGCATCGATGAAGAAACATTCTTCACACGGCGTGTTGCCTTAGCACGATCTATGTGTCGGTGGTGTTTCTCATAAATCCACCGAGCATACCAATTTGTATGAGATAGATTGATACCGGAATTCTTTTAATCTTTAAATCTATATGGGACCATATTTCTTCTTCCTTTTTTTGTTGCTTGGCTTAGTCAGTATATACAACCCTTTTTCTGAAGGAATACAACCTTTTTATTAATCTAGTGCCTCCTAACATATAATATTTATCTCATCTGGGCAAAGGTAGCATATATAATCTTTTTATAAAATTTAATACCCCTAATTTTTTATACACTGGAGATAGAAAAAAAGACGCACACCAACCATGCATGTCGGATGTGTGTATGAGTTTGCGCCATGTTTTGTATTCGTTGTAGTTCAGCAAGTACATCACATTTCCTCGTTCCTCGTCTCACTTTTCAGCGGGTCCAACCACCGGTGCTTGTTGAATTAACGGCTTTGCAAAACTGCCTGCTGGACTGAGACGTGGCTCTCCTGGCCTGCCTCATCACCATCGTGCTGATGCTCGGGTGCAGGTAGCTAGGTGTTTGTGGGGCCAAAAAAAAAACGATGGTTCAGTTAATGGACGGTGCAGGTAGCTAGGTTGATCCAGACCTACGATCGAGATCCAGTACTCTCTCGCCGGCCTCGGTCGGTCAATCTGGCTGTACTTGAACCTAATGAAGAAACTGAAGGGAAGCACACATACCTTAATCATAACAACATTACGTCTGATCCCAGAACGAGACCTTAACGATGCCAGTAAGTCCTTTAGCGATACGGCGGGCCATATCCCCAGCATGGTGGCCATGCGAGCATGGTTGTCGAACTCCTCCGCTAGGGCTACCATGCCTAGGGTGCAAGACAGAACACAACCACCTGAGGTCGATCGATGATGCGGATCTCTCGATGGGCCTGCTCCTTTGTGGGAGAGGGGCTAGGGCGAGGATGCTGAGCTCCGATCTGGCAATTCGGATGGCGAAGGCAACATCGAGCTCCGCGAATAGGGGCGTGGAAGAGTGACTGGCCATGATGGAAAGGCAAGGAGAGCCACAATGAGCTCCGATCTGGAGAGGAGTAGCTAGAGCCGAGTTAGGGATTTGGGGGAGAAGTGAGGATGAGAGGAAAAGAGCTGGTCCAGACGGGGTTCAACTAGTCCATGCTAGGACGGAATGACGGGAAATAGTAACAAAATGGGCAAAAAAAAAAAAGATTACGTTATGGTCGTATTTGATTTCAACCATGTCCAAACGTTTTCTCTTGAGTTCAAACGTGACCTTTTGTGTTTGATTTGGAATCTCCCTAATTTGACTCCTCTTGATAGTATTCCCACTTACTTGGTCCCTCACGCGTGATTACAAGCAATCCCGCCCCCTTAGAACAATGGCTCATCAACTCGGGTACTACTGAGCGATCAGCCCGTTTCCGGCAACCTATATGCACATTGGCCGTAGAGGTGTGTGGTCTAGGTCAACGAGTGTCGACGAGGTCGACCTCAGGAAGGTGGGTTTGTTGCGAGGTAGGTTTGTTCGGTTCCTTTTTATTAATGTTGCTCGTCATGTTCATTGGAAATCTTATGGAGTCGAGTGGATAATGGAACGCGCCAAGGCATAATTAGAAAACTGATTATGGATGGTATTTTAAAATTACAAGAGGTGACGGACAAAATTGTATTTAGGGTATACCAAAATGTATTTTAACAAAACATATTTATTTAGATTTAGAGTAGTAAAGTAATAATAAATATAAGGAGCAGAGAAAAATGTTGGGCCTCTCGTTTAAAGAAGGAAAAGTCCAAAATAGACCTTGAACTCTCTACGTTCCCGGTCTAATTTAAATCCTGATGAGGTATGTTCCCAAGTAGGGATTCACCGACGTGGCCAGGATTTGAGAGAGCCAGAGAGTAAGTGGCCATTTGGACGCGGTGATGGGCCAATTGAAGCTGGGCCGGTCCATCGCGCCCACGAAGTCATCTCTATCCGTAGGTCTAGGATTTCCGGTCCATATGCCTAGTTGATCAAGCCCCAAGACAACCGTGGCAGCGCGTCTGTGAAGGTATTGTCATCTACATCCTCCTCCTCCTCCTCCGGATCGATAGGGTTAGGGTTTACGCATGACATTTGGGGACTGCTTTTCGAGGCATGAAAAAGGCACGATTTTTTCTTGTGGGAATGGAAATGAAAACACGTCTTACTTATTCTTTTTTATGTTATTGGATTATGTTTGTATGCCTCTTTGTGTGATCTGGAAGGTCCAACTTTTATTTGATTATTATTAAAGAAAAACCTCAAATTTCTATGTTTTAGTATTTTGTTGAGACCAGCAACAGGAAAATAAAAAAAAATCTTTATAGGAAAATAAAGAAATGAATCGATCTAGCTGATAGCTAGAAAAAGCGGATGTTGTTTTTCTAGCTTTTTTTTTTTCAGAAAGAGAGAAACGAAATGATTTTTTTCCTGGCCTGGCCCAGCCCACGCGGATGAGCGTCACAACACCAGTAAAGTGGGCCCGGCCGCTCGTCTACGGAGCCACCCCCACTCCACTCCTTTCGTGTCCAAAGAGGCGGGCGAGCAAGAACCCTCCTAACCCCCAAGGACAAGGAGAAAGGAGGAATCTTTCCCGGATGCAAGGTACGCACCGAAATTCCAACCCATCGCATCCCGGTAGCCTAGTTAGGGGACGGCCGGCGGTGATTCGTGCCTCCTAACCCCTAATTTTCTATTCATTCATGTAACCTTTCGATATTTTTTTTTCCAAGAGTAAGGTGCTCTTTTTGCTTTCCCAGGTACGTAGAGAAGGTTTTGATGGGGTAGCTACTATTTTTCCCTCTAAAAAAAAGCTCAAGTTTTCTCTCATATGACACTTTTCCACAGTTTTCTTATTTTTCTTAACTTTTACTGTACTCCCTCCGACCCATATTACTTAACTTGGATTTGTCAAAATTTGGATGCACCTATATATCAAATACAAATACGGGTCAACTAACATGGGTCGGAGGGAGTACTATTTTTTAGAATTTTTTGAAATAGTTTTTTTACAATATGTTTCAAAATAAATTTTCTGAATTTTTTGAAATAGTTGAACCAAAACCGGCCTAAAATGCGACGGGACAGCTCGTTTAGTTAAGGTACCGCTTGCATAGACGAGCCTAGGTTGGCTAGCGGAATTTGTCGAGAGAGCACACGAAACAATCCCACTCCTTCTTCATGTTGTGCTCGGAGTCCGGAGGCGGAAGGCAGGCGAGCGAGCGAGGAACCCTAACTCTAAAGGAGGAAGAGGAGTCCCGGATCCGCGAGGTAGGCACCAAAATCCCTACCGAAATTTCTTGACTTTCCAACGTATCCCAACCCAATCGACTAGATAGGGGAGGAGGAGCGGTGAGCGGAGGGGACTGATGCGCTGGTACCTGGCAGGGAGGAAGAGGTTGAAGTTGGAGCGCTTCGTTGGAAACCCCAAGAGCAAGGTGTGAAGCAGAACAACAGCAAGTCTTCCCTCAATAGAGACCGAATTATTAAACCAGAAGGAGGAAGGAAACGTCACATAGGTGTTGCAAGCAACGCGAAGACCTTGAAAGAACATGTTGGGCCCCCATGTGTGGTTTTGGTAATTAATGACAATCTTTATGGACTAATGTGTGTATTAAGTTATACTTGTAGGATTTGTCCATTGGCATTGCTTGGAGCATGTGTTGACTTCAAGATAGATGAAATGAGAAGAAGATGTGTTGTGCAAGCTCAAAATGCTCCATCTATAGAAGATCTCATGTTTGATGCTTGTCATCCTCGGTGATCATGGATCGATGATGAGGAATCAAGAAAGGTGTTCCATCTTGAGAAGTTCAAGTTCGTCTACATCGAGCTCAAGTGGAATGCTCAAGGCAAAGGTATAATCTTGATAGGTTTTCCCTTTTGCCGGTCTCATGTTGTGTGTGGGAGACCGGGTTTAGGATAGATAACCGTTCTATCAAGAGGGGCTCTCGAATGAGTAACTCGGTCACATCGTTCGGAGAGAGATCAAACCTTTGCATACTTGCATCATCATATTTGGTTGTTATTTGTTCTTATCCATGTGAGGATATAGAGCTTGTGGTAATCTCCATAACAAGCTCTAGTTCATCAAAAACGGATTTCTCTTTTATATCTTATTGCGTTTTGATCTTGGAGGTTTTACCGATTTGTATTTTAGAGATAAGTAAAACCTTCCATCATTTGGTTCTTACTCATGTGAGGATTTAGAGCTTGTGTTAATCTACATGACAAGCTCTAGTTCATCGAAAACGGATTTCATATGCATTTTCTATTACGTTTTTGATGTTGGAGGTTTTATCGGTTCGTCTTTTTGATAGAGATTAAACCTTTCGTCATTTGGATCTATCCTCCCTTGCTGGAATATAATGTTTCTTTGCATGATCTTTTAGAGCTTGTTGTCCTCTTCGAAACGAGCCCAAGATCATCAAAATCGGAGTCCGGATGCAAAAGTTATGGCCGTTTTCGTTCTGGGTTGACCGGTAGTACCGGACCAGGGTCCGGTAGTACCGGAGGTCCGGTAGTACCGCTCCGTAGTACCGGTCGGTACATATTTTGGTGCGTTTGGCGACCTGGGATCCCCAGGGATTGACCGGTAGTACCGGGAATGTCCGGTAGTACCGGAAATGTCCGGTACTACCGGGTTTCGCGTTTTTTTGGCTTCAACGGTTGGATTTTCGGGGAACCTATTTAAGGGGCCTTCTTCCCCAATGGTTCCTCAACCATTCTTGCAAGTTTTCCCCTCCATTGTTGACCTTCTTGAGCTTGCTTTCTCTCAATCCCTCCAATGATTCTTGCATATTCTTGAGGGATTTGATAGAGGAGATCTAGATCTACAATCCCACAAATCAATCTCTCCTCTAAGTGAGGGGAACATATTGGGATCTAGATCTTGGAGTCTTTTGTGGATTTCCTCCATTGTTCTTCCTCTCTTATTCCCACATAAGCTTTTGTAGCTTTGGTGGAATTTGGGAGAGAGGGATTTGAGCACCTTTGTGGTGTTCTTGCCATTTGCATTTGGTGCATCGGTTTGAGTTCTCTTTGGAGAATTTGATTTGAGTTACTCATTGGAGCTTGTCCCTCTTGGGTTCTTGGAACCCTAGACGGTTTGTGGCCTTGGTGGCATTGTGTCCTTGGTGGCGTTTGTTGGGAGCCTCCAATTAAGTTGTGGAGAAGTGCCCCAACCTTGTGAGAGGTTCCGGTTGCCACCGACAAGTGCACCGATAGTGGAAGCGTGGATCGATCCCGTTGGGGTGAGATTCACCGGAGAATAAGGGAGGCCTTTTGTGGCGTTGGTGGTTTGATACCACCCCCTCTCCAAATGAGACGTACTCCATGTTGGGAGGAACTCGGTAAAATATTGGTGTCCCCGCGTGCCTCGGTTATCTCTATACCCGAGCTCTTTACTTATGCACTTTACATTGTGATAGCCTTCGTGCTTGAAGTATTATATATCTTGCTATCACTTAGTTGCTTATATTGCTTAGCATAAGTTGTTGGTGCACATAGGTGAACCTTAGTTGTTCTAGGTTGTGCTTAACAAAGTAAACACTAGTTTTATTCCGCCTTTGTTGAGTCACTCTAGGAAAAGTTTTAATCGCCTATTCACCCCCCCTCTAGGCGACATCCGTATCCTTTCAATTGGTATCAGAGCCCGGTCTCTCATTTTAGGCTTCACCGCCTTGAGAGTAAAGATGTCGGCTAGAGGATTAGTGCACAATGACATGCTCATATTCGATGGCACAAATTATGATATATGGAAAAATCGCATGCTCATTCATTTTCGGGACATGGACCCAAATTTGGAGCGTATTGTAGATATAGGTTTTTCTCCTCCTATGGATTTCAAAAATCTATCTTGTGAGGATGAGAAAAACTTATATCTCGATGCTCAAGCTTCTAATGTGCTTGTTAGTTCTTTGAGCTATGTAGTTACTTCTTCAATCATTCCTTTTTGGAGCGCTCATGAGTTATGGACAAAACTGCAAGATAAATATGTTGTGTCCAACATTATTGAGGATGATTGTGTTGCTTCCACTTCCGGTCGGGATGAGTTCTCATCCTATACCACTTCACCAACATGTGACTTTTCACAAGGTAATGATATGGTGAGTGGTGATAGAAATTGCAATTTGGATAGTGTGCTTACTATTTGTAATCCCTCATCCCTATCGAGTTGCAATGATCTATCTTTGGACTTTAACACTTCTAGCACTACAAAATCCTTACATGCTTGTGTTAATAGTCCTTGCATATCATGTAGAAATTACTTGAATAAATCTCATGATGATATGCTTGTGTTGTCTTGTTGCCATGATAAAAATGCTTCCATTTCCTCTAGTGCTTGTGTTGCTAACCATGTAGAGAAAACCGAAGATTCTATGGGCCAAGACATTGTTTTGAATGAAGTCACAAATGCAATCTCATCTTCAACTTCTTCCGGTACCCACCTATGCCTTATGGCTAGGGATTCTAAGGTAACTCCTACTTTGGAACCCATTACCTCTTGTGATGAGGAGGATGTGGATAATGTGGAAGAAGAGCTTGATATTGATGATTTATATGAGAAGGGTGAGATTGTTTATCGTGCCCTTGTTAAAAAGGATATTGCTTGTTCTAACTTTGTTGAAGTCTTGGACTTTGCTATTAAGAGCAAAGAACATATTGATAAGTTAGAAACACAAATTGAGGTGCATGATAACAACGTTGATAAAATGTGTAGTCTTGAGCGTGAGTATTCTAATATAATTGCAAACCTAAATAAAGCTCTTGAAGAGGAACAAACCACCAAGGAATCTTTTGAGGAGACCTTTGCTTTAGAGCTATCTAGAGTAAAGGAATCTCATTGTGGCATCCCGCAAAACCACTACTAGAAAATCGCGTTGAATTTGTGCATTGCATCGTCATCATCATGCATTGTTTGCCAAAACTATTTTCGCAACACCCGTTTTGTTTTCTAAAACGCCCCCCTTTATTCAAACAGCAAAAACCGGGTCCCCGGAATATTTTTGTTTGACCGCTGTCGGATTGCAAAAGCGCTGTTTGAAAATAAATATTTAATTAATTGTTTTGGCGGGGGCAGTCGAACGGGCCGTTTCGACCCGAACGACCACCCCCAGGTTTTACAAACGGTCCAACCTGCCTCCCCATCTAATTCCTAAACCTACCCTTTTTCCTACCCAAACCCCTGGCCACCTCACTCCCTCCTATCCCTGCACGCCACCTCAGCGACCCCTCTACCCCCACCCAACCACAGCATGCCACCTAGGCTCAACCACCTCCCCCTCTCTCTCCCTTCTCTCCTCACAGCCAGCCGACCGGGCCCCACCCCGGCCCCCCCCGCTCCACTCAGCCTCCCACCCACTCGGCCTCCCCTGTCCCTGCCCTGTGGGACCCGCCAGCCCCGCGCCCCACCTAGCCCCACCGACCCTGTGCATCTTCCCCCTCGAGCCCACGCCCTGCGAGCCACAGGCTCCCTGACGCTGCCCTCCCACACGCTGCTCCACCGCCTCCTCCTCTTCGCCAGCTGGCCGCCTCCTTCGCCTCGCCCTGGCCCGCCAGAGACCAGCTGCACGCCTCCCGCCGCCTCCCCTGCACCACCCGCTCCTTCCTGCTCGCCGCCTGGCGCTGCACGCCGCCCGCTGCTGACCGCCCAACGCCACTCGCCACCTCGAGCTTCCACCGCCGCGCCTCGCCTCCACTCCTCCGCCACGCCGTCCGCGCCGGCCAGCTTAAGCCAGCTCGCCTTGTCGCCTCCCGCTTCGCTTCGCCGCTCAAGCCCGCCCGTGTCGCCGTTCGCCGCTGCCCCTACCTCGCCGCCGCCAGCGAAGCTTCTCCTCCACTCGCCTGCGTCTCCGCCGCCCTCCTGCCTAGCCCGCAATCCCCTCGCTGCGTCGCCCCGCCATCGTCGTTCCGTGGTGCTGGCCGTCCCATGGTCCTCGTCGCCCTTGGCGCCGCCCGACGCTGCCCCTACCTCATGAGCTCCGTCCGACCTGCCGCCAAGCGCCACCGCCGCCCTCGCCTTGGTGCCAAGTTCCGCCCCGAGCCGCGTCCCCCGGGTCCGCTTCCGCCTCACGCACGCCATCGTCCCTTCGGTCACGTGGTGCCGTTCAAGATGCAAGGCCGTCTTCGGAAGATCTTCTATGCCAAGAACAACTGAACTCAGGTTACACCGACAAGACATCGGGATCCCCTCGACAAGGCCGGCTCGGTGCCGATGTTTCGAAAGATGTACATGGTGCTACACGGATACCCTGACATTAATCCCAAGATCTTCACGGTTTCCAGACCGAACCCGAACCATGGCGCCGACCCCAAGTACGCCACCGGCGAGTACGGTGGTACCTCAAGGCCTTCATCACGAGACGCCGAAACCCCGAAGATCGACAACGAACCCGACGGTACCTCAGGATCTTCCTCGCGACGTCCGAAGACCCGAACCCTGTCGAGCCCTCTCGGTGAACGCCCAGATCGCCACGGAACAACTTGATCTTCTCCTCGGACGCCAAGACCTACTTTCGGACCGAAGCCCGCGATGATGTTGAACCAGGATCTCCATCCGACAAGATCGGCACGACGACAGGAACGGCACCGACCCAAGTCCTGCTACCCGGATGCGACAAGATCTACCCCGCTACCGAGAACGTTCCCGCCGAGACCAATCCGTCGAACCCTGAACCCCAGATCCGACCCCGGACCCCGAACCCCGGAACCCCCAAGATCGTCGAGACCCCTAATGTGTGAACCCCTTCCCGGAACCCTATTTTTATAACATAACAACTTGTCGCATATTAAATTGTCTTTCATCTTGCATGCATCTTGTCATGTGGTTTGGGGCCTTATGCCGATTCACCTAATGATTCAATATGAGGCCCATATGCGGGTAAATCTAGCCTTATATTGGCCTCATTTAAAACTTGTGTAGCGAACCGGTATCTTATCTTGCCTTGTTCAAACAACATTTAATATGCGGGGTACTAAATAACTTGAACCACCTAATTAATTGTCGGGACCCCGGTTCCGCTTAATTTGACCTAATTGCATCGCACTTTGCCATGCCATACATCATACATGCATCATGCCGATCTTCTGCCGTGTATTGAATATCGCATCCGGTGTTTCTTCTAGTGTTTTGCTTCTTCGCGGATAAGGCCGTTGAGTTGATGTGAGCTTCGCCCCGTTCTTCGGTTGAAACCTTCGACAATATTTTCAGGCGAGCATCTCCCCCTTTCTACCTATCTTACTTTTATAGTATTTACTTCCCTCCTGTTGATCTATTGCTATCTGTGTTGCGATGCTTTAGTTACCGTACCCGTGATATACCGTGCAGCCCTATATTGCCTTGGACACACCCTATTACCTGTTGTTTGGTAGATAGTTGGACTTGCGCGTCGTAGTTGCGTGCTCAAGTGCTGATGTGTGTCGTCATATGCCACAGTTGCTGATGTATTGCCGCATGTTGATGTTGGAGATGATTCTAGTTTTACTTATCGTCACTTTAATTTCTGTTTAACAACTAAAATTGAAATAAGCGAGAGGCATCGGTGGGTGATAGATAATAATTGGTTTCGACGCCCACTTGTGTCCGTAAGACCCCCAGTACTTGATACTGTTCCTTGATTTTTTGCGCTATCCACATCCGGAGGTATATGGGACCCCCACAGCGAGCTTGATTCATTCTTATTTCTTGGGGCCACAAACTAGTTTGAGGTGTTTTACTATCCTGTACTTATGCCATGCTACTTTCTGTATTTAAATTGTGCAGGTAACGCTTTGTCTGTTAGGATCGGACCACGATTCCGGTGTCGACAAGCCCGTTTGGGGTTCCCGATCGTTCACAGCCGTCTAGCCAAACCTTGAGGCCGTCTCGAGCTTGCTTACTCGTTATGGATTCTACTTAAGGGTGGCCCCTGAAATATTTCTGAATCTGTGATTGTTCATCGTGAAAGCCTCGTTGGGTTTTGATTTGGTTTTTCCGAGGTTGATCGGCGTGTGTTGCTATTGGTGCACCCGGCCGGGTAAAACTTTTTCAAAGCCGTGTCCGGATATGGACGACTTGGAGCATGATTCTCGATCATAGACAAGCATAACTAAAGTTTATTGCTATAAATTTGACTTATAATGACTAGTAATCAGCTTCACTATAATGGAATGGCTAATTAATACTGCCCACAATTGCTTGTTTGGAGTGTCGCTTGCGACCATTGTACCTGACTAGTAAGTCTGGCAACTACAACGGAATGGCTGAATAAAAGTACCAACAACTGCTGGGTTTTGGGATTATATCATGCTATCTGTATTTGATTAGTAAGTGCCGCCACTATAACGGAATGGTCAACTAAAAGTGCCCACTGTTTACTTTATCAGGATGATTATCTAAACCTGACTAGTAATTGCTGCAACGATAACTGAATAAATAAAACTGCCAACTGTGTGAGTTCCTCGGTTGACTTCCTCGTTTGGTCTCGAGAAACACGGGATGGGTTTGTTTGGTGCTAGCTTCAGTTGGGTCGGTTAGGTCATTCTTATCCCTCTCTTTTACCGCCATTGTATCGAGTCTCTATAGGTTGTTTAGTGCATCTGCTGCCGCTTGATCCACCATACCTATGTAGGCGAGGACCGCCGATTCTAGCCTCGCTGTCTTGGCCTCAAGATCTTGGCTCCTCCTTCTTTGTTTTCGCTTTGCCCTTTGTCGGCACCCCTTTTGCTAAGCAGGTTTTGAGATCGACGCCGTTAGCGGGGTTACCCTTCGGCTTGGCACAGGGGTTATGGGCGCCATTGGTTATTCTTGAGGCTCTTAGCCCCATTTGCATCTTATACGTGGTCGGACGCTCGATCATTTTCAAGGTGATTTGGATCTTTGTATATTATATCAGTATTCTTGACTCTTTGAGTCATTGTTATATATATATCTGCTCATGGGTCCCATCGAGGACCTGTGTAACGTTATTATTTGCCGTTTCCACCCGCGAAAGTGCTGGTGGCACCTTTGAATCGTTTCTATGCGGGTTTGGTGAATTTTGCCCAAACTTGCATAGGTCCGATTCTGAGGGTGTTACAGAGTGGTATCAGAGCACAGCAGTTGCGATACCCCACAAGTCCAGCCTGTAGGATAACCTAGCTAACGGCCGAAGTAGAGTGTCAAAACTTATTTTGCAAAATCGTTTGGATAGTTCTGAATAGGTCTGATTTTACTTCTTACCCTCTGCTATTCTCCTCTTATCTCGACGTGTTTTGAATCCGCTCTCTTCTCTCTCTTCGAGTCCAGGATTTCTCGTGGTTGGGTTCCGTCGTACCTTTAGGGTTTCGCTTCCTCCTTTGATAACGGTGTTCTACCATCCGGTGTTCAAGCTGCCTGAGGAATCCGTCTACTGTGGTGCCATTCTTTGTTCCTTGTTTGTGCCTTCCGGAGTTTTTCCCGACGCGACGACATCATCTACGCCCGATCCGATGCAGAGTCTGCATCGCTTCTTTGTTTCCGAACCTCGCTTGTCGAGATCTTCAGTCTGATTCCGAGAATGGTTGCACTCTTTTCTACTGATTGTGCAGAGTAATAGTTTGGGTGCGTGATGGATTGGCCCCCATGCCGACTACCCCTTCTATTCGCCAGACATTGAAGTGGACGAGAATACATCGATTCCCTCTTCCCACCGAAGTTAGAGGTGGCTTTATTTGTTGATACCTCTACCTTCGACCTTTTGTCCCGGAGTGTTCCCTCGACGATCACGGACAACGACCTCTTGTTAGTGGTGTCGCGAGGATCTACACGAAGCGAGAAGACGCAGATCGCCGACCTTCCTTCCGGTACCATGAGGCGGATCTCGAGGGCGAGATCCTTTGTTAGTGGTGTCGAATTGTGGCATCCCGCAAAACCACTACTAGAAAATCGCGTTGAATTTGTGCATTGCATCGTCATCATCATGCATTGTTTGCCAAAACTATTTTCGCAACACCCGTTTTGTTTTCTAAAACGCCCCCTTTATTCAAACAGCAAAAACCGGGTCCGCGGAATATTTTTGTTTGACCGCTGTCGGATTGCAAAAGCGCTGTTTGAAAATAAATATTTAATTAATTGTTTTTATGGGCGGTCGGGCCGTTTACGACGACCACCCCTGTGTTTTACAAACGGTCCAACCTGCCTCCCCATCTAATTCCTAAACCTACCCTTTTCCTACCCAAACCCTGGCCCTCACTCCCTCCTATCCTCGCACGCCACCTCGGCGACCCTCTACCCCCACCCAACCACAAAGATGCCACCTAGGCTCAACCACCTCCCCCTCTCTCTCCCTTCTCTCCTCACAGCCACCGGGGCCCCACCGCCTCCACTCAGCCTCCCACCCACTCGGCCTCCCCTATCCACCTTGTGGGACCCGCCCAGCCCCACCTAGCCCCACCGACCATGCATCTTCCCTCGAGCCCACGCCCGCTGCAGCCTCAGCGTCGCTGCCCTCCCACACACGCTCCGCCTCCTCCCCTCTTCCGTCGCCTGCGCCCCCTCCTTCGGCCTCGCCCTCCGCCTCCTGCCCTCGCCTGCAGGCTGCCCGCCTCCGCCTCCTCCCTGCACCGCTCCTTGCCTCTCTCCCTGCTCGGGCGCTTCATGCCCGCCGCTGCCTCCGCTTCCAACGCCACCTCGCCTCGAGCTTCCACTGCGCCCTCGCCTCCGCTCCCTCCGCCCACGCCATGAAGCCCGCTGCTACGCTGTCGCCTCGCTGGCTGCCGCTTCCGCCGCTCAAGCCCGACCGTGTCCGCCGTTCGCCGCCCCCTACCGCGCCGCCTGAAGCTTCTCGATCCTCCTCCACCTGCCGCGTCTCCGCGCCCTCTGCCAGCCCGGCCCCTCCTGCGCCCGCCATCGCTGTCCGTTCGTGCTGGGCGTCCGCGGTCCTCGTCGCCTGCAGCGCCCTTCCGCCCGGACCGCCGCCCTACCGCATGAGCTCCGTCCGCCGACCCGCTTCAAGCGCCACCGCCCTCGCCTTGGTGCCAAGTTCCGCCCGCGTCCCCGGGTCCGCTTCGCCTCACGACGCCATCGTCCCTTGGTCACGTGGTGCCGTTCAAGATGCAAGGCCGTCTTCGAAGATCTTCTATGCCAAGAACAATCGAACTCAGGTTACACCGACAAGACATCGATCCCTCGACAAGGCGGCTCGGTCGATGTTTCGAAGATGTACATGGTGCTACACGGATACCCTGACATTAATCCCAAGATCTTCACGGTTTCCAGACCGAACCCGAACCATGGCGCCGACCCCAAGTACGCCACCGGCGAGTACGGTGGTACCTCAAGGCCTTCATCACGAGACGCCGAAACCCCGAAGATCGACAACGAACCCGACGGTACCTCAGGATCTTCCTCGCGACGTCCGACCGACCCTGTCGAGCCCTCGGTGAACGCCGATCGCCACGGAACAACTTGATCTTCTCCTCGGACGCCAAGACCTACTTTCGGACCGAAGCCCGCGATGATGTTGAACCAGGATCTCCATCCGACAAGATCGGCACGACGACAGGAACGGCACCGACCCAAGTCCTGCTACCCGGATGCGACAAGATCTACCCGCTTCCGAGAACGTTCCCGAGACCAATCCGTGAAACCTGAACCAGATCCGACCGACCCGAACCCGGAACCCCAAGATCGTCGAGACCCCTAATGTGTGAACCCCTTCCCGGAACCCTATTTTTATAACATAACAACTTGTCGCATATTAAATTGTCTTTCATCTTGCATGCATCTTGTCATGTGGTTTGGGGCCTTATGCCGATTCACCTAATGATTCAATATGAGGCCCATATGCGGGTAAATCTAGCCTTATATTGGCCTCATTTAAAACTTGTGTAGCGAACCGGTATCTTATCTTGCCTTGTTCAAACAACATTTAATATGCGGGGTACTAAATAACTTGAACCACCTAATTAATTGTCGGGACCCCGGTTCCGCTTAATTTGACCTAATTGCATCGCACTTTGCCATGCCATACATCATACATGCATCATGCCGATCTTCTGCCGTGTATTGAATATCGCATCCGGTGTTTCTTCTAGTGTTTTGCTTCTTCGCGGATAAGGCCGTTGAGTTGATGTGAGCTTACCGCTCTTCTGTTGAAACCTTCGACAATGTTTTTAGGCGAGCATCTCCCTTTCTACCTATCTTACTTTTATAGTATTTACTTCCTCCTGTTGATCTATTGCTATCGTGTTATGCGATGCTTTAGTTACCGCATTCGTGATATACCGTGCATCCCTATATTGCCCTGGACACACCCTATTACCTGCTGTTTGGTAGATAGTTGGACTTGCGCGTCGTAGTTGCTTGCTCAAGCGCTGATGTGTGTCGTCATATGCCACAGATGCTGATGTATTGCCGCATGTTGATGTTGGAGATGATTCTAGTTTTACTTATCATCACTTTAATTTCTGTTTAACAACTAAAATTGAAATAAGCAGAGGCATCGGTGGGTGATAGATAATATTTGGTTTCCGAACGCCCACTTGTGTCCCGTAAGACCCCGAGTACTTGATACTGCTCCTTGATTTTGCGCGCTATCCACATCCGGGAGGTATATGGGACCCCCCTGAGCCAGAGCTCGATTCAGTCTTATTTCTTGGGGCCACAACTAGTTTGAGGTGTTTTTACTATCCTGTACTTATGCCATGCTACTTTCTGTATTTAAATTGTGAGGTAATCGCACTGCATCTTAGGATCGGACCACGATTCGCGGTGTCGACAAGCCCGTTTGGGGTTCCCGATGTTCACAGCCGTCTAGCCAAACCTTGAGGCCGTCTCGAGCTTGCTTACTCGTTGCGGATTCTACTTAAAGGGTGGCCCCTGAAATATTTCTGAATCTGTGATTGTTCGATCGTGAAAGCCTCGTTGGGTTTTGATTTGGTTTTTCCGAGGTTGATCGAGCGTGTTGCTATTGGTGCACCCCGCCGGTAAAACTTTCAAAGCCGTGTCCGCGGATATGGACGACTTGGAGCACAGTATCTCGATCATAGACAAGCATAACTAAAGTTTATTGCTATAAATTTGACTTATAATGACTAGTAATCAGCTTCACTATAATGGAATGGCTAATTAATACTGCCCACAATTGCTTGTTTGGAGTGTCGCTTGCGACCATTGTACCTGATTAGTAAGTCTGGCAACTACAACGGAATGGCTGAATAAAAGTACCAACAACTGCTGGGTTTTGGGATTATATCATGCTATCTGTATTTGATTAGTAAGTGCCGCCACTATAACGGAATGGTCAACTAAAAGTGCCCACTGTTTACTTTATCAGGATGATTATCTAAACCTGACTAGTAATTGCTGCAACGATAACTGAATAAATAAAACTGCCAACTGTGTGAGTTCCTCGGTTGACTTCCTCGTTTGGTCTCGAGGGGGAAACACCAGGATGGGTTTGTTTGGTGCTAGCTTCAGGTTGGGTCCGGTTAGGTCATTCTTATCCCTCTCTGTTTTACCGCCAGTTGTATCGAGTCTCTATAGGTTGTTTAGTGCATGCTGCCGCTGCCGCTTCAGTCCACCATACCTATGTAGGCGAGGACCGCCGAATTCTAGCCTCGCTGCAATCGCCTCAAGATCTTGAAGCTCCTTCTTTGTTTTCTGCTTTGCCCTTTGTCGGCACCCCTTTACAGGTTTTGAGATCGACGCCGTTAGCGGGTTACCTTCCGGCTTGGCCTGGGCAGGGTTATGGACGCCATTGGTTATTCTTCAGGGCTCTTAGCCCCATTTGCATCTTGTCCGTAGTCGGACGCTCGATCATTTTCAAGGTGATTTGGATCTTTGTATATTATATCAGTATTCTTGACTCTTTGAGTCGCTGTTATATATATCTGTTCTGTGGGTCCCATCGAGGACTGTTGTGTAACGTTATTACTTCGTTTTCCACCCGCACGAAAGTGCCTGGTGGGCACCTTTGAATCGTTTCTATGCGGGTTTGGTGAATTTTGCCCAAACTTGCATAGGTCCGATTCTGAGGGTGTTACACTCATGATAGAGATCTTGAGGTGGCAAGTGATCTCAAACATAAAAATGACGAGACTCAAGTTGCTTATGCTAAACTCCTTGAGGATTTTGAGCACCTAAAAAATGGCTCTAGGGTCATAAAGGGTGAGCTCATCAAACTCACCGAGTCACATGAGCAACTTAAAGCCTCATATTCAAAAGAGCTTGACAAGTTGCCCTCACCTCTTGCTAATAATAATGATGCTTGTGCTACTAACTCTATTTCTTGTGAAGCATCTATTTTGAAGGAGAATGTTGAGCTAAAGGCTCAACTTGCTTTGCTAACTAGCAACTATGGGAAATTAGAAGAAAGCCATGTTAAGCTCTCAAGCTCGCATGAGGATCTCCTAGTCTCCCATGGTAAGCTAAAGTTGGCTCATGAGGCCATCATGTCAAAGGTAACATCTAGTGGGCCTCATGTGGACATTTGCACTACATCTACTCCAAATGTTATATTGCCATGTGCTAGTCCTTGTAATTCATCCTCTCACAACCATGCTATATCTCGTGATGAATTACATTCCATGCCTTGTTGCTCTAACAATGTAGCATCTACTTCCTCTAGTACTTGTATTGAAACTAACCATGTAGAGGAAATCAAAGAGCTCAAGGCTCAAGTCACTTCTTTGAAGAATGACTTGAAAAAGGGTCAACAAGGGAAGGCCACACTCAACAAAATCTTGAGTGTGCAAAAATCCCCCAATGACAAGAGTGGGCTTGGATTCAACTCCAATGTCAAGAACAAGTCCACTATCATGTTGAAGCACAAGGACAACAAGAAGAATGGCCAACATCAAGTCAAGAATCCGGCCAACATTGTTTGCTTCAAGTGCAAGGAAGAAGGGCATCATGTTAGATCTTGCCCGTTGAAGAAGAAGTCTCCTAGTGTGAAGCAACAAGGGAAGCGGCCTCAAGCTCCTCCTCAAGTCATTAATTGGCCTCTTCCTAAGAGGACTACTCGAGCTCTTCCTCGAGTTGTGGCTTCACCGAAGAAGAAAGATGGCAAGAGTAGAACTTGCTACTTATGTCGTGAGAAGGGGCATATTTCTTCCTCATGCACTATTGGTATCTCCTCATCCAACCCTATCATTATTGATGATGTTTATTCTCTTTGTAAGGATGAGGTTGGTAATGTGGTTGCCAAATTTGTTGGTGCTCAATGTGGTGTCAAGAAAAGAACCATCTGGGTTGCCAAGCCTATTGTGACTAACTTCTTAGGACCCAACTTGGTTGGGGACCAACAAGCCAAAACTTGATCAATAGGTGTGTTTTGGAGGGCATTGGAGTCTTGGCTACATCATGAAGAATTAAGGGATCTTCATTATTATTTTTGTCAAGCCAAGTCATGTGGATTATATTGCTCCTATTATATTTCCAATGTTCCTCCTTGCGGTAACATATGCTTAACTCTTTTCATTGAAAGTTACTCGCCCCCTTGTGCATGTGTTTGTTTTGTATCTTCCATGCTTTTGTACATGTTGTGTTTTCCACCTAATTATCTTGAAGTATCAAACATATTTGTGTATGATTAGGTGGCACACCATGTATGTGTGTTTCTTGTATTGGAGCCTTACTTGTTTATATTTGGTATCTTATTTGGCTCTTGTGATAAATTAATGGATTATCCCATTTTGGGGGAGTGTTATGCTTGGGCATTCCACAATCCTAAATTATGTGTTCATGAGGAATACCACCTAGTATTTATATTGGATTCTTGTCTAGTCTCTATGTGGTATAATTCTCATGAGAAATTTAAGTTTTATAATGTCCATTAATTATCTCTATTTGTATCCTTTTGCCTCGTGTTGTTTGTATGGTAGTATCACATTATGGGGGAGTCTTATGCTTAGTGCATAGTACAATCCTAGAAAATGTGAATATTCGAGGTTGTGTCACTTAGAATTGATATTGATTATTATCTAGCTCCTAAGTGACACATTTTCTCATACAAGTTCCAATTTTCTTGAATGCCTTTATTGATCTTATTTTGGATCTTGTATATGAGAATGTTTCTTGGTATGTGTTTCCTCATATTTAGATATATATAGAGAGACTTGATAATATCCCAATATCCTCATGGAAACCATTTGCTTCAAGTTACTCTAATCACTAGTGATTGTGTAACTATTGGAAGCTACCAAGAATCTTGTTTGAAGTATCATGCTCAATTCTTATATTTAGTTATATGCTTCTTGTTGTGTGTATATGATCTTGGATATCCGTATGAACTACCTAGGGAAAATTATTCCCAATATTTCTTGTCCTCGGACAATGAGTACTCAATTTAAGGTAGAATTTGTTGATCATATTCACTTTGGCCTTTGTTTAATTTTATCCTATCTTTGGCCAAGAAAATGTTTTGTGTTGTCTCCCAAGCCTTCCTTGCTTCTTGTGGATCTTCTTATTTTATTGATATCCTCTTGTGTTTTACTTATTATAGGTACTAGTGATGATCCCATTTGTGTGCATTTTGCATTTAAAAGGAAAATACTACAAAATGCACTATCCATGGGGGAGCTATCCTATATTATTTAGAACACTCATATTTATGCTTCTTTGTTTTGATCCATATCGTGTTTTATGTGCTTGGAACCTCAATCTTGTCATTTTGGTACTTGTTCCATCATGTGAAGTTTGGGGAGTTTGGTTTCTTGTTGGAACCTTGCTCTTTTTTGGAGTTGGTTTTGTATCATTCATTGCTTCTTGAGTTGACCATTTTAGAATGAGATAAATCCTTGAGCATTTTTATTTCTATCTATTTTTGCTCTTTTGGCTTAGCCTAGTTCATTCGTTGAACTTGTGATCTTATATGTGTTGAATTGGGTCTTTGATACAATTTGGACACCGCTTGTCTTGTCACACTCTTGTGTGTGCCATCTTGGTTTACTTGGTGTTTTTGTTCAAATTGTATCTCATTTTTGGTTCTTGAAAGCCTTGTGCATGCATATTTACTACATATCTATATTATGGCATGCTTGCTTTCTTTGATCCAATATATAGGGGAAACTCCACCAAATCTCATTGGCTAAGTTGTGCATGAAATTCAATTTCATATCAATATGCACATATTTATGTGGAGTCTCTCCTATGTATTGTAGTTGCACTAACTACTTTGGACCCAATAAGTTTGGGGACCATTTTGTACTTAAATGTGTTTTAGGTACATTGGAGATATATTGGATGCTTGTCTCTCAATTTTGAAGAAGTGATGCTTAGAAGAAAATTTGAGGCAAGCTATAGGATGATCAACGAATTCATATCCTCTACATCCTACCAATTATATCTCGGTAACAAGTATCTCTTGCTCATGCATATTTATATTGCTTCCAACCTTTTGTAGGTTGCATCTTGGCATGAATTTTTGTTATTGTATTTATTGTTGTATCTTTAGCCATGGTTTTAAGAGGACTCTATATTGTATATGTGTTTAAGTTGAGATGAGTGCATATAATTGGGACTATACAAAATCATGCATATGATCCTCCAATCCCAAATATGTCAATCTAGAAATTTTATTGGCTATCATTTCATCAACTTCTCTCATGTGCAATAGTGAGATTTTTGCTAGTCTATTTTATCTTATGATACTTGTTGCCTTTCTCCATATATTCCAACTTTCTCCTTTTCCCTTGGTGATAGTTGTAATATATGTAGTGTGTTGGTGTTTGAAGCTCATTAATGTACAATAAGATATATGTGAGCCTTTGGCCATGCTTTGAAGCAAAAATCTTATTGGTATATGTTGTGAATTCATTTTTGCGTTCATGAGCTTTATTGTATATCTTCCTTGTGTGTGCTTGTTTATTTATGGTCATATGTCGTTGTAATGTTATCCACTTAGAAACATATACACATATGAGAAGATAATTTTAGTTGAGAATTTATTTCTTGGATACCACCTTTTATTTCTTTTTATTATTCCGTGGCTTCCAAATTTATTTTCCTATGAGTGCTTGTTCCTCTTGTTTGCATCTACGGACACTCATATTTGTTCTTTCATGTCTTGTATTGTTAAATGAATTTGGATGAGTGAGGAGTCCATGACTATGCACCTCGTTCCCAAATGCAATTATCATAATTGGTGCATTCTCTTTGGGGAGCTCATCTAATTCATTTAATAATACTCATTTGCATTCGTTCACATTTGTTGTGTTTAAAATGCTTATGGGGGGAGCAAGGATTCCATATTTATGCATTATGTATTCCAATACATTTATTTTGAATTGTGCACAAACCTTGGGGAGCTTCTCTATTTGTTATTTAAAACACTCTTTTGCTCATATCATAATATCTTGTTGTTTCCATTTGGACTCATTTGTTGTTTTCAAATTGGTTTGTCGGACCTTGTAGTTGCTTGCATCATTTGACTTTATTTTTGCAATTTTCGGGTCCTCTATATAGTTCTACTCCCTCCCAAGTATTCATCATTGGATATGTGCGGAGGCACATCTTTGGAGGAGTTATCACTATATTTGCCTTTTAGAACTTGTCACCCATTTCGGCAATCGATGCCAATGGGGGAGAAGTTTTAGAGGGTTTAAGGGAAGTTGGTTTATGCATTGAGTTTGTTCTTGTGCATTATATAGAGGAAACTCCACCAATGATAATGATTGGCAATATATGCAATGAAATTCAAGTTCATCACACATGCATAGATTGTGGGGGAGTTTGCTCTATATATGGTGGTGGTACTAATATCACTTACTTTTGTAGTATTTGATATTGGTATTACCATTTCATTCATTAAGTTTGTTCTTGTGCATTATATAGAGGAAACTCCACCAATGATAATGATTGGCAATATATGCAATGAAATTCAAGTTCATCACACATGCATAGATTGTGGGGGAGTTTGCTCTATATATGGTGGTGGTACTAATATCACTTAATTTTGTAGTATTTGATATTGGTATTACCATTTCATTCATTAATATTCCTTATAAACCCTCTCAAAGGGATTGTCATCAATTACCAAAATGGGGGAGATTGAAAGAACATGTTGGGCCCCCATGTGTGGTTTTGGTAATTAATGACAATCTTTATGGACTAATGTGTGTATTAAGTTATACTTGTAGGATTTGTCCATTGGCATTGCTTGGAGCATGTGTTGACTTCAAGATAGATGAAATGAGAAGAAGATGTGTTGTGCAAGCTCAAAATGCTCCATCTATAGAAGATCTCATGTTTGATGCTTGTCATCCTCGGTGATCATGGATCGATGAGGAATCAAGAAAGGTGTTCCATCTTGAGAAGTTCAAGTTCGCTCACATCGAGCTCAAGTGGAATGCTCAAGGCAAAGGTATAATCTTGATAGGTTTTCCTTTGCCGGTCTCATGTTGTGTGTGAGACCGGTTTAGGATAGATAACCGTGCTATCAAGAGGGCTCGAATGAGTAACTCGGTCACATCGCTCGAGAGAGATCAAACCTTTGCATACTTGCATCATCATATTTGGTTGTTATTTGTTCTTATCCATGTGAGGATATAGAGCTTGTGGTAATCTCCATAACAAGCTCTAGTTCATCAAAACGGATTTCTCTTTATATCTTATTGCTTTTGATCTTGGAGGTTTTACCGATTTGTATTTTAGAGATAAGTAAAACCTTCCATCATTTGGTTCTTACTCATGTGAGGATTTAGAGCTTGTGTTAATCTACATGACAAGCTCTAGTTCATCGAAAACGGATTTCATATGCATTTTCTATTACGTTTTTGATGTTGGAGGTTTTATCGGTTCGTCTTTTTGATAGAGATTAAACCTTTCGTCATTTGGATCTATCCTCCCTTGCTGGAATATAATGTTTCTTTGCATGATCTTTTAGAGCTTGTTGTCCTCTTCGAAACGAGCCCAAGATCATCAAAATCGGAGTCCGGATGCAAAAGTTATGGCCGTTGCTCGGTTGACGGTAGTACGGACTGTGGTCCCAGAGTAATGAGGTCCGGTAGTACCGCTCGTAGTACCGGTACATATTTTTGGTGCGTTTGGCGACCTGGGATCCTAGGGATTGACCGGTAGTATGGAATGTCCGTAGTACGAAATGTCCGTACTACGGTTTCGCTTTTTGGCTTCAACGGTTGGATTTTGGGAACCTATTTAAGGGCCTTCTTCCCAATGGTTCCTCAACCATTCTTGCAAGTTTTCCTCCATTGTTGACCTTCTTGAGCTTGCTTTCTCAATCCTCCAATGATTCTTGCATATTCTTGAGGGATTTGATAGAGGAGATCTAGATCTACAATCCCACAAATCAATCTCTCCTCTAAGTGAGGGAACATATTGTGATCTAGATCTTGGAGTCTTTTGTGGATTTCCTCCATTGTTCTTCCTCTCTTATTCCCACATAAGCTTTTGTAGCTTTGGTGGAATTTGGGAGAGAGGGATTTGAGCACCTTTGTGGTGTTCTTGCCATTTGCATTTGGTGCATCGGTTTGAGTTCTCTTTGGAGAATTTGATTTGAGTTACTCATTGGAGCTTGTCCCTCTTGGGTTCTTGGAACCCTAGACGGTTTGTGGCCTTGGTGGCATTGTGTCCTTGGTGGCGTTTGTTGGGAGCCTCCAATTAAGTTGTGGAGAAGTGCCCCAACCTTGTGAGAGGTTCCGGTTGCCACCGACAAGTGCACCGATAGTGGAAGCGTGGATCGATCCCGTTGGGGTGAGATTCACCGGAGAATAAGGAGGCCTTTTGTATGCGTTGGTGGTTTGATACCACCCCCTCTCCAAATGAGACGTACTCCATGTTGGGAGGAACTCGGTAAAATATCGGTGTCCCCGCGTGCCTCGGTTATCTCTATACCCGAGCTCTTTACTTATGCACTTTACATTGTGATAGCCTTCGTGCTTGAAGTATTATATATCTTGCTATCACTTAGTTGCTTATATTGCTTAGCATAAGTTGTTGGTGCACATAGGTGAACCTTAGTTGTTCTAGGTTGTGCTTAACAAAGTAAACACTAGTTTTATTCCGCCTTTGTTGAGTCACTCTAGGAAAAGTTTTAATCGCCTATTCACCCCCCCTCTAGGCGACATCCGTATCCTTTCAGACCTGCACAACACAAACTCAAGACTTTGCCCCAATGAATCAGTGAGGTTGTTAAGCTCACCGGTTTGCTGTAACAAAGGATTTAACGTATGGTGTGGAAGACAATGGTTTGCAGCAAGTAAACAAGTAACAGTGGAAGATGTATCAATGGTAAAGATTGGACCGGGGTCTATAGTTCACTAGAGGTGCTCTCCTTAGATAAACAACATGGCATGAAGGGTAAACAAATTACAACAGGGCAATTGACAGGAACTGAGCAAGGCATAACAATGCAATTACTAGTCAGAAAGATCCTATGAGATTCGTTTGGGCAATACAACAAGATACATAGACCGCCATCCAACTGCATCTATGACTAGAAGTCCACCTTCAGGTTATCATCCGAACCCCCTCCAAAGATAAGTTGCAAACAATGTAACTGCTTTAAGCAAAGTGTGTAAGGTAAACAGTCCACATGTTTCATGAACAAGAGACCGTTGTTTTCTCCCTAGTAGCGACAACACATCTACAACCGAAGATATTATTGTCATTTCCCTTGGAAACTAGAGGCATGAACCCACTATCGAACATAAATACTCCCTCATGGAGTCACTAGCAACTACTTGGCCAAGATAACCACTAGCAACGGAGAGCATGCAAGATCACAAACAACACAGACATGATAGAATCATATATATAAAACCATTAGTCAAACCAATATAATAATCTCAATATCCATCGGATCCCCTCAAACACAACATGCATGATTATAAATAGATTAGATCTTGATCATGAAAGGAGCTCATAAAATCTATACATGAAAGCACAAAGGAGGAGATACAACCATCTAGCTACTACATGGACTCATAGTCCAAGGTGGAACTACTCACGCATCATACCGGAGAGAAGGCCTCCGGGATGATCTCCCCTCCGGTATGGTGCCAGTAAGAGATTTAGATCCCCCCAATCTAGGGACAATGGTGGTGGCGGCGGCTACAGACGGTTTCGTGAATTTTTGACCGGGTACTCAGGGTTTCTGCATCGGGGGCTTCTTATAGGCGAAGGGGTAGGCCGAGGCGGCGGCTAGGTCAGGCAAACCCTAGCCAGGCGCGGGCTAGGGCCCACCCGCGCCTAGGGTGGGTCCGGCCCCTCTGGCTCCCCTCTGGTCTTCTTGTTCCCCACGGAAAGTAATTGACTTTGTCGTTTGTCCTGTCCAATTCCGAGAATATTTCTTTACTAACTTTTCTGAAACCCAAAACAGCAGAAAACAGGCATCTGGCACTGTTTCAACTTGTTAATAGGTTAGTACTAGAAAACATGTAAAAGGCACCTCAAAGTGTAGACAAGTAAAGCAAAGTAGATACTAAACAAGCATGGAGCATAAAAAATTACAGATACGTTTCCGACGTATCAGGGACGGCCGACGGCGATTCGTGCCTACTAATCCCTACCCTATTTGCAGGTAGCAACGATGGCGGCGCTTCTTCGATAGGGGCGAGGAGGGTCGGTGGCTCCGTTCTCCAGCGAGCCCAGGCGGCGGTCGCATCACCAGCGGCCGCGGAGGGGCGACGCTGGCTCCTCTTGCCAAGGCACATGTACACCACCGAGGAGGTATCTATCCAAAGCTGGCATCTCTTACTTCGCAAGATTTCCGGCTAGTTGCAAAATACCTCACGCGATCAAAGGATCTGGCGAACGATCATCGAATTCCTCATAGCTATTAGACCTAGGAGTTGGGGATTAGAATCCAACTAGTACTTATACGGGTTCGTTCGCGTAAATCCCAACCACCAGCCGCGGGAAATATTCCACCAAGCAGCCCCCTTGCTGACGTGGCGCCCATCCCCGAATCAGACAATATTAGGACCTATCATGAATCATTTATAAAAGAATTAGGACCTAGATGTTCAGTTTTGAAGAACTGGACCTACTTGGCGTTCCATGAAAAGGATTAGGACCGTTGGCATGATTTACTCATCTATACTAGAAAAGGTCGTAAACCGCCCCAGGAAAGGATTGGAACCCTAGCCAGTGATGCATGACCCAAGCGCAGACTGTGCCATGGGTACACCACACATAGGACTAGCGGTTGGACAACGACCATGTCTCGCCCACTGGTAGTACTCGAATGACACGTGGTTTTCATTCATACGGAACCCTGCCACGTGGCCACATGATAGCTCTTTCAAGGTGCCCTCGCCGGGCCCGGTGGTATCCCCGCCAACGACCCTGGCTCGTTTAGACCGCTCGGGGATAGGCATCGAGCTGACATAACAAGTCTGGTGCCAGTCTGCTGTGGGTAGTAAGCGACTCGTGGCACCAAGGCAGGATTGCTAGGCCACGTTGCAGGTTGTAGCCCGCCGCTTGTGATCTGACCCCTATGGTTTCCCCTTGTCTTTATAAACGTAGGCCTAGGTCAAACTTAGGAGGGGGATTTAGACTAGAGAACCTTTCTAGGGAAGGAACCCAGTGTAACCTTGTGATAATCAGATAGTAGCTATCCGCTCACTACGGACCTGAACCTAGGTAAAAAACATGTGTCTCTCTCTGTGAGTGTGTTCATCGAGCTCGCCGATCGATCTCGCCGAATGTTGCATCCCTGGCCAGACAACAAAGGTGGACTCATACTGTAGGGTTCGCAGCATAGAAAACAAATTTTTTCCTACGATGTGAACTGTATACCAAGATCTATCTACTAGATACATACAACGGGCGGATGTATATCCGTAGAGAACATACCCTTGAAGACCGACAAAGCTTAACGAGTTCAACTCGTGGTTGATGTAGACGATCTCTTGCCGATCTCAAGATCGAGAGGAAGTCCTAGCGCCGCAAATCAGCAGCGCATCCGTGCTCGCACACACGTTCGAGGCACCGAGCAACCTCCGCCTCCTCGCTCCAGCGATGCAGCGGAAGCACAACTCTTTCTTGCCAAATAGCCACCGGGAACATGTATCTCGCTAGTCCGAGACCATGGGGGATAAATTCTAGAGGGGGAGAGAGATCCTTCACGAGGAGGTGTGAGAGACAAGTGAGGAGGGGGGCTCCTTTTATAGGAGGAGGGGGGCACCCAAGGGGGTGGCCGCCGGCCATGGGGGCTGCCCCCTCCCCTCCTTCATTCATGTGGGTGGACACTCCACTCACAAAATGCCCTTTAAATTCCCTCCACTCAAAAGTCCACTCAAATTCCCATTAAATTTCCACCAAATTTAATGCAAACTCTCATTAAATAAAACTCTTTTATTTTATTCAGAATTTTGTCAATTACTTTAATGACAAACATTCACAAATAACCCCTTGCTAGAATTCTATTTCACATGCATAACCACTTTATGCAATTTCACCCGAAAACCTGTTTGGTATCTAGTGAAATAAATTCCTGCTTGTTCATGATTTCGGCATGAATCATTTGCTCCAATTGGATGTCGGTGTCTCTTAAGTGTGTCACCCTACGGTTCGTGAATAATGCGGACATGATCGAGACCCTCTCGGATCAATAATCAGAAGCGGGATCTGGAGACCCATACTGACTCCCACACATTCAACGATGACTTTCTTGTGATCGTCGGAACCTTTTACGCTAGTATCTTAATCCCTTTGTTTCACGATATATTACATGTCCGAGATTCGATCATCGGTATCTCCATACCTAGTTTGATCTCGTTCGACATGCACTCTTTTCTCGTTCGTGATATAACATTCTAGTGATCAAATCACTTGCTTGCAAGCTAATCAATGTGATATCACCGAGAGGGCCCAGAGTATATCTATCCGTCATCGGGATGAACAAATTCCACTCTCGATCCATGAGCCTCAACATAACACTTTATTAGTTCTGAATCCATCTTTATAATCACCATGTTACGGTGTGACGTTTGATGTTATCAAGAAACTCTTCCGGTGTTAGTGATTGACATGATCTCATGGTCTAACGATTAGGATCACTTCGTAAGTTGTTATAGCAATATAAACTCAATGACTTTGATCGTAATGCTATACTTCGGATGAATGTTCATCACACCATTACACTAATGTTGTGATCCCGTTATTAACAACATCCAATGTCCATGATCAGGAAACCTTGATCATCTTGTTAATCAACGAGCTAGTTTATGAGAGAGGCATAACTAGGAACTTTCTGTTTGTTTATTAAACACACATGTATTAATGTTTCCGTATTAATACAATTATAGCATGCAAAATAAACATCTATCATATACTTGGAATACATATAATAAACACTTTATTATTGCCTCTCAGGGCATATTCCTTGATCTCCCACTTGCACTAGAGACAATAATCTAGTTACATAGTGATAAATCTAACACCCATTAAGTTCTGGTGTTGATCATGTTTTGCTCTAGGGAGAGTTTTAGTCAACGGATCTGCTACATTGAGATCCGTATGTACTTTACAAATCTTTATATCTCCATCCTTGACATGCTCGCGGATGGAGTGAAACCGGCGCTTAATATGCTTGGAATGCTTGTGAGACCTTGGCTCTTTGGCATTGGAAATGGCACCATTGTTGTCACAATAGATCACCATTGGGTCCAACGCGTTTGCCACCACTCCTAGTTCGGATATGAACTCCTTCATCCAAACTGCTTCCTGAGCCGCTTCTGAAGCAGCAACATATTCGGCCTCCGTTATTGATCCCGCTACCACAGGTTGTTTGGAACTCCTACAACTAACCGCTCCGCCATTCATGAGAAATACGTATCCGGATTGAGACTTAGAGTCATCCGGATCGGTGTCAAATCTAGCGTCGACATAACACTTAGCGACGAGCTCTTCTTCACCTCCGTATACAAGAAACATATCCTTAGTTCTTCGTAAGTACTTAAGGATATTCTTGACCGCTATCCAGTGTTCCGAACCTGGATCCGATTGGTACCTACTAGTCAAACTAATAGCATGTGCCACATCCGGTCTTGTACATAGCATGGCGTACATTATAGAGCCTATGGCTGAAGCATAGGGGATTTTGTCCATTATCTCTCTTTCTTCCGCCGAAGCCGGACTTTGAGTCTTACTCAATGTCTTGCCTTGCAACATAGGTAAGAACCCCTTCTTACTTCCGTCCATTTTAAACTTCTTTAAAATCTTATCAAGGTATGTACTTTGCGATAGCCCTATTAGGCGCCTAGATCTATCTCTATAGATCTTTATGCCTAATATGTATGACGCTTCACCTAGGTCCTTCATTGAAAATTTGCTGTTTAGATAACTTTTAACACTTTTTAAAAGATCTATATCATTCCGATCAATAATATGTCATCCACATATAATATCAGAATGCCACATTGCTCCCACTCACTTTCTTGTAAATACAAGCTTCTCCATAAGTTTTGACAAATCCAAACTCTTTGATCACCTCATCAAAGCGGAGATTCCAACTTCGTGATGCTTGCTTCAGTCCATAGATGGATCGCTGAAGCTTGCACACCTTGTTAGCATCCTTAGGATCTACAAAACCCTTTGGTTGTATCATATACAACTCTTCTTCAATATTACCATTGAGAAACGCGGTTTTGACATCCATCTGCCATATCTCATAATCAAAATATGCAGCAATTGCTAACATAATCCTAACTGACTTTAGCATCGCTACGGGAGAGAAAGTCTCATCGTAGTCAACTCCTTGAATTTGTCGAAACCCCTTTGCGACAAGTCGAGCTTTATAGATGGTCACATTACCATCAAGAGTTTTCCTTTTGAAAATCCATTTGTTCTCCACGGCCTTTCGTGGTGAGGTAATTCCACCAAGTTCCAAACTTGATTTTCATACATGGATTCCATCTCGGTTCATGGCTTCTAACCATTTGTTGGAATCCGGGCTCATCATCGCTTCTTCATACGTCATAGGTCATCATTTTCATCAACTATGAAATTCATGATAGGATTTCCGTACTCGGGCTGCAGCGTCCTATTTGACTGCGAGGTTCGGAGTACTCTCTTCGGAGTTTCATGATCATTATCATTAGTTACCTCTTCAACGTGGAGCCAACTCCGAACAACTTCCGCTGCGCTACTCGCCATACTTTGGAGAAGGTTCCACAACCTCTTGAGTTCTACCTTCCGACTCACACCTTTCGCAAGAAACTCTTTCTCTAGAAAGGATCCATTCTGGCAACAAAAACCTTGCCCTCGGATGTGATAGAAGGAATACCCAATAGTTTCTTCAGGTATCCTATGAAGACATTTTTCCGCTTTGGGTTCGAGTTTATCCGGTTGAAGTTTCTTCACATAAACATCGCATCCCCAAACTTTAAGAAATAAGCTTAGGTTTGTTTCCAAACCACAATTCATACGGTGTCTTTTCAACGGATTTAGATGGTGCCCGATTTAAAGTGAATGCAGCAGTTTCTAGTGCATAACCCCAAAATGACAACGGCAAGTCCGTCGGAGACATCATAGATCGAACCATATCTAATAAAATACGATTACGACGTTCCGACACACCATTTCATTTGTGGTGTTCGGCAGGTGTGAGTTGTGAAACAATTCCACACTCTTTCATGTGAGTGCTAAACTCAGAACTTAGATACTCACCTCCACTACGGACCGTAGAAATTTGATCTTTCTATTACGATGATTTTCCACTTCATTCTGAAATTCCTTGAACTTTTCAAAGGTTTCGGACTTGTGTTTCATCAAGTAGATATAACCGTATCTACTCAAATCATCCGTGAAAGTAACAAAATAACGATATCCACCTCGGCACACTCATTGGACCACATACATCGAATGAATGATTTCCAATAAATCGCATGCATGCTCCATTGAACCGAAAAGCGGCGTTCTAGTCATCTTGCCCATAAGGCATGGCTCACATGTATCAAATGATTCATAATCAAGTGATTCCAAAAGTCCATCCGAATGGAGCTTCTTCATGCGTTTAACGCCAATATGACCTAGACGACAGTGCCACATATATGCGGATATATCATCATTTAGTTTAATCCTTTTAGCATCAACATTATGAATATGTGTAACATTATCATCAAGATCTAATAGAAATAAACCATTCATCATCGGTGCATGACCATAAAAGATTTCATTCATATAAATGGAACAACTATTGTTCTCGGATTTAAATGAATAACCACTTCGCATCAAACACGATCCAGATACAATGTTCATGCTGAGTGCAGGCACCAGATAACATTTATTCAATTTTATAACTAATCCCGACGGTAAGTGGAGAGCGTTAAGCGGCAATCACATCAACGCTTGATCCATTGCCGACACGCATCTTGACCTCACCCCTTGCTAGCGGTCGCTTGTTTCGACCCACGATTCGAGTTACAAATATTAGCAACTGTATCAAATACCTAGGTGCTACTGCGAGCACTAGTCAAGTACACATCAATAACATGTATATCATATATACCTTTGTTTGCCTTGCCGGCCTTCTTGTCTGCGGATACTTGGGGCGATTCTGCTTCGATGGCATCCCCTTACAATAGTAGCACTCGGTATCGGACTTAGGTCCAACTCGGGTTTCTTTTCAGCGCAACAGCAGCTTGCCGCCTTACTTCCTTCCGTTTTCCTTCTTGTCTTTCTTGAAACCAGTGTTCCTATTGATCATCAACACTTGATGTTCCTTCTCGATCTCCACTTCTGCAGTTTTAAGCATTGACAGAAGCTCGGGGAGAGACTTCTTCATGCCTCGCATATTATAGTTCATCACGAAGCTCTTATAGCTAGGTGGCGTAGGCTGAGAACACGATGGATGCCTAAGTCAATGGGAATCGTTATTCCCAAGGACACAAGCTTATCGGCGTAACCCGACATCTTGAGTACATGCTCACTAAGAATTGTGCTCTTCCATCATCTGACTAAAGAACTTTTCTGAAGTGTTGTAGCTCTCTACAGCAGCATGTGTGTCGAAAATCATTTTCAACTCACCCATTGTATCAAATGCATTGCCGTTTTCGAAACGCTTTCGAAGTTCCGGCTCTAGCCCATACAATATGCCACAATGAACTAAGTTGTGGTCCTCCTAACGAGTCTGATAGACATTCTTCTCCTTGTCAGGGGCATCATCTAAAGGTGGGGGGCCTAACGGCGCTTCTAGCACATATTGCTTTTGTGCAGCATAGAGGAGAATCCTCAAATTCATGGCCCATTCGGTAAAGTTGCTACCGTTCGTTGCTAGTTTCTCTTTCTCCATGAACACATTGAAATTAAAAGCAGGTGGTGCCATCTACAACAGAATTTGTAAAGTTTAGACTAAGTGTATGATAGATTGAGTTCAACTAATCCATATTACGAATGAACTCCCACTCAAAAACGACATCCCTCGTGCCTTTTGGTGATTACATGAACCAAATCCACTACACCAAGTCCGATCATCACGTGAGTCGGTATAGCTTCAAAGGCGAGCATCAAATGGGTATCATATCAACTATATGACTCATGCTTAACCTTTCGGTCCGTGTTAGAGGCCATGTCATACATGCTAGGCTCGCCAAGTTAGAACCTTAGTATTCAATGTAACTGTTTTACACCGAAATATGGTCGTGGATCCAAGAACACCCGATCATCACGTGATGTCTTGGAGCGACGAAACATAATCGGTGCATACTAAAGGAAGAACACATTCTTATCTTGATATTTAAATGAGGGATCATCTTATTATGCTAACAAAGCGCTAAACAAGCAATATAAGATGCTATCAAAACATCATATGTTTATTAGTGAAATGATATGGTTCCCGCAGATGATCTCTATCATGTGCATCGTGGTATGATCACTATCATACCTATATGTGTAAATCCAAGGTCTATGGATTTTACACGCTATATGTGTTGTAAGAGTATCATCTCATACTTCTACTTACAACACTACCATGTCATAACACTAGCCTAGCACCAATCTAAACTAGACGCCTCTAATTTATCCATTGCAAGTTTTACGTGGCTTAGGGCTTTCGAGATAGAACCGTTCTTACCTACGAACATGAACCACAACGAGGATAATCAAATTGTTGACAACTCGCTTGCAAAATAGATATTGACTATAGTAGGAGAGACAGACACCCGCTAGCCACTTATGCAAACTAGTTGCATGTCAAGCGTGGAACAGGTCTCATGTGCGAGGACATGTAAAGTTTGTCCGGGCCGCTTCATCCCACCATGCCACCAATATCCAAAATTACAACAAAGGAGCAACAACATGATCATCATCGCCCACATACTCATATGTGTACTACCCGTGTAAAGTATCTACGCATAGATCCGGCTCTGATACCACTGTAGGGTTCGCAGCATAGAAAACAAAAATTTTCCTACGATGTGAACTGTATACCAAGATCTATCTACTAGATACATACAACGGGCGGATGTATATCCGTAGAGAACATACCCTTGAAGACCGACAAAGCTTAACGAGTTCAACTCGTGGTTGATGTAGACGATCTCTTGCCGATCTCAAGATCGAGAGGAAGTCCTAAGCGCCGCCGTCAGCGGCGCATCCGTGCTCGCACACACGTTCGAGGCACGAGCAACCTCCGCCTCCTCGCTCCAGCGATGCAGCGAAGCACAACTCTTTCTTGCCAAATAGCCACTGAACATGTATCGCTAGTCCGAGACCATGGGGATAAATTCTAGAGGGGGAGAGAGATCCTTCACGAGGAGGTGTGAGAGACAAGTGAGAGGAGGGGCTCCTTTTATAGGAGGAGGGGGGCACCCAAGGGGGCGGCTGCCGGCCATGGGGCTGCCCCTCCCCTCCTTCATTCATGTGGGTGGACACTCCACTCACAAAATGCCCTTTAAATTCCCTCCACTCAAAAGTCCATTCAAATTCCCATTAAATTTCCACCAAATTTAATGCAAACTCTCATTAAATAAAACTCTTTTATTTTATTCAGAATTTTGTCAATTACTTTAATGACAAACATTCACAAATAACCTGCTAGAATTCTATTTCACATGCATAACCACTTTATGCAATTTCACCAAAACTGTTTGGTATCTAGTGAAATAAATTCCTGCGCTTGTTCATTCTTTCGGCATGAAACATTTGCTCCAATTGGATGTCGGTGTCTCTTAAGTGTGTCACCCTACGGTTCATGAATAATGTGGACATGATCGAGACCCATCTCGGATCAATAATCAGAAGCGGGATCTGGAGACCCATCGACTCCCACACATTCAACGATGACTTTCTTGTGATCGTCGGAACCTTTTACGCTAGTATCTTAATCCCTTTGTTTCACGATATATTACATGTCCGAGATTCGATCATCGGTATGTCCATACCTAGTTTGATCTCGTTACCGACATGCACTCTTTTCTCGTTCCTGTGATATAACATTCTAGTGATCAAATCACTTGCTTGCAAGCTAATCAATGTGATATCACCGAGAGGGCCCAGAGTATATCTATCCGTCATCGGGATGAACAAATTCCACTCTCGATCCATGAGCCTCAACATAACACTTTATTAGTTAAATCCATCTTTATAATCACCACATTACGGTGTGACGTTTGATGTTATCAAGAAACTCTTCCGGTGTTAGTGATTGACATGATCTCATGGTCTAACGATTAGGATCACTTCATAAGTTGTTATAGCAATATAAACTCAATGACTTTGATCGTAATGCTATACTTCGGATGAATGTTCATCACACCATTACACTAATGTTGTGATCCCGTTATTAACAACATCCAATGTCCATGATCAGGAAACCTTGATCATCTTGTTAATCAACGAGCTAGTTTATGAGAGAGGCATAACTAGGAACTTTCTGTTTGTTTATTAAACACACATGTATTAACGTTTCCGTATTAATACAATTATAGCATGCAAAATAAACATCTATCATATACTTGGAATACACATAATAAACACTTTATTATTGCCTCTCAGGGCATATTCCCTTCACATACTCCTAGTGTCTAAAAGCAAGACACGACAGATCAACTATTGCAACACTTGGTTTAAAAAGAAAGACGAAGGTGATGGGCATGAAGAAGGAGAACATACTCCCAGTTGGGAACTAGTTGATAAGTGAATAGAAGTAGTTGCATATTTTGGACTGAACTAGATAGTAGTTCCATATTTTGGATGGTTTGTAGTGAAACCACATGTTGATGATCTGGCTATGATTTCACACAACCATGTAAGTTCAAACTTATATTAAGTGCACTATTTTGTTGGATGTCGTGGAACTTATTGCAAATCCTAAATGTTGTAAACTGTGCATGTCAACTACTATGGTCTCTAGATGACATATGTATGTTTGTCGATTTAAACTGTTATTTACTTGTCCTTTAACTTTCATACTTGACTAGTTGCTCCCAAATACAAAAAAAAAGTTCTGCCAAAATTTCCGTTTGAACTAAGATATGTTGACAACATAATTCATTCTTTTCAATCCCCATATAACATCACAACATACATACTTGACTAGCTCATGCCAAACGCCCTAATACAACAAACATTGCTTAGTAATAACTAGATAAACCTTGACTACAATAAGAAATACAATTGCAATCAACAAATTCAAGCAAATCACCACTATCTCATCCAACTTCTTCAACAATTCATGCATTTTCTTCAGTGAGTACTCCTTCTATCCATGTTCTTCTTCCTCCTCCTCCTCTATTTCTTTGCTTTCCATCTGTCCATCCGAATCGACAACAAGGGAGGTGATGAGAGAAATGGTATATCCATTTCTATCTAGGAATTCCACATAGTTGTCTTCACCATTCTCCAAGTAGCAGTGGTTGCAGGGATTGGGCGCAACATGCCACACAAGTCAGAGAAAAAAAGAACAAATGGGAGCTGAGAAAATCCAAATGAAAAAGCACAACTTACACGATGATTAGGGCACTTGTATAAGACACGTTACAGATATGTCGGTGATTGAGAGATAAGCCGAATTGTCTTGCGAAATCCACAACAGGGACATGCCACTAACGACAACGTCCCCAGTGGTAGAGGAGCTATTGTCGCTGGTGGAGGTGGCAGTGATAGGGCTGGAGAAGCTGGCTTCTGCCTATGCCGATTCCTAGAACTGTGGACATGGACATGGCGATGGATCGGTGGCGAGAGAGAGCAGAGACCACACAGGTGGGAGAGAAGACCAAGGAGCTGGGGATTAGAAGCCAACTAGTACTTATACAGGTTCGTCCGCGTAAATCCCAACCACCAGCCACGGGAAATCTTCCACCAAGCAGCCCTCTTGCTGACGTGGCGCCGGTCCCTGGATCAGACAATATTAGGATCTATCATCAATCATTTATAAAAGAATTAGGACCTAAATGTTCAGTTTTGAAGAACTGGACCTACTTGACGTTCTGTGAAAAGGATTAGGACTGCTGGCACGATTTACTCATATGGACTAGAAAATGTTAAGTGAGTGGAAGGGATTAGATATTTTTAGATGAATATAAAGAATAGTTTGTACCAAAAGAAAAAAGTAATTTATTGGAAAGAAAGAAGAAGTAAGACCGACCGAGTGTGAATCATAGACGGTGGGTCTCCGGGCCCGTTCGCGAGAATACAAGGGAACGCCCCCGCACCCTCTCAAGAGCGCAAGAAACCACCCCAACCTACCCCCCTTCATTCGTGTCGAGGCTCCGGAGGTGGAAGCCAGACCAGCGACGAACCCTAAGAGCATGTCTAGTGGAACCCTTAAACCCTTAAAAGTTTAAGGGTCGAGAATTGGCACATTCGAGCACTTGTGGGGTGTGAAAAACAGGGGTCATTTACTGGAACCCTCAAACCCTTAAATCTAAGGGTCGAGGGCAAACACTAGAACCCTCAAACCCTTAAAACCGAGGGTTCGAGGGTTCTAGTATTTTCCTCAACCCTCAAACCCTTATCACAGTTTCATATCACAAATATCACCATATGAAGCAAACAATAATCATTCTAGTTATTATTACAACACCAAATAGTACTCTCAAGCACAAGATAATCATTCCAATTATTACAACAATGTTTTTGCAAATTAAAAAAATTGTTCGAAGCAAATAGGAGATAGCAAAGTGAAACAAAGACACATCATGAGCCTTGGCGCCGCCCATCCAACTGCCAATGGTGCTCTACAAGATCATCCCGGAGTTGACAATGAGTGTTTGCATTCTCAATCGCACGATGTGCTTCAAGAAAAGCTTCTACGCGATTGGGGTTCCTTTGCGGTTGCACACGAGTGCCAACATTGTCATATAAACAAGGGAGGTTTAACCCTCTCTTATCCTCTAGGATCATGTTGTGTAGAATCACACAACATTTCATGATGTTCTCCAAAGTGTCCTTGTCCCAAAAACGAGCTGGACCCCGGACTATGGCAAACCTTGCTTGCAAAATACCGAAAGCTCTCTCAATATCTTTGCGGGCTGCCTCTTGTGCCCTTGTGAAATGAGCCTCTTTTTTGGTTAGGGCCACACCATTTTTCTCCTTGATGGACTTCACAAGAGTTGCCCACTCGGGATAAATGCCATCGGTGAGATAATATCCCATTGAGTACTCATTGTTCATGACCTTGTAGTTGCAAGTTGGAGCATCCCTGGAAACTAATCTTGCAAACAAAGGAGATCTGTTGAGCACATTGATATCAATGAGTGTTCCCGGCAAACCGAAAAATGCATGCCAAATCCATTTGTCCTCCGATGCCACGGCCTCTAGCACAATGGTTGCATCCTTGCTTTTGCCACAATACATTCCATGCCATGATTTGGGGCAATTTTTCCATGTCCAATGCATGCAATCAAGACTACCAAGCATCCCCGGCCATCCTCTTTTTTCATTCATCTCCATCAATCTCTTTGTATCTTCCTCGTTGGGTGCCCGAAGGTACCAATCACCGTACAACCGGATGACCAACTTTGAAACCTACAGACGGTCTCCGTGGTTGTAGCTTGTCCAATGCGAAGATACTCGTCGGTATAGTCTGCGGGTATGCCATAGGCGAGCACACGCATTGCCGCCGATATATTTTGGTACGCACTAAACCCCAATTGACCGGAGGCGGACCTACGACGCTTGAAGTAATCCGAGGCGGCCTCACAATCATTAACAATCTTCACAAAGAAACTACGGCGCATTCGGTACCTTCTCCGGAAGAGGCGAGGTGGGTATGTCGGATGGTGTTTCACGAAGTAGTCTCGCATAAGTTGCTCGTGCCCGAGAGCACGGTTGCGGTAAATGGTGACTCGCCCCATCATCGATCCTCTCCTCTGATCCAATAGCTTCAAGCGGTCTTCGAACTCTTGCACGTCGACGAGGAGGCCCATCATCTTGACGTCGTCGTCTTGAAGCAACTCCTCTATGTCCGAATTGTCCGATGAAGACCAACTGGATTCGGAGGACAACGACATGGAGTCGTCGGTGTCCATCTACAACAAAAAAATTTGCTTATTTTTCTCACCAACAATATCAACACAATTTACAAAAAAATAAGAACAAAATTTACCTCGGTAGGGAGCTGGGCGGGAGGAGCTCGGGAGGAGCTTGTCGGGAGGAGCTCAGGGAGGAGCTCTGGGGCGGGAGGAGGAGGCGGGAGGGCGTCGAGGAGGCGAGGAGCTCGGGCGGGAGGACGTCGAGGAGGCGGGAGGAGCTCGAGGCAGGAGGAGGCCGGGTCGGCATGGACAGGCGGAGGAGGAGCTCGATGCGGGAGGAGCTCGGCGACGGGAAAAGGTCAGGGAGGAGGAGGCGGGGATCTCGCCACGGAGGTGGCAGACGGGGACGGGAGGCGAGCCAGCTGGCGAGGTGGGAGGAGGCGCGGGGAGGGAAGAGGAAGAAATAGTTGGCGCCCTGAAACAGAAGGAGGCCGGGTCGGGGGCCGGGTTGGAGGCTCCAACCCTCAATTCTATAGGCCGGAGGAAGGGTTGGAAGCTCGACCCTCAAATTTTTTTGAGGGTTTGAGGATCTAAGGGTTCCACTATTTAAAATTTAGACCCTCAAATCCGTAAAAACGGTTATTTAGGGGCTTAAGGTTCCACTAGACGTGCTCTAACCCTAACCCTAAGGAGGAGGAGGAGGCATTCCCGGATCCCGCAAGGTACGATCCAAAATCTACCGAAATTTCTCGCCTTTCCAACTCATCGCGACCCACTACTAGCCTAGATAGGGGAGGAGGAGCGGTGAGCAGAGGTGCCGGCCGGCCGGCCGGCGGTGATTCGTGCCTCCTAATCCCTAATTATTTGCAGGCAGCGACGATGGCGGCGCTTCTTCGACAGGGGGCGAGGAGGGTCGGTGGCTCCGTGCTCCACCGAACCAAGGCGGCGGTCGCATCACCGGCGGTTGCGGAGGAGCGACGCCGGCTCCTGCCAAGGCGCATGTACAGCACCCAGGAGGTCCATCTCTTAACCAAACAATTTACATCTTTCATCTCGCATGATTTCCGGCTTGTTCGTTTGATGTGCAAATACCTCACGCGAACAAGGATCTAGACAGCTATCATCGAAATCTTCACATCTAACATGTGTGACTTCTTATTTTGGTATCTTTGCCATTAGAAACAAGGGCAATGTTAAGGTTATCACTTTTACTCATCCTAATAGAGGAAGCAGCCTTATTTTCTGTTTGATCATCTCAAATTTGTCACCTTTACTCATCCCTATAGAAAATTGCAACCTGTAAGATGTTTGATCTGTTGCTCTGCTGTTTTCATGTCTTGAACAATCTCCTCTCCTGCCTGCTGCAATTCATTATACTAGTGAATGATTTATTTCCTAAGCACCCGGAGGAGCTATCTTAGCCAAAATTGACGTATTTTACCTCGCATGGTTTCCGGCTAGTTGTTTTGCTGCGCAAATACCTCACACCATCATGGATCTAGCGAGCGATAATCGAATTCTTCGCACCTAACGTGTGCGACCTCTTATTTTGGTCTCTATGCTATTAGAAACAAGAGCATGATAAACCTACCCAAAGAAGCATTTTTTAGAGGAAGCAGACTTATTTCCTGGTTGATCATACTTAAGTTGTGACTTTTACTCACCCCTTCAGAAAATTGCAACACATAAGAAGTCTAATTTGGTTGCCCTGCTGTTTCGATGCCTTGAACAATCTCCTCTTCTACCTGCTACAATTCATAACACTAGTCAATGATTGATTTCCTAAGCACCCTGGTATTTTAACTTGCATGCTTTCCGGCTAGTTGTTTTGCTGCCCAAATACTTCACACGATCATGGATCTAGCAAGCGATAATCGAATTCTTCACAGCTAACATGTGTGACTTCTTAATTTGGTCCCTGCTGTTGGAAACAAGAACAATATTACCTGCATAGAGTAGCATTTTTCGAGGAAGCAGCCTTCTTTCCTGGTTGATCACCTAAAAGTGGTGACTTCTACTCACCCCTTTAGCAAATTGCAACATGATTTTTGGCTAGTTGTGTTGCTGCGCAAATACCTCAAACAGTCGTGGATCTTTGCTAGCGACAATCGAATTCTTCAGCTCACATGTGTGACTTTCTTAATTTGGTCTCTCTGCTATTAGAAACAAGAGCAACATTGCCTGCACAAAGTAGCATTTTTAGAGGAAGCAGCCTTATTTCCTGTTTAATCATGTTAAAGTGGTGAATTTTACTCACCCCTTCCAGCAAATTGCAACATCTAAGTTGTTTAATTTGTTGCTGTTGTGTGTCTTGAACAATCTCTTTTGTCTGCTGCATTTCATAACGCTAGTCAATGATTGATTTCCTAGCTGTTCCAACTGAGGGGAGCTGTTTCTAGCAATCCATACAACACGGCCCCTAATTAGCAACCAAACATTTTGCAACGATATTGACTCTGTTAGTACTTGCTTTGCATCATGCATTCCATACCGAATCTTCAATTGACAGTATTCTTCTTATCAGCACTCGACTAATGATCACTCTCTATGTGTATCCAGCAAGCTACTGAGGAAATTACGCGCAAGATCCAGCAGAAGAAAGAGGAGCTCTATGATGTGATGTGCAAGGCGGAGCAGCGTTTTTCGACTTCTAGGTTCAATAACAAGCTGCTACTCCCGCATCTGTCCGTGCATGTGAAGCCAAGAACGAAAGACCCTAAGTGGTATGATGTCAAAACATATATGCAGTTGTTGTTCCTTTGGTGTGTGACAGGAGTTGATATGATTTCATTTTACCTGACCTGCAGGCAGATTCTGCGTTTTACAAAAAGGGCTATCAATGTGGTGGATGCGGCGGGGTTCATTGCATTAACCTATCTGGTCTGTTCTTTTGTGGCTGGTGTCAGAAATTTCATTCAAGAAAGGAGGGTATTCCGGGCCAGGGCAAGAGAAGAGGTGGCAAAATCTGCCCAGATCAAGGCAGTGGCTAGGGAAAGAGAAGCGGGGACAAGATCTGCCCAGATTGATAACTAGTCTTGACGCAAGAAGAAGCAGAGACTGAAGACAGCATCCCGTTTGATGGAGAAGCAGCAGCAGGCCCTTCCTGTGATGGCCATTCTGGAAATGTTTTAATGCTAGCTAGAACTTTTGAGTGACTGCTATATATGGATGATGAACTGATGTGACATGCTGTGTTATGTTATAACAATCTAATCTGGGTGTTGTTTTGGTTAATTGTGTAATTTGCTGGGCTGAGAGTTGCCTTGGCAGGTTACGGTGTTAAATACTACTAATGGTGATTTGAATATTGTAGTACACCAAATGCTGTGTAGCACATGCATTGGAACTCCATTATGGCATATACGGAGTACCACATAAAACCTGCACAAATAGTTGGGATCGGATTAAACCTGGGATTCTAGTACCCTGACACACGCACGGGCACATGTGTATAAGATTAACCTCAACCATGATCACCCGATAATCTATTACCAAATTTGGGTGACCGATGGGTCTACGTGGACGTGTCCACCCGCGGTCACATGGCAGCGATCCAAACGCGGGTAGCATACTGACCGACCGGTGGCAGCAGCCATGCCGACGTTGATCGACATGATGCCGCCTGAGCTCCTACACCGGCATTGATGGCGATGGCGCTAAAGCCTGTGCGCGCATTTTCTTAAACAGGCCATGCGGTCATCGGTTCGGTACACTCCACCGCCTGTCATTGCCAAAAAAATAGGAAAACACGCTCCTATCTCCGTCATCGCGATTAAGACGATGCCGTGGCTGAAGAAGACCAAGAACGGCCATGAAGCGAGCCTGAGCTCGTCGACCCGCCGTCATCGCCAACAATGGTCGCCCACTCCACCTCCACCCCACCACCAACATGAGTGTAGGCCTCCTTCCCCCGAGTACCAGTCCGTCATGGCGGCATGCTACGATGAGGAGGCACTTCAGCAGCATGCCATGGCGGCATCCGCGGCGGAAGAGGATGCCAAATGGGAATCGCTCCGCAACGTCGTCGAGCTGACGGGGCTGTTATGTGACATGTTGTGTTATGTTCTAAGAGCATCTCCAATAGTGACTATATAATGCGCCCGTGCTATAAAAACCGCTGGTTTAGGATGCCGAGTAGAAATTTTTCTCCTCCACCAGGTGCTCCAAACGTAGGCGTGCTGTAAATTTTTTTGGGCGCGGGGCCTTTTGCGCTATCCTGGATGGCATATGTTGCACCCCAGCTGCAGCACACTCTATCTCTCGTCTCGCCCGCGAAGAGGCAACCACCAGGAAAATTCACTCGCCCCGCGTCCTCTTCGATCCATCGCCAAATCCTCCACCCCGCATGGCCGTTGGCGCAATTCTGGTGATGGATGCGCCCTCCGGCACCCCTCCAACCCTTCCCTACTCTATTCCGCCGAGCTGTTGACCAAGTATGATCGGTTCTTTGAGCAAAGGAGAAATGCCGCCGGAGAACTTGGTCATAGCACATATCAGAAGGTGACCGCCACCTCGCGTATGTTGGCATATGGTATACCGGTGGATCTAATTGACGATCATTTGGCCATGGGAGAGAGCACTTCTGTCATGTGTGTGAAGCGCTTTGTCGTGGCAATTGTGAATGTTTTCGGATCCACATACTTGAGAGCCCCCAATGCTCAAGACATAACAAGACTTTTGGAGTTCAACGCTGACCGGGGATTTCCAGGTATGCTTGGCTCCATTGATCGTATGCATTGGAGTTGGAAGAATTGTCCAACGGCATGGCATGAACAATTTAAAAGGTACAAGAAGGATGCCACTATAGTCCTTGAAGCGGTCGCCGATCATGATGGCATGCATGTTTTGGAATGCCCGGGTCTTGCAATGACATCAATGTTCTTTAACGGACACCACTAATGACAAGACTTGCAATGCGGGAAGGTCCATTAGTGGAGTTTGAAGCAAATGGCCACAAGTACAACTATGGCTACTTCCTCGCCGATGACATATATCCAAGGTGGCAAACATTTGTGAAGCCGGTTATTCGACCACGAGATAAGAAGCAAACCCAATTTCACAATGCACAAGCGGCGGCTAGGAAGGATGTAGAGAGAGCATTTGAGATTTTGCAAGCTCAATTTTCCATTGTGAGGGGGCCGGCTAGATTTTGGGACCAAGAGTGCCTTTGGTATATCATGACCGCTTATGTCATCATGCATAACATGATTATAGAGGATGATCGTGGGAAAGATGTGGATCATACCCACTACGAGTTGATGGGGGTTCCGTGCAAGTGAGGAGGTCCACACATAGGATTGCCCGGTTCATTGCCTCGTACTATGCCATTCGCTCCAACGACACACATGATGAGCTCCAAAAATATCTCATGGAAGAATGGTGGAATCGGCATGGACAACAATAGTTGCATACTTGTTGTATTTGTTTGAAAACTATATGTTGTATTGTCTCAAAACTATGTTGTATTGTTGTATGTTGATCCGTAAACTTGTCGTATTTGGTGTGAACAATTTGATGTACTTGTTGTATTTGTTGTGAACAATTTGTTGTATTTATATGGTACATTTTTTTGTGAATTTATGAAGCTTGTTTGATCTTCTTTGATGCATAGTTCTGTGTGATTGTTGTTTGCGCCGCGCTGCATAATGGAGCACCCGGCGGAGGAAATTTTTTAGCGTCCGAGCACACGCTGCATAATAGAGCATCCGGCGGGGGGAAATTCAGCGCAGCACACGGCAAACGTTTACAGCGCGGTCGCAGCGACATATAGCGCGCCGAATTTTAGTGCGCCTGTTGGAGATGCTCTAAAGTATGTCAATGTGTATTCCTTTCTGTGATGCATATTAGCTGGTCATGGCATCCCTAAGAAAAAAGATCAAGAGAAGTTGTATACTGAAAATCAAAGATGCCATGCACAACTACAATTAGAGGGCTGTACATTTCTCCATGCATTTGTGCATTTTGAATTGGACCATGAAACTGTTTTCCTGTCATGATGTATTCATGTTTGAGTTTATTTGATGGTTGTTGAGATGCACATTGTATCTTGTAACCTTTCATATTTGAGGCAAGAACTTCTATAAATTGAAAATAGTTTCCAGAATTCCTAAATGAATATGAAAAGGTCATCTTGATGTGAGAAACCCGTTGCATAATTTGTTAATTAAGCTGGTGGCTTTTGTCATGTGTACATCGAATCAACGTCTTATGTTATGCCAAATATGATTGTGCCCATACGTAAGCAGATTATTTGTTTATCTAGCTAGCTAGCTAATTTGTTTATCATTCAGCTAGCTAAGGCACGTAAATGGCTTTAAAATCCATCAGCTAGCTAGGATTATTTATTATTTGCTACGCTATTGCACTTGGAAGTAGTAGGTAATATACATATATATTTGTGCTCATGGGAGTTGCTTCAACTAGTCCTTATCTAAACTAGTACATCTTCCTTATTTTTATTGCATTGGTAGAGTATTTTGCAGGCTTTGGAGATCTGATCTTGCTATGCTATTTGTTTTAAAGGTTCTTCGATCAAGTTGGTGACCACAACCATGACGGTGGCGATGTTTTCCTTTTGTTTACGACCCTATGGTACGTGCCTCCTGGTCCTGCAACCTCCTCCACGGAGTTCTTTGTCAAGTTATGATTATATATCATGGACATGATCAAATTGTGAATATATCTCATATACACATGATCAATCTTGAATAATATATTATGTACTTGATCGAGTACTGTTTGGAAGGCCATACAAAGATGAATTCTTTTATATTGGCATAGTCGTTATATTGGTTTATATCGATTATTACGTGATCCGACACAATGTTGACTTATTAGGATGAATTTCGTTGCCTGATTGAAATGCAAGTACTGCTGCCAATATCAGAAGAGGAATTAAACTGCAAGTGCTGCTGCTGATTTTCTAGAAAGATGGAGTTAAACTGTTGTCTACTTCTTGCTGCCTGACTTGCAAGTTTGAGCTAACTGTGCTGTGTCATCTTACTTTTATGTGTGCTAATTTTGTACAATTTAGTTACTTAAGAATGGAAGCGTGTATCTGTTGCTGTCACAGTCAGTTGCATAAAACTGATTATACTTGTGCTGTAATCATGCATGGTTGTAACTGCCAAGTAAGACACCAGGTTTCCTTTCTGTTTAATATATTCTTGAACCGGAGCTTAGGTTGTGGCCGGCCAGTTTGATTTTTATTTAATGTGGAATAACCTGGTGGAGCTTTAGTTCTTATCAAATTGTCTTGGTATTGCTGTAATGTTGTGGCGGTTGCACTTGTACGTACTAGCTGGTTTGGACTTGAATTATCAAAGTTGGTACAACTATTTATGTGATTCGACGAACACTATGCTGCCGTACGTTTAAATACAAATTCTGTTGCTGCCTTGGTTGTTTTCTGCATGCATAATTGTGGTGTACTTAGCGTGCACATTCTGTTTGCAGGATGGAGAAGCTAGCGGAGCTGGAGATGGCCAGGAGGCAACGGTACGGTGCCCTCTTCTTCATCTTAATAAGTATCTCAGGTCTAGGTGAGCATCCCCTAGTGTCTCGTGTATGTGAGTTGTGGCTGTCGTATGATCCGGCCCTGCAACCGATCGATGACTATGCTTGTTTAGGTTCAGTTATGGTTGGTCATGATCTATTTGGTGGATGTATAGGATTATCATCCACATCCCCTAGTATCGTACGCGTATGTGAGTTGTGGCTGATGTGTGAGCTGGCCCTGCAGCCGATGACAACGCTGGTTTAGGTTCAGTTTTGGTTGGTCATGAACTATTTTGGTGGGTGTATAGGATTAGCATCCACATCCACTGGCATGTCAACCGGCAAGAACAAGAACTCTCACAGGAACCACATCGCCAGAGCAGCGGTCAAATTAGTTCCACAAAACGAGTGGATGAGTTGGAAAAATTGATGCAGAAGTTCTCAGAGCAGTATACCGCTGACAAGTCCGTCATTGCTGTCGTCGTCAAGGTCATGTTACTGTTCCGATTAGTCTTGTGTGGACAGCTAGGAGCTGGTCTCATGTTCATCTATATATAGCCTGCAGCAGCTTCGGTTTAAGAAACAAAATAGAGATTTGCTTGCCTACGTGGTCGTCTCATGTTGATTCTTATGTACGTCCTAATTTGTACCATGAAATGGAAACCAGCTATTTTGGGTTGTTTGGAGCTAGCTATTTTACCCTCTGTCCAACTTCAGTTTATTTTACCAGCTAGCATTATTCGTGTATGTCCAACTGAGAGGAACCATAATTATTATTTATAGGTTTTGTCTTGGCTGTGCTGTGGGTAGAGTGTTGTCTTGAGGGCTGAATGTTTTAGATAGAAAGACGCGTCTTCCTAGTGTGGTTAACTTGATCAATGTCAACCTGATCTACTGATTTCTTTTTTCTTTTCACGTGGGGCTTGACCTGGCGGAGTAGATATCCAAAGTGTATTGTTTTTAGCGCTTTGCCTAAGATTAATTCTGTATGTTGCCTGTTTGGGCTTAGCCGTTTTGGCATAAAACTGATTATGCTTATATGTTGTAATTATGGTGGTTGTTACTATCAAGTAAAGACACCAGGTTTTCTTTTTTGTTTAATATATTCTTGAACCGGATCGAGGGTGTCCAGTCTCGATTTTATTTAATGTGGAATAACCTGGAGCTTTAGTTCTTATTTGTATTGCTGTAATGTGTTGTGGTGGTTGCACTTCCACTAGCTTTAGTTCTTCCTCTACGTCTCGCCGGTTTAGGTGAGCATCCCCTCGTACGTCTTGTGTATGCGAGTTCTGGCTGACGTATGATCTGGCCCTGCAGCCGATCGATGACTATGCTGGTTTATGTTGAGTCATGGCAGTTATTGCATAACTAGGACTTGGTGATGAACTATTTGGTGGATGTATAGGAAGGATTAGCATCGGCATCCACTGGCATGTCGACCGGCAAGAGCAAGAACTCTCACAGGAATATGTCTCATGTTGATTCCCGCTGGTCCCAAGTCTGTTACTGCCGGTCTTCATCCAGGTCATGTTGTTGTTCCGATTTGTCTTGTGTGCACAGCTCTGGTCTGGTGGTGTCATGTTCCATCTATAGGGCTGCAACAGCTTCGGGGTTTCAGAAACAGAATAATAGATTTTCTTTGATTGTTATCATGTCTCATGTTGATTCTTATCATGGCGGTTGTCGGCCAGACCGCCATGGAAACAACAGTCGAAACCAGAGCTGTTTGGGTCATTTGGAGCTATTTTAATCCGTCCAAGTTCCGTTTATTTTACCATCATTATTCCTGTTCAACTGAGAGGAACCGTAATAACTATTTATGGGTTTTGTGTTGGCCGGGCTGTGGGCAGAGTGTTTGGTTTGAGGGCCGAATGTTTTAGATAGAAAGATTATTTGTCTTTCTAGTGGGCAGAGTGCTTGCTGGCTGACTTGATCAATATCAACCTGATGTAATGAATTTTTATTTCATGTGGGGGGCTTTAGTGCTGTGATTGTAAACCCTAAACCCACACCGGACCCAGGGGCTACATATATTCCGAGACAAAGGTGGGCGATTCACCTTATAAACTGGAAGACCCTGGGCCTGGGGGCAAGTCAGACGACGCCGTGGAAAGCCTCGTGTGATGTGTATGAACATACTTGTAATGAGTAATGTTGGTGGATGCTCCATTTTATTGTACTAGGCCAATATTTTGCTTTAATAATTTCTACTCCTTCTGTTTGAAAATATAAGATGTTTTAGATTTGTGAATGAGACGTATCTAGACATCTTTTAGTGTCTAGATTCATTTGAACCAATACACTAAAAGATGTCTATTTGAACCTATACACTAAAAGATGTCTATATACATCTTCTTCACAAATCTAAAACATCTTATATCATAATTAGAGCTGGGTTGAAAATTCCGCCTGCATGCATGCATGCACACGGAGATCGATCCATGTTAATTTAAGCGGAACACGTACGGAAACCGCCAGCTCCACGGAAGAAACGGTACGGTGTCAGGTCTGGCCATGCAGACTCTCTGAGTCTATCGTCTCAAGTCTAAATTCAAGTTGTGGCGCTTGGACAAGTTCCAATCGATTTGGTATAATACCTCAATCGAGAGAAAATGCTTTAATCGAACGCTACAATGTCACAAATTGTTTGCTACAATCATTATGTAGATTTGCTACAATAGTATAAAGTGTTTACTACGACGTCTCGATGACGAGTCTTCGATGAAGTCGGTTTTTTCTCATACACCATCAGGTCATAATGGAGTTCCAATGCATTCACCACACCATAATAATAAGCTTGATAATACACACACAGTTTCTTAAAACAACCCACTCAACTAATAACTTAGATTAGAATGTCATACCATACAATGTCACACAACATCAGAAATATAGCAGTCCACCGGTGCTAGACTTTGTTCATGTTCTAGCCAGCAAATTATTAAAGCATTCCCAGGGATGGTGATAACAATACAACAAGCGACATCCCTATAAGAAAGGTACCTCTCCATCAAACAAGATGTTGCCTTCAGTCTTCGCTGCGCTGCTTCTTGCATCAAGACTAATTCTCCATCAGGAGAGATCCTGTTTGCACTTCTCTTGCTTCATGCTCTTTTTCCATCAACATGGCCGGGGCTACTTTCTTATTCATAGAAATGTAATAATTCATGGCCAAGAAGGATAATGAAAAGAAGCCTGCTTGCTTGAATCCCCTGATCAAACCTTTGGAGAACTTCAGACAACGCCTGCAGGCAGGACAAAAGAGATTATGTCAACTCCTGTCAGACAGCAAAGGAGAAACAGACAGATGCATCTGTTTGATATCATACCACTCACAGTCAGACGGTCTTGGGGTGACAAATTCACAAAGATGCGTGAGTAGCCAAACGTCGCGCCAGCTACTAGTCATATCATTCATCTCCCCCTCAACGATCAAATCGTAGAGCTCATCTTTCCTCTGCTGGATCTCACGCGCAATCCCCCCAGAAGCTTGCTGGATACAAATAGATAATGATCATTAATCAAGTGCTGATACGAAGAATGCTGTCAAATGAGGTTTTGATACGGAATGAAAGATGCAAGGTAAACAGAGTCATATATATATATATAGAAGCAGCCAATGTCGTGTAATTAGGGGCCCTGTTGAATGGATTGCTTAAAATAGTTTCCCTCAGTTGAATAGCTAGGAAATGAATCATTTACTAGCAAAAGAAGAGATTGTTCAAGACATCAAAGCAGCAGAACAATAAATGAAACATATTATACTACCTCTGTTCCTAAATACAAGATGATTTGCTAGGCTAAAATAGCCTACCACAACGCCATATATTGTGGACAGAGGTAATATGTTGCAATTTGCTATAGGGATGAGTAAAAGTGACAACTTTCATATGATCAAACAGGAAATAAGGCTGCTTCCTCTATAAGGATGAGTAAAAGTGATAACTTTAATATATTCCCGTTGTTTCTAATAGCAGAGACCAAAGTAAGAAAGGCTAGATTCTTGATCGCATGATGTATTTGCACAGCAAAATAATTAGGCGGAAATCATGCGGGATAAAAGATACCTCCTCGGTACTGTACATGCGCCTTGGCACGAGCCGGCGCCGCTCCTCCGCAACCGCCGCCTGGGTTCGCTGGAGCATGGAGCCACCTATCCTCCTCGCCCCCTGTCGAAGATGCGCCGCCATGGTTGCTGCCTGCAAATAGGTAGTGATTAGGAGGCACGAATCACCACCGCCGGCCGTCCCCTCTGCCCATCTTCCCCTACGTGCGATGGGTTGGAAAGGCGAGAAAATTTCGGTAGATTTTGGAGCGTACCTTGCGGGTTCCTCCTTAGGGTTAGGGTTCCTCGCTCGCCTGACTTCCGCCTCCGGGCACGAACAAAGGGTGGGGTGGGGAAGGGACGAAAGGTGGTTTCCTGCGGTCTAGAGGGGGCGGGGCTTTGTATTCTGGCGAACAGGCCTAGCCCGACCCAAACCTGGCCAACGGGCCGCTAGCACATGGGCCCCGCCCATGGCATGCCGGGCCTATGAAAGAGCGGCGTCGTGCCTAGGCCGCGGTCTAAGGCACGCGTGCCAACCCGGCACGCCCATCAAACTGGCGTGAAAGTTTAAGAAATATATAGGCAAAAGTGTATCTACAAGGGATCAAACCTGTGACCTCACCCTCCCACACCGCCCATTTGACCACCTGACCACACAAAGCTAGTAGTTGTAATAAGGGTGACGCGATGCTTTTTTTATATTTGTTAGACGGGCTTGTTCCATGGGCCAGCCCGCCAGGCTAACGTTCCATGGGCCAGCCCGCGTGCCTAACGTTCCATGGGCCAGCCCGCCAGGCGCCGGGGCCGGGCATGCGTGCCGGTCCGGCACGACACGTGAGCTAGGCGGGCCAGGCCTGTTTAGGGCGTGCCGTTTCTGGGCCGTGCCACACCCGGTCCCTATTTTTTTCTTTCTATTAGTTACTTATTTTCTTTAGATCAAAGGCGTTAAACGGTTTTTTACATATCTATCTATATTATTAAAAAGAAGATTCACCATATGGTTCGTCGCTGTAAAATTTTCCGTCAATGATTTTTCCCCGTGGCGGTTCGGGAAAATTACCTTCTATGCCACCGCAAAGTGACACCCGACCTTATCCCTTCCTAAATCTAGGCATAGTTTGGTTTTAAACTGGTCAACCCATCGAACCAACCTGCACCACATCGGAACAGCGGTTTCTTTCGGGTTACTTAGTTTCTGGGACGAAACCGTGATTGAAAAATCCTCTACGGGTTTCACACCCGCCCGACCCATCTAAACCAACAACCCGTCTCTCTCCCATCGCTAAAACAAAAGAAATACCCATATTGGGGGTAGGCCGCTAGGGCACGGCGGCATCGGGGTAACGTCTAGGAGTGAGTGTGGCGGCGGCGACGAGGTTGCAGCGACCATGGAAGAACCTAGCGTGGAGGGATTGTTGGAGGATCGGGGCGCGGCGAAAGTGGAAGGAGCCGCCGGCGGCAGTCAGGGAGAAGGGATGAGTGCCCCATGGCGCGACATCCGTGACGGCCAGGGTGAGGCGGCGACGCCCAAGAAGAATTTAGCCATGTCATCTTCTCAACCTCGGTGCAATCTTCGGAAAAAATTATCTGCTATCTTTGATGGAGGGGACTCATAGCAACTCCAAAAACAGAAAGGTCCTCAAGTTTCTTTCTGTGCAAGTCAAGCCAAGACCAGATGAATCCCTGTGGTACAGTGCAATATCAAACATACATCTTTACTATTAAAAGAATGTTGGTGATCGCAAGTCACGATCAAACATTGGAGCAATCTCAGCCATCAAATAGCAGACATCAAACCTTGGAGCAATCTTAACCATCGAATCTCAGACGTCCCCTCCTACATTTGGACACAAGGAGACTCACAATAAAAGGTCCACAAGGAAACTCACAATAAACGAAATTACATGCGAAGTCATAATAGCGCCAATCACTTGCCAAACAAACATTGAATGACTAATATTTCTTTCCTAATAATCTCAACGGAGGTAATAGAAAATCATGATTGGATCTCTGAAATTTCATTCTCGGCAGGTGCTAAAAAGGCATGCTATCAATTTGATATCACCATGGAGTAATAGAAAATCATGCAAGTTTTTCTCTAAAAAGTCATGCTATCCAATCAGATAATAGAATGGAATACTACTTACCAAATATCTTTTATTTTTCTACCTCCAACATGCACCAATATCTCTACGGTTAAAGGGTGTACTAGGCATTTCCGGGGCCTCCTACTGACATGTGTCCTTTAAAAAGTCTCAAATCTCATTTCTGCTATACTATGTCCCGGTTTTACTATATAATATCACACTTTTGCTATATATAATATCCCATTTTTTCTATACTGTAGGATAACACGGTTTGCACAAGAACAGAAAAAAAAGACTACACCTCATTGCAGGCTTCGTCGGAGATACCGTAGCAAAAGAATTATAGTAATGTAGAAAAACCTATTTCATTGAAGACTCGTTGGATACTCGCTGGATACTTTGTAACAAAAAAATTATGCTAATGTAGCAAAATTGTAAGACTCTGGACGCCGTAGGTAGAAAAACCTATAGCCATAGGTAGCAACCCAGCCGCCACATGTAGCAAGGCGATACGCCGCAGGGATCAATGCCAGCCTCCGTATGTAGCAACGGTGGTCGCCACAGGGAGCAACGCCGACCTCCGTAGGTAGAAAAGCAACAACAGTTGCCGTAGGGTACAACTCTGGATGTCGTGGATAGTACAACCGACTTCCGTGGGGAGCAACGTCGGTGCCGCTGTGAGCAGGGCCACCATTCTCTCATAGGAGAGCGGGCAGCACCACCAGCGCGGGCGGCGCAACCACTGTGCATGGGCAACATCGCCACCAGCGCAGCGGTACCCAGGGCTGGAGGATCCGACTAAGGAGATTCTGCGCCGCGGGGTAGGGAAATAGGAAGGTGGTGGGTGCTGGGGAAGCCGACGATAGCCGAGGGCTACGGGGTCCGGTGGAGGTTGCGCCGGATGAGATGTGGCGTCGTGCGGGAAGATATAAATGGCGTTGCTCCATGTGGAAAAGAAGAGAACGAGATGGAGGGAGGAAGATGTAATGACATGCGCAGAAGAAGGAGGGAGATCATAGCGAGCGATCCTCCCGAGGGATATGTATCATTTCCCACTTTAAAACCGCTTAAATCCAACATTTTATATTGGTTCAACATTGTATGTTGTACATGTAACACATCTTGTTGCAAGAAAAATCTCCTATAATCCTGCCTAATTAATCTCCACTAATCACTCCTGTATCTATCAGCACCCGCACAACTAAAAAGTTGCATTTGTTCTACTTCAATTTTTTTTTGCATTTGTTCTGAATTGACGAGCGTCACATTATCCATGGCGGCGTAGACACAACGAGCGTCTCCGAAAGCATGCTGGAGTAGACACAACGAGCGTACAAGACATTGAAGCAGGAATTGACACGCCTGAGACGAGGCGCCCACCCACAAGACAGGTGGTGCGCTTACTAGCCTGGTGTTCACGTTCAGCAGCACCAAATACCGGCGTTCTTCAAAACCTGGTAGAAAATCCCTCGTGTGAGTGCACGATAGCCCTGTTCTCTTGGTTTTGGAACTGCCTCCCGACAGTTTGTGTTCTCACGTGTATCTGGGTTCCTTATTTGATTCTTGGTGCTCCATGCTTGACTGTCCCCTATCAATTTTGTTATCCAGTTAACCGGTTTATTCCTTCCTTTTTTTTATTCAACATTGTGTTCCTGTGTTAGCAGGCTACTTATCTGTATCTAGACTGCGTCTAAAATTTTTTTATCCAGAAGGATTGCAAGAATACGGTGTTGCCTGATCCATTGTTGACATGATACAAATTTGTTTGATGTTAATTTACACAACTGCTTTTATAAGATAGTTCTCTTTTTTCTCCCCGGTACACTTTATCGTCTTATATTTATTAGTAATCATAGAACAAATGTATAACTAATAGTGTATAGAAAGAACATACAAAATGAACTGGGCTCATGGATTCAATTTTCCGCCAGTTTCCCTTTTACAATATTCTCGCTCGCAAGCAATCAAGCATATATAAACATGGTTTAATATTCTCGGTGTCAACTAAAATGCTAAATTTAGTGGTCCTATATACTGCTGTAATTTTATGAAAAATAGAATTCAGCACACCACGTGTTTTATTTGGACAGTTAAATTAAAATGTGTTAGAATATTCATTATTTAATATTTATTTGAACGCTTTGTTTGAAGAGGACGCATGACAAGCGGACATGGCAAAGAAGGAAAGAAGGATGTATATTGAATCCATGAGCCCACTTATGCGTCTGGGCAATGTGGGAGACGCCCATAAGCAGCCCCCCTCGCCACACCATTTGTTTCCACTTCTTGCAATGCGGGGTTAAAAGGAAGCTGTCCAGGAAGCCGAATGCATTTATGCAACATGCTTACATCCGTAGCAACGCACGGGCATTCAATTTAAACAACGCACGGGCATTCGGCTAGTATGTATATATAAATTGGTCATCTGTTCCTTTCCCTCCTGTTTGACATGAGCTGATCCTTCTTGCAATCTCACTCGTTTGACCCCCTGCCTATAGGCGCCGTGTGCGGGCAACAGAAAGGATGAAATATGCGGCCAGGGCAACAGTTTATGTTTCAGCATTCGCTCTATGCTATGGGATTATTTCTTTGTCGCCAGACCGCGAAGAAGCAACAACAGTGAAGGCAGCATCTTGTTTGACAGAGAATCAAAGATGATGGACATCAACTTGTTTTCCAGCCCTACTATATTATTATTATGATTCTCTGCGGCTGTTTATGATCTGTTGACTAGAACTCGAGTTCAAGTTCGTCACTGTGTTGGCTATTTGGACCTGTCTTTGAAGTTTGTCACTGTCTTAGCTAATTGGACAGTCTTGATTGACTGCAACTTTGTGATCTTGTTTGACCCGCTGTGTTATTCTGTTTGATGAGTAGATTGAGCTGAGTGCTGGAGAGTTGGCTGTCTTAATTGGCGATGCGATATCCATCTCAGAGATGTAGTAGATACTAAGTAAGAAGTTGTGGAACTCATGGGTAAATTAAGCATGCATTTATGGCAAGAGTACCCCTATGTTTTCTGGTACTGAAAGGGTAGGTTTTTACCTCGAAACAGGCATTACGCCCAGCTTTATAAATAAAGCAACCACCATCCAGAGTACAATACAGTCACCGACGCCCAGGCGTCACAAGAAAAGAAAAAAGGTCCGCTGGGGCCACAGCACAAACTGCCCAAAAAAGGAAGAAAGAAAACAGGGGGGGCGACGAAAAGACTACGAAGCCCCGGACGAACTAGCAGGAGCCGCAAAGCGTTGCGCCGACGCCCGAAGAGCCTGCAAGATGTCGTCCACCCGCTCCCGGTCACGCTGTCTGGAGAGAGGGTACCACTGCTGGAGGTGGGCAAGCAAAGAAAACACAGAGTCAGAAGCCTGGCGGGGAAAGATCCGCTCAATCACCATCTTATTTCTAATCTTCCAAAGGGTCCAGGTTAACGCCGCAAACACCAGCCAGAAGAGGTGGCGCCTTCCTCCGGTGCGGTTAGCCTCCGTCTCTAGGAATTCGCCAAGGTCCTGGGCCTGACAGGCAGGCCCCAGAGCTCCCCGGATGAAGTTCCACAGAAACCGAGCGGCAGGGCATGTGAACATTATGTGGGTGCCCGACTCAGGGACCCCACATAACGGACACAACCCATTGCCTGGACCGCAACGCTTGGAGACCTCCGTCCCCGAGGGAAGACGGTCCCGGAGCAATTGCCAAAGGAAGATACGGATACTCAGAGGGAGAGGAGACTTCCACAAGTGGGAGGTCCAAGGGAGCTCCGGGCCCTGGAAGAGGGACCGGTAAGCCGAACCAACCGCAAACGCTCCTGAGGGAGACTAGGTTTTTATAATAGTGCAACAAAAAATGGCAGGTTAATTAACCAATTTCTCAATCTATACTCTTACGTGTTAGTTACCTTGTAGTAAGTATATCATATAGCTTCAGTTCCTAGAGGAAAACTTCGTTTTCGATCAGGTCCCAGAGACTGAACTTACTTGTTCTTTCAGATATAATACTAGAAAACAAGGCTGATGCTACTATTTTAGTATACATGCATGGTTGAGATTAGTTGTTTGTAAGTACATATTCGATGATTTGTGCAGTGGTGGGTTTGAAGTCTTATGGTTGAGAAATATAAAGAGTAAGTTTGATTAATTTCTTTCAACATTGGTATACACTGAAAAAAGAATCGACCTAGTTACACTAGAGGAAAAAGGGCTATCCGTTCGCGACCCCTCGGAGCATTAGTCCCGGTTGCGCCACCAACCGGGACTAATGCTGGCACGCTTCCTGGTTGGAGCGGTCACGGGGCCAGGGGGCATGCGTCCCGGTTGGTAAGGGGGCATGCGTCCCGGTTGGAGCCACCAACCGGGACTAAAGGTTTGGCCACAGCCATGTGGCGTGGCACGCACCTTTAGTCCCGATTACTGGCTCCAACCGGGACTAAAGACCCCTTCCCTTTATAAATGCAACGCCCCAGCCCCCTCTGCCTCCACTCTGTTTTTTCGAATGGTGGAAGGTGTGAGGGGGTGTGTGCTAGTTTTTTCTCATGCATGCATTGAAGGTGTTTGATGAAATGTTCGAGTGAATAATTCCGTTGAATTTCTCATAGAACAAAAATATAGAAGGTGTCCGAGACGCACTTGAGCTTTCTCCTCTTTATTTTCCTTGATCGAGGTTAGCAATCTTATCTTTTCTAGGTCATTGGTACAATTCATGTGTCGGTGTGAATTGGTTATTTCACTATTTATGATGTCCTGTTTTTTGATAAACTTACTTATATGATGCAGATGAACGGCCGGGAATGGATGTACGGTGACCGGCGCGTAGTCGGGTATATCAAAGGTGTGGATAAATTTATCGATGTGGCTACGGCAAACAAAGAGAATGGATTTATACGTTGTCCATGTGTTCAATGTCGGAACAACAAGGAGTACTCTTCCTCGAAAATCATTCGCGGCCACCTGATTATGAAAGGTTTCATGCCCAACTATAATTGCTGGACCAAGCACGGGGAAAGAGGGGTTATGATGGAAGATGGTGAAGAAGAAGATGATGATAACAACTATCATCATATGTTTCCTGAATACAGTGATACCGCAATGGAAGACAATGGAGAGGAAAGAGGTGAAGAACGGGCATCAGATGAGCCGGCTGATGAACTTGGTAGGGTCATTTCTGATGCAAAGCGAGACTGTGAAACAGAAAATGTGAAGTTGAAGTTAGAGGGCATGTTAGAAGATCACAAGAAATTGTTGTACCCAAATTGTGAAGATGGAAGCACAAAGCTCGGTACCACACTGGAATTGTTGCGATGGAAGGCAGAGTGTGGTCTAACTGACTCCTCATTTGAAAAGATGCTGAAAATAATGAAGCCAAAGTTTCCAAAACATAACGAACTTCCCGAGAGTACCTACGAAGCAAAGAAGACTCTCTGTCCTCTGGGATTTAGATGTGCAAAAGATACATGCATGCATTAATGACTGCATCCTCTACCGCGGTAAAGAGTATGAGAATTTAGATAAATGCCCGGTATGCAACGCATTGCGGTATAAGATCAGACGAGATGACCCTGGTGATGTTGAGGGAGAGACCCTCCGGAAGAGGGTTCATGCTAAGGTTATGTGGTATGCTCCTATAATACCAAGGTTGAAACGCATGTTCAGAAACAAAGAGCATGCCAGGTTGTTGCGATGACACAAAGAAGACCGTAAGAAAGACGGGAAGTTGAGACACCCTGCTGATGGGTCACAGTGGAGAAAAATCGAGAGAGACTTCCCAGACTTTTGCAGGTGACGCAAGGAACTTATGGTTTGTTCTAATTACGGATGGCATGAATCCTTTTGGGGAGCAGAGCTGCAGTCACAGCACCTGGCTCGTGACTCTATGTATCTACAACCTGCCTCCTTGGTTGTGCATGAAGCGTAAGTTCATTATGATGTCAGTGCTCATCCAAGGCCCGAAGCAACCGGGCAACAACATTGATGTGTACCTTAGGCCATTAGTTGAAGAAATCTTACAGTTGTGGGGCAAACCAGGTGTACGTGCGTGGGATGAGAACAAACAGGAGCCATTTAATCTACGAGGGTTGTTATTCGTAACCATCAATGATTGGCCTGCTCTTAGTAACCTTTCAGGACAGACAAACAAACGATATAAGGCATGCACCCACTGTTTAGATAAGACCGAAGGTACATATTTGCATAAATGCAAGAAGGTTGTGTACCAGACGAATCGACGATTTCTTCCGACCAATCATCCCATAAGAAAGAAAGGCAAGCATTTTAAAGGTGAGGCAGATCACCGGAAGAAGCCTGAACTCCCTGCTGGTGATGATGTATTTGGTATGGTCAAGGACATAGAAGTAATATTTGGAAAGGGTCCCGGCGGTCAATCAGTTCCGAACGACATCGCTACAGGACACGCACCCATGTGGAAGAAGAAATCTATATTTTGGGAGCTGCCATATTGGAAAGTCCTGCGTGTCCGCTCTTCAATCGACGTGATGCACGTGACGAAGAATATCTGCGTGAACCTGCTAGGATTCCTAGGCATGTATGGGAAGACAAAAGATACACCTGAAGCACGGGAGGACCAACAAATTATGAAAGACCCAAAGAACATGCATACAGATAACAAAGGCGGATAAAGGCGTCACTTAAGTCGTACCTATGCTCTTACCAAAAGAGAAGGAAATCTTTTTGAAGTCCTTTACGGTATCAAGGTGCGTCGGGCTTCTCATCTAATATAAAGGGATAATAAATATGGCAGAAAAAGTTCTAAAACCTGAAGTCTCATGACATCACGTGATTATGACGCGATTGCTTCCGATTGCATTGAGGGGCTTCTACCGGAAAATGTTCGAGTACCCATTGTGAAGCTGTGCATTCCTCAATGCAATATCTCGTAAGGTAATCAATCCGGATATTCTGCCAAGGTTACGAAGGATGTGGTACAATGTCTTGTTAGTTTTGAATTGGTGTTCCCACCATCCTTCTTCAATATTATGACGCATCTCCTGGTTCATCTAGTGGAAGAGATTGCCATTCTCGGTCCGTATTTCTGCACAATATGTTCCCCTTTGAGAGGTTCATGGGAGTCTTAAAGAAATATGTTCATAACCGTGCTAGACGAAGGAAGCATCTCCAAGGGATATGGAGCAGAGGAGGTCATTGAGTTTTGTGTTGACTTTATTCGACCTTAAGCCGATTGGTGTTTCGACTCGCATGAGGGAAGACTAAGTGGAAAAGGCATGATGGGAAAGAAAGCAATGATATGTAGGACGGGATTCTTTCACTAAAGCACACTACAGTTCTACATAATTCCACCTTGGCAGCTCCGTATATCGAGGAACACAAGAATATTGTACGCTCCAAAAACCCGGGGAAGCCTGAATCATGGATTACAGATGAACACATGAAGTCTTTCGGTGGTTGGATGCGGACACATCTCTTGAATGACACCACTGTTGGAGATCAGCTATACTTGTTGGCCGCGTCACCATCTTCTACTGTATTGAATTTCCAAGGGTACAAAATAAATGGGAATACATTCTACACGATCGCCCAAGATAAAAAGAGCACCAACCAAAATAGTGGTGTCCGCTTTGATGCAATAGACGAGAATGGACAAAAGGACACATATTATGGTTACATAGAGGAGATATGGAAACTAGACTATGGAGTCTCTTTTAAGGTCCCTTTGTTTCGCTCCAAATGGGTCAACCTGAATGGGGAAGGGGTAAAGATAGACCAGTTGTACGGAATGACAATAGTGGATCTCAACAATCTTGGTTATAGAGATGAACCATTCGTCCTAGCCAATGATGTGTCTCAGGTTTTCTATGTGAAGGACATGTCCTCCAGACCGAAAAAAAGAAAAAATATGCAAACGAATACATCATATGATGAGCCAAAGCGTCACATAGTTCTTTCAGGGAAAAGAAACATCATGGGAATCGAGGACAAGACAGACATGTCAGAAGATTATAATAAGTTTGATGAAATTCCGCCCTTCACAGTGAAAACTGACCCAAGCATTCCGTTAAGTAAAGAAGATGCTCCATGGTTACGTCTGAAGCGGTCATAAGGAATGACATATGCCAAGAAGTTCATGCGCATATTATGTAACTCTATTTCATGTCTTTCGCCGTTTGTGGCTTGACCGAAGGATATCTTTCGCGGTTTGTGGCTTTTAGTCCCAGTTTTGTAGTCTCAGTTTTTAATATTAATAAATGTCTTGAGTGTTAGTCCCGTTTTGTGGCTGGACCGGGAGTGCCTCTATGACCAGTTTCTTGGAGATGCCGGAGGACTAGGCTCCGTCGGCATCTCCCTGAAACTGGTCGTAGTGGTGTCCCTGCTCTCGAAAACCATCTTGCAGCTTGTAACTTCACTAACTAGATCAATACGCCTCGGAGCTAACTAATTTCACATATTAGGGAGTGCCTCTGACCGATTCTCGGAGATGCGGAGGACCAGGCTCGTCGGCATCTCCACAAACTGGCCGATGGTGTCCCTGCTCTCGAAAACCATCTTGCAGCTTGTAACTTCACTAAGTAGATCAATACCTCGGAGCTAACTAATTTCACATATTAGGGAGTGCCTCTATGACCAGTTCTCGGAGATGCCGGAGGCTGGGATCCGTCGGCATCTCCACAACTGGCGCAGTGGTGTCCCTTCTCTCGAAAACCATCTTGCAGCTTGTAACTTCACTAACTAGATCAATACGCCTCGGAGCTAACTAATTTCACATATTAGGGAGTGCCTCTATGACCAGTTTCTCGGAGATGCCGGAGGACTGGGCTCCGTCGGCATCTCCCTGAAACTGGTCGTAGTGGTGTCCCTGCTCTCGAAAACCATCTTGCAGCTTGTAACTTCACTAACTAGATCAATACGCCTCGGAGCTAACTAATTTCACATATTAGGGAGTGCCTCTATGACCAGTTTCTCGGAGATGCCAGAGGACTGGGCTCCGTCGGCATCTCCCTGAAACTGGCCGTAGTGGTGTCCCTGCTCTCTAAAACCATCTTGGAGATGCCTCAAACTGGCTGGAGGACTGGACTCACAAGGATGCATATTTATAGTACAAGCAGCTCGGCATAATGTCGACACTCACGACATAATGTCGACACTCACCCCTATTATTAGTGCTGACTCATCTTTAGTCTCGGTTGGTGTCTCCAACCGGGACTAAAATTCATCTTTAGTCCCGGTTGGTGACACCATCCGGGACAAAGCCGCCGCGACATAATGTCGACACTCACCCCTATTATTAGTGTTGCTGGCCCACTGCTGCAATCCCTTGATCGCGGTTGGTTTCTCCAACCGGACTAAATATGAACCCTCTCTTTATATAGGCATTTCCTCTATTTATTAGGTAACACTTAAGACATTTATTAATATTAAAACCGACAAACCGGGACTAGCTAACACTCGGACTAAAGCCGCCTTTAGTCATAATCATGCCTAGTCCTATAATGCGCAGCTTGAGGGTCTTCATCGTCATCATCATCGTCGCCGTCACTGCCACTCGGGATCCTCGGCCCATCCATGGCATATACCGAGGCCATTCCAGCCTCGGATTCACGGCGGGTGGGAGAGGTCTCTGGAAGACGATGTCGCTACCGGGACGATGTGGGGCCTGTGGCGGGTGGACTCGTGGGCACCGTGGCGAGATGGTCTCCCCGCGATGTAGCGCATCACTGATGATAATGCGGTTCGCCCACCACGACGGCCGACCGTTGTGGTTCACCGGTGGCGGCCATCACCCTCGTACTGGTGAGCTCCCTTTCCGCCTATTAGCGAAGAAGGCATTCCGGTGTCGTAGTTGTTGGGATCCACTGGGATCCATCCGCTGCTCCGGCGTGAGCTCGTGGTAGAAGTGGTTTGTGATGGCGCTTTGGCGTGCGGAACCTTGAGGACAGAACCCTCCAGGCTCGGCATCCAGCGGCGGCGGTAGCCCGGCGGACAAGGGTAGTTGGGCGCCTACGCCTCGGTCTCCTCGAGGGTCGAATGGCCCGATGGCGTTGTCCATTGTTCTAAGACAGGAAGGTGTGGATGTGTGGATAGCCATGACACGATCACCCTAAATATAGAGGAAAGGGCGGAAAACTTGGCGTGAAGCTTTGGGAAATGGCGGAAATATCTTTAGTCGGTTAGTGACTACATCCGGGACTAAAAGCTCCAGGAGAAAGGAAAGGGCGGGAAAACTTGGCGGGAAGAGGTGGGAAATGGCGGAAAATATTTTTAGTCCCGGTTTGTGACTACATCCGGGACTAAATGTGTGCCGAACAAGGATCATGTTTCGAAAAAACCATCACAAAATGACCTATCATGTTCGAGGTTTCATGGCTTTTTCGGTCCAAATGACCGATGTTATGTGCTGAATCACGTCATAGTTTGTGATGTTGTGCCCATATTATGCATGTGTGTGGACATTGGTATGGAGAACAATGTTGCAGGAGGAAGTTTTTATTTTTGTCGCACGGAAAAGCCCTTTTCCATTTCCCGAGCGCAAAAAATGGGTCGTTTTGTGAAGTAACCACCAAAATGCCGTTTTACAATGCTACCGTCCCATTTTCCTAAAATACTAGACCACCTTACATGGACTATCTCCCAACCGGTACATCTCAAACCTTTTCGTCCATCCCGGGTAAAAAGGACAAATGTCTGCCGAATCGGGAGGAAGTGGGTCCGGTTTGTACTACAGGTACATGATCTATCGCGTGATTTTTGAAAAATCATTTTAGACTACAATATGTGGTTTCTTCAAAGATCCAATGCAAGTTCTAACGATGCTCGTCCCTATCTTCATGCACACGGTTCAACCATAGTTAGAAATTCGGATAATTCAAAGCGGGCATAATAAATTCAAAAAAATCCGAACAATGAAAATCCTTCGCTTGGTGTCATATTTTGTTACATAGTTGAAAGGAAAAATACGGACTTGGTATATTGATCATGTTTGAAAAACCTTCACAAAATGACCGATCATGTTCGAGGTTTCATGGCTTTTGGTCCAAATGACCGATGTTATGTGCTGAATCACGGCATAGTTTGTGATGTTGTGCCCATATTATGCATGTGTGTGCACATTGGTATGGAGAACAATGTTGCGGAGGAAGTTTTCCTTTTGCATGCGAAAAGCCCTTTTCCATTTTCGGCGCAAAAAACGGGTCGCTTTTGAAGTAACCACCAAAATGCCGTTTCACAATGCTACCGTCCATTTTCCTAAAATACTAGACCACCTTACATGGACTATCTCCCAACTGGTACATCTCAAACCTTTTCGTCCATCCGGGTAAAAGGACAAATGTCTGCCGAATCGTGAAGTGGTCGGTTTGTACTACGGTACATGATCTATCGCCGTGATTTTTGAAAAAATCATTTTAGACTACAATATGTGGTTTCTTCAGAGATCCAATGCAAGTTCTAACGATGCTCGTCCCATATCTTCATGCACACCGGTTCAACCATAGTTAGAAATTCAGATAATTCAAAACGGGCATAATAAATTCAAAAAAAATCCGAACAATGAAAATCCTTTGCTTGGTGTCATATTTTGTTACATAGTTGAAAGGAAAAATACCAGACTTGGTATATTGATCATGTTTCGAAAAAACCTTCACAAAATGACCGATCATGTTCGAGGTTTCATGGCTTTCGGTCCAAATGACCGATGTTATGTGCTGAATCACGGCATAGTTTGTGATGTTGTGCCCATATTATGCATGTGTGTGCACATTGGTATGGAGAACAATGTTGCAAGAGGAAGTTTTCCTTTTTGTCGCACGAAAAAGCCCTTTTCCATTTTCCGAGCACAAAAAACGGGTTGTTTTGTGAAGTAACCACCAAAATGCCGTTTCACAATGCTACCGTCCCATTTTCCTAAAATACTAGACCACCTTACATGGACTATCTCCCAACCGGTACATCTCAAACCTTTTCGTCCATCCCGGGTAAAAAGGACAAATGTCTGCCGAATCGGTAGGAAGTGGGTCCGGTTTGTACTACAGGTACATGATATATCGCCCGTGATTTTTTGAAAAAATCATTTTTAGACTCGCAATATGTGGTTTCTTCAGAGATCCAATGCAAGTTCTAACGATGCTCGTCCCCTATCTTCATGCACACCGGTTCAACCATAGTTAGAAATTCAGATAATTCAAAACGGGCATAATAAATTCAAAAAAAATCCGAACAATGAAAATCCTTCGCTTGGTGTCATATTTTGTTACATAGTTGAAAGGAAAAATACCAGACTTGGTATATTGATCATGTTTCGAAAAAACCTTCACAAAATGACCTATCATGTTCGAGGTTTCATGGCTTTCGGTCCAAATGACCGATGTTATGTGCTGAATCACGGCATAGTTTGTGATGTTGTGCCCATATTATGCATGTGTGTGGACATTGGTATGGAGAACAATGTTGCAGGAGGAAGTTTTCCTTTTTGTCGCACGGAAAATCCCTTTTCCATTTTCCGAGCGCAAAAAACGGGTCGTTTTGTGAAGTAACCACCAAAATGCCGTTTCACAATGCTACCGTCCCATTTTCCTAAAATACTAGACCACCTTACATGGACTATCTCCCAACCGGTACATCTCAAACCTTTTCGTCCATCCCGGGTAAAAAGGACAAATGTCTGCCGAATCGGCAGGAAGTGGGTCCGGTTTGTACTACAGGTACATGATCTATTGAAGGGTTTCGCGGCATAGTAAATCAAAATTTTCTACGGAGCGAACAGAGGGAAAGCCAAGATCTAATCTAGGAGATGCAAACAACGAGAGAGATTGGATTAGATCTTCATACCCTTGAAGATTCGCAAGTGAGCGTTAAATCGGAACGTGGATGATGTAGTCGTACTCGCTTCTCCTCCTCGCGATCCGATCCGATCTAGCACCACAAGTGGCGGTGCCTCCGTGAGATGCACACGTGCAGCACCTCGACGTCTCCTCCTTCCTCGGACCAGCGAGTATGGTGGAGAGATAGATTGGATCTACAACACGACGGCGTGGTGTATATGGTGGAGAATTTCTGCTGCAGGGCTTCGCCTACAAACAGTCGGGAGGGAGAGGAAGGTAGCAAGGCTGCTAGGGCTTGGAGGAAGGTGTGTGTGGGGAGGGGGCGCACCACCCCTCTATATATAGAGGGGGGCGGCCAGCCCTTGCCCCTCCTCCAAGCCTATCTCTAGTTTAAACAATTTAAACTCTCCCTTATCTAGAAATCCTATCTCTAGTTTAAACGATTTAAACTCTCCCTTATCTAGAAATCCTATCTCTAGTTTAAACGAGTTTAAACTTATCCAGGATCGGCTGGGCCCTATGGGGCCTTGTGCCCCTGGCCCAATGCGGCCAGGACACTCCCTCATAGGCCCATGCCCCCTCCCGGAAGGTGGGGCCACGTTGGTCCCCTTCCGGAAGGTTCTAGAAGCTTCCGGTACAATACCGATTAACCCGAAACAATTCAACTCCAAAACTGCACCGCCTTATATGAATCTTATTCTCCGACCATTCCGAACCTCTCGTGATATCCCGGATCCCATCCGAGACTCAACAAAAATTCATAAACCAATTATCCAATCTATCCTAGCGTCGAGATCGTTAAGTGTGTGACCCAGCTGGTTCGAGAATATGCGTACATGATCTTCTATCAATAATCAGCGGGTGCAGGCACCCATATTGACTCCACACATTCATCGATGATCATATCGGATGAACCACGATGCCAGGATTCAATCAATCCCATATATATATTCCCTTCTCTCGCGATATTTTACTTGCCCGAGATTCGATCGTCGCACCGTCATACCTAGTTCTATCTCGCTCACGAAGTACTTTACTGCTCCGTAATCCTATATCACTTTGTGATTAACTCCTTAACCACATGCTTGCAAGCGGTGTTGATATCGACACCGAGTGGGCCCAAGTATATCTCTCCGACTTGGGAGGGACAAATTCCATCTCGATACATACAACCCAACAGATACTTTCCGATCACCGAGAGACACCTTTATGATCACCCTCTCATAGGATGACGTTTGATGACCTCAAAGCTTTCTTCCGATACCGTGGAGTTGCATTATCTCATGGTCTAAGGAATACAATATTTGACATAGGAAAAGCTTCGCAAAGACGAACACGATGACACGATCTAATTGCTCTGCTTTGTTTGGGTCTATCCACCATATCATTCTCCCAATGATATGATCTCATTATCAATTGACAACTCATGTCTATGGTTAGGAAACCTTAACCATCATTGATCAATGAGCTAGTCCATAGAGGCGTACTAGGGACACGGTGTTGTTCACAAACCACACAAGTATTAAAGTTTCCGCTTAATACAATTCTAGCATGGAATATCAACTTTATCATGAACAAGAATTATAATAATAACATCTTTATTATTGCCTCTAGGGCATAATTCCAACAGTCTCCCACTTGCACTAGAGTCAATAATCTAGTTTACATTTGGCAACAATTTGTTATCACCATATTTTGGCCAGAGATGGAGATGGGCCGTGATCAAGATGGGCTTAGAAGATACATATATTCAAGGTGTTGTTGGATCGGCCTAGTGCGTAGATTTGGGCTGAATTGTCCGTGTATCTTGTATCATAGTAGGATTCGTGTTTGTTTAGGTTCCGTTTATGTTTAGGTAAAGATAGAGTTGTAGAGTTATTCCAAAAGTAGAGAGTCTCCGGACTATAAATATGTACCTAGGGTTATTGAAAGAAAACAACAACCACGTTCACAACAAACACAATCTCGGCGCATCGCCACCCCTTGTTCTTAGGGTTTCTTTCGGGTAAGTGCCATGCTGCCTAGATCGCATCTTGCGATATAGGCAGTATCTACTTGTTCGTTACCTGGTTTTACTGCATCAAGCGTTGTTGATGGCGAGTAATACCATTATCATAGATTGTTTGAGGCTAGCATCGTTGCTTTTTCATTACTATCGTCGAAGTTATGCTGCCTCTAGCTATCTCGCTGCCCTTGCACCTTTTCCCAAAGTGCGAGGGTAGCATCTTGCTTGATCTTTATTTAGTCGATTCGATCTGTTATAGTTGTGCCTTGTTCATCAAGGTTTAGTTTAATATCTACGTAATCAGGCCTTACAAACGGGTTGAACGATCCGGTAATGCATAAGGATGTGGCTTATTCGTTCTAGAGAGGATGTTCCGGTAATTGGCTTTATGTTGGTTATTAGGCCTCCTCTAGGGTTGATATTCTTCATCTTTTGTACGTACTAGGCTCAATTACGCGTAGGACGTTCGATTACGTGGTGAAAACATTAAACTATCGAGATCGATTTAACTTGTAATGATCAAGCAAAACCCCATGTTATCATAAATCTAACGCAGAACCATGGGGCAATCGGCTTTAGGAGCCGATTTACGAAACTGGAGCCGATCACGGCTCGAATTTTACGATACTTGTTTATCATGCAGAAATCAATCGAGCAATCTTCACCTTCCGACAGGTATAGGTCAGGTGGCATCTCGAACCAAACCGGGGCGTGTCGGAGCTTTTGCGGCCGTCGCCGAGGGACCAGGCCCACCAGCAGTCAGGAGCCTCCGGCTCTCCGTGTTGTCACCGCTGCTCACGGTGGGTTTTGGCAGGCAACACATTCGCACGCCGGTGGGACATTCAACAACGTCTACATCAACACCGACGCTGCGATGGAGAATGGACTATCACTTACGACGATCTGCTGGCGAGCACAAGGCCAAGCACGACGAGATCAAGGCCCTCTTCGAGGAAGACCTCATCGCTCTTTGAGAGGACCCGTCGCATGGCATCGGTGGAAAGGGTTCTCCCGAGGGCGCTCTTAATGAGGTGGATCTGCATTCCTTCGGAAGAGCGCACTGTGGCTCTACGACGGAAGTCAACTACATGGTGGCTCATTCTTTGCACCGCCATTCGAGAGCCAGTGAACGCTTTCGGCGGGTCGCGGTCGCGTAGTCCAGAGATCATGAAGCATCAGATTTCGTCGGGACCTACCTTAGGGACTCACCAGGGAAAGACCGCCTGCATCAGCCGCAGATCCCGTTCGCACTTGCCGCTCCAAAACCGCCAGGGGCAGCGGCTTACGTCGTCTACAAAGCTGGAGGCGACCCAGGCGATTGCCAATTCCTGTTTGAGCCACCTAAGGAGATCCCACACGGATATATATGCGCCTACGTGCCAGACTGCAATAACCTGACACGCACCAAACAGATCGCAACCGCAGGAGTTTCTGCGGCAGGAGCCCTTGGGGCAGGATCTTCCGGGGCAGGCGTGTCCGGGGCAGCGATGGTTGGGATGGACGCTGACAAACAGGCGTGGCTAGCCAAATATGCCACTGGAGCAAGTCATGAGAATCTAGCCCCTACAGCTCAAACAGTGGAGCAAATCGGCACCATCTTGAGGGACCAGTTCGGCTTCGTGCCGAAGAGAAGGACAATCGGCTATTCAAAGTCGTACCCCAACGAGTTTGATCTGATTCCGCTGCCACCCAAGTATAAGCTCCCTGAGTTCTCAAGGTTCAGCGGGTCAGAAGGGTCGAGCTCGATCGAGCACATAAGCCGATACCTGGCACAACTAGGCATGATTTCGGCATCAGATCAGATGCGCGTAAGATTCTTTTGCGCAATCTCGACAGACCGGCCTTTGGGTGGTACACCTCACTACCACTGATTCAATTCATACCGGAAGCAATCGGAAGAGCGGTTCCACATCCAGACCATTCGTGAGGCTACCGAGGTGGCATTGCGACTGGCGCGAGCGTGGCGAGGAGAAATCAGCCGAGTACATCCAGCGCTTCAGGACTGTCAAGAACCGATGTTACTCGGCTCGTTTAACTGAGAAGGAAGCAGTCGAGCTGGCAGTGTTGGGTCTCTCAGCGCCCATCAAGGATTTGGCGTTCCAGGTAGAATACAACTCATTGGCGCACATGGCCCAGAAACTGACGATGTATGAGCAGCGCCACCCTGAGTTGTACCAAGACAAATTCAAACGTCCGATAAGCCTGGTCGATGCAGAAGAAGAGGATCCTACGCAGGACCAGGAGGTGGCCGTAGCTGAATGGGCTCGGGGGGCAGATCCTGTGGCCTGCAAATGGGTGAAACAGCAAGGGCCTGCGAAAGGGTTCGACTTCGATGTGAGCAAAGCTGAGCAGATATTCGATCTACTGCTGAAGGAGAAGCAGCTGAGGTTACCCGAAGGCCACGAAATCCCTACGGCTCAGGAGATGAACGGGAGACCGTACTGCAAGTGGCATCATTCGTTCACTCACACCACCAACGAGTGCAAGGAGCTTCGCCGCCAAATCCAAATGGCGATAGAACAAGGCCGTCTGATCCTTGGGCAGTTCGCCATGAAAGTGGACACAAACCCATTTCCCGGCGTCAACATGGTAGAACTCAGTCGCTCCGCAGGACGTAAGCTAGATTTCTCGTTCGGCGTTAACATGGCAGGGTCTGGATACCACCATGACACGTACAAAGAGAACGGTGGTCGCTCCCGGGGCAAGGAAAGAAAGGAGGCTAGTCCATGCGACCGACCCAGCCACAATGACAAAGCCGTATACGGAGGAACAAGTGAGGAGAGTGCGATATCAGAAGCCACATTCCACGCATCTCCTTAACAAGTATGAGCGCCAGTACGACCAACGTCGCCAGCACGACAGAGACGACGGAAGATATGAGCACCTTGCTAGGGGACCGTCGAAAGAGAAGGAAGGCGCAGCTAGGCATTGGGATTGTCCTTTCTTCAAGTATTGCTGGGGCACAGGAATGAGCCGATTGCCTACAATGACAAGCGCCGGAATGCAACCAGCGTAAAGAGGACACGAGGCCGGTGTCGATTCAAACGCCTAGGGCCTCTTCCGTCCCAGAGCCGTCACAAGGAGTCCGCTCGGGCAGGAGACCTCGAGAAGCCAAAGGATGACAAGGTCGAAGACAGGTATCACCGTCCAAGGTGGTGCCCCGACGGACTCAGACACACCCAGAAGCGTAGAGTGCAGCGGCTGCGTAACTTAGAGGAAGCTGAAGCGCAGTATCTCCACGCTTTGAAGAAAGCACGGCCTGATCTGGCCGTCAAAGTGAGGCAGGCGGTGGAAACGGAAGACCGCCCGACCAGGAAAGAGTGGCGCCCCAAACCGGTAAGAGCCGATGCAAAGACATCGGCTAGCACAAACATGGTGTTCGTGCTCCCGTCAGAATTCTGCGCGCCAAGAACCGATGAGCTACCCGTGGCACAATTTGACTGCGGCCCACGGCCGGTTATCTTTGAGAAGCCACGTGAGAAGGGTTACAAACATCTGAAAGCCCTGTACCTGCGAGGTTACATCAATGGGCAACCTGTCAGCAAGATGTTGGTGGACACCGGAGCGGCAGTCAATATCATGCCATACTCCATGCTACGACGTTTGGGACGCTCCACTGCAGATCTGATCAAAACCAACGTCACGTTGAGCGACTTCAACGGTCAGTCTTCGGGAACGCAAGGCGTACTGAACGTGGACTTGACAGTGGGCAGGAAAACCGTACCCACGTCATTCTTCGTGGACAGCAAGAGCACTTACACGCCTTGCTAGGAAGGGATTGATTCACGCTAATTGTTGCATCCCGTCCACAATGCATCGTGGCCTGATCCAAAGGGATGGAGACGGTGGAGGTCATCCACGCATTTATTCCATCGAGATCTCCATAGCTGGCATGAACGTGCGGGAGGCGAAGACCAAGAGCCGATCTCGAATCAATCTAGACGGCTGCGGCGTATTGAAGCTACAAAACGGGTGAGGCTGGTCTTATCCATCGCCTTACAGAGTAGAAGAGCCCACGATCATCTCGGTATGCCGATCCTCGCGATCGCCACAAAAAATAAAAGCAGCTATCATCGACAAGCGGTTCATGTAGTCGTAGCGAGAGACGCCCGCCATAAAATAATAAGGTGTAAACCGTCCTTGACAGATGCAAGCAAAAAGGGGGCCGATTCAGGCGATCGGCCCAAATTATTTTTTGTTGTCCTCACCCACCGTTTGCCCTGTGTTTAGCGTCGATTTGACAGGTGACGGAAAGCTAGGGTACGGGTTTACATCCGCTGATGAGCTAGAAGAGATCGACATTGGTCCTCGGGATAAGTCACGACCAACATCTATCAAGCAAGAATGTGCTTTCCGGGGAACGGACGACCAAAGAGCCGATATCTCCAATTCCTTGAAGGATTCGGCTCGGGGGGCACCTAAACGGATAAGAAATTCCAAGGAGTTCCACGTGGGGATCTGGTGTGAAATTCGATGGCGTACATGATCGGGAGCTGACGTAAAGTTCCCGATGGCGTAAAGTTCGATGGCGCAACGGACAATACCTCAAGAAATATCTCCCAAGCATGTGGGAGGTTGGACAGTAAAACTGGAGGAGCCGTTACATGAAATCGGCTAGGTAAAGACACGAGAAACGATGGACAGTAAAAATATGGGGGCCGATGCTGAAAATCGGCCGAATAAAAAACAAAATACATAGTCGACGCACGGTCATCGACTCTGAAGGTGCACACATCGACTCACGGTCATCGACTCTGAAGGCTCACACATAGTACAAACAGGTGCTAGTTCAGCTGTTGAAGAAATTCTTCGAAGGCATGAAGGGCGTCAGTACGGACACGATCCACCTCGGCGATCTCAGCTTCGTCATCTTCGTCCTTACCCTTCACCAGCTTGCTCTTTCGCACGATATCTGCCAGTCGGTCTTCGCTGAGCTTAAGGCCTTCCGCCTCGTTTGGGAACAGGCTATGGATTCTTCCTTGTCACGAATGAGCTGTTTGGTCACCCGACCTTCTCCTCAAGATCTTCCAACTCCTTTTCAAGGATGCGAGCTCGGCGTTCGGCATCGGAGGTGTCCGCTTTAGCATCTAGGGACGCCTTCTTCTCGTTGAGCTGCGACATATCTACTGCAATGTCGGCCTTCAACGGAAGTTGGGCATGGCGCAGTTGATCCTTTCACGAGCCGACCTCACGTGGTCGAAGAAGGACAAATTTGCAACTGCCCAAAGCTTCACCACGCAAAACTCTTTGGGAGATGGCCACAGGTTGACGGCAGGCGCTCTTCACTCCCTCAGAGCCCTCGATCAACTCCTCGATCGGGGAGGACAGCAAGGTTTGAAGACGCCGAAATTGAGGTAGAGCGCCCCCAGCTTGTGGCTCAGTGGGGGCAACGGAGGGAGTTGGTTCGATGGATTCAGGGTCAAACAACAGCAAACTTGAAGGATCACAACTCTGGCAGCCAGAAAAGCGTTAGTATCTCGTCCAAACATGCTAAAACGAGCCGAAAGAACCTGAACGTACCTCTCCTAAAGTCAAGGTGATGTCTGAGGAGGAGACCATCGGGTCATGTGTGGTTGCTGGAGGCTGGACGAGATTAGTAGCAGGTTCACCTATGCCTTCGGAGGTTCCTAGATCCGGCGTTGGCACTGCCTCAGCTGTCTCGCCAAAGATGCCAGTCATCTGCACGAAGAGTGTTCTCAGCGGTATAAGTAAATTGGCAGACGAAAAGGGAACAAGCATCAAAGGACGGGGGAGGGCGGTTATTGAAACCTCCTGGCTCGACGAAGAAGCTTGTTGTCCTTTACGAGTTCTCTTAGGACCCGCAGATGGCCCCGCCTCACTTGGTGCTCGGGGCAGCAGTTCGAGCCGACCGCTCGAAGCCGATGGTGGTGAATCTAGCTGGTTCGGTGTGATGGTTTTCTCGAATGCTGGGGCAGTTCTCCTCGACTAATCTGAGTATCCTCACCGGAGGTATCTTCAACGGAAGCTCGCAAGAGGGGCCAGTAAGTGTAAACATGTTTGCAAGAATGGAAGAATGACGAGGTTCGATCAATGCCGAATTAGCTTACATGCGCGAAGCTGCAGGGAAGGGCTCCGGCGCCTCAAGGTCTTCCTAGCAGCTACCTTTCTCACCGTCGTCCTAGTTTTAGTCGGGATTCGAGGGGCAGCTGACTTAGGAGTTGCTGGTTTCTTCGAAGCCGATGGCGGGGCTATCGGCTGTTTCTCCATTATAACCTTTTTCAGAGGCGGCGAGTCTTTGCAGAAAAGAACCACAGGAGCTGGAGGGAAGAACTCGAAGAGGGATCCGTCGCTATGTGTTGGCTTAGGACCCTCTTGTTGCTGCAAGGAGAAGAATGAATTAGTAACAGGATCAATTGCGAGCTGCATCTGAATTTGCAGTAGTAGTACCTGTTCCACGGGGATATCGTAGTCAACGTCAAGCTGTTTCAACAACGGTCCCAAAGCCCTCCTGAAGGCATGAGTTTTCCACATCATCCACCAGTCTTCGAAGCCGTCAGTTGACGAAGAAAAGGTGAGGTCGTTTGGAATAGGGATGGGCAGAGCATCGAAGAAAGAGTAACACCTCTGACTGGTGAGAGGATTAGGCAGGTCGGCTCTACACTCCGTAAGTTGATGAAGAAGGAAGTGGGGAGCTACTTGCCCGAGGACAAATTGACGAGCCACCACGACTGGTTGGTAGAATTCGTACCCGGGTTTGATTATCCGGTTAGATGTGCTCATGCCAACTGGAAGGAAACAGGGACGAATAACGGTGGAAAAGAGTTGCCGAGTGCTAGTGTCATCGGCAAAATTGTCCAGCCTGAAGGAGAGTGGATTCTCGAAATGTTCTGCTTCTTCCATGTAGGGGAAGAAGTTGGGGTTGTCCAGGCCTTGGAAAAAGATACTGAACCATTTTGACGCCTCTTGAGGGGTCAGTTTACTGCCTGGCAGTCGATACAAAGCTTGGCCATAGCTGGTGCATCGGATTTGCTTCCCTTTAACATCGAGGAAGGAACATTCGCCTTGAAGGAAGTGGGATGCGGTTTTGGAAGTACAATGAGCCCAATGGATGAACCACCAAGGTCCACTGCTCGATTGCTATGCCTAAAACAGCAGACATCAATTGAGATATCAATAGACCTCTCCAAGGAACAGTTTGCCGATGCCAAGTTGAGTACCTTTGGCTAGTTCGTATGCCAAGGAGATAGTTCTTGGTGGGAGCCAGGAAGGCCACGAAGATGAAATGCTCTAGCCGAAGTTGAGGAAGGCTGTATGTTCTTTCTCAAAGCAGGCCCTTTGTTTTCATATGACGGTGGAGATAAGCACCCCAACTGCATAAATTGCTTTGGAGGACAGTTAGGGACTGTGGTCAGTTTGAAAGCGAATATGGCGATGTAACATCCAGACCGTAATCATCACCACGTCTAGTAAGGTTGGTGACATAGGCCGTGGCGAACATAAAACAATTTAGAGCATCGGACGAAGTAGCCGATGGTTTTGAGAAGATTCTCGTGTTTCTCAAGAGGAGACAACGATAGATGCAAGGCATCGGCTATTCCCAAAGTTTCCCATTGGGATTGGTAAGCTCTAGCTACTCTACTAAACCAAGAAACCCAATGTTCAGGGGGATTAGGCCAGGCTCGCAAACAGTCGGCCCAAGAGTTCAGATCTAAGTCTTGGCTTACGAAGGGGATTCTATTTGCTTCGCAAGAAATCAGATGGGCAGGACTGGAATCTGTACGAGGACCGAGACAGAGGGAATTTGGGAGAGAAGGATGCGGCAGCAGGATGTCTGAAACCTAGAAAATTTAATAGCAGAATAAAGGCATTAACTCAGATGTTCGCCATCAAGTTCTTACATTGCGTTCAGACTGCGAAGGGTAGGCGTACCTTCAGACCGGAGACCTCTGGATTGGTGTTGGACGATTCTGCCATCTGGTTGGCCGGCGGAGATGGATATGTGCGGAGTAAGAAGCGAAGGTTCTTGTTGATATGAGCTCGATCTGGTCGGTAGGCAGTTGGGGATCTAGGCCGCCCTTTTTGAAGAGAGCCGCAGGTTACCGTTTGGGGCTAGGAGGTGGCCGTTTGGGTTTGCCTAAATATGCGGCTGAGTTGACCTTGTCAACAATTTGGGGAAAGCCGATGTGCATCGGCTCTTTGAGTTGTAGCTTGGTTGACTGTGGACACATGACCAAGTGAAAGCCGATGCGTTGCTATCGGCTCCTGGAAAATCGACTTATTTATGTTATCGACAAGATTTGGGGCGGAAGGACAAGCTGCGGGAAATGGCTTTTTCATTTCATTCATTCAAAAGCGGATGGCTTACAAGCGACTGACAGATTACAAAAGGGGATCTACCACTACTACGGCTACTACTACTACTGATTCCTAATCGAGGCCGAGGTCGTCGTCGCTGCTGCCGCCGTCGTCTTGTGCGCTATCCTCAGCACTGCTACCGGCGTCGTCTTCACTGCTGTCACCGAAGAAGTCAGCAGGGGCCTCCTCGTCCTCGTCGTCGTCATCCTCGCTGGACCCGGTGCGGAAGTACTTCACCGGCTGGTACTCCTCGGAGGAGGTGTCCTCCTCTTCCTCTTCTTCTTCGGAGAAGTCGACGCCGTCCCAGGACATAGCGTCATCAGCACTGTCCGCCCGCCCCCATCGGCGAGGAACTGCAGGTCCTCCTCGCCGTCGGTCATGGATGCGTCATCCTCCGACCAGACAGCGAAGTCCCAACCCCTCTCGTCCCACCATTGTGGGGCGAGAGTGTTGTACGCCGCCATCGGTGGATGCTCTGGCGTCGGCTCTCGGTCGCTCATCGAGTTGGAGGCGTGGGAAGACAGACCAGAGGAAGCAGAGGAGGCCATGGCGAGAAAGAGGGTTTTTTCCGGTGACGGGAGAGGGTTTTCTGGCAACTGGAGGAAGATGGGGACTGCGAACTGTTCAGGCTGATTTAAATAAAGGGAATAGTGGACAGACGGTTCAATGCCATAGCGGTTTCCCAGATTGCACTGCCAAAATCGTCAAATCACGCGCTGCGCAGGAGTTGAGAAGACAGGGCATCATGATGAAGGGGTAGCGTGACGGTGCTGTTCTGCCACGCATTCTGTCGACGCGCAGCCCGGTAAAGAGAAAAAAAAAAGAGGAGAAGAAGAGGAAAAAACACACAGAGTGGTTTTGGAATTATCATTGCCAAAACCAGGGGGGCATGTGTTATCACCATATTTTGGCCAGAGACGGAGATGGGCCGTGATCAAGATGGGCTTAGAAGATACATATATTCAAGGTGTTGTTGGATCGGCCTAGTGCGTAGATTTGGGCTGAATTGCCCGTGTATCTTGTATCATAGTAGGATTCGTGTTTGTTTAGGTTCCGTTTATGTTTAGGTAAAGATAGAGTTGTAGAGTTATTCCAAAAGTAGAGAGTCTCCGGACTATAAATATGTACCTAGGGTTATTGAAAGAAAACAACAACCACGTTCACAACAAACACAATCTCAAGATCGCCACCCCTTGTTCTTAGGGTTTCTTTCGGGTAAGTGCCATGCTGCCTAGATCGCATCTTGCGATCTAGGCAGTATCTACTTGTTCGTTACCTGGTTTTACTCGTACTGAAGCGTTGTTGATGGCGAGTAATACCATTATCATAGATTGTTTGAGGCTAGCATCGTTGCTTTTTCATTACTATCGTCGGGTTATGCCTCTAGCTATCTCGCTGCCCTTGCACCTTTTCCCAAAGTGCGAGGGTAGCATCTTGCTTGATCTTTATTTAGTCGATTCGATCTGTTATAGTTGTGCCTTGTTCATCAAGGTTTAGTTTAATATCTACGTAATCAGGCCTTACAACGGGTTGAACGATCCTAATGCATAAGGATGTGGCTTATTCGTTCTAGAGAGGATGTTCCGTAATTGGCTTTATGTTGGTTATTAGGCCTCCTCTAGGGTTGATATTCTTCATCTTTGTGCATTTAGGCTCAATTACGCGTGGGACGCCCAGTTACGTGGTGAAAACATTAAACTATCGTAGATCGATTTAACTTGTAATGATCAAGCAAAACCCCATGTTATCATAAATCTAACGCAGAACCATGGGGCAATCGGCTTTAGGAGCCGATTTACAGGGAAACCTAGGAGCCGATCACGGCTCGAATTTTACGTATACTTGTTTATCATGCAGAAATCAATCGAGCAATCCTTCACCTTCCACCAGGTATAGGTCGGTGGCACGCTCGAACCAAACCAGACGCAGTGCGGAGCTTTTGCGTCGTCGCCGAGGACCAGGCCCACCAAATAGCCCCGAGCCTCCCGGCTCTCCGTGTTGTCAGCCGCTGCTCGCCGGTGGGTTTTGGCAGGCAACACAATCTCACACCCATGGCACTGAGGTGTTGATCATGTTTTACACGTGGAAGAGGTTTAGTCAATGGATCTGCGACATTCAGATCCGTATGTACTTTTCTAATCTTCAGATCTCCATCTGCTATATAATCTCAGATTATATGAAACTTGCGGTTGATATGCTTGGTCTTTGGATGATATCTTGGTTCCTTAGCGAGTGCTATGGCGCCAGTGTTGTCACACAATATCTCCAATGGGTCCAATGCACTTGGAACCACGCCAAGCTCGATGATGAAGTTTCGATCCAAACTCCTTCACTTGACGCTGCAGCAGCCATGTATTCCGCTTCTCAGATCCCGCGATCACGCTTTGCTTGCAGCTTCTCAAGCTCACAGCTCCTCCATTCAAAATACACGTATCACGAGATTTAGAATCATCCTTGTCGGTCGAAACTAGCGTCGACGTAACCTTTACGACAAGTCGCTCATCACCCCATAGACTAAGAACATTTCTTTAGTTCTATTTAGGTACTTTAGGATGTTCTTCACGGCTGTCCGATGTTCCACTCTGGATCACTTTGATATCTGCTCGTCAAACTAAGAGCATTGGACACATCCGGTCTAGTACACAAGATGGCATACATGATGGAACCTATGGCCGAGGCATAAGGCACTTTGCTCATAGCTTCCTATCATTTATCAGAAGCTGGACACTGAGCCTTGCTCAATATCTTACCTGACAACATAGGCACTGAACCTTTCTTTGCCTTATCCATTCTGAACCTTTTCAGAACTTTGTCTAGGTATGTACTCTGGCTTAAAGCTATCAGGCGTCTTTGTCTATCTCTATAGATTTTGATGCCCAATATATAAGCAGCTTCACCTAGGTCTTTCATTGAAAAACATTTGTTCAAATAACTCTTCACATCGTTAAGCATGTTGATGTCATTTCCAATAATCAATATGTCATCCACATATAGTACCAGAAACGTCACCGAGCTCCCACTCACTTTCTTGTAGATACAAGCTTCATAGCAATTTGGAACAAATCCAAAACTCTTGATCACTTGATCAAAACGAAGGTTCCAACTCCGAGATGCTTGCTTCAGTCCATAAATGGAACGCTGAAGTTTGCATACTTTACTAGCATCCTTAGGATCGACAAAACCTTCGGGTTGCATCATATACAACTCTTCATCAATGTTTCCATTGAGGAAAGCAGTCTTGACATCCATCTGCCATATTTCATAATCATGAAACGCAGCAATTGCTAATAAAATCCGAATGGACTTAAACATTGCTACGGGAGAGAAAGGCTCATCGTAGTCAACACCTTGAACTTGTCGACAAGCCGTGCTTTATAGACGGTAACATTACCATCCGCGTCCGTTTTCTTCTTGAAGATCCATTTGCACTCAACGGCCTTTTGGTCGCTAGGAGGGTCCACCAAAGTCCATACTTGGTTTTCGCTCATGGATCCCAATTCGGATTTCATGGCTTCCAGCCACTTATCAGAGTCTGGGCTCATCATTGCTTCCTCATAGTTCGTAGGTTCACTGTCTTCTACCAACAAGACAGTCAAGACAGGGTTGCCGTACCACTCAGGAGGGGCACGCGACCTTGTCGACCTGCGACGTTCGATGCAAGATCGTCAAGCTTCATGATCCTTGTCATTAGCTTCCTCTATTGTTGGTGCAAAGTGCACTGGAACAATTTCAGGTGCGCGCTACTCTCCAATTCAAGAGAAGGTTCAATAACCTCGTCTAGCTCTACTTTCCTCCCACTCACTTCTTTCGAGAGAAACTCCTTCTCAAGAAAGGAACCGTTCTTCGACAAACACTTTGCCTTGGTTACGTGATAGAAGGTATACCCAATAGTTTCCTTAGGGTATCCTATGAAGACGCATTTCTCGCTTTGGGTTTGAGCTTGTCCGCATCAACTTCTTGACGTAAGCTTCCATCCCCAAACTTTAAGAAACGACAACTTAGGTTTAGCACCAAACCAGTTCATACGGTGTCGTCAACGGATTTAGATGGAGCCCTATTTAAAGTGAATGCACGGTTTCTAATGCATAACCCCAAAATGATAACGCAAATCGAAGAAGACATCATTGATCGGACCATATCTAATAGGGTTCGATTCCGGCTCGTACACACCATTGCGCTGTGGTGTTCCGGGTGGCGTGAGTTGTGAAACGATTCCACTTGCTTTAAGATGCGTGAGAAAATCATAACTCAAATATTCACCTCCACGATCGGATCGTAGAAACTTAATTTTTCTGTTACGATGGTTCTCCACTTCATTCTGAAATTCCTTGAACTTTTCAAATGTTTCAGATTTATGTTTCATTAAATAGATATACCCATATCTACTTAAGTCATCGGTAAAAGTGAGGAAATAGCGATATCCACCGCGCGTCGAAACACTCATCGGTCCGCATACATCGGTATGTATGATTTCCAACAAGTCCGTTGCTCGCTTCATCATACCGGAGAACGGGGTTTTGATCATCTTGCCCATGAGGCATGGTTCGCATGTGTCAAATGATTCAAAATCAAGAGACTCCAAAAGTCCATCAGAATGGAGTTTCTTCATGCGCTTTACACCAATATGACCTAGACGATTGCCACAAATAAGTAGTATTATCACTATCTACTTTGCATCTCTTAGACTCAATGTTATGGATGTGTGTTTCATCCTTCGAGATTTAGAAGAAATAAACCATTCACAAGAGGTGCATGACCATAAAAGATGTTACTCATATAAATGAGAACAACCATTATTCTCCGATTTAAATGAATAACCGTCTTGCAATAAACACGATCCGAAATAATGTTCATGCTCAACGCAGCACATAATAACACTTATTAAGGTTTAAAAATAATCCGAAGGTAAAACTAAGGAGAGCGTGACGGCCATCACATCAACTCTTGATCCATTGCCAACGCGATCGTCACCTCATCCCACGCAGCCGTCTATTCCGTAGCTCTGTTTGAGTTACAAATATTAGCAATCAACCGTATCAAATACCGGGCACTACAACGAGGGCTAGTAAGGAAAACATCAATAACATGTATATCAAATATACCTTTGATGGTGCCAGCCTTCTTGTCCGCTAAGTACTGGACGATTCGCTTCCAGTGACCCTTGTCCTTGCAATAGAAGCACTTTCGGTCCGGCTTAGGACCAGACTGCTTCTTCTCGGCGAGGGCATTAAGCGCTTGCCGCCCTTCTTGAAGGGCTTATTTGCTCCTTACCTTTCTTAAAGGAGGGCTTGTTGACCATCAACACATGATTATCCTTCTTGATGTCCACTTCGCAGCCTTGACTTTGCGAAGAGCTCGGTGATCGATCGATGGAACCAATCTGATTATGAGTCACTACAAAACTTTTGTAGCTGGAGGAGGATTGCAGAACCTGTCAATCTTGAGATCCTCCGAATCGTGCATTCCAGCTTGCTCAAGGCTGAGTGTAGCCCGACATCTTTATGGCGTGCTCACTAACGGAACTCCTTCCTCCATCTTGCGTTAAAGAACTTCTCGGAGATCTCATATCTCGAACGGGCTTGAGTCTCAAACATGGTTTTCAGCTCCTCGAGAATCTCAAAGGGCCCGGATAGGTTTCAAACGATTTTGAAGCTCCGGTTCCATAGCGAACAACATGGTGCTCTTAATCACACCATAATCATCTTTCTTGTTGATAGAAAGCTTTCTCATCGGCCAGCGATTGCAACAGGGGTCACCTAACGCTTTACCAAGGACATAGTCCTTTTGTCCGCCAGACAGAATGATTCTTAGATTGCGGAACCAGTTGGTGAAGTTAGACCCATTGTTTCTAAGCTTTTCTTTCTCAGCAAAAACGTTGAAGTTGAAGTTGGACTTGGTCATTGGATCTACAGTATTTGCAAGTACAATTTAGACTATGTTCATGATAAATAGTTCAACTTAATCAAATTACTAGATGAACTCCCACTAAATTCAACATCCCTCAAGTTGTTTAGTGAACACGATCCAAATTCACCACACCTAATCCGATCATCACGAGAAGAGATGTGGTTTCAATGGTGGACAACAAAGTGTCGATCATATCATTCATATGACTCATGCTTAACCTTTCGGTTCTTGTGTTCCGAGGCCATGTCTGTACATGCTAGGCTCGTCAAGTTAGACCCAAGTATTTCCGCGTGTGCAAAACTGGCTTGCACCCGTTGTATGTGAGCGTAGAGTCTATAGCACCCGATCATCACGTGATGCTTGGACACGAACTTCATAGCGGTGCATACTTGGGGAGAACACAGTTTTTATCTTGATCTTTAAGTGAGGAATCATCTTATAATGCTACCGTCGTGATCTAAGCATAATAAGATACATAAAAGGATAAACATCACATGCATATAACTTTATGTGACATGGTATAGCCAATCTTCGCGCAATGATCTCCATCTTGTGCGTTCCGGCATGATCTCCATCACTCCACCATGATTGCCTCCACCACGAATAGCAACTACAACTATTGCTAACTACTTAGCGATAAAGTAAAGCTATTACATGGCGTATAAGAAGTTGACTCGCAGGTCATACACAATTATAAAGACAACCATATGGCTCCTGCGTTGTGTACTCATCGACATGAAAGTCGTGAAACATTACAAAACATGATCATCGCATACAATATACACATCACATCTTGGGCCATACCATATCACAGAAAACACTCCCTGCAAAAACAAGTTAGACGCCTCTACTTTGTTGTTGCATGTTTTACGTGGCTTATGGGAGTAGATGCTAAGAACGATTCTTACCTACGGAATGCCACAACGGTGATATTATGGTTGCCAAACTCCGGTGTTAATCCCATGACAACTATAGTGAGAGAAACTGACATCCACCAGCCGCATGTGTGGAACAAGACACACGTCAAGTGCGGAGCCGGTCTCGCGAACGACGTCGCGTAAGGTTGGCCTGGACCGCTTCAATCTCACTATCCCGCGTCATAAGAAGAACATAAACAAGAGGCTTGCAACAGAAAACATCAACGCCCGCAACAACCATGTTGCTTTCTACTCGTGAAACACATCTACGCATAGATCTAGCTCTGATACCACTGAAGGGTTTCTCGGCATAGTAAATCAAAATTTTCTACGGAGCGAACAGAGGGAAAGCCAAGATCTAATCTAGGAGATGCAAACAACGAGAGAGATTGGATTAGATCTTCATACCCTTGAATATTCGCACAGCGGAACGTTCGTCGGAACGTGGGTGATGTAGTCGTACTCGCTTCTCCTCCTCGCGATCCGATCCGATCTAGCACCACAAGTGGCGGTGCCTCCGTGAGATGCACATGTGCAGCACCTCGACGTCTCCTCCTTCCTCCGACCAGCGAGTATGGTGGAGAGATAGATTGGATCTACAACACGACGACGTGGTGTATATGGTGGAGAATTTCTCTTGCAGGCTTCGCCTACAAGCAGTCGGGAGGGAGCGAGGAAGGTAGCAAGGCTGCTAGGGCTTGGAGGAAGGTGTGTGTGTGTAGGGGGGAGGGGGCGCACCACCCCTCTATATATAGAGGGGGGCGGCCAGCCCTTGCCCCTCCTCCAAGCCTATCTCTAGTTTAAACAATTTAAACTCTTCCTTATCTAGAAATCCTATCTCTAGTTTAAACGATTTAAACTCTCCCTTATCTAGAAATCCTATCTCTAGTTTAAACAAGTTTAAACTTATCCAGGATCGGCTGGGCCCTATGGGGCCTTGTGCCCCTGGCCCAATGCGCCAGGACACTCCCTCATAGGCCCATGCCCTCCCGAAGGTGAGGCCACGTTGGTCCCCTTCCGAAGGTTCTAGAAGCTTCCGTACAATACCGATTAACCCGAACAATTCAACTCCAAAACTGCACCGCCTTATATGAATCTTATTCTCCGGACCATTCCGGAAACTCGTGATATCCCGGATCCCATCCGAGACTCGAACAAAAATTCATAAACCAATTATCCAATCTATCCTAGCGTCGAGATACGTTAAGTGTGTGACCTGGGTTCGAGAATATGCGACATGATCTTCTATCAATAATCAACAGCGGGTCCAGGCACCCATATTGACTCCACACATTCATCGATGATCACATCGGATGAACCACGATGCCAGGATTCAATCAATCCCATATATATATTCCCTTCGTCTCGCGATATTTTACTTGCCGAGATTCGATCGTCGATCGTCATACCTAGTTCAATCTCGTTCACAACAAGTACTTTACTGTCCGTAATCCGATATCACTTTGTGATTAACTCAACCACATGCTTGCAAGCGGTGTTGATATCGATTACGAGTGGGCCAAGTATATCTCCGACTTGGGAGGACAAATTCCATCTCGATACATACAACCCAATGAGATACTTTCCGATCACCTAGAGACACCTTTATGATCACCCTCTCATAGGATGACGTTTGATGACCTCAAAGCTTTCTTCCGATACCAGGGAGTTGCATTATCTCATGGTCTAAGGAATACAATATTTGACATAGGAAAAGCTTCGCAAAGACGAACACGATGACACGATCTAATTGCTCTGCTTTGTTTGGGTCTATCCACCATATCATTCTCCCAATGATATGATCTCATTATCAATTGACAACTCATGTCTATGGTTAGGAAACCTTAACCATCATTGATCAATGAGCTAGTCCATAGAGGCGTACTAGGCACACGGTGTTGTTCACAAAACACACAAGTATTCAAGTTTCCGCTTAATACAATTCTAGCTTGGAATATAAACTTTATCATGAACAAGAATTATAATAATAACATCTTTATTATTGCTTCTAGGGCATAATTCCAACATATATCGCCCGTGATTTTTTGAAAAAATCATTTTTAGACTCGTAATATGTGGTTTCTTCAGAGATCCAATGCAAGTTCTAACGATGCTCGTCCCCTATCTTCATGCACACCGGTTCAACCATAGTTAGAAATTCAGATAATTCAAAACGGGCATAATAAATTCAAAAAAAATCCAAACAATGAAAATCCTTCGCTTGGTGTCATATTTTGTTACATAGTTGAAAGGAAAAATACCAGACTTGGTATATTGATCATGTTTCGAAAAAACCTTCACAAAATGACCTATCATGTTCGAGGTTTCATGGCTTTCGGTCCAAATGACCGATGTTATGTGCTGAATCACGGCATAGTTTGTGATGTTGTGCCCATATTATGCATGTGTGGACATTGGTATGGAGAACAATGTTGCAGAGGAAGTTTTCCTTTGTCGCACGGAAAATCCCTTTTCCATTTTCCGAGCGCAAAAAACGGGTCGTTTTGTGAAGTAACCACCAAAATGCCGTTTCACAATGCTATCGTCCCATTTTCCTAAAATACTAGACCACCTTACATGGGCTATCTCCCAACCGGTACATCTCAAACCTTTTCGTCCATCCCGTAAAAGGACAAATGTCTGTAAATCGGTAGGAAGTGGGTCCGGTTTGTACTACAGTACATGATCTATCACCCGTGATTTTTGAAAAATCATTTTAGACTCGCAATATGTGGTTTCTTCGAGATCCAATGCAAGTTCTAACGATGCTCGTCCCTATCTTCATGCACACCGTTCAACCATAGTTAGAAATTCAGATAATTCAAAACGGGTATAATAAATTCAAAAAAAATCCGAACAATGAAAATCCTTCGCTTGGTGTCATATTTTGTTACATAGTTGAAAGGAAAATACCAGACTTGGTATATTGATCATGTTTCGAAAAAACCTTCACAAAATGACCTATCATGTTCGAGGTTTCATGGCTTTCGGTCCAAATGACCGATGTTATGTGCTGAATCACGGCATAGTTTGTGATGTTGTGCCCATATTATGCATGTGTGTGGACATTGGTATGGAGAACAATGTTGCAGGAGGAAGTTTTCCTTTTGGTCGCACGGAAAATCCCGTTTCCGTTTTCCTGGCGCAAAAAACGGGTCGTTTTGTGAAGTAACCACCAAAATGCCGTTTCACAATACTACCGTCCCATTTTCCTAAAATACTAGACCACCTTACATGGACTATCTCCCAACCGATACATCTCAAACCTTTTTGTCCATCCCGGGTAAAAAGGACAAATGTCTGCCGAATTGGCAGGAAGTGGGTCCGGTTTGTACTATAGGTACATGATCTATCGCCCGTGATTTTTTGAAAAAAATCATTTTTAGACTCGCAATATGTGGTTTCTTCAGATATCCAATGCAAGTTCTAACGATGCTCGTCCCCTATCTTCATGCACACCGGTTCAACCATAGTTAGAAATTCAGATAATTCAAAACGGGTATAATAAATTCAAAAAAAATCCGAACAATGAAAATCCTTCGCTTGGTGTCATATTTTGTTACATAGTTGAAAGGAAAATACCAGACTTGGTATATTGATCATGTTTCGAAAAAACCTTCACAAAATGACCTATCATGTTCGAGGTTTCATGGCTTTCGGTCCAAATGACCGATGTTATGTGCTGAATCACAGCATAGTTTGTGATGTTGTGCCCATATTATGCATGTGTGTGGACATTGGTATGGAGAACAATGTTGCAGAGGAAGTTTTTCTTTGTCGCACGGAAAAGCCCTTTTCCATTTCGGCGCAAAAACGGTCGTTGTGAAGTAACCACCAAAATGCCGCTTTACAATGCTACCGTCCCATTTTCCTAAAATACTAGACCACCTTACATGGACTATCTCCCAACCGGTACATCTCAAACCTTTTCGTCCATCCCGGTAAAAGGACAAATGTCTGCCGAATCGGTAGGAAGTGGGTCCGGTTTGTACTACAGGTACATGATCTATCGCCCGTGATTTTTTGAAAAAATCATTTTTAGACTCGCAATATGTGGTTTCTTCATAGATCCAATGCAAGTTCTAACGATCCTCGTCCCCTATCTTCATGCACACCGGTTCGACCATAGTTAGAAATTCAGATAATTCAAAACGGGCATAATAAATTCAAAAAAAATCCGAACAATGAAAATCCTTCGCTTGGTGTCATATTTTGTTACATAGTTGAAAGGAAAAATACCATACTTGGTATATTGATCATGTTTCGAAAAAAATATAAAATGGTTTTGGATTATTTATTCAAATCCATACACTTCTTATGTTTAAAGTTTTTATAAATTCCAAATTAATATTAAAAAATATAAGTTAATTCATTTTAAAAGGTTACATTAATTATTTTTTAGAAATAGAAAATGGTTTTGGATTATTTATTCAAATCCATACACTTCTTATGTTTAAAGTTTTTCTAAATTCCAAATTAATATTCAAAAATATAAGTTAATTCATTTTAAAAGGTTACATTAATTATTTTTTAGAAATAGAAAATGGTTTTGGATTATTTATTCAAATCCATACACTTCTTATGTTTAAAGTTTTTCTAAATTCCAAATTGATATTAAAAAAATATAAGTTAATTCATTTTTATTTATAAATGGTTCATATTTTAAATGGTTACATTAATTGTTTTTAAAACAGAAAATGGTTTTGAATTATTTATTCAAATCCAAACACTTTTTATGTTTAGAGTTTTTCTAAATTCCAAATTAATTATCATTTAAAAAACAATACAAATTTAAACCCCAAAATAAAAAATAAGGTGGGAACAGAGAGAAAATACCTGAAATTTTTTGAAAACAGGGGAATATGTCCCGGTTGGAGCCACCAACCGGGACTAAAGACCCCTGCGCGCGCCCCTTGGGCTAATGAAAAAAAATTGAACTATACGTCCCGGTTGGTGGCTCCAACCGGGACGTATGACCCTTTAGTCCCGGTTGGAGCCACCAACCGGGACAAAAGGTCCTTTGGTTATAACTGGGTGCCCCTCCTCTTCTTCTTCCCCATCTCCCCTCCTCTTCTCTTCGCAAGACGACGCCAGCTTCGCCGCTGCACGCCTACCGCCGCCGCCCAGCCATAGCGTGCAGGAAGCTTACTCGCCGCCCGAGGCTTCTCCCTGAAGGAATCGGCCCCGCTCGCTCCCAATCGTCGCCAACGACCCTCGAGCCCGACGATCGCCGCCGTCGATTCGTCGGCTCCCGACCTCGCCTCGCCTCCCCGACACCACCACCGCACACCTGGTGAGCTGCTGGTCCTCGTGGACCCTCTCTCTCGCCCCCTCTCGCTCTGGTTCATCCTCCCCGTCGACCACCTGCCACCACTGTCGCTCACCGTCGTCGTGCTCTCTCCGGTGACCTTTTGGAGGCGGCGCCGCTACTCTTTGGCTCGCCTCAACCTCCTCTCTCTAACGCGCGCACGCACGCGCCCTAGATCGCCCCCTAACGCCGTTCCCCATCACCGTCCTGCAAGCCACCGCCGGCGTGACGTCACCCGTGCATCAGCGCGACCCAGCCAGGGAGCCACTTTGCCTGCATGGCTTTCCTATGTGGCCTCTGGCCCACAGGTCAGCATCTCTGGCTAGCCCCAGCCCGAGTGAAAAATGCCCCCCTGAACCACTTTTTCTTGTGTGGCTGTTGAGGTGGCTCCGGGCCCCTCTGTCAGTCATTGTGGCTAGATATGCCTGCGGTGTAAAAAGTTTAACCAGCTTTTAATAATTTCAGAAATAATTATAATCTTATAAAATCAATAACTTTTAATCTATAAGTCATAAAAATATGAATAATATATCAAAATGTTCATAAAAATGAAACCTAGATATCTAAGCTATAATCATGCATTGTTCAACAACTTAAATTACAAGTTTAATTAGAAGAACAAATCCACCCCTCTCATGTGTTCCGGAGTTTCTCCGAGTTAGGGTTTTCACCCCTCGGAACCCCGATTAAATCGTCGAGCATTTCTTAGGGTTACATTCCAATGCAAATTAACTTGTCATATCATCATACTTGCTTGAGCATTGCATCGATGCCATGTGTTGATTGTTTCCCTTTCTTTTTGGTGTTTGGATTATTAGGTTTATTATTAGTTAGGTATTATTAGGTTTAGTAATTAGTTTGGTATTATTGGTCTTCGGCCCCACTGGTCAGTCACTGTGGGCAGCCCCAGACCCGATTCACATTTTCAAGCAACTTAGGTGCATGTGGGTTCGACGATGTGCCTATCAACTACACGGTTTCCCTTTCTCTTCATTTTTATTATTGTGTATGTATATATTAGGGTTTCTCTGAATTAGGGTTTATATCTCTCAACACCGTACTTAACTTTCTCCTTTAGCCGCTTTGACTTATTCGTTTTTCCACCTATGAAGAAAATATGGACCCACACGTCAGAGAAGAAGAAAAGGAAGAGTTGATCCAAGGTGTGATCCGTGGGGAAGATAATTTTGACGTATCAACGTTTCTGAACAACTCCGGTGAGGGTGATCCTCTTTTTACCGGAGTAGACAACTTGTTTGAGGTTGAAGGTGTTGCCTTCCGCGAGGGAGAAGGCGATGCCTTGTGTAATCGAGAAGATGACCGCTCCGGCGAGGTGCATGTAATATAAATCAATTCATTAATTAATCATCTGCTATCTATATAGAAATAGTAACGACGATCTTTCTTCTTTTAGCCCTCCGGATCGAAGGAATCTACTGAAAAGAGCAGACGAGGCCCAACCAAAAAGTTGCAAGACCATGAGAGGTTCAGGATCGAAGATGTCGCTGAAGACGGCAGACCGACAGCTCCTGAAGTTGTCGCAACCAAATTTGTGGCACAATGCGGAGTAATCGTTAGGGACATAATCCCGATCACCATTAGAAATTGGAATAGGCCTGCTAATGCGGATAAAGAGGGAACATGTTTATTTGTCCCTAACCACGCCAAAGATTTACTGTCGAAGAGGCTCATGGTTAATTTCAAACTACCGAAGATAGAGCTAGATCCAAATGCGGAGGATCCAGTTGAGGACGCCTTACAACATGGGAGAGCCATGGAGGCTAAGTTCAGGGAGTGGGCTTTGAAGAAGATGGCGCAGTGTTTCACCAACTGGAAGAAAATATTGCACCTTGACTATGTCGTGAAAAAGAAGACTCCCGATTTCAAGAATATTCAGTTTGAGAAGATAAAACCATTCTGGGATGAGTTTGTGGAATACAAGAAATCAGAAAAAGCTAAGAAAATGTCTGAAACGAATAAGCTGAATGCTGCTAAGAAGAAGTATCACCATACTATGGGGCAAGGTGGCTCTGAGGTTGGCATTCCTAAGTGGGAGAAACTTGAGCAGGAACGTGATAAAAAGATCACCCCAGAGATGACGATTGGGTAGAACGTGCAAGGAATTGGTTTTACGGGCATGGGGCACGTTGGACTCGGAAGGAGGTGTATATATAACATACGACATAAAGAAGACCCTTGCCAATCGAGAGGATCGAAAAGCGAAAGGCTGTTAAAGATGGGGACTTCATTCCCGATAGAGAGAATGATGAGCTCACACTCGCCTTGGAAATAAGGAACATGATGGACGAACACGAGGCACAATAGGCTCCCAATCATGGAGGACTGGGTTTCAAGAGAGGAAGAAATATCCTGATAGAAGCCGTCGGAGGAGTAAGGACAGTAGGAAGCGAAGAAAGTCGAAAGAGCGAATGCGTTTAATTGAAGAACGATTAAAGCAACAACAAGATGAAATTAACACACTTAAAGAGCAAAGTACTACGGCTCATCTCGAAGACACCGCATTCGATGCTACCGCCTATCGAATAATCGAAAAAGCATGTGGCTTCCACCGAGGTCCCGGTGATGACAATGGCGATGCCGATGATGCACCGACGATGGCTCCTATTGGCTACCCAGTGGGTGATATCACGAGATGACACATCGCGAGCTACATGTCAAAGTTGTGAACATATCAATGAAGGTGGCGGTCGGCTATGCCTTACCAATTGGACCCACACCAACTTACCACCGTCCGGTTCCGGAGAGGGCTACGTTGTCGTGGATGAAATCATGCCCACCTTTGAGGTTTTGTATCTTCACTACCTGCCGGTGAAGGGATGTGATCGTTGGGTGACGCAAAAAACGTCACCATTCTATGGCCGAAGGATTGTATCGTGCTTCGAAATCACACGCCAAGGCCATCTTCGTCGCCGCCTCACCCGTCTCCAGCGAGGTCGTCGCCACCGCGGCAGCCGTCTTCGTCGCCTCACCCGGCTCCGTCGCCTCACCAATCTCCGGTGCAGCCATCGCCGTGGGAGCCATCGCCGGCGCCTCAGGATAAAAAGCGTAAGCTTACCGCTTCTATGCATCGTAAGCGATCGCCGAAACGTAAACAAGAGCCTCTTACAAAAGTACCAACGGTTCCTCCCAAGAGACCTTATGACTGTACTGAAGAAGAGACTACGGCGATCGTTGATGCGGAAACGACAGCGTTTTTTGCTAAGCTGAGGCGGCCGAAAGAGCCAGAGTTCCCCAGCACCAAAGAAGAAAAAGCCAAAGTGTTGAAAATGCTAAAGAATCTTCATCAACCCGAGCCAAAGCTGTCATCAGACTATGAGCGTTCTATTCTCAAGTCACATGCGCACAAAAGCCTCAAGAGCAAGATCTTGATGCAAGCGGGAAATCTGTTGCCCAGCTCGGAGAACAAGCAAAACAGACTTGCGCCCCTCTCAAGGTGATTTCTCAAACCAATGTGGGGTCGAGCAAATATGGGGCCGAAGAGTAGTATGATCCAGAGGTAGTTGCACAATACGGAGAAGCTGCCGCTGCTCAAGGTATGAGTATTGCCCAGTACTTATCCCAGTTAGAGTTCTTCCCCTTGAGTAAAGTAGCATACAAATACCAGTACGAAAAACCTCTCGTCAAACCTGAGGAGGTAAACAATCTTCCAACAAAAATGCGAAGATTGCATAACTGGTACTTGCATGCCATAAAGGCCGGGGCTAACTGGATAGTGCTGAGGGTTACAAAAAAGCATCATGGGAAAGAAAGGGATGACATGATATCCATTGAATTTGATGAACTATTTCAATTATTCAATCAAGACGCCTTAGACAAATCGATCATCAGTGCCTATTGTCTGTAAGTACTAATTCTGTAATTAATTTAGTCTCCAGGTATATTATTTTGTTTATTGCATGTATATAATCATACTGTAATATGCAGAATCAAGATTCTCGAATGCAGCAGAGGACAAATCTATGACATTGGCTTCATTGGCCCATATTGGGTTCATGAAGCTAATCTCAAAATAAGCCCCCAGGATACGGAGGATAATATAGTACACGCGTTAAGGTTTCAAGAAACCAAAAGGGAAATACTATTTCCTTACAACTTCGAGTGAGTGTTATTGTCTTGTATACACTTTCTATTTCGCTTACTCAATGTTAAGTATATAATTGATTAGTTATGCATTTGCAGCTTCCACTATATTCTGTTAATCATTCAACTTGACAAAGGGCGTGTACTAGTTATGGACTCGAAACATAAACCCCTTGAGACGTGGAAGGACATGCAGATACTTCTCCAGCGGTAATTCTAATCACTACGACACTATATCGGCAACGTTCGTGAATTTTATGATATCAAGTACTTAATAACTTCTTTTATTCGTTTTCTTCGCCGGGCAGCGCTTGAAAACGGTTCACCAACAAGTCTAGGGGTGTTTGGAAAGAGGAGCTTACATTTCAACCACTAGATGTAAGCACCACTAGCTATATCCGCGCATCTCTTTGATTCTAGTTTTGATACAGTATTATCATGCTTGATTATTATTTTGATTGAACTATGTTCTCGTAAAGTGCCTGACGCAGGGACCAGGTAACAATCTATGTGGATACTATGTATGCGAGTTCATCCGGCAGACGTGCGATGAGAAGGACAAAAATTTAGAGTAACTCCACGTACGTAAACAATTTTTATAGTTTTTAATTTCAAACAAATTGTGTTTAGTTTCATTCATATAGGCTGACTCCTTTTTAAAATCAGATCGAACGTCTACGGGACGGTCTTCTGCCAAAGGATCACGTTCGAGCAATTCAGGAGGAATTGGCGGGATTCTTGGATGCAGAAGTCCTAGACCCGAAAGGGGAATACTATTCTGCTGTGTATAGACAATAGGGATTGTAAAAATAGCAACTTTGAAGGAATTGGCCGGTAGCATCGAATAACAACTTTTGTATGTAGTGCATGAACTCGATCCGTGTATTGAATGTAATATTGTCATGATGATCTTGTGTAATATAAGGTTCCTTCATTGATAAGTGCAAAACACTAAATAAACAATAAAACAACCTAAATGAATTCTCTGCCGTGGCACAAAAAGTGGCGAAAATGCTGCCACGGCAACAAAATGTGCCAAAATGAATTCTCTGTCGTGGCAGAGAAATGGGCCAAATCTCTGCCGCGGCAGCAGGTTATTAGTCCCGGTTCGTGTTACGAACTGGGACTAATACTCCACCCCCCTCGCGCTCTGATGCCGCCACGTGTGCCCCATTTGTCCCGGTTGGTGGGGCAACCGGGACTAATGGTTAGAGCTTTAGTCCTGATTGCCCCGTCCCGGTTGGGCAACCGGGACTAATGGCCCTTACCAACCGGGACGCATGGGCCCTTTTCTACCAGTGTTACTATATAGTAGTAGAAGGATAAGGTAGTAATATAAGTGACGACATTCGGGGATCTGCCACACGTCTGGCACCTCGTGTTTTGACCGCGCGCGACTCCTAGCTCCGGATGGTGCAATGGCGGAGAGCTTGACCAGCAGACGGCCGGGACGCGATCGATAAACTAGAACGACTAGAAGCGGCGTATCGTATTTAATAAGCATGCGAACTCCACTCCACGGCCTTTTTTTAGCACAACGCTACGCGGCTGCAAGTCTAGCTTAGCTAGCTAGCTCTCGTTCGCTATGATCGATTCCATCGAACTCCTCTAGGCATGCCGACGGCGTAGCTCCAGCCAAACCCTCTAGGCATTGATTGGTGTAGCTCCAGCCAAACCCTTTAGGCATGCCAACGGCGTAGCTGCCGCCAGGACAAACGGCCGTCAACCATGCGATGTGGGCTCCGCATCCTCTACACCGACGGTCATACACTGACGACAATCAGTGACTACACCAATAGGGTCTGGTCGTCAGCGCCTGGCATGTTTCCTGTAGTGATGTGAGAAGAAAAATAAAGGCAAATTGTTATAGGGGCTTATAGCTCCTATGCGACGTCTTACATGGAATTGTAAGGAACACGGCATCGTTGAAAAGAATAGCTCGCATGCGACACTTCTGAAACGGCAAATAGCTCCCGTACGACACTTCCACTTAACCCCACGAGACCGTCAACGGATTCGAATCAGCTGAGCACAGTAGGACCCACAGCCTCTCCACGTCACGGCGGAACTCACCTGATGTCCACCTCATATCGTGGGACCCACGCTGTGGTTGAAGAGAGCCGTTGTCCCCAATCTGTCCCCGCACCTGAGCACTCCTGCCACCGTTCCAGCATCTCATCCCCTTCTGTTTTCTTCTCCGGCGAGCAAGTGCGGCAACACCGGCGAGGGATGTCGAGCTCTGCTTCAGCCTCCCACCGCTCATGGCCTCGGTATGGTGCGGTGCCGATGAGGAGGTGCCTCGATTGCCCCCGTACCGCGCCCCTAAAGCGGCTTGTCACATCCACCGACAAGAACATCAACATTGGCCAGGAATTTGTGAAGTGTGAGAGCAAGCCCGAGCCGGGAAAGGTGAGATCTGAGTGTTCCGAGCGCCACTTTCTCGCTTTTCTTTCGAAATTTCATGCATTTCATCGAATTTGAGATTTAGGGTTCATCTCTGTGATTTCAGGAACTGCCAAAATGTGGGCATTTTGAGTGGCTTGATGAGTACATCGAGCGAATTGGGGTGGAGGTAGCATCCCGAGAGTTCGAAAACCCGTCCGTGGTGGAGCAATTGGGATGTGGCAACCTCATTTCCGCTGGTACTACGGTGGATGCGGAAGTGAAGGACGAGCTGAAGAAGATGAATAAGCAGCTAAGGAAAATCATCGAATTGAAGAAGCAGGACAATCTGATGGCCGGTTTTTTAATTTTTGTGTAATTTCTCTCGAATTAGTTTATCTCCTGATCATTAGTCATTAGAGAGCGCAATCAGTGTTCGAGTGATGCTTTGTAATGGATGTAATGATCTATGTCTTTGGCTTGAATAAAATGCAACACAAATTTGGGCTAATTTTGAGCTGCTCTGTTTTTTAAATCAGTGTTCCTTCAGTTTCGTCAGTGTTTCTTCAGTTTTATCAATGTACAGGGGGCGCCCGTGTGTAGGGGAGGGAGAGGGGTTGAAAAGTAAAAAAAACAATTGACGAGGAGTGATTGAAAAAGGCCAGGCCCAAATAGAACTTAGCCAGGACAAAATGGTCGTATCCAGCCCAATAGTAACTAAATGTAGATTGGGCAAAAAAATGATACTCACGTTACAGTCTAAATAGGGACGTGTGGATTTGCAGATACTCGTGCTCAGGTCGCAATCTTTTATTTTTTGCGAAAGTAAATATATAAATGAAGTCCAAGGGCATCCATTTAACTAACATAACTTGGGCACCCCTTTAACTTATGTAAATATGTAAATGTCTTGTTTGAAAATGAACCATGTGTTGTTTGAAAATAATCAACCATCATAACGTTAACTTATTCTTCTTTTTGAGCTTTTCTAATTTCACTCATTTTATAAAATATTGCACGAGTATTATATGAGAACTTGTTTTTGTGTCTTTTGTTTTATGCACTTGTTGTTTTGGGTGTTTTGACAAATGACAATACAATAAAACACAGATTACAATAAAACACGGGATAGATAACATAATAGATAATATATTACAATAACCCACTTCCTGGTTGGTCACCCATCCTCAAATTTCTCTAGGCCAAGCACGCTTAACCTCAAAGTTCTTTTTAGATAAGCTTCCGGAAAAGAAGTTGCAACTTGTTTGTATGAGTATGCTATCAATCCTATTAAGCCATGCACCAGGGTCTCACATCTGGAGGGCGTAGAGGTTGCGAGTCATCGTTGCTCCTCGATCCAGTGCTGTTGTGCATTAATTTATCTCTCATTCTTTTGTATTTTATTTTGGGCGTCTTTGTGCTGGCCCCAACAATGAACTCATTGTATCGTGTGGTTGCTATATTAATATAGCGGGGCGAAAGCCTGTTTCGAGGAGATGTGTGGGCCAAAGACTCTTTTATCTTTCTTCTGCGGTAATTTGTTTTGAACCGGTCCTTGAATTCATGGTTGGGCCTGTATAATCAGATATGTTATGGTTGTTTAAATAAAGCCGAAGGCGTTTAACCTCGTAGCACACAACCTTCCATTTTCTCCCTTGATATATATACATATGATTATGCGATTTAGTGAAGGTTTTGCTAAGCATAACTGTTGTCAGCGAGAATCCATTTAAACTCCAGGAGGTGTTCCTCCGGGGCGGTGGTCCAACTCGGCGGCGGTGTTCCCGTCGGCAGCGGGTGGTAGAAGTGCGGGAGCGCCTCCAGTTGGGGACGTCAGTGGTGGGAAGACCCTGGTCGCACCCCTACAGGGCCCGATCTGGGTTAGGGAAGGATGGGCTTGTCCTTGTCACCCGCGGTTGGACAGACGAGCAGTTCATGACGAGGGTGGCTGCGATGACGACGCGCTTGCTGCAGCGTGCTGGTGGGAGCTTTGCGGGTCTGTCTAGGTTTGGCCAGGACTATGCTGCCGAATAAGAGGGCAGTGGCGATGCTGGCATACGTGCAACAGCGTGGCGATGAGACTTTATGGATCCTCTCAGTGTCCGGTCGAGCCTTCCCGGCCTAGTGTGTCCTAATTTCCATGTTCGGTCGGCACCCGCTGATGGCGGTGGAGGAGGTCCTCCGAGTGTTGTGTTGCTACCATTTTCAAGATCCAATGGCCTGGTGTGCTCTTGCCACTACATACGGCCGGCTACCGTTTAGGGCGGTAGAGGCAGTTCCCTCCCACGTGGTTGTGGTACTGCCGTCCATGTCTACAGATTTGTCTCCTAAGTTCGTCCGACCTCGCAGTGATCCATGGTGAGGCGACGATGATGACTACAAGACCGTGGTGGCATATGTTGGTGGGTGGCAAGATTGGTGGAGCACTTTAGATTGTCCCGAGTTCTGGTTTCTTGGGGTCGGGACAAATCCCTGTTGTCTTGGCACCGACACGGTCTTGCGAGTGTCCCCATCCCTTCCTGGAGGGCGTCGGGTGTATCTCTTCCCCATGCTCCGGAGCGTACCGGGGGAAACCCTAGGACCAGTCCGGGAAGCAGTGCCATCGTCTCTTTCCTTCTTGGAGATGTTTCTTGGTACAAGGTGATTCAGAGTGCTAGGATCATGGTGGAAATACTTCGGAGGGCGCAGCGGTGGCGAGTCATCTTTGTTTTCGTTGATCCGCTAGTGTTGGCATTGTTTTCTCTGTTTTTCTTTTTTTTTCTTTGGGGTTGCTTGTGCTGTTTGCCCCAACAGTAGTTTGAATGTTTTATCTTGTGGTTGCTATATTAATATAGAGGGGCGAAAGGCTGTTTTGAGGAGAAACCCCTTTTAACTTTATGTAGAGTCTTAAGGAATGTTCCTCCGAGAATGCAAAATAACTTCTTTTTATGCCCTCCATATATATATATATATATATATATATATATATATATATATATAACCCTATTCAGCACCCAGGGTGCAGAATTGCTATTCTGCACCCAACATATTTTTATGTTGTTAGATTAAAAAATTATGTTTTGTATATAAATAATTATGTTCATATATTTACCATAACAAAAAATTTCAACACAAAAATAAATTTTATGAGTCATTATAGTGTAAAAACACCAAAAATTACGAATTTTACATCGTAATTTTATATGGCAAGAAAATAAAAAAATTATGTCATTTCTAAATTTTATTATGTTCTTCTTAACTTATAGTGTAAGAAAAAATTTACGTGATGTAAAAATAATATACAGTTCTAAAGATAGAGGGTGGGTGTAGAATAACTATTCTACACCCTGGGTGTCAAATAGCGCGACCCTATATATATATATAAATTAAATGCATCATTAATATTATAATATTAGGAGTGAATTCTATTTTTTCCCTTTTACCTCTGCATTTGTGACACATATTACCCCTTAGAGTGCAAATTCGTCTAGATTACACCTTTTAGAAGCTTTGAACCCTATTTTTCTGAAGCATATCCATTAGATAAGGTGTGAGGTGATGACCAGTGTTCAAAAATATCAAAACGAAAACGAGGAATAGGACATATGGATGAGAGAAGTCTAGACATGATTGTCAACGGCTTCCTCCGATATGTACACATTTTGTCACACCACATCGACGTAGCATTGCCGGTTCTATCTAACAAAAACAAGCAAAGTGCTAAAATATGGTAAAACCCTGTGTAAAGCCTTCTAGATTGGACATGCTCGTAAAATCTCAACTAAATGTGTCACAAATTCAAAAGTAAGAGGTAAAAAATGGTGTGGACATGCTCGTAACATGCACGTGGCCGATTACTGGCAGTATTAAACAGTGGAGTAATAATAAAAGAGAAAACAGTGTGGATCATGCATGTAGTTGGGCTGGGCTTTCTGGCGGGTGTATATAGTAATAAAAAAGGTGAGGCGCACGTAGGTCGTAGAGAGCGCGATCGAGAAACCCTAACCCTAACCTAAGACGCAAGGGTTCTGTTTGCATTCCGAGTCGGCGGAGGCGGAAGGCGAAAACGAGGAACCCTAACCCTAACCTAAGACGCAAGAACTCCCAGAGTACGTACCTAGGGGAGGAGGAGCGGCCGGCTGTGGGGATTCCCCTAATCCCTACCCTATTTGCAGGCCGGCGAGCATGGCGGCGCTTCTTCTTGGACAGGGGGCGAGGAGGATCGGTGGCTCCCTGCTCCACCGAACCCAGGCGGTTGCGGCGGAGCCACTCCGGCTCCTCGTGCCAAGACGCATGCTGTACAGCACCCAGGAGGTCCCGTCCATCTCTTAACCAAACAATTTACATCTCGCATGATTTACTGCTTGTTGTTGTTGTTGTCGTTGTTTGGCTGCGCGCAAATTAAATGCCTCACGTACGCGAACAAATGTGTATCCAGGAAGCTTCTAAGGAACTTAGGCGCACGATCCAGCAGAAGAAAGAGGAGCTCTATGATTTGATTGCTCTGGGGGAGATGAATGACAGGACTAGTTCCTGGACCAACGCTTGGCTAATCCAGTACCTTTCTGAAGAAATCACCCCAAGACCGTCCGACTCTTTCTTGTACGTACTATGATGATATCAAACAAATTCACTAGTCATCTATTTCTTTGTCTTTTCCTGTTATGTCTGACAGGACTTGATATAATAATTAATATTCTCATCTGATCTACATCTACCTGCACTGCAGGCAGGATGTGCAGAAAACAAGAAGGGTGTACGGTGGGATCAGGAGAGCAGGCCTCATTACATTAATCTTTCTGGCCACGGATTATTTTTTATACAATAATAAGAAGGTAGTAGCTCCGGTCGATCATGATGATGATGGAAGAAGAGCATGAACCAAGAGCAGTACTGGACATGATCTCTACTGATGGAAGAAGCCAGACTGAAGACGACCTCGCTTGATGGGGGCCCTTTCTTAATTAGAGGGAGGGACGTCAGCTTCTAATCTTATTATTATTATTATTATTATTATTATCATCCTGAGAATGTTTTTATAATGTGCTAGCTAGAACTCTAGCACAAGTCACTGGTGTTTGTGATGTTGTGCCACACTATTTGGTATGATATTCTAATCTAATTGATGAGTCGAGTGGTTTTTTTTTTGAACGAGAGAGGGGTCTGGAAAGACCCCAGGAGCTGCAAATGAAAGACGTGGTGGTGCGTACAAATTACAAAGAAGCAATTTTACAACACTCGCATTAAGAACCTAGTATTTGAGGAAAAGGGCTTCAGAAAAGAAAAAAAACACCCTAGAACCAAAGGTAATAAAAAATTGAGTCCTTGGGCGCCACCATCACCACCACACGCCAGCGACCTCAAGGCGCAAGCCGAGGTTGAAGAGGATTGTGCTTGAGACACTCTCAAAGGCGGCGACAAGCCACTACAGCCGGCCATCCCGCCTTCTCCAGGAACGAACCACTTGTCAAAGACGAACTATCGAGCTCCGACGCATGACTCCATTGAAGGGCCTCCGAAGGAGGTTGAAACTCTAGGTCGCCATTCGACCAGAAAGGGGAGCGGCCCACTACGATTGACATCGGGGAAGTCGCAGTAACGTCGCCTAGGGACACCAGGCAGCCCCATCCTTCGCCAGCAGCAGTAGCTTCCACCCCTTCCCCCTTCTGTTCCTCGCCACACGGTAGGCCGAGAGCAGGAAGTAGAGCTTGTCACCGTCGATGCCACAAAAAGACACTCGAGCTTTATGGCGGTGCCGCCATGGCTGCTCATCCCTCCAGTGACTCCACCACTGCAGCGCCAAGAATGAGGAAGCCCAGCGACCTCCTGGCGCCACTCATCAGCGCGCAGAGAGTAGCTCGGAGAGGCGATGCCTCGCTGCCGCCCTCCAAAACTAAGCCACACTAGTAGGAAAAGGCTTATAGCAGTCATTTTCCTAGTGGCATTCCGAATAATATGAACGCCACCACTCTAGAGCAAAATAGTCATGGCGTTCAACAAAATACGAACACTGACACTAATTAGTAGTCCTGGCGTCTGAGGAATCTTGAACGCCAACACTAAGTGGGGCCACAATGCGAGCCGTGACTAAAATATCCTAGGCGTTCGGCATAACTGAACGCCGTTACTACCAAAAATACTAACAGCGTTCGAAAACTTTCAAAGGCATAACCACCTATCAACTAGTACCGGCGTTCGACTAATGCTAAATGCCACTACAATGGTAGGACCCACAATTAACTAATAGTCGTCCATAGGTGCATATAATATGAATATTTTTGCTTCTATGTGTTCCTATGGCCTATGCAAACACAAAACAAGAGAAAAGTCCATTGATGGACCCGCGTTCGATGCGATTTGAAGGGGTAAGTGGGTTGAGGGGTTCTTCAGAGAAGGTGGTTCGGAGCGTCTGAATCCATCCAAACCTTGCATGTGAGCCTACTATGTGTTCATAGATATGTTCCAAGTATGAAATAGCCAATAACCAACTCCCGGGCGTATCACACAGACATGCATGTGCTCTCGGGCTAGTTCTGGGGTTTCTTGAGTGGGAAACTCCCGCCACGGGTGTATCAGAGTGAATTCTGTGGCCTAGTAACCCAACAATTGCTTCTTTGTGTTCCTATGGCCTATGAAAACACAAAACAAGAGAAAAGTTCATTGGTGGACCCACATTCGATGCGATTTGAAGCAGTAGATAATCCGGAGCCCATGGGTTGAGGGATTCGTCGGAGAAGGAGGTTCGGAGCGTCGGAATCTATCCAAACCTTGTTTTTGGTAAACAAAATATTTTTTATAAACAAACCTAGTTCTATGCAAGGTTGAAACAAAAAAAAACATAGTTATGTTTTTAATTACAAATATTATTTCTGTGAAAAACTTTAGTGGTAGCGTACCTTTAGTTTGAACGGCTCAACTACAGTTTAATGGTGGCGTCCATTTTACTTTGAACGCATTTTTAGGACTACTATAGTATTATTTCTATGCTATGCAACCTGGTTAGGGTAGTCATATGATTTCATGAATGATGATTAGAGAGCAAAGTAGGAGTTGATTTCCTAGCCATGCTACAGCTTTCGTGGATGAGATCTTACCAAATTATTGAGATAGAGAAAGGATGTAGTTTTCTATGAAGGATACAAAAAACTTAATTTAATGAACTACCTTGGTGAATGGCATTGATATTTTTGAGGTTGAGTGCATAATTCACGAGCCATATCTATGAGTCCCTATCAACGGCCGCACCTCCATATCTATGAGGGCCATATCTATGGATCCATATCAATGGTTTGCCCTATCTTTTGCTGCACCCCCGAAAAGCATCCAGACTTAAAGAAATTGGAGGCGTTCATGTCTACGAGCTTCCATGTAAAACCACATGCCATATGGGCTCTGTCTTGACTAATAACTAATTTATGAGAACTCAACCCGGTGTGACAGAAGGTGGTAGATAGTGTAGGTAGAACGAGTCCGTTGTGGTCGAGGGACTACTTCTGAAGGTCTCGTCCTGGTCTTCTGGCGATGCCACATCTGGGTGGTATGTGTGCGTGGGATTGCTAGGTCTTCTGGGTAAAGTGTAGAAACCTCTCGAGAATGTCAAATCTAAGTACTTAGCCAGACCGACTTTGATCGACTTGACATTGAAGCGGTTCAAGAATCTCATCATTCTAGTTTCTTTAGGATGGTTCACCGTTATCTATCGGTGGTACCAAGGTTCACTATTATCAAGCAGTGGTACCGCTTAATTAGATGAAAATTATGTTATCAAATGATAGGATAAAACCATTGCTTTATGCAATTTCAGTCAAACCCCACTTTTCCAAATATGCATGTACAATTTAGGTTAAGATTTGTGTCCACCATAAATAGTGAATTTGCCAATACATTCAAAACATTGACCATTCGTGGTTGCAACCTTTCATGTTGCAGGTTTCCTCGAAAATGGATGAGGCACAATGTTAGGGTCGGCATGTGGCTCTTAATGGAGCTCTTTATAGTAATAGTCTTCTACGGTTGATTTGTTTACGAGGAGCTAGCCCTTTTGCCATGCAACTTGTATGTAACTATGTAAAGTTTGGATGATTCGATGTAATAAAATTATGACCTTTGTTTCCTGATATTACATCTTGAATTGTGTGTGCTAGCCAGAGGCAGAGCCAGGATTCGAACATAGGGAGGCGGTGAGTTGAAATCATAACCTTTTTCCTAGCCTTTGTTACATAGTAAGTATACTTGCTCGATTTTTCCTATATGAGACATGTCTACTTCTCCATATCGGAAGGCTAATTGAACGGAGAGATAAATGGTACGTAGTAGCATCAATTATTATCATAATTTTATTTGTGATCAGCACACGTTTGACAATTATGTAGACTCTGATACCAAGTTAAAATAGTGATTAGCTTGTAAAACATTGCCCTGAAGGATACAGTCTTACAAGGAGTTCTCTATTTAGCTGGACTAGTATGCAGTAATAATCAATTAAAACAAAGATAGAGTAGCCTGGGTATACGGTGTACCTTCAAAATTGAGTGCTTGTTCGTCTACAACTATGATGGGCTGACTGGACGGCATAGCTCCGTCGGCCGTTGCATGCAGGATCAAAATAACAGTTAGAATCGTGGCAACGTCATGCACTTGTGTGCTGATTTGAGAGGTTTTCTTAGTACCCTGGCCGGCAGCAGGCGAGCCGGAGCAGCGAGGCCACGAGCGGCGGTGCCTCAAAGGGTACGCATAGCAAGTTTGCCATCAATTTGACGAGGGCCAAAGGAACGGACGATGGGGTCATGACTTTGATCTAGGTTTCCTGTCCAGACAGGATCGATGGTAAATAGATGGGCTTTTTTTGTTGCCTGTTGGGATTTTACGTCAATGCTATATGAATTAGCATTGAATTTGGGCTTAAACACTGATTATTTACAGCCATTAGTACATCTACTAGCACTAGTACGCGCCCTGAAATGTTGAGGGGGGCCAATCGTTAGGGGGGGAGGAGGATCTAGCCCCTGCTCGCCCCCTTGGTCTGCCCCTGGTGCTAGCGATTCGATCCCGGAACTAGCACTAAAGAGCATAGAGACTTAGATCCCTACTGGGCTGGGTCACTTCAGCCACGCCGGAGGATGTGACCTCATGCAAGGAGCAGGATGGCCGACGAGTGTGGAAGGCAACGAGCGATGGTGCCCCGAGCCGGAGTGCTAGTCCCCGAGGGAATCCTTGCTAGGTGTCGGCACACAACATATGACAGCAGCAAGCAGGTGTTGTTGACTGCTTGAAGCAAGCATGTCAATTCAGCCCACCCGCACACACCATTTAATCCCGGCGTAATACCGTTTATTTGTATTCTAGTTCAATAAAGTTTGTTTTTTCTAAAACAAAGAACTAAGGTTTTGAATAAACGGAACTTACGGATGCCATTTAAGTGCAATTTACATCCCTAGAGGCCACCACCGGAACCGCAGCCGGTTGTGAAGTCAGACCTCAGCCTACGACGGATGCCCCTCGTTGCCTCAACACTCACCAGCACGAGAGGACGCGACAGGGCAAGAGCTCCTCGCCAGGTCTGGCGTTGACATCACATCATTGCGATTGGGAGCAGCAGTAGTGGCAGTCAATACCACTAATCTGAAGGTCAGATCGGTGAAGGGAAGCTCGGAGACAGACTCCACAATGAGCGTCGACTGCGAACTGGGGCCATCTTGATCGCCGCTGGCACGTTAGGAGAGGTCGCAGGCCCGACGCGTGGGCAAGCGCGAGGCCGAGCCATCCGACCCTGGATGGCCAGGTCATACTTACCTATGGCGCGGCAAGAGCGTCGGCGTGAACGCAGGCGGCACTAGGCGGTGTCGGTGAGCCCACCGCCACAAGCTCTACCTCTATGGTGGGTATGTAAGCTGATGAGTGCCACTATTTATATAGCACTTTCTGAAAAGGTCTATTTATTTAGTGAAATGAAAATGAAGATTTGCAATAAGAGACTATTGTTGGGTATTTTGCTTGGAAAATAGATTTGGTGGACCAGAGCCCGATTTTAAAAAAGTTTGAAAATATTTCTTTTAAGTTTCTGAAAAAAATGTACATGTAGGTAATTATTATACTTCAAGCATGCAATACGTCAAATCTGAAATACGTTATATTATGCGAGCTACATAAAAAAGAAACTCCGACAATATTTGAAAGTTACTGTTCACCCGCCTAGATCTGTATTTTTGTCTTTTTTGTGTAGCCTAAAATTCTAATTATTTCTGATTGGGCATCTCCAAACTTTTAGTATACATCATTGCCTATACAACTTTGTTTCCATATTTTTTCGACACTTTTGAAACTACAAATTTTGAGTGTTCAAAAATGAAGGACTCTAGTGAGCCCGTCCGCAAAAAAAGACGCTAATCGTGGTTCTGCTGTGCTTGTTTGTGTCTTGGGTACAATCCCAGGTTTGAAAATACAAAAAAAATCCAAAATTTTGGACACTTTGAAAACACAAATTTTGAGTGTTCAAACTGGAGGGCTCTAGTGACCTCGTCCGCAAAAAAGACGCTCTCGTGTTTTGTTGTGCTTGTTTGTGTCTTGGGTACGATCCCAGGTTTAATCTGTTCCAAACAATTTATGCAGGTTTATCAAGTCACATAATAATGAGCATGTACTACACAATATAATCAGCTTAATAAAATACACAATATTATATGCTAGACTCGGAAATCACATTAACATTTTTTAACATCGTATACAGCCCAGGAATCTCCAACAGCCACTCAACTCTAAATTAGATTATACCATAAGACGGCATGTTACACACAGCATCATAAATATAGCAGTTCACCGGTGCTAGACTTGTATCTCAAGTTTTAGACTTCTATACTCTAGCTAGCAGTAGCAATAATGGATCACAATAGTAGTACTAATGTAAGAGGCTGCTTCTCCATCAAACGGGATGTTGTCTTCGGTCTCACTACAGGAACGGGAAGCTACGCCGACGGCCGGTCGCTACGCCGACGGCCAAACGTCGGGGCCGTCGGCGTAGCCATCGTCCAGGCCAGCCCCGCCAAGCAGCCGTCGGCGTAAAATTGCCCTCGGCATATTCTATGCTACGCCGACGGCTGCCCTCGGCGTAGCTATTTTTTATTTTATCTCATTAAACTTTAAAAAATCATAACTAAATCATTCTAATTCGGAAAAATACAAATAATATATCAAAATTTGCAGAAAAATAAGACCTATCTATCTACACTCAAATATTACACATTTATAAATAAAAATTAAGTAAAACATAAAATATTATATATAGTTTAAAACGGGCATAAAAAATTCAAAAACGATCGAAACAATGCGAAACCTTCGCGTGGTGTTATATTATGTGACATAGTTAGAAGGAAAAATATCAAACTTGGTATATGGATTATGTCTCAAAGAAACCTTCACAAAATGACCTATCTCATTCGAGGTTTCTTAACTTTCGGGTCAAATGACCAATGTTATGGCTAGAATCAAGGCATAGTTTGTGATAATGTGCCCATATTGTGCATACACATGCATAATGGGATGGCGAACAATGTTGCAGGAGGAAGTTTTCCTTTTAATCGCACCAAAAGCCATTTCCCATTTTCCGAGCATAAAAAACGGTCGGTTTTGTGAAGCAACCACCAAATGGCTAATTCAAAATACTACCACCACATTTTACAAAAATACTATACCACCTTATACGGACAATGTACCAACAGGGGGATCAGAAACCTTTCTGTCCACCTTTGGTGAAAAAGACAAATTCCTGCTGAATCGGTAGGAAGTGGGTCAGATATGAACTACAGGTACATGATCTGATGCTCATGTTTTTTTACAAAAATCATTTTTAGGTTCACAATATGCTATTTTATCAAAGATCTAATGAAATTTTAGCGAGGCTCTGCCCCGAGCTAAGAATCTTTATGTCCGCCGTTCGACAAAGTTTGACGATAGTTTAAAACGGGCATAAAAAAATCAAAAACGATCGAAACAATGCGAAACCTTCGCGTGGTGTCATATTATGTGACATATTTATAAGGAAAAATAGCAAACTTGATATATTTATTATGTCTCAAAAAACCCTTCACAAAATGACCTATCTCATTCGAGGTTTCTTGACTTTCGGGTCAAATGACCAATGTTATGGCTAGAATCAAGGCATAGTTTGTGATAATGTGCCCATATTGTGCATACACATGCATAATGGGATGGCGAACAATGTTGCAGGAGGAAGTTTTCCTTTTCGTCGCACCAAAAATCCATTTCCCATTTCCCGAGCATAAAAAACGGTCGGTTTTGTGAAGCAACCACCAAATGGCTAATTCAAAATACTACCACCACATTTTACAAAAATACTATACCACCTTATACGGACAATGTACCAACAGGGGGATCAGAAACCTTTCCGTCCACCTTTGGTGAAAAAGACAAATTCCTGCCGAATCGGTAGGAAGTGGGTCAGATATGAACTACAGGTACATGATCCGATGCTCATGTTTTTTTACAAAAATCATTTTTAGGTTCACAATTTGCTATTTTATCAAAGATCTAATAAAAGTTTAGCGAGGCTCTGCCCCGAGCTAAGAATCTTTATGTCCGCCGTTCGACAAAGTTTGACGATAGTTTAAAACGGGCATAAAAAAATCAAAAACGATCGAAACAATGCGAAACCTTCGCGTGGTGTCATATTATGTGACATATTTATAAGGAAAAATAGCAAACTTGATATATTTATTATGTCTCAAAAAACCCTTCACAAAATGACCTATCTCATTCGAGGTTTCTTGACTTTCGGGTCAAATGACCAATGTTATGGCTAGAATCAAGGCATAGTTTGTGATAATGTGCCCATATTGTGCATACACATGCATAATGGGATGGCGAACAATGTTGCAGGAGGAAGTTTTCCTTTTCGTCGCACCAAAAATCCATTTCCCATTTCGAGCATAAAAGCGGTCGGTTTTGTGAAGCAACCACCAAATGGCTAATTCAAAATACTACCACCACATTTTACAAAAATACTATACCACCTTTTACGGACAATGTACCAACAGGGGGATCCGAAACCTTTCCGTCCACCTTTGGTGAAAAAGACAAATTCCTGCCGAATCGGCAGGAAGTGGGTCAGATATGAACTACAAGTACATGATCCGATGCTCATGTTTTTTTACAAAAATCATTTTTAGGTTCACAATATGCTATTTTATCAAAGATCTAATGAAAGTTTAGCGAGGCTCTGCCCCGAGATAAGAATCTTTATGTCCGTCGTTCGACAAAGTTTGACGATAGTTTAAAACGGGTATAAAAAAATCAAAAACGATCGAAACAATGTGAAAACTTCGCGTGGTGTCATATTATGTGACATATTTATAAGGAAAAATAGCAAACTTGATATATTGATTATGTCTCAAAAAACCCTTCACAAAATGACCTATCTCATTCGAGGTTTCTTGACTTTCGGGTCAAATGACCAATGTTATGGCTAGAATCAAGGCATAGTTTGTGATAATATGCCCATATTGTGCATACACATGCATAATGGAATGGCGAACAATGTTGCAGGAGGAAGTTTTCCTTTTAAATTCACCAAAAGCCATTTTCTATTTTTCGAGCATAAAAAACGGACGGTTTTGTGAAGCAACCATCAAATGGCTAATTCAAAATACTATCACCACATTTTACAAAAATACTATACCACCTTATATGGACAATGTCCCAACAGGGGGATCCGAAACGTTTCCGTCCACCTTTGGTGAAAAAGACAAATTCCTGCCGAATCGACAGGAAGTGGGTCAGATATGAACTACAGGTACATGATCTGATACTCATGTTTTTTTACAAAAATCATTTTTAGGTTCACTATATGCTATTTTATCAAATATCCAATGCAAGTTTTCCTTTTCATCGCACCAAAAAGGCATTTTTTATTATCCGTGCGCAAAAAGGGGATTTTCTAAAGCAACCACCAAATAGCTAATTTAAAAACGAAGGATTTGTGATTAGTTGATATGGATATCATATTTGGATTCCTCTCATTTTTCTGATCAATTTAAACATATTATTTGTTGAATTTCGATTTACAGATTTAAAGATATTAAATATTCTATATTAAATAAAAAATACAAAAAAAATAAAATTATTATATTTTTATTTGAATTCAATAATATTTTTACTTATTCATTAATATTTACTTAAATAATTGTTTGTAATTTCAAAAAATACAAACATGTGACATGATGATATAAGAGTTAATGAGATTGATATCATAGTATTGACACCAATGTATGAATTACTTTGCGGAAACGGATTCTGAAGGAACGAGGAAGTTAAGCGTGCTGAAGCTGGAGTAGTATTAGGATGGGTGACCTGATGGGAAGTTTGACTAAGACTGGAATTTAATTAAATAGTAAGTATAATTAGTGTTAAAAATGTTCAAAGTAGGAGATTAACAAGTGAAACAATTCAAGGAATAAAAAAATTGAGAAAATAAAATAAAAAAATTATTATTTTTCAAAAAAAAATTCAAAAAAAAAATATTTTTGCAACCGGTCGACAGGCTATGCCGACGGCCGCTACGCCGACGGCAAAGCCCTCGGCGTAGCATACGCCGACGGCATTTTGATACGCCGACGGCTTGACTGTGCTCCGCCGAGGGAGATCTTTGCCGAGGAGGCTACGCCGAGGGCTGCCCTCGGCGTACCATACGCCGAGGGCATTTTGGCCTACGCCGACGGCCTTTTGCCCTCGGCGTAGCGCGCGTGTCCCGTAGTGTCTTCACTTCTTGCGTCAAGACTAGTTCTTGATCTTGATCAGGTCAGAACTTGCTTCGCGCATTTCTTGCATCATCATGTCCCTGGCCACCTTGGTGTCTCTAAAATGAAACGCACCAAAGCAAGCACAACAGAATAAACCGCATAGGTTAATGCCACAAGCCCCGCAGTTTCCACCACATTGATAGCCCTTTTTGTAAAACGCATGCACTGCCTGCAGGTAGGTCAAATGAGATCATATCAACTCCCGTCGTCGCACAATAGGAAAGGAACAGACAACTGCATATGTGTCTTGATACATACCACTTAAAGTCCTCTGGTCTTGGCTTCACCTGTACGGAAAAATGCTGGAGTAGCCGCTTGTTACTGAAGCTCGAAGTCCAAAAACTCTGCTCCGCCTTGCATACCACATCATAGAGCTCCTCTTTCTTCTGCTGGATCTTGCGCGTAAGTTCCTCAGCAGCTTGCTGGATACATACATATATATATATATAACGATCATTAATCGAGTGCTGACAAGAAGAATACTGTAAATTGAAGATTCGATGGGGCCGGAATGCATGATGTCAAGCAACAACTACTAATAGAGTCGATATCGTGTAAAAGTTTGCTTGCTAATTAGGGGCCCTGTTGAATGGATTGCTTGAAATAGCTTCCCTCAGTTCAATAGCTAGGAAATCGATCATTGACTAGTGTTATGAATTGCAACAGGGAGAAGAGGATATATTATCCAATACATCAAAACAGCAAGGCAACAAATTAGACATCTTATATGTTGCAATTTGCTAAAGGGGTGAGTAAAAAGTTACAACTTCAAGATGATCAACCAGGAAATAAGGCTGCTTTCTCTAAAAAAATGCTGCTTTGGGTGCTCTTGTTTCTAATAGCAGAGAGGCCAAATTAACAAGTCACAGATGTTAGCTGCAAAGAATTCAGTTATCCCTGGCTAGATCTATGATTGTGCAGGGTATTCGCGCAGCAAAACAACTAGCTGGAAATCATGCGAGGTGAAATATGTCAATTTTAGTTAAGATACCACCTGGGGTGCTAAGGAAATCAACCATTCACTAGTGTTACGAACTGCAGCAGGCAGAAGAGGAGGTTCAAGGAACCAAAACAGCAGGGCAACAAATTAAATATCTTATAGGAGTATGTTTTTTTTTCCCGCATGACATCATCTTTTATGTTGCAATTTGCTATAGGAATGAGTAAAAGTGACACCTTGGGAAATAAGGCTGCTTCCTCTAAAAAAAATGCTACTTTGGGTAGGCTAAAAAGCATTGCTCTTGTTTCTAAGCAAAGAGACCAAATTAAGATGTCACACAGCAAAAAATAAGACTAGCCGGAAATTGATGCGGGGTAAAAGATGTACATGCACCTTGGCACGAGCCGTCGTCTCTCCTCCGCAACCGCCTTTGATGTGAGCGCTGATTGGGTTCGGTGGAGCAGGGAGCCACCGATCCTCCTCGCCCCCTGTCCAAGAAGAAGCGCCGCCATCGTCGCTGCCTACAAATAAATAGAGATTAGAAGGCACGAATCGACGCCGGCCACTCCGTTTCAAAATATAAGATGTTTTAGGTTTGTGAAGAAGATAAATCTAGACTTGTTTTAGTATGTAGGTTCACTCAACTTTGAGATGAATCTACACACTAAAAGAAAGATTCATTTTCTTCACAAACCTAAAACATCCTATATTTTAAAATGGAGGGAGTACAAGACATGGGACAATATTAGAGATCTGAATAACCAACATGATCTCCCCTAGGTCATGATCGGTGACTTTAACGAGATATTATTTTTACATGCCATGTTTCTACAAGAAGACTGCATGCCATGTTTCTACAAATTTTGTGTATTTTGAAACAAATCCTGTTACTTTTGGGCCTCTGTAGTCCAGGAATCATAGGTTTTCCATTAAACCCATGCCGGCTATGTGTTCCTTGAACACACTGGGTGGTAAGCCTTTTGTTAGCGGATCCACAAGCATATCCTTTGTCCTTATATGCTTGAGACTTATAGTTTGATCCTGGACTTTGTTATTTACAACATAATACTTTATATCTATTTACTTTGTAGCATTACTCGACTTATTGTTGTGAGCATAGAATACTGCGGGATCATTGTCACAATACATTTTTAGTGGCCTGCTGATGCAGTCTACCACTTTCAAGTCGGGTAGAAATTTCTTTAACCATAACGCATGTCCCATGGCCTCATAACATGCTATAAATTCTGCATACATCGTAGATGATGCAATTATTGACTATTTGGCGCTTCTCCATGTAATAGCATCTCCTTCGAGAGTAAAGACATATCCTGTCGTGGACTTTCTGTCATCTTTATCTTCCGCAAAATCTGCATCTGAATACCCTCTTATTTCTAGAAAATCAGACTTTTATATGTTAGCATGAGGCCTCTTGTACCTTACACATAAGCAAAACTTCTATACCATCTTCCAGTGCTCTCGGGGCCGGTCCTGGGGCAAGTCTCGAGAGGCAGCCGCCCCGGGCCCAGAAAAATTAGGGCCTCATATACATCTTTCCTTCCTAGTACTAGCCTTGCTAGCCCAATCTCTCAGTGTGCACAATAAAAAGTAGACCGAACGCACCACAGTGACCCCATGTGTAGGTCGACCTTGTCTATTGATCTCTGCTAAGACTATAGTCCGTACATGCATGGGACACTCCCTTTCGTCCTCGCCCCAATTAAGGATGGCAATTTTATTCATGGATCCGGGTATCCACGGATATACGACCCGGCGGGTAAGGGTATGGAGGACTAATTACACCCATGGATTTCATGGGGGCGGATATCCGCTAACTCATGGAGCGGACATGAGTAGTGGTTCCGCTCCATGGATATCCAACAAATACCCGGCTGAAATATGGGACCCACATGTCAACGAGACATTATTTTACATGTGCCATATTATTCACTAAAAGGTCTAACGATTCAACTTCCAAGCCCTAGGCCCAAAGGCCCACCTAAGTACTAACCCTAGATAATTACTCTTATTATCTCAATTCCTAATTCCCTATTCCATTTACCCTAATCACTCCCTACGCATAGACGAGGCAACCATCAGGGGAAGCGGGGGAGCGCCAGTGATGTCTCCCCTCCTGGGATCCTCGCAAGATAGGCCACAACCTAGCAGACCGACGCTGCCGCCGCTCTCGCTTCCACCCCTACTCCTCGTCCTCTAGGAATCGCCGGTGACCGCCCCTCCTGCATTCTTGCTCGTCTGCAAGAACCGTCGGTGGTTGTCCTGTCCTCGACGACCTACCTGACGGTAATAATTCCCCCAATTCCCTACCTCCCTGTACCGGGCAAACTCCCCCTTTTCCCCTCACACATACCTCGATTTTATACTTGAAGGGCTTGTCGCTGCTACTGCTGAGTAGATGTCATGGCGCAAGTGGGAAAGAATGGATGTATGTTATGTTGAAATGCTATCGAAATTTGCTATAATGTCGCAATTTTGCTGAAGGTTGTTATGATTATGTATATAGCGTGTAAACCAATAGATATCCATGGATACATGGATATCCGGCGGGTTTGGATCTGGGGCGACAACCATGCCCATCGATATCTTCGTGGACGGGTTAGAATGAGGTTGATGAATTTGGATTTATATTTGGTTTTCGTATATCCATCCAAACCCGCTCCATTGCCATCCTTAATCCCAATCTCTGATTTTTTAGGTAAAAAATATCCTAATCACAGTTCGCCCGATTCGGTGCCCTGCGTCGTTACGCGCATGCAGCTGGGCCCCTAGTCCCTAGAGAAGGTCAGGTGGCCACCGTGACGGCGTGATTGAGTAGAATACATAGGAGCACGATCATTATAAAAACGAAGTTGCTCTTTTGCAACAGGGCCATTAATAATTCCCTCTGTCTTAAAATAATTGTCACTCACTTGTCTAAATTTAGGGGTTTATATATATTAAATACTTTCTCCGATCTATATTACTTGTCACTAAAATTGATTTATCTAGACATAGTTCTAGGTACATTCATTTTAACGACAAATAATATAGATCAGAGGAAGTAGTATTATCTAATATATGAATCTAGACAAATCTGTGACATATTCTTCGTTCGGAAAAGATGTCGTGGATTAATCTAAATTCACATGCATCTAGACTTATTTTAGTGTATATATAAGCGAATTTAGATAAATCTATGACATCTTTTCCGGATAGAGGAAGTATATATTTTTGTTTAATTCAGTTGATTTAGTAGCTTAGTAGTATTAGCGGAGTAGCTTTGTTTCTCTGCGCTCATTTTGGATAACTAATTTGCAAGAAATTATTGGCTAAAATTGATGTTTATATATACCGTCGTCATCAATTTGTATCCACGAGTGTTAAAGGATTTGTTAAAGAATTTTGAACTAATATTGATATAAATTTTCGGGGCCCTGAATTTTAGTTTTGTCCCGGGTCTTTGAAATCTCTGAACCGGTCCTGAGTGCTCTATGTCTGGATTCTCTTGATATCTACCGAGTATGCCGATGAATTTCATCTAGCTTCCATATAGACATGTTTATCCGAGTTGTTCGGTGGAGAAAAGCTATCATGTTTACTAGTACTATTGTGTTCTTGCTCTTGGTACTATAGCCCTAGAACCATAAAACTGTGGGCAATAGCTCATGAAAACGGCCATAAAACACGAGAACGGCGAGTTTCTGGTCATATCTCTCAAACATGTCAGGGTTCTTTCGAGACATGCAAATCCGGCTGAAACCCAAAAACTGTGGGCAATAACTCATGAAAATGACCATAAAACACGAAAACGACGAGTTTTTAGGCATAACTCTCAAACATGTACCGGGTCTTAAGGTTGCTTTAAATAGCCCTAGAACCATAAAACTGTGGGCAATAGCTCATGAAAACGGCCATAAAACAAGAAAACGACGAGTTTCTGGTCATATCTTTCCAACATGTATCAGGTCGGAAGGTCACTGTAAATCGCCCTAGAACCCCTAAACTGTGGGCAATAGCTCATGAAAACGGCCATAAAACGCGAGAACGGCGAGTATCTGGTCATATCTCTCAAACATGTCAGGGTTCTTTCGAGACATGCAAATCCCGCTGAAACCCAAAAACTGTGGGCAATAACTCATGAAAATGACCATAAAACACGAAAACGACGAGTTTTTAGGCATAACTCTCAAACATGTATCGGGTCTTAAGGTTGCTTTAAATAGCCCTAGAACCATAAAACTGTGGGCAATAGCTCATGAAAACGGCCATAAAACGCGAGAACGGCGAGTTTCTGGTCATATCTCTCAAACATGTCAGGGTTCTTTCGAGACATGCAAATCCGGCTGAAACCCAAAAACTGTGGGCAATAACTCATGAAAATGACCATAAAACACGAAAACGACGAGTTTTTAGGCATAACTCTCAAACATGTACCGGGTCTTAAGGTTGCTTTAAATAGCCCTAGAACCATAAAACTGTGGGCAATAGCTCATGAAAACGGCCATAAAACAAGAAAACGACGAGTTTCTGGTCATATCTTTCCAACATGTATCAGGTCGGAAGGTCACTGTAAATCGCCCTAGAACCATAAAACTGTGGGCAATAGCTCATGAAAACGGCCATAAAACGCGAGAACGGCGAGTTTCTGGTCATATCTCTCAAACATGTCAGGGTTCTTTCGAGACATGCAAATCCGGCTGAAACCCAAAAACTGTGGGCAATAACTAATGAAAATGACCATAAAACACGAAAACGACGAGTTTTTAGGCATAACTCTGAAACATGTACCTGGTCTTGAGGTTGCTTTAAATAGCCCTAGAACCATAAAACTGTGGGCAATAGCTCATGAAAACGGCCATAAAACAAGAAAACGACGAGATTCTGGTCATATCTTTCCAACATGTATCAGGTCGGAAGGTCACTGTAAATCGCCCTAGAACCCCTAAACTGTGGGCAATAGCTCATGAAAACGGCCATAAAACGCGAGAACGGCGAGTTTCTGGTCATATCTCTCAAACATGTCAGGGTTCTTTCGAGACATGCAAATCCGGCTGAAACCCAAAAACTGTGGGCAATAACTCATGAAAATGACCATAAAACACGAAAACGACGAGTTTTTAGGCATAACTCTCAAACATGTACCGGGTCTTAAGGTTGCTTTAAATAGCCCTAGAACCATAAAACTATGGGCAATAGCTCATGAAAACGGCCATAAAACAAGAAAACGACGAGTTTCTGGTCATATCTTTCCAACATGTATCAGGTCGGAAGGTCACTGTAAATCGCCCTAGAACCCCTAAACTGTGGCAATAGCTCATGAAAACGGCCATAAAACGCGAGAACGGCGAAGCTCGTCATATCTCTCAAACATGTCGTGGTTCTTTCGAGACATGCAACCGCCGAAACCCAAAAACTGTGGGCAATAACTCATGAAAATGACCATAAAACACGAAAACGACGAAGTTTTAGGCATAACTCTCAAACATGTACCGGTCTTAAGGTTGCTTTAAATAGCCCTAGAACCATAAAACTATGGGCAATAGCTCATGAAAACGGCCATAAAACAAGAAAACGACGAAGCTTCGGTCATATCTTTCCAACATGTATCAGTCGGAAGGTCATCAGAATCGCCTTAGAACCCCTAAACTGTGGGCAATAGCTCATGAAAACGGTCATAAAACGCGAGAACGGCGATGCTGGTCATATCTCTCAAACATATCAGGGTTCTTTCGAGACATGCAAATCCGCCTGAAACCCAAAAACTGTGGGCAATAACTCATGAAAATGACCATAAAACACGAAAACGACGAGTTTTTAGGCATAACTCTCAAACATGTATCGGGTCTTAAGGTTGGTTTAAATAGCCCTAGAACCATAAAACTGTGGGCAAAAGCTCATGAAAACGGCCATAAAACGCGAGAACGACGAGTTTCCGGTCATATCTCTCAAACATATCAGGGTTCTTTCGAGACATGCAAATCCGCCTGAAACCCAAAAACTGTGGGCAATAACTCATGAAAATGACCATAAAACACGAAAAAGACGAGTTTTTAGGCATAACTCTCAACCATGTACCGGGTCTTAAGGTTGCTTTAAATAGCCCTAGAACCATAAAACTGTGGGCAATAGCTCATGAAAACGGCCATAAAACAAGAAAACGACGAAGCTTCGTCATATCTTTCCAACATGTATCAGTCGGAAGGTCATCAGAATCGCCCTAGAACCCCTGAACTGAGGGCAATAGCTCATGAAAACGGCCATAAAACGCGAGAACGGCGAAGCTCGTCATATCTCTCAAACATGTCGTGGTTCTTTCGAGACATGCAACCGGCCGAAACCCAAAATCTGTGGGTAATAACTCATGAAAATGACCATAAAACACGAAAACAACGAGTTTTTAGGCATAACTCTCAAACATGTACCGGGCTTAAGGTTGCTTTAAATAGCCCTAGAACCATAAAACTGTGGGCAATAGCTCATGAAAACGGCCATAAAACAAGAAAACGACGAGTTTCGGTCATATCTTTCCAACATGTATCAGTCGGAAGGTCATCAGAATCGCCTAGAACCCCTAAACTGTGGGCAATAGCTCATGAAAACGGCCATAAAACGCGAGAACGGCGAAGCTCGTCATATCTCTCAAACATGTCAGGGTTCTTTCGAGACATGCAAATCCGGCTGAAACCCAAAAACTGTGGGCAATAACTCATGAAAATGACCATAAAACACGAAAACGACGAGATTTTAGGCATAACTCTCAAACATGTACCGGGTCTTAAGGTTGCTTTAAATAGCCCTAGAACCATAAAAATGTGGGCAATATCTCATGAAAATGGCCATAAAACGCGAGAACGGCAAGTTTCTGGTCATATCTCTCAAACATGTCAGGGTTCTTTCGAGACATGCAAATCCGCTAGAACCCAAAAACTGGTTGCAATATCTCATGAAAATGACCATAAAACACGAAAACGACGAGTTTTTAGGCATAACTCTCAAACATGTACCGGGCCTTAAGGTTGCTTTAAATAGCCCTAGAACCATAAAACGGGGGGCAATAGCTCATGAAAACAGCAATAAAACAAGAAAACGACGAGCTTCTAGTCATATCTTTCCAACATGTATCGGTCGGAAGGTCATCAGAATCGCCCTAGAACCCCAAAACTATGGGCAATAGCTCATGAAAACGGCCATGAAACGCTATAACGGCGAGGGGCTGGTCATATCTCTCAAACATGTCAGGGTTCTTTCGAGACATGCAAATCCGGCTGAAACCCAAAAACTGTGGGCAATAACTCATGAAAATGACCATAAAACACGAAAACGACGAGATTTTAGGCATAACTCTCAAACATGTACCGGGTCTTAAGGTTGCTTTAAATAGCCCTAGAACCATAAAACTGTGGGCAATAGCTCATGAAAACGTCCATAAAACAAGAAAACGACGAAGCTCGTCATATCTTTCCAACATGTATCAGTCGGAAGGTCATCAGAATCGCCTAGAACCCCTAAACTGTGGGCAATAGCTCATGAAAACGGCCATAAAACGCGAGAACGGCGAAGCTCGTCATATCTCTCAAACATGTCGTGGTTCTTTCGAGACATGCAACCGGGTCAAACCCAAAACTGTGGGCAATAACTCATGAAAATGACCATAAAACACGAAAACGACGAGTTTTTAGGCATAACTCTCAAACATGTACCGGGTCTTAAGGTTGCTTTAAATAGCCCTAGAACCATAAAACTGTGGGCAATAGCTCATGAAAACAGCCATAAAACAAGAAAACGACGAAGCTCGGTCATATCTTTCCAACATGTATCAGTCGGAAGGTCATCAGAATCGCCCTAGAACCCCTAAACTGTGGGCAATAGCTCAAGAAAACGGCCATAAAACGCGAGAACGGCGAAGTTTCGTCATATCTCTCAAACATGTCGTGGTTCTTTCGAGACATGCAACCGCCGAAACCCAAAACTGTGGGCAATAACTCATGAAAATGACCATAAAACACGAAAACGACGAAGTTTTAGGCATAACTCTCAAACATGTACCGGTCTTAAGGTTGCTTTAAATAGCCCTAGAACCATAAAACCGTGGGCAATAGCTCATGAAAACGGCCATAAAACAAGAAAACGACGAAGCTCGGTCGTATCTCTCAAACATGTCAGGTCGGAAGGTCATGTAAATCGCCCTAGAACCCCTAAACTGTGGGCAATAGCTCATGAAAACGGCCATAAAACGCGAGAACGGCGAGTTTCTGGTCATATCTCTCGAACATGTCAGGGTTCTTTTGAGACATGCAAATGCGCCTGAAACCCAAAAACTGTGGGCAATAACTCATGAAAATGACCATAAAACACGAAAACGACGAGTTTTTAGGCATAACTCTCAAACATGTACCGGGTCTTAAGGTTGCTTTAAATAGCCCTAGAACCATAAAACTGTGGGCAATAGCTCATGAAAACGGCCATAAAACAAGAAAACGACGAGTTTCTGGTCATATCTCTCAAACATGTCAGGGTTCTTTCGAGACATGCAAATCCGGCTGAAACCCAAAAACTGTGGGCAATAACTCATGAAAATGACCATAAAACACGAAAACGACGAGTTTTTAGGCATAACTCTCAAACATGTACCGGGTCTTAAGGTTGCTTTAAATAGCCCTAGAACCATAAAACTGTGGGCAATAGCTCATGAAAACGGCCATAAAACAAGAAAACGACGAGTTTCTCGTCATATCTTTCCAACATGAATCAGTCGGAAGGTCACTGTAAATCGCCCTAGAACCCCTAAACTGTGGGCAATAGCTCATGAAAACGGCCATAAAACGCGAGAACGACGAAGCTCGTCATATCTCTCAAACATGTCGTGGTTCTTTCGAGACATGCAACCGCCGAAACCCAAAAACTGTGGGCAATAACTCATGAAAATGACCATAAAACACGAAAACGACGAAGTTTTAGGCATAACTCTCAAACATGTACCGGTCTTAAGGTTGCTTTAAATAGCCCTAGAACCATAAAACTGTGGGCAATAGCTCATGAAAACGGCCATAAAACAAGAAAACGACGAAGCTTCGTCATATCTTTCCAACATGTATCAGTCGGAAGGTCATCAGAATCGCCTAGAACCCCTAAACTGGGCAATAGCTCATGAAAACGCCATAAAACGCGAGAACGGCGAAGCTTCCGTCATATCTCTCAAACATGTCGTGGTTCTTTCGAGACATGCAACCGCTGAAACCCAAAAACTGTGGGCAATAACTCATGAAAATGACCATAAAACACGAAAACGACGAGTTTTTAGGCATAACTCTCAAACATGTACCGGGTCTTAAGGTTGCTTTAAATAGCCCTAGAACCATAAAACTGTGGCAATAGCTCATGAAAACGGCCATAAAACAAGAAAACGACGAGTTTATGGTCATATCTTTCCAACATGTATCAGGTCGGAAGGTCATCAGAATCGCCTAGAACCCCTAAACTCAGGCAATAGCTCATGAAAACGCCATAAAACGCGAGAACGGCGAGTTTCTAGTCATATCTCTCAAACATGTCAGGGTTCTTTCGAGACATGCAAATCCGGCTGTAACCCAAAAACTGTGGGCAATAACCCATGAAATTGACCATAAAACACGAAAACGACGAGTTTTTAGGCATAACTCTCAAAAATGTACCGGGTCTTAAGGTTGCTTTAAATAGCCCTAGAACCATAAAACTGTGGGCTATAGTTCATGAAAACGGCCATAAAACGCGACAACGGCGATTTTCTGGTCATATCTCTCAAACATGTTAGGGTTCTTTCGAGACATGCAAATCCGGCTGAAACCCAAAAACTGTGGGCAATAGCTCATGAAAATGACCATAAAACACGAAAACGACGAGTTTTAGGCATAACTCTCAAACATGTACCGGTCTTAAGGTTGCTTTAAATAGCCCTAGAACCATAAAACTGTGGGCAATAGCTCATGAAAACGGCCATAAAACAAGAAAACGACGAAGTTTCGTCATATCTTTCCAACATGTATCGGTCGGAAGGTCATCAGAATCGCCCTAGAACCCTAAACTGTGGGCAATAGCTCATGAAAACGGCCATAAAACGCGAGAACGGCGAAGTTTCGTCATATCTCTCAAACATGTCGTGGTTCTTTCGAGACATGCAACCGCCGAAACCCAAAACTGTGGGCAATAACTCATGAAAATGACCATAAAACAAGAAAACGACGAAGTTTTAGGCATAACTCTCAAACATGTACCGGTCTTAAGGTTGCTTTTAAATAGCCCTAGAACCATAAAACTGTGGGCAATAGCTCATGAAAACGGCCATAAAACAAGAAAACGACGAAGCTTCGTCATATCTTTCCAACATGTATCGTGTCGGAAGGTCACCAGAATCGCCCTAGAACCCCTGAACTGAGGGCAATAGCTCATGAAAACGGCCATAAAACGCGAGAACGGCGAGGCTCTGGTCATATCACTCAAACATGTCAGGGTTCTTTCGAGACATGCAAATCCGGCTGAAACCCAAAAACTGTGGGCAATAACTCATGAAAATGACCATAAAACACGAAAACGACGAGTTTTTAGGCATAACTCTCAAACATGTACCGGGCTTAAGGTTGCTTTAAATAGCCCAAAAACCATAAAACTGTGGGCAATAGCTCATGAAAACGGCCATAAAATAAGAAAACGACGTGTTTCTGGTCATATCTTTCCAACATGTATCAGGTCGGAAGGTCATCAGAATCGCCTAGAACCCCTAAACTGTGGGCAATAGCTCATGAAAACGGCCATAAAACGCGAGAACGGCGAAGCTCGTCATATCTCTCAAACATGTCGTGGTTCTTTCGAGACATGCAACCGGCCGAAACCCAAAACTGTGGGCAATAACTCATGAAAATGACCATAAAACACGAAAACGACGAAGTTTTAGGCATAACTCTCAAACATGTACCGGTCTTAAGGTTGCTTTAAATAGCCCTAGAACCATAAAACCGTGGGCAATAGCTCATGAAAACGGCCATAAAACAAGAAAACGACGAAGCTTCGTCATATCTTTCCAACATGTATCAGTCGGAAGGTCATCAGAATCGCCTTAGAACCCCTAAACTGTGGGCAATAGCTCATGAAAACGGCCATAAAACGCGAGAACGGCGAAGCTCGTCATATCTCTCAAACATGTCGTGGTTCTTTCGAGACATGCAAATCCGAAACCCAAAACTGTGGGCAATAACTCATGAAAATGACCATAAAACACGAAAACGACGAGTTTTTAGGCATAACTCTCAAACATGTACCGGGTCTTAAGGTTGCTTTAAATAGCCCTAGAACCATAAAACTGTGGGCAATAGCTCATGAAAACGGCCATAAAACGCGAGAACGGCGAGTTTCTGGTCATATCTCTCAAACATGTCAGGGTTCTTTCGAGACATGCAAATCCGGCTAAAACCCAAAAACTGTGGGCAATAACTCATGAAAATGACCATAAAACACGAAAACGACGAGTTTTTAGGCATAACTCTCAAACATGTACCGGGCTTAAGGTTGCTTTAAATAGCCCTAGAACCATAAAACTGTGGGCAATAGCTCATGAAAACGGCCATAAAACAAGAAAACGACGAAGCTCGTCATATCTTTCCAACATGTATCAGTCGGAAGGTCATCAGAATCGCCTAGAACCCCTAAACTGTGGGCAATAGCTCATGAAAACGGCCATAAAACGCGAGAACGGCGAAGCTCGTCATATCTCTCAAACATGTCGTGGTTCTTTCGAGACATGCAACCGCCGAAACCCAAAAACTGTGGGCAATAACTCATGAAAATGACCATAAAACACGAAAACGACGAAGTTTTAGGCATAACTCTCAAACATGTACCGGTCTTAAGGTTGCTTTAAATAGCCCTAGAACCATAAAACTGTGGGCAATAGCTCATGAAAACGCCATAAAACAAGAAAACGACGAAGCTTCGTCATATCTTTCCAACATGTATCAGTCGGAAGGTCATCAGAATCGCCCAAGAACCCCTAAACTGTGGGCAATAGCTCATGAAAGCGGCCATAAAACACGAGAACGGCGAGCTTCTGGTCATATCGCGCAAACATGTCAGGTTTCTTTCGAGACATGCAACCGGCCGAAACCAAAAACTGTGGGCAATAACTCATGAAAATGACCATAAAACACGAAAACGACGAGTTTTTAGGCATAACTCTCAAACATGTACCGGGTCTTAAGGTTGCTTTAAATAGCCCTAGAACCATAAAACTGTGGGCAATAGCTCATGAAAACGGCCATAAAACAAGAAAACGACGAGTTTCTGGTCATATCTCTCAAACATGTATCAGGTCGGAAGGTCACAGAGAATCGCCTTAGAACCCCTAAACTGGGCAATAGCTCATGAAAACGCCATAAAACGCGAGAACGGCGAAGCTCGTCATATCTCTCAAACATGTCGTGGTTCTTTCGAGACATGCAACCGTCGAAACCCAAAAACTGTGGGCAATAACTCATGAAAATGACCATAAAACACGAAAACGACGAGTTTTTAGGCATAACTCTCAAACATGTATCGGGTCTTAAGGTTGCTTTAAATCGCCCTAGAACCATAAAACTGTGGGCAATAGCTCATGAAAACGGCCATAAAACGCGAGAACGGCGAGTTTCTGGTCATATCTCTCAAACATGTCAGGGTTCTTTCGAGACATGCAAATCCGGCTGAAACCCAAAACTGTGGGCAATAACTCATGAAAATGACCATAAAACACGAAAACGACGAGTTTTTAGGCATAACTATAAAACATGTATCGGGTCTTAAGGTTGCTGTAAATCGCCCTAGAACCCCTAAACTGTGGGCAATAGCTCATGAAAACGGCCATAAAACAAGAAAACGAAGACTTTCTGGTCATATCTTTCCAACATGTATCATGTCGGAAGGTCACTGTAAATCGCCCTAGAACCCCCAAACTGTGGGCAATAGCTCATGAAAACGGCCATAAAACGCGAGAACGGCGAGTTTCTGGTCGTATCTCTCAAACATGTCAGGGTTCTTTCGAGACATGCAAATCCGGCTGAAACCCAAAAACTGTGGGCAATAACTCATGAAAATGACCATAAAACACGAAAACGACGAGTTTTTAGGCATAACTTTCAAACATGTACCGGGTCTTAAGGTTGCTTTAAATAGCCCTAGAACCATAAAACTGTGGGCAATAGCCCATGAAAACGGCCATAAAACAAGAAAACGACGAGTTTATGGTCATATCTTTCCAACATGTATCAGGTCGGAAGGTCACTGTAAATCGCCGTAGAACCCCTAAACTGTGGGCAATAGCTCATGAAAACGGCCATAAAACGCGAGAACGGCGAGTTTCTGGTCATATCTCTCAAACATGTCAGGGTTCTTTCGAGACATGCAAATCCGGCTGAAACCCAAAAACTGTGGGCAATAACTCATGAAAATGACCATAAAACACGAAAACGACGAGTTTTTAGGCATAACTCTCAAACATGTACCGGGTCTTAAGGTTGCTTTAAATAGCCCTAGAACCATAAAACTATGGGCAATAGCTCATGAAAACGGCCATAAAACAAGAAAACGACGAAGCTCGGTCATATCTTTCCAACATGTATCAGTCGGAAGGTCATCAGAATCGCCTAGAACCCCTAAACTGTGGGCAATAGCTCATGAAAATGGCCATAAAACGCGAGAACGGCGAGTTTCTGGTCATATCTCTCAAACATGTCAGTGTTCTTTTGAGACATGCAAATCCGGATGAAACCCAAAAACTGTGGGCAATAACTCATGAAAATGACCATAAAACACGAAAACGACGAGTTTTTAGGCATAACTCTCAAACATGTACCGGGTCTTAAGGTTGCTTTAAATAGCCCTAGAACCATAAAACTGTGGGCAAAACTCATGAAAACGGCCATAATACAAGAAAACGACGAGTTTATGGTCATCTCTTTCCAACATGTATCAGGTCGGAAGGTCACTGTAAATCGCCCTAGAACCCCTAAACTGTGGGCAATAGCTCATGAAAATGGCCATAAAACGCGAGAACGGCGAGTTTCTCGTCAAAACTCTCAAACATGTCAGGGTTCTTTCGAGACATGCAAATCCGGATGAATCCCAAAACTGTGGGCAATAACTCATGAAAATGACCATAAAACACGAAAACGACGAGTTTTTAGGCATAACTCCCAAACATGTACCGGGTCTTAAGGTTGCTTTAAATAGCCCTAGAACCATAAAACTGTGGGCAATAGCTCATGAAAACGGCCATAAAACGCGAGAACGACGAGTTTCTGGTCATATCTCTCAAACATGTCAGGGTTCTTTCGAGACATGCAAATCCGGCTGAAACCCAAAAACTGTGGGCAATAACTCATGAAAATGACCATAAAACACGAAAACGACGAGTTTTTACGCATAACTCTCAAACATGTACCGGGTCTTAAGGTTGCTTTAAATAGACCTAGAACCATAAAAAGATGGGCAATAGCTCATGAAAACGGCCAGAAAACAAGAAAACGACGAGTTTCTGGTCATATCTTTCCAACATGTATCAGGTCGGAAGGTCACTGTAAATCGCCCTAGAACCCCTAAACTGTGGGCAATAGCTCATGAAAACGGCCATAAAACGCGAGAACGGCGAGGTTCTGGTCATATCTCTCAAACATGTCACGGTTCTTTCGAGACATGCAAATCCGGATCAACCCAAAAACTGTGGGCAATAACTCATGAAAATGACCATAAAACACGAAAACGACGAGTTTTTAGGCATAACTCTCAAACATGTACCGGGTCTTAAGGTTGCTTTAAATAGCCCTAGAACCATAAAACTGTGGGCAATAGCTCATGAAAACGGCCATAAAACAAGAAAACGACGAGTTTCTAGTCATATCTTTCCAACATGTATCAGGTCGGAAGGTCATCAGAATCGCCTAGAACCCCTAAACTGTGGGCAGTAGCTCATGAAAACGGCCATAAAACGCGAGCACGGCGAAGCTCGTCATATCTCTCAAACATGTCGTGGTTCTTTCGAGACATGCAACCGGGTCAACCCCAAAACTGTGGGAAATAACTCATGAAAATGACCATAAAACACGAAAACGACGAGTTTTTAGGCATAACTCTCAAACATGTACCGGGTCTTAAGGTTGCTTTAAATAGCCCTAGAACCATAAAACTGTGGGCAATAGCTCATGAAAACGGCCATAAAACAAGAAAACGACGAAGCTCGGTCATATCTTTCCAACATGTATCGTGTCGGAAGGTCATCAGAATCGCCTAGAACCCCTAAACTGTGGGCAATAGCTCATGAAAACGGCCATAAAACGCGAGAACGGCGAAGCTCGTCATATCTCTCAAACATGTCGTGGTTCTTTCGAGACATGCAAATCCGGCTGAAACCCAAAAACTGTGGGCAATAACTCATGAAAATGACCATAAAACACGAAAACGACGAGTTTTTAGGCATAACTCTCAAACATGTACCGGGTCTTAAGGTTGCTTTAAATAGCCCTAGAACCATAAAACTGTGGGCAATAGCTCATGAAAACGGCCATAAAACAAGAAAACGACGAGTTTCTGGTCATATCTTTCCAACATGTATCAGGTCGGAAGGTCACTGTAAATCGCCCTAGAACCCCTAAACAGTGGGCAATAGCTCATGAAAATGGCCATAAAACGCGAGAACGGCGAGTTTCTGGTCATATCTCTCAAACTTGTCAGGGTTCTTTCGAGACATGCAAATCCGGCTGAAACCCAAAAACTGTGGGCAATAACTCATGAAAATGACCATAAAACACGAAAACGACGAGTTTTTAGGCATAACTCTCAAACATGTACCGGGTCTTAAGGTTGCTTTAAATAGCCCTAGAACCCCTAAACTGTGGGCAATAGCTCATGAAAACGGCCATAAAACGCGAGAACGGCGAGTTTCTGGTCATATCTCTCAAACATGTCAGGGTTCTTTCGAGACATGCAACCGCCGAAACCCAAAACTGTGGGCAATAACTCATGAAAATGACCATAAAACACGAAAACGACGAAGTTTTAGGCATAACTCTCAAACATGTACCGGGTCTAAAGGTTGCTTTAAATAGCCCTAGAACCATAAAACTGGGCAATAGCTCATGAAAACGGCCATAAAACAAGAAAACGACGAAGCTTCGTCATATCTTTCCAACATGTATCAGTCGGAAGGTCATCAGAATCGCCTAGAACCCCTAAACTGTGGGCAATAGCTCATGAAAACGGCCATAAAACGCGAGAACGGCGAAGCTCGTCATATCTCTCAAACATGTCAGGGTTCTTTCGAGACATGCAAATCCGGCTGAAACCAAAAAACTGTGGGCAATAACTCATGAAAATGACCATAAAACACGAAAACGACGAGTTTTTAGGCATAACTCTCAAACATGTACCGGGTCTTAAGGTTGCTTTAAATAGCCCTAGAACCATAAAACTGTGGGCAATAGCTCATGAAAACGGCCATAAAACAAGAAAACGACGAGTTTCTGGTCATATCTTTCCAACATGTATCAGGTCGGAAGGTCACAGTAAATCGCCCTAGAACCCCTAAACAGTGGGCAATAGCTCATGAAAACGGCCATAAAACGCGAGAACGGCGAGTTTCTGGTCATATCTCTCAAACTTGTCAGGGTTCTTTCGAGACATGCAAATCCGGCTGAAACCCAAAAACTGTGGGCAATAACTCATGAAAATGACCATAAAACACGAAAACGACGAGTTTTTAGGCATAACTTTCAAACATGTACCGGGTCTTAAGGTTGCTTTAAATAGCCCTAGAACCATAAAACTGTGGGCAATAGCCCATGAAAACGGCCATAAAACGCGAGAACGGCGAGTTTCTGGTCATATCTCTCAAACATGTCAGGGTTCTTTCGAGACATGCAACCGCCGAAACCCAAAACTGTGGGCAATAACTCATGAAAATGACCATAAAACACGAAACGACGAAGTTTTTAGGCATAACTCTCAAACATGTACCGTGTCTTAAGGTTTCTTTAAATAGCCCTAGAACCATAATACTGTGGGCAATAGCTCATGAAAACGGCCATAAAACGTGAAAACGACGAAGCTCGGTCATATCTTTCCAACATGTATCAGGTCGGAAGGTCACTTTAATCGCCCTAGAACCCCTAAACTGTGGGCAATAGCTCATGAAAACGGCCATAAAACGAGAGAACGACGAGTTTCTGGTCATATCTCTCAAACATGTCAGGGTTCTTTCGAGACATGCAAATCCGGGTGAAACCCAAAAACTGTGGGCAATAACTCATGAAAATGACCATAAAACACGAAAACGACGAGTTTTTAGGCATAACTCTCAAACATGTACCGGGTCTTAAGGTTGCTTTAAATAGCCCTAGAACCATAAAAATGTGGGCAATAGCTCATGAAAACGGCCATAAAACAAGAAAACGACGAAGCTCGGTCATATCTTTCCAACATGTATCAGTCGGAAGGTCATCAGAATCGCCCTAGAACCCCAAAAAGTGGGCAGTAGCTCATGAAAACGGCCATAAAACGCGAGAACGGCGAGGTTCTGGTCATATCTCTCAAACATGTCGTGGTTCTTTCGAGACATGCAACCGCGAAACCCAAAAACTGTGGGCAATAACTCATGAAAATGACCATAAAACACGAAAACGAAGAGTTTTTAGGCATAACTCTCAAACATGTACCGGGTCTTAAGGTTGCTTTAAATAGCCCTAGAACCATAAAACTGTGGGCAATAGCTCATGAAAACGGCCATAAAACGCGAGAACGGCGAGTTTCTGGTCATATCTCTCAAACATGTCAGGGTTCTTTCGAGACATGCCCAAAAAACTGTGGGCAATAACTCATGAAAATGACCATAAAACACGAAAACGACGAATTTTTAGGCATAACTCTCAAACATGTACCGGGTCTCAAGGTTGCTTTAAATAGCCCTAGAACCATAAAACTGTGAGCAATAGCTCATAAAACGGCCATAAAACAAGAAAACGACGAGTTTCTGGTTATATCTTTCCAACATGTATCAGGTCGGAAGGTCACTGTAAATCGCGCTAGAACCCCTAAACTGTGGGCAATAGCTCATGAAAACGGCCATAAAACGCGAGAACGGCGAAGCCGTCATATCTCTCAAACATGTCGTGGTTCTTTCGAGACATGCAACCGCCGAAACCCAAAAACTGTGGGCAATAACTCATGAAAATGACCATAAAACACGAAAACGACGAGTTTCTAGGCATAACTCTCAAACATGTACCGGGTCTTAAGGTTGCTTTAAATAGCCCTAGAACCATAAAACTGTGGGCAATAGCTCATGAAAACGGCCATAAAACGCGAGAACGGCGAGTTTCTGGTCATATCTCTCAAACATGTCGGGGTACTTTCGAGACATGCAACCGCCGAAACCCAAAACTGTGGGCAATAACTCATGAAAATGACCATAAAACACGAAAACGACGAAGTTTTAGGCATAACTCTCAAACATGTACCGGTCTTAAGGTTGCTTTAAATAGCCCTAGAACCATAAAACTGTGGGCAATAGCTCATGAAAACGGCCATAAAACAAGAAAACGACGAAGCTCGGTCATATCTTTCCAACATGTATCGGTCGGAAGGTCATCAGAATCGCCCTAGAACCCCTAAACTGTGGGCAATAGCTCATGAAAACGGCCATAAAACGCGAGAACGGCGAAGCTCGTCATATCTCTCAAACATGTCGGGGTTCTTTCGAGACATGCAAATCCGGCCGAAACCCAAAAACTGTGGGCAATAACTCATGAAAATGACCATAAAACACGAAAACGACGAGTTTTTAGGCATAACTCTCAAACATGTACCGGGTCTTAAGGTTGCTTTAAATAGCCCTAGAACCATAAAACTGTGGGCAATAGCTCATGAAAACGGCCATAAAACAAGAAAACGACGAGTTTCTGGTCATATCTTTCCAACATGTATCAGGTCGGAAGGTCACTAGAACCCCTAAACTGTGGGCAATAGCTCATGAAAACGGCCATAAAACGCGAGAACGGCGGGAAGCTGGTCATATCTCTCAAACATGTCAGGGTTCTTTCGAGACATGCAAATCCGGCTGAAACCCAAAAACTGTGGGCAATAACTCATGAAAATGACCATAAAACACGAAAACGACGAGTTTTTAGGCATAACTCTCAAACATGTACCGGGTCTTAAGGTTGCTTTAAATAGCCCTAGAACCATAAAACTGTGGGCAATAGCTCATGAAAACGGCCATAAAACGCGAGAACGGCGAGTTTCTGGTCATATCTCTCAAACATGTCAGGGTTCTTTCGAGACATGCAAATCCGGCTGAAACCCAAAAACTGTGGGCAATAACTCATGAAAATGACCATAAAACACGAAAACGACGAGTTTTTAGGCATAACTCTCAAACATGTACCAGGTCTTAAGGTTGCTTTAAATAGCCCTAGAACCATAAAACTGTGGGCAATAGCTCATGAAAACGGCCATAAAACAAGAAAACGACGAGTTTCTGGTCATATCTTTCCAACATGTATCAGGTCGGAAGGTCACTGTAAATCGCCATAGAACCCCTAAACTGTGGGCAATAGCTCATGAAAACGCCTAGAAAACACGAGAACGGCGAGTTTCTGGTCATATCTCTCAAACTTGTCAGGGTTCTTTCGAGACATGCAAATCCGGCTGAAACCCAAAAACTGTGGGCAATAACTCATGAAAATGACCATAAAACACGAAAACGACGAGTTTTTAGGCTTAACTCTCAAACATGTACTGGGTCTTAAGGTTGCTTTAAATAGCCCTAGAACCATAAAACTGTGGGCAATAGCTCATGAAAACGGCCATAAAACGCGAGAACGGCGAGTTTCTGGTCATATCTCTCAAACATGTCAGGGTTCTTTCGAGACATGCAAATCCGGCTGAAACCCAAAAACTGTGGGCAATAACTCATGAAAATGACCATAAAACACGAAAACGACGAATTTTAGGCATAACTCTCAAACATGTACCAGGTCTTAAGGTTGCTTTAAATAGCCCTAGAACCATAAAATTGTGGGCAATAGCTCATGAAAACGGCCATAAAACAAGAAAACAACGAGTTTCTGGTCATATCTTTTCAACATGTATCAGTCGGAAGGTCATCAGAATCGCCTAGAACCCCTAAACTGTGGGCAATAGCTCATGAAAACGCCATAAAACGCGAGAACGGCGAAGCCGTCATATCTCTCAAACATGTCAGGGTTCTTTCGAGACATGCAAATCCGGCTGAAACCCAAAAACTGTGGGCAATAGCTCATGAAAACGGCCATAAAACAAGAAAACGACGAGTTTCTGGTCATATCTTTCCAACATGAATCAGGTCGGAAGGTCACCAGAATCGCCTAGAACCCCTAAACCGTGGGCAATAGCTCATGAAAACGGCCATAAAACGCGAGAACGGCGAGTTTCTGGTCATATCTCTCAAACATGTCAGGGTTCTTTCGAGACATGCAAATCCGGCTGAAACCCAAAAACTGTGGGCAATAACTCATGAAAATGACCATAAAACACGAAAACGACGAGTTTTTAGGCATAACTCTCAAACATGTACCGGGTCTTAAGGTTGCTTTAAATAGCCCTAGAACCATAAAACTGTGGGCAATAGCTCATGAAAACAGCCATAAAACAAGAAAACGACGAGTTTCTGGTCATATCTTTCCAACATGTATCAGGTCGGAAGGTCACTGTAAATCGCCCTAGAACCCCTAAACTGTGGGCAATAGCTCATGAAAACGGCCATAAAACGCGAGAACGGCGAGTTTATGGTCATATCTCTCAAACATGTCAGGGTTCTTTCGAGACATGCAAATCCGGCTGAAACCCAAAAACTGTGGGCAATAACTCATGAAAATGACCATAAAACACGAAAACGACGAGTTTTTAGGCATAACTCTCAAACATGTATCGGGTCTTAAGGTTGCTTTAAATAGCCCTAGAACCATAAAACTGTGGGCAATAGCTCATGAAAACGGCCATAAAACGCGAGAACGGCGAGTTTCTGGTCATATCTCTCAAACATGTCAGGGTTCTTTCGAGACATGCAACCGCCGAAACCCAAAACTGTGGGCAATAACTCATGAAAATGACCATAAACACGAAAACGACGACGTTTTAGGCATAACTCTCAAACATGTACGCGGTCTTAAGGTTGCTTTAAATAGCCCTAGAACCATTAAAATGTGGGCAATAGCTCATGAAAACGGCCATAAAACAAGAAAACGACGAAGTTTCGGTCATATCTTTCCAACATGTATCAGTCGGAAGGTCATCAGAATCGCCCTAGAACCCCTAAACTGTGGGCAATAGCTCATGAAAACGGCCATAAAACGCGAGAACGGCGAAGCTCGTCATATCTCTCAAACATGTCGTGGTTCTTTCGAGACATGCAACCGCCGAAACCCAAAACTGTGGGCAATAACTCATGAAAATGACCATAAAACACGAAAACGACGAAGTTTTAGGCATAACTCTCAAACATGTACCGGTCTTAAGGTTGCTTTAAATAGCCCTAGAACCATAAAACTGTGGGCAATAGCTCATGAAAACGGCCATAAAACAAGAAAACGACGAAGCCGTCATATCTTTCCAACATGTATCAGTCGGAAGGTCATCAGAATCGCCTAGAACCCTAAACTGTGGGCAATAGCTCATGAAAACGGCCATAAACGCGAGAACGGCGAAGCTCGTCATATCTCTCAAACATGTCGTGGTTCTTCGAGACATGCAACCGCTGA